>CM035133.1:76239396-77519396 GCA_020205605.1 Panax ginseng | reverse complement strand
TGTATAAATAGAACATGCTCATATTGAACAGTTCAATCACAGAACAGTTCATATCATAGAAACACCGAAGTGTTCACATTGTGGCACAAGGCCTCATACGTTCTAACACATTATACAAATATTACACATTTGCACATAGACAGAACTTCTCAAGTTTAACATCTGAGAAGTTTTAGAAACTAGCATTCATTTAAAATATGAATGAAGTTAGGAAACTTGCCTTACGCACAGCTACAGCTTACGCTGAACTGCTCATTCCATTCCCTATAACACATAAGGAAATAACACATACACCAATTAGTCATATACTTGACTTACGCATTGGTTTACTTAACTTTACTTCTTAGGGTTCGCGTTCTTGCAATATAATTTTACGCAACTAACTTTCATTACCGGTTTACGGCTTCATGACATACGGAGATGTCTTACTCAAAACTTTCTTCATCTTTGATGATTTACATTCTTATCTTCTTCTTATAATTTCTCTAGGACTCAGCACACATCGCTTCTCTGCTGGTAGTCCATATGGTACTCTGAGTGGTTTCCCACAAACAACCAACAAACAAGTTCCCGTCTCATCTACACTGCCCACAACAGTGAGTTAGATCGGTTGCCAGTTTTGTATATACCTTCGCTCTCTGAAGGAATTGTTTAGCCCAGCTCCCATATGTCAACCATCAAAGGTTACGATTGTACTAGAACCTAAATTCATCTTAACTTACCCGAACTATTAAACTATAATGTTCGTTAAGTAAATTTCTTATTCCTTATGGCTTTCTGACAAATAAATGTCATACCTCAAGATTCATTCTTTATCGTCTAAGTCATACAATCTTTTGTATACTCAGGACGATCATTCAATATTCATTCTGCGCATATATAGCGTTAAACATTTTACGTTACCTTATTCTTATCTCACAACGTCCAGTTCATTCGACTCAGAACGTCATCCAAGTTATAAACATTAACTCGGCTTCTTTACGTTATACGTACTTGTCTTTAATTCAGCTTCTTCATCGCTCACAGGTTTGATCATTGATCCTCATTACCTTACGATCAAACCATACACGGAGTGTAGGTTTTACCCGTTTAATATTCGCGTACACTCAACCTTCACGTCTGTTAAAGTATTTAACGCTTACATTTCATTCTAACATTCTCATCCGACTCACGTTTGGCTTTCAATACTCTTATTACTGTTCGTTACGACTTTCTCGATAATTCATATCTTACTTACTACCTTCGTCAACGTCTACGTTATACAACCAGGGTATACTTAGAACATTCGTCCAACGCGAATACGATTCACGAGGATTGTTTATGTATTCAACGTTCACGTTGCTTATCTCTTAACCTCTCATTCAACCTTTACTCGAGATTTTAATCGCTTTCGATCGTTATCCATCCTATGAACCCCATGTTCATTATTCTTTCTTAATGTCGAAGCCATACAGATCATTGTATGCTAAGACCGATCGTTCATCGCAACAATGTTGCATTCACAACGTCTATACGCTTTACATTCATCTCACATTACAATGACATAACATTGAAATTTTATTCATTACCCTCGTCACTCAACGTCTAAGGAATCACAATCATAGCAATCCCTCACATTCGTTTATCGCGACTACGGTCCCCGGATATCGGTTCCGTAACCCGCGTCTACATTCTTTGTCTTTTAATCTTGTTTAATCTTTTCGTTCAACCTTCATTAAAGGTTTAAAACACTTGATTAAGTGTTACATTAATTGAACTACATGTTCATATTTCTTTCTTACACATCCCTCGAGAAATTGAGCAGTTAAAAATCTCCTTTCTGGACATTACCCTAAACCGGTGACTGGCGCTTATTTCCTCTCTTTACTAAGACTCGACCGCTGCGTCATGAAGAGTTAGCGATTCTTGCTCTCTCGCATGCGGCTGCATGCCATATTACCTTAGAAGGCATGGTCAAGGCCATTGCGGCTCAAGCCCTTCATCTCAAAAATTTTTCTAAGTGTTAACTTCATTTTGAGACGCTTACTTTCCGATCTCATAACTTCTTCATTATAACTCGGAACGAGGTCGTTCCAAAGCCATTTTCTTCCTTATCTTATATACTTTGATTATCCATGGACAGAACTTTGTTCTGAATCCGCTAACATGCCAATCAATTGGCTTAATCTTCGCTCTTCGTTCGTTTTATGTTTTTAACGTTCTTCGTTCGTTCGTCCGTAATTCGGTCATCCGAACTCAGAATTCGTTCGTTCTTGAGTCTACGACTCATGTTTTCTACATTTTCTTACTTTCTTATGAAACCCTATACGTTCGGGTTCATTTACTAACTTTCTAATTTTCGCTCATCTTTTACAAAATTTTTGCCATAACTTCATTATAGCTCCATTTTAATCCGTTCTTCATGAACGTTTCTACCGTTCCTAACCAAGTAATAAGCATCTAACTTATACGTGATGGTTTTAAACTTGTCCATCAACAACAATTATACTACGATGGTTTTAAATTTGTCCACTAACAACGTTCTTCGTGTTCTTCGCGTGTTCTTCGTTTTAATCAATATTTTGGATTATGATTTTACTTTTTCTTGGAATTTGATGTTATAAAACATCATTCCTTACATATTTAACCTACTCATTCATAATATTCATTTGGATCGCTCAAAATCCTTACGAATCTTACACTTCCTTAAGAAATTTATTTACTAAACTTCTAATTTCTTATTTCTTCTTTTCTTATGATTTCAACCATATGAAATCATTTCTAACATCCTTTACTCCTTATTCTCATTAAGCTATGTTTTTGAACATAAAAATTTAAAGAAAATTTATACAAGACTAGGTTTCGGATTACCTTTCTCCTTTGATCTCCTTCCGTCGGACAAAGTTTGCTCACGAGCAAGCTTTTCCTCCTTCTTCTCCTTCTCTTCTCCCATCCGAACTCTCTCTCTTTCTCTCTCAAGTGTAGGATTTTCAATAATTCAAACAAATGAGCTTAAGCTTTCTATTTATAGATTTTCAAAGTTAGGGGCATTTTGGTCTTTTAACACCCTAACCTCTTTACTATTCATTACTTAGCCACCAAGTCTTGGTGGCTAAGTAGCCGCCCCACCTCCTCACTTAGCTTCCCTTGGAAGCTTCGTGCTTTCGTCTTGCGAAAATCGTCCGACAGTTCGAAAGCTGAAATTCTCGGAATTCAAATATTTTTGGATATTTCGTCTTTCCTTTACCGATTGAATATTACGTATTCTTCGAATTTCCAAAAAAACTGAAAAAAACTTTTCAACATTATGCATTTTTCGTTCACATTTTACCCTAACGTAGCTAAACGAGTAAAAAGCACATAACAGTACTTTTCGTCGTTTTTATTTTATCCGATTTCTGCACGTTTTTTGAGAAAAACTTTTATCGATTTAATTAACATTTCACGATATATTATCGTCAAATCTTTCGACAAAATGTCTTTTCAACATACCAAACTCTCAGAATGGCTTAGGTTATTCATACCCTAACCCTTAGGGTTTCGTCGGGTGAATAGTGCTTATTTCGTCTTTTTCTCCAGAAATATTTTGTTCCCGGAAAAATTTTATTTTTGTCTTGAAAATTCTTACTCGTTCAGTCTAGCTCATAGCTAGAATCCTCCCGATTAATAATCATTCTAGGTTATCGAACGATTAATAAACACATAGCACATAATAGTATTACTAAAAATTCATTTTATTAGTAACTAATTCTTTAACTCTTAAATTCTGGACAATCCGATTTTTTGGGTTGTCACAAAGCCCATGCTAAAGCACAACAAGTCTTCTCAATAAGAGTGTACTTGTGTTCACTGCTGCTGAATCTTTTGCTGAGGTAATAGATAGCTTGCTCTTGGCCTCTATCATCTTTCTATCCCAGCATGCAGCCCATAACATTGTCATTAATGGACAGGTACATGAATATGGGAACATCATCCCTGGGAGGTAGCAAAACAGGAGCGTTAACCAGCTGTTCTTTGATTGTAAGGAAATCTTTCTGACACTCTTCATTCCATTTCATGGAGGAATTCTTCCTTAACAATTTGAAGATGGGCTCAAAGGTTGCTGTGAGTTGAGAGATAAACTTGCTAATGAAGTTGATTCTTCCCAAAAATTCTCGTATTTCCTTCTCTGTCTGAGGAATGGGCATTTCCTTGATGGCCTGGATTTTGGTGGGATCCAACTCAATCCTTTTGTGGCTGACTAAGAAACATAACAACTTGCCTGATTTAACGCCAAAGGCGCACTTAGCTGGATTCAACTTCAAGTTGTACCTACGTAACCTGTTGAAGAACTTTTTGAGATGGTCTAAGTTATCTTCCTCCCTTCGGGACTTGACAATGATGTCATCCACATAGATCTCTATCTCCTTGTGTATTAAATCATGGAAAAGAGTCATCATAGCTCGTTGATAGGTTACTCCGGCATTAATGAGGCCAAATGACAACCGTCTATAGCAGAAGGTTCCCCAAGGCGTGATGAAAGCAATTTTCTCACGATCTTCCTCAGCGACCATAATCTGATGATACCCTGCGAAGCAATTCGCAAATGAGTACATACCGTATTGAGCAGTATTGTCAATGAGAATGTGGATAAAGGGCACGAGAAAGCTATCTTTAAGGCAAACATTGTTCAGATCCCGGTAATCCATGCAAACTCGCACCTTTCCTCCTGGTTTAGGTACGAGAACTATGTTGGATATCCATCCGGATATGTAGACACCATAATAATGCCAGCTTGAAATTGTTTCATAATTTCTTCTTTCACCTTTAAACTCCACTCAGGTTTCAATCGCCTGAGCTTCTCCCTGACTGGCTTGAATGCCTCTTTAATGGGAAGGCGATGAAGGGCAATGTCAGTGGACGAACCTACCATATCTTCATGAGACCATGCAAACACATCCTAGAGTTGAGTTAGTAGTGCAACCATGTCATTCCGTTGGTTTGGGGTGAGGTCTGAACCAATTTGGATTAACTTAGGGCTTTCTAAGGTTCCGAGATTGAAAGAAATGGTTTGATCAAGATTATGTTTAGGTTTGTCTTCGACCCATTCTTTGATCTCCTGAGGTATCTCAATGTCCTCTTGGATTTCCATCAAGTCTGAGTCAAACTTTTCATCAAAGTTACAATCCTTGTGGAGAAAAGGCACCTCATCAGCAAGTACATGCACATCTAAATTCAGAGTCCTGAAACAAAATATGCTTTCAATTAATATATGAAACTGTTTAATCATACAAAAGTGTTAGCATGTCTCGATAAAATAAGCGCTAATACTTTGCATGTAAAAGTAAGCAATTAAAGTTATCTACAAGGCAGAGGGATTTCTGCCCGTTTTACCCTCGTCGACCAATGCATGGAATGCTACTCCAATCGTTGAGGGTAAAGTCCTGATGGACTGCAGTGATGGAGGGGCTATCATCGTCCTCCTTTTCTCGAATGATGACCATGATATCTGGACAATCATCATCTGGGGTGTATCTGTTTGTATGTTCATAATGGACAATGATGCGTATGCCTGACATCATCAGGGCGATGTCATGTTTACATTTTCGTTCCCTCTCTTATACTTCGGGATCAGGAATCAGGACCTCTTTTGCTTTAAATGGTACTGGTTTGGGAAATAGCATAGCCATAACATGGGTACATCACCTTTCTCGGAGACCGATCACTCGGGGAGTTGCAGGTGGAGAAAATCGCTGTGTGGCAGAAGCTTGAGGAATCTGCGTGTGCTTATGAGGATTCCTATGACTAGAACTAGCAGAATAGCCTAGTCCGGCTGTCCCGGTTTGACTGGACATTTGAATTGGGTGCTTAATACCCTGCTGATTTTTACCCAGCCCTTGTCCAGGCTGATGACCCAATGACATCATTTCTTGGGTAGCTGCCATCACTTCGGCAAAAATCTTGGGTACGGGAAGTGGAGTTCCAATAGGATGGTATTATGTGTTTCTCACTTCCAAAGTATAAAAATTGGCCGACTCAACTTCTGAATTGAAGCTGATGAGTGGTAGGTCTTCTTGTTCAGGACATTCCAGCTCAATGTTGACAATGACTAGGCTATTGTTGACAATGTATTTAAGTTGTTGATGAAGTGTAGAAGGGACAGCTCCAGCCATGTGGATCCATGGTCTCCTCAATAGCAGGTTGTATCGTGAATCTATCTTGAGGACGTGAAAGGATACATTGAATGTATTTGGACCAATCTCCACTGGCAGCTCAATCTCTCTGACAGAATTTCATCGGGATCCATCAAAAGCTTTGATAATCGTATGGCTACTTCGGATCCGCTTAAGATTGACGTTCATCTTCACCAAAGTGGCATAAGGACAGGTAATCAGACACGAACCTCCATCTATCAAAACTCCAGCTAACATATACCCGGAGGACAAAACTGCAATGTGCAATGGCTTACAATGACCGGTCCCTTCGGGCGGTATGTCATCATCAGTGAAGGATATCACATTGTTGTTAAAAATGTGATCAACCAGAGGTTGAAATTTTTCCACATCTACTGATTTCGGTAAGTAGGCTTCTTCCAAAACCTTCAATAAGATCTTCTTATGATCCTCGGAAGAGAAAACCAAGTCTAGTATTGAGATTTGATGTGGAGTTTCTCTTAAGCTTAAAACCACCTTGGCTTCATTATGGCCCATAGTGCGGAGGAATTTCTCAATCTTCTCCATGGGAATTTTCCCCTTTGCTTTTATGGTGGGCTTCATCACCATCTGAGGAAGATACAATGGATTTTCCTTTGACACTGTAGTAGTAGTAGGAGACGTGGATCCTTCAGCTTCTCCATAATTCCACGGGACTTTGTGTAGGCTGACAATAGGATACTGTGGTCTGAAGGGTAAAGAAATTGGATCTGGTGCAGCCACTTTCAAAGGATTATCACCACCTTTAAGTTGAATTGCTTGTATGGGAAATGGCCCGACAGTCTCATCAGCCTCAGCGGATATAACTGCTACTAATTCCTTCCATTTAGTAGGACAGGTATTCCTACTCTCGAGTAGCACAGTGTCATCGTCTGCCAATTGCAAGACACCGTTGTTAATTAAATTCTGAATAAGGTGGCAGAGTGCCCAACATTCTTTTGTACTGTGACCGCGAGAATGTGAATGATATTGACATACTCCATCAGAGTTGAACCGTATTGAATGGGGATTGATTGGAGGTAGAAGGGAGGTGATTCTTCCTTCGTTGATTAGCATCTGAAATATCTCCTCCATAGGTTGGCCCAGGTATGTAAATTCACTTCTATTGGCAAAATTCTGACGGGCTTTAGCACTTGCTTTCTTCGCAACCTTATCATCCAGTGTTTCATTTTCTGAAGGTGATGATGGAGATTTAATAACAAAAGGAGACATGCATGCTCCTGGCTGACTAACTGGCATGTGACTTGATGCTGGTGGATCACCAGTTCTGCCAATTGTTCAACTTGCTTACAAAGAGCTTTCATCTTTCGTTCCATAACAAATTGAAACTTTGCGTAATCCCATCTATAAACATCGTCTTTGATGGTCTGGGATGATTCACCATTAAAATTGAAACTCTGTCCACTGCTCCAACTAATCATATTGACCTCTTCTTCTTTGTGTTGAGGAAGAGGGTTGTCTTGCACATGAGGTTGATCTGGTTTGGTATCCATGATCTCACTGTTGTCTATCAAATCTTGGATCTTGTGTTTCAAGGCCCAACAATCTTGAGTATCATGTTCAGGTGCCCCAGAATGATAAGCACACTTCCGAGTAGCATTGAAACCCCTCCCATTAGGGTTGGCTGGTGGAAGAATATGCGTGATTTTTTTCTGAGTAGTCAGAAGAGCAAGAATATTCTCGAGCGAGTCCCCTAAGGGTGTGAACGTTCAAGGGCGCTTTGCTTCTCCACTTTTTGGCAACGGAGGGTTTGAAGACTGTTCTTGAAAAGGGGAGTAGTTTTTCCTCTATATAGGCATATTCTGATTACCTTTTTGACCTTATAATATCAAGGAAACATCCTCCTCTTTCTTTTTATGGACCCTCCGAGCGTTGTTTCCATAAGTTCTGGACTGGATGTGCTTAGCAACTGCTTTAAGAGCGGCTAGGTCTTGAATCTTTCCTGACTTCAACTCCATCTCAACCGTCTTTCCGTGTTTGATTATTTCAGAAAATGGTTTGCCAATTCCAGCTAAGACTCTCTCATAGAAAGGAGCTTCTTGTATGTCTATGAAGGTCATGACCATTTCTGATTCCGTCATGGAAGGAATAACTTGAGCAGCAAGGCGCCTCCACCTTTGAGCGTACTCTTTAAAAGACTCATTAGACTGTTTCTTGACATTGGTAATCTGGTACCGGTTAGGAGCCATCTCAGATTGAAAGCTGTACTGAGTGAGGAAGGTATGAGCTAGCTCTTCCTAGCTATGGATCTTTGAGTTGTATAATCTGGTATACCATCAACGAGCTTCTCCAGTCAGACTCTTCTAAACCAGTTGCATTCTGAGCTTCTCATTTTCTGCATAAGATCCAAGTTCTCCAATGAACACCTTCAAATGTGTGTAAGGATCCCCTAATCTGTCATACTTTTCAAAGTCAGGGGTTTTGAACTTCTCTGGATAATGAACACTAGGGAATATGCAAAGGTCAGCATATGAAACACTCCCATGTGCTCCAATACCTTTGAGAGAATGGATGGTTTCTTCCATTTGAAGGACCTTCTTCCTGACATCACTTGTGTTTAGATCTCCTTTGAGATGGGTGTTTTTAGGGTCTTGGTTGGTCGTATCCAACTGAGGTTCTGGATTTGTATTATCCAAACCTTGAGTTCCTCCTTATGCGGAGCATTCTGTATGTGTAGACATCTTTAAGCCCTGAGTAGACTGATGTAATTCTTTCAGCAGAACAACCAAATCTGTAATTTGTTTACTTAATCCGTCAAATTCTTCTCGAGAAACGGGATTAGGCTAGTTAGAAAAAGACATGATTGGCTGTAGGCTCGTGGCCTTTTTGGATTTTGAGTGAGTAACATGACCAATTGTTTCCCTACAAAAACTTATGTAGTTTAGTCTTAGGGATAATGTAAATGTTTACATGCTATCATAATGTGTCCATTTTAGGAATATTATCCTACAAAAACGGGTGTCATTTGATAGCATGTCATGTATGTGCAAATATTCTTCATATTTTCCATTACATAAATATGAACATGGAATAAAATTACAAGTAAATGCTTTTACAAGTAATAGAAAAATGGAAAGCATGAAGGGACTTTCCTCTGCGTTTGGTTTATCAGAGGCTAACCTATCTTAGGGTTACTCTTGCGGCTTTTTGGCATGAAGGTTCCCAGATCATCGCAATCTACTTGACAGGAAGTTAATTTGGTCTTTCAACTGGAGCGAATCTAGGTGGTGCCTTTCCTGAGCCTCGTTAGAATTAGTCTCCCTACGAGTCCAGTAATCAAACACCGACATGATAACCTCCTGGTGGAGGAACCACACAACATATATTCACATACAACGTGTCTCACCGTTTATGAAAATGATGACATGCGCGAAGCACTAATATCATAGATAGATATATTGCAGTGCAATAAGTAAATACATTCGTACACATTCATCATAAATGTAAATGCAACATTCACACACAAGCATATAACATTTTTGAAAAGCTTGTAGTAGCGGCTTAAGCCCTCTTACTGGTGTCCCCAGTAGAGTCGCCACCTGTCAACGTCGAGATTTTTATTTGTCCCTTTTCTGTTCTTGTTCTTTGGTGTTCTCATGTTATGTGAGATTTGTTTGAAAAAATAAGTGAAAAAGGTCCGACATATATACGTCGACGATTTGACTGTAAGAGTCACTAGTTGGTGTTTTTAACTGGTTGCACCAACGCAACTGAGAAAAGGTTTGCACATTGACCCAGTGATGTGACACTGCTAAACGGGTCTGTGAAACTGAGATTCATTTGGGTTCGGGGACTTGATTATGCAGAGGGAAGGTGTTAGGCACCCCCTGACATCCGTGTTATCACGGTGACCGCCACTTTTCAAGAAACTGTTATATGAATGTGTGTGTGTGTGTGTGTGTGGATCAATGTGCAATTTATTTAGAAGTAGTGTGAGGCCTCGTTCGCACCTATATACAAAGGGTTTGAATTTATATAAAAATTTAGTTTTAAACATGATATAGTAGTGAAATTTTGTAAAAGATGTTTTTCAAACCCTGTGCTCAATAGTAATTGAGACATTTTCATACTTCCATTTTATTATTAAATGTTCGGCTTGTTTGTTTTTATTTTTGAGATGCGAAGCATCTTCGAGAAAATAATATATAGCAAAGATCTTGAACTCCTCATGGGCATGAAATCCATCTAAGGATATTCAAACACCGTGAATAATTTACAAGCTGCTTATAGCTAAAAATGCCCATCATCGAACAAGAATCTAGATTCGGGTTGGTGAATCAGTGATCACATGATTCCTAGGCTCACATGATGCCACAGTTTATATGAAAAGATGGCAGTATATATATATAAAAGTCATAAATATATATATATATATATATATATATATATATATATATATATATATATATATATATATATATATATAAAACATGATCAACCACCACGAAGCACCTCCATGGGGATCGGAAATGTAAATTTATAAAAGCGGTAAATATATATATATATAGAGACATGATCAACCACCACGAAGCACCTCCACGGGAGATCAGAAATGTAAATAAAGCAATAAATGCGATCAACTGCCAAGAAGTAAACTCCAGGCGGGACTAAATGTAAAGAAAGCAGTAAAAATGATCAACCACCACGAAGTAAACTTCAGGCGGGACGGAATATAAATAAAGCAGTAAAAGGCCACGAAGTAAACTCCAGGCCTGACAGAAATGTAAATATATATATAAGCGAGAACGCGCATGGTGTTTCTCAATCCAGCTCGGTTTATCATATCGTTGATTTGTCACTATATATATATATAAAAGCGAGAACGCACGAGATATAAAATCTGTGCTCATCGAGCGAGTTCGACAACGATTCATATATATATATATATATATAAGCAAGTAAATGCTCCGCACATAAGTACAAGCTCAATCGAGGCATAAATCGATAATATTAGTCCATATATATAAATATATAAATATATATATATATATATATATATATATATATATATATAGTATATATATACAAACAGAAATGAAAACCACAGACCGAAGTTCGGGCATATACACACAACACGACTCTCAATGTGAAGAATAGTGTGTGCAAAGATGAAGAGAAAGGCTTTATATTGTGTAAGAAGGCTTATAGTGGGCTACCAAATAAGACTTCTATGACTATAAATGGATGAACACTTAGCTTTCGTCGGTAAAAATATAGCTATATGTGAGCTAACATGTGTTTAAAATGAGAAAGCACTCAATATGGGGTGTGTACAGAGCAAATTTGACAGGGCTTCCTTGCCTTTTCCTCTTGAAATATGGCCACCCCAAGCTCTATATTTATAGATCTGTGGTCAGCAGTGTACCATGGCACCAGAGATGAAACTTGTACGCCCAGCTCATAGTCCTATCATCTCAAAGTACGTGCACTCGTGCACTGTGATGTTCGTTCGAACGTGCAGAACTTCAATCCGAGCATCCAAATGAGGTGTAGAAGACCTTTCTCAGACCACTTTTGTCGAGAGTTATGCAATGACATGGGATTAGAGGGTGTACAAAGTCAGGAAGAGGGGACCATGCCCATGGTCTTCAAGTTTCAAATTTTATCTGGTGTGTTGCCCTATGTAATAGTCACTCGGGATTGTAATTCCTTGGCTATTGTGGGACATTGCTGTGTAGAAATGTATGTATGAAATGTTGAGACGACGCGATGTGGGGTTAAGGTGGCAAGATGATGATTTTCCCCCTCACCGGGGTTATCTCTAAGATTGGACTGCTGCAAGTGTTTGAATTCCTCAGGGTCATCTTTAAGTGTGCCTGTCTTCCCAGTGTTATCTCCGGGTCTTTGGAATAAGTTCCTCGACGGGAGTTCCAAGGTTGAAGCTGATTGCATGCATTTGAAACAAGTATTTCTGGGGTTATCGCCAGAACTGCAACTTCATTCCTTGGGGTTATCTCCAAAGATAAAACTCAGGGTTATCTCCGAGTTTGGAACTGATAATCCCAGTGTGTGTTTTGGGGTTGAGACTGAACTTCCGGTGGTATCCGGAATGGATGTGAGCTATCTTCCAAGGTTATCTATGAAAGACGAATTTGCCCTCCTGCAATGTTAGTAATAGGTGTGCAGAAAATTTTGAGTGTCTACACTCATCCAATGAGCAAGCAACATATGTACCAATCTATCCGGATTCACTAATCCCATTTTTAGTAATTCAACGATTGGGAAAAATTTTAGTTTGTGAGCTATCTAAGAATTTAGATCTCATTAGCATGATTATCATCATGATTCTAAAAGTATTGCTCAAAACTATGGGTTTATCACATTATAAAATAACACCATATAGATAAATTAAAAGCCTTTAATTAAACAATTCTTTTATTAATAAATGAATAAGATTGTTACAAAGTATATGCACTAGTACAAAACCATAAAAAAACAACACTTAAAAGATGACGTTTTTATAAAAAACGTTGTGGTGTTTTTTTTTCAACGTTTTTTAACAAAACATTATAGATACATATGAAAAAACGTTATGTATTTATAAGGGAAATTTTTGGTTTTAAATAGATAACGTTTTTTTTAAAAAAACGTTATCTATGTAAAAAACATAGAGCAAAAAATAAAAACGCGGAAGTGAAAATTTGAAATTAAAACAAGGACCATAGTTCTTTAGATCTACTTTTTTCTCTCTCCTATCTTTGTACTTTCTCTTTCTACGATGGAGGTAGCAAAGGATGCGCATGCCCTGCTCTCCTACGATCCAAACCTTCGGCTTCCACTGTGGCCATCAGCTGAGGAGGCACGTACGGGAGAAGATCTTGAGCATTTGGGACAAGGCTGATGTGATTAAGGTCAGTGACAATGAGTTAGAGTTCCTCACTGGCAAAGAGTTAAGTGACGAGGCAGCGATGTCCCTATGGCACCCTAATTTGAAGCTTCTTCTGGTGACCCTTGGAGAGAAAGGTTGTAGCTATTACACCAAGGTATTAATTATTCCAGCACATTTTACATACTTTTTTAACCTTTAGCTGCAATTGGGTAGGTGAAGTTTTTAAGTTTTAGAGGAATTGAAGTCACAGACTCACGACTTCTCTAACTACCAATGTTATTGGTAGTGGTACCCAAAAAAATTAAGAAACAAAAAACTTAATACAGGTCTCTTTAGAGGCAAGAAACAAATTATCATTCTTCCTCTCCAATTATCATTCTAACATATGTATGCTACTGGTATGCTACTGATTATTTTGGGATGCCTGTCAATTATTTGATAAAATGCCAGAATAGATTATTTTAGCCTAAAATACCTCACAAAGTCAAATTTGTCGCACTAGATATGTAAAGTAAATTGATTTATTTTTACTTTAAATACCCATTTGATTATGGATTCTGAAAATCACATGTGGATTTTATATATTCTAAAAGAATGGCCTTTGTTTAAGATATAATATTTGTAGAGGTTCCCATATAAGAAATTGAGATATATGTGGAGTATAATTAATAATAAGTTGCTTTCCTTTATATATAAAAAGTATTGGATTGTGTGTGTTATATAGTTTGATTTCTTTTATCTGTCCTTAGTCCTTACCTTCTACTCAAGAACAAGTTTATACAGTGTTGCAATTCATTTCCTCACAAATTATTATATAAAATTTTGTTCCAAGTTTACTAGTTTTAGAGGTACAATTCCGTACCGTCCTGCTGAAGATTTGGTATTTTCAGTTGCTAGGTTTATACAGAAGGGTGGATCTTTCGTTAATTATTATATGGTATGTAAATGTTTGTTGCATTTTCCAAATTACCTAATCTCGTAATAAATCAAACTAATATTTGGTTCTTTGCTGATGTGGTTTCAGTATCATGGAGGAACTAACTTTGGCAGGACTTCTGGTGGTCCTTTTATTGCTACTAGTTATGATTATGATGCTCCTCTTGATGAATTTGGTAATCACAAAAGAATAGAATCTACAACTATCATTTTTCCCTGAAATTGTTTCCAGTTCAACTGTTCAAGAACTGCATCATCATGAGTGCTCTCTATTTAGTTCTTGTTTGAATCTACAACAGAGTCATCATCATCATCATCATCATGACTCCGCTTTATGTTGCTTCGCTTCACAGTAACCAACCTCTAATCTAATCTAATCTAATCATTTTTCATACAACCTTCTAGTAATAAAAATAACGTCCCAACGCATGTTCTGAGTTTCTTTTTAAATTAAACAAGTAATACTTGTATAACTTTTCCCTATGGTTTAGATAATTTTGAACTGATTCCATAATTTTCTTCTTTTATATATGATGTGGTTGATTAATACAGTAAGTATTTCCTTAAGAAACAACATTGTGTTAGCATATCATGTACTTACTAGGTGAGCTAACAACTTTTAGTTCTCACTTTTCAGCATTTGGTGGGGTGGATAGTGTTGACATTTATTGGGTAAAATCTATATACGCACAACACGTAAGTATACGTGGTCAACAAGTAATATAATGATAAGTAGAGTATCGTTCCCACAGAGAAATTAGTGAATTTAAACCTCACAATTACCAGTTTCCTATTAATCCCAATTTTATTAAACTATCAAATTTAATGATTAAAATTAGAAAAACTAAAATTATTAAAAATACCAAACAATCAACAAATATAAAAACTGAATTTTTAAACAATTATCGGAGAATTAGGCTTACAACTTCATCCTAAGCTTTACTTTGATTATTTCCCTTTATTCCAGTCTAAATCACTATCCCAGTTTATTAATCAAGAACACTTAAGTAGAATTAGCCACCTCTTGATGCACTAACACCATATTAACTCAAATTCACAAATTAGATAGAATTAAGTTAAACACCTTAATTAACTAACTCACTATATCTCTATGTGAATTACAATCAAAGAAGGTTTAAGTCCAAGTTCTCTATCCGATTACATGCGATGTTAAGCATATCTCTACCCTAACATTCATCAAGATTCCATTCATTCATAAAATTCAAGAACGCACGATATATTAACTAAGTCTAGACTCGTATTTCCTCTCTCGAATCCATACAAGTTCACAAAGAATTGGTGATCAGGCAATTCATAAATTCAAACATAAAAATTAATATAGATAAACTGAAGAATAGCTTATTAAACTGAAAATCAAAGTTACATAATCATCGTTCCACTTAAAGATCCATCATAAGGCTAAAAAGTAATTTAGTTCATCATCAATGAAATAAAAACTGAAGTCATTAAAGAAAAACATCCTCTCAATTACAAATATAAAACTAAAAGAAAAGAATAAATCTAGAACCACCCTTTGCTTTAGCCCAATTTGCAATTCATATGAAAATCCTTCAAATATCTTCACTCCAATGCTTGCTCCAAAATCTGTCTTATGTCAAAGTTAATTGCCTTGTGTTGTATAATCAATCATGTTATTTGATGTCAATTATATCACTAAGACATGTATTCTGATTACAATTCCATGCCAATATGAGTCCCAAGTCATCCCAAACACTTAAACTCGCGTTCCTATAACATTTAAAACCAAATAGAAGACTGCTCTGCCCCGTACCCCCGCCCCGGCGGGGGTGTTAGCTTGAAAATGGCCTGCCCCGGTGGGCATGTGAACTATTTTCTGACTTCAAGACCCCCCGCCCCGGCGAGGGTGTTAGGCTTAAAAAGGCCCACCTTTACGGCACATGGCAATGGTCCATTTGGTCCATGTATGCTCCTTTTCTTGCCAAATGATGCTATACTTCCACCCATTTATTCCATTTGCCACTCCACCTTACCTAAACACAAAATAATACTAAACAAGTAAAAACAAAACATAAAATCAAAGAATTAACACCGATTAAGCTTGAATTAGAAGTCGATTAGTGGGTATAAAATCCACTTATCAAAATCCCTCAAACTTAAACCATGCTAGTCCTCGAGCATAAAACAAAACTAACATGCTATACAATGCAATGCAATGATATGTAATGCATTTAACATATATGCCTACGAATCTAGCAGTCATCATAGAATCAAATTTATTAATCTGGCCTCAAAGAAATCAAGCAAACATGATAACACTTCATATCAAAACTAATCAATAATCCCTTACCAATCCTTGAATCTTAAAACGTTATTATTGGTATAGTGTG
Source organism: Panax ginseng (assembly GCA_020205605.1). NCBI lineage: Eukaryota > Viridiplantae > Streptophyta > Magnoliopsida > Apiales > Araliaceae > Panax > Panax ginseng. Next base: position 77,503,092 of record CM035133.1, on the reverse strand, counting down.
TGTGTGTGTGTTTAACATCATACTAACTGATGCAAATTTAAATTTAATACATAAAAAGTTTCTTATAAGGCATCATACAGTATAACTTCAAGAATTTCAACAAAAGACGATTTCTAGCTAAAACCAAGCAATTGCCACTATTAAGGGATCACTTAGGGTACTTATGCTTTATTTTTTATTACGGGGGCTTTTTGCACTTATTTCCCATTTTATATATATAATTTTTATAAATCTTATATACCCCAAAAGTTTCCCTCAAACTTAGGTTCTTGCCTAATTATTTGTCTTCACTACCTATCCTCGTTATTCTTTCATTTACACTAGCATTATCCTTTAGAAATTCCTTATGTATCAATTCGAATTAATCAGTCCACATAGGTGTTATTAACGTGCTAACCTTATTATACCAATTTGAAACAAGCACAAGATCCAATTCATAACAAAAGATTATATCAAAGTTCTAATATTCAGTACCGTACTTGTCTACTTAATCACAAGCTCATCATTAGCCAGAATAAAATGAACTACATTAAACCGCTGGACATATGCAAGATAACATAATACTTAAGCTACTTAACATTATTTAAACTAATTAAAACTATTTACAATCTTAAGCTACCATGCACTACATGAATGCAAGCAGTTAATAATCCTAAAACTAACATGCACTAATATATGCAAACCTAACTAATGAAAATAAATACGCAAACATGAAAATTAAACTAAATTGCCCAAACTTGAAAATTACAATGTCCTCATTGTATAGATATAGCAGTAAATAAGTGAGGACTTCCCTGTAATCGCCTAAGTCTGGGGTGGTGGTGGCTGTTCTTCTTCATCGGAGTTACTGGGTGGAAACCTTGGCATTAGTGCTGGCTGCTGGTATGTGAATTGTGCATTGGGATTGAAGCTTTGGAGCATCACGTTCAATGAGGTGAAAGATAGACTCATGGCTTCAAACATATGGTCCTGCCTCGTTGCGAGTCTCCGCATCTCTCTTTGGGCCTTCTTATTGTGCTCATCCACTTGGCGTTGAAGGTTTAGGAACTGAGGGTTAGATATGGCCTCGGGCTGTGTTGTCGCCTATGTTCCTTGCTCTCCCATTGTCATCTGAATTGTCCTCAGCATCAGCCTCATCCTCTGAGGTTGATGGAAATATAGAGCCTAGTCCTCTAGGATGTGACTCGCCCCTGGGCCAAACCGAATACCGCGCAATCATTCTTGAGTCTAGTGTCTGAAGCGGCATCTAAGTGGGCTCATCATCGAACCATCTAACTCCCGCTTACCTACACAACCCACAAATGAGCGATGGGTGTGGCAAGTCGCCCGAGAATGGTCCTCGTAAGCATCGTCGGATTAAAAAACATATTATAGCACCTATGTCGATGATGAAATCTTGTACAATGGCATACAAAAGCAATGCCTTCTCCTTGGTTACATCTGATATGTGAGTGGATGGGAATAGCTTGGCACACAGGAACACATGCCATATCTTTCCGTACCAGCTGAGATCTTTACTGTGAAAGACAGTGCCCCCTTTTTCGACCCGTGATCTATGTAGTACTCAACTTTTTCATTTCCTTTAGAATAGTCTCATAATCAGGTTCATGGTCATGTAGGTGAACGTACTGGCAATGTCTTGGCACTCTTAATTGGTAGTACGTGTTGATGGCGTCGGCACTGAAAGGAACTAACCTACCCCACACAAATGCATTGAAGGGGGCCTTATCCTTTGCGTTAGCGTAGAATTCTTTGACCACATTCACAATTGCGGCCTCGGGCTCTTCCGTGAACTTATTTCAACCTTTTTGATATATTTGTTGCATCATTTTGCCGTCAACATGCTTAGGTGCCAACCCCCGCTCTGGTGTGAGTGCTTTTGTTACAAGGTAGTCAAAACGGTTGGCGGTGGCGACACTTATGAAATTTTTTCGGTCAAAGGTTCGTGTTGGTTGTGTGGTCCCAGAACTCTCTCCACGTTGCCTCTTTGATGCGGATTTAGATGCCATTGAATTGGAATTGGTAAGCTTCAACAACAAAATCCCCCAAACTTCACTTAAGCAATCTGTCAAACACTTGGTGTGCAAGATGTGCATTCCCCCCAAACTTAGTGATTTTGCTTCAACTATGGTGATAGAAAGTGAGGAATTGGAAGACAAATTACTCACTCTCAATTGCCATAAATTCGCCCAAGAATAACCCTAATCCTTGACTTTCTGAATTGGTTGGAATGTATGTGGTTGGCTTGGGTTGTGAGTGGAAGATTTTATAGAGATGAGGTAAGGTAGAAAATTATGGGGTGAAGTAGTGGGCAAGTATGCTAATGAAGTGAAATAATGGATATGTAATTGCCAAAACATGGGTAGAGAGTGGATTGAAGATGTATGGGAGTGGGGTTTCAATTAAGGAATAAGTAGAAGAAGTGTAATCGTGGTGAATAAGGTGTGTAACTGCCGAATCCTAATGTTTCATATTTTGGACCCCGCCTTGGTGAAGAATGTCATATATAGGCTCAGCAATGGGCATACTCTCAGTTAATAAATTTAGGACCCCCTCCCCGGTGGGGGGTGTTGAACTAGGAAGGCCCACCTCGGCTGGCTTGCTTTCTATTTTTGAAAATAAGAACCCCGCCCCGGCGGGGGTTATTGAGCTTAGGGAGCCCGCCCCGACAGGCTTAGGTTCTGTTAGTGCATCTTATTTTTCTCATTCCTTCCTTTCAACTCTAATCTATGATCATATTAAGTTCCTGAAATACCACTAAACATAAATGTGAGTAGATATGGAGCAATTTTAATTATGGATGGTGAGATTATCTAGAACATGCAACTTAACTAATTATTTAATGAACTTATTCTATATTACTAATTATTCTAAACTACAATTTGACGAACATGCATAAAAATATGAAGAATAAAAGTATGATTGGGTTGCCTCCCAATTAGCGCTTGATTTTAAGTCGTTCAGCCTGACTACTCCCTATTTATGGTACGTCGGCTAGTGTGATTGCGATGACATCCATGTTTGGATTCGCCACCCCAATAATGATTTAGCCTTTGACCGTTGACCTCGAATGTTTCCAATGGATTCCTGCTGTAGAGTTCAACGACGCCATGTGAGAAAACTCTTTTGATGGTAAATGTACCCGACCATCTTTATTTTAGCATTCCTGGGAACAACCGCAATCTTGAGTTGAACAATAATACTGATTGCCCCGGTTCGAACGTTCTTTGTATGATTTTCTGGTCGTGCCATTAATTGACCATTTCTTTGTATAACTTTGAGTTCTCGTAAGCTTGAAGTCAGAATTCATCGAGTTCGTTCAACTAAAGTAGCCTCTTTTGACCCGTAACTTCTTGATCGAAGTTGAGTTTCTGAATTGCCCAGTAAGCTTTATGTTATAACTCCACATGTAGGTAACATGCTTTCTCATAAATTAACTGATATGGTGACATCCCAATTGGTGTTTTGTAAGCAGTCCTATAAGCCCATAGTGCATCATCCAATCTGAGAGACCAATCTTTTCTATTCGGGTTTACCACCATTTCTAAGATTCTCTTCACCTCTCTGTTTGAAACTATAGACACTCAAAATTTTTTGCATACCTGTTACTAACATTGCAGGAGGGCAGAATCATCTTTTAGAGATAACCCTGGAGGACAGATCATCTCATTCCCGGAAATAACACTGAAAGTGTCAGTTTCAACCTCAGAGATAACTCTGAGGCATGCAGTTCCAATACCGGAAATCACACCGGAGAAGGCCATTTCATCACTGAGATAACCCCGAGATATTCAGTCTCAGTCCCAGAAACAACACCGAGAAAGACAATGTCAACCTTGGAGATAACCCCAAGGAGTGCAATTGCAGTTCCGGAGATAACCCCAGAGATGCTCGTTTCAACCTATGCAGTCAGCTTCAACCTCGAAAACCACACCGAGGCACTCAGCTCCAAACCCGGAGATAACCCCGAGAGGTCAGGCACACCTCAGAGACAACCATGAGGACATCTAGTACTTGCAGCAACCCAATCTTAGAGATAACCCTAAGCAACGACTGCTTTATTAGCCCAAACCGGAGATAACCCCGGTGAGGGGAAAAATCATCATTTTTCCACCTCGATCCCACATTGCGCCGTCTCAACACAACAATTCAACATACATTCTACACAATAATGTCCCACAAGAACCAAGGAGTTATAATCCCGAGTGACTACTACGTAAGGCAGCACACCAGATAGAATTTGAAGCTTGAAGACCAAGGGCATGGTCCCATCTTCCTAGCTTCTGACAACATCTAATCCCATGTCATGGCGTAGCTCTCAACAATAGCACTCCATAAAAGGTCTTATACACCTCAATTGGAGGCTTGGATTGAAGTTTTGTAAGTTCGAGTGAACATCACGTTGCACACGTGCACGTACTTTGAGATGGTGGGACCCATGGAGCTCGGGGCACCTCGGGCAGCCGCAAATACATTTGTGGCTGCCGCAGGTGTACCTGCGGCTCGCCCCCTCTATAAATAGAGGGCTTTGGGTGGCCATTTTGTAAGAGAAAACAGCGAGGAAGCCCTGTCCAATTTGCTTTGTACACACCCTAAACTGAGTGCTTTCTCATTTTAAACACTCGTGAGCTTATATTCAGTCATATTTTTACCGACAGGAGCCGAGTGTTCATCCTTTTAAAGCTATAGAAGTCTTCTTTGGCAGTCCACTATAAGCCTTCTTACACACTTTAAAGCCTTTCTCTTCTATTTTGCACACACCGTTCTTCACATTAAGAGTCGTGTTGCGTGTGTATGCCAGGACTTCTGTTCGTGGATTTTATTTCCTTATATATATATATATATATATATATGGACTAACATTATCGATGAACTATTGTCGAACTTTGTTCGATGATCCTGGATTTTACATCCGTAGAGTGTTTATTTCTTATATATATATATATATATATATATATATATATATATATATATATATATATATATATAAACTATTCATTCGGACTACGCTCAATGAGCCTCGAGTTTACTTCGTGGTGGTTGATCGTCATTATTGCTTTATTTACATTTCTGATCCCCCATGGAGGTGCTTCGTGGTGGTTGATTATGTCTCTATATATATATATATACCGCTTTTATATATTTACATTTATGATCCCCCATAGAGGTGCTTCGTGGTGGTTGATCATGTCTCTATATATATATTTACCGCTTTTATATATTTACATTTCGATCCCCATAGAGGTGCTTCGTGGTGGTTGATCATATCTGCATATATATATATATTTACTGACTTTTATATATATAATCGCCATCGCTTTCATATAAATTGTGACATCATGTGAGCCTAGGAATCATGTGATCACATATTCAGTCTACTGAATCTAGATTCGGTTTCCGTGATGTACATTTTCAGCTGTAAGCAGCTTGTAAATTATTCACGGTGTTTGAATTTCCTTAGATGATTTTCATGCCCATAAGGAGTTTGGCACTGCTTTATATATTATTTTCTCGAAGATGCTTCACATCTCAAAAATAAAAGCAATCAAGCCGAACATTTAATAAAATGGAAGTATGAAAGGCCTCAATTACTACTGAGCACAGGGTTTGAAAAACCTTTTTTACAAAACATCACTGCTATATCTTGTTTAAAATTGAATTTTTACACAAATTCAAACCCTGTGTATATATGTGCGAATGAGGCATAGAACTACTTCCAAATGACTGCACATTGACCCACACACACATATTCATATAACAGTTTAATTGAAAAGTGACGGTAACCATGGTAACACGGATGTCAGGGGGTGCCTAACACCTTCCCTCGGCATAAATAAGTCCCCGGACCCTACTGAATCTCGGTTTCACAAACCCGTTTAGCAGTGTCACATCACGGGGTCAATGTGAAAACCTTTTCTCGGTTATGTTGGTACAACCATTTAAAAAATCAACTGGCGACTCTTATAGTCAAATCATCAACATATAAATGTCGGACCTTTTCACAACTTATTTTTTCAAACAAATCTCACCTAACATGAGAAAACCAAAAGACAAGAACAGAAGAGGGACAATAAAAATCCCGACGTTGACAGGTGGCGACTCAGTTGGGGACACCAGTAAGAGGACTTAAGCCGCTACTACAAGCTTTTCAAAACAATTACATGCTTATGTGTGGATGTTGCATTTACATTTTTGATGAATGTGTACGAATGCATTTTACTTACTACACTGCAATATATCTATCTGTGATATTAGTGCTTCGCACATGTCATCATTCCCATAACGGTGAGACATGTTGCATGTGAATGTATGTTATGTGGTTCCTCCACCAGGAGGCTATCTTATCGGTGTTTGATTACTGGACTCGTAGGGAGACTAATTCCAACGAGGCTCAGGAAAGGCACCACCCAGATTCGCTCCAGTTGAAAGATCGGATTAACTTCCAGTCAAGTAAATTGCGATGATCTGGGAACCTTCATGCCAAAAATCCACGAGAGTAAGCTAAGATAGGTTAGCCTCTGATAAACAAAACGCAGAGGAAAGTCTCTTCATGCTTTCCATTTTCAATTACCTGTAAAGATAATTACTTGTAATTTCATTCCATGTTAATGTATATGTAATGGAAAATATGAAGAATATGTGTACATGCATATTAAGGCTTGACATGCTATTAAATGACACCCGTTTTACAAGATAATATTCCTAAAATGGACACATTATGATAGCATGTAAACATTTTATACATTCCCTAAGACTAAACTACATAAGTTTTTGTAGGGAAACAATTGGGCCTGTTAGCCATTCAAAGTCCAAAAAGGCCACAAGCCTATAGCCAATTATGTCTTCATCTGACCAGTCTAATCCTGCTCCTGTCTCTCGGGAAGAGTTTGACAGATTAAGCAAACAAATTATAGATTTGGTTGTTCTGCATAAAGAACTACACCAGTCTACTCAGGGTTCACGAATACCCATACATACAGAATCCTCTGCACAGGGAGGAACACAAGGTTCGGATAAAATAATTTTGGAACTTCAGTTAGATATGACCAAAAAAATTCCTGAAAACACCCATCTTAAAGAAGATCTAGACACCGGTGATATCAGGAAAAAAGTTCTTAAAATGGAAGAGACCATTCGGTCTATAAAAGGGATTGGAGCATACGGGAGTGTTTCCTATGCTGATCTTTATATATTCCCTGGTGTTCATTATCTAGAGAAGTTCAAGACTCCTGACTTTGAAAAGTATGATGAGTTAGGAGATCCTTATACACATTTGAAGGTATTCATTGGAGAACTCAGATCTTATGCTGAGAATGAAAAGCTCAGAATGTAGCTGTTTCAAAAGAGTCTAACTGAAAAAGCCCGATCATGGTATACCAGATTAGACAATTCTAAAATACATAGCTGGGAAGAGTTAGCTCATACCTTCCTCACTCAGTACAGCTTCCAGTCTTAGATGGCTCCTGACCGGTACCAAATTACCAAGGTCAAGAAACAGTCTAATAAGTCATTTAGAGAATATGCTCAAAGGTGGAGGTGCCTTGTTGCTCAAGTTCTTCCTTCTATGACAGAGTCAAAAATGGTGATGACCTTCATAGACATATAAGAAGCTCCTTTCTATGAGAGAGTCTTAGCTGGCATTGGCAAGCCATTTTTTAAAATGATTAAACATGGAGAGATGGCTGAGATGGGATTGAAGTCAGGAAAAATTCAAGACCTAGCCGCCTGAAAGTCATTCTCGAAAGCACATCCAAATTCGTAACTTATAGAAACAACCCCCCGAGGTCCATAAAAGAAAGAGGAGGATGTTTCCTCGATATCATTAACGCCAAAAGGCAAATCGAACATGCCTATCCAGAGGAGAAACTACTCCCCTTTTCCAGCACAGTCTTCCAATCCCACATTGCCAAAGGGTGGAGAAGTCCGATGCAATTGAGTGTTCACACCCAAGGGGATTCGCTCGAGAATGTTCTCAATCTTTTGACTACTCAGAAGAAAATTACACATCTTCTTCTACTAGCCAACCCGAATGGGAAGGGTTACAATGCTACACGAAAGTGTGCTTATCATGTCGGGGCACCATGACATGACACTCAGGATTGCTGGGCTTTGAAACACAAGATCCATGACTTAATCGACAATGGGGAGATTGTGGTGACTAAACCCGACCAACCTCATGTACAAGACAATCCTCTTCCTCAACACAAAGAAGAAGAGGTCAATATGATTAATTGGAGAAGTGGACAAAGTTCCAATTACATTATTGAATCTTCCCAGACCAGCAAGGATGGTGCTGACAAATGGGATTACGCACAGTTCCAATTTATGATGGAATGAAAGACTAAGGCTCTTTGCAAGAAAGTAGACCAATTGGCAGAACTGGTGATCCATCAACACCAAGTCACACGCCAATTAGTCAGTTAGGAGCATGCTAGTATCCTTCCTTTTATCATGAATACTCCATCATCACCTGCAGAAAGCGAAACACTGGAGAATAAAGTTGAAAAAAAGAGCAAGTGCCAAAGCTCGTCCAGATTTTGCCAATAAGAGGGAATTTACATACCTTGGCCAACCTATGGAAGAGATATTTCAGATCCTGATCAATGAAGGAAGAACTACATATTCTCAAACATAACTCCCATAACTCCTAATTAAACTAAGTCTCCTCAACTTCTTCTCCCACACAAACTCTTCCACTCTCCCACAACACCCATAGCTCCTATAACTCCCAAAACCCCACAACACCACTTCTCCTTCTCCTTCCCAACTCCTTCTCCCATTAACTCATAATCTCTACAAATCCCTACACACGTTGGTTTTCATCTTCTATATGAACTCAACTCTTGCAAGTAGCCACAACCCTTCTATATATAAGCAATACACTACAACTCTAAGTCCAATTCCTTTTCTTCATAAATTCTTACAAATTGGGGCATCACTACAAAGGGGGAAACACAAATTCTTATTAAAGGTAAACCTAAATTGCTACATTCTCATTTTTATTCTCTCATGTTAGTAAAATTTGGTTGGAAAACCTTATGAATTTGTTGCCCAAGGATTGTTTTTGCTTATTTCATATTTTGGGTTAGAGATTGTTTAAAGAAGCCAAGTTTGGGGGAATTATCCTTCACGCCTAGCAACTGTTCGACAAAATTCCTTAACCAAAATTTTTTCCTATAACTCACCAAAAACACCATGTCTTCACATAAGAGACCATGTCCATCCACCTCTACTTCTCCAGCTCAGTATGATCACACGAAATTTGTTAGTGAGGGGGCCGAGGCAAGGTTCAAATCATCCGTTGACAAAAAGACTTTGGTGCTAGAATGAGGATTGAAGCCAGATGCTAACTTGGATGGTGATATGGCACTGATGATCGTGGAACGTAATTGGTTTTAGTTAGTGGAGCAGCCACTTCCAGCGGTGATCAACATAGTAAAAGAGTTTTATGCCAACACCATAGAGCATGTCGATCACGTAGTCATGGTACGGGGTAAACCGGTGTCTTTCCATGTCGATGCCATTAACGAGTATTTTGGGCTTAAAACACCAGCTGACGGGTGCTATGAAGATGGTTTTCCTGACCTGAATGAATTGATTGTAAGATTGTGCAAACCAGGAACACAATGGGTTACCCAAGCCTAAATGAATGAAAAGATAAGTTTTTTTCACTCAGCGCTAAGTAGGTATGGCAAAGCATGGTATGCATTCATCTGTGTCTGTTTGATTCCCACACGCCACCAAAATGATGTGACTAAGGAAAGGGCATGACTGCTATATGGGATTCTTCATCACCATTACTAGGTGAATAATTCCATTGTATTTTACAATGTGGATGTGGGTGAATGCATTCAAAAGTCAATTGATCGGCTGCTACGGGGATGTACTACGGGGGGCCTTCTACATGGATTTCTTAATTTGTGCTGCAAAGCTGGGGTGAAGTGGCATCCCTTTGAACTTATACAACAACCGATGGCTATAATCGATCATGTTACAATTGAGAAGTACAAGGTATGGGAGGGGGCAAGATCACATCCTAGAGGAGAAGGTTATATTATGATTCGCTAGCCCTCACCCCCAGTTGCAGCTGTACCCATGGAAGAGCAACCACCTCAAGGATCAAGGAAATCATTCTTATGGTTGGCTCAACGTCAAGATTTGATGCATCAGTACATTACAAATGCTTTCTACACGCTTACTGATGCATTTTCTTGCTACAATCCTAATGCTAATCCGGTGACCATGCATGTTCCTCCTATCCTTTCAACATACCTTCCTTCGGATGATGACGAGTAGTGACTCGTATTTCAGGGAAGTCCTCATGTTTTTATTTTCTTTATATTGTCGTAATGAGGACATTACTTAATTTAAGTTTGGGGGTTATGCTTTTGCCTAGTTAATTTGAGAAGATTTAAAAATCATGTTAGTATATTTGTTTGTTTTTCATGTTTTTTTTAATTTAATACATCCATTGTTGCATATATCATTAAATAAAATAAAATAATATGTTGAATGTAGTTTATTTTGCATAAATCTAGTTAATAGATAGTATAAGTCTATTTTTGGCCAATGATGAGATTAAAATTGTGTAGACAAGTTAGTATTGATTATTTAGGCTTTGATGTGACTTCTTGTTATGAATTGGATCTTTTTCTGTTTGAAACTGGTATAATCAAGGTTAGCACGTTAAAAACAACTATGTTGACTGATTAAGTTAAAACTGGCATATAACGGAATTCTTAAGGATGATACTAGTTTGAATAGACGTGAATAGGCGGAGATTACTAAATTTAGACAAAAACTTAAGTTTAGGGGGAAAATGTGGGATATATAAGATTTAATTTAATAAAAAAAATATGAATAAACACCGTGGCTAGTCTAGTTTCGTGGCCTTTGTTACTTGAGTAGGTAATCCCGAGGGGATTGTCTTTACACCTAGCGCGCTAAGGTCTTAATGGTCTGGGAGTCATTGGTCAAAAACTCGTTAAGGTAGCATTGAAAAGCCTAAGGGAATAAGATATTGCATAGCCATGAGTATAAAAAAAAGAAAATAATAAAATGGGAAAAGAGCAAAAAGCCCCCGTAATAAAAAAAATATAGCATAAGTATCCCGAATTGGACTCTTGAACTTGGTGGATGTTTGACTTTGGTTGGATCTAGCTTGTTTGTGAATTTTGTGAGTTTACACTGTATGATGCCTTTAAAGAGATCTATTATATGTTGTATTTAGCATTATATCAGTTGGTATAGTTGTTGAGCACACACACACACACTATATCAGTAAGAACAGTTTAAGATTTGATAAGTAATTGGGAAGTTATTGATTGGTTTAGATATGATGTACTATCGTGTTGGCTTGATTTTTCTGAGGCTGCATGATTAGACTATGTTTTGTCTTAATACTGGATTCATAGTCTTAGCGTAGTTAATTGCATTGCATATCATTTTGCTTGAAGATAAGTAATGTTTCAAGTTTGGGGGAGTTTGATGAGTAGGTTTTTAACCTACGATTTATCTTTATTTAGCTTGTTATATTGTTAGTTTTTGAGTATTTCATGTTGCTTTTGATGGGTTTTTGTTCTTGTTGCAAGATATTTAGTGAGCACATCAAAATATGGGCATTGGAAGAAAGCTCAAGCGAAGTTTAGACATTCTGCATGACTGGCGCGGGGTGTGCCATGATGACAAAGGAACCGATGTGGGGCGCGCTGCAGGTGAGAAACTTACTGATCATATAATGTGGGCCGCACCACTGTAGTACAAAAACCCGACGGGGGCCATTGTACGGACGGGTCAGAGTCGCTTTGTTTTTGTTTCTTTGGAAATTGAGTTGTCTTGGGAGATATAACTTATTTATGTAATAAGGTTATATTAGGAGTGTGTCAAGGAGGTTATTTCATGTTACTTGGGATTCTATGTTTAAAAACTTATTGGGTTTACTTAGGAGTTTGATTTTTATAAGAATTCCTATGGGATGACTTTGAGATGGATTAGAATTGAATTGGATTCAGCTGACGTGAATTAATATTATGCTAAGGAAGAAAGGGTGGGATAGATCCAACAATAGAGAACACACTTAGAGAGAGATTTGAAAGCAAGATCTTGGAGGAACAAAGAAAGGAGGTGAATTCACGAAGATTACAGATTTAAAGGGCGAGAAGGGTGGTGTATTACTATTCTTCTTTAATTTTAGTTTTTGTAATTATGATGATGATTTATTTTATTTATTTAGTTTTTAATTCATTAGATATGAACTAAATTACTTTTTAAGCTTTTAATGGATCTTTAACGTTGAATGACAATTATTATGCCTTGATTTGAGTTTAATAAATTATTAATTCAGTTTATCTATTGTGGTTTGTGCTTAATTTATGAATTGCTTGATCACCAATTTTATGTGGATTTGTATGGATTCGAGAGATGATGTATGAGTTTAGACCTAGTCACAATAACATGTGTTCTTTAATTTTGTGATTTAATAGAATCTTGATTTAAGTTAGGATAGATATATACTTAACATCGCATGTAATCTGGTAAGAACTTGGAATTAAACTCTTCTTAATTGTAATTCACATAGAGATATAGTAAATTAGTTATTTAGGGTGTTTGGCTTAATTTTATCTAATTTGTGGATTTAAGTTGATATGGTTTTAGTGCATTGGGAAATGGCTAATTCTACATGAGTGTTCTTGATTATTAAACTGAGATAGTGAATTAAACTGAAATAAAGTGTGATAATTGGAATGATACTTAAAGTGAAGTTGTAAATCCTAATTCTCCATTATTTGCTTGAAATTATAGTTTCTAAATTATGTTGATTGATTGGTATTTTTAGTTTTTAGTTTTTATTAGTTATAATCATTGATTTTGATTAGTTTTAAAAAATTGGGTTAATATAAAATTGGTAATTGTTGGGATTAATTTCTTGTTATTCTCTATGGGAACGATACTCTACTTACTATTATATTACTTGTTGACCACGTGCACTTGTGTGTGAGCGTAATTGGATTTTACACCAACAACCGTCTGCTCCAGTCTTTCTTTTAAAGACCCATTTACACCCAATAGGCTTAATACCTTCAAGTGGTGAAACTAAATTCCATACTTGGTTTTCATCCATGGAGTCCATCTTGGATTTCATGGCTTCTTGCCACTTCTCTGAGTCTTTACTGCTCATAGCCTTTCGTAATTCAATGGATCATCATCTATGATACATACCTCATCGTCATCCTCTATGACGAATCCATACCTATTAGGTATCTTCGGTACTCTTCCAGATTTATGAATAGGGTGTGTTACAATAGGTTCTTCCACTTGGTTAGGTACCTGACTTTGATCTGTAGTATTTTGTGGTTCTTGAACTTCTTCAAGATATATCTTACACCCACTGATCCCTTTAAGGATAAACTCCATTTCCAAGAAGGTAGCATGTTTCGCAACAAAAACCTTTTGATCAGTTGGATGATAGAAATAATACCCTGATGTTTCTTTAGGGCATCTGCACTTAACGAATTATAGGAAAGTAAATTGCTGAGGATTTTGTGAGAATACAAGTCTGCGATTGGATGGACCATTGCCGATATAAAGGGGATCAACCCCTCCTTTTTCATGCACAAGATTCTTATGGAAGAGGATGTGAAGCCAACAGTGGAGCAGCAGAGAAGGCTAAATCCAATCATAAAAGAAGTAGTGAAGAAAGAAATACTAAAGTGGTTGGATGCGGGAATTATTTAATCAATTTTAGATAGTGCATGGGTCAGTCCAGTACAATGTGTGCCGAAAAAGGGTGGAATGACAGTGGTTAAGAATGAAGATAATGAGCTGATTCCGACGAGGAAAGTGACCGGATGGAGGGTATGCATGGACTATAGAAAGCTGAATAAGGTAACCCGGAAGGATCACTTTCCTCTACCCTTCATTGATCAGATGTTGGACCGATTGGCTGGACATGAGTATTATTGCTTACTGGATGGATACTCGGGCTACAACCAAATTGTCATAGCTCCCGAGGATCAAGAGAAGACCACCTTTACATGCCCATACAACACCTTTGCATTTAGAAGGATGTCCTTTTGGTTATGCAATGCACTAGCTACATTCCAACGATGCATGATGGCTATCTTTTCGGACATGGTGGAGAAAAATGTAGAAGTTTTCATGGATGACTTTTCAGTCTATGGAAACACTTTTGATAAGTGTTTGGAGAACTTGATCATGGTCTTAAAGCGGTGTGTGGAAACTAATTTGGTACTCAACTGGGAGAAGTTCCACTTTATGGTTGAAGAAGGGATAATTCTTGGGCACAAAGTCTTTGCTAAAGGTTTGGAGGTTGAAGAGGCAAAGTTGGACACGATCGAGAATCTTCCACCGCCGAATTCAGTAAAGGGAATCCGTAGTTTTCTTGGACATGTCAGGTTCTGCAGAAGATTCGTAAAGGATTTCTCTAAAATTGCAAAACCCTTATGCAGTCTTTTAGAGAAGGATGCAGTGTTCAGATTTGATGAGGAGTGTAAAGCAACATTTGAGTAGTTAAAAATGATGTTGACCACAACCCCATTGATCGTCACATCGGACTAGACTATGCCATTTGAATTAATGTGCAATGCGAGTGAATATGCAATAAGAGCTATTTTAGGTCAATGCCGAGAGAAAATATTCCACGCCATATACGATGCAAGTAAAACTCTTACGGATACACAAATGAACTACACAACTACAGAGAAGGAGTTACTTACAGTGGTATATACCTTTGACAAATTTCGGGCATATTTGATTAGGACAAAGGTGGTGGTTTACACGAATCACTCGACAATTCGCTATTTGATTTCGAAGAAGGATGCTAAACCTAGACTTATCAGATGGATCCTACTCCTTTAGGAATTTGACTTAGAAATAAAGGATAGGAAGGGGACATAAAATTAAGTAGCAGACCATCTATCGAGGCTGGAAAATCTAGACAAAGATGAAATGGATAATTGTGTGATCAATGAATCGTTTCTGGATGAACAACTATTTGGAGTTAATACAGAGTTTCCGTGGTACGCAGATTTTGCTAACTATTTGGTGAACAACATCCTTCCCCCTGATTTGACGCGTTAACAGAAAAAGAAATTCCTACATGACATCAAGTGGTACATATGGGATGAGTCATACTTATTCAGACAGTTTGCAGACAAGATGATTCGAAGGTGTGTGTCATACAGTGAAGTGAAGAATATTCTACACGAATGTCATTCATCTGCATATGGGGGACATTATGATAGTGAGTGGACAACAACTAAGGTATTATAAGCAGGAATTTACTGTCCTACGGTGTTTAAGGATGCCCATCAATTTGTGAAGACTTGCGATAGATGCCAAAGGGTGGGCAATATTTCAAAACGGAATGAGATGCCACTACAAACTATCATGGAAGTGGAAATTTTTTACGTATGGGGAATGGATTTTATGGGGTTGTTTCCTCCATCTTTCAATAATCTGTACATCTTGCTAGCGGTTGATTTTGTGTCAAAATGGGTTGAAGTCATAGCACTCCCCACAAACGATACCAAAGTGGTTCTCAAGTTCTTGCATAAGAATATCTTTATAAGATTTGGCACGCCAAGAGCTATTATAAGTGATGAGGGTAGTCACTTCTGCAACAGATTGTTTACAGCTCTTTTGACAAAATATGAGGTCAATCATAGGGTGGCTATAGCATATCACCCCCAAACAAGTGGTCAAGCTAAAGTTTCGAATAGAGAGGTGAAGAAGATTTTAGAGAAAGTAGTGAACTCAAGCAAATAAAAGATTGGTCTCTAAAATTGGATGACGCACTATGGGCTTATAGGACAGCATACAAGACACCAATTGGGATGTCTCCATATCAATTGGTTTACGAGAAAGCGCGTCACCTCCCAGTGGAATTACAACATAAAGCTTATTGGGCCATTCAGAAACTTAATTTTGATCAAGCAGCTGCAGGAGAGAAAAGATTACTCCAATTGAACGAACTAGATGAGTTTTGATTGTAAGCATATGAGAATTCAAAATTGTACAAGGAAAAGGTTAAGAAGTGGCACGACCAAAAGATCACAAATAGAAAGTTGGAACCTGGACAATTAGTGTTATTGTTCAATTCACGACTGCGATTGTTTCCAAGAAAGCTCAAATCTAGATGGTCGGGGCCATTCACAATCAAGAGGGTTTTCCCATATGGTGCCGTTGAGTTATACAGTAGGAATCCATTGGAGAAGTTTAAAGTCAACGGTCATTGGCTGAAGAATTACTGGGGTGGCGACATCGACAATGAAGTCACCACAATCACACTTACTGACGCGCCATGAATAGGGAGTAGTCAGGCTGAAAGACTTAAAATCAAGCGCTAATTAGGAGGCAAACCAATTTTACTTTTATTTTTAGTATTTCTTTTTAAGCATGTTAATTAATTCATAGTTCAGAGTATAAGTTTAGTGTGAATTTAGTTTAAAGTATAAATTTAGTTCGATTTATTAGGTAGTTAGTCGAGTCATGCTTTCCAGTAAATCCAACTTTTAATTTTCAATGTTCTTGTTGTTATCTTAAACTTATAATCTTATGGTGTTTCAGGTACTTGGGAAGTGCATGGATACTGTTGGACATAAAGAATTGGAAAAATCAAGCTCAGTTGCAGAATACCCCCCTACCCCCCTATTAGGGCGGGCATCTATAGCTAATTACCCCCCTCCAAGGCGGGGGTACGGGAACGTAAAGGAGCTCAAATTCGGCAGTTACAACATTTAGACCATCTTCTCCACTTCCCCTTCCTTGAAGCATAACTGAAATTCACGACTCCTACACCCCCATTAACCAACGAATTAGCCACAAACTCCCCACTTCTCCACTACATTAACCCACTAAATGCAACTCTATCTCCTCTCTATAAATTCAAACCCTAACTACACAACATCTCCATTCCATTCCATAAAATTTCAGTCATTCTAAGTAAGGGTTCTTATAGTGCGATTTTTGACAGCAAAAAGGGAGGAGAGAATCAACCAATTTGTCAATACACTGAGGGTAAGAGGTTAGTTCTTATAATTTCTCATCACATATCACCATACTTGAAATGTTATTACAAATTTTGGGGAGTCTTGTGGGTCGTGCACACCAAGTGTTCAACGAATTATTTAAGTAAAGTTTGGGGGAAATTAGCTTGACTTCATCCATTCAAGTACCATGGCACCAAAACCAGCATCGAAGAGACAGCGAGACGAGAGCTCCGGGTCTACACCACCGACTCGGGCCTTTGACAGAAGAATGTTTATGAGTGTCAACGCCACCGATTGCTATGACTATCTAGTGACTAAGGCACTAACCCCAGAGCGCGGCTTGGCACCTGATAACGTAGATGGAAAAATGAAAAGACAAATATAAGAAAAATGATGGGATAGGTTCACTGACGAGCCAGAGCCAACGATCATTAATGTAGTGAAGGAATTTTATGCCAATGTGGAGGATAAGGCCCCATTCATAGTTTTCGTGAGGGGCAAGCAAGTACCTTTCAGTGCTGATGCTATTAATGAGTATTACAGCTTGCAAGTTCCTATAGAGTGCCAGTATGCATATTTGCATGACCATGATCCCAACTATGAGGCCATTTTAACTGAAATAACAAAGTCGGGTACCACATGGGTCAAGGGGTGCAAAGGGGGCACCATCTTCCACAGCAAAGACCTAATCCATTATGGTAAAATATGGTACGCCTTCATGTGCGCCAAGCTATTCCCGTCCACACATACGACAGAGGTGACAAAGGAAAATATACTTCTTTTGTATGCAATCGTGCAAGACTTTCTCATCGAGGTGGGTGCCATCATAAATTTCTTTATCCAAAGATGCCTACGAAGGCCATTTTCTGGGGGCTTGCCACACCCATCTCTCATATGTGGGTTGTGCAGACAGGCTGGAGTTAGGTGGTCTGGTGATGAGACTACACAGATGTCGCTATAGACTTTGGACACAAGGATAATTGCACGGTATTTAGTGTGGCCTGGGGGTGAGTTGCACCCAAGAGGAGTCGGGTTCATATTCCCACCAGCCTCTGAGGATGAGGCTGATGCTGAGGAAACCTCTGACGATGACGAGTTCCAGGTGGATGAGACTACAGGAGAGCAGGCGACTAAGGAAATGCAGTAGATCGATGGACATATGTTTAGCTCTCAGTTCCGCAGCCTTCAGAGCCAAATTGATGGGCACAACAAAGAAGAAAACAGACAAATGAGAAGACTGGCGGCTAGGCAAGACCACATGTTCGAGGCCATGAACATGTCCTTCACCTCCTTGAACGCAACGCTTCAAAGTTTTAATCTAAATGCTTAGTTTCCATACCAACAGCCTGCCCCAATGCCACGATTCCCACCTTCTGATTCAGACAATGAAGAGCAATAGCCACCACCACCTCAAGCTTAGGCGATTACAGGGAAGTCCTCGTTTACTTAGTGCTTTATCTTTACAATGAGGACATTGTAATTATCAAGTTTGGGGGAGTTATTTAGTTTAATTTTGTTATGTTGCATGTTTAATTTTGTAGTTAGTTTTGCATATTATGTTGCATGTTAAATTTATTTAGTTAGTTTTACATATGTTAGTATCATGTTTAGTTTAGGTTCATTATAGGTTTGCATTCATGTAGTGTAATAGTTGCATAGTAGAGTAGTATTGTAAATAGTTTTTATTAGTTTTTAATTTTCTTATGTTTATTCCATATAATATAATAATAAAAAAAATTAGTTAAAGTACTGTGTTGTTTTGCATGAATCCAGCTGTTAGATAGTTAAGCTTATTTTGGCCGATGATGAGACTGGGATTAAGTAGACAAGTACAGTACCGACTATTAGTACTTTGACGGGATTTTTTTGTTATGAATTGAATCTTTTCTTATTTGCAACTGGTATAATCAAGGTTAGCACGTTAGAGACAACTATGTTGAGTGATTAAGTTTAAATTGACACATAATGGACTTCTTAAGGATAATACTAGTTTGAATCAATGAGAGGCATGAATAGGCGGAGATGGCTAAAATTAGACAAAAACTTATGTTTGAGGGAAAAATTTGGGATATATAAGCTTCATAAAAAAATAATAAATAAATAAATAAATAACGTGGCTAGTCTTGTTTCGAGGCCTTTGCTACTTGAGTAAGTAAGCCCAAGGGGATTGTCTCTACACCTAGTGCCCTAAGGTCTTTATGGTCTGTGAGTCGTTGGTCAAAAGCTCGCTAAGGGATAACAATGTTAGCCTAATGGAATGAGACATTGTACAGTCATGAATGAAAATAAAATAAAATTAGAAAAGAGCAAAAAGCCCTCGTAATGAAAAATAAAGCATAAGTATCCCGGATTGGATGTAACGACCGAGAAATAAAGATTTATTATAAAATAATTTTATTTAATTAAATAATGAATAAAATTATATTATATGTTATTATTATGTGTTAGGCAGATGAATGTCGTTCTACAACCTAGAAATGTCAGAATGTCGTAGTATTTTGACTACATGAAGGAATTAAAGTGTTTGAATTTCCAAGACGAAAATAAAAGTTTTTCGAGAATTTTTTTGAAAAACACTATTAACTGATTTCTGCTCGGGAATTATTTTTGAACTTTCGAGAAATACGTAACGATAGAATATCGAGGTGAGATGGATTATTTAATAATAATTCACGTATAGCAAACGTAGTTTTTCGCCTGCGGACTTAATTCGAGAACGTTAGGGAAAGTAAAGCGTTAACTAGTTAAAGCGATGATCGTATAATACATAGGTATTATATGAGGTAATGAATATGAGTATGATACGAAGTATTATACGAGTATGAATGAATGATGGTATGTCATATATGTTGAATAAATATACGAGTTAGGATACGAGATTAATACGTAAACAATACGTTCTAAGGCTTTAAGCCATATGTAATGGACTTGTAGGATTGTGTAGAAAGTTATAAAGCCTAATGGTAGGAATAGTTAAGTCTAATGAGAATTAATGAACAAACCAATGTTGGTTTAATGCAAGCCCAAAGTACAAGTTAAGCTAATTGAACTTAAAGCCCAAACTAAGAATCCAATGGGTAAGGATGATCCATTGGGCAACCCATGTGGGCCCCATGATCATATGGGTGATCTTGGTAAGCAAGCAAGGGATAAAAGTTGTGATGACCAAGTAAACTTGGTGATCAATTAATGAATAGTAAAGAGGTTTGATTAAGGAGGTGGGATGAGTTTAATGACTAAACTACCCTAACTTTGGTTTTCCTATAAATACAAGACTTGCTAGATTATAATTCACTTGTTAGATTTCATCCAACAAACATTTAAGTGCTTATTGGTTAGAGAGAAAAAGCTAGAAAAGCTAGACTTTGATAATTCAAGTAGAAAAGAAGAAGAACCAAGTGATCTTCAATGTAAGACCCCGAATTTTATGAAATGAAAGTATTCAATTTTCTTATTACGTAAATGGTTAAATTGATAAAAGGTTAAAGTTAAGGGTGATATTTAAAAATTTTGCAAAGAAAGAAAGTTGATATAAAATATTCGTTGTGTCAAGGAATATTCGTTTTAACAGGGAATATTCGTATGACGACACAATCATTGGTGGACCCCACAACGGAAGTATTGTCGTATTTAGAAAATGACATAATTATCTTTTTATAAATATAACGGCGAAAGTTTTACCGTTAAAACTGTTGAACTACCCGGTAGTAAAAAAATACGATGTCTGGCGTGGTTGCATAGTAGTACACGGTATTGATTATTGATGCTTACGTGAGAAGTCACTCAGTTATACTCAATTATTGCTATAGTAATTGTTGCATAATATCTCTCATATTATTGATTCAATTATTGTCACAATATCATCTGCATAATATTTATTATTATTAAATTAATAATTGAGACGATAAAGTTATTCATATTATTATTTGCAATATTGACGATGTCTAGAAAGTTCTGTCAAGGAGAGGTTTGGTCACCTAATTACGCGCCAATAGGGATAAATCCTTATCGGCAAGCCCCCTCTTTCCTAGGAATGATCTGGTTGTTAAATATTATGAGTTATAATATTAATGATGAATAAGTTCGTGTTGATTAAAGATGAAAATGATAGTTCCATTGTGTTGGGATTATTAGTGTTAGTGGAAATCGATATTTATTTCGATAATAATTGATGTCTAGAAGTTATATTGACCAATCGGGTAATTAATCGGATAAATGAGCAATTAATTGCTATTAATTCACATGCTTATAACTATTTGTTCACATATGTGTACTATTGATTCACATGAATGTACTATTAGGGGAGGTGGTGCAAGATTGATAATACTTGCATGACAAAATAAAAATAGAGGTATAGATGAAGGTACTATACTGTAATTATTTTTTTCACATGTATAGAACTATTAAGTCACATGATTTTACTATTGATTCACATGATATACTACTAGGGGAGGTAGTGCAAGTTTGATAATACTTGCAGGACTAAATTAAAAATGAAGGAAAAGATGAAGGTATTATACAATAATATTTTGAGCCCCAAAATGTGCAATTATCGAAACTATATTTTCCTATAAATAGAAGCTCATTCTTCCTTCATTCTCACCAATTCACTAAGACTCACAAGAGCAATTATATAGAGAGAAGCTATAGAGAGAAAGAAGAAGAGTAGTATGCTACTTCACTATTCCAGTATCTAGTCTTCTTTTGAGGTAAGGGGTATTATTTATTTCATATTTTGAAGAGATATTATTTTTCGTATTCGTATGAATATTATTTTCGTTCAATATTCGTAAGGAATATCATCTTCGTTCAATATTCGCAGGAATATTATTTTCGTTCAACAGTCGTAAGGGATATCATTATTGTGGTAAGGGGTATTATTTCTTTCGTATTCATGAAGAGAGTTATTTTCTTTCAATACTCGAAAGGATTGTTATTCCAATCTTTATTATTCTGTTGGAATAACCTGTCTATGCGGACTACCACATGCATGGTGAAATTCTTCTATTGTTCCATTCTTTATTATTCTGTTGGAATAACTTGTCTACGCGGACTACCACATGCATGGTGAAATTCTTCTGTTATTCCTTTCGTTACTATTCTGTTGGAATAACCTGTCTACGTGGACTACCGCATGCATGGTGAATGACCCTTCGTATTCATTCTTTATTAAATTGTTGAAATGATCTGTCTACGTGAATTATCGCATGGCGGGTGAAAATCTATTTGCAGTTTCGTATATTCTATTATACTTGTATGAGATATCATTTCTTTTGTACTCGTCATGGAATATCATTTTCTTTGGTATTTTTCTTTTACGAGTTACTATTCATGGGTTACTATTCACTCGGGTATTCGGGGGACTTTTCGTGCCAGAGTACTATTCACGAGTTACTATTCATGGGTTACTATTCACTCTAGTATTATTCACTCAGGTATTCGGGACACTTTTCAAGCCGGGGTACTATTCATGAGGTACTATTCTCGAAGTACTATTCATAGGGCACTATTCACGGGGTACTATTCACCTGAAAAATATATTTCTTTTCTGTTCAAATTATTTTTGATACATGAATATTATTCTTGAATTTTACTCCACAAAGCAGTATCATGTTGAAAATCTGGATATTTTTTAAACTTTAGATAAATTTAAAGTCTTTAATATTTATCCTTGATTTCGTTTGATTAATGCTTATATCATTGTCATCATCCGCATGCTTATATTGTGATGAAAGTTATCTTTGGCTTACGTGTATAGATGGACTGTTGATTGGTATGATTATGACCAGGGATCATTCGGTATAATCATGACCTGTAATTTTATAAATGATGTGGTAAAAGTCCTCATTGGCCCGTAGTGCATTGATGAACAGTTATTGGTATGATTATGACCGAGGATTATTATTAAGATAATAATCGACCATTGATGATTACATGAATATCCTTGGTCCATAGTGCAGGGATAATTCGATGATGTGGTTTATTTATTAAGCTGAGTCTCACCGATAAAGTTGATGAAAAACTTTTTAAATCATAGAAGATAGTAGATATCATGCTCTACTTGACTTTTCTAATGGATTGCTTATTCCGTTGCAGTTGTTGATCTAAAACTTGTTGTCTATTATATTCTATCAGTTGTTATACTGTTGAAGGCTAATGATAATTTATTCTGCATTATCTTAGTCATAATATTTCTTACTGGGCTAGTTGAGCTCACCCTTTTCTTTCATTGTTTTCTTCAGGAAATGAGAATATAGCTGGGACTAGTGGGGGATGGATTGACGATCAAGATGGTTGTTTTAGTAGTCCTCACTATTTTGTGAAATAGTGTGGTAATAAATGTAATGAGGACTCCATTGAAACTGGATATTGTATAGAAGGCAATATTCTTGTTTAAACTCTCAGCTATGTTTTATCGTATTTTTGCACGACGGTTGTATTAAGGAAGTTTGTATTTGATTTATGTACCAAGTATCTGGCGACCCAAGATGGGTGATGTATACCTGTTTTGGGGGCGTCACAGTTGGTATTAAAGCTTAGGGATATGATCTCTGGTTGAGATTTGAGACAAGAACTAGGAGGGGAGAGACGGGAAATTCCTTCGCTAGTATGACCTACCTAAGTTTATTTGGTATTTAATTCGTCGGTCAGAGTATACTGATAATATGTGACATGTTAATTAACCCTTGTTTTGTGGTAGTTTTTGAAAATGGCAGCTGAAAATGTTAACAATGGAGTGAATGAGACCGTTGAGACACCTTTAATCACTAACTAGGTTAATATGATGTCAGACGAAGAAGAAATTAGAGATATATACGTGGTGAGTGAAGAACTAATAGTTGCACCCGAGCTAGTTGAAGAGGTAGCAGTTGAGAGTGAGGAAGAAGAGGAACCTGAGGAGAATTTATTAGAAAAATTTTATGATTGAAATTTAGAATTACAAAATCGTATTCATGAGTTAGAAGAGAAGGCTGAAGAACGGTAAGCGGTAGTGGAGCAAAGAGATGCAATAATTCAAAATTGTGTTACCCAATGTGCGATGCTTGAACAGAAGCACTCTTTGGCAGAGTATAAGATATTAGAGCTGGAATCTGAGAATGTTATGATCAAAGTTCTGATGAAAGAAGAAGCAACTAAACGAATGAGAATAGATGATGCATGGGTAAAAGCTACACGACGCGTTGATATTGTAGAAAAAGACGTCCGATCCAATAAGGCCAAAATAAATGAAATGGATTTCGCTTTTTGGACAACAATTGGGAGAATCCAACATCGAGTTCGGAATTACCCTGTGCAGAGCGGTCAACCCCAATTCGATATAGACCGGAGAGTAATGATTTGAATCATGGATTAGGAATGTGATGAAACAATTAAGGGTGGAATGTACTCTATAGCAAAGTTAAGTCCAACTGGGATGGTGACGCCAAAGGATGTCCTAGATAAGTCAAAGCCGGTAGTTTAAGTGAGAGCGTTTGTTGAGGAACCCGAACGAAGTTATCACGGGTAAGTTAATCATAAACTCTTCTGATGTCTATACCTTATTCGATACCGGTTCTACCCACTCTTTTATTTCACTTACTTGCGCTCAACGTTTGAACTTAACCCCTAAGAAATTAGACTTTGACTTATCTGTTGAAACTCCGTTGAGAGAAACCTTCATTACATCCACTGTTTATAAATCTTATTTGATTCAAATCGACACTTTCACGTTTCCTGTCGATCTTATCTCTTTGAAAATACTTGTCTTTGATGTGATTTTAGGAATTGACTGGTTAACTATTCATCATGCTAAAAATTAATTATTTTCGTAAGGTTGTTAGCTTTCATATTCCTAACCAAACTATTATGTGAATCCAAGCAACCAAACCACTAAAGTTAATCACTGTCATATCAAGCCATAAGTAAAGAGCCCCGATCCTTTCGTTGTTGACTTCCTTGTGTGGAATGCACCGAAGCCAGACTTTTTGTAGGGGAAGCCGTGAATAACGGTGACAAGTTGATAGGTATCAATGTGACGTGTTATCCAAGTCTTGGGATGAGAGTCATGATTTTGAATGATATTTCTATTATTAATAAATTTCTTGACGTATTCCTGAAGACTTCCTAGCCTACCCTAGAGCGTGAAATCAAATTTTGTATTGACCCCAGTATAAAACTCATTTCTAAAACCCTCAAATATTTCTTCGCCTAAATCGAACGTAACATGCGCCAAAGACGTTGGCTCGAGCTGTTGAAGGTTATGACTATACCATTCAATATCATCATGGAAGAGCGAACATGGTAGCTGACGCGTTGAGTAGAAGATCATATGCGTTTACGAGTGCGATGTTGTTAACATAAAAACCCATTTCGTATAACTTACAAATGATGAAGATAGAGTTAAAGACTCTAGGGACCCACGTGGTGATATCAAATATACGCGTAGAATTGACTTTAATTGATAAAGTTAAAGGCCGCCCAAGCTACAGACCCGGAGTTGATAAATATGAAGAAGAAGGTTTAAAAGGGCGTTATTCTAGAAGCAAGAGTAGATGAAGAGAGGAAATCTCAACCCTCGATTTAATTGGCCCATTTGAAATCCTCGATCGAGTAGGAACTGTGGCCTATAGACTCACTTTACCGCCAAGTATGTCGCTTGTTCATAACGTTTTTCACGTATCGATGTTACGTAAATATGTGGACAACCCAAACCACAGTATTGAATTAGAACCGGACGAGATAGAGAAAGATTTAACGTATGAAGAGGTACCTATTAAAATCTTGGATAAGAAGGAATATATTCTACGTTCAAAGGTTACACCTCAAGAGTTAGAATCTGAAATTAAATTAAGGTATCCTCACCTCTTTGGCATACCAGGTACGCACGTAATTTTTGAGGGCAAAATTTCATAAGGAGGGGAGATTGTAAGACCCCGAATTTTATGAAATGAATGTATTTAATTTTCTTATTACGTAAATGGTTAAATTGATAAAAGGTTAAAGTTAAGGGTGATATTTAAAAATTTTGCAAAGAAAGCAAGTTGATATAAAATATTCGTTGTGTCGAGGAATATTCGTTTTAACAGAAAATATTCGTACAACGACACAATCATTGGTGGACCCCACAATGAAAGTATTGTCGTATTTAGAAAACAATAGAATTATCTTTTTATAAATATAATGGCGAAAGTTTTACCGTTAAAACTGTTGAACTACCCAGTAGTAAAAGTACAGTAATACGAGTGGTTGCATAGTAGCACACAGTATTGATTATTGATGCTTATGTGAGAAGTCACTCAGTTATACTCAATTATTGCTATAGTAATTGTTGCATAATATCTCTCATATTATTGATTCAATTATTGTCACAGTATCATCTGCACAATATTTATTATTATTAAATCAATAATTGAGACGACAAAGTTATTCATATTATTATATACAATATTGATGATGTCTAGAAAGTTCTGTCGAGGAGAGGTTTGGTCACCTAATTGCGCGTCAATAGGGATAAATCCTTATCGGAAAGCCCCCTCTTTCCTGGGAACGATCTGGTTATTAAATAGTATGAGTTATAATATTAATGATGAATAAGTTCGTGTTGATTAAAGATGAAATTGATAGTTCCATTATGTTGGGATTATTAGTGTTAGTGGAAATCGACATTTATTTCGATAATAATTGATGTCTAGAAGTTATATTGACCAATAGGGTAATTAATCAGATAAATGAGCAATTAATTGTTATTAATTCACATGTTTATAACTATTTGTTCACATGTGTGTACTATTGATTCACATGAATGTACTATTAGGGGAGGTGGTGCAAGATTGATAATACTTGCATGACTAAAATAAAAATGGAGGTATAGATGAAGGTACTATACTGTAATTATTTTTTTCACATGTATAGAACTATTGAGTCACATGATTGTACTATTGATTCACATGATATACTATTAGGGGAGGTGGTGCAAGTTTGATAATACTTGCAGGACTAAATTAAAAATGAAGGAAAAGATGAAGGTATTATACTATAATATTTTGAGCCCCAAAACGTGCAATTAAAGAAACTATATTTTCCTATAAATAGAAGCTCATTCTTCCTTCATTCTCACCAATTCACTAAGACTCACAAGAGCAATTATAGAAAGAGAAGCTATAGAGAGAAAGAAGAAGAGTAGTCTGCTACTTCACTATTCCAGTATCCAGTCTTCTTTTGAGGTAAGGGGTATTATTTATTTCATATTCTGAAGAGATATTATTTTTCGTATTCGTATGAATATTATTTTCATTCAATATTCGTAAGGAATATCATCTTCGTTCAATATTCATAGGAATATTATTTTTGTTCAACAGTCGTAAGGGATATCAATATTGTGGTAAGGGGTATTATTTCTTTCGTATTCATGAAGAGAGTTATTTTCTTTCAATAATCCAAAGGGTTGTTATTCCAATCTTTATTATTCTGTTGGAATAATCTGCCTGTGCGGACTACCGCGTGCATGGTGAAATTCTTCTGTTATTCCATTCTTTATTATTATGTTGGAATAACCTGTCTACGCGGACTACCGCATGCATGGTGAATGACCCTTCGTATTCATTCTTTATTAAATTGTAGAAATGATCCATCTCACGTGGATTACCGCGTGGCGGTGAAAATCCATTTGCGATTTCAGTATATTCTATTATACTCGTATGAGATATCATTTCTTTTGTACTCGTCATGGAATATCATTTTCTTTGGTATTTTTCTTTTACGAGTTACTATTCACGGGTTACTATTCACCCAGTTACTATTCACTCTAGTATTATTCACTCAGGTATTCGGAGCACTTTTCGTGCCGAAGTATTATTCATGAGTTACTATTCAGGGGTTACTATTCACTCTAGTATTATTCACTCGGGTATTCGGGATACTTTTCATGTCGGGGTACTATTCATGAGGTACTATTCTCGAAGTACTATTTATAGGGCACTATTCACGGGGTACTATTCACCCGAAAAATATATTTCTTTTTTGTCCAAATTATTTTTGATACATGAATATTATTCTTGAATTTTACTCCACAAAGCAGTATCATGTTGAAAATTTGGATATTTTTTAAACTCTGGATAAATTTAAAGTTTTTAATATTTATCCTTGATTTCGTTTGATTAATGCTTATATCATTGTCATCATCCTCATGCTTATATTGTGATGAAAGTCATCTTTAGCTTACGTGCATAGATGGACTGTTGATTGGTATGATTATGACCAGGGATCATTCGGTATAATCATGACCCGTAATGTTATAAATGATGTGGTAAAAGTCCTCATTGGCCCATAGTGCATTGTTGGACAATTATTGGTATGATTATGACCAGGGATTATTCGGTATAATCATGACTATTGATGATTACATGAATATCCTTGGCCCGTAGTGCAGGGATGATTCAATGATGTGGTTTATTTATTAAGTCGAAGTCTCGAGTCTCGTGAAAGTTGATGAAAAACTTTTTAAATCATAGAAGATAGTAGATATCATGTTCTACTTGACTTTTCTAATGGATTGCTTATTCCGCTGCAGTTATTGATCTAAAACTTGTTGTCTATTGTATTCTATCATTTGTTATCTTTGTTGAAGGCTAAGGATAATTTATTTCGCATTATCTTAGTCATAATATTTTTCTTACTAGGCTAGTTGAGCTCACCCTTTCTTTTCTTTGTTCTCTTCAGGAAATGAGAATATAGCTGGGACTTATCGGGGAACGGATTGACGGTCCAGATGGTTGTTTTAGTAGTCCTCACTATTTTGTGAAATAGTGTGATAATAAATGTAATGAGGACTCCATTGAGAGTGGATATTGTCTAGAAGGCAATATTCTTGTTTAAACTCTTAGCTATGTTTTGTCGTATTTTTGCACGACTGTTGTATTAAGGAAGTTTGTATTTGATTTATGTACCAAGTATTTGGTGTGAGATGTGACACCCCCAAAATAGGTATACATCACCTATCTTGAGTCGCCAAATACATGGTACATAAATTCAAATATAACTTAATTATACAACAGTAGTGTAAAATACGACAAAACATAGCTAAGAGTTTAAACAAGAATATTGTCATCTAGACAATATCCACACTCAATTGAGTCCTCATTATATTTATTATCACACTATTTAACAGAATAGTGAGGACTACTAATGCTATTATCTGGACCGTCACTCCATTCCCCGACTAGTCCCTGCTACGTTCTCATTTCCTGAAGAGAACAATGAAAGTAAAAGGGTGAGCTCAACTAGCCCAGTAAGAAATATTGTGACTACGATAATACAGAATAAATTATCGTTAGCCTTCAACAAAGGTTAAACCGATACAATATAACAAACATCAAGTTTAATCAGAATGAACCAACAATCCATTAAAAGAGTCAAGTAGAGAATAAAATCTACTATCTTTTATGATTTAAAAAGTTTTTCATCATTTTTATCACGAGACTCACTACTAAATAATCCACATCATCCCACGCACTACTGGCCAAGGATATTCATTAATATCACAACCACAAATTATCCATGCACTCACGGGCCAAGGATATTCGTGTATTCATCGATGGTCACGATCATGCCATAAAAAAATTCATCTTTGCACCCTTGGCCGAAGAGAATCCATAGCCATAATCATACCAAAAACTGTCCATCAATGCACTACGGGACAATGATGACTTTTTCCACATCATTTGTAACATTACGGCCATGATTATACCGAATAATCCCTCGGTCATAATCATACCAAGTCCATCTATGCACTAGGGTGAATACGAGATGACTTTCAACATAATATAAACATGAGGATGATGACAATGATATAAGAATTCAATAAAACAAGTTCAAGAATTAATTTATCTAGGAACTAATAACGTCCAAATTGTCAACATGATACTTCTTTATAGAGTAAAATTCAAGATTGCTCAGAAGAATATTTTGGTGAAAAGATACTGGATGAAGCGCAAATATCAAGGATATTCCACTAATTTCATGGAGTATAGAAGTCAAAACTTTAACCAACTGAGTATAATAAAGAATGAAATAACAAAAGAAATCACCAGGCATGTGATAGACCGCACAGATAGGTTATTCCAACAAAATAATAAATAACGGAACCAGCTCATGCGTAAACGCACAGACATGATATTCCAACAGAATAATAAATAACGGAACTAGGTCAGTGTAAATTGCATGCATGCAGGATGTTCCAATGTAATAATAAATAACGAAACTCAGTCATGCGTAAACGCATGCAGACGGTGATGTTCCAATGTAATAATAAAGAATGGAATAATGAAGAATTTCACCATGTATGCGGTACTTAGCATGAGCAAAGTTATTCCAACATAATAATAAAGAATGGAATAATGTAAGAATTTCACCAAGTATAGGGTAGATCACAGATCAAAAGTTATTCCAATGTAAATAAAAAAAATGGAATAACTGAAGTTCTCTTCATGAATACGAAAGAAATAATACCCATTACCTTAGAACAAAATGGA
Source organism: Panax ginseng (assembly GCA_020205605.1). Classification (NCBI taxonomy): domain Eukaryota; kingdom Viridiplantae; phylum Streptophyta; class Magnoliopsida; order Apiales; family Araliaceae; genus Panax; species Panax ginseng. The sequence continues at coordinate 77,472,575 of CM035133.1, read as the reverse complement.
TATAGGAGTAGTGAAGTAGCAGAATACTTTTCATCTTTCTCTCTATAGTTTCTCTCTCTAGAGTTTCAGTGAATTTGTAAGAAATAATGAAGGAATGAGCTTCTATTTATAGGAGAATGGATTGAATAGTAACTAATTCTGATCGGTCCAGATTGATTTACTTTTAAGCAGACGGTCCAGTTGGTTTACTATAAAATATTCTAATAAAACAAAATCTTTTAAATAAAATATAATATATTCTATTTATAATCTAATAAAACTAATAACTTTATAAAAGTATTCCATTTTATATAAAAAGATTTTACTATGCAAATACTATGCAGTAGCATTATGCAAACAATATGCATAATAAAATATAATATATTCTAATTATTGTCTAATAAAATAAATAACTTTATAAAAGTATTCTATTTTATATAAAAATATTTTACTATGCAAAATACTATGCATAATAGAATATAATATATATTCTATTTATAGTCTAATAAAACGAATAACTTTATAAAAGTATTACATTTTATATAAAAAGCTTTTCTATTTTATTACATTAATAATACTAATAAAACAAAACTTCATCATCATTATTATAATTCACACTATTAATCGACCGTGTCGTTTCCGGAAAGAGGGGCTTTCAATAAGGATTTCTCCCTATTGGCGCCGCAATTAGGTGACCAAACCTCTCCTTGGCGAGAACTTCTGGACATCGTTAATATTGCAAATAATAATATTAATAACTCTGTCATCTCAATTATTGATTTAATAATATATAAAATATCGACAATAATTGAATCAATTAACGTGAGATACTATGCAACAATTCCATGAAATAATAATTGAACAAAAACTAAGTGACTTCTCACGTAAGCATCAATAATCAATACGAGTGTGCTACTATGCAACCACGCCAGACATCGTATTTTTACTACCGAAGTAGTTCAACAATATTAATTGTAAAACTTCCGCCGTTATTTTCATAAAAATATTTTTGTCGCTTTTCTCAATCCGACAATAATTCCGTTAAGGGGTCCATTAAATCGATGATTGTGTCGTCGTCATACGAATATTCCTCGTTAAAACGAATATTTTCCTAACCAATCGAATATTATATAACAACTTGCATACTTTACAAAATTTATAAATACTACCCACAACTATAACATTATCTCAAATTCACACCATAATATTCAAAAAAATATTTTGAGAAATTTAAATCTTTATTCATAAAATTTGGGATTTTACACGAGATCTCGAATTTTATGAAATAAAAGTATTCAATTTTTCTATTTTGGTAAATAGTTAAATTGATAAAAGTTTAAAGTTAAGGGTGATATGTGAAAATTTTTCAAAGTAAGCAAGTTGCCATAAAATAAGCGGTAGTAAAAAAATGCGAGAATCGTGTGGTTGCATAGTATACTCTGCGGTATTAATTATTGATGCTTATGTGAGAAATCACTCAGTTATACTCAATTATTGCTACAGTAATTGCTGCATCATATCTCTCATATTATTGATTCAATTATTGTCACAGTATCATGTGCATAATATGTTATATTATTAAATCAATAATTGAGACGGCAAAGTTATTTATCTTATTATTTGTAATATTGACAATGTCTAGAAGTTCTGTCAAGGAGAGGTTTGGTCACCTAATTGCGCGTCAATAAGGAGAAATCCTTCTCGGAAAGCCCCCTCTTTCCTAAGAACGACTTGACTATTAAATATTGTGAGTTATAATATTAATGATGAATATGTTCGTGTTGATCAAAAATGAAATTGATAGTTCCATTGTGTGGGAATTATTAGTGTTAGTGGAAATCGACATTTATTTTGACAATAATTGATGTCTGGAAGTTATCGAGTAATTAATCGGATAAATGAGCAATTAATTGCTATTAATTCACATGCATATAATTATTTGTTCACATGTGTGTACTATTGATTCAAATTCATGTACTATTAGGGGAGTTGGTGCAAGATTGATAATACTTGCATGACTAAATTAAAGATGGAGGTATGGTTGAAGGTACTATACTGTAATTATTTTTTCACATATTTAGAACTATTGAGTCACATGATTTACTAATACTTCACATGATTTGCTATTAGGGGAGGTGGTGGAAATTTGATAATATTTGCAGGACTAAATTAAAAATGAAAGAAAAGTTGAAGGTATTATACTATAATATTTCGAGCCCCAAAACGTGCAATTATCGAAACTATATTTTCCTATAAATAGAAATTCATTCTTCCTTCATTTCTCATCAATTCACTAAGTCTCACAAGAGCAATTATAGAGATAGAAGCTATAGAGAGAGAAGCTATAGAGAGAAAGAAGAAGAGTAGTCTGCTACTTCACTACTCCAGTATCCAGTCTTTTTCTGAGGTAAGGGTTATTATTTTTATATTCTGAAGAGATATTATTTTTTCGTATTCATATGAATATTATTATCGTTCAATATTCATTATATTCGTTTAATATTCGTAAGGAATATTATTTTCGTTCAATATTCGTAAGGAATATTATTTTCATTCAACCGTTGTAAGTAAGGGGTTTCTTCCAGGCGCAGTTTTATAATTTTTCTGACCCTCAAAAATTCTGAAAAAATTTAAAATGATAATTTGATGAGTTTTCTAGATTGTGTACAAAAAATGACAATTTTTGGATGTATCGATAAGGAGTTATGAGTTTTATGGGAAAAGACTATTTTAAAAGTAAACCCTTATAACTCCTTGTGGTTAACTCCAAAATTGGTGAAATTTTTATTGGGAGTACATGTATATAACAGGAGTATACCCTGTAAATTTTGGAATTTTTGGACAAAAGTACAGTTTATGATAAATGTCAAAATATTCGGCAGTTTTGGCCATATAAAAAATAGTAAATGAATTTTAAAAACTCTGAAAAAAATTTATGTTCAATATGAGACTATATTCTGCTAAATCCCAGAAAAGAAAAATGTTTGGGACTGATTTGGTATTTTTTATGAAAATGGTTTAGTTACTAATATATGAATTAAATATGTTATGTGAAGTTGAAAAATCGGTAAATATGATTTTATGGCTTGGAAATCCTATATAAGGTATATGCAGATTTTTGATGAGGGATTTGATCATTGGTGATGAAATCTTATGAGTTTGACATTTTAGGATGATTAAATGCATTAATTAGTAAAGTGTAAATAATTAAAATAAATTACTTATCAGTTTAAGAAATGATTAAAATATTATGGTAATATTAATAATATTATATTATGAGATTATTAAGTGATTTATAATATTTGGATTAAGGTGTTATAAATATTGATATGGATTTTATCGTGAAACTTCATCTTTTTGTGTCGGGGTTACTATTCACGTATACGACACTATTCATGTATATGGCACTATTTACATACATAACATTATTTATGTATACGGTACTATGTACGAATACAGAGTACTATTTACGAGTTACTATTCACGAGTTATTATTTATGAGTTACTATTCACAAGTTACTTTTCATGAGTTACTATTCACGGGGTACTATTTACCTGAAAAATATATTTCTTTTCTGTCCAAATTATTTTTGGTACATGAATATTATTCTTGAATTTTACTCCACAAAGCAGTATCATGTTGACAATTTGGATATTTTTAAACTCTGGATAAATTTAAAGTCTTTAATATTTATCCTTGATTTCGTTTGATTAATGCTTATATCATTTTCATCATCCTCATGCTTATATTGTGATGAAAGTTATCTTTGGCTTACGTGCATAGATGGACTGTTGATTATTGGTTTTACAATTGTATATCTTTCGCTTACGTGCAAAGATGGACTGTTAATTGATAGCTTTGGCCCGTAGTGCAAAGATGGACAGGTGTATGACATGATCATGACCACTTATGATACTAATGAATATCTTGGTGGTCGAAAAGCGTGGATAATTTGATGATGTGATTGGCGAGGATCATGACCATTAGTTAACGATTGAATGTCTTTGGCCAGTAGTAATCGACAGCAATTGATTGGTATGATCATGATCATTGGTTTTATAGTTGAATATCTTTGGCTAGTAGTGCAAAGATAGACAACTGATTGGTATGATCATTGTTATTACATTTGAATATCTTTAGCCTTTGGGGTAAGGATATTGAGTAAATGTTCTATTAAGCCTTTGTGGCAAGGAGAAATTGTTGATTCACATTATTATAAACATGAATTGTGAATTTAACTAACATCTTTGGTGGTTCGGTGAAAGAAGTGATGAAAGTTCTATTTGTCTTGGGTATAATAAAGAAGCTGTTGATGAGTATTACGAGGATAAAATTGATGATAAACTTTTAAATCATAGAAGATAGTAGATATCATGCTCTACTTGACTCTTCTAATGGATTACTTATTCATATGCAGGTTGTTGATCTAAAACTTATTGTCTATTGTATTCTATCGGTTGTTATCTTTGTTGAAGGCTAAGGATAATTTATTCTTCATTATCTTAGTCATAATATTTCTTCTTTGGGCTAGTTGAGCTCACCCTTTCTTTCATTGTTTCTCTGTGAAATGAGAATATAGATGGGACGAGTCGGGGAATGGAGTGATGGTTCTAGATGGTGGCTATAATAGTCCTCACTATTTTTATAAAATAGTGTGATAACAATTGTAATGAGGACTCCATTGAGTGTGGATATTGTCTAGAAGGCAATATTCATGTTTAAACTCTCAGCTATGTTTTGTCGTATTTTGCACGACAGTTGTATTAATTAAGTTTGTAGTTGAGTTCTGTAGTGTGTATCTGGCGACCCAAGATGGGTGATGTATACCTATTTTAGGGGTGTCACATCTGGCGACCCAAGATGGGTGATGTATACCTATTTTGGGGGCGTCATATTCAAGGGTAAGAATCATTTATCATTAATCTTCCATCTCTTCAATTGTAGTTTGATAGAGAAGTGTTGATTAGTGGAGTATGTATGTTAAGAAGTAAAGAAAATGATCAATCAAAGGACTTAAGCTATAATAAGCCATAAATAAGTAACTAACACTTATTTAAGTTATGAACTTATTAAGAACAAGTAAGAACTTATCATGTATGTAAGTTAATGAAATATGTATATTAAGATGTTAGTATGATGGAATGAATCCATTTGAAACGATGAACAAATCCTAAGTAACGAAGTTATGGCGAAATTCACGAGTTTGGACGATAAACGTCGAAATCTTGAAATTCTCGGAATGGAAGTCAAATTTTGACATTGAGTTTGGAAATGTTAGTTTTCGATGGGGATAAGTCTTATTTGGCATTATAGAGTTGCGGACTCGAAAATGACCGAATTTCGACTTAAAACGAAGAAACGAGCGTTGAACGTTCACGAACGTTTATCATTTTCGTTAAAATGAACTCAAAGGTGAATTTTGAGTTAACGGATTTGAAAATGAAAAAATCTTGTATGAACACGTAGAGTATGTGATTTGTGAGCTAATGGCTTTTAAACGAGCCAATTCGGACTTAAAATGATCAAATTTGGAGTCAGGAAGTTCAAGTTAATGTAATAAAAAGCATCAAAGAATGCGGGTGCAATGAGTCGGTAGTAAGCGCCAATCCAAGGCCAAAAGGTGGTGCTGCAGCGCCGTGCCATGCCCATTACCTTATATAGTTTCACACAGCGTCAGTTATGGCTAATCGAATTAGGACTCGCATGTGCGATCTTGAAGTCGGGACCGCCACCGTTTGTAGGCACCATTGCATGAGACGACTTAATGAGGAGAAGTTGGCGCCGCAGCGCTAGCACTATGCAAGACCAAGAAAGGAATGTTTTTGAATAAAAAAGGAAAAAGGTAATTGATTAATGGAAATTTATATCCTTAATTAACTTAATGTAACATTAATTCAGATGTTATAAACCTTAAGTATTACACTAAAGGTTGAAGATAAGACAATTAAATGTGAACATAAGAACAATGTAAAACATAACGGAAAGTCGGAACCAATAATAACAAATCTAATAAACAATTAGATTGAGAAGATGGGTAAGAAATGTTAGGTACCATACATATCTGATTATGACCTAATGTGGTATGTTATGTGGTTATGTATTGTAGAGACTCTAAAGACTTAAAAGGAAAGTATAGTAACCATAACAGACGCTAAAGGCAAGTGTTCTAACCCTTGTCTATGTTCAATCTAGACAAGTTTTGTGATTCATGTATTCTTACGCGTGAATTGATGTATGATGAAGTCAAAGCCAATTCTTTCGGCTAAACTTAAGATGTTTTGGATTTCTTATAATCTATCAAAGTATTGTCAATGTTTTGCCAAACTATTTTGGTATGGTTTTCAAATGAAGACTGAGTATGCTAAACAAATGTTTTGTCGTCAAACAACAAGCACGTGAGGCTGCCACAACTTAAACGTACATACGTTTAAAGAAAGAAGTGTTGTACAACATAGAGTACTATAGGTTGATCACCTAGACGTGCTCGTAAGTAATGCCAGACTTACGGACTTAGTGTTGGGTTGTCCTTTTCAAAGAAAGTATAAAATGCTCAAGGTCTTGGACCGGAATTGATGTTTTACTAAATATTGTTCATTGTAAACATTTTAAAGAAAAGAGAAGTGCTATTTTGAGTTATTGATAGTACTTCATAACTATTGTTCAGTTATTGAAGATATATGATTTGTATGATTCAAGCATATTGTTTAAATGAATTTGTCATACTTGATGAGCTAGTTATGCTCACTCTTGCTTGAACCATATGAATGCAGCTAAGACCGAACGGACTGAAGGATCCGACAAAGATAAAGGGAAGGCTAAGGCGATCCTGTAGATTACCTATGTAATAGTAGAGGTGAATGATGTTAATATTTGATATTATGACAAGAACAAATATAACGGTTATAAAGAACCTGGGGAATTGTAATATTGTTTTGGAATATATATAAGACATGTTCGTTCTTTTGAGGCATTTCAATTGAATGTTTGTGAGAACTATAGCACCGTGTAGCATCATATGTCGGGTTGGAAGATACCCAGATTTGGGGGAGTCACAGGTTGGTATCAAAGCATTAGGTTATAAAACATAAGGGGGGAAATTAAAACCTTAAGTCATAACCTTAAGAGAAGTCAAAGAAGTAAAAGATGAAATTAACCTTAAAAATGCATTATATATATGATATGTGTTTTTATTATTCTACTGACGTGTACTAATCAAACTAAATTATTTTGTTGTAGATGTCAGGAGAAAATGAAATGTATAGAGATATACAAGTAGAAAGCGAAGAATCGGTTAATCAAGTATAGATTATACTGAATCCAATAACAGAATAGCCAAAAGTGGTGGTTATTGAGTCTGGAGACTCGGAGAACCTAGACCTTATGTCTGTGTTCGATGGCATGTCGAAAGAAGAGGTGGATGTAGTGTACTTTAACCCAGTAGCACTTGCGAAAGAGACGCCTCAGGGGGGTTGATGATGTCATTGTTTATGATAGTGTTGGATAAAAACCTCCATTATTGTCAGGAGGTGAAAGAACTAAAAGTAGAGCTTCATGCTGTCTTAGAAGATAAGACGAGTATGGAGTTTATGTGGGAGGAGGAACACGATGAGAAAGTTTTGGCAAAGGACAAGGTCCACGAGATGAAACAGGATGTCTTTGAGCTCAAACAGGAGCTAAAGACCAAGAAACAGAAGATATGGAGGATGTCCTATATACATAGGAGTTCTCATGTGGATTTTTAGCAACAAGTAGTTAGGAATATGATAAGTGGGTTTTATACCTACTTATTGGATATAAATTTATGAGAACTATGCCCATCTCAAGTACATTTTAGTAGGTTTTTAGTTACATTTCATGATATTTTGCATTGCATGTACTGAGAACTCCTTTGGTGTGAAAGTGCAGGAAATGGTGTAGCTCGGCATTGGTTGGAGGCAATGAAGTAAATGGAAGTATGGCACGAGGAACAAGTGGAGATACGGTATTGAACTATGATGAAGGAACAAGTAACAAGCAGTGGAGCAACATGAAGCAGCAGCAGAACACAATATTGCAGATTGCGAGAGCAGCAGCGGCCAAGACAAATTGAACAATTTATAAGACACATGCCCACGCCATCACCCGGACGAATCGATCTTATATATACGCGTCTGCTACCATATTTACAAAGGGATCACCACAAAGGTACGTGGCGTTGAATACCAATTCTTGACTTTATTTTATTTTTGAAATTGTAAGTGTTTGATTTGATATAAACTATTCTGGTTGGTACCAGACGCGATCATCTTTAGTTTTTACGAGTTTTTGATATTACAAACTAGGATTTTTACGCTTTGAACGAATTCTAACGTGGAGCCAAGCATAGACTTAATATTTTGTATTTCTTCTTTGGAATTCAATCATTGTCTACAAACTACGTTTATGTTGCTGGAATTTATTGAGGATTTGAACATCACTTTTGAATTGTAATCAGCAATTGGGTTTGATCAATTCTAACTTTTCTCTCAATTGTTTTCAGCTATTTTCCATGTGTTACTCTAATCCCATAATGGTTTTTGGTTCAGTCATGAACTAAACTCCATTATGGGATTCTAACGGAGTTTAATATGTAGTCTAATTGATTGCTTGATTGCTGGACTGTTTGTGTATCATCATAAATTTCTATTATGGTTGTTTTGAATGCATGAATGATTGATCACCATTCATTTTATGTGCTTGTATGGAGTTGAAAAATAACATGCGAGTATGGTTGTAATCATGATAGCATGCGTATATGGGGCTGATTTGCTTAGCTTTATATTTCGTGAACGGATAGAAATATACTTAGTTTCAAGTGTGAGTTATATAAGGGCTTGTGCTTAAATTCAATATGGCTGCAATTTCACATAGAAATATAGTGAGGTTAGTTTTATTGATGATTATATGATGTCTATTGTATGTGGATGTTATGTAAGTAGGTCATAATACATTAAAAAATGGTTATGTCTACATTTGTGCTCTTGGCTAATTTTCTGTGATATGTGAATAGTCTTGCATGATGGTGGTGATTAGATGAACTCTTAAATGAAGTTAGGATCCCATTATTTCCAGATTTGATTTATTTCATTAATATTCTCCTTTTATTTATTATTTGAGTTTGGAGTAATTTACAATCATAAGTGTTCATTTAAGCATATAAAAATAGTGATTTAGTTGATGCATAATAGTTTAATTTAGAAACCTTTCTCCGTGGATCGATACTCTACTTACTCTGTATTACTTGTTGACACATGTATGCTTGCATGAGTTAGAGTCCTTTTATTAGAAGTAAAAAGGAGGCAACAATATCCGATAGAGGCAGGGCAGACTTGGCATACTATCAGCTGTGATGTTATAGCCGGTCTTACTAACATGGATTTTGATAATGCCTTACGGCAGATGTAACCTAGTATTAGCTAGAGTAGAGTTAGATGTGTAAATATGATGTATCTAGTAGTGACGTAAAACCCTCTTCTATATAACAAAGGGTAGTCTTTTGTAAATCCCAATTTTTGGAAAGCAATTACGGGATAGTAATGTAATCAGCTTAGGCTATGTAATGTGAACGATGTAGTATTATACTACAAGAAGTAAATCAATATAAGCCTTTTTATGGAATATATTGAGTAATGAGTTGAAGTTATTATTTAATCATGAATAATAACTAAGTAATAAGAAAAGAGTAATAATGATGTGTTGTTTATCTTAATAGCAAAATGTCGCCAAGAAGGAGACAACGTAATCAAGATGCTAAGGTTAATCAACCAGAGGGAGGTCCGGTAAACCCAATGCAAGAGTTCGTTAACTTGTTAACGGCCGCGTTTAATAGGAATGGGGCTAATATACCTGTAAATCCTGCAGTAGTACGAGCTACTACTTTTAAGGATTTTAAGAGTGTCGGTCCGCCGGAGTTCAAAGGAACTACGGACCCCATAGAAGCCCAAATATGGGTAAAAGAGATCGAGAAGGCATTTGTCATTGCAAATGTCGGCGAGGGTCAGAAGGTTGCTTTTGCAACCTATATGATGAAGGGAGAGGCCAACTTTTGGTGGGAGACTAACCAAGCTAGGGCTGGTATAGAGAACCTAACGTGGGTACGGTTCAAGGAGATTTTCTTTGAGAACTACTTTCCCACGAGTATGCAGGGGAGGATGGAAATGCGGTTTCTAGAACTAAAACAAGGGGAAATGATGGTTTCCCAATACGCGGCCAAGGTGAGAAAGGCTAGGAGGTTTGAGTAGGGCTTAAAACCCTAGCTCTATAGTCGAATATCAGTGTTCCAAAGTACTTCTTTTGGGACCATACTAGAAAAGGCGATAATTGTCGAAGGTGGGAATGAGGCTTTAAGCCAGTACCACAAGGATATGAAGAATAAGGGCAAGGTGGATGGGGGAGTAAAAATCGAAAGAGGCAGCGGGAGTAGTGAAGGATAGAAGAGGAAGGGGTTTAACTCTAGGAATACCGGAGTGAAGCAAGGGAATCCGAAGAGGAGGATAGAAGCATGTAAGATTTGTGGGAAGACTCATTTAGGAGTCTGTCTCAAGGGGAATGCGGTATGTTATAATTATGGACAGGAGGGCCATATTTCGCCTAACTGTCCAAGTCCAAAGAAAAAACACGGATGCTTTGTATATGGGTCAACTGACCACATAGCAAAGAACTGCCCGAAGAAGGGGACAGATGGGAATAAGGGCACTAATAGCGGTAAGTTAGCTATTGGTGGTCCAACGCAGCTGGGTAGGCCGATGGCCCGCACCTTTAATATGATGGTGCAAGATGCAGTTGCATCTGGAGATGTAGTTGCATGTATTATCCCGATTAACAATATAAATGCTTACGTGTTGTTGGATTCGTGTGCTACTTGTTCGTTTATAGCATTTGATTTTGCTAGACAATTAGGATTACATCCTGAAAAGTTGCCTATACCTTTAAATATTAAGGTAGCAAACGAAGAGATAATTCTTATTGAAGATATTCATAGGAGTTATTGCGTAGACATACGAGGTTGTAAATTATCGGTAGATTTGATACCGATAAAGTGGGGAGAATTCGATGTAATTCTCGGAATGGATTGGTTGTTTAACCATGGGGTAATTATATATTGTCAGAAGAAATGTGTGAATATTAGAATGTGGAGACAACCTCATGTAGTATTTTACGGTAATAGATCGTCGGGGAATTCGTGTTGTCTTACCATGACACAAACTAGGAAACTATTGAGGAAGGGATGTGTAGGTTATTTGTGCCATGTTGTTGATACCCAGAGAATGGGAGCGACCATGGAACAAATACCTATAGTTAAAGAATTCATTGATGTATTTCCAAGTGAATTATCGGGTCTTCCACCGGATAGGGAGACCAAGTTCGTAATAGATATTGTGCCAAGAGAGACACCAGTTTCCAGGGCACCATATCGTATGGCGCCAGTGGAGATGAAGGAGCTAATGGTTCAGTTACAAGAACTATTGGATAGAAAGTACATTCAACCGAGTGTTTCGCCGTGGGGGTGCATCGGTACTGTTTATAAAGAAGAAGGACGGATCGTTAAGACTTGGTATCGACTATCGAGAGTTAAACAAGTTAATGATAAAGAATAAATGTGAGACCCCGAATTTTATGAAATGAAAGTATTCAATTTTCTTATAATTATTCTATTTAGTAAATAGTTAAATTGATAAAAGGTTAAAGTTAAGGGTGATATGTGAAAAATTTTCAAAGTAAACAAGTTGTCATAAAATAATCGGTGATAAAAGTATAGTAATATGTGTGGTTGTATAGTAGCATACGGTATTAATTATTGATGCTTACGTGAGAAGTCACTCAGTTATACTCAATTATTTCTACAGTAATTACTACATCATATCTCTCATATTATTGATTCAATTGTTGTCACAGTATCATCTGCATAATATGTTATATTATTAAATCAATAATTGAGACGACAAAGTTATTCATATTATTATTTACAATATTGACAATGTCAGAAGTTACATCAAGGAAATGTTTGGTCATCTAATTACGGCATGATAAGGAGAAATCCTTATCGGAAAGCCCCCTCTTTCTCAGGAGCGACACGGTTGTTAAATATGGTGAATTATAATATTAATGATGAATAAGTTCGTGTTGATTAAAGATGAAATTGATAGTTTCATTGTGTTGGAATTATTAGTGTTAGTGAAAATCGATATTTATTTTGATAATAATTGATGTCTAGAGGTTATATTGACCAATCGGGTAATTAACTAGATAAATGAGCAATTAATTGCTATTGATTCACACGATTATAACTATTTGTGCACATGTGTGTACTATTGATTCACATTCATTTACTATTAGGGGAGTTTGTGCAAGATTGATAATACTTGCATGACTTAAGTCAAAAATTGAGGTATAGATGGAGGTACTATACTGTAATTCGTATTTTCACATGTCTAGAACTATTGATTCACATGATTTACTATTGATTCACATAATTTACTATTAGGGGAGATGGTGCAAGTTTAATAATACTTGCAGGACTAAATTTAAAATGAAGGAAAAGAGGAAGGTATTATACTATAATATTTTGAGCCCCAAAACGTGCAATTATCGAAACTATATTTTCCTATAAATAGAAGCTCATTCCTTCATTATTTTTCACCAATTCACTAAGTCTCACAAGAGCAATTATTATAGAGAGAAATTATAGAGAGAAAGAAGAAGAGAAGTTTGTTACCTCATTATTCCAATATCCAGTTTCTTCTAAGGTAAGGGATATTATTATTATAGTAAGGGGTATTATTCTTACGTATTCATGAAGAGATTTATTTTCTTTCAATACTCGTAAGGGTTGTTATTCCATTCTTTATTATTATGTTGGAATAACTTTATACATGTAATACCGCATACGTGGTGAAATTCTTACATTATTCCATTATGTATTATTCTGTTGGAATAACCTATCTGTGCAGTCTATCGCATGCCTGGTGAATTCTGTTATTATTCCATTCTTTATTATTCTGTTGGAATATCCTCTCTGTGCGGATTACGCATGACCTAGTTTCATTCTTTATTATTCTATTAGAATAACCTATCTATGCGGTCTATCGCATGCCTGGTGAATTCTGTTATTATTCCATTCTTTATTATTCTGTTGGAATATCATGTCCGTGCGGATTACGCATGACCTGGTTCCATTCTTTATTATTCTGTTAGAATATCCTGTCTGTGCGGATTACGTATGACCTAGTTCCATTCTTTATTATTCTGTTGGGAATGACCTGTTTGTGCGGTCTATCCCATACCTGGTGAATTCTTCTATTATTCAATTCTTTATTATTCTGTTGGAATAACATGTCTATGTGGATTACACCAGGCATGGTGAATGATCCTTTGTATTCATTCTTTATTAAATTGTGGAAATGATCTGTCTACGTGGACTACCGCATGGTGGGTGAAAATCCATTTGCAGTTTCGTATTTTCTATTATACTCTTATGAGATATCATTTCTTTTGTACTCATCATGGAATATCATTTTCTTTGGTATTTTTTACGAGTTACTATTCACGGGTTACTATTCACCCGGTTACTATTCACTCTAGTATTATTCACTCGGGTATTCGGGGCACTTTTCATGTCGGAGTACTACTATTCATGGGTTACTATCCACCCAAATTACTATTCACCTGAATATTATTCATTCGGGTATTTGGGATACTTTTCATGTCGGGGTACTATTCACGAGGTATAATTCCCGAAGTACTATTCATAGGGTACTATTGCGGGGTACTATTTATCCGAAAAATATATTTCTTTTCCGTCCAAATTATTTTTGGTACATGAATATTAGTCTTGAATTTTACTCCACAAAGCAGTATCATGTTGACAATTTGGATATTTTTAAACTCTGGATAAATTTAAAGTCTTTAATATTTATCCTTGATTTCGTTTGATTAATGCTTATATCATTTTCATCATCCTCATGCTTATATTGTGATGAAAGTTATCTTTGGCTTACGTGCATAGATGGACTATTGATTATTGGTTTTACAGTTGTATATCTTTGGCTTACGTGCAAAGATGGACTGTTAATTGATAGCTTTGGCCCGTAGTGCAAAGATGGACAGGTGTATGACATGATCATGACCACTTGTGATACTAATGAATATAATTTGTATAATGGGCCAATTCAATGACTAAGCCCAAACGATGGAAATATCCCATATGACCGGATTTAACCGAAAGGACCCAATGGAATAGTCAAATAACTGGGTCCAAATCATTCGGACCAACAGGACAAAAGTAACATAATCCAAGGGAGGAGCCCATTAAATCTGGCCCAATAAGGGAAAGTATCATGGCCCAACATCGGTATATATTATAAACTCACGTATTACTTCTGTATTCTAAGTATTACATTTAGCAATTCCAACAGAGAAAAAGCGCCATAAGAGATCGGCTCCCAAGAGCGGAGTGATTAACTTTAATTTGTTTACTTAATTTAGGCGGAAATGACGTGAAGGTGTTCTCATCTTAGGAAGATTGTAGTTCACATTGCGTTTTTATGCAGAGGCGAGAATTGTGGGTAATTTTATGATATTCCGCATCAAAGAAGACATACGCAACGAGAGGTATATATCTAATTTTTATTACATTTTTACGTGTAATTCGGATAAAGCATGTATATATATATATAATCTTTATATATATATATATATATATATATATATATATATATATATATATATATATATATATATATATATATACAGGAAAGCTCACAAACGGACCAAATAAGCGAACTAATGACGAACTTAAAAAAAAGACACGGAAGCAGGAAAGTACTATAAGTCAAAATGGGCCAGCCATAAAAAAAAACCCATACCAAATCCGATCCGTCTCTTTTTCTCAGAATCCACTTGTTTCATAAAAAGTGGGATTATCTAAGAGTAGTACACTCAAAAAGCTAAATAAGTACCTTATTTTAAATCAATATAATATCTTTCATGAATGAAATACAATTATACAAACAATAGACCATTTAATTCAAGAAAATAAAATTTAGTTATCACTTTTAAATCAACAAAAAACACTGTTACCACCACTAGTTACACGCCCTCTGTGACACCCCCAAAATAGGTATACATCACCCATTCTGAGTTGTCAATACACGGTACAGAAACAACTACAACTTTATTATTACAAAGTAAAACTGTGAGTTTAAATACAGATATTGCCATCTAAACAATATCCACATACAAATAAATCATCATCATAATTATTGATACATTATTTTACAAAAATGGTGAGGACTACTAAACAACTCTCTAAAACCATCATTCCATACTCCGACTCGTACTTGCTACATTCTCGCCTCCTGAGAAGAAAAATGGAACAAAAAGGAAAAGGGTGAGCTCAACTAAATCAAAAAGAATATTATGACTAAGATAATATACAACAAATTATCGTTAGTCTTCAACGAGGAAAAATTTAATAGAATACAATAGACAACAAGTTTTAAATCAATACTCTGCAATGGAAAATATTAATTCATAGAAGAGTTACGTAGAGGATGAAATCTACTAATATCTATGAATTTAACGGTCCATCATCAATATTTTATCCTCAGTAACATCAATCATTATATATCCGAATCATATATTCATCTTTGCACTTACTGTGCCAAGGACATTCACCCGATTGGTCATGTTCATCTAAACACTGTTCATCTTTGCACTACGGCCAAAGATATTCATCGAAATCATTCATCTTTACACTACTGAGCCAAAGATATTCATCGAAATCATTCATCTTTGCACTACTGTGCCAAAGATATTCCATAATATCATCATTTAAGACCGAGGATGATGAAAATATTTTTTAAAAAACGAATCCAAAGTGAATCAAAATGACAAGGATTAAGGATTAAGGATTAGTACTTTGTTTTATCCACGTCCAAAAATACCTCAAAAATAATAATCATAGTGGTGTAAGATTCAAGAATGATCAAAACATGGATACAATCAAAGCTAGTATATCCACAATAGATATTTTAGACGAAAAGAAAAATTTTCATTTTCGATGAATAAAGTCAGTATTCGTGAATAATGCCGATATCGTGAATAGTAACCCCGTCACTAAAAGTTCCAAATTTGATAAAACTTCAGATCAATATTTCAAAGATAATGATATTGAAGAAATAATATCATTACGAAAAAAATAATATCCTTACCTCGGAAAGCACAAGATTTCTCATTGGAATCTTTGGATATAGGTTATAACTTGAACTTTCATAGTATAGCAATACTCAAAGTATACTCAAAACACTCACAAGAATACGCTCGATAATATAGAGAGAAAACTTGATTTACGGTGTAATTTTCAATTTTAACCTAAGCACCCTATTTATAGGAAATTGCTTAGAACACCAAAAGAAAATTTATTATAATATTAATATATTTAATAATCTTCTCACCACTTTGACAACTGATCTCAGATCATTAAACACATGCTAGGGCTGCCCACACAATAAAAAAAACGTTTTTATTAATATAAATATTTAAAACTTCTAAAAATCAATTATTTTGAGCTTGAACTTCAATAATTCATAATAAATAGCCATTTTATTAGAAAATTCTAATATCGCGAGTTTTTATAGGAAATTCAATTCTCTACAACTTACGTAAGAAAGTTTTCCAAATTCCAAACAAAAATTGACCGAAATTCATAAGCAGACGATTTTACAAGCTATAATCAAATTTCGAATAATAAATGGGGTCCACCGACATGTTTAACATGTTTTAAACATTTATTGCAAAAAAATACTCTTCCTCCTCAGATACTCATATATTCCACATTCGTTGTAAAAATATCACCATTATTATATTATTAAAATATAATAATATATATATTTAAATGAATTATTTTATCGAGAAAAGATAAAATTTCAATTTTCAACAATTGTCACATTAAAATTTTCTCCATCTATATCCACATAAAATTAATATTTTCCTTATCATATGAATCAATAATTAATTATTCACAAATAATATTACAGAATCACAATATTGACAACCGCATAGCGGGTTCAGGAAAGAGGGCTTTCAATAAGAATTTCTCCTTACTTAGCGCAATTAGGTGACCAAACCTCTCCTTAGACAGAACTTTCTAGACTTTGCCAATAATGTTATCTAATAATATTATTCAGGATAATATGAATTATTGCTTCGATAATGAAAAATCTTGTAATGACAATTATTGAAACAACAAATAATATAAAATATCAACGCAACAATTATTGAACCAATAAAATAAAATATCGAACAAAGAATTATCTGTAACCATTATTGAGTAGTGCCTTCTTACGTAAGAGTCAATAATTGGTGCAATACTGCAGGTGTCTTCAGGCAACAAAGCAGACATCGTGTTTTAACATAACCGGGTATTCCAACGATGTAAATTCAGTAATAACTTCGCCGTTATTTTTAAACAACTTATATTTGTCGTTTTCTTCCTCCAATCGCTTTCCATTATGGGGCCCACACATGGTCGCTGGCAGTCGTCATTTAATATTATTCTCGACAAAGCATGCGAATATTCCACGACCAAACGAATATTCTCCAAACAACAATGAATATTTTATAACCACTTGCTTATTTTGAAATATTTGCGTCTTTTTACTCATAACTATCCACATTAATCACATCAACCCTTACTATTTCAAAATAATAAATAGAGGAAATTAAATTTCATTTATTAATTATTTGGGGTCTTACAACCTCCCCCTCCTTATGAAATTTCGTCCTCGAAATTGGCATACGATACACAGTGTTTGAAAAGGTGAGGATACCTCGCTTTCATTTAGTTTCCAATTCCCGAGTCATTTCCTCTATAGCATGGTTCCTTCACAAAACTTTAACTTGTGGTATGACCTTCGTATGTAGGACATGCTCCTTCCTATCCAAGATCTTGTGGTACCTCCTCATACGTTAAGTCTTGGCTATCTCGTCCGGTTCTAACTCAATAACGTGGTTCGGGTCTTTCACATATTTCTGAAATGATATATGTGAAACACATTATGAACACGAGACATACTGGAGGTAACGCGAGTCTATAGGCTACATTACCTACCGGTCAAGTGCGGGGATAATTCGATGATGTGATTGGCGGGATCATGACCATTAGTTAACAGTTGAATGTCTTTGGTCGTAGTCTGCTGACGAGCGATTGATTGGTATGATCATGACCATTGGTTTTATAGTTGAATATCTTTGGCGATGAGTGCGAAAGATAGACAACTGATTGGTATGATCATTGTTATTACATTTGAATATCTTTAGCCTTTGGGGTAAGGATATTGAGTAAATGTTCTATTAAGCCTTTGTGGCAAGGAGAAATTGTTGATTCACATTATTATAAACATGAATTGTGAATTTAACTAACATCTTTGGTGGTTCAGGTGAAGACAAGTGATGAAAGTTCTATTTGTCTTGGGTATAATAATGAACTATTGATGAGTATTACAGGGATAAAATTGATGATAAACTTTTAAATCATAGAAGATAGTAGATATCATGCTCTACTTGACTCTTCTAATGGATTACTTATTCCGCTGCAGTTGTTGATCTAAAACTTGTTGTCTATTGTATTCTATCAATTGTTATACTGTTGAAGGCTAAGGATAATTTATGCTGCATTATCTTAGTCATAATATTTCTTACTGGGCTAGTTGAGCTCACCCTTTCTTTCATTGTTCTCTTCAGGAAATGAGAATATAGATGGGACGAGTCAGGGAATGGAGTGATGGTCCAGGATAAATGGCTTTAGTAGTCCTCACTATTCTATGGAATAATGTGATAATAATTGTAATGAGGACTCCATTGAGTGTGGATATTTTCTAGATGACAATATCCTTATTGAAACTCTAAGATTACATTTTGTCGTATTTTACACGACTGTTGTATAATTAAGTTGTATTTGAATTTTGTACCATGTATCTGGCGACTCAAGATGGGTGATGTATACTTGTTTTGGGGGCGTCATAATAAATACCCATTGCCCAGGATCGATGATCTCTTTGATCAGTTGAAAGGGGAAAAGTATTTTTCTAAAATAGATTTGAGGACGGGGTATCATCAGTTAAAGGTTAGGAAAGAGGATGTACCAAAGACGGCATTCAGGACTTGTTAAGGTCATTACAAGTTTCTGGTGATGTCATTTGGGTTGACTAATGCACCAGCTGCATTTATGGATATGATGAACATAGTGTTCAAACAATATTTAGACAATTTCATCTTGGTGTTTATCGATGATATTCTAGTCTATTCTAAGACGCCAGAAGATCATGCTGAACACCTAAGAATAGTGTTGGAGACACTGAGGAATGAGAAGTTGTATGTAAAGTTCACTAAGTGTGAATTTTGGCTAGAAAGGGTACAGTTTTTAGGTCACGTCATTGACCATGAGGGGATTTCAGTAGATCCAGCGAAGGTGGAAGCTGTGATAAATTAGGAACAACCGAAAACGCCGACTGAGGTGCAGAGTTTCATAGGGTTAGCGGGATACTATCGGAGATTTATCCAAGATTTTTCGAAGATAGCTACTCCGTTGACTAATTCGACAAGGAAGACGGTGAAATACATGTGGACTGAGAAATGAGAAGACAGTTTTTAAGAACTAAAGAAAAGGTTGAGTGGAGCGCCTGTTTTGTCATTACCCAATGACATAGAAAATTTTGTAGTTTATAGCGATGTTTCGCATAGAGGACTTAGTTGCGTGCTCATGCAGCATGGCAAGGTCATTGCGTATGCATCACGGCAGTTGAAGGATTATGAGAAAGTTTACCCTACTCATGATCTGGAACTGGCCGCAGTAGTTTTTGCCTTAAAGATATGGAGACATTATCTTTACGGAGAGAAATGTGAGATATACATGGACCATAAGAGTTTAAAATATATCTTCACACAGAAGGAGTTGAATATGAGACAAAGGAGATGGCTAGAGTTGATAAAGGATTACGACTGTGAAATCCTGTATCACCTTGGAAAATCTAATGTAGTTGCCGATGCCTTGAGTAGAAAGGGTCGGGAGAAGTTGTCTATGTTAACAGCTCAAACTGAGTTAATAATAGAGATGGCTAGGATGGAGATAGAGGTGAAATTGCTGAGTGAATCGGGACAGAGACTGTTTGTGACAGAGATTCAATCTACCATCTTAGAAAGAGTCAAAGAGGTGCAGCTCAAAACTAATGAGTATAACCAGATGAAGAAGCGGTTAACCAATGAAAAAGATTTAAAGTATAGTCTTGATAATGAGGGATTATTAAGATTTGAAGGAAGAATTTGGGTTCCGAATGAGACAAAATTAAAGGAGCAAGTATTTTAAGAAGTTCATAGTTTAAGGTACTCGATTCATCCTGGTAGTACTAAGACGTATCAAGACCTTCGACAGAGTTTTTGGTGGCCGAACATGAAGATAGAGATAGCCGAGTATGTAAGTAGGTGCTTGACTTATCAAAAAGTTAAGGCCGAACATCAACGACCAAGTGGCTTGTTACAGCTATTGGAGATTCTGGAGTAGAAGTGGGAGCATATCACGATGGATTTTGTGGTGGGACTTCCAATTACTCAGAAGGGGTATGATGCGATTTGGGTAATAGTGGATCAGTTGACGAAGTCGGCTCACTTTTGGCCAATAAGAGTTAAGTATAACTTAGACCAGTTAGCTAAGTTTTATGTTAAGGAAGTTATTTCCAGACATGGAGTACCAGTTTCGATTGTGTCAGATTGTGATCCACGATTCACATCAAACTTTTGGAGGAGTCTGCAAGAATAGTTGGGGACGCAGTTGGAGTTGAGTATGGCTTATCATCCACAAACTGATGGCCAGAGCGAGAGAACAATTTAGACGTTAGAAGATATGCTGAGATCTTGCGTCATGGATTTTAAGGGTAGTTGGGATGATCATCTACCATTAATAGAGTTTGCGTATAATAATAGTTATCATGCAAGCATAGGCATGCCGCCTTATGAAGCTTTATACGGAAGGAAGTGCAGAACACCATGCGGACTCGCATCGAGTAAATAGGGAGTTTGAAGTAGGCTCCTATATCCTTCTAAAGGTATCTCTTTGGAAAGGAAAGATACGCTTTGGAAAGAAGGGAAAGTTAAGTCCAAGGTTTATAGGACTTTTTGAGGTGTTAAAATGGGTAAGTGAGGTAGCTTATATGATAGCATTACCTCCAGACTTAGAACGAATACATAATGTATTTCATGTATCTTTGTTATGTCCTTATAAGCCAGATTATAAGCACGTAATCGAGTATGAGCCTATTCATATCGAGAAGGACTTAACGTATGAAGAGATGCCGATTCAAATTATCGATAGAAAAGAACAAGTTCTGCAGAACAAGGTTATACCTTTAGTAAAGGTGTTATGGAAGAACCATGATGCCGAAAAAGTAGGAATTGGAAGAAAATATGAAAAAGGATTACCCTCAGTTATTTGTATAATGTAAGACGAGATTCTGGGGACAGAATCTTTATAAGAGGAGAAGAATGTAATGACCGAGAAATTAGGATTTATTGTAAAATAATTTTATTTAATTAAATAATAAATAAAATTATATTATATGTTATTATTATGTGTTAGAAAGATGAATGTCGTTCTATAACCTAGAAATGTCGGAATGTCGTAGTATTTTGACTACGTGAAGGAATTAAAGTGTTTGAATTTCCAAGACGAAAATAAAAGTTTTCCGAGAAATTTTCCGAAAAACACTATTCACTGATTTCTGCTCAGGAATTATTTTTGAACTTTCGAGAAATACATAACGATAGAATATTGAGGTGAGATGGATTATGTAATAATAATTCACGTATAGCAAACGTAGCTTTTCGCCTGCTAACTTAATTTGAGAACGTTAGGTAAAGTAAAGCGTTAACTAGTTAAAGCGATGATAGTATAATAAGTAGGTATTATACGAGGTAATGAATATGAGTATGATATGAAGTAATATACGAGTATGTATGAATGATGGTATGTCGTATATGTTGAATAAGTATACGAGTTAGGATACGAGATTAATACGTAGACAATAAGTTCTAAGGCTTTAAGTCATATGTAATGGACTTGTAGGATTGTGTATAAAGTTATGAAGCCCAATGGTAGGAATGGTTAAGTCCAATGAGAATTAATGAACAAACCAATGTTGGTTTAATGCAAGCCCAAAGTACAAGTTAAGCTAATTAAACTTAAAGCCCAAACTAAAAATCCAATGGGTAAGGATGATCTATGGGGCAACCCATGTGGCCCCCATGATCACATGGGTGATCTTGGTGAGCAAGAAAGGGATAAAAGTTGTGATGACCAAGTAAACTTGGTGATCAATTAATGAATAGTAAGGAGGTTTGATTAAGGAGGTGGGATGTGTTTAATGACTAAACTACCCTAACTTTGGTTTTCTTATAAATAGAAGACTTGCTAGATTATAATTCACTTGTTAGATTTCATCCAATAAACATTTAAGTGTTTATTGGTTAGAGAGAAAAAGCTAGAAAAGCTAGACTTTGATAATTCAAGTAGAAAAGAAGAAGAACCAAGTGATCTTCAAGGGTAAGAATCCTATATCATTAATCTTTCATCTCTTCAATTGTAGTTTGATAGAGAAGTGTTGATTAGTGGAGTTTGTATGCTAAAAAGTAAAGAAAATGATCAATCAAAGGACTTAAACTTTAATAGCCCATGAATAAGTAACTAACACTTATTTAAGTTATGAACTTATGAAGAACAAGTAAGAACTTATCATGTATATAAGTTAATGAAATATGTATGTTAAGATGTTAGTATGATGGAATGAATCCATTTGAAACGATGAACAAATCTTAAGTAACGAAGTAATGGCAGAATTCACGAGTTTGGACGATAAATGTTGAAATCGTGAAATTCTCGGAATGGAAGTCAAATTTTGACATTGAGCTTGGAAACGTTGGTTTTTGATGGGGATAAGTCTTATTTGGCATTATAGAGTTGCGGACTCGAAATGACCGAATTCCAACTTAGAACGAAGAAACGAGCGTTGAACGTTCACGAACATTTATCGTTTTCGTTAAAATGAACTCAAAGGTGAATTTTGAGTTAACGGATTCGAAAATGAAAAATTCTTACACGAACACGTAAAGTATGTGATTTGTGAGTTAATGTCTTTTAAACGAGCCAATTCGGACTTAAAATGATCAAATTTGGAGTCCGGGAAGTTCATTGTGTAATAAAAACTGTCAAAGAATCTGGTGCATAGAGCTTAGCATGCATGGCGTACTTAAGGCAAAAGGTGGTATTGGCTGTGCCGTGCCATGCCCATTACCTTCTATAGTTTCACAAGTAAGCGGTAGTAAGTGAACTAGGACTCGGCGTCGCGATGCCTAGTTAGGACCACAACACTACTGAGTGTCTTGCATGACCGACTTAATGAGGAGAAAATTTGGCGCCAAAGACACTATGCAAGACCAAGAAAGGAATGTTTTTGAATAGAAAAGGAAAAAGGTAATTGATTAATGGAAATTTATATCCTTAATTAACTTAATGTAACATTAATTCGGATGTTATAAACCTTAAGTATTACACTAAAGGTTGAAGATAAGAAAATTGAATGTTAACGTAAGAACAATGTAAAACATAACGGAACGCCGGAACCAATAATAATAAATCTAATAAACAATTAGATTGAGAAGAAGGGTAAGATATGTTAGGTACCATACATATCTGATTATGACCTAATGTGGTATGTTATGTGATTATGTATTGTAGAGACTCTAAAGACTTAAAGGAAAAGTATAGTAACCGTAGCAGACACTAAAGGCAAGTGTTCTAACCCTTGTCTATGTTCAATCTAGACAAGTTTTGTGATTCATGTATTCTTACGCATGAATTGATGTATGATAAAGTCAAATCCAATTCTTTCGGCTAGACTTAAGATGTTTTGGATTTCTTATAATCTATCAAAGTATTGTCAAATTTTTGCCAAACTATTTTTGTGAGACCCTAAATTTTATGAATAAAGATTTAAATTTCTCAAAATATTTTTTTGAATATTATGGTGTGGATTTGATATAATGTTATAGTTGTGGGTAATATTTATAAATTTTGCAAAGTATGCAAGTTGTTATATAATATTGAATTTGTCGGGGAATATTCGTTTTAACTAGAAATATTCGTACGACGGCACAATCATTGGTGGACCCCATAACGGAGGTATTGTCGTAGTAAGAAACTGATAGAATTATCATTTTATAAAAATAACGATGAAAGTGTTACCGTTAAAACTGTTGAACTACCCGGTAGTAAAAGTACAGTAATATGCGTGGTTGCATAGTAGCACACGATATTGATTTATTGATGCTTACGTGAGAAGTCACTCGGCTATACTCGATTATTACTCTGATGTAATTCTTTGCATCATATCTCTCATATTATTGATTCAATTATTGTCACAGTATCATATGTATAATATGTTATATTATTAAATCAATAATTGAGATGGCAAAGTTATTCATATTATTATTTGCAATTGACAATGTCTAGAAGTTCTGTCAAGGAGAGGTTTGGTCATCTAATTGTGCGTCAATAATGAGAAATTCTTATCGAAAAGCCCCCTATTTCCTGGGAACGACCTGGTTGTTAAATATTGTGAATTATAATATTAATGATGAATAAGTTCGTGTTGATTAAAGATGAAATTGATAGTTTCATTGTGTTGGAATTATTATTGTTAGTGAAAATCGACATTTATTTCGATAATAATTGATGTCTGGAGGTTATATTGGCCAATCGGGTATTTAACCGGATAAATAAGCAATTAATTGCTATTAATTCACATGATTATAACTATTTGTTCACATGTGTGTACTATTGATTCACATTCTTGTACTATGAGGAGAGGTGGTGAAAGATTGATAATACTTGCATGACTAAGTTAAAAATAGAGGTATAGATGGAGGTACTATACTGTAATTCATATTTTCACATGTCTAGAACTATTAATTCACATGATTTACTATTGATTCACATGATTTACTATTAGGGGAGGTGGTGCAAGTTTGATAATACTTGCAGGACTAAATTAAAAATGAAAGAAAAGTTGAAGGTATTGTCTTTGTAATATTTGAGCCCCAAAACGTGCAATTATCGAAACTATATTTTCTTATAAATAGAAGCTCATTCTTCCTTCATTTCTCACCAATTCACTGAAGCTTTAGAGCAATTATTATAGAGAGAAAGAAGAAGAGAAGTCTGCTACCTCACTATTCTAGTATTCAGTCTTCTTCTAAGGTAGGGGTATTATTTCTTTCGTATTCATGAAGAGAGCTATTGTTATTCCATCACTTATTATTATGATGGAATAACCGGTATATGCGGACTACCGTATACATGGTGAAATTTTTCTATTATTCCATTCTTTATTATTATGTTGGAATAACTTTTGTCATCACAATCCGCATACATGGTGAAATTCTTACATTATTCCATTCTTTATTATTATGTTGGAATAACATCATCGAAATCTTGCATACATGGTGAAATTCTTACATTATTCCATTCTTTATTATTACATTTGAATATCACATGCGTGTGGATTACGCATGACTGGTTCCATTCTTTATTATTATGTTGGAATAACTTGCATACGCACGAAGTATCGCATACATGGTGAAAATCTTCTATTATTCCATTCTTTATTATTACATTTGGAATAACTTTTATGCATGCTTGATCTATCGCATGCACGGTGAATTATGTTGTTATTCCATTCTTTATTATTACATTGGAATATCACATGCAATGCGAATTACGCATGACACTGGTTCCATTCTTTATTATTTTGTTGTAATATCACATGCATGCGGATTACGCATGACTGGTTCCATTCTTTATTATTTTATTGGAATATCACATGCATGCGGATTCGCATGACTGGTTCCATTATTTATTATTTTGTTGGAATAACTTTATGCAGATGCGGTGTCACGCCCGAAATCAGGACTATTTTCACATTCAATTCCGTGCGTCACGATCCCATCTTCTTCCAAACATACATCATTATATAGCTAAATATAACAACATACATTCTCAAATCCCGAGTTCTAAAACCTTATAACCTCTTTCATTACAAATAATGATAATTACATTATTCCTTTCATCTTACAAGAGTGACTTTTATCCACCACCAAGGATACATAACAGTTCATTAAACTAGTGTATAGTTCAATTTTCATCTTTCTACATTACAAGTCTTCACTTGATCTTCACGCTCATCCATATAATGAATGATACTTCTTCTAGATACCGATCAACTTGATCTTTACGCGATCATTAAGTTCTTCTAACATTGTTCGCTGAAAATGTTTTTATTTAAAGCAAGTGTGAGCATTCAATTACTCAGCAAGTCTTAGCAGTTGAACAAACAACTTTAAGAATTCAAACATTCTTTTAAGACCTCAATAACCGAACAAAGGTTATGAAGTAGCTTGAATAATAGGAATAATCTCGATTCTTATCATTTTAAAACATTAGTTACATTCACTTTGAAATACTTTCATTCTTCTACCTCTTTCATACACATTCTGTCTGGCTAGAATCAATAGCACAGACTTACCAATAACGGTTCAAGTATAAATAGAACATGCTCATATTGAACAATTCAATCATAGAACAGTTCATATCATAGAAACACCGAAGTGTTCACTTTGTGGCTCAAGGCCTCATACATTCTAACACCTTGTAAAAATATCACACATTCGCACATAGACAGAACTTCTCAAGTTCAACGTCTGAGAAGTTTTAGAAACTAGCATTCATTAAAATATGAATGAAGTTAGGAAACTTGCCTTATGCACAGCTACAACTTACGCTGAACTGCTCATTCCAATTCCTATGTAGCACATAAGAAGAACAACACATAAACCAATTAGTCACATACTTGACTTACGCATTGGTTTACTTAACTTTACTTCTTAGGATTCGCGTTCTTGCAACCTAAGTTTACGCGACTGCTTTCCTTTACCGTTCTACGGCTTCATGACATATGGAGATGTCTTACTCAAAATGTTCATCATCTTTGATGATTCACATTCTTATCTTCTTCTTATAACTTCTCTAGGACTCAGCACACATCGCTTCTCTGCTAGTAGTCCATATGGTACTCTGAGTGGTTTCCCACAAACAACCAACAAACAAGTTCCCATCTCATCTACACTGCCATCACAGTGAGTTAGATCGGTTGCCAGTTTTGTATATACCTTCGCTCTCTGAAGGAATTGTTTAGCCCAGCTCCCATATGTCAACCATCAAAGGTTCCGATTGTACTACAACCTAAATTTATCTTAACTTATACTAACTATTAAACTATAATGTTCATTAAGTCAATTTCTTATTCCTTATGGCTTTCTGGCAAGTAATTGCCATACCTCAGGACTCATTCTTATCCGACTCACATTCGGCTTTCATTAATATTATTACCTTTCGATACGGCTATCTCGATACCATTCATATCTTACTTACTACCTTCGTCAACGTCTAGGTCATACAACCAGGGTATACTTAGAACGTTCGTCTGACGCGAATACGATTCACGAGGATTGTTTACGTATTCAACGTTCACGTTACTCGTCTTTTAATCTCTCATTCAACCTTTACTCAAGGTTTTAATAATTTTCAATCGTTATACATCCCATGAACCCCATGTTCATTATTATTTCTGAATGTCGACGCCATACCACTCGTTGTATGCTAAGACCGATCGTTCATCGCAACAACGTTGTATTCACAGCGTCTATACGCTTTACACTTATCTCTCATTACCACAACATAACATCAAAATGTTATTCATTACTTTCGTCACTCAACGTCTAAGGAATCACAATCATAGCAATCCCTCACGTTCGTTTATCGCGACTATGGTCCCCGGATATCGGTTCCATAACCCGCGTCTACCTTCTTTTAATCTCGTTTAATCTTTTCGTTCAACCTTCATTAAAGGTTTAACTCACCTAATTAAGTGTTACATTAGTTGAACATTATGTTCTTATTTATTTCTTGCACATCCCCTAGTAATTGAGCAATAAAAATCTCATTACTGGGCATTGCCCTGTACCGGCGCTGCGGTGCCACTCTCTACACTAAGACTCGCACTGTGGCATGAGTTAGTAGTGTCTATCTCTCCGGCCTAGTACTGCTGACTTTCACCTTCATAAAGCATGGTCGGTGGCCATTGTACACCAAGCCCTTCTTCGAAAAATTTTTCTAAGTGTTAACTTCATTTTGAGACGCTTACTTTTTGATCTCATAACTTCTTCGTTATAACTCGGAACGAGGTCGTTCCTAAGCCATTTTCTTCCTTATCTTACGTACTTCGATTAGCCATGGACAGAACTTTGTTCTGAATTCATTAACATGCCTTTCGATTGGCTTAATCTTCACTCTTCATTCGTTTTACGTTTTTAACGTTCTTCGTTCGTTCGTCCGTAATTCGGTCATCCAAACTCAAAACATTCGTTTTTGAGTCTACGACTCACGTTTAATACGTTCTCTTACATTCTTATGAAACCCTACACATTCGGGTTCATTTACATACTTTCTATTTCTCGTTCATCTTTTACGAATTTTCGCCATAACTTCGTTATAGCTAAGTTTCAATCCGTTCTTCATGAACGTCTCTAATGTTCCTAACCAAGCAATAAGCAACTAACTTATACGCGATTGTTTTAAACTTATCCATCAACAACAATTATCCTACGATGATTTTAATTTTGTCCATCAACAACGTTCTTCGCGTTCTTCGCGTGTTCTTCATTTTAATTGATATTTTAGATTACGATTTTACTTTTTCTTGGAATTTGATGTTATAGAACATCATTCCTTACTTATTTGACCTACTCATTCATAAGATTCATTTGGATCGCTCAAAGTCCTTACGAATCTTACACTTCCTTAAGAAATTTATAAACTAAATTTCTAATTTCTTATTTCTTTATTTTCTTACGATTTCAATCATATGAAATCATTTCTAACATCTTTTACTTCCTATTCTCGTTAAGCTATGATTTTAACATATAAAGCTTAAAGAAAATTTATAGAAGAATAGGTTTCGGATTACCTTTCTTCTTTAATCTTCTTCTGTCGGACAAAGCGTGCAATCGGGCAAGCTTTTCCTCATTCTCTCCCATCTGAACTCTCTCTCTCTCTCTAGTTGTAGGATTTTCAAAATCCCATTTAAATGAGAGTTAGCTTCCTATTTATAGAAAATCCAAGCTAAGGGTATTTTAGTCATTTCACCCCCTTAACCTCCTTACTATTCACACCTCCTTATTATTCCTACCTCCTTACTATTCATGTAGCTTCCCTTGGAAGCTTCGTGCTTCCATCTTTTGGATTTCGTCCGACAGTTCAAAAACTACGATTCTCGAAATCCAAATATTTTTTGATATTTCATCTTTCCTTTACCGATTAACTTTTACGTATTCTTCAAATTTCCGAAAAACTGAAAAACACTTTTTGATGTCAAGCGTTTTCCTTCACGTTTTCCCCTAACGTAGCTAAACGAATGAAAAGTACATAACAGTACTTTTCATTATTTTTATTTTATCCAATTTTTGCACGTGTTTCAAGAAAAACTTTTATCGGCTTACTTAACTTTTCACGATATATTATCGTCAAATCTTTCGATGGAATGTCATTTCGACATACCGAACTCTCGAAAAGGCTTAGGTTATTCAAACCCTAACCCTTAGGATTTTGTCGGGTAAATAGTGCCTATTTCATCTTTTTCCCCGGAAATATTTTGTTCCCAGAAATATTTTATTTTCGTCTTAAAAATTCTTACTCGTTCAGTCTAGCTCGTAGCTAGAATCCTCCCGATTAATAATCATCATAGGTTCTAGAACGATTAATAAACACATAGCACAAAATAGTATTAATAAAAATTCATTTTATTAATAACTAATTCTTTAAATCTTAAATTCTGGATAATCCGATTTTCTGGGTTGTCACATGCGGTCTATCGCATACCTGGTGAATTCTTCTGTTATTTCATTATTTATTATTCTGTTGGAATAACCTGTCTGTGTGGACTACCGTATGCATGGTGAATGACCCTTCGTATTCATTTCTTATTAAATTGTGGAAATGATCTGTCTTCGTGGATTACCGCATGGTAGGCGAAAATCCATTTGCAGTTTCATATATTCTATTATACTCAGGTGGTTAAAGTTTTGGCTTCTATATACCATGAAATTAGTAGAATATCCTGGATATTTGCGCTTCATCCAATATATTTTCATGAAAATATTCTTCTGAGCATTCTTGAATTTTACTCCACGAAGAAGTATCATGGTGACAATTTGGACATTATTGATTTCAGGATAAATTAACTTATAAATCTTTAAAATTTATTCTTGAACTTGTTTTATTGAATTATTATGTCATTGTCATCATCCTCATGCTTATATTGTGATGAAGGTCATCTTTGGCTTCGTGCATAGATGGACTCGGTATGATTATGACCAGGGATCATTCGGTATAATCATGACCTGTAATGTTATAAATGATGTGGTAAAAGTCCCAAAGTGGCACGTAGTGCATTGATGGGCGCTTTTAGTCTACGATTATGACCAGGGATTATTCGGTATAGTCATGGCCATTGATGATTTAATGAATATCCTTGGCCCGTAGTGCAGGGATGATTCGATGATGTGGTTTATTTATTAAGCCGAGTCTCAGCGATAAAAATTAATGAAAACATTTTAAATCATAGAAGATATTAGATATCATGCTCTACTTGACTCTTCAAATGGATTGCTTATTCCGCTGTAGTTAAACTTGATGTCAATTGTATTTTATCAGTTTAACATTGTTGAAGACTAATAATAATTTATTCTGCACTATCTTAGTCATAATATTTCTTACTGGGTTAGTTGAGCTCACCCTTTTGCTTTCACTATTCTCTTCAGGAAATGAGAATATAGTTGGGACTGGTCGGGGAACGGATTGACGGTCCAGAAGGTTATTTTAGTAGTCCTCACTATTCTGTGAAATAGTGTGATAATAAATGTAATGAGGACTCCATTGAGAGTGGATATTGTCTAAAAGGCAATATTCTTGTTTAAACTCTCGGCTATGTTTTGTCGTATTTTACACGACTGTTGTATAATTAAGTTGTATTTGAATTTATGTACTATGTATCTGGAGACTCAAGATGGGTGATGTATACCTTTTTTGGGGGCGTCACAATTTTGGTATGGTTTTTAAATGAAGACTGAGTATGCTAAACAAATGCTTTGTCGTCAAACGACAGGCACGTGAGGTTGCCATAACTTAAACGTACATACGTTTAAAGAAAGAAGTGTTGTACAACATAGAGTACTATAGGTTGATCACCTAGACGTGCTCGTAAGTAATGCCAGACTTACGAACCTAGTGTCGAGTTGTCCTTTTCAAAGAAAGTATGAAATGCTCAAGGTCTTGGACCGAAATTAATGTTTTACTGAATATTGTTCATTGTAAACATTTTAAAGAAAAGAGAAGTGCTATTTTGAATTATCGATAGTACTTCATAACTATTGTTCAGTTATTGAAGATATATGATTTGTATGATTCAAGCATGTTGTTTAAATGAATTTGTCATACTTGATGAGCTAGTTATGCTCACTCTTGCTTGAACCATATGAATGCAGCTAAGACCGAATGGACCGAAGGATTCGACAAAGATAAAGGGAAGGCTAAGACGAACCTGTAGATTATGTGAGATCCCAAATTTTATGAAATAAAAGTATTCAATTTTTTTTATTTTGGTAAATAGTTAAATTGATAAAAGTTTAAAGTTAAGGGTGATATTTGAAAATTTTGCAAAGTAAGCAAGTTGTTATAAAATATTCGTTGTGTCGGGAAATATTCATTTGGTCAGGGAATATTCTTTTTGTCAGGGAATATTCGTACGACGACACAATCATTGGTGGACCCCACAACGGAATAACTGTCAGATATAGAAAGCGACATAAATAATCTTTTTAGAAAAATAACGGCGAAAATTTTACCGTTAGACTGTTGAAATACCAGATGGTAAAAGTACAGTAATATGCGTGGTTGCATAGTAGCACACGATATTGATTATTGATGCTTACGTGAGAAGTCACTCAGTTATACTCAATTATTACTATCGATAATTCTTTATAATATCTCTCATATTATTGATTCAATTATTGTCACAATTACCATCTGCATAATATTTATTATTATTAAATCTGTAACAATTGAGTTTTATAATTTAATTTTTAATATTTATTGGATTAAATAAATATTTTTTGATGAATTAATTATTAGATTAAATAATTAATTGATGAAGTTGTGGTAGATTAATTTAATTATATGTGTTATATTCATTTGTTTTAATGTGGAGAATTTTATTATTCAAGTATGTATTTATATGAGCTTATTGAATTAAAAGAAATATTTAATAAGCCTAATGTTATTTTAATTAATTTAATAATTAATTAAAGATTTAATAATTTGACATAGTTAATAAATGAGAAATTTAAATATGTGACTATGTGAATTGAGGAGAAATTATTATACGCTATTTGAATTAAATTAAACTAGATGTTTGATTTATTATCTAATTGGATGTGACATGATTTAAACTATATGATAAAAGTTTAATTAAATTAAAAGGGTATAAGCCTTTTAAGGCTAGCCAAACATGGCATTAGTGGAGGTTGGGAGCAGTTAACCCATGATGGGTAACTGACCTCCACAACGCGTCAGTTCTTTATTATATACGCTTTCCTTCTTTTTAATTGTTAAGTCTTTTATTTGCTAAGTCTGGAAAAGTACAAAACAGAGAGAGTTTGAGAAGTCAGAGATAAAGTTAGAAAATTGTTAAGGGAGATTGTAAGTGGGTGAGTGATTGAAGAAGCACCTTAGGAAGTTTTCCTTACTAATCTACAGTCTACGCTTTGGGTAAATTATTCAACCCAGTTTATTTTACGTTATTAAAGTTTTTATAAAAATGGCTTTCAAAATTCTGTAAAGTCTCTGTAAATTGGAAAGAGTAAGGATTATGTGCATATATGTGTGTTAAGATGTTGTTTTAATGTGTTTTATTATATATTAGATGGTTCCATATTATCATTTTCATAAAATTATACAGTATATGGTTACAGAGTATATTATATGGCCATATGGCCCTTATACGTGAATTTAATATGTCAACATATATTGTTTTGTAAAATTCACACACGTATATAATTATGCATGCTAAAATGAAGAAAACAAAACTCTAATGGATGGATTTGGTGTTATAACGAATCCGTAGTGTTAATATTATGTTTTACGTTCAAAACCTTCAAGAACATCAAGAACAGTGAAATTAAATGTGTTGATTTTGCAAATTATGTGTTTTAACTTGTTAAAATCATGTTAGAAGGGTTGAGTATTAGTCATTTGTGTATTACAATGTTTGGGTATGTCTAAATTCGTGTAAAAATAAGTTAATTGGAGTTTTTTTGGCCATGTATTACGCAATTTTCATGAATTGCAGAATCGAAAGCGGAGTTTCATGCCATGCAGTGCCAACTCTCGCCTTGTGTCTAAGCGCCCTGGCCTACCAAGACCTAAATACAACAATGGCATGCCATGATGCCACTTAGCAGAATGGTCCAGAAATGAGTTTTTAAATGCTCAAGTCTAGCAATGTATTAGTAACTTAATCTAACGAACATAAAAACATGTTAGACATATAATGAGGTGTTAAAATAAATTCTTAACATATCAATAACACATTTGTGTGTGAATTGAATGATTGAATGCATAGTTAGCTTATTGTTCATGAAGTGTTAATTATGTGACAAAGAGTGTAGTAATTTGACTAAGTATAGTCATAAATTCGAGTTAGATAAAAGAATGAACTTGTGATGACTATAAGTTGTCTCTTTACATCGAGCAAATTCTCGTTATTATTGATCAAGTCCATTTTATTATATTAAAGTGTATTAATCTTTCAAAGTATGATTCTGTTATACAATAATTATTCTATTGCATACCCTTTGAGATTGCTATTCAATTTAAATTATCAGTTACTGTTGAACCTTGTTAGACTAGTGAACCATTAAGGATTCGACTAGTCCATAGTTGATGAGCGTTCTAAATTTCAGAACCCTTGATGAATTATCCAAACCAAACTTCCTTTGGTGCGGACTCTAATGTCAAATCGAGATGAACAACCACGTATAGGGATTACTTATCGTTAAGCGTTAAGATATTGTTATGTGATGATGGTACTAAGGGTTGATCCCCCTAAGTACGAGAAGAAGAGTCTATAGTATTATGACTGTTAAAGGTTTCAAGTATAAACACTTGACAACTTAGGACATAGTTCAAGGTCTTATGACCCTCAGAAGTTATTTTGTTTCTTGTTATTCATTCTTGATTCAAAATCTGAGTTTTCATGTTTCAGAACCCTTCGATTTATTCGCATGTTATTATTCCTTTGTTATATTGTTATACTTGTGGGCAATCGTGCTCACTCTTGCGTAATAATAACATTGCAGTTAAGAACGAAAGATTAGACGAGCCTTCCACTAGTAAAGGCAAGGGCAAGATTAGCAAGTAATGAAGACTGGTTATTTATGTGGTTATGTAATGATATTTAGACTTGATGTTATTTAAGACTTATTATTGTTTATGATTCCGCACAGATGTTTAAGGTTAGAGTGACCTAGGATTGTATTTATGCAGATGATGTAACCCCATAAGGGGAGATTTATTTATTTAATTCTATCTATTGCATGGTTTGCATTTATTTATGGGTAGATAGATAGATGATATTTGTACAGTGAACACCAATTCCTGCGGAAATGGAATTACCTGGATTTGGGGGTGTCACAGGTTGGTATCAAAGCTGTAGGTTATGAACCTTATGTGGGGGAACAACCTTAGGTAGTAGCCTTGTAGAAGATAGAGAACATAGTGATGATGGTAAACTCTTATCGAGTTATAAGAAATGAATTTCTTAATTCATTGAAGATAATAAAAGACTTTATGTGCTTATGTGTTAAATTATGTGTTCGCTAACACGTATTAGTAACTAAAACTTAAAATTTTGTTGTCGGGGATGTGGGATGTTAGAGGAGCTAGTCGAATGGGAGGAGGAACCCAGAGTACCTACAGAGAGGAGCCAAGAGACATTCATGTCGTCGAGGAACGGTTAGTGCAGAGAGAGCCATCTCCGTTTATCACCTTTTGTTGGTCGGGAGCATGAGCCTGAGACTGATCCAGAGGAGGATTCTGATGAAAAAGAGGAAGAAGAGGAGTTCCCACCGAACTCCATCGATGTTGAGATGTATGATGCGCTTTATGATCGTAGCATAGAGTTGTAAGACACTGTTCAGGAGATAGTATTTCTGAGGTAAGGGGTATTATTTATTTCATATTTTGATGAGATATTATTTTTCGTATTCGTATGAATATTATTTTCGTTCAATATTCGTAAGGAATATCATCTTCGTTCAATATTCGTAGGAATATTATTTTCGCTCAATAGTCATAAGGAATATTATTTTTGTTCAGTATTCATTAGGAATAATATTTTCTTACGTACTCTATAGTATGTGAGTAATATTATTTTGTCTCATATTCCTGATTATACCCTCATTCTGTTAAAGAATTGCTTCTATACTCCGTGAAATTAGTAGAATATCCTTGATATTTGCGCTTCATCCAATATCTTTTCATGGAAATATTATTATGAGCTTTCTTGATAATTATTGATTTTTTCATGCCGGAGTACTATTCACGAGTTACTATTCATGGGTTACTATTCACCCAGTTACTATTCACTCTGGTATTATTCACTCGGGTATTCGTGGCACTTTTCATGCCGGAGTACTATTCACAAATTACTATTTACCCAGTTACTATTCACCTGAATATTATTCACTCAGGTATTTGGGGTACTTTTCATGTCAGGGTACTATTCATGAGGTACTATTCCTGAAGTACTATTCACAGGGCACTATTCACGGGGTACTATTCACCCGAAAAATATATTTCTTTTCTGTCCAAATTATTTTTGATACATGAATATTATTCTTGAATTTTATTCCACAAAATAGTATCATGTTGACAATTTGGATATTTTTAAACTCTGAATAAATTTAAAGTCTTTAATATTTATCCTTGATTTCGTTTGATTAATGTTTATATCATTATCATCATCCTCATGCTTATATTGTGATGAAAGTCATCTTTGGCTTACGTGCATAGATGGACTGTTGATTGGTATGATTATGACCAGGGATCATTCGGTATAATCATGACCCGTAATGTTATAAATGATGTGGTAAAAGTCTTCATTGGCGTAGTGCATTGATGGGATGATTATTGGTATGATTATGACCAGGATTATTCGGTATAATCATGACCATTGATGATTACATGAACATCATTGGTCCGTAGTGCAGGGATGATTCGATGATGTGATTTATTTATTAAGCTGAGTCTCAGCGATAAAGTTGATGAAAATTTTTTTAAATCATAGAAGATAGTAGATATCATGATCTACTTGACTCTTCTAATGGATTATTTATTCCACTGCAGTTGTTGATCTAAAACTTGTTGTCTATTGTATTCTATCAGTTGTTATACCGTTGAAGGCTAAGGATAATTTATTTTGCATTATCTTAGTCATAATATTTCTTACTGGGCTAGTTGAGCTCACCCTTTTCTTTCATTATTCTCTTTAAGAAATGAGAATATAGCTGGGACTAGTCGGGGAACAGAGTGACGGTCCAGATGGTTGTTTTAGTAATCCTCACTATTCTGTAAAATAATGTGATAATAATTGTAATGAGGACTCTATTGAGAGTGGATATTGTCTAGAAGGCAATATTCTTGTTAAACTCTCAACTATATTTTGTCGTATTTTTATACGACAGTTGTATTAAAGAATGTATTTGATTTATATACCATGTATTTGGCGACTCAAGATGGGTGATGTATACTTGTTTTGGGGGCGTCACAGTTGGTATCAAAGCTTAGGGATATGATCCCGGACCGAGATGTGAGACAAGAACTAGGAGGAGAGAGGCAGAATTCTTTCGCTAGTATGACTACCTAAGTTTATTTGGTATTTAATTGGTCGGTCAGAGTATAGGGATAATATGTGGCATGTCAATTAACTCTTATTTTGAAGCAATATTCTAGAATGATATCTGAAATACAGGAGATGAGAAATGAGAAAATCATGATAGAGAGGAAATAACCGGGAAGGTACAATCTGAAAAGAAAGCGAGGTATTCTCAACCCCTTCGAACTACCAAGTACGTAAATTTTGAAGGCAAAATTTCATAAGGAGGGGAGATTGTGAGATCCCAAATTTTATGAAATAAAAGTATTCAATTTTTTTTATTTTGGTAAATAGTTAAATTTATAAAAGTTTAAGTTAAGGGTGATATTTGAAAATTTTGCAAAGTAAGCAAGTTATTATAAAATATTCGTTGTGTTGGAAAATATTCGTTTGGTCGGGGAATATTCTTTTTGTCGAGTAATATTCGTACGATGACACAATCATTGGTGGACCCCGCAATGGAATAACTGTCAGATATAAAAAGCGACATAAATAATCTTTTTATAAAAATAACGGCGAAATTTTTACCGTCAGACTGTTAAAATACCCGATGGTAAAAGTACAGTAATACGTGTGGTTGCATAGTAGCACACGATATTGATTATTGATGCTTACTTGAGAAGTCACTCAGTTATACTCAATTATTGCTACAGTAATTGCTGCATAATATATCTCATATTATTGATTCAATTATTGTCACAATATCATCTGCATAATATTAATTATTATTAAATCAATAATTGAGACGACAAAGTTATTCATATTATTATTTGTATTATTGGCGATGTCTAGAAAGTTCTGTCAAGAAAAATGGTTTGGTCACCTAATTGCGCGCCAATAGGGAGAAATTCTTATCGGAAAGCCCCCTCTTTCCTGGAAATAATCTGGTTGTTAAATATTGTGAGTTATAATATTAATGATGAATAAGTTCGTGTTGATTAAAGATGAACTTGATATTTTTATTGTGTTGAGATTATTAGTGTTAGTGGAAATCGATATCTATTTCGATAATAATTGATGTTTGGAGGTTATATTGACTAATCGAGTAATTAATCGGATAAATGAGCAATTAATTGCTATTAATTCACATGTTTATAACTATTTGTTCCAGTACTAAAAATTCGACATATAACAACGAGCTATAGCGACGGTCGACACGGAACCGTCCATATAGGTATCTATAGGTATTTATAGCGACAGTCGAGACAGTCGACACGGAACCGTCGGTATAGAGGTGTATTTAGAAAAAACCTGCCACTTTCCCCCAAATCATTTCTCAGTATCTTCGCTCCAATGCCTTTCCTTCTCATCTCCATACTCTCTCTCTCTTCTTTTTTCTCTCTTTTCCTAACCCACCAGCCCGAATCCGACTCTTCTTCAGCACAGTCAACTTCTTCTTCATTTCCCAATTCCAAGTCCGCCGATTTAGATTCCGGTACCAGAGCTGGCCTGCCGAAGCTGCCTCAATTTGCGTACTTGATTATGGGTACTGAAGGCGACGGGTTGCGCTTGAAATGAGTTCTTCAGCCTGTACGCTTCATGCCGTTGCGGTATTGTTAAAGCAGACTAAAGATTGGGACTGGTTTATTAATTATACATGTAAATTGGGTCGGATTTATAACAATCTTTGATTTCCAGACTTAATTGTGTTAGTTTAGGTTATTTAGCTCAAATGGTTTTGTTTTCTTTTTTTTATAAATATTTTAATATTTGCTAAATTTAGGCGTATGAATTAACTGAAACTCTTTAGGGGATTGAATAAGCTGATGCTAGTTTATGAGTATATTGAAAATATTGATCTGGAATTTTGTTGTTTAACTCGTGGGTGCTAAGTGGATTGTGCTCTTCTGAACTGTGGCATTTACCATTCTATTATCTCCTCAATGTGCATGTTCTTTTAGCATTTATATGGATGATTTATGTGATCGACCCTTTCTCTTTTCCACTTTAATCATTTTTGCAGTTTCCATATCCTAACCGCTCTATGTTTTAGTATTCGATCAAGCTCGTACTTAATTTTCTGATAGGATCCTGAGGGTCTTTTTCCCTGCCGGGTATGTAATCACGTAATTGAAATTTGTGTGGAGTCATTGCTGATGAATTAAGGTGACTGTTGGTTGAGATTTTATATTTCTTATTAAAAATGCAGAATAGTCGAAAGTGTTGGTGTAGGAGTGACTGAAATTCAGCCTGGAGACCATTGTTTGTGAAACCATTGTTACTATGAATAAGTCATTTTACAGCTCTATCGAATTGTATCCAGAATTCTTTTGAACAACTTGAAGCATCAAAAGGATGAAGATCTTCTAAAAGGCCAAGCAGTGAAAAATCAGAAGGTATGATCTTCTAGAATTTCCTTGTTCTCAGTGATAGCGGCAGGGTATCTATCTAGAATTTTTATATGTAACTTGGATAATATTATAATCTGGGTTATTTTTATATTTAAGGTTTGATTTCATTTGATTCTAGATTTGTGGTGACAATTAGGTAGTTGGGATTTTGAAAGGAGTTGTTGATGGAGTTAAAATTGTTTGATTCCAAGTCATTTTGTGGTTCTAGCCGGATGTTTTGGAGCCCTTTTTTGAACTCCAGGCATATGGTTGGTTTAAAAGTCTCTCCACAGCTTTGTTCTTTTGAAGGTAATGGTTTTTTGCTCTTGAAAATTGGGGATTCTACTTCTCTTTTCTATATTTGAACTTTGAAAATTGGGGGATTCTACTTCCACTTTGTGGTTCCATTGTAAGCGCAATATTTGAACTTTGATTTGGTTATAGGAAGGGTTTCAATACCATCATGCAGAACGAGGATATGTCATGATGACCTACTGGATTCCTGAAGGACTTTGCATGCTTCCTGAAAATGCTTCCCATCAAGTTGGAGTTGGGGGTTTTCTTATTAATGAATTAAATGAGGTATGATTTCCCATCAAGTATGCCAATTAATGAATTAAATGAGTTGGGAGTCTTTTAGCATATCAATTAATTCATTGCTAGTTTATTCTGCATATCAATTTATGCCAGTGGCAATGCAGGGGGGAAGGGAACAGTAAATTTTGATGTGGGTTTGGACAAAAATAAAGAATGCACCTTGATTTTGACAGAAGGAGATTTAGCTAAAGCTCTTGCAGTAAGTTGTTTTCCTCTTGATTCAAGTAATGTAGTTTGGTTTCTTTGCATATAAAAGTTTGAGATGATTGAGTTTATATACAGATGGCTACTAAATACTATAAAGTTTTGTACTATAAAAGGTTGAGATGATTGAACTATATGCTATCATAGTTTTGAGTCAGTGCAATTTGTGATGACTTTTTTTGGCAATATTTGGAATGAATCATGAGGACATTGATATACTCTGACCTTATATATAGTTTTTGTGATATTCCAGTACGATAGTGTTTAGATTTTTTATTATTGTTCTCGTTCCATGGAACTTTTCTGTGATTTTTGCAAAACGAAATTGTGTATTATGGCAATATTCAAGCAAATCATATGGGTAGGCCTTGTTATTTTAGACTTCATTATGAAGCAACAGATCCATGGTACATAGTTTAGCAGGATTCAATATGGGCTTACTTCATGGCCTTCTTTCAAGCTGCCATTCCAGTTTATTAGAGGTTTTTATGAAAGTATGCCTTGATTTGATTTTGAAAAAATATTAATGTTCCTCTAGACATACATGGTAGTAGAGACACCATCTTGATAGAAATTCTCCAGGTGCCACAATAGCCTACTTATTATGTATAGTTATCTTAATTTGTTCAAGTGAGTTGACTCTGTCTTGTCAAAGCTTCATTTCCAACTACATTCTTTTACCTTGTGATAAAGAGAGGATTTCAAGTGTTGTGCCCGTGAGTTAGTTTTATTTTGCAGTTTGTGATGACCATCTGCCTAGTGACACATGGTGAAATGTTTCTGCTGGAGCCTAGAGGGAGAAGAGAATTGATATTTCCAGCCGTGAGTGAGTGAATATGTTACTTCTCTTCTCACTCAAGAATTTATATTCATTTTTGGTTGGGGAAATATGACTTGCATTCAAATTTGTTTAAGAGATTGAGGAAGAAAAGGTGGTTGAGAAAGGAAAAAAGGTAGTTGTGTTGTGTGTCATATTTTTGTAATGTGTTTGGATATTATGGTTTATGGGCAGGTAATTTATGACTGTTGAACTATATCTAATGCTAGACTTGGTATCTTTTTTTTTACAAGAAAAAATATAGCAACTTGGTTCATTTTTACTCAGGTTGTAGCTGTGAATCAACTAAATCGAAATGGGTTGCAAGGAAATAAGGACTTTCTTGTAGTTATTAGTTTAGTATCTCTGCTCGAGTTCAACATCTCTTCTTAATGTAACTAAAATATTGTATTGTAATGATAGATTGTAAAAGTTATTAGTTTAGTAGTTTGGTATAATAATGGTCATCATATTTGAGGAGATGAAGTATTCAACTATTATATTGTAATGTTGTAATGTGAATGATTTTAAATGATGTATATAATATTTTGTATATTGTATTTTATATTGTATTTGTGTTTTGTTGAATAAATTTGCATTATTAATTAATTTTTTTTTAAATATAAAAAAGATTATAGCTATTTATCATCGATCGTAGCTATAGTGTTCTATAAAACACAGACCTATATGACGATTTGGGTCCGTCGAGCATCGCTATATGTATATATATATATACGATTTTGTCATGACCTATATACTTTGCCCATATAGCCAAAAGACCATCGCTAAAAAATTTTACCGACGGCTATTTATAATGACGCAGTTTACGTCGTGATCGTCGCTAAAACCTTTAATGACGGTTTTTTGGCCTATAATGACGATTCGGCCTACGTACTCATATAGCTATAGGTCAATTTTTTAGTAGTGTTCACATGTGTGTACTATTGATTCACATACATGTACTATTAAGAGAGGTGATGCAAGATTGATAATACTTGCATGACTAAACTAAAAATGGAGGTATAGATGAAGGTACTATACTGTAATTCGTATTTTAACATGTATAGAACTATTGAGTCACATGATTAAATTATTAATTCACATGATGTACTATTAGGGGAGGTGGTGCAAGTTTGATAATACTTGCAGGACTAAATTAAAAATGAAGGAAAAGATGAAGGTATTATACTGTAATATTTCGAGTCCCAAAACGTGCAATTATCGAAACTATATTTTCGTATAAATAGAAGCTCATTCTTCCTTCATTCTCACCAATTCACTAAGACTCACAAGAGCAATTATAGAGAAGTTATAGAGTACATTCCACCCTTAATTGCTTCGTCGCATTCCTGATTCATGATTTGAATCATTATTCTCTGATCCATATCGAATTGTGGTTGGCCACTCCGCATGTGGTAGTTCGAACTCAATGTTGGATTCTCCCAATTCTTTATCCAAAAGCGTAAATCCATTTCATCTCTTTTGGCCTTATTGGATCGGACGTCTTTTTCTACAATGTCAACGCGTCATGCGGCTTTTTACCGTGCATCCTCCATTCTCATTCGTTCGGTTGCTTCTTCTTTCATCAGAACTTTGATCATAGCATTCTCAGATTCCAGCTCTAATATCTTATACTCTACCAAAGAGTGCTTTCATTCAAGCATCGCACATCGGGTAATATAATTTTGAATTGTTCACGATCTCTTTCGCTCCCACGATCTTCGCCGTTCTTCACCGCTCTTCTAACTAATGAATACGATTTTGTAATTCTAAATTTCGATCATAAAATTCTTCTAATAAATTCTCCTCAGGTTCCTCTTCTTCCTCTTCTTCCTCACTTTCAGCTGCTACCTCTGCGACTAGCTCGGGTGCCACTATTAGTTTTTAATTCACCACATGGATATCTCTAATTTCTTCTTCGCCTGACATCACGTTATCCTGGTTGGTGATTAAAGGTGTCTCAACTGTCTCATTTACTCCACTGTTAACATTCTCAGCTGCCATTCTTAATTACTGCCACAGAACAAGGGTTAATTAAAGAAATTGACATGCAACATAATAACCATATACTTTGACCAACCAACAAATAAGCTTAGGTAGGACACACTAGCGAATGATTTACTCGTCTCTCCCGTCCTCTGATACCAACTGTGACGCCCCCAAAATAGGTCCATTCCATCCAATCCATTTTGAGTTGCCAAATACATGGTACAGAAATAACTACAACTTTATTAATACATTTGTCGTGCAAAATACAACAACACATATACTGTGAGTTTAAATACAAATATTGTCTTCTAGACAATATCCACACTCAAATAAGTCCTCATTATTGATACACTATTTTACAAAATAGTGAGGACTACTACAACAACTATCTTGAAACATCACTCCACACCTCGACTAGTTCCCGCTATATTCTCGCCTCCTGAGAAAAAAAAAATGGAACAAAAAGGAAAAAGGTGAGCTCAACTAGCTCAGTAAAGAATGTTATGACTAAGATAATGTACAACAAATTATCGTTAGTCCTCAACAGGAAAAAATCTGATAGAATACAATAGACAACAAGTTTTAGATCAACAACTGCAGCGGAAACAACAATTCATTAGAAGAGTTAAGTAGAGAATAAAATCTACTATCATCTATGAATTTAAAAGTCCGTCATTAATATTTTATCCCTGTAACATCA
The DNA here is from genome assembly GCA_020205605.1 of Panax ginseng. Classification (NCBI taxonomy): domain Eukaryota; kingdom Viridiplantae; phylum Streptophyta; class Magnoliopsida; order Apiales; family Araliaceae; genus Panax; species Panax ginseng. Next base: position 77,428,792 of record CM035133.1, on the reverse strand, counting down.
ATCAATATACATCTTGAATCAAATAGTCTTCTTTTGCATATTATGTGCCAAAGATATTAATCGCCTTCATTCCCTGTTTCATCTCAACACTGCTCATCTTTTGCACTACGGCCAAAGATATTCATCAAGAAATCATTCATCTTTGCACTACGTGCCAAAGATATTCGGTTATATCATCATTTGAAATTTGAGGATGATGAAAAATATTTTAAAGAAAATGAATCTAGTGAGACAAAAGAACAAATATTAAGGATTCGTATTTTAGACAATCCAAGTTAAAAAAAAATACTCCATAATAAACTATTGTGGAGCAGAATTTAAAAATGAAGATCAAAACATAGATCCAATCAAAGATAGGAACCATAATAGACAATCTTGAACACAGAAAAGAAAATTTAATTTTTCTGTGAATAGTGCCGTATACGTAAATAGTAACTCTGACACTAAAAGGTAGAAATTTCACAAGAAAAATCATTATGCTTCGTGAATAGTACTCGTGAATAATAACTCGTGAATAGTAACTCGTGAATAGTAAATCCGACATGAAAAGATAAGATTTTTACAAGAAAAATCTTACCAATATTCCGACATAATGATATTGAAAAAAATAATATCATTTATAAAAAAAAATAACATCCCTTACCTCAAAAGAATAGTCCTTCTGGCTGGAATATCAGATATAACTCTGAAAGAAACTTGCACCGTATAGCAACACTTAAAATATCAAAATACTCACAAGAATACGCTCGATAATATAGAGAGAGAAAACTTCAATTTCTGGTGTGATTTTCAATTCTAACCTAAGCACCCTATTTATAGGAAAATGCTTAGAACACCAAAGCAGAAAATTGAATATAATAGTATTATTTATAAAATAAATTCTTACGCCCACTTTGAAATCTGAATTCAGTATTTTGCACATGTTAGTGGGGCCCGCCAACATGAAAAATATGTTTTAAACAATTTTTATAACAAAATTAATTTAGACCCAATATTTCGGAACTTCAATAATTCATAATAAATAGCCCTTTTATCAGAAAAATTCAAATCTTATGTCCATTCCATAGGAAATTTAATTCTCTACAACTTTGCAGAAGAAAGTTTTTCCAAATTCCAAACAGAAATTGACCGAAATCCACATACGGACGATTTTACATGCTATAATCAAATTTCAGTCAAAAATTGTGTCCACCAACATGTTTAACATGTGTTTAGCATTTATAGTAACAAAAATACTCTTCCTCCTCATTTATTCATATATCACACATTCATTGTAAAAATATCACCATTATTATATTATTAAAATATAATAATATATTTAAATGAATTATTTTATCAGAAAAGATAAAATATCAATTTTCAACAATTATCACTTTAAAAATTTTCTCCATCTATATCCACATAAAATAAATATTTTCTTATCATATAAATCAATAATTATTTATTCACAAATAATATTACAGAATCACAATATCGACAACTTGATCGTTCCTCAGAAAGAGGGGCTTTCAATAAGAATTTCTCCTCATTGCGCCAAGTAATTAGGTGACCAAACCTCTCCTTAGATGTAACTTTCTAGACATTGCTAATAATTCTATCTAATAATATTATTCAAATAATATGAATTATTGATCCGATAATGAAAAATATCTTGTGTAGTGACAATTATTGAAACAACAATAATATAAAATATCAACGATCAATTATTGAATCAATAAAATAAAATTTTGAACAAGAATTATCGTAATAATTATTCGAGTAAGTGCCTTCACGTAATAATCAATAATTGGTGCAATACTGGTATGCCATCAGGCAACAACGCCAGACATCTTGTTTTAACCACCGGGTATTCCAACAAGATAATTCAGAATAACTACGCCTGTTATTTATAAATAACTTATACTTTTCATTTTCTTCATCCAATCCCTTTTTCGTTATGGGCCCACAATAAAGGTCGCTACCGTCGCATTTAATATTCGAATATTCCCAACGACAAGAATATTCCACGCACCAAACTAATATTCCCCGACAACAATGAATATTTTATAACCACTTGCTTATTTGAAATATTTATGATTTTACCCATAACTAACCAAATTAATCAAATCAACCCTTACTATTTCAAAATAATAAATCGAGGAAATTTCATTTTATTAAAAAAATTTGGGGTCTTACAACCTCCCTCCTTATGAAATTTCGTCCTCGAAATTGACGACGACTGTGTGTTCAAAAAGTGAGGATACCTCGCTTTCATTTCGCGTTCTAACTCCTGTGTCATTTCCTCAATATCATGGTTCCTCCACAAAACTTTGACTTGTGGTATGACTTTTGTGCGTAGGACATGCTCCTTCTTATCCAAGATCTTGACTGGTACCTCCTCGTACGTTAAATCTCCGGCTATTTCGTCTGGTTCTAACTCAATAACGTGGTTCGAGTCGTCCACATATTTTCGTAACATCGATACGTGAAAACATTATGAATACGCGACATACTTGGTGGTAAAACGAGTCTATAGGCCACAGTTCCTACTTGATCGAGGATTTCAAATGGACTAATAAATCGAAGGTTTGAGCTTTCCTCACATCGCCGATTCTCGCTTTTGGAATAATAACTTCTTGCACCTCCTTCTTCATATTCATCAGCTCCGGTGTGTAGCTTGAGCGGTTTTAACTTTATCGATTAAAGTCGATTCTACTCGTATATCATCACGTGGGTCCCTAGAGTCTTTAACTCTATCTCTATCATTTATAAGTTATACGAAATGGGTTTTTGACAATATCGCACTCGTACTCGTATACGATCTTCTACTCAACACGTCAGCTGCCACGTTCGCTTTTCCAGGATGGTATGGTCAGAACATGTGCCGAAATAAGTCTCCTCTTAAGTTCTTCGAAGCTCTTCTCACATTCTTTGCTCCATTCGAATTTTGTATCTCTACGAGTCAGCTGAGTTAATGGAGTAGCAATTCGAGAAAATCATTCCACGAATCTTCGATAATAACCAGCTAAGCCTAGAAAGCTATGTATTTCGATTACTGACTTAGGTTGCTCTCAACTGTGACTCATATCCCAATCTTGGATAGAACGTCACAATGACACCTATCAGTTTACTATTGCAAGAATATGGCATCCCCTACGGAGAGTCTGGCTTCGGTGCATTCCAAAAAGGAAGTCACTAGATAGAGGCTCGGGTACCAACTTCTATAGTTGGATTTTTAACTCCAGAAGTTTAATAGGAGCCATTCGATATGAGATTTTAGAAATGGGTTTTGTACCGGGTTCAAAGTTGATACAAAATTCAATATCAAGTTCTGGGAGTAGGCCAGGAAATTCTTCAGGAAATACGTCAGGAAATTCACTAACAACAGAAATATCATTCAAATCTGACGTATTTTTGTTCAAGTCCATAACATGGGCTAAGAAAGCTTGACATCCGTTTTTTAATAAACGAATGGCTTTATGGCTTGATATAAAAGAGTTTGACTTCAATGGTTTGGTTGCTTGAATTCGAATAACAGGTTGCTTAAGAATATGAAAACTAACAACCTTACGAAAGCAATCAATTTTGGCATGATGAGTAGTTAACCAATCAATCCCTAAAATCACATCAAAAGCAAGTATTTTTAAAGATATAAGATCAACAGGTAATGTGATGGTGCCAACTTGGATCAAACAAGATTTATAAACAGTGGATGTAATGAAAGTTTCTCCTAACGGAGTCTCCACAGATAAGTCAAAGTCTAATTTCTCCGAAGTCAAGTTTAAACGTTGAGCACAAGAAGGAGAGATAAATGAATGGGTAGAACTGGTATCTAGTAAGGTATAAACTTTACAAGAATTTATAATTAACTAATCCGTGATACCTTCGTTCGGGTTCCTCACATTTTAGGTAGTTACGACAAATGCTCTTCCAGGAACCGCTGACTTTGACTTGTCCGTATCCGCCTATGGTGCCACCGTCCCATCTGGACTTAACTTTGCTATAGAGTACATTCCATCCTTCATTGCTTCGTCGCATTCCTGATCCATAATTTGAATCATTATTCTTCGATCCATATCGAATTGTGGTTGACCACTCTGCACAGGGTAGTTCCGAGCTCAATGTTGGATTCTCCCAATTGCTATCCAAAAAGTGAAATCCATTTCATCTCTTTTGGCCTTATTAGATCATACGTCTTTTTCTACAATATCAACTCGTCGTGCGGCTTTTACCCATGCATCCTCCATTCTCATTCGTTTGGTTGCTTCTTCTTTCATCAGAACTTTGTTCATAGCATTCTCAGATTCCAGCTCTAATATCTTATACTCTGCCAAAGAGTGCTTCTGCTCAAGCATCGCACATCGGGTAATACAATTTTGAAATTGTTGAATCTCTTTGTTCCACGACCGCCTGCCATTCTTCAGCCTGCTCTTCTAACTCATGAATACGATTTTGTAATTCTAAATTTCGATCATAAAATTCTTCTAATAAATTCTCCTCAGGTTCCTCTTCTTCATCTTCTTCCTCACTTTCAGCTGCTACCTCTGCGACTAGCTCGGGTGCCACTATTAGTTCTTCATTCACCACATGGATATCTCTAATTTCTTCTTCGCCTGACATCACGTTATCCTGGTTGGTGATTAGAGGTGTCTCAACTGTCTCATTTACTCCACTGTTAACATTCTCAGCTGCCATTCTTAATTACTGCCACAAAACAAGGGTTAATTAAAGAAATTGACATGCAACATAATAACCATATACTTTGACCAACCAACAAATAAGCTTAGGTAGGACACACTAGCGAATGATTTACTCGTCTCTCCTGTCCTAGTTTTATTCCCCGATCTCCGCCAGAGACCATATCCCTAAGCTCTGATACCAATTGTGACGCCCCCAAAATAGGTCCATTCCATCCAACCCATTCTGAGTCGCCAAATATATGGTATAGAAATAACTATAACTTTATTAATACATTTGTCGTGCAAAATGCGACAATACATATACTATGAGTTTAAATACAAATATTGTCTTCTAGACAATATCCACACTCAAATAAGTCCTCATTATTGATACACTATTTTACAAAATAGTGAGGACTACTATAACAACTATCTTGAAACATCACTCCACACCCCGACTAGTTCCCGATATATTCTCGCCTCCTAAGAAAAAGAAATAGAACAAAAAGGAAAATGGTGAGCTCAATTAGCCCAGTAAAGAATGTTATGACTAAGATAATGTACAACAAATTATCGTTAGTCCTCAACAGGGAAAAATATGATAAAATACAATAGACAACAAGTTTTAGATCAACAACTGCAGCGGAAACAACAATTCATTAGAAGAGTTAAGTAGAGAATGAAATCTACTATCATCTATGAATTTAAAATTCCATCATCAATATTTTATCCCTGTAACATCAATCAATATACATCTTGAATCAAATAGTTATATTTACATTATAGGCCAAAGATATTAAAAAGTCGGTCATGTTCATCTCAACACCTGTTTATCTTTGCACTACGGGCCAAAGATATTCATCAAGAAATCATTCATCTTTGCACTACAGGCCAAAGATATTTAGTTATATCATCATTTAGGGTTGAGGATGATGAAAAATATTTTAAAAAAAATGAATCTAGTGAGACAAAAGAACAAATATTAAGGATTCGTATTTTAGACAATCCAAGTTAAAAAAAATACTCCATAATAAACTATTGTGGAGCAGAATTCAAAAATGAAGATCAAAACATAGATTCAATCAAAGATAGGAACCATAATAGACAATCTTGGACACAGAAAAGAAAATTTAATTTTTCTGTGAATAGTGTCGTATACGTGAATAGTAACTTCGACACTAAAAGGTAGAAATTTCACAAGAAAAATCATTATGCTTCGTGAATAGTACTCGTGAATAATAACTCGTGAATAGTAACTCGTGAATAATAACTCATGAATAGTAACTCATGAATAGTAACTCGTGAATAGTAAATCTGACATGAAAAGATAAGAATTTCACAAGAAAAATCTTACCAATATTCCGGCATAATGATATTGAAAGAAATAATATCATTTATAAAAAAAAATATCATCCCTTACCTCAAAAGAATAATCCTTCTGGCTGGAATATCAGATATAATGCTGAAAGGAACTTGCACCGTATAGCAACACTCAAAGTATCAAAATACTCACAAGAATACGCTCGATAATATAGAGAGAGAAAACTTCAGTTTTTGGTGTGATTTTCAATTCTAACCTAAGCACCCTATTTATAGAAAAATGCTTAGAACACCAAAGTAGAAAATTGAATATAATAGTATTATTTATAAAATAAATTCCTACGCCCACTTTGAAATCCGAATTCAGTATTTTGCACATGTTAGTGGGGCCCGCCAACATGAAAAACATGTTTTAAACAATTTTTGTAACAAAATCAATTCAGACCTAATATTCCGGAACTTCAATAATTCATAATAAATAGCCCTTTTATCAGAAAAATTCAAATCTTATGTCCATTCCATAGGAAATTTAATTTCTACAACTTTGCGTAAGAAAGTTTTTCCAAATTCCAAAAGAAATTGATCAAATCCACATACGCATTTATTTTATAAAGTTATAATCAAATTCAAATCAAAAAATTGTGTCCACCAACATGTTTAACATGTGTTTAGCATTTATAGTAACAAAAATACTCTTCCTCATATATCACATATTCATTGTAAAATATCACCATTATTATATTATTAAAATATAATAATATATTTAAATGAATTATTTTATCGTAAAAGATAAAATATCAATTTTCAACAATTATCACTTTAAAAATTTTCTCCATCTATATCCACATAAAATAAATATTTTTCTTATCATATAAATCAATAATTAATTATTCACAAATAATATTACGTAATCACAATATCGATAACCAAGCCGCTCCTCAGAGAGAGGGGCTTTCAATAAGAATTTCTCTCATCATGGCAGCGCAATTAGGTGACCAAACCTCTCCTTAGACAGAACTTTCTAGACATTGCCAATAATTCTATCTAATAATATTATTCAAATAATATGAATTATTGATCTGATAATGAAAAATATTGTGTAGTGACAATTATTGAAACAACAATAATATAAAATATCAATGTATCAATTATTGAATCAATAAAATAAAATATTGAACAAGAATTATCGTAATAATTATTGAGTAGTGCCTTTCACGTAAGAATCAATAATTGGTGCAATACCGCAGTACAATCATTGGTGGACCCCACAATGTAAGTATTATCGTAGTTAGAAAACGATAGAAATATCTTTTATAAAAATAATCTACGAAAGTGTTACCGTTAAAACTGTTGAACTACCGTGTAGTAAAAGTACGAAAGAATACGCGTGGTTGCATAGTAGCAGCACACGGTATTAATTATTGATGCTTACGTTAGAAGTCACTCGGTTATACTCATTATTACTCACATAAGAATTCACGATCATATCTCTCATATTATTGATTCAATTATTATCACAGTATCATCTGTATAATATGTTATATTATTAAATCAATAATTGAGAAGACAAAGTTATTCATATTATTATTTACAATATTGACAATGTCTAGAAGTTCTGTCAAGGAGAAGTTTGGTCACCTAATTGCGCGCCAATAAGGAGAAATGCGCGCCAATAATGGAGAAATCCTTATCGGAAAGCCCCCTCTTTCCTGGGAACGACCTGGTTGTTAAATATTGTGAATTATAATATTAATGATGAATAAGTTCATGTTGATGAAAGATGAAATTGATAGTTCCATTGTGTTGAAATTATTAGTGTTAGTGAAAATCGACATTTATTTCGATAATAATTGATGTCTGAAAGTTATATTGACCAATCGGGTAATTAACCAGATAAATGAGTAATTAATTGCTATTGATTCACATGATTATAACTATTTGTTCACATGTGTGTACTATTGATTCACATTCATTTACTATTTGGGAAGTTGGTGCAATATTGATAATACTTGCATGACTAAGTCAAAAATGGAGGTATAGATGGAGGTACTATACTGTAATTCGTATTTTCACATGTCTAGAACTATTGATTCACATGATTTACTATTGATTCACATGATTTACTATTAGGGGAGATGGTGAAAGTTTGATAATACTTGCAGGACTAAATTAAAAATGAAGGAAAAGAGGAAGGTATTATACTGTAATATTTCGAGCCCCAAAACGTGCAATTATCGAAACTATATTTTCATATAAATAAAAGATCATTCCTTCATTATTTTTCACCAATTCACTAAAGCTATAGAGCAATTATTATAGAGAGAAATTATAGAGAGAAATTATAGAGAGAAAGAAGAAGAGAAGTCTGCTACCTCACTATTCCAGTATCCAGTCTTCTTTTGAGGTAGTTGAGCACACCCTTTCTTTCATTGTTCTCTTCAGGAATGAGAATATAGCTGGGACGAGTCGGGGAATGAAGTGATGGTTTAGGATAAGTGGCTTTAGTAGTTCTCACTATTCTGTGAAATAGTGTGATAAAAATTGTAATGAGGACTCTATTGAGAGTGGATATTGTCTAGAAGGCAATATTCTTCTTTAAACTCTCAACTATGTTTTGTCGTATTGTACACGACAATTGTATAATTAACTTTGTATTTGATATTTTACCATGTATTTGGCCACTCAAGATGGGTGATGTATACCTGTTTTGGGGGCGTCACAGTTGGTATCAAAGCTTAGGGATATGATCCCTGGCTGAGATGTGAGACAAGAACTAGGAGGGTAGAGACGGAGAATTCCTTCGCTAGTATGACCTACCTAAGTTTATTTGGTATTTAATTGGTCAATCGAGTATATAGGATAATATGTGATATGTCAATTAACCCTTGTTTTGTGACAGTGTTTGAAAATGGCATCTGAAAATGTTGAGATCAGCAATGAAGCACATGAGACCGTTGAGTCACCAATGATCAATACCCAGGATAATGTGCAATAGAAAGATAATAATCCTCAGGTAAACAACAACACCGATCAAATGATGAACGATGGGATGTTCAGAGGCTTTATGCAATTCATGCAATATCAGGTAAGAGAGACTCCTGTTCAAAATATAGGTGGAAATAATGGCAACCCACGGTCGGTCACCGCTAAGCAGTTCAAGAAGCTGAGACCACCAGAGTTTTTGGGAAAGCTAGAACCACTTAAGGCGGAGACGTGGTTAAAGCAGATCACCAAGATATTTGATGTCTTGGGATGCTCCGAGAAGCACAAGGTTCCCTTCACCACCTTTATGTTGCGTGAAGAGGCGACATCGGTGGGAATCAGAAACGTACTCACTCGACGACTCAAGATGTCTTGGGAGAAGTTCCAAGAGCTGTTCAACGACAAGTACTTTCCTGAAAGTATTCGTCACATGAAGGAGATGGAATTCATCAAGTTGGAGAAAAACAATATGACCGTGTCACAATACGAGGCTAAATTTGCGGATTTATCCCGGTTTGCATCCCATTTGGTTGATAATGAGGAGCGAATGACGCGAATGTTTGTAAGAGGTTTGAAACACGATATACATCAATACCTCATTTCTCACAAACTTTGTTTATATTCAGATGTTATGAATAGTGCTCAGTTATTGAAGCGCGATAATGAGCCAGCCCAACCAAAAGGCAACGACCAACAACACAATAATAATCGTACCAGTGGCAATGACCATCTGAACAATGATAACCATCGTGGGGGAAATTATCATGTCAAGAATGGTAACCACTTCGATGGTAATCATGGCCAAGATAATAGAAGTGGAAAATTCAGGAAGAGAAGATTTAACGATGATGGGAAGACGTTGGCACCAACACTCGTTTTCAAGGAAGGAGAATGACCACCAATTTTATGCTTCAAATGCGGAGGGGAGGGACATATCAGTTCAAACTACGTGATGCAGCCTAAAGCATGTTACAATTATAGAAAAGAAGGTCACCTAGCCCGATTTTGTCGTGCACCAAAGTCAAGTCCAGCTGGGACAGTGGCACCAAAGGTGGATACGGACAAAACTCGGTGGTTTCAGGAACAACATTTTTCGTGACTTCTCAAAAAGTGAGTAACCCGAACGAAGTTAGCACGGGTTAGTTAATTATAAATTCTTGCGAAGTCTATGCCGTATTAGATACTGGTTCTACCCATTTTTTTTTATCTCTTTTGCTTGCGCTCAATGTTTAAATTTGACCCCAGAGAAGTTAGACTTTGACTTATTGGTTGAAACTTCGTTAGTAGAAACCTTCGTTACCTCCACTATTTATAAATCTTGTTTGATTCAAATCGACACTTTCACGTTACCTGTCGATCTTATCTCTTTGAAAATACTTGCCTTTGATTTGATTTTTAGAAATCGATTGCTTAACTATTCATCATGATATTCGTAAGGTTGTTAGCTTTCATATTCCTAACCAACCTGTTATGCGAATTCAAGCAACCAAACCACTAAAAGTCAATCATTGTCATATCAAGCCATAAGTAAAGAGCCCCGAGCCTTTTGCTTGTGACTTCCTTGTGTGGAATGCACCGAAGCCAGACTTTTTGTAGGCGACGTCGTGAATGACGATGGCAAGTTGATAGGTATCAATGTGACGTACTATCCAAGTCTTGGATGAGAGTCACAATTTTTAAATGATATTTCTATCGTTAATAAATTTCTTGGCGTATTCTTGAAGACTTCTTAGCCTACCCCTAGAGCGTGAAATCAAATTTTGTATTGACCCCAGTACAAAACCCATTTCTAAAACCCTTAAATATTTCTTCAACCAAAATGAACGTATCATGCGCCAAAGACGTTGGCTTGAGCCGTTGAAGATTACAAGTATACCATTCAATATCATCGTGGAAGAGTAAACGTGGTAGTTAACGCATTGAGTAGAAGATCGTATGCGGTTACGAGTGTGACGTTGTTAACACAAAAATACATTTCATATAACATACAAATGATGAAGATAGAGTTAAAGACTCAAGGACCCACGTGGTGATATCAAATATACGAGTAGAATCGACTTTAATCGATAAAGTTAAAGCCATGCAAGCTACATACTCAGAGCTGATGAATGTGAAGAAGAAGGTTCAAGAGGGTGTTATTCTAGAAGAAAAGAATCGATGAAGAGAGAAAATCTCAACCCTCGATTTAATTGGCCCATTTGAAATCCTCGATCGAGTAGGAACTGTGGCCTATAGACTCGCTCTACCGCCAAGTATGTCTCGTGTTCATAACGTTTTTCACGTATCAATGTTACGTAAATATGTGGACGACCCGAACCACATTATTGAATTGGAATTCGACGAGATAGCAGAAGATTTAACGTATGAGGAGATACGTGTTAAAATCTTGGATAAGAAGGATCATATTCGACACTCAAAAGTTATACCTCAAGAGTTAGAATCTGACGAGGTATCCTCGCCTCTTCGGCATACCAGGTACGTACGTAAATTTCGAGGGCGAAATTTCATAAGGAGGGGAGGTTGTAAGACCCCGAATTTTATGAAATGAAAGTATTCAATTTTCTTATAATTATTTTTTTTTCGTAAATGGTTAAGTTGATAAAAGGTTAAAGTTAATGGTGATATGTAAAAATTTTGCAAAGTATACAAGTTGTTATAAAATATTCGATTGGTCGGTGAATATTCTTTTTGTCGGGAAATATCCGTACGACGGCACAGTCATTGGTGGACCCAACAATGGAAGTATTGTCGTAGTTAGAAAACTATGTAATTATCTTTTATAAAAATAATCTACGAAAGTGTTACCGTTAAAACCGTTGAACTACCGTGTAGTAAAAGTACAATAATATGCATGGTTACATAGTAGCACAAGATTGATTATTGATGCTTACGTAAGAAGTCACCGCTTATACTCAATTATTGCTATAGTAATTGTTTGATCATATCTCTCATATTATTGATTCAATTATTGTCACAAATGTCATCGTCAGATAATATGTTATATTATTAAATCAATAATTGAGACGGCAAAGTTATTCATATTATTATTTGCAATATTGACAATGTCTAGAAGTTCTGTCAAGGAGAGGTTTAGTCACCTAATTGCACGCCAATAAGTAGAAATCCTTATCGAAAAGCCCCCTCTTTCCTGGGAACGATCTGGTTGTTAAATATTATGAATTATAATATTAATGATGAAGAAGTTCATGTTGATTAAAGATGAAATTGATAGTTCCATTATGTTGGAATTATTAGTGTTAGTGAAAATAGACATTTATTTCGATAATAATTGATGTCTGGAGGTTATATTGACCAATCGGATAATTAACCGGATAAATGAGCAATTAATTGTTATTGATTCACATGATTATAACTATTTGTTCACATGTGTGTACTATTGATTCACATTCATTTACTATTAGGGGAGTTGGTGCAAGATTGATAATACTTGCATGACTAAGTCAAAAATGGAGGTATAGATGGAGGTACTATACTGTAATTCATATTTTCACATGTCTAGAACTATTGATTCACATGATTTACTATTGATTCACATAATTTACTATTAGGGGAGATGGTGCAAGTTTGATAATACTTGCAGGACTAAATTAAAAATGAAGGAAAAGAGGAAGATATTATACTGTAATATTTCGAGCCCCAAAACGTGCAATTATCGAAACTATATTTTCCTATAAATAGAAGGTCATTCCTTCATTATTTTTCACCAATTCACTAAAGCGATAGAGCAATTATTATAGAGAGAAATTATAGAGAGAAAGAAGAAGAGAAGCCTGTTACCTCACTATTCCAGTATCCAGCCTTCTTTAGAGGTAAGGGGTATTATTCTTTCGTATTCATGAAGAGAGTTATTTTCTTTCAATACTCATAAGGGTTGTTATTCCAATCTTTATTATTATGTTGGAATAACCTGTCTATGCGAAGTACCGCATACATGGTGAAATTCTTCTGTTATTCCATTTTTTATTATTCTATTGGAATAACATGTCTGTGCGGTCTATCGCATGCCTAGTGAATTATGTTGTTATTCCATTCTTTATTATTCTGTTGGAATATACTGTATGTGCGGATTACGCATGACCTGGTTCCGTTCTTTATTATTCTGTTGGAATATCCGGTCTGTGCGGATTACGCATGACCTGGTTCCATTCTTTATTATTATGTTGGAATAACATGTCTGTGTGGTCTATCGCATGCCTGGTGAATGCCATTGTTATTCCATTCTTTATTATTCTGTTGGAATAACCTTTCTACGCGGACTACCGCATGCATGGTGAATTCTTCTATTATTCTATTCTTTATTATTTTGTTGGAATAACCTGTCTATGTGGATTACCGCATGCATGGTGAATGATCCTTCGTATTCATTCTTTATTAAATTGTGGAAATGATCTATCTACGTGGATTACCGCATGGCGGGTGAAAATCCATTTGCAGTTTTGTATATTCTATTATACTCGTCCGAGATATCATTTCTTTTGTACTCGTCATGAAATATCATTTTTTTGATATTTTTCTTTTACGAGTTACTATTCATGGGTTACTATTCACCCGATTACTATGCACTCTAGTATTATTCACTCGGATATTCGGGGCACTTTTCATGCCGTAGTACTATTCACGAGTTACTATTCATGGGTTACTATTCACCCAAGTACTATTTACCCGAATATTGTTCACTCAGGTATTTGGAGTACTTTTCATGTCGGGGTACTATTCATGAGGTACTATTCCCGAAGTACTATTCACAAGGTATTATTCACGGGGTACTATTTACCCGAAAAATATATTCTTTTCTGTCCAAATTATTTTTGGTACATGAATATTATTCTTGAATTCTACTCTACAAAGCAGTATCATGTTGACAATTTGGATATCTTTAAACTCTGGATAAATTTAAAGTCTTTTATCCTTGATTTTGTTTGATTTGATTTCGGTTGATTATTGCTTATATCATTGTCATCATCTTCATGCTTATATTGTGATGAAAGTCATCTTTGGCTTACGTGCATAGATGGACATGGTATGATTATGACCAGGGATTATTCGGTATAATCATGACCGAAATGTGATGAATGATGTGGTAAAAGTCCTCATTGGTTTCTGTAGTTCATTGATGGACAGTTGTTGGTATAATTATGATCAGGATTATTCAAAGATAATCATGACCATTGATGATTACATGAATATCCTTGGTAAAGTGCGTGGATGATTCGATTTTATTTTTAAGTCGAGAGTCAAATTGATAAAGTTGATGAAAACTTTTTAAATCATAGAAGATAGTAGATTTTATGCTCTACTTGACAATTCTAATGGATTGCTTATTTCCGCTGCAGTTGTTGATCTAAAACTTGTTGTCTATTGTATTCTATCAGTTGTTATACTGGTGAAGGCTAAGGATAATTTATTCTGCATTATCTTAGTCATAATATTTCTTATTGGGCTAGTTGAGCTCACCCTTTCTTTTATTGTTCTCTTCAGGAAATGAGAATATAGCTAAGACGAGTCGAGGAATGGAGTGATGGTTTAGGATAAGTGGCTTTAGTAGTCCTCACTATTCTATGAAATAGTGTGATAATAATTGTAATGAGGACTCTATTGAGAGTGGATATTTTCTAGAAGGCAATATTCTTCTTTAAACTCTCAGCTATGTTTTGTCATATTGTACACGACAGTTGTATAATTAAGTTTGTATTTGATTTTGTACCATGTATTTGGCGACTCAAGATGGGTGATGTATACCATTTTGGGAAGCGCCACAATTATGACCGAGGATTATTCTAAGATAATCATGACCATTGATGATTACATGAATATCCTCGCCCATAGTGCAGGGATGATTCGATGATGTGGTTTATTTATTAAGCTGAGTCTCAGCAATAAAGTTGATGAAAAACTTTTTAAATCATAGAAGATAGTAGATATCATGCTCTACTTGACTCTTATAATGGATTGTTTATTCTGCTGCAGTTGTTGTTCTAAAACTTGTTGTCTATTGTATTCTTTCAGTTGTTATACTGTTGAAGACTAAGGATAATTTATTCTACATTATTTTAATCATAATATTTCTTACTGGGCTAGTTGAGCTCACCCTTTTCTTTCATTGTTCTCTTCAGAAAATGAGAATATAGCTGGGACTAGTCGGGGAACAGAGTGACGGTCCAGTTGGTTGCTTTTGTAGTCCTCACTCTTCTATAAAATAGTTTGATAATAATTGTAATGAGGACTCCATTAAGAGTGGATATTGTCTAGAAGGCAATCTTGTTTAAACTCTCAGCTATGTTTTGTCATATTTTTATATGACAGTTGTATTAAAGAAGTTTGTATTTGATTTATGTACCATGTATTTGGCGACTCGAGATGGGTGATGTATACTTGTTTTGGGGGCATCACAGATTACCTATGTAATAGTAGAGGTGAATGATGTTAATATTTGATATTATGACAAGAACAAATGTAACGGTTATAAAGAATCTAGGGAATGGTAATATTGTTTTGGAATATATATATAAGACATATTCATTCTTTTGAGACATTTCAATTGCATGTTTGTGTTAACTGTAGCACCGTGTAACACCATATGTCGGGTTGGAAGATACCCGGATTTGGGGGCGTCACATTGGACTCTTGAACTTGGTGGATGTTTGCATTTAGTTGGATCTAGCTTGTTCATAAATTTTGTGAGTTTACATTGTATGATGCCTTTAAAGAGATCTATTATGTGTTGTATTTAGCATTATATTAGTTAGCATGGATGTTGAGCACACACGCACTATATCAGTAATAATAACAGTTTAAGATTTGATGATTGACTAGGAAGTTGTTGATTGGTTTTGATATGAAGTATTATCATGTTTGCTTGATTTCTCTGAGGCCAGTTGAACATACTTGTTTCTATCACTACTACTGGATTCGTAGGCATATAGACTAGTTTCCTTACATTCCATTGCATTACATAGCACTTGTGTTTTGTTTTATGCTCGAGGACTAACACGGGTTTAAGTTTGGGGGAGTTTGATGAGTGGGTTTTATACCTACAAATCAACCTCTAATTTAAGTTTACATTTTGTTAATTCGTTATTTTTGTGATTCGTTTTACTTGTTTTGTGTTATTTTATGTTTAGGTATGGTGGCGTAGAGTGTATGGCTTAAAAGGTGGTTTCGTGGCTAAAGTGGGCAAGAAATTGAGCAAAAACTAGACTACATTGGAAGTCACCCCTGTCGGGGAGGATATTATGAAGCTAAAACCCCCGCCGGGGTAGGGGTACTTGATCAAAAATAGTAGCACCACGTAAGGGTTACTGAAAAGAAAAGAATCTCTTTCAGGTTGTCTTTGCCAAGCAGAGGCGTGAAAGATAGAGCTGATATGGTTTGGAATTGTAATGGGTGTCGAGTTATGGTCAAAAGACGTGTCCTAGGGTGGATATTAACAAGAAACAAAAAGGAAAATAACAACTAACAAACAATTAGCAATTGGAGGCCCTAATTTTTTAGCAAAAGCATTGAAGGAAGGATTGAAGTTTGAAGTCATGATAATTGCAAATTGGAGCTAAAGAGAAGGGTGGTTTTGTATTCATTCTTTAATTCAATTATTGTAATTGGGATGATGATTACTTTGATGATTTCAGTTTTTAATTCATTTATGATGAACTAATTTACTTATTAGGCTTATGACGGATCTTATGGTTGAACGATGATTATGTAACTTTAAATTCCAATTTAATAATCTATCTTTTAGTTTATCTATAGTGATTTGTGCTTAATTTATGAATTGCTTGATCACCAATTCTATGTGGATTTGTTTGGATTCGAGAGAGGAAATATGAATCTAGACTTAATCACTATAGCATGTGTTCTTGAATTCTGTGATTGAATGGAATCTTGATGAATGTTAGGGTAGAGATATGCCTAGCATCGCATGTAATCGGATAGAGAACTTGAACTTAAACCTTATTTGATTGTAATTCACATAGAGATATAGTGAATTAGTTGATTAAGGTGTTTAGCTTAATTCTATCTAATTTGTGGATTTAAGTTAATATGGTATTAGTGCATCGAGAGGTGGCTAGTTCTACTTGAGTGTTCTTGATTAAGAAACTGGGATAGTGAATTGAACTTAAATAAGGTGTAATAATTGGAGTGATACTTAGAGTGAAGTTGTAAGCCTAATTCTCTAAAATTTGCTTGAAATTATAGTTTTTAAGTTTGTTGATAGCTTGGTATTTTTAGTATTTATAATATTTTTAGTTTTTAATAGTTATAATTCTTAAATTGGATAGTTTAATAAAATTTGGATTAATATAGAGCTGGTAATTGTGAGGATTAATTTCATATTTAATCTCTGTGGGAATGATACTTGACTTATCATTGTATTACTTGTTGACCACGTACACTTGCATGATCGTGCGTAATTAGATTTCGATCAACAAGTTTTTGGCGCCGTTTTCGGGGATTAGTATAGATTTTAATATTTTGCAATATCAGTTTAATTAGTCCAGTTTTACTTAAACATTTTTTTCTTGTGTTTTGTTCTTTCTTATTTCAGGTTCTTGAAGTTGGTTTATGCAAACTCGGTCTAAAACCCCAAACTTGCTTCCTTTTGAGGATGATATCGAGAAAAGGTTTCAAAGGCTAAGTAAGTGGATTAAAGACACAAGGGAAATATGACGCCCCCAAATTCGGGTATCTTCCAACCCGACAGATGGTGCTACACGGTACTACCATTCACACATTCCTTCAATTGAAAAGTCTCAAAAGAACGAATATGTCTTCTATATATTCAAAATAATATTACATTTCCCCAGGTTCTTTATAACCAATACATTCGTTCTTGTCATAATATTCAATATATTACAAACATTCACGTATACTATTACATAAGAAATCTAAGGGTTCATCTTCGCCTTGACCTTATCTGTAAGACCCCAACTTTTATGAATAAAGATGAATTTTCTATAATTATCATTTTTGAATGAATTTGATATAATGTTATAGTTGTGGGTAATATTTATAAATTTTGTAAAGTACGCAAGTTGTTATATAATATTCGATTGGTCGGGGAATATTCGGTTTAACAGGGAATATTCGTACGACGGCACAATCATTTGTGGACCCCACAACGAAATTATTGTCGGATTAAGAAAATGACAAAAAATATTTTATGAAAATAACGACGAAAGTTTTACCGTTAACTGTTGAAACACCCAGTGTTAAAAGTACAGGAATACGCGTGGTTGTATAGTAGCATACGGTATTGATTATTGATGCTTACGTGAGAAGTCACTCAGTCTTGTTCAATTATTGCTTCAGTAATTGTTGCATAGTATCTTACGTTATTTGATTCAATTATTGTCAATATTTTTTTTATATTATTATATCAATAATTGAGATAACAGAGTTATTAATATTATTATTTGCAATATTAACGATGTCTAGAAGTTCTGCCAAGGAGAGGTTTGGTCACCTAATTGCGCGCTAATAGGGAGAAATCCTTATTGGAAAGCCCCCTCTTTCTTGGGAACGACCTGGTGGATTAATAGTGTGAATAATAATAATGATGATGAAGTTTTGTTTTATTAGTATTATTAATGTAATAAAACGAAAAGTTTTTTTATATAAAATGTAATACTTTTATAAAGTTATTCGTTTTATTAGGCTAATAGTAAAATCTTTTTATATAAAACAGAATACTTTTATAAAGTTATTCGTTTTATTAGACAATAATTTGAATGTATTATATTTTATTATGTATAGTGCCTGCATAGTGTTTGCGTAGTAAAATCTTTTTAAAAGTTATTCGTTTTATAGATTATAAATAGAATATATTATATTTTATTGTAAACCAATCTGGACCATCCGTTTAAAGTAAATCGATCTGGACCGTTCATAGATTGGTTACTATTTAGTCCATTCTTCTATAAATAGAATCTCATTCCTTCATTATTTCTTACAAATTCACTGAAACTCTAGAGAGAGAAACTGTAGAGAGAATTATTCTTCTATCTTGAGCGTATTTCTTTAGCATTTAAGAAAGCTTTGAGCGTAGTGCAAGTTTCTTCAAGTATATCCACGCCCTACCGTCGAAGTACTTTTCTTTATAAGGTAAGGGATATTATTTGTTGTACTCGTAAGGGGTATTTTTTTTTCATATTCATGAAGAGAACTTCTGTTATTCCATTCTTTATTATTCTATTGGAATAACTTGTATATGCGGTCTACCCTATACTTGGTGATTTATGTTGTTATTCCATTCTTTATTATTCGCTGAATATCCGTTCATGCATGCGTTTTCTGTGGGACCGGTTAAAATCTTTATTATTTTGTGCGCTTTTATGCTTGGGACTGGTTCCGCTCTTTATTATTCTGTTGGAATATCATGTGCATGCATTTTACGCTGAGACCTAGTTCCGCCTTTTTTATTATTACGTTGAAATATCCATCTCATGCATTTTTTATTTTGGACTGATTCGTTATTTATTATTCTGTTGGAATAACTTGTCTATGCGAAGTACCGCATGCATGGTGATTTCTGTTGTTATTCCATTCTTTATTATTCTGTTAGAATATCCTGTCGGTGCGTATTACGCTTTGACACGGTTCCGTTATTTATTATTCATTGGAATAACTTTGCTCATGCAAGCACCGCATGCATGGTGATTTCTTTTGTTATTCCATTCTTTATTATACTCAGTTGGTTAAAGTTTTTACTTCTATACTCCATGAAATTGGTGGAATATCCTTGATATTTGCGCTTCATCCAGTATCTTTTCGTGAAAATATTCTTCTGAGCATTCTTAAATTTTACTCTACAAAGAAGTATCATGTTGACAATTTGGACGTTATTAGTTCCTGAATAAATTAATTCTTGAACTTGTTTTATTGAATTCTTATATCATTGTCATCATCCTCATATTTATAATTTGTTGAAAGTCATCTGTGGCCTGTAGTGCATATATGGACTTGGTATGATTATGACCAGGGATTATTCGGTGTAATCATGACCGTAATGTTACAAATGATGTGGTAAAAGTCCTCATTGGCCCGTAGTGCATTGATGGACAGTTGTTGGCATAATCATGACCATTGATGAATACACGAATATCCTTGGCCCGTAGTGCACGGATAATTTGTGGTTGTGATACTTATGAATATCCTTCGCCGTAGTGCAAGGATGATGTGGATTATTTATTAAGCTGAGTCCTAGCGATAAAAGTGATGAAAAACCTTTTAAATCATAAAAGATAGTAGATTTTATTCTCTACTTGACTCTTTTAATGGATTGCATGTTCCGCTGTAGTTAAACTTGATGTCTATTGTATATTATCGGTTTAATCTGTTGAAGACTAATGATAATTTATTACGCATTATCTTAGTCATAATATTTCTTCTTGGGCTAGTTGAGCTCACCTTTTTTCACTTCTCTCTTGAGAAATGAGAACGGCAGGGACTAATCTGGGAACAGTAGTGACTCCAGATGATATTATTAGTAGTCCTCACTATTCTGTTAAATAGTGTGACAATAAATGTAATAAGGACTTATTCTGAGAGTGGATATTGTCCAGAAGATAATATTTGTATTAAAACTCATAGCTTTCTTGTTGTTTATTAAAGATTGTATTTGTATTCTGTACCATGTATTTGGCGACTCAGAATAGGTGATGTATACCTATTTTGGGGGCGTCACATTATCCTTGCCGGAGCCTTCAGTCCATTCGATCTTAGCTGTGTTCATATGGTTCAAGCAAGAGTGAGCATGACTAGCTCAGCAAGTACAACAATTCTAATAAACAACATGCTTGAAACATAGAACTCGTATATCTTCAATAACTGAACAATAGTTATGAAGTACTATCGATAATTCAAAATAGCACTTCTTTTCATTCAAAACGTTTTACAACAACAGTATTTAGTAAAACATAATTCTGGTCCAAGACCTTGAGCATTTCATAAGTTCTTTTGAAAAGGACATCCCGACACTAAGTCCGTAAGTCTGACATTACTTACGAGCACGTCTAGGTGATCAACCTATAGTACTCTATGTTGATCAACACTACATTCATTAAATGTGTATACGTTTAAGTTGTGGCAACCTCACGTGTCTGTCGTTAAATGATAAAAACATTTTAGCATACTCAGTCTTCGTTTGAAAACCACACCAATATAACTTGGTAAACATTGACCATGCTTGATCGAAACATAATGTAAGTCTAGCCGAAAGAATTGGCTTTGACTTCATCATACAAGACTTCATGCGTAAGGATACATGAATTACAAAGCTTGTCCAGACTGAACTGGAACAAGGGTTAGAATACTTGCCTTTAGCGTCTGCTATAGTTATAACACGTTCTCGATTTAAGTTCTTAGGTCTCTACCTTGAAGACTAGTACTTCTCTTCTCTTTGAAAATCTAGCAAATGATGCGTTGGCTTATATAGTGCTTATTCTCTCTAACACTTAAGTTGATTTGTATTGGATGAAATTTGAACAATCAATAATGACTAGCAACTTCTTCTATTTATAGGAGAGCTAAGGTGAGGGCATACTAGTCATTAATCACCCCACCTCCTCAACTAACCTCCTTACTATTCATCTACTTAACCACTAAGTAAACTTGCTAGCCACTCATCTTTCTTGCTCATCACAACACTTGATCATCACATAAAGTACTTAGGCATCACATAAAGTTCTTGCCCATCAATTCACCCATGGGTTGCTCCATGGATCCTAATCAATTGGATTAATGAATTGGGCTTAAATTGCTTAACTTAACTTAGCTTTGGGCTTGCACATCCAATCCCTATTGGACTTCTACCAATATGCTAATAATCCTACAAGTTCATTCAATTTAATTAAAAACCTTGACATATATACTATACGTATAATTCTCGTATTCTAACTCTTATATTTATTCGTAACATACGTTATTCAATTCTCCATACATATTCGTATAATACTTCATATTATACTTGCTTCCAATACCTCGTATAATACTTACGTATCATACAATCAATACATTCTATTCTTAACGCTTCATATTCCTAACGTTCTCTAATTAAGTCGGCATGCGAAATATTGTGTTTTCCATACTTAGATTATTATTACATAATCCATCTTACCTTGTTATTATAACGTTACGTATTTCTCAAAAGTTCAAAAATAATTCTCGAGCGGAAATTAATGAATAGTGTTTTTCGAAAAATTTCTCGAAAAGCTTTTATTTTCGTCTTATAAATTCAAACACTTTAATTCTATCACGTAGTTAAAATACTACGACATTTCGACATTTCTAGGTTATAGAACGACATTCATTTTATCAACACGTAATAATAATAAATAATATTATTTTATTCATTATTAAAAGTATTTACAAAAGGTTCGATTTTCTGGGGTGTTACACTCTCTCCCCTTATAAGGATTCTGTCCCCAGAATCTCGCTATAAAAAAAAAATTACACAAACAAATGAGGGTAATTCTTTTTCATCTTTTCTTCCAATTCCCACGTTGCTTCTTCTGCATCGTGGTTCTTCCATATCACCTTCACGGAAGGTATGACTTTATTCCGCAGAACTTTTTCTTTCCTATCGATAATTTGAATCGACATTTATTCGTACGTTAAGTCCTTCTCGATATGAATAGGCTCATATTCTATCACGTGTTTATAATCTGGCTTATAAGGACATAACACGGATATGTGGAACACACTATGTATTCGTTCTAGGTCTGGAGGTAATGCTATCATGTAAGCTACCTCACCCACAAGTTTTAATACTTCAAAAGGTCCTATAAACCTCGGACTTAACTTTCCCTTCTTTCCTAAATGTATCTTTCCTTTCCAGGGAGATACCTTTAGAAATACATACGAACCTACTTCAAATTCTCTATTCGCTCTATGCTTAATCAGTAAACTTCTCTTCATGGCCTTGAAATTCGCTAAAAGACGATTTGTATCATCTTGATAATGTCCACTGCTTCTTTGAACCAATTCTCGTCCTAGCATTGAAGTGTTCTCCTACCTCATCCCAATATGGGTGGTGTGTTGCATTTCCTCCCATACAAAGCTTCGTAAGTAAGCATACCTATGCTTGCATGATAACTATTGTTATCATAAACTCTACTAATGGTAGATGATCATCCCAACTACCCTTAAAATCCATGACGTAAGATCTTAGCATATCTTCTAACGTCTGAATTGTTCTCTCGCTCTGTCCATCAATTTGTGGATGATACGCCGTACTCAGCTTCAACTGCATTCCCATCTGCTCTTGTAGACTTATCCAAAAGTTCGATGTGAATCGTGGATCACGATCTGACACAATCGATACTGGTATTCCATGTCTGGAAATTATTTCCTTAATATAGAGTCTAGCTAATGGACCTAAGTTATACTTAACCCTAATTAGCAAAAAGTGAGCCGACTTCGTCAATCGATCCACTATTACCCAAATCGCATCATACCCCTTCGTTGTAGTCGAAAGTCCCACCACAAAATCCATCGTGATATCCTCCCACTTCCACTCTGGAATTTCCAATGACTGTAACAAACCACTTGGTTGTTAATGTTCGGCCTTAACTTTCTGGCAAGTCAAGCACCTACTCACGTACTCGGCTATCTCTCTCTTCATGTTCGGCCACCAAAAACTCTGTCGAAGGTCTTGATACATCTTAGTACTACCAGGATGAATCAAAAACCTCGAACTATGAGCCTCTTGTAACACCTGCTTCTTTAATTCCGTCTCATTCCAAACCCAAATTCTTCCTTCAAATCTTAATAATCCCTCATTATCAAGACTGTACTTAATGTCTTTTTCATTGGCTAGTCACTCCTTTATCCGGTCACACTCATCAGTTTTGAGTTGCACCTCCTTAACTCTTTCTACGATGGTAGATTGCATCTCCGTCGCAAATAGTATTGGTCTTGCTTCACTCGGTAACTTCACTTCCAATTCCATCCTAGCCATCTCTGTTATTAACTCAGTTTAAGCCGTTAATAAAGACAACTTTTCCCGACCCTTCCTACTTAAGGCGTCGGCAACTACATTGGCTTTTCTAGGGTGATACAGGATTTCACAGTCGTAATCCTTTATCAACTACAACCATCTCCTCTGCCTCATATTCAACTCCTTCTGTGTGAAGATATATTTTAGACTCTTGTGGTCCGTGTATATCTCACATTTTTCTCCATAAAGATAATGTCTCCATATCTTTAGAGCAAAAACTACTGTGGCCAGTTCCAGATCATGAGTAGGGTAAACTTTCTCATAATCCTTTAACTTCCTAGATGCATACGCAATGACCTTGCCATGCTGTATGAGCACACAACCAAGTCTTCTATGCGAAGCATCGCTATAAACTACAAAATTTCCTGTGTCATCGGGCAATGACAAAACAGGCGCTTCACTCAACTTCGTCTTCAGTTCTTGAAAACTGTCCTCACATTTATCAGTCCCACGCGTATTTCACCGTCTTCCTTGTCAAGTTAGTCAACGGAGTAGCTATCTTTGAAAAATCCTAGATGAATCTCCGATAGTAACCCGCTAACCCTAGGAAACTCCTCACCTCAGTCAGCGCTTTTAGTTGTTCCCAATTCATCACGCCTTCCACCTTCGCTAGATCTACTGAAATCCCTTCATAGTCAATGACATGACCTAAAAATTGTACCTTTTCTAACCAAAATTCACACTTAGTGAATTTTGCATACAACTTCTCGTTTCTTAGTGTCTCCAATACTAATCTTAGGTGTTCAGCATGATCTTCTGGCGTCTTAGAATAGACTAGAATATCATCGATAAACACCAACGCATTTAACTTGTCCAAATATTGTTTGAACACTGCTCATCATATCCATAAATGCAGTTGGTGCATTAGTCAACCCAAATGACATCACCAGAAACTCGTAATGACCATAATGAGTCCTGAATGCTGTCTTTGGTACATCCTCCTTCCTAACCTTCAACTGGTGATACCCCGTTCTTAAATCTATTTTAGAAAAATACTTAGCCCCTTTCAACTGATCAAAGAGATCATCGATCCTGGGCAATGGGCATTTATTCTTTATCGTTAACTTGTTCAACTCTCGATAGTCGATACAAAGTCTTAACGATCCGTCTCTCTTCTTAACAAATAGTATCGGTGCTCCCCACGGCGAAACACTCGGTTGAATATACTTCCTATCCAATAGTTCTTGTAACTGCACCATCAACTCCTTCATCTCCACTGGCGCCATACGATACGATGCCCTGGAAACTGGTGTCGCTCCTGGCATGATGTCTATTACAAATTATGTCTCCCTATCCGGTGGAAGACCCGACAACTCACTCAGAAATACATCGGCGAATTCTCTCACTATAGGTATTTGTTCCATGGTTGCTACCACTCTCTGGGTATCAACAACATAACACAGATAACCTACACATCCCTTCCTCAATAATTTCCTAGTTTGTGTCATGGTTAGACAACACGAACGTCCCGGCGATCTATTCCCGTAAAATGCTACCTGAGGTTGTCTTAACTTTTTAAGGTTCACACATTTCTTCTGACAATCTATAATTGCCCCATGGTTAACTAACCAATCCATTCCGAGAATTACGTCAAATTCTCCTAACTTTATCGGTATCAAATCTACCGATAATTTACAACCCCATATATCTACACAACAACTCCTATGAACATCTTCAACAGGAATTATTTCTTCGTTTGCTACCTTAATATTTAAAGGTATAGGCAACTTTTCGGGAAGTAATCCTAATTGTCTAGCAAAATCGCATGCTATAAATGAACAAGTAGCACCAGAATCAAACAGCACATAAGCATTTATGTCGTTGATCGGAATAATACCTACGATGACGTCCCCTGATGCAACTGTATCTTGGACTGTCATGTTAAAGGTACGACCTACCCGACTGCGCTGGACAACTAATAGCTAACTTACCGCTACTAGTGCCCCGGTTCCCATCCATCCCCTTCTTTGGACAGTTCTTTGCAATGTGGTTAGTTGACCCACACACAAAACATCCGTGATTCTTTTTTGGACTTGGATAGTTAGGCGAAATGTGCCCTTCCTGTCCACAGTTGTAATAGACGACCTTCCCCTTGAGACAGACTCCTAAGCGAGTTTTCCCACAGGTCTTGCAGGCCTCCATCCTTCTCTTTGGGTCACCTTGCTTCACTCCAGTATTCCCAGAGCTAAACGTCTTCCTTTTTTGTCCCTCGCCACTACCGCTGGCTCCTTCGACCTTCACTCCCCCATCCATTTTCCCCTTGCTTTTCTTGTCCTAGTGGTATTGGCTCAGAGCCTCACTACCACCTTCGGCGATTATTGTCTTCTCTAAAATGGTTCCAAATGAAGTACTTTGGAACACCAAAATACGATTATAGAACCAGGGTTTCAAGCCCTGCTCGAACCGTCATGCCTTCCTAAACTCGGTATCCACTTGGTGTGGAGCGAACCTCGCTAGTTCATTAAACTTGGCGGCGTATTGGGGAACTGTCATGTCCCTTTGTTTCAACTCGAGAAACCGCATCTCCATCCTCCCCTGCATGCTCGTGGGAAAGTACTTCTCGAAGAATATCTCCTTGAACCTAACCCACGTCAGATTCTCTATCACGGCTCTAGCCTGATTGGCTTCCCACCTAAAGTTGGCCTCTCCCTTCATCATATAGGTTGCAAAGGAAACCTTCTGTGCCTCGTCAACATTTGTTATCACAAATGCCTTCTCTATTTCCTTCACCCACGTTTGGGCTTCAATAGGGTCCGTAGTTCCTTTGAACTCCGGTGGACCCACGCTCTTAAAATCCTTAAAGGTAGTAGCTCGTGCTACTCCTGGATTTACGGGGATATTAGCCCCTATTCTATTAAAGGCAGCTGCTAATAAATTAACAAACTCCTGCATCAGGTTAACCGGACTTCCCTCCAGTTGATTCACATTAGCTCCTTGGTTACGTTGTACTCTTCTCGGCGGCATTTTGCTGATACAATAAACACATTTCGTTATTATTCCCTTCTTTTATTAGTTTTTATTCGATATTATCCTTGTCGGAGCCTTTGGTCCGTTCGATCTTAGCTGTGTTCATATGGTTCAAGCAAGAGTGAGCATGACTAGCTCAGCAAGTACAACAATTCTAATAAACAACATGCTTGCAACATAAAACTCGTATATCTTCAATAATTGAACAATAGTTACGAAGTACTATCGATAATTCAAAATAGTACTTCTTTTCATTCAAAATGTTTTACAACAACAGTATTTAGTAAAACATAATTCCGGTCCAAGACCTTGAGCATTTCATAAGTTCTTTTGAAAAGGACATCCCGACACTAAGTCCGTAAGTTCGACATTACTTACGAGCACGTCTAGGTGATCAACCTATAGTACTCTATGTTGATCAATACTACATTCATTAAATGTGTATACATTTAAGTTGTGGCAACCTCACGTGCTTGTCGTTAAACGACATAAACATTTTAGCCATACTCAAGTCTTCGTTTGAAAACCACACCAATATAACTTGGTAAACATTGACCATGCTTGATAGAAACATAATGTAAGTCTAGCCAAATGAATTGGCTTTGACTTTATCATACAAGACTTCATGGGTAAGGATACATGAATTACAAAGCTTGTCCAGACTGAACTGGAACAAGGGTTAGAATACTTGCCTTTAGTGTCTGCTACAGTTATAACACGTTTTCGGTTTAAGTCCTTTGGTCTCTACCTTGAAGACTAGTACTTCTCTTCTCTTTGAAAATCTAGCAAAGGATGTTTTGGCTTATATAGTGCTTATTCTCTCTAACACTTAAGTTGATTTGTATTGGATGAAATTTGAACAATCAATAATGACTAGCAACTTCTTCTATTTATAGGAGAGCCAAGGTGAGGGCATACTAGCCATTAATCACCCCACCTCCTTAACTAACCTCCTTACTATTCATCTATTTAACCACTAAGTAAACTTGCTAGCCACTCGTCTTTCTTGCTCATCACAATACTTGATCATCACATAAAGTACTTGGGCATCACATAAAGTTCTTGCCCATCAATTCACCCATGGGTTGCTCCATGGATCCTAATTAATTGGATCAATGTATTGGGCTTAAATTTCTTAACTTAACTTAGCTTTGGGATTGCACATCCAATTCCTATTGGACTTCTACCAATATGCTAATAATCCTACAAGTCCATTCCATTTAATTAAAAACCTTGACATATATACTATACGTACAATTCTCGTATTCTAACTCGTATATTTATTTGTAACATACGTTATTCCATTCTCCATACATATTCGTATAATACTTCATATTATACTTGCTTTCAATACCTCGTATAATACTTACGTATCATACAATCAATACATTCTATTCTTAACGCTTCATATTACTAACGTTCTCTAATTAAGTCCGCATGAGAAATATTGCGTTTTCTATACTTATATTATTATTACATAATCCATCTTACCTTGTTATTATAACGTTACGTATTTCTCAAAAGTTCAAAAATAATTCCCGAGCGGAAATCGATAAATAGTGTTTTTTGGAAAATTTCTCGGAAAGCTTTTATTTTCGTCTTAGAAATTCAAACACTTTAATTCTCTCACGTAGTTAAAATACTACGGTGTTTCGACGTTTCTACGTTATAGAATGACATTCATATTATCAACACGTAATAATAATAAATAATAATATTTTATTCATTATTAAAAGTATTTACAAAAGTTTCGATTTTCTGGGGCGTTACAGGAAAACTTTGTGTGACGCCTCCAAAATAGGTATACATCACCTATTCTGAGTCGCCAAATACATGGTACAGAATACAAATACAACCTTAAATATACAACATGAGCTGTGAGTTTTAATACCAATATTGTCTTCTAGACAGTATTCAAACTCAAAATAAGTCCTCAATACATTTATTATTACACTATTTCATAGAATAGTGAGGACTACTAATGCTATCATCTAGACCATCGCTCTGTTCCCCGACTAGTCCCTGCTACGTTCTCATTTCCTGAAGAGAACAATGAAAGCGAAAGGGTGAGCTCAACTAGCCCAGTAAGAAATATTATGACTAAGATAATGCGAATAATTTATCATTAGTCTTCAACAAATGTTAAACCGATAAAATATAACAAACATCAAGTTTAATCGCATTGAACAAGCAATCCATTAAAAGAGTCAAGTAGAGAATAAAATCTACTATCTTTTATGATTTAAAAGGTTTTTCATCACTTTTATCGCTGGGACTTAGCTTAATAAATAATCCACATCATCCCTGCACTACGACCAAGGATATTCATTAGTATCTACGGGCCAAGGATATTCGTGTATTCATCAATGGTCATGATCATGCCATAAAACAATTCATCTTTGCACCCTTGGCCGAAGAGAATCCATAGCCATAATCATACCAAAAACTGTCCATTAATTCCCTACGGGCCAATGAGGACTTTTTCCATATCATTTGTAACATTACGGTCATGATTATACCGAATAATCCCTGGTCATAATCATACCAAGTCCATCTATGCACATAAGCCAAAGATGACTTTAATCATAATATAAGCATGAGGATGATGACAATGATATAAGAATTCAATAAAACAAGTTCAAAAATTAATTTATCCAGGAACTAATAACGTCCAAATTGTCGACATGATACTTCTTTGTAGAGTAAAATTCAAGAATGCTCAGAAGAATATTTCCATGAAAAGATACTGGATGAAGCGCAAATATCCAGAATATTTTACTAATTTCATGGAGTATAGAAGCAAAAACTTTAACCAACTGAGTATAATAGAACATATGAAACTGCAAATGGATTTTCGCCCGCTATGCGGTAATCCACGCAGACAGATCATTTCCATAATTTAATAAGGAATGAATACGAAGGATCATTCACCATACATGTGGTAATCCACATAGACAGGTTATTCCAATAGAATAATAAAGAATGGAATAATAGAAGAATTCACCATGCATGCGATAGACCGCACAGACAGGTTATTCCCAACAGAATAATAAAGAATGGAACCAGGTCATGCGTAATCCGCATGCATGTGATATTCCAAAGAATAATAAAGAATGGAATAACAAATGAATTCACCATGCATGCGATAGATCGCATGCAGAAAAGTTATTCCAATGAGAATAATAAATAATGGAACTGTGTCATGCATAAATTACGCATGTGAGGATATTCGGCGTAATAATAAAGAATGGAATAATAGAAGAATTTCACCATGTATGTAGTACTTCGCATAGACAGGTTATTCCAACATAATAATAAAGAATGGAACCAGGTCATGCGTAATCCGCACAGACATGATATGCCAACAGAATAATAAAGAATGGAATAATAACAGAATTCACCATGCATGCGATAGACCGCATTGCGATAAAAGTTATTCCAACAGAATAATAAATAATGGAATCAGTCATGCCAGAACGCATGCATGTGATATTCCACGTAATAATAAAGAATGGAATAATAGAAGAATTTTACCATGTATGCAGAGACTTGAGACAGACAAAGTTATTCCAACATAATAATAAAGAATGGAATAACAAATGAATTCACCATGCATGCGATAGATCGCATGCATAAAAGTTATTCCAATGTAATAATAAAGAATGGAATAATAGAAGAATTTCACCATGTATATAGAGTCCGTGATATACAAAAGTTATTCCAATGTAATAATAAAGAACGGAATAATAGAAGTTCTCTTCATGTATACGTAAGAAATAATACCCCTTACCTAATAAAGAAGAGTACTCCGACGGGTAGGGCGGGGATATACTTGAAGAAAACTTGCACTATGCTCAAAGCTTTCTTAAACTCTAAAGAAATACGCTCAAGATTATAGAAGAAGAATTCTCTGAACTTCTGGTGTGTTTTCAATTCTAACTAAGCATCCTATTTATAGGAAAATAGAAAGGATACTATGCAATAAAATATAATATATTCTATTTATAATATATATATATATATTATTTAAAATCTAATAAAACAAATAACTTTATAAAAGTATCTGCTTTTATATAAAAAGATTTTACTATGTAGGCATTATGCAAAACATATATTATTTAAAATCTAATAAAACAAATAACTTTATAAAAGTATTCATTTTATATAAAAATTTTACTATCTTGCACTTTATGCAAACGCTATGCATAATAGAATATAATATATTCTATTTATACTCTAATAAAACAAATAACTTTATAAAAGTATTTATTTTATATAAAAAGATTTTACTATGCAAACACTATGCAAACACTATGCATAATAGAATATAATATATTCTATTTATAGTCTAATAAAACAAATAACTTTATAAAAGTATTCTGTTTTATATAAAAAGATTTTACTATGCAAACACTATGCATGCACTATGCAAACACTATGCATAATAGAATATAATATATTCTATTTATAATCTAATAAAACAAATAACTTTATAAAAGTATTCTGTTTTCTATAAAAAGTTTTCTATTTTATTACATTTATAATAATAATAAAACAAACTTTATCATCATTATTATAATTCAAACTATTAATCGACCAGGTTGTTCCCAGGAAAGAGGGGGGCTTTCCAATAAGGATTTCTCCCTATTGGCGCATAATTAGGTGACCAAACCTCTCCTTGACATCGTTAATATTGCAAATAATAATATTAATAACTTTATTATCTCAATTATTGATTTAATAATATATAAAATATCGACAATAATTGAATCAAATAACGTGAGATACTATGCAATAATTACTGTAGTAATAATTGAACAAAACTGAGTGACTTTTCACGTAAGCATCAATAATCAATATTGTGTGCTACTATGCAACCACACATATTACTGTACTTTTACCACCAATTATTTTATGACAATTTGCTTACTTTGCAGAATTTATAAATATTACCCACAACTATAACATTATATCAAATCCACACCATAATATTCAAAAAAATATTTTGAGAAATTTAATTCTTTATTCATAAAATTTGGGGTCTCACACTTTGAGAATTCGGAAAAAGAAGAAATAATGGCTGCCAAAGACCAGAAAGCGTCAAGGGATTTTGCTACACCTAAGGTGAATGAGCTTCAGTCGAGTATCACCAGGCCTGCGATAGTTGTAAATACCTTTGAGATTAAGCTTGGGACTATTCAGATGATTCAGAACTCGGTACAGTTTGGTGGACTAGCTAATGATGATATGAATGAACATTTGGTCAGCTTTTTGGAGATATGTAAAACTTTCAGATACAATGGGGTGTCGGACGACGCAGTCAAACTTCGCTTGTTCCCATATACCCTGCGGGACAAGGCGAAGAGTTGGTTACATTCTCTACCACCGGGATCGATCACTACTTGGGAAGATCTTGCTAAAAAATTTTTGGCTAAATTCTTTCCACCAGCCAAAACTGAAAAGATAGGAAATGAGATCATCATGTTTGAGCAGCAACATGGGGAGTCTTTATATGAGGTATGGGAACGATACAAGGAACTAATTAGAAAGTGTCATCATCATGGACTACCTAAATGGTTGTAGATGAATACATTCTATAATGGGTTGAGTGGGAATCTCAGGACAAGCATAGATGCAGCCTCGGGCGGAGCGTTTATGGCCAAGAGCTATGAGGAAGCATATGAGTTGATAGAAACTATGGCAACTAATAACTACTAGTGGCCTACAGCAAGAATGAAACAACCTAAGGTAGCTGGGGTATTAGAGGTAGATGGAGTAACAGCGCTGGCGGCACAGATTTCAGCCTTATCAAACAAAATGGATGCTCTTACTAGTGCATAACTACAGCAGGTGGCATATCTTTGTGAGTTATGTGCAGGAGAACATCCTACAGAACAGTGTGCAATCAACCCATCATTAGTTCAGTTTGTGGGCAACTACAATAGAACTCTATAAAACATATATCAAAATGCCTACAACCAGGGGAATAGGAATCATCCCAACTTTTTGTGGAGCAACAATCAAAATCAGCAAGCTCCACGACCTTCTTATCCCTTAGGAATTCAAAATCAGCATCAACAAGTAGCTTCGCATCAAGAGAAGAAAATAGACTTAGAAGAGCTTTTGTTGAAATACATATCGGGAAATGAGGCGGCGATGAAATCACAAGCAATGGCCATCAAAAATTTAGAAAATCAAATGGGACAGTTGGCCTTAGCATTGAATAATAGACCACAAGGGACTCTACCAAGTGACACAAAAATGAATCCGAAGGGAAATCAAGAACAATGTCAAGCAATCACTTTGAGGAGCGAAAAACATCTAGATGGAAAAATTGTAGAAAATTTAGTTAAAAAGGATGTCAAAGTTGATGAAAACAATGTGGTTGAAGAGAAACATGGTGAGAAGAAGCAAGAGGAATAGGATAAGTCGGACGTCAAGCCAGTTGTGTATCCTCTATCGTTGTTTCAACAGAGAGTCCAAATACAGAAAGTAGACAAGCAATTCGCCAAATTTTTGGAAGTTTTCAAGAAAATTCAAATTAATATTCCTTTTGCAGAAGCCCTAGAGCAAATGTTGAGTTATGCAAAATTTATGAAGGGTATTTTGTCTAGGAAGAAAAAGTTAGAAGATTATGAAACTTTGGCGTTGACGAAGAAATGCAGTGCAGTTTTACAGTGAAAGTTACCTCCAAAGTTGAAGGATCCGGGGAGTTTTACTATACCTTGCACGATCGGTAGCATGGCTTTCAAAAAGTGTTTGTGTGATTTAGGGGCAAGTGTAAACCTCATGCCATTGTCCGTTTATACTGAATTGGGTTTACCAGCGCCAAAGCCTACGAATATATCATTGTAGTTAACATATAGATCGATAACATATTCGAGAGGCATCGTGGAGGATATTTTGGTCAAGGTGGACAAATTCATATTTCCAGCTGACTTTATAATTCTGGATTATGAGGAAGACAAGAACATCCCAATTATCTTAGGGAGACCATTTTTGACTACAGGTAGGACTCTCATTGATGTTGAAAAAGGAGAATTAACTATGAGGGTTCAAGATCAGGAAGTCAAGTTCAACGTATTTAAAGCCATGAAGTTCCCTACGGATGAAGAGGAGTGCTTCCAGGTGGATGTCATCGATCGGATAGTGAATGATGATCTGGTAAAAAGCTTAGTTAGTGATCCATTGGAAACTACACTATTGGGGGATGAAGATTTGGATGATCCAGAGTTTGTGGATTATTTACACATGTTGGATGCTTTGTGTGACGCCCCCAAAACAGGTATACATCACCCATCTTGAGTCGCCAGATACATGGTACATATATTCAAATACAACTTAATTATACAACAGTCATGTAAAAATGACAAAACATAGCTGAGAGTTTAAACAAGAATATTGTCATCTAGACAATATCCACACTCAATGGTGTCCTCATTATAATTATTATCACATTATTCCGTAGAATAGTGAGGACTACTAAAGCCATTTATCCTGGACCATCACTCCATTCCCCGACTCGTCCCAGCTACATTCTCATTTTCTGAAGAGAACAATGAAAGAAAGGGTGAGCTCAACTAGCCCAGTAAGAAATATTATGACTAAGATAATGCAAAATAAATTATCCTTAGCCTTCAACAAGTATAGCAACGGATAGAATATAATAGACAACAAGTTTTAGATCAACAACTGCACGGAATAAATAATCCATTAGAAGAGTCAAGTAGAGCATAAAATCTACTATCTTCTATGATTTAAAAAGATTTTCATCAACTTTATCACTGAGACTCAGCTTAATAAATAAAATCGAATCATCTCTGCACCACGGCCAAAGATATTCATGTAATCATCAATGGTCATGATTATATCGAATAATACCTGGTCATAATCATACCAACAACTGTCCATCAATGAACTACAGGCCAATGAGGACTTTTACCACATCATTCGTTACATTACGGTCATAATTATACCGAATAATCCCTGGTCATAATCATACCAAGTCCATCTATGCACGTAAGCCAAAGATGACTTTCATCACAATATAAGCATGAGGATGATGACAATGACATAATAATTCAATAAAAAAAGTTCAAGGATAAATTTTAAAGTTTTATAATTTAATTTATCCGTAAATCAATAACGTCCAAATTGTCAACACGATCATCGCTTTGTAGAGTAAAATTCAAGAATAATATTCATGTACCAAAATAATTTGGATGAGGAAAAGAAATATATTTTTTGTAAATAGTACTCGTGAATAGTACTTCGGGAATAGTACCCCGTGAATGGTACCCCGACATGAAAAGTGTCCCGAATACCCGAGTGAATAATATTCGGGTGAATAGTAACCTGTGAATAGTAACTCATGAATAGTACTCCGACACGAAAAGTGCCCCAAATACCCGAGTGAATAATACTAGAGTGATTAGTAACCGAGTGAAAGTAACCCGTGAATAGTAACTCGTAATAGAAAAATACCAAAGAAAATGATATTTCATGACGAGTACAAAAGAAATGATATCCCAGATGAGTATAATAGAATATATGAAACTATAAATGGATTTTCACCCGCCATGCGGTAATCCACGTAGACAGATCATTTCCATAATTTAATAAAGAATGAATATGAAGGATCATTCACCATGCATGCGATAATCCACATAGACAGTTATTCCAACAGAATAATAAAGAATAGAATAATAGAAGAATTTACCATGCATACGATAGACCATGCATGCATGATTATTCCCAGCGAATAATAATAAAGAATGGAACCAGTTAAATGCATAATCCGCATGCATGTGATATTCCAACAAAATAATAAAGAATGGAACCGGTCATGTGTAATCCGCATGAGCGAGGATATTCCAACGAGTAATAATAAAGAATGGAATAACAAATGAGAATTCACCCGGCATGCGATAGACCGCACAGACAGGTTATTCCAACAGAAGAATAAAGAATGGAATAACTGAAGAATTTTACCATGTATGCGGTACTCAGACAGACAAAGTTATTCCAACATAATAATAAAGAATGGAATAACAACAGAATTCACCAAGCATGCGATAGACCGCAGACATGATGTTATTCCCAATGTAATAATAAAGAATGGAACCAAGTCATGTAATCCAGACCGATGTGAGGATATTCTAATGTAATAATAAAGAATGGAACCGGTTCATGCGTAATCCATACGCAAGTGAGGATATTCCAACATAATAATAAAGAATGGAACTAGGTCATGCGTAATTGCAGACAAACGAGGATATTCCAATGAATAATAAAGAATGGAATAACAACAGAATTCACTAGGCATGCGATAATCGCCACGAGACGGTGATTCCAAAGAGAATAATAAAGAATGGAATAATGTAAGAATTTCACCATGTATGCGGTGCTTTGCATAGACAGGTTATTCCAACATAATAATAAAGAATGGAATAACAACCCTTACGAGTATTGAAAGAAAATAACTCTCTTCATGAATACAAAAGAATAATACCCCTTACCTTAGAAGAAACTGGATATTGAAATAGTGAGGTAGCAGACTTCTCTTCTTCTTTCTCTCTATAATTTATCTCTATAATAATTGCTCTAAAGCTTTAGTGAATTGGTGAAGAATAATGAAGGAATGAGCTTCTATTTATAGGAAAATATAGTTTCGATAATTGCATGTTTTGGGGCTCAAAATATTACAGTATAATACCTTCCTTTTTTTCTTCATTTTTAATTTAGTCCTGCAAGTATTATCAAACTTACACCATCTCCCCTAATAGTAAATCATGTAAATCAATAGTAAATCTTATGAATCGATAGTTCTAGACATGTGAAAATACGAATTACAGTATAGTACCTCCATCTATACCTCCATTTTTAACTTAGTCATGCAAGTATTATCAATCTTGCGCCAACTCCCCTAATAGTAAATGAATGTGAATCAATAGTACACACATGTGAAAAAATAGTTATAATCATATGAATCAATAACAATTAATTGCTCATTTATCCGGTTAATTACCCGTTAGGGCAATATAACCTCCAAACATCAATTATTATCGAAATAAATATCGATTTTCTCTAACACTAATAATTCCAACACAATGGAACTATCAATTTCATCCTTAATCAACACGAACTTATTCATCATTAATATTATAATTCACAATATTTAACAACCAGGTCGTTCCCAGGAAAGAGGGGGCTTTCCGATAAGGATTTCTCCTTATTGGCGCGCAATTAGGTGACCAAACCTCTCCTTGATAGAACTTCTAGACATTGTTAATATTGCAAATAAGAATATGAATAACTTTGTCATCTCAATTATTGATTTAATAATATAACATATTATGCAGATAATACTGTGACAATAATTGAATCAATAATATGAGAGATATGATGCAGCAATTATTGTAGCAATAATTGAGTATAACTGAGTGACTTCTTACGTAAGCATCAATAATCAATACCGTGTGCTACTATGCAACCTGTAACGCACCGAAAAATTGAATATTTTGTAATTACTTTTAATAATGAATAAAATAATATTATTTATTATTATTACGTGTTGATAAGATGAATGTCGTTCTATGACCTAGAAATGTCGGAATGTCGTAGTATTTTAACTACGTCAGAGAATTAAGGTGTTTGAATTTCTAAGACAAAAATAAAAGCTTTCCGAGAATTTTTTTGAAAAACACTATTCATCGATTTATGCTCGGGAATTATTTTTGAACTTTCGAGAAATACGTAACGTTATAATATCAAGGTGATATCGATTATGTAATAATAATCTAAGTATGGAAAATGTAATATTTCGCATGCAGACTTAATTTGGGAACGTTAGGTTTATTAAGCGTTAAAGGAAGAAAGTTATGATCGTATAATGTATATACATTGTATGAAGTGATGAATGTAAGTATAATACGACGTATTGTATTATTATGTATGAAGAACGAGATAACATATATTACGAACTAGTATACGAGTTAGCATACGAAGATTATACGTGGGGTATAATTGTTAAGATGGTTAACTAAAGATAATGGACTTGTAGGATTATTAGCATAATAAGTATAAGTCCAATATAATGTGACAATCAAGCCCAAGTGTTTGATATATCATTAGTCCAAACTATGTAGAACAAGCCCATTAAGAAAGTAGTTAGATTAATTAACCAAGACCAATAAGAAGCCTTGATCCATGGGTCAAACCAAGTAGGAAGTGGGTGAGATTGATGGGCAAGGATTATGTGTGATGACCAAGTACTTTATGTGGTTAGCAAGTAGACTTAGAGGTCAAGCAATGAATAGTAAGGAGGTGGAGGATGAGGAGGTGGAATGAGGAGGTGGGATGGTTTAAAGTCCATTTTGCCCTAAAATTTAGTTGCCTATAAATATAGAAGCCACAATTCATTTGTTGGTTGTTCAATAATCATCCAATTCCTCTCAATTATAAGCTACTTATTTGGTAGAGCAAATAAGCACTTTTAAGTCAAAGTTATATTTTTCAAGAAGAAGAAGTTAGACTTCAAAGGTAATGATCTTGTGTCCAATGTTCTTTCATCTCTATTATAATAGGATGATAAGGGAAGTGTTATTAATGAACATGTATGCTAAGATCATGTAATAAGTTAATAAGGAATGAACTTAAGCCGAATAATTTGGATAAGCAACTTGAACATTAATAAGTTGCTAGAACCATAAAGAACTTATCATATGTTGTCATATGATGATTAGTATGTTGGATATAGCATAAGAATATTGATTATTGGACTTAAGTTATTAATAATTCATGAGCATGAAGATTTATAGTTCATAAGTTGAATAAGTCATTGACTTATGAGAATAAGTCAAAACCTACTTGGATTATAAGTTGGTGTAATAAATAATTTGTAATGATCATATGATGGTTGAAATCCATTTAGAATCATTAAGAATGTAGTTTTGTCGAAATTCACACGATTGGACGATTATTGTCGAATTCGTAAAATTCTCGGAATGGAAGTCGTATTTTGTGTTTGAAGTCAGAAACGTTGGTTTTTGATGGAGACAAGTCATATTTGGCATTATACAGTTGCGGACTCAAAATGACCGAATTTCGACTTAGAACAAAGAAATGAGCGTTGAACGTTCACGAACGTTTATCGTTTTCGTTAAAAATGAACTCATACATGAAATTTTAGCAAACGAAGTCAAATAGATAAAATTCTTGCATGAACGCATAGAATATATAATTTGTGAACCGTAGGCTTTTGAATGGACCAATTCGGACTTATAACGAAAAAGTTATGCATTCGGGAGTTTCGTGAAATTTTTAAAATTTTGCAAACTATCTGAGGCACAGAGTCCGCTACATGGCGCGACTCACGACCTTTAAAGCTCTCACGCATAAAGGTAGGCTAGAACTGCAGATATCGCTAACTCACGCCATGACGTGAGATGTCGAAGTTATGTGAAATGCATGGCGCCAAACCCTAGAGTTTTGTTGGACAAGAATGTTTACAAGTGTAGAATGAAAAAGAACTTGTTAGTAATGAACTGAGATATAAACATAACATTGTAAGGTACTTGTAAGACACTAATGCATGATGATTAAGAGTTAATAATCAATTGAAAGTGAATGTAATGTGAATGACGTAATGAAAGCCTAAACCCATAATAGCAAATCTAAGTTAATTTAGATTGAGATGAAGGGTAAGATATAATAGTATACCTACTTGATTATATAAGACCTAATGTGGTACGTTATATGATCATGTATTGTAGAAACGTAGAGACTTAAAGTGTACATGTGTTAATCAGAAGGTATTTGCTGAAGGCAAGTATTCTAACCCTTGTTCCAGTTCAGTCTGGACAAGCTTTGTAATTCATGTATTCTTTCGCATGAAGTTTTTAACGATGAAGTCTAAAGCCAACTCTCTTTGGCTAGACTTATATTATGATTCTGTCCAAGCATGATTTATGTTTACCGAAAGTTATATTGGTATGGTTTTCAATCGAAGACCAAGTATGCTAAAATGTTTTTGTCATTTAACGACAGGCACGTAAGGTTGCCACAACTTAAACGTATACACGTTTAATGAATGTAGTGTTGATCAACATAGAGTACTATGAGCTGATCACTTAGACATGCTCGTAAGCTATGTCGCACTTACGGATTTAGTGTCGGGTTGTCCTTTTCAAAAGAAATTATGAACTGCTCATAGTTTCAAGCCTTAGTTGATATTCTACTGAATATTGTTGTTGGAAAACATTTTGAATGAAAAAAGTGCTATTTTGAATTACCGATAGTATTATTGAACTATTGTTCGATTCATCAAGATATATGAGTTCTATGTTTCAAGCATGTTTTTTATTAGAATTGTAGTACTTGCTGAGCTAGTCATGCTCACTCTTGCTTGAACCATATGAACACAGCTAAGATCGAGCGGACCGAAGGCTCAGGCAAGGACAAGGGCATGATGAAGACGAACCCTTAGCTTAGTATGTAATAGAATAGTTGAATGTTTGTAATATATTTGATATTATGACAAGAACAAATGAATGGGTTACAAAGAACCTGTGAAATGTAATATTATTTTGAATATATAGAAGTTATATTGGTCCTTTTGAGACTATTGCATGGAATGAATGAATGAATGGTAGTACCGTGTAGCACCATCTATCGGGTTGGGAGAAACCCAGATTTGGGGGCGTCATATCAAAGCATTAGGTTGTAAAACTTAAGGGGGGGGGGATTAAAAACCTTAAGTCATAACCTTAAGAGGAGTCAAAGAAGTACAATAAAGGAAAATAACCTTATAAAAATGCATTATGATTATGTTATGTGTTTTTATTATTCTACTGACGTGTACTAATCAACTTAATTGTTTTGTGTAGATGTCAGGAGTAAACGGAATGTTTATAGATGAGCAAACCATTAGTGAAGAATCAGTGAACCAAGTAGAGGTTATACCGAACCCTATAGCAGCAGAGCCAGATATAGTGATTATTGAGTTTGGAGACTCAGAGGAAGCTGACTACATGTCAGTGTTTGATGGGATGATAGAGGAGGAGGTAGAGACAGTCTCCTTTAACCCAGTGGCTATAGCAGTGGAGATAGCTCCTGGGGGGTCGATGATATCTCTATTTATGTTAGTGTTGGATAGAAATATCCATTACTGTCAGGAGGTTAAGGAGCTGAAGGCAGAGCTCCAAATGGTTATAGAGGACAAGACTGATGTCGAGTCCATGTGGGAGCAGGAACATGACGAGAGGATTTTGGCTAAGGACAAAGTCCAGGATTTAAAGCACAAGGTCTTTGAGCTCAAGGAGGAGCTAAAGACTAAGGTGCAGAAGATAGGGAGGATGTCCTATATCTATAGGAGTTCTCACATGGATTTCCAGCAGCAGGTAGCTGGATATCCGGTGGAGGTGGGGCAAACACGACATACTATTAGCCGTTATATTATTGCTGGTCTTGCCAAGGCAGATTTCGATAATGCCTTGAGGCAGATGTAAATTAGGGGTAGTCAGACTAGTATGTAAATATTTTTTTAGTAGTAGTGACGTAAAACCCTTTTTGTATAGTAAAGCGTAGTCTTTTGTAAATCCCAATTTTTGGAAAGTGATAGGGGGAAAGTAATGTAATCAGCTTAGGTTGTGTATGTAACCGATGTAGTGTTATACTACGAGAATGAATATAAAGACCTTTTTATAGAAAGCAATGTGTTATGGATG
Organism: Panax ginseng; assembly: GCA_020205605.1. NCBI lineage: Eukaryota > Viridiplantae > Streptophyta > Magnoliopsida > Apiales > Araliaceae > Panax > Panax ginseng. The sequence continues at coordinate 77,387,126 of CM035133.1, read as the reverse complement.
TTGGAGTTATTGTTTACTATTAAATGATAACTAATAAAGAGAGGAATAATAACACAATGTGTTTATTGTATCAGCAAAATGCCGCCAAGAAGAGTGCAACGTAATCAAGGTACGAACGTGAATCAAACGGAGGGAGGTCCGGTTAATCCGATGCAGGAGTTTGTTAATCTGATAATAGCTGCCTTTAATAGAACATGGGCTAATATCCCCGTAAATCCAGGAGTAGCACGAGCTACTACCTTTAAGGATTTTAAGAGCATGGGTCCGCCAGAGTTCAAAGGAACTACGGACCCTATTGAAGCCCAAACGTGGGTTAAGGAGATAGAGAAGGCATTTGTGACAACAAATGTCGATGAGGCCCAAAAGGTTGCCTTTGCAACCTATATGATGAAGGGAGAGGCCAACTTTTGGTGGGAAGCCAATCAGGCTAGGGCTGGGATAGCAAATCTGACGTGGGATAGGTTCAAGGAGATATTCTTCGAGAACTACTTTCCCACGAGCATGCAAGGGAGGATGGAGATGCGATTTTTGGAGTTGAAACAAGGGGACATGACGGTTCCCCAATACGCCACCAAGTTTAATGAACTGGCAAGGTTCGCTCCACATCAAGTGGATACTGAGGTGAGGAAGGCACGACGGTTTGAGCAGGGCTTGAAATCCTGGCTCTATAACCGCATATCGGTGTTCCAAAGTACTTCTTTTGGGACCGTTTTAGAGAAGGCGATAATCGCCGAAGGTGGTAGTGAGGCGTTGAGCCAATACCACAAAGAAAAGAAAAATAAGGGTAAGGTAGATGGGGGAGTAAAGATCGAGGGAGCCACTAGTAGTGGCGAGGGTCAGAAAAGGAAGGTATTTAGCTCTGGGAATACTGGAGTGAAGCAAGGAGACCCGAAGAAAAGAATGGAGGCCTGCAAGACCTGTGGGAAGACTCATTTAGGAGTCTGTCTCAAGGGGGAGTCTGTCTGTTACAATTGTGGACAGGAGGGGCACATTGCGCCTAATTGTCTGAGTCCGAAGAAGAACCACGGATGCTTTGTGTGTGGATCAACTGACCACATGGCAAAAGAACTGTCCAAGAAGGGGACTGACGGGAATCGTATGCTAATAAGCGGTAAGCTAGCTATTAGTGGGCCAAGATAATGGGTAGGCCGATGGTCAGTAAATTTTAACATGATACCAAGATGCATTGCATCGTGGGACGCCGTCACAGCAGTATTATTCCGATTAACGATATCAATGCGTACTTGCTATTTGATTTGGGTGCTACTTGTTCGTTTATAGCATGCAATTTTGCTAGACGATTAGGATTACTTCCCGAAAAGTTGCCTATACCTTTAAATATTAAGGTAGCAAATGAAGAGATAATTCCTGTTGAAGATGTTCATAAAAGTTGTTGTGTAGATATACATGGTTGAAAATTATCGGCAAATTTGTTACTAATAAAGTTAGGAGAATTCGACGTAATTCTCGGGATGGATTGGTTAGTGAACCATGGGACAATTATAGATTGTCAAAAGAAATGTGTGAACATTAAGACGTTAGAGCAACCTCGGGTAGTATTTTACGGGAATAGATCGCAGGGACATTTGTGTTGTCTAACCATGACACAAACTAGGAAATTATTGAGGAAGGGATGTGTAAGTTATCTGTGTCATGTTGTTGATACCCAAAGAGTGGTAGCAACCAAGGAACAAATACCTGTAGTGAGAGAATTCGCCGATGTATTTTCGAGTGAATTGTCGGGTCTTCCGCCAGATAGGGAGACAGAGTTTATGATAGACATTGTGCCAGGAGCTTGCATTCATTTCCAAGGCAATCGATCGTATATGGCGCCAAAGTGGAGATGAAGGAGTTGATGGTGCGCGCTTGCAAGAACTGTTAGATGTGAAGTACATTCAACCGAGTGTTTCAGTGGGGAAAACCGGCAAACCTTTGTTTGTCAAGAAGAAGGACGGATCGTTAAGACTGTGTATCGACTATCGAGAGTTGAACAAGTTAACGATAAAGAATAAATACTCATTGCCTAGGATCGATGATCTCTTTGATCAGTTGAAAGGGGCTAAGTATTTTTCTAAAATAGATTTAAGGACGGGGTATCATCAGTTGAAGGTTAGGAAGGAGGATGTGCCAAAGACAGCATTTAGGACTCGTTATGGTCATTACGACTTTCTGGTGATGTCGTTTGGGTTGACAAATACACTAGCTGCATTTATGGATATGATGAACAGAGTGTTCAAACAATATTTGGACAAGTTCATCATGGTGTTTATAGATGATATTCTAGTCTATTCTAAGACGCCGAAAGATCATGCTGAACACCTAAGATTAGTGTTGGAGACACTTAGGAAGGAGAAATTGTATGCGAAGTTCACTAAGTGTGAATTTTGGTTGGAGAAGGTGCAATTTTGAGGTCATGTCATTGACAATGAGGGAATTTCAGTAGATCCAGCGAAGGTGGAAGCCATGATGAATTGGGAACAATCAAAAATGCCGACTGAGTTGCGGAGTTTCCTAGGGTTAGTGGGATACTATTGGAGATTCATCCAGGATTTTTCGAAGATAGCTATTCCGTTGACTAACTTGACAAGAAAGATGGTGAAATACATGTGGACTGAGAAATGCAAAGACAGTTTTCTAGAACTGAAGAAGAGGTTGAGTGAAGAGCCTGTTTTGTCATTACCCGTTGACACAGGAAATTTTGTAGTTTATAGCGATGCTTCGCATAGAGGACTTGGTTGTGTGCTCATGCAGCATGGCAAGGTCATTGCGTATGCATCTAGGCAGTTGAAGGATTATGAGAAAGTTTACCCTACTCATGATCTGGAACGGCCGTAGTTAGTTTTTGCTCTAAAGATATGGAGACATTATCTTTATGGAGAAAAATATGAGATATACACGGACCACAAAAGTCTAAAATATATCTTCACACGGAAGGAGTTGAATATGAGGCAGAGGAGATGGCTGGAGTTGATAAAGGATTACGATTGAAACTCTCATCACCACCGAAAAAGCCAATGTAGTTGCCGACGCCTTAAGTAGGAAGGGTCGGGAAAAGTTGTCTTTATTGATGGCTCAAACTAAGTTAATAACAGAGATGGCTAGAATGGAGTTGGAAGTGAAGCTGCCAAGTGAAGGTGGACAAATGCTATTTACGACGAAGATGCAATCTACCATCGTAGAAAGAATTAAGGAGGTACAACTCAAAACTGATGAGTGTGACCAGATGAAGGAGCGGCTAGCCAATGAAAAAGATACTAAGTACAGTCTTGATAATGAGGGATTATTGAGATTTGAAGGAAGAATTTGGGTTCCGAACGAGACGGAATTAAAGGAGCAGGTGTTGCAAGAGGCTCATAGTTCAAGGTTTTCGATTCATCCTGGTAGCACTAAGATGTATCAAGATCTTTGACAGAGTTTCTGGTGGCCGAACATGAAGAGAGAGATCGCCGAATATGTGAATAGGTGCTTGACTTGTCAGAGAATTAAGGCCGAACATCAACGACCTAGTGGCTTGCTACAGTTATTAGAAGTTCCGGAGTGGAAATGGGAGAATATCACGATGGATTTTGTGGTGGGACATCCGACTACTCAAAAGGGGTATGATGCAATTTGGGTAACAGTAGACCGATTGACAAAGTCGGTTCACTTTTTGCCAATTAAGGTCAAGTATAACTTAGACCAATTAGCTAGACTCTATATTAAGGAAATAATCTCCAGACATGGGGTACCAGTATCGATTGTGTCAGATCGTGATCCACGATTCACATCGAACTTTTGGAGGAGTCTACAAGAGAAGTTGGGGACACAGTTGAAGCTGAGTACGGCGTATCATCCACAAACGGATGGACAAAGCGAGAGAATAATTCAAACTGTGACACCCCCAAACCCAGGTACTTCATTTCCACAGGATTTGGTGTTCACTTAATCAAACATTCATATCTAACTACCCAATCACAAAAAAACTGGATAAATAAAACCTTCCCCATTAAAGGGTGACATAAAAAAAATCTCCCAGGTTGTCTAACCTTTAAACACAATCATTCAAATGCAGAAAATAAATAATCTTTATTACAACCATTCCATTAAAAACTGATAATAAAATATCATCAAATTACAAGTCTTCAATACTTGTTCATCTTTTCTTTTCCCTTACTGGTGTTAGGTACATCAACCTTCTCATCCTTAACTGTAATAATTATATAAGCAAGAGTGAGCAAACAAATCTCACTTGATACAATAATGAATGAAAAACCTTTACAACAAATGTTAAATAAGAGGCTCAATAGATTTAAACAATTACGATTTGTCAACAATCTGAAGTAAATAACTGAGGGTCCTAAGACCACGAACTATGTCCATAGTTATAAGTAATGTTTTAACTTAAACTTTAACAGTCATAAGACTATAGGGACTCCTCGTACTTAGGGGGATCAGTCCTTTATACAATGTATTATGCACAAACATTTCAACGCTAAGCATAAGTTACCCCTATAATAGGGTTGTTCATCTCAGTATTTAGAGTACAAGTCTGCACCAAAGTGAGTTTGGTTTGGATACATTTCAGGGTAATTTGGAATTCAATGAACATCAACTAAGGATTAGTTGAATGAAACCAATAACATCATACTATAGAATAATCGTGAATCGAATCGGCGAAGATGTCGGTGGTCCAACCGCCTTGAAGTCCTTAAACGTAGCACCTTGGTTCTGAGGTTAATTTTGTGGTTGATTCTCAGAGTGAACTCGTCAACAACGTCACCAATTTCTTTAACAGGTTAGCTTCAAAGATTATCGTTGTTGGTTCCTTTTGGTGGTTCTCTCGACGGGTGGTTGACATCTTGGAGGCATTTTCTGCTAAAAATACATTCATTAGATTATTACTCAACTCTTTCAAGTAATTTCTAATTAACTTGCCCCAAAAAAAAACAATCACCATATAACCCATAATACTTTGGATAAAAGAATATAATAACTTTTATTCATACTTAATTCTTTGAAAAACATCATATCCATAGCATCACTGCTATTTACATTATTTTTCTGAACTACTAAAGTTTCAGGATATCATCATCGTATTCCATAAGTTGCATAACACTTGGGATTTACATAATACTTATCATAACATAAATCATAAATCAAGTACACTTCCTACGATGTCCTATTAAGATACTGCAAAGCCTTACGACGCTCTTCTTCCATAATTCGGAACATGGTTCGACGATCTAGTATGTACGAGGGTAGCGTCTTGAACTAAATTGGGTAACCCATGACCCGATCCTGAGCTTGATTGATCGCGATGCTGAATACGTTATCCATTTCCTGCATCTTCATTCTCTTTGCTTGTGCGTCTCCCTTTGATATTTTGGCCCGTTGATCAGCTTCCTCATACGCGTCTTCGGCTCTTGCCCTTTTTGCAAACTCTTCTCTCAACTTGCTCTTCAACTCTGCAATCTCTGCTCTCATTTGGTCGTTCTCTTCTTCAGTGTGAACCAGTTTCTCTTCAACATTGTTCAGTCGTTCTTCTCGATCCTGGATCTCGTCTTCCTTCTGTGCCATAGAGGTTTGTTGTTCAGCTACTATCTCTTGCAATTCCTCAACAGTATCTTGAAGTTCCACATTACGGTCATTCACCTCATCATATATACGGTCAGCTATCGAGTTAAATGGAATCCTTTCCTCCTCGTCCTCTTCATCTATCTGTGGCAGCTCCAAGGGATCTTCCTCATCCGTCTCTATCTCATCATCCTCATCAGGTACTCTCTCCTGCTCAACTACTGTGACCAACGAAACTGTTTCCCGTGGCCGTAATTGTTCCCAAACTACCTGAATATCTTGAGGCTCTTCTTCCCTAGTTTGACTGGATCCTCCTATATTAGACATCCTGTCAACCAAAGTTTAAGTTTTAATTACTAATCATTACTACTCGACACTCATGAGCACATAAGTTGTAAACATATAAACACATAAGTGTTTTATTACTTCTTTCTTAAAACTCGATAAGAGTTCATCATCACTATCTTTTAGAAGGTTACTTCCTAAAGCTTTTCCGCCACCTAAGGTTCATAACCTAAGACTTTGATACCAACTTGTGACACCCCCAAACCCAGGTACTTCATTTCCACAGGATTTGGTGTTCACTTAATCAAACATTCATATCTAACTACCCAATCACAAAAAAATTGGATAAATAAAACCTTCCCTATTAAAGGGTTACATAAAAAAAATCTCCCAGGTTGTCTAACCTTTAAACACAATCATTCAAATGCGGAAAATAAATAATCTTTATTACAACCATTCCATTAAAAACTGATAATAAAATATCATCAAATTACAAGTCTTCAATACTTGTTCATCTTTCCTTTTCCCTTACTGGTGCTAAGTACATCAACCTTCTCATCCTTAACTTTAATAATTATATAAGCAAGAGTGAGCAAACAAATCTCACTTGATACAATAATGAATGAAAAACCTTTACAACAAATGTTAAATAAGAGGCTCAATAGATTTAAACAATTACGATTTCTCAACAATTTGAAGTAAATAACTGAGGGTCCTAAGACCACGAACTATGTCCATAGTTATAAGTAATGTTTCAACTTAAACTTTAACAGTCATAAGACTATATGGACTCCTCGTACTTAGGGGATCACCCTTCGCATAAATGTATTGTGCATTAAACATTTCAACGCTAAGCGTAAGTTACCCCTAATAATAGGGTTGTTCATCTCAAGATTTAGAGTATAAGTCCGCACCAAAGTGAGTTTGGTTTGGATACATTTAGGGTAATTTGAATTCAATGAACATCAACTAAGGATTAGTTGAATGAAACCAATAACATCATACTATAGAATAATCAGAATCGAATCAACATGGTAAATTAAAGTCATGCTTTAGGAATAATCTAATAGCATACAACTTGAATAACTATAATACACCTTGCTTGAACAATATTAAGCTAAGGTTATTTAGAATTGAATACTAAGCATGCATGGCAATATGAACGATAAAACTATTCAAATATATTTGGGCATGCTAAACAACAAGTTAAATACAAGAATAACTTGTTCAATATCAAAAATCAAAGTTTAGAAACCTTGCATTATTATATTGGGAACAATAATTGATTCAACAATAAAATAGATTAGAGAACTTGCATCATTTATAAGGTAATCGAATTGGAAACCATAATTAGTTCAACAAGATAAAGGATTAGAAAACTTGCCTGGCTCGTAGGCTAAACCGAATCAATTCGGATCACAATACCCTATATGTGTGTATATATATATATATATATATATGTCATCATGACATAGTTAGTCACTACTACTTTACAAATTTAACTAACTACATACATCATATAGGTTTGATTATTTAATCATATAATCAAGTTATAACACAAGTTAATTGTTAATAACATACTTATTCATAGTATAGAAATACTAACATCAACATTTTACAGTCCTATTATCATCACATAACAATTCTTTAAAATTTTGAGTACAAAAGTACATCAGAAGACTATTCTCGCTAACTCATTGGCATGCTTACGATTTATATTGTGAAAGCAACATCGCACATGAGAATAAAACTAAAAGGTCACATTACTAACAAGGTATATACTATATAAGCAAATATGAAGATGAATTATTTGGTCACATACAAGGCTAAAATCGCTTTCATTCGATACCTTCGATAACAAAGATAAGAAAAAGCCAATTTTGGCCTAAAGTTCCTTTCTAACAGCCTAATTCACATGCAATTCATACAAAGACTTCATGTAAACATAATTCAAAGATTGTAAACATGTTTCTACTCATAAAACAATATAAACAACAAATTTAACACATACAATTTCACTGTTTTTGATAAAAACTCATTTTTTGATGTTTTTGATGAAAATAAACATTATGATTTTATTTTTCAACCAAAACAGTTAATTCAAAGCATTTTATCAATGTTTATACATACTCTATCAAACTCAACAGCCAATTTATCAATTAAACAACTAATTACCCTTAATTTTTACTTTAAACTAAACAATATACATATATACACAAAAACTCTTTATAAAAATAGCTTTTCTTCACAATCATATACATAATACAAATTCATGGACTATTCTCCATTATAGCTTAAGAAAATAGTTTAACAACACTAGATTATCATATAAAATCACATACGTAACAAATAATTTATCCTTACACAAGGATTTTACAGAGAATTAGGGAAGAGAAAAAAAAACTAAACCTTTAAAACTAAAAAGAATAGGATAATACCTTGAAGAAGATGATGATGGCTATTCCCTTTTTTTTTATTCTCAAGCTTTTCTTCTCACCAATTCCCTAGCTTTTCTTCCTCTCTTCTTTTCTCTCTCACTTTTCTTCTTCTTCTTCTTCCTCTGAGTTTTCTCTTTTCTTCCTAACTCTAACTACGTACTAACAATATAACGTATATAGGATATAATTTATATTAATTATATAATATAAATATAGATATAACTGATATCAGTTATCTAAGTTTTGAAAACCAAAAGCCATAAGGCTTGTTTGGCTAGTCACTAAAAAATAACCAATTAATCCTTATGCCTTGTTTGGTAAAACACAATTAGAATAAAGACTTAATAGGCATTAGGTATTGTTTGACAAAACTGAATTAAAACTCCTTTAAGTTATTTTAATAACTACTTTATAAAAGGTTATTTTTCACTTTTAATAAATTAAATTAATCTTAATAATAATATATTAAATTACTTTAACACATAAATCAATACCACAAAATTATAATTTTCTATATAATTATAACTTTATTTAACCAACTAACACATCCTTTTAATTACAAAATTCAAATAAAAAGAATAATAATTCAATTAATTAAAACTCTCTAACTTAATAATTAAATTAAATTAGCAAATATAATAATTTCCTTAATTATTTATTTAACATATAGTTAACCAAATTGAATCAAATTTGAACAATTACAAATTCAACCATAAATACATCCATTAAATACTTAAATAATTCGATAAATATTTAATATAACAATTAAAATTCTGGAATGTTACACAAACGTTAGAAGATATGCTAAGATCTTGCATTATGGATTTCAAGGGTAGTTGGGATGATCATCTACCATTAGTGGAGTTTGCGTATAACATTAGTTATCATCCAAGCATAGGTATGTCGCCTTACGAAGCTTTGTATGGGAGGAAATGCGAACGCCAACCGTATTGGGATGAGGTAGGAGAACGTCAATGTATTCGGATTCGTAATTGGTGCAAATGCATAACCGGATATTGTCAAGAAGATTCAGATGCGTCTTCTAGCAGCTCAAGACAAGCAGAAGAAGTTTACGGATCCGCATAGAGAGAATCGGGAGTTTGAAGTAGGTTCGTACGTATTCCTAAAAGTATCTCCCTGGAAAGGAAAGATACGTTTTGGAAAGAAGGGACAGTTAAGTCCAAGGTTTATAGGACCTTTTGAGGTTTTAAAACGGGTGGGTGAGGTAGCCTATATGATAGCATTACCTCCAGACCTAAAACGAATACATAATGTATTTGCAGACGTGTCAGTGTTCGCCCTTATAAGCGGATTATAAGCACGTGATAGAATATGAACCTATTCATGTCGAGAAGTACTTAACGTACGAGGAAACGCCGATTCAAATTGTCGATAGAAAAGAACAAGTTCTGCGGAACAAAGTCATACCTTCAATAAAGGTGATATGGAAGAACCACAATGCAGAAGAAGCAACGGGAGTTAGAAGAAATGATGAAAAGAATTACCTCATTTATTTATGTAATTTTTTTTATATATAGCGAGATTCCGGGGACGAGAATCCTTATAAGGGGAGAGAGTGTAGCGCTCGTAAAATCGAATATTTTGTAATTACTTTTAATAATGAATAAAATAATATTATTTATTATTAATACGTGTTGATAAGATGAATGTCGTTCTATGACCTAGAAATGTCGGAATGTCGTAGTATTTTAACTACGTGAGAGAATTAAGGTGTTTGAATTTCTAAGATGAAAATAAAAGATTTCCGAGAAATTTTTCGAAAAACACTATTCATCGATTTATGCTTGGGAATTATTTTTGAACTTCCGAGAAATACGTAACGTTATAATATCAAGGTGATATCGATTATGTAATAATAATCTAAGTATGGAAAACGTAATATTTCGCATGCGGACTTAATTTGGGAATGTTAGGTTTATTAAGCGTTAAAGGAAGAAAGTTATGATCGTATAATGTGTATACATTGTATGAAGTGATGAATGTAAGTATAATACGACGTATTGTATTATTATGTATGAAGAACGAGATAACGTATATTACGAACTACTATATGAGTTAGCATACGAAGATTATACGTGGGGTATAATGGTTAAGATGGTTAAGAATGGTAATCATGATTACCACCGAAGTGGTTACCATTCTTGGCATGATAATTTCACCCACGATGGTTATCATTGTTTCGATGGCCGTTGCCACCGGTACGATTATTATCATGTTGTGGCTCGTTATCCTTTGGTTGGGATGGCTCATTATCGCGCTCCAATAACTGAGCCCTATTCACAACATCTGAATATAAATAAAGTTTATGAGAAATGAGGTATTGACGTATATCGGGTTTCAAACCTCTTAGAAACATTCGCATCATTTGCTCCTCATTATCGACCAAATGGGATGCAAACCGGGATAACTCTGTAAATTTAGCCTCGTATTGCGACACAGTCATATTGTTTTGCTCCAACTTGATAAACTCTACCTCCTTCATATGACGAATACTTTCGCGAAAGTACTTGTCGTTGAAAAGCTCTTGGAACTTCTCCCAAGACATCTTGAAAAGGCCAGTCGGTGGACGCTTTTCTGATTCCCACCAAGAATCGCCTCTTCACGCAACATAAAGGTGGCGAAGGGAACCTTTTGCTCCTCGGAGCATCCCAAGACATCAAATATCTTGGTGATCTGTTTTAACCATGTCTCCGCTTTAAGTGGTTCTGGCTTTCCCAAAAACTCCAACGGTCCCAGCTCCGAATCGCTTAGCGGTAATGGCCAATCGTGGGTTGCCATTATTTCCACCAATATTTTGAGCAGAGTCTCTCTCTTACCTAATGTTGCATGAATTGCATAAAGCCTCTGAACATCCCATCGTTCATCATTTGATCGGTGTTGTTATTTACCTGAGGATTATTGTCTTCCTGTTGCACATTATCCTGGGTATTGATCGTTAGTGACTCAACGGTCTCATGTGCTTCATTGCTGATCTCAACATTTTACGATGCCATTTGCAAACACTGTCACAAAACAAGGGTTAATTGACATATCATATATTATCCCTATACTCTGACCGACCAATTAAATACCAAATAAACTTAGGTAGGTCATACTAGCGAAGGAATTCCCGCCTCTCTCCACTCCTAGTTCTTGTCTCACATCTCACCCGGGGATCATATCCCTAAGCTTTGATACTCTGTTGTGGCGCCTCAAAGCAGTATACATCACCCATCTTGAGTCGTCGCGGATACATGGTACATAAATTCAAATACAACTTAATTATACAATGACATAATAATTCAATAAAACAAGTTCAAGGATAAATTTTAAAGTTTTATAATTTAATTTATCCAGAAATCAATAACGTCCAAATTGTCAACACGATACTGCTTTGTAGAGTAAAATTCAAGAATAATATTCATGTACCAAAAATAATTTGGACCCACATGTGGCCCCACCTTTATTATATTAAATAATTTTCTACCGACTATTTTGAAAAATGGGTAAATGGTGGTCCAAATAATAAGCCAAATACTTCATAAAAAAAATCCCCTCAATATTCTTAACAACATTTATCATCATTATTATAATTCACATTATTAATCCACTGTGTCGTTCCCAGAAAGAGGGGCTTTCCAATAAGGATTTCTCCTATTGGCGGCCGCAATTATGTGACCAAACCTCTTCTTGACAGAACTTCTAGACATCGTTAATATTGCAAATAATAATATTAATAACTTTGTCGTCTCAATTATTAATTTAATAATATATAAAATATCGACAATAATTGAATCAAATAACGTGAGATACTATAAAGAATTATCAGAGCAATAATTGAACAAAACCGCGAGTGACTTCTCACGTAAGAATCAATAATCATTACCGTGGTGCTACTATACAACCACGCCGTATTCTTGTACTTTTAACCAAGGGTGTTTCAATAGTTAATTCAGTAAAACTAATACTGTTATTTTCATAAAATATTTTTATCGTTTTCTCAATCCGACAATAATTCAGTTGTGGGGTCCACCAATGATTGTGTCGTCGTACGAATATTCCCTGTTAAAACGAATATTCCTCGACCAATCGAATATTATATAACAACTTGCGTACTTTGAAAAATTTATAAATATTACCCACAACTATAACATTATATCAAATTTACTCCATAATATTTAAAAATGATATTTATAGAAAAATCAGCTTCATTAAAAAAAAAAGTTGGGGTCTTACAATCTCCCCTTCTTATAAAATTTCGCCTTCGAAATTAGGTTACGTACCTGGTATGTCAAAGAGGTAAGGATACCTTGATTTCATTTCAGATTCTAACTCCTAGGTTATTTCCTCAACATCGTGGTTTCTCCACAAAACTTTGACTTGAGGTATAACCTTGGAGCGTAGAATATGTTCCTTCTTATCCAAGATTTGAATATGAACCTCTTCAAACGTTAAATCTCCGCTATTTCCTCCGATTCTAACTCAATAATGTGGTTCGGGTCTTCCACATATTTACGTAACATGGATATATAAAAAAACGTTATGAACACGAGACATACTTGGCGGTAAAGCGAGTCTATACACCACAGTTCCTACTCGATCGAGGATTAAAAATGGGCCAATGAATCGAGGATTGAGCTTTCCTCTCTTTCCAAATCTCATAACTCCTTTCCATGGAGCAACACGTCCTTTCGATGAAGATCAGTATAACTCTTTTGTCGATCTTGTGAGGTTTTTATACGTTGTCGGATCGTTTGTATCTTTTCCGTAGTCATACGAACTAACTCCGGTCCCAATAACGTTGCTTCACCCACCTCATCCCAGCATACTGGAGAACAACACTTTCTTCCACACAACGCTTCGAATGGAGTCAAGCCAATACTTGCTTGATAACTGTTGTTGTAGGAAAACTCCACCAATGGTAAGAACTTTTCCCAACTTCCCTTGAAGTCAAGGACACAGAGTCTTAATAAATCTTCAAGGGTTTGAATAGTCCTCTCTGATTGTCCGTCCGTCTGAGGATGATATGCCAAACTAAATCGTAAATATGTGCCCATAGCTTTTTGCAAACTAACCCAAAATCGTGAAGTGAATCTTGGGTCTCGATCAGAAACTATGGATACGGGCATACCATGCAATCTTATAACCTCGTTTATGTATATATGAGCAAGAAGTTCAAGTGTATAAGTTTCTCGTATAGGTAAGAAATGAGCAGACTTGGTCAATCTATCAATAATGACCCAAATTTCATCTATGCCTTAAGAAACCTTGGGAAAACCAGTAACGAAATCCATGGTAATGTGCTCCCACTTCCATTCTAGAATTTCAAGTGGTTGCAATGGACCTTTTGGTACTTGATGCTTTGCCTTGACTCGTTGACAAGTTAAACTCCTTGAGATAAACAGCGCTATCTCTCTCTTCATATTGCCCCACCAAAATGTATGTCGAAGATCATGATACATTTGGTACTCCCAAGATGGATTGCAAACGGTGTGTTGTGCGCCTCCATCATGATTTTATACTTTAACTCAGGGTCATTAGGAACACAAAGTCTGGAGTTGACTCGAAGTATTCCTTCTTCATCGATTCTTGCTTCCGGTATAGTACCTTCTTGCACTTTCTTCCTCATACGCATCAGCTCCAGGTTTGTAGCTTGAGCAGCTTTAACTTTATCGATTAAAGTCAGTTCTACTCGTATATTCGCCATCATCACGTGGGTCCCTGGAGTCTTTATCTCTATCTCCATCCTTTGCAAGTCATACAAAATGGGCCTTTGCGTTGACAATATCACACTCGTACCCGCATATGATCTTCTACTCAATGTGTCAGCTACCACGTTCACTTTTCCAATATGGTATTGGATGGTATGATCATAATCTTTCAATAGTTCAAGCCAACATCGCTGTCGCATGTTGAGTTCCTTTTGAGTGAAGAAATATTTGAGGCTTTTATGATCCGTAAAGATCTCCACTTTCTCCCCATACAAGTAATGCCTCCAAATCTTTAGTGCAAAAACGACTGCTGCCAACTCTAGATCATAAGTAAGATAATTCCTCTCATATTCTTTGAGTTGTCGAGAGGCATAGGCTATGACTTTCCCATGTTGCATGAGAACACATCCTAACCCTTTGCCTGAAGCGTCACTATAGATGACAAATCCCTCCGAGCAAGATGGTATTGTCAGAACAGGTGCTGAAATGAGTCTTCTCTTGAGTTCTTGAAAACTCTTCTCACATTCCTCGCTCCAACCAAATTTTGTATCTTTTTGAGTCAGCTGAGTTAGTGGAGTAGCGATTCGAGAAAATCCTTCCACGAATCTCCGATAATAACCAGCTAAACCGAGAAAGCTACGTACTTCGGTCACTGATTTAGGTTGCTCCCAGCTTTGAATTGCTTCAATCTTTGCCGGGTCAACAGATATTCCATGACTTGATACTACGTGCCCAAGGAATGCTACTTCCTTAAGCCAGAACTCGCATTTCTTCAATTTGGCATAAAGCTTGTTTTCACGAAGTTTTTGGAGTATCAGCCTCAAATGTTGCACATGATCTTCACGGCTTTTGGAATATATGAGGATGTCATCAATAAAGACGACCACAAAGTGATCCAAATATTCCTTGAATACTCGTTTCATCATATCCATGAAGGCAGCAGGAGCATTAGTCAATCCAAAAGACATGACTAGGAATTCATAATCCCCGTACCGAGTTCTGAAAGCCGTTTTTGGAATGTCATTGGTTCTAATCTTTAACTGGTGATATCCGGAATGAAGATCAATCTTTGAAAAGAATTTGGCGCCTTGAAACTGGTCAAACAGGTCATCAATACGTGGCAACAGATATCTATTTTTGATGGTGACATGGTTCAACTCCCGATAATCAATACAAAGTCGCATACTCACATCTTTCTTTTTCACGAATAGAACAGGAGCACCCCAAGGAGACGTACTAGGATGAATGAAACCGATGTCTAACAATTCCTGTAGTTGGGTCTTTAACTCCTCAAGTTCAATAGAGCCATTCGATATGGGGCTTTGGAAATAGGTTTTGCACGGGTTCAAAGTCGATACAAAATTCAATTTCACGCTCTGGGGTAGGCAGAAGTTCTTGAGTGAATACGTCGTAAAATTTATTAACAATAGAAATATCATTCAAAACTGACGTATTTTTGTTTAGATCCGTGACATAAGCTAAGAAAGCTTGATATCTGTAACACCCCAGTCCCACATCGGAAGATAGGGGAAAAATTTATCTGCATATAAGGAAATAAGTTACTACCAATAGTACCTTCAAGTCATGACCTTTTGGGTGAGCCTGTGGTGGGCTAAGTTGACCCAAGAAGATACTATTGGACCAGTAGTTTGAGGCCTTATTTTGATGGATTTGATTTAATTCGGACTTGGGATTTGACCCAAGATTTGTTCTGGGCTCGGGATTTGACCCGGATTGTTACATATGGTATCAAAGCCGACTCTCGAAAGCTCGGGTTGGGTCATCCGATCAAAGTTCTTAGGAGGTGGGGACACGAAGGCTGGTGGTATTATCCCACAATGGAGAGATGGAGGTCCTGAGGTGGGGACACGAAGCCAGCCGGTATTATCCCACAATGGCTAGAGAGGTAAAGATCTTTGGGCCATATGTGATTGGTTCTGACGGGGACGTCAGAAATTTAAGTGGGGGAGTTTGTAACACCCCAGTCCCACATCGGAAGATAGGGGAAAAATTTGTCTGCATATAAGGAAATAAGCTACTACCAATAGTACCTTCAAGTCATGACTTTTTGGGTGAGCCTGTGGTGGGCTAAGTTGACCCAAGAAGATACTATTGGACCAATAGTTTGAGGCCTTATTTTGATGGATTTGATTCAATTCAGACTTGGGATTTGACCCAAGATTTGTTCCGGGCTTGGGATTTGACCCGGGTTGTTACAATATTCATTTTTCAATAAACGAATAGCTTTATGGCTTGAGATGACAGTGATTGATTTTAATGGTTTGGTTGCTTGAATTCGCATAATAGGTTGGTTAGGAATATGAAAGCTAACAACCTTACGAAAACAATCAATTTTTGCATGATGAGTAGTTAACCAATCAATCCCTATAATTATGTCAAATGCAAGTATTTTCAAGGAAATAAGATCGACAGGTAATGTGAGGGTACCAATTTGAACCAAACAAGACTTATAAACAGTGGATGTAATGAAGGTTTCTCCCAACGAAGTTTCAACAGATAAGTCAAAGTCTAATTTCTCCAGAGTCAAATTTAAACGTTGAGCGCGAATAGGAGAAATAAAAAAATGGGTAGAACCGGTATCAAATAAGGTATATACTTCGCTAGAGTTTATGATAAACTTACTCATGATGACCTCATTCGGGTTCCTTGCTTTCTGGGAGGTCACGACAAACGCTCTCCCTTGAACTACCGGTTTTGTCTTGTCTGGGACGGCCTTTGATGCCTCCATCCCAGCTGGACTTGTCTTCGATGTACGACAAAATCGGGCCAGGTGACATTCTCTTCCACAATTGTAACATACTTTGGATGGCATCGCGCAGTTTGGATTGATGTGTCTCTCCCCTACATATTTGAAGCATATGATAGGTGTTCGTTCTCCTTCCTTAATGACAGGTGCTGATGCTGACGTCTTTCCATCATTGTTGAATCTCCTCTTCTTGAAATGTCCATTCTTATTATTTTGGCCATGATTACCACCAAGTGGTTACCATTTTCGCATGTTGATTCCTCCACGCTTATTGTCATCGCTTCGATGACTGTTATCACTAGTATTATCATTTTGTCGGCTGCTCTCTTTTGGTTGGGTTGACTCATTATCGCGCTCCAATAACTGAGCCCTATTAACAACATCTAAATACAAACATAGTTTATGAGAGATAAGATATTGGCGTATCTTGGGTTTCAAACCTCTTAGAAATATTCGCGTCATTCTCTCCTCATTATCACCCAAACGGGACGCAAACCGGGACAACTCGGCAAACTTTGGCTTTGTACTGCGACACAGTCATGTTGTTTTGCTCCAGCTTGATGAACTCTACCTCTTTTATGTGATGAATACTTTCGGGAAAGTACTTGTCGTTGAACAGTTCTTGGAACTTCTCCCAAGACATCTTTAGTGCGGCAGGTTGAGTACGCTTTACAGATTCCCACCAGTAATCTACCTCTGCCCGCAACATGAAGGTGGTAAAGGGAACCTTTTTCTCCTCGAAACATCCCAAGACATCAAATATCTTGTTGATCTGCTTTATCCACGTCTCCTCCTTAAGTGGTTTTGGCTCTCCAAAAAACTCCGATGGTCCCAGCTCCTTGAACTTCTTAGCAGTGACTGTTCGAGAGTTGCCAGTGTTTCCACCTGCATTTCGGACAGGAGTCTCTCTTGCCTGATGTTGTATGAATTGCAGAAAGCCTCTGAACATTCCATTATTCATCATTTGGTCAGTGTTATTGTTTGCATGAGGATTGTCGCCTTCCTGATGAACATTGTCATGATTATTGATCTGTGGAGACTCAACGGTCTTCTGTGCTCCATTGATGTTCTCAACATTCTCGGATGTCATTTTCAAATACTGCCACAAAACAAGGGTTAATTAACATATCAAATATTATCCCTATACTCGTGATCACCAATTAAATGCCAAATAAACTTAGGTAGGTCATACTAGCAAAGGAATTCCCTGCTCTCCCTCCTAGTTCTTGTCTCACATCTCGGCCAGGATCATATCCTAAGCTTTAATACTAACTGTGACACCCCCAAAATAGGTATACATCACCTATTTCGAGTCGCCAAATACATGGGCATGTAATACAAATACAATCTTAAATATACAAACAAGAGTCGTGAGTTTTAATACAAATATTGTCTTCAAGACAGTATTCAAACTCAAAATAAGTCCTCAATACATTTATTATCACACTATTTCATAGAATAGTGAGGACTACTAAAGCTATCATCTAGACCGTCACTCCATTCCCCGACTAGTCCCTGCTGCGTTCTCATTTCCCTAAGAGAACAATGAAAGCAAAAGGGTGAGCTCAACTAGCCCAGTAAGAAATATTATGACTAAGATAATGTAGAATAAATTATCGTTAGCCTTCAACAGTGTTAAACTGACAAAATATAATAGACATCAAGTTTAACTGCAGCGGAACAAGCAATCCATTAAAAGAGTCAAGAATAGAATAAAATCTACTATCTTTTATGATTTAAAAAGGTTTTCATCACTTTTATCGCCGAGACTCAGCTTAATAAATAATCCACATCATCCCTGCACTACGGCCAAGGATATTCATTAGTATCACAACCACAAATTATACATGCACTACGGGCCAAGGATATTCGTGTATTCATCAATAGTCATGATCATGCCAACAACTGTCCATCAATGCACTACGGGCCAATGAAGACTTTTACCACATCATTTGTAACATTACGGTCATGATTATACCGATTAATCCCTGGTCATAATCATACCAAGTCCATCTATGCACTATGAGCCACTGATGACTTTCAACATAAAATAAAACATGAGGATGATGACAATGATATAAGAATTCAATAAAACAAGTTCAAGAATTAAGTTATCCAGAACTAATAACATCCAAATTGTCAACATGATACTTCTTTGTAGAGTAAAATTCAAGAATGCTCGTAAGAATATTTCCATGAAAGATCTTTGGATGAAGCTTAAATATCAAGGATATTCCACTAATTTCATGGAGTATAGAAGTTAATACTTTAACCAATTGAGTATAATACGTAATGGAATAACAAAAGAAATCACCAGCATGCGATAGATCGCATACATGAATGTTATTCCAATGATAATAATAAATAACGGAACCGAGTCGGTGAAATTACATGACCGATAGGATATTCCAACAGAATAATAAAGAATGGAATAACAATGAAATCACCATGAATGCGATAGATCGCATGCATAAAAGTTATTCCAATGAATAATAATTAATGGAACCGTGTCGAGGCAAAATTTGTAATCGATAGGATGTTCCAAATGTAATAATAAAGAATGGAATAACAGAAGAATTTCACCATGTATGCGGTACTTTGACAGACAAAAGTTATTCCAACATAATAATAAAGAATGGAATAATGAAGAATTTCACCAAGTATAGGAAGTTGGCAGATACAAAGTTATTCCAAATGAGAATAATAAAGAATGGAATAATGTAAGTTCTATTCATGAATACGAAAGAAATAATACCCCTTTACGAAAGTACAACAAATAATATCCCTTACCAGAAAAGAAGAGTATTCCAACCGGTAGGCGAGGATATTCTTGAAGAAAACTTGCACTACGCTCAAAGCTTCTTAAAATTCTAAAGAAATACGCTTAAGATTATAGAAGAAAATTCTCTGAATTTCTGGTGTGATTTCAATTCTAACTAAACATTCTATTTATAGGAAAATGGAAGGGGTACTGTTTGATCACGGGTGTAATACGCAAATTCACGGATGGCGAAAAAAATTATCAATCGTCCAAATTTTATATAATATATATATATATAACAATAATAGATCTCCCTCCGTGACTTCTACAGGAATTCCTCCACCAATTCATATTACTCCACCAAAGTCTTATATATATAAATAAACATACATAACAGCATCTTAATTAATCATTTCATCCACCACCACCTTTTATTCTTCACACACACACATTCACACATGCTTATATTATATATGAACATATAATAATAGAACTTCATTTCATCACTCGTGAATAACTAGTTTTTCCCTTGCTAATTCATTTTCAACACGTGGGCCCCACATGTGGCCCCACCTTAATTATATTAAATAATTTCTCACCCACTATTTTGAAAAATGGGTAAATGGGGTCCAAATAATAAGCCAAATACTTCATAAAAAAATCCCCTCAATATTCTTAACAACATTTATCATCATTATTATAATTCACGGTGATTAATCGACTGTGTCGATTCCCAAGAAAGAGGGCTTTCAATAAGGATTTTCCCCTATTGTGCAAGCAATTAGGTGACCAAACCTCTCCTTATGAGAACTTCTAGACATCGTTAATATTGCAAATAATAATATTAATAACTTTGTCGTCTCAATTATTGATTTAATAATATATAAAATATCGACAATAATTGAATCAAATAACGTGAGATACTATGCAAACAATTCTTTGTAGTAATAATTGAACAAAATTGAGTGACTTCTCACGAAGCATCAATAATCAATACCGTGTGCTACTATACAACCACGCCAGATATTCTCGTATTTTTTAACAACCGGTGTTTCAACAGCTTAACAGTAAAACTTCACCGTTATTTTCATAAATATATTTTTGTCGTTTTCTCAATCCGGCAATAATTACATTAATAGGGGTCCACCGATTAATGATTGTGCCGTCGTATGAATATTCCCTGTTAAAACGAATATTCCCCGACTAATCGAATATTATATAACAACTTGCGTACTTTGAAAAATTTATAAATATTACCACAACTATAACATTATATCAAATTTACTCCATAATATTTAAAAATGATATTTATAGAAAAATCATCTTTATTAAAAAAAAAAAGTTGGGGTCTTACAGTCAGGCTGAAAGACTTAAAATCAAGCGCTAATTGGGAGGCAACCCAATTTTACTCTTATTTTTAGTATTTGTTTTTAAGCATGTTAATTAATTCGTAGTTCAGAGTATAAGTTTAGTGTGAATTTAGTTTAAAGTATAAATTTCGTTCGATTTAGTAGGTAGTTAGTCGAGTCATGCTTTCTAGTAAATTCAACTTTCAATTTTCAATGTTCTTGTTGTTATCTTAAACTTATAATCTTATGGTTTTTCAGGTACTTGGGAAGTTCATGGATACTGTTGGACACAAAGAAATGGAAAAATCAAGCCCAGCTGCAGAATACCCCCCAGCCTCGCTTAAAGGCATAAATTGTCTGAGAATACCCGCCGAGAGGTGGGTCTTGAACTCAAAGCAGAATACCCCGTGGGGGTGGGCATCTATATCTAATTACCCCCCTCTGGGGCGGGGTTACGGGAACGAGAAGGAGTTTAAATTCGGCAGTTACAACATTCAGACCATCTTCTCCACTTCCCCTTCCTTGAAGCATAACTGAAATCCACGACTCTTATACCCCCATTAACCAACGAATTAGCTACAAACTCCCCACTTCTCCAATAAATTAACCCACTAAATACATACTTTATCTCCTCTCTATAAATTCAAACCCTAACTACACAATATCTCCATTCCATTCCATAAAATTTCAGTCATTCAAAGTAAGGGTTCTTATAGTGTTTTACAGTAAAAAGGGAGGGGAGAATCAACCAATTTGTTAATACACTAAGGGTAAGAGGTTAGTTCTTACAATTTCTCATCACATATCACCATAATTGAAGTATTATTACAAATTTTGGGGAGTCTTGTGGGTCGTGCACACAAAGTGTTCTACGATTTGTTCAAGTAAAGTTTGGGGGAAATTGGCTTGAGTTCATCCATTCAAGTACCATGGCACCGAAACCAGCATCGAAGAGACAGCGAGATGAGAGCTCCGGGTCTACACCACGGACTCGGGCCTTTGACAGAAGAAAGTTTATGAGTGCCAACGCCACCGATCGCTATGACTATCTAGTGACAAAGGCACTAACCCCAGAGCACGGCTTGGCACCCGATAACATAGATGGAAAAATGAAAAGACAAATATATGAAAAAGGATGGGATAGATTCACTGACAAGCTAGAGCCAGCGATCGTTAATGTGGTGAAGGAATTTTATGTCAATGTGGAGGATAAGGCCCCATTCATAGCATTCGTGAGGGCAAGCAAGTACCTTTCAGTGCAGACGTTATTAACGAGTATTATAGCTTGCAAGTTCCTACAGAGTGCCAGTATGCATATTTGGGTGACCATGATCCCGACTAAGAGGCCATTTTAACTAAAATAACAAAGTCGGGTACCACATGGGTCAAGGGACGCAAAGGGGGCACCATCTTCCACAGCAAGGACCTAAGCCATTATGGTAAAATATGGCACGCCTTCATGTGCGCCAAGCTATTCCCGTCCACACATACGACAGAGGTGACAAGGAAAAGATACTTCTTTTGTGACAACCCGAGAAATTAGACAATTTATTAAAATTTTAAATGATTGATTTAAGGTCAAATAATAGACCTAGACAGAAAATAAGTGGATGCGTTTGATGTTTTTGGGAAGGAATTTTGAGGATTTCAAAATTCTGTGTAGGATTTTGGTGAATTTTTCAAGATTAAGTATATGTGTGAATATGTTCTGTGTATAAGGTTATGTATGTGTTCAGAATGTGGTTAAGGATCAAGGGTTGAACAGATAAATTTTATCAGTGTCAAACCCTAATATTATTAACGAATGTCAACGTTTAGTTAGAAAACCCTAACGTCTAATAAGAAACCCTAGAAATCGGTTCTGAAACCCTAATTTCAGTTCCAGGTGTCCAAAACCCTAATTCAGAAATTTAAAACCCTAGATTAGGAATGCAAATGTTGGTATAAGGTTTAAACGTCATAAATTATAATTTATTAGGGAAAACCCTGATAAATTACTTGAAACCCTAATTGATTATTAGGAAATCCTAATACCAGATCTGGAAACTCTAATTTTAGATTTCGATAATTTGAAACCCTAATCTGGAACTTAGCGGATAATTAAAATGCTTAAGTGCTATTAATTATAATATTAATTAGGGTAAAGCTTAATTAATTAGCAAACCCTAATTGTTCCGTTAGAAACCCTAATTTACAGTTGTGGATTTAATTGCTAAATTAGCAATATTATTTAGGAAATATTAATCCTAATTAGCAAACTTGAATTATGATTAAGAAATCTTAATATAATTAGAAAATCTTAATTATAATTTATAAATGTAAATTTTCTATTTTTGAAAACCAAATTTGGAAACCCTAAAAAAGTGAATTATTAAAAGCTTAGGTTTTAACCCTAAGGGTTAAACCCTAAGGATTTCATCAAATGACAATTCTAGAATAAAAATTGTATGTAAATGACTATTTTGCCCTTTTGCTAAAATGAGTTGGTGAGTAGGTCTTGACTTATTATGGGTTGTTCACCAACCCTAGACCTAACCCTAGCTTAGCATGTGACTAAAAAAACACAATTCATCAGCCACATTCATTGTATTCCAAAATTATAAAAGATTAAAGTGAGAGAAAACTCACCTTACTTTCCTTACTAACCAAAGCCATTCTCTCTCTCTAAAATCCAAAAATGAGAATGGAAAGGGAGTGAAGACAAGCTTATATCAAGTCTCTAGCCTTCCAAGAACAGAATCCAAGATCAGATTTAAAGATCTAAGCTTAGAAGGTATAAACCCTATATCATGTGATCCATGTTATTTGTTGTAGGTTGTCGATTAAAGTTGTGTTTTAGGGTGTCATTTGATGATCTGGGTTGCTAAAACCTAGATCCATATCATTTTGATGCTCGAAAATAGCATTTTTAGAAATCTGGAAAAGTTAAAAAGTTTGGTCTGACAGTCATATGTCAGGGCCATTAGATCCGTGTGTATTAAGTGTTTTGTGTGTTTTATGTTATAGATCTGTAGTATGCCATGTGGACTTGGATATGGAACTGAAATCAGGTTCATATCATGTTTAAATTGAAAGTTATGAACGGTCAAACCTAGTTGACCGATCACTTAAAATCGCTTCTCAGGTTTCGAAATTTCGTAAATCTCGACAAGCATTTTCTAGGTCTCTGATCTTGCATATGTTAAGTGCTTTGGTCATGTTGTTGCTTTATGGTTGTAGTCTGACATGAGATCTACACTTCCAAGCTATTACCTTACCCAGATCGGTATCAGGATCGTAGAAATTCATGGTCAAACCACCGTTGACCAAACTGTTCAAGAACATTTCTGGGTTTTCCAAAAAATGTTCAAGAACAGTTGTTGTGGCCTAGTTTGACTAACCTAGATCCTACTGATGTGATGTTGTTAAGTTGATCTGGTAACTGTTTATTGTTCCTTTACACACGAACTACACAATGGAACCTTTACATCATATAAACAAGACCTGGAAATCAACGATTTAAAGCTTCAACCTAGCACCCTTGACACTGCTTGAGTTTCTGGGCAGTCCAGAAACTCAAGAACACGCCTGACATCAACTTCTGCAGAATTTAGTTATATTTTGGTCATGTAATTGATTGAATGTTGTAGTATTACATGTATACTACAACATTAAAACAGACACAAGCCCAGAAATCAAGTGTAGCATGGATTAAATTTTGGTCAAACTAGCAACCTTATAGTCTAACATGAATTTCTGAAAACAGCCAAGAACACTCAAGAACACCTATAGCGACGGTTTTGTCGCTATAGGGCCCTTTAGTGACATTTTATTTTCCAAAAATAATTAATTAATTAAATAAATAGAAAAAAATGGTTTTTAATTATTAAAAATAAATAATAAATTATGAAAAAATATTTTAAAGCCTGAAAAATAGTTTTTAATTATTTTGAGTATATTTCAAAAATATTTAATATTTTTGGAATATAAAAGGTATTTATTTATTTAATTATAATATTAAATAAATTATTTTAAAATAGTTTTAATTCATGAAAAACTATATTATGATATTAGAAAATATTTTAAGTTATTTTTGATGACTTTTAATATTTTTTGATGAATTTCATTAATAATTTATTATTAATGATAATTAATTTATTTAATAAATATATTAAATAAATTATGGAAAAATAGAATTAATGAATTAAAAATCATATAAAAATTATTTAAGTGTTATAAAAACATTTTAAGTTATAAAATATAACTTTTGATATTTTTCCATGAAAAATTAATATTTTAATATTAATATCAATTATCGGATAATGGATTTAAGTGTTTAAAAATCATATAAATGTGATTTTAAGGTATTAAAATACTTTGAAATATTATAAATATATTATAATATTATGTTATGATTTTTATTAATATTTAATAATAAATAAATATTAATGATAAAGGAAATTAAGTGGTAATTAATTCATTTAAATACAATATTAATGATTGGAAAATCATTTTAAATGGTAATAATTATCTGAAAATTATTACAAGCCTGTGAAAAATATTTTGCATGCTAATATAATATTCTAATATATTGTTAAGTGTTTAGGCAGAGTTTAATTGAACTTAAACTCGAGTATTGTCCGACTAGACCGTCGGGATGATAGAATTGTGTCGGTTTCAACTCAGACTGAAATAGTTTGACTTGATATCGAGTTTTATGTGTGTTGTAGACTGATAGGGTTATATGCTATGTGTTTAGGTTATTCTATGTATATATATATATATATATAATAGTATTATATTGTGATGATATTATTCTAATATTGGCGATCTATATTACTAATATTAGGTCTTCAGATAAAGCGATATAAAATGCTTGATAATCAAAGCAGTTCGAGCAAGTTTTTCTTAACTCTACTAAGAGTTGTTTCATTCGGATATGCTTATGGTTAATCATTACTAATTGCCATAAAAAATTGTACTCTGTACATATTGCATGTATAAGTTAAGTATGAAAGGTTGATCACCTTCATTACCGGTTGGTCCAGATAAATTTGTTCATATTTAATACTTGTTCAGTCAAAAATTTGTTCGTGCTAGTTCTCAATTATATTGATGAATTATAGCCAGCTTATTATTCAGACTCTTTCAATCATGATATATCCTTAAATAAATTTAAACTAGCGGGGCAACTTTCATGCTCACCCTTGCTATATCTTGATAAACATTGCAGATAAGGAGAATGCGTTCGGATACAGGAAAAGGATAAAGCCAAGTTCAGCTTGGGATAAAATGTGCAGTTAGTTTGTAATAGTATAGTTGGATAATAGTGATATGTGTTAGACAAGTTATGAATTGTGTATAAGTTAAGGTTACTCAATTTTGGAGAATAGTGTGTAAAGTGTATTGTATAAAAAATTTATGTTTATATCTTCCGCAATTAGTTATAGTATGATTGTACCAGATCCGTGGTGATTTGGGACCCGAATTTGGGGCTCTCACATCTTTTGTATGCAATCGTGCAAGACTTTCTCATTGAGGTGGGTACCATCATAAATTTCTCTATCCGAAGATGCCTACAAGGGCCATTTTTTGGCGGCTTACCACACCCATCTCTCATATGTGGGTTGTGCAGGCAGGCTGGAGTTGGGTGGTCCGGCGATGAGACTACACAGATGCCGCTACAGACTTTGGACACAAGGATGATCATACGGTATTCAGTGTGGCCTGGGGGCAAGTCACACCCAAGAGGAGTCGGGTTCATATTCCCACCAGCCTCTAAGAATGAGGCTGATGCTGAGGACACCTCTAAAGACGACGAGTTCCATATGGATGAGACTGTGGGAGAGCAGGCGACAAAGGAGATGCAGCAGACCAACGGACATATGTTTAGCTCTCAATTCCACAGCCTTCAGAGCGAAATTGATGGTCACAACAAAGAAGAAAACAGACAAATGAGAAGACTGACGGCTAGGCAGGACCACATGTTCGAGGCCATGACCATTTCCTGTGCCTCCTTGACGCAACGCTTCAAAGTTTCAATCCAAATGCTCAGTTTCCATACTAGCAACCTGCTCCAATGCCACGGTTCCCACCTTCTGATTTAAACAATGAAGAGCAACAGCCACCACCACCTCAAGCTTAGGCGATTACAGGGAAGTCCTCGTTTACTTAGTGCTTTATCTTTACAATGAGGACATTGTAATTATCAAGTTTGGGGGAGTTATTTAGTTTAATTTTGTTATGTTGCTTGTTTAATTTAGTAGTTAGTTTTGCATATTATGTTGCATGTTTAATTTATTTAGTTAGTTTTGCATATGTTAGTTTCATGTTTAGTTTAGGTACATTATAGGTTAGCATTCATGTAGTGTAATAATTGCATAGTAAAGTGGTATTGTAAATAGTTTTTATTAGTTTTTAATTTTCTTATGTTTATTCCATATAATATAATAATAATAATAATAATAATAATAATAATAATAATAATAATAATAATAATAATAATAATAATAATAGTTAAAGTATAAGTTATTTTGCATGAATCCAGTTGTTAGATAGTTCAGTTTATTTTGGTCAATGATGAGACTAAGTAAACAAGTACAGTACTGACTATTAGTACTTTAACGCGATTTTCTGTTATGAATTGAATCTTTTCCTATTTTCAACTGGTATAATAAAGGTTAGCACGTTAGAGACAACTATATTGACTGATTAAGTTTAAATTGGCACATAAAGGACTTCTTAAGGATAATACTAGTTTGAATAAATGAGAGGCATGAATAAGCGGAGATGGCTAAAATTAGACAAAAACTTAAGTTTGGGAGAAAATTTTGGGATATATAAGCTTCATAAATAAATAAATAAATATTGTGGCTAGTCTTGTTTCGGGGCCTTTGCTACTTGAGTAAGTAAGCCCGAGGGGATTGTCTCTACACCTAGTGCCCTAAGGTCTTTATGGTCTGGGAGTCGTTGGTCGAAAACTCGCTAAGGGATATCACTGTTAGCCTAATGGAATGAGATATTGTACAGTCATGAATGAAAAAAAATAAAAAATGTGAAAAGATCAAAAAGCCTCCGTAATGAAAAATAAAGCATAAGTATCCCGGATTGGACTCTTGAACTTGGTGGATGTTTGCATTTAGTTGGATCTAGCTTGTTCATGAATTTTGTGAGTTTACACTGTATGATGCCTTTAAAGAGATCTATTATATGTTGTATTTAGCATTATATTAGTTAGCATGGATGTTGAGCACACACGCACTATATTAGTAATAACAGTTTAAGATTTTATGATTGACTGGGAAATTATTGATTGGTTTTGATATAAAGTATTGTCATGTTTGCTTGATTTCTCTAAGGCCGGTTGACCAGACTTGTTTCTATCACTACTGCTGGATTCGTAGACATATAGACTAGTTGTATTACATTCCATGGCATTGCATAGCACTTGTATTTTGTTTTATGTTCAAGGACTAGCACGGGTTTAAGTTTGGGGGAGTTTGATGAGTGGGTTTTATACCTACGAATCAGCCTCTAATTCAAGTTTAAACTGTGTTAATTTGTTATTTTTGTGATTCGTTTTACTTATTTTGTGTTATTTCATGATTAGGTATGGTGGCGTAGAGTGTATGGCTTAAAAGGTGGTTTCGTGGCTAAAGTGGGCAAGAAAATGAGCAAAAATTAGGCTACTTGAGAGAAGACACCGCGTGTAGGCGGATATTATGAAACTAAAACCACAAAGGGTGGGGTACTTTGTCTAAAATAGTAGCACCCCCTGCCGGGGCGGGCTCTTAAAGAAGAAAAACCCCCGCCAGGGAGGCGGTACGGGAAAAGCAAAGAATCTTGTTTCAGTTGTACTACTGTAGAGGCGTGAAGGATAGAGTTGGCATGGTTTGGAATTGTAATGGGTGTCGAGTTATTGTCAGAAGACGTGTCCTAGGCTAGATATTAACAAGGAACAACAAGGGAGATAACAACTAACAATTAATTAGCAATAAGAGGCCCTAATTTTTGAGTAAAAGCATTAAAGGAAGGATTGTAGGTTGAAGTCACGATAATTGCAAATTGGAGCTAAAGAGAAGGGTGGTTTTGTATTCATTCTTTAATTCAATTATTGTAATTGGGATGATGATTACTTTGATGATTTCAGTTTTTAATTCGTTTATGATGAACTAATTTACTTATTAGGCTTATGACGGATCTTATGGTTGAAAGATAATTATGTAACTTTAAATTCCAATTTAATAATCTATCTTTTAGTTTATCTATAATGATTTGTGCTTTAATTTATGAATTGCTTGATCACCAATTCTATGTGGATTTGTATGGATTCGAGAGAGGAAATATGAATCTAGACTTAGTCACTATAGCATGTGTTCTTGAATTCTATGATTGAATGGAATCTTGATGAATGTTAGGGTAGAGATATGCCTAGTGTCGCATGTAATCGGATAGAGAACTTGAACTTAAACCTTATTTGACTGTAATTCACATAGAGATATAGTGAATTAGTTGACTAAGGTGTTTAGCTTAATTCTATCTAATTTGTGAATTTAAGCTAATATGGTATTAGTGCATCGAGAGGTGGCTAGTTCAACTTGAGTGTTCTTGATTAATAAACTGGGATAATGAATTGAACTGAAATAAGGTGTAATAATCGGAGTGATACTTAGAGTGAAGTTGTAAGCCTAATTATCCAAAATTTGCTTGAAATTACAGTTTTTAAGTTTATTGATTGCTTGGTATGTTTAGTATTTTTAATATTTTTAGTTTTTAATAGTTATAATTTTTAAATTGGATAGTTTAATAAAATTTGGATTAATATAGAGATGGTAATTGTGAGGATTAATTTCATATTTAATCTTTGTGGGAACGATACTTGACTTATCATTGTATTACTTGTTGACCATGTACACTTGCGTGATTGTGCGTAATTAGATTTCGACCAACAGGGTCTTAGGGACGGATTTGGTAGGTACCTTGTTAAGTAGGTATGCAGCCAATTCTAGGGCATATCCCCAAAAGGAAACTGGAAGGTCGGTAAAGCTCATCATGGATCGAACCATATCCAACAATGTTTGATTTCTCCTTTCAGATACACCATTCATATGTGGCATCCCTGGCGGAGTCCATTGTGAGATTATACCATTTTCTTTGAGACAATTAAGAAACTCACCGCTTAAGTATTCACCACCTCGATCTGATCGAAGAATCTTAATATTTTTGCCTGTTTGTTTCTCTACTTCACTTCTGAACTCTTTGAACTTTTTAAATGATTCAGATTTGTATTTCATTAAATACACATATCCAAATCTTGAGTGATCGTCAATGAATGTAATAAAATAAGAAAACCCTCCTCGTGCAGTCGTTATCATAGGTCCACATACATCTGTGTGTACCAACGTTAATAACTCTGTAACTCCTTCTCCTTTTCCATTAAAAGTAGATTTAGTCATTTTTCCCATGAGACAAGATTCACAAGTTGGATATGATTCATAATCTGATAGCTCTTGGAGCCCATCTTTATGCAACTTGGATAATCTTATTTCATTAATATGACCACGTCTACAGTGCCACATATAGGTATAATTAACATCACCTCTTTTTATTTTATTAGTTTGTTCAATTTAAAGTATATTTTCATGCAAGTTAAGTATATAAAGTCCATTTCGCAAATTACCAACACCATATAAAATATTATCATTATAAATAGAACAATTGTTATTCTTTATTATAATGTCAATACCATCCATATCCAATACAAAAATTGAAATATTATTTCTAATGATATTCATAAAAAATAACAATTATTTAAATAAATGAACTTGCCCGTAGGCGGTGCTAAATAATAAGTCCCTACAGCTAATACAACAACATTTGCTCCATTTCCCACTCATAGGACGATATTATCCTTGCTTAGCTTTCTACTTCTGACTAGACCCTGCATATTATTACTTATGTGAGAACCGCGGCCGGTATCCAATACCCAAGTAAAAGAAGATTGACTTTTAGAAAAAAATAATTTTAATCATAAACAAACCTTGATTAGGATTCGAAGCTTCTCCAATCTTCTTTTACTTTTTCTCCACAAGATAATCATTGTAGTTCCTCTTCCAGTGACCCGGCTTGTTGCAATGGAAGCAAATTCCTTTGCTAGCTGGATCAGGTTTCTTTTGATCGTTCACTTTCGCCTTACCTTTAACCTTCTTGGATTTCTTCTTTTGAGAAGATACCTTGGGCCTCTTCCTTTTCTTGGAAGAATCATCCACCATTAAGATATGGTCCTTCTTGGATGGGAAGTGACCTTCAATAGTTTTCAACATGTTAAGTAATTCAGGCAAGCTGACATCTAACTTATTCATGTGAAAATTCACAACATATTGTGAGAAGGTGTTCGGGAGTGACTGCAAGACTAAATCTTGACTCAACTCCCCATCCATGACAAACCTAAGTTGTCCAAGACGTTCAATCAGATTGATCATCTTTAAGACATGAGTCTTAACAGTAGTACCCTCGGTCATTCGAGATCGGAAGAGCTCCTTAGATATTTTATATCTGAAATTTCTACTTTGCTTTCACCATACATACTCTTGCGGTGCAATAGCATAGTAGGAGCATCCATGGTTTCATCTTGATCTTTCAAGCTCGTTACTTTCATGGATGCGAGCATGATGCATTGAGTCACGAGATGCATCATCTTGCCCTTTATTTAAAAGTAGCAATCTCTTCCGCAGAGGCTGTCTTTGCAACTTTTACAGGTACAGGTGAATTTATGACATAAGAAATCTTTTCAGTAGTGAGAACAATTCTCAGATTCCTTAATCAGTCCGTGTAATTCAGTCCGGTCAGTTTGTTAGTATCAAGTATGCTACGCAGTGAAATTAGTGAATGTGACATTTTTCAAAATTCTGCATGTAAAAAAGATAATATTTTAGCAAACATTCATTTATTAATGTATTTTACCAAAATAAATTATGTCTTATTTTATATTGGTATCTCCCACTATTTTCTTCAAACTATATTACCCTCATCAATATAGTTCGGCAATATCTAATTAAAGATTTGCTAGTGAGAATAAGGTGTTAAAGTTTGTGCCCTAGAGGCCAATTATTTGATATAATTGCTTAACATTTTGATATTATATTTGATTGAGTAAATAAATAATTTTATTATGGTTTTATTTATTGCGTTATATAAATGTTAACATAATAAAATTTCTTAGAATAGTGATACAAATTATATAGTTTCAAGTATGTGACTTGAACATGAGATTATATAATTACAATTAGTATCATTGTTCTTAAATGTTCCTAGTCGAGTATCATTGTTGATGTGACAACAATGATGCATTGAGACTAGTATGTGGATTGACTGATGACCAAATCTCATTGGTCATAAATATATGAGATATTAAGTCAATTCATAGGTACGTGTTAGAGAACGATGTACTGGACAGACCCACCATGAAAATTCTATGTGGAGCATTATGCGAAGTGTCATTAGCGATTCTCATAGTGATAATGATGTAATGATCCTCCGACCTGAAATCACTATATTACTATACGGGAATTTATGTACTTTGATATCATCAAAGGTCACCTTTAATATGATGGACTATAAAGGTGATTATTGGGTACATCATGAATCGTGTTAGGAATATGAGTGATCTAGATGGAATTTAACTCTCCTATGTATTAGGGGTGATATCCATAGGCCTCTTGATTGAGTAGGACTATGAAATGCATGGCCATGCTCAAATAGTGATTTGTTTCATATAGTCTACTCATTGATCAAGAGAAACTCATATTAAATTATGAAGAGTATGACACATTCCATGACTCGAGTTTAATCTAGGATATTAAGGTTAAAAGGATTAAATTACATTGAAATATTGGTCACAAAAAGGTTGCATCGAATCATCGATCTTATTATTACTTGGGTAGCAGTGATGCATTACTAGATGTCGATCACTATTTATAATTTTATAATATAATTTTAGAATTATTGCCAACGTAATAATAACATATAGGGTCACACACATAGAGCGTAATTAAAAGGGAATTAATTTAAATTTTAAAGATTTAAATATGTCAATATGATTGATAGTATTTAAATTAATAGGATAATTTATATAGAGGTATATTAATTAAGTAAGACTTAATTAAGATATATATATATATATATATATATATATATATATATATATAAATTCAGATTTTATTTTAGAGTTTTGATTAATTCCTTTTAACCGCTATATATATATATATTAGGAATAATCATCATAACCTCACAAACCCTAGCCACTCCTAGAGAGAGACTAGAGAGAAAACCTTTGAAAATCCTGATCTTTGGTGGCTAGTACCGTAGTTCTCTTCACTGTAGATCGTGTGACGATTCGCAGGCATTCATGTGGATACCGTAGAGACGTAGTACCGTGAGGAATTGCGTTGGAGATTCGAAGCGTTTCAAAAAATTCTATAATCGGTATAATATCTAAATACTGAATTATTATGTTTTCGCGTGGATCCTGTTTTAGGGTTTCGGATTTAGCTTTATAATTTTTATTTTCCGCTGCGTTTTTATGCCGCAATCCCTACATAAGGATCTCATTTCAAATGTATATAGCCTTGTGTGTCCACAACAAACTATATATAAATAAATAGGTAGACAACTTTTGTCAATTACATCATCATATAACTCCTTATATTTTGCCTCTTAAATCATAATGGTCAAGTGTGTGCACATCTGAACTAAGATAATTTAAGTTAAGTCATACCCAGCATTTCCATTTAAGTGAAGAGAAAAATACAGCCCTTGTGTGTGCACAACAAAGCGGTAATGTTCAATTCCTTATAAACATCATATGTAATAAAAATAGCATCTCAAATATTTAATACTCGCCTTGTGTGTGCACAACAAACTCAAATTAAATATTTAATGCTCTATTATTTTTATCATGCTAGAAGGCGACGCTCGATATTCCAAATTTCTTTGAACATTACAACTTAATATAATTTCATTGAGGGGTTTGTTATTATTAGTCTCATCTTGTTTAGCGCGCATGCAAATATATATATATATATATATATATATATAAAATACGCATCATATTATTAAACATGCGAAGCATGTTTGCATAATATATAATACATATATAATATTAGCATGCACATATAGAATACTATATTCTACCCGGATTGATTATGGATTTTTATTCTAGTTTGGTTCACTAGAGCCACCAAGTGAACCAAAAGATCAAACCCTAGGGTGCAAGAATAAATATTTAAATATAACTATTACAATTAAACATGGGCTCTGTGACGCCCCCAAAATAGGTCCATTCCATCCAACTCATTCTGAGTCGCCAAATACATGGTACAGAAAACAACTACAACTTTATTACAACAATTGTCGTGCAAAATACAACAACACATATGTTGTGAGTTTGGATACAAATATATATCAACTGTGACTCATGTCCCAACCGTGGACAACACCTCATAATGACACCTTACATAAAGGTATAGTCGAAAACTGTTTTAGAAATTAGAATCTTTGGGAAGTGCTCAAGGAAACCTTCGTACATGGGAGGCCATGCGTCTAGGTTATTATAGATATCATATACCCACAGAATTATCATTGGTTGACCCAATAGACCCCAAAGAAAAACGAGGTGATTACTATCATATTCTTTCCAATGGCGAGTCTTCTCTTGACATGTCATTATCTCCACTGTCTCTAATTGAGGGTTATATTTCAAATAGACTCCAAGATCATATAGATAGTGCTGGTAGATATACTCAGCAAGTGGATGAGCACAACCCTATCTTATGATGACACGAGGTTGTATTTCATTAGACATCTTGTATGTGGCAAAACACCCTTCCAAGTTAAATTCACCTCACCCTCAACATCTATAGACCACCGTTCTATTCCCTTGTTATTCCCCCGCTCGACCCAGCTACACTTTTATTACCTGAAAGGAATTGTGAAGCAAAAGGGTGAGCACAACTAGCTCAGTAAAGAATATCATGACTAAGGATAAATAAATTATCAATAGCCTTCAACAGTAATATATATGAGATTTAGAACATATGGTAGATGATAAAACTTTTCAACCATAGTTGCAGCGGAATGAGCAATCCATTAGAAGAGTCAAATAGACTATAAAGTCTATTATCTTCTCCACGTTAAAAGTCCACCAACAATGTTTTATCCCTGTAACATCAATCAACAGTTCCTTTCCACAATCAAAGGAATAACTCATAATCATAATTGTGATTCTAAATTCCTCTTCGCATCCAAGACTAAGATAATTTTCATCACCTGTCTTTACCTGAAACATCAAAGATCATGGTTATACCAAATCACAGTTCCTGTTCATAATCATACTAATAAATTCATCTTTACACCACGGGCCAAAGATATTCATCAATAGTTCATCTTTGCACTACATGCCAAAGATATTCAACAACAAGTCATCTTTGCACTACGGGCCAAAGATATTCATCAATAATTGATCTTTGCACTACAGGCCAAAGATATTCATATCTCAAAGAAATACATAATCATTTCAGAATTTATATAAACCATAATTATAACCATATATGTTGATCAATTCACCTTTGCACTTAAGCTAAAGATATTCAATTATAAATTCAATGGTCATGATCATACCAGTCAACAATTTAACTTTGCACTACTGGCCAAAGAGAACCTATAGTTACGATCATACCAATAATCTACCCATCTTTACACTCAAGTCAAAGAGAAATATCATCATTAAGGTTATAAGAATGTTATATATGATAATAAAAACAATATAATCAACATATAGATTTAATCTCAAGAGTAAGATTCATAAATCAATGATTTCATAACACCTTAATCAAAATGTTATAAATCACTTCATAATCTCATAATCTAATATTATTAATATTACCACAATATTTTAATCATTTCTTAAACTTATAAACAATTTATTTTAATTGTTTACACTTTACTAATAAATGCATTTAATCATCCTAAAATGCCAAACTCATAAGATTTCATCACCAATAACCAAAACCCTCATAAAAAATCTGCATATACCTCATATATGATTCTCAAGCCATAAAATCATACTTTCCAATTTTCTTACTTCACATAACATATTTAATTCATTTACTCATAACTAGAATATTTTCATGAAAAATACCAAATCAGTTCCAAAAATATTTTTTTTTCTGGGATTTAGCATAATATAGTCCCATATTGAACATATATTTTTCTCAGAATTTTTAAAATTCATTTACTATTTTTCATATGGCCAAAACTGCCGAATATTTAAACATTTATCATAAATTGTACTTTTATCCAAAAATTATGAAATTTACAGGATATACTGATATTTTATAGATGTACTCTCAATAAAAATTTTACCAATTTTGGAGTTAACCACAAGGAGTTATAAGCGTTTACTTTTAAAATAGTCTTTTCTCATAAAATCCATAACTATTAATCTATATATCCAAAAATCGCCATTTTTGGACACAATCAACAAAACTCATCAAATTAGCATTTCAAATTTTTCCAAAATTTTTGAAGGTTCAGAAAAATTTCGAAATTGAAAAACATAATAACCCTTACATCTTAACGACAATATCCCTTACCTCAAAAGAGCAAGACTTGATTGGAATAACTTATTTGAACGAACTTGCAAGTATAGCAACACTCAAGATATCAAAATACTCACAAGAATACACTCGATAATATAGAGAGAGAAGTAGAGAGAAAACTTCAGTTTCTGGTGTGATTTTCAATTCTAACCTAAGCACCTATTTATAAGAAATTGCTTAGAACACCAAAGCAGAAAATTGAATATAATAATATTATTTATAAACAAAATTCCTAAGCACACCACCAGCTGATTTCAACCATTTAACACATGCCCCTCAAATGAAAAAAAACGTTTTTCTTAAAAATAATAATTAAAACTTCCAAAAATCAATTATTTCGGAACTTCGGAACTTCAATAATTCATAATAAATAGCCCTTTTATCAGAAAAATTCAAAACACATGTCCTTTCCATAGGAAATTCCATTCTCTACAATTTTGCAGAAGAAAGTTTTTCCAAATTCAAAGCGAAATTGGCCAAGAAATCCACAAGCGGACGATTTTACAAGCTATAATCAAATTTCAGTCAAAATTTGTGTCCACCAACATGTTTAACATGTGTTAAACATTTTTTGTAACACACAAAACATGTTTTTAGCATTTATTGCAACAAAACTACTCTTCCTCCTCATTTATTCATATATTACACATTTATTGTAAAAATATCACCATTATTATATTACTGTAATATAATAATATATTTTATCAGAAAAGATAAAATATCAATTTTCAACAATTGTCACATTAAAAATTTTCTCCATCTATAACCACATAAAATGAATATTTTCCTTATCATATAAATCAATAATTAATTATTTACAAATAATATTACAAATCCACAATACTGACAACCAGGCAGTTTCCAAGAAAGATGGGGCTTTCCAATTAGGATTTCTCCTTACTGGCGCGCAATTAGATGACCAAACCTCTCCTTGACAGAACTTTCTAGACATTGTCAATAATGCTATCTAATAATATTATCTAAATAATATGAATTATTGATCCGATAATGGGAAATACTGTGCCGTGACAATTATTGAAACAACAATAATATAAAATATCAACGTAGTAATTATTGAATCAATAAAATAAAATATTGAACAGTAATTACTGTAACAATTATTGAGTAATGCCTTCTTACGAAATTTTTTTTTATCATGCTTCATGAATAGTACTCGTGAATAGTAACTCATGAATAGTAACTCATGAATAGTAACTCGTGAATAGTAACTCATGAATAGTAACTATAAAAAATTTGAATACTTTTATTTCATAAAATTTGGGGTCTTACAAGCTCCATTATAAATGGGTCTTCGAGCGCTCTTTGCTCCTTGATATTCGATTCTTCGAAAAACTTCTAACTAATCCTATTACAATTAAATTATTTAATTTAAATAGAAATATTGATCAATAGTCAAGGGGAAGTACATAGGAGAGAGATAGAATTTACATCAAGAAGAAAATTAGAAAAGACGAGGTACGCAGACCCCATTTAATAAAACCCATTCATTCAAGCATCCAACCAAAATAAATTCAAGCACATTGGTTAATAGTCCATAATCAATCCCATTTATTATCATACATATCATCATATGTATCAATAAATAAAACATTCATCTTATGAATAAAATCATTCCATATATATATATATATATATATA
The DNA here is from genome assembly GCA_020205605.1 of Panax ginseng. Taxonomy (NCBI): domain Eukaryota; kingdom Viridiplantae; phylum Streptophyta; class Magnoliopsida; order Apiales; family Araliaceae; genus Panax; species Panax ginseng. Next base: position 77,348,968 of record CM035133.1, on the reverse strand, counting down.
TATATATGAGTATCATTTAATGGGTAATTTTAAATTACATGAAATCCAATTTCAAAATTAAAATAAACTCTTTATTTTAATATAAAATTATTAACATTAATATATATATATACACACATATTTGGAATGCATGTTAAGTATTATATATATATATATATATATATATATATATGGGCTATATATATACATGCATTTGTGTATTACATGTAGGGCTATGGCGATAGATTTTTTGGGCTATAGAGATGGTTCACCGGTCACCATAACCCAAATAACTATGGCGACGGGTGAAACCGTCGCTATAGCCCAAAAAACCATCGCCATTGTAAGACCCCGAATTTTATAAAATAAAAGTATTCAATTTTTCTTATATTTTTCTTATAATTATTATTCAGTAAATGGTTAAATTGATAAGAAGTAAAGTTAAGGGTGATATATGAAAAAAAAAATTCAAAATATGCAAGTGGTTATAAAATACACATTGTTGTCGGGGAATATTCGTTTGGTCGTGGAATATTCTTGTTGTCGGGAAATATTAAATGCAATGGTATGACCATTTGTGGGCCCCATAATGAGAAAAAACTATCGGATGAAGAAAATGACAATTTTGAGTTTTTATAAATACTTGGCGTAATTATTATTGTTACCTTTGTTGGATTATCATTGGTTAAAATACGATGTCTGGCGTGGTTGTCTGATGCTATACAGATATTACTACAGATATTTTTGAATTATTGATTCTTACGTGAAGAAGACACTACTCAATAATTATTACAGTAATTACTATTCAATATTTTATTTTATTGATTCAATAATTCTTTGCGTTGATATTTTATATTATTGTTATTTCAATAATTATCATTACATGATATTTCCCATTATCGGATCGATAATTCATATTATTTGAATAATATTATTAGATAGCATTATTGGTAATGTCTAGAAAGTTACATCGAGGAGAGGTTTGGTCACCTAATTGCGGCTACTTTGTAAGGAGAAATCCTTATCGGAAAGCCCCCCTCTTTCTTGGGAGCTACTTTGGTTGTCATTATTGTGATTACGTAATATTATTTGTGAATAATTATTTATTGATTTATATGATAAGGAAATATTTATTTTATGTGGATATAAATGATGGATATATTTTATGTGGTTGTAAATGAAGGAATTAGTGTTGAGATATTTTATCAGTATTTTGTCGGAATGGAGGCATTAAAAATCAAATCAGTGTTCTTAAAGCTCTATTGCGTGAGTTATAATTTTAATCCGACCGTTGGATCGTTGTGATTTTTGGATATGTTATACATATATAAGTTGAGTATATGCCCACAAATTTTGAACCGTTAAAAATTAACGTATGATTTGTTATGAATTTTAAGAGGTATTAAAAATCATCCGTTTGTGGATTTCGGATATTTTCGATTTGGAATTTGGAAAAACTTTCTTCTGTAAAGTTGTAGAGAATTTGATTTCCTATGGAATGGGCATATAATTCTTATTTTTCTGATAAAAAGGCTATTTATTATGAATTATTAAAGTTTCTGATTATTGTTTAAATGATAAAACATTTTGGAAAATTCTAGAATTGGTGGACCCTACTTTTGGTTGGTGAGAAATATGCTTAAATTTTATTTCAAATGTGGTGGGTGGCAATAGTAGCAGGTAAAGCCAACAAGTAGCAGGTCAAGTTTGCTTCGGTGTGCTAGCATTCTCCTATAAATAGGTGCTTAGGTTAGAATTGAAAATCACATCAGAAACATAAGTTTTCTATCTCTATATTATCGAGCGTATTTTTGTGAGTATTTAGATACTTTGAGAGTTGTTATTCAGTGTAAGTTTCCTTCGGCTTTACATCCAATATTTCAGTCAGAAATACTGCTCTTTTAAGGTAGGGGATTTTAAGGGATTGTAAGGGATGTTACTTTCTTCGTAAATGATATTATTTTCTTTCAATATCATTATACCGAAATATTGGAGTGAGTTTTATTGTGGAATGTCTACCTTTTGTCATGTTGGGGTTACTATTCACGTATACGGTACTATTCACGATATCTGAAGACTATTAAATGTATATAGCACTATTTATTTACATTATACGATATTATTTATGTATACAGTACTATTTATGAATATGAGTTACTATTCATGAGTTACTATTCACGAGTTACTATTCATAAGTTACTATTCATGAGTTACTATTCACGAGTTACTATTCATGCGGTACTACTATTCACGACAAAATTGGTTCTTTTTCTGACCAAATTATCGTTGATTTATGAATATTACTCTTGAAATTAAATACAGTTGTTGATCATATTGTTTTTATTATCATATATAACATTTTTATAATCTTGGTGAAGAAATTTCCCTTTGACTTGAGTGTAAAGATGGGTAGATTATTGGTATAATCGTGACTATGGGTTCTCTTTGGCCAGTAGTGCAAAGTTGAATCGTTGACTGATATGATCATGACCATTGAATTTACAATTGAATATTTTTAGCTTAAGTGCAAAGGTGAATTGATCAACATGGTTATAATTATGGTTTATATAAATTCGAAATGATTATGTATTTTTTGAGATATTAATATCTTTGGGCTGTAGGTAAAAGATGAATTATTGATGAATATCTTTGGCAGAGTAGCAAAAGATGACTGTTGTTGAATATCTTTGGCTTGTAGTGTAAAGATGACCTGTTGTTGAATATCTTTGGCCTGCAGTGAAAAGATGACCTATTGTTGAATATCTTTGGCATGTAGTGCAAAGATAAACTGTTAATGAATATCTTTGGCCCATAGTGCAAAGATGAATTTATTGGTATGATTATGAACATGAACTTTGATTTGGTATATCCATGATCTTTGATGTTTCAGGTAAAGACATGTGATGAAAATTATCTTCGTTTTGGATGAAAAGGGAAATTAGAACTACAATTATGATTATGAGTTATTCACATGATTGTGGACAGGAACTGTTGATTGATGTTACAGGAATAAAACATTGTTCGTGGACTTTTAACATGGAGAAGATAATAGACTTTATGGTCTATTTGACTCTTCTAATGGATTGTTCGCTCCGCTGTAACTATGGTTGAAAAGTTTTATCATCTACCATATGTTCTAAATCTCTGATTTATTACTGACAAAAGTTATTGATAATTTAATTATCTTTAGTTATGATATTCTTTCTTGGGCTATTTGTGCTCACCCTTTTTGCTTCACAATTCCTTCGGTGTAACAAGTGTAATTATGGAATTGTCGGGGGGTAACATGGGAATAAAATGGTGGTCTATAGCTTTTGAGGTTCTCCCTAAATAGTATGAAAATAATTTTATTGAGAACTTTAGATAAGGGTGTCGTATTGTATACGTAATTTGATATTTAATTTTGGTGAACTGAATACGGTGAGGTGAACCCAACTTTGGAAGGGTGTTTTCCCACTATCATACAAAATGTCTAATGACCTACAACCTCGTGTTATCATAAGACAGGGTTGTGCACATTCACTTTCTGAGTATATCTACGAGCACTACTAATATAATCTTGGAGTTTGGTTAAAATATAATTTTCAATTGCAGACAGTGGAGATAGTTATATGTCAAGAGAAGACTCACCATTGGAAACAACATGATAGTAATCTTCTTGTTTTTCTTTGGGGTCTATTGGGTAAACCAAGGATAATTCTGTGGGCATATGATATCTATCATAACCTAGACGCATGGTGTGACGCCCCCAAAATAAGTATACACCACACCCATTCTGAGTTGCCAAATACATGGTACAGAAAGAAAACTACAACTTCAATAATACAATTGTCGTGCAAAATACGACAACACATACTATGAGTTTAAATACAAATATTGTCTTCTAGACAATATCCACACTCAAATAAGTCCTCATTACAATTATTCATACACTATTTTACAGAAATAGTGAGGACTGCTAAAACATCTTTCTAGAACCATCACTCTATACCCCGACTAGATCCTGCTATGTTCTCACCTCCTAAGAAGAAAAATGGAACAAAAAAGAAAAGGGTGAGTTCAACTAGCCCAGTAAAGAACATTATGACTAAGATAATATACAAAAAATTATCATTAGTCTTCAACAGGGAAAAATCTGATAGAATATAGTAGACAACAAGTTTTAGATCAATAACTGCAGTGGAAACATCAATCCATTAGAAGAGTCAAGTAGAGAATGAGTTCTACTATCTTTTAAGATTTAAAAGTCCATCATCAATATTTTATCCCTGTAACATCAATCAATATACATCTTTAATCAAATATTCATCTTTGCACGACAGGCCAAAGATATTCATTTATATCACCAGTTGGTCATGTTTATCTCAACACCTGCTCATCTTTGCACTACGGGCCAAAGATATTCATCAGTTAATCATTCATCTTTGCACTACAGGCCAAAGATATTCAATAATATCATCATTAAGGACTGGGGATGATGAAAAACATTTTAGAGAATGAATCCAGTGAGACAAAATGTGAAATATTAGGGATTCGTGTTACAGTTTATCCAAGATCACTAATACTTCATAATAACCAATTTTGAAGCAGAATTCAAAAATAAAGATCAAAACATGGATACAATCAAAGATAGTAACCATAATAGACATCTTGGACAAAAAGGAAAATTTTTATTTTTCGGTGAATAGTGTCGTATTCGTGAATAGTGCCGTATATGTGAATAGTAACCCCGACACAAAAAGTTCCAAATTTGATTAAAAAGTTCAAACTAATATTTCTAAGTATAATGATATTGAAGAAAATAATATCATTTAAGAAGAAAATAACATCCCTTACCTCAAAGAAAGCAGTGCTTGGAATGAAAGGTGGAAGTGATCTTTGAATGAAACTTGTCTTGAGCAATAACTCTCAAAGTATCTAAATACTCACAAAATACGCTCGATAATATAGAGAGAGAGAAAGCTTATGTTTACGGTGTGATTTTCAATTCTAACTTAGCCCTCTATTTATAGGAAAATGTTAGCACGCAAAAGGCAGACTTGACTCTTCACGCCAAAAATCTTGTGTAGTGACAATTATTAAACAACAATAATATTATATATCAACGCAGCAATTATTGAATCAATAAAATAAAATATTGAACAGAAACTACTATAACAATTATTGAGTAGTGCCTTTTACGCACGAATCAATAATTCAACAATGCATGCTGTCTGGTGTCTTGCATAAACCACGCGTATTCGTATTTTAACCACCGGTATTCAACGATTGTTACTTGGTAACAATTACGTAGATTATTTATAAAACTCAAACTTTGTCATTTTCTTCATCAAGCGGTTATTCCGTTATGGGGCCCATTTGATTGATTCTTGGCGTCGTATGGATATTCAAGCAATAAGAATATTCCACGACCACCAAATGAATATTCCACGACAAAAAGAATATTCCACGATCAAAACGAATATTCCTTGACAAAGGAATATTTTATAACCCTTTTGCTTATTTTGTAAAATTTGCACATTTCACCCATAACCAAAGTATTATATCAAATTAACACCTTATTAATTTAGAATAATGAATAGAAAATTCAATTTTATTTATAATAAGTTGGGGTCTTACAACCTCCCTTCCTTATAAAATTTCGTCCTTGAAATTGACGTACGTACCTGGTGTTTCAAAAAGATGAGGGTACCTCGCTTTCATTTCTGATTCCAACTCCCAGGTCATTTCCTTAATAGTATGGTTCCTCCACAAAACCTTAACTTGTGGTATAACCTTGGTGCGTAGGACATGCTCTTTCCTATCCAAGATCTTAACAGTTACCTCCTCGTACGTTAAATCTTCAGCTATCTAGTCTGCTTCTAACTCAATAATGTGGTTCGGGTGTTTCACATATTTACCAAGCATAGATATGTGAAAAACATTATGAACACGAGACATGTTTGGAGGTAATGCGAGTCTATATGCCACATTTTCTATTCGGTCAAGAATCTTAAATGGACCAACAAATCTTGGATTGAGCTTTCCTCTCTTTCCAAATCTTGTAACTCCCTTCCATGGAGCAACACGTAACAATACATGATCCCCAATATTAAATTCCACGTCCTTTCGATGAAGATCAGCATAACTCTTTTGTCGATCCTGTTAGGTTTGAATACGTTGTCGAATCATTTAGATTTTTTTGTAGTCATACGTACTAATTCTGGTCCCAACAACGTTGCTTCTCCCACCTCGTCACAGCATACTGGAGAACGACACTTTCGTCCATACAACGCCTCGAATGGAGCCATGCCTATACTTGCTTGATAACTATTGTTGTAGGAGAATTCCACCAATGGTAAATACTTATCCCAACTCCCTTTGAAGTCTAGGACACATAGTCTTAATACATCTTCAAGAGTTTGAATAGTCCTCTCCGATTGTCCGTCCAGGTTTGAGGATGGTATCAGAAGCCAGATAAATAAATCCATGCCCATAGCTTTACGCAAGCTAACCCAAAATCGTGAAGTGAATCTTGGGTCGCGATCCGAAACTATGGATCTTGGCATGCCATGCAATCTCACAATCTCGTTCACGTACATATCTGAGCAAAGAAGTTCAACGGAATAAGTTTCACGTATAGGCAAGAAATGAGCGGACTTGGTTAATCTATCAACAATAACCCAAATCGCATCTATACCTTGAGAAACCTTGGGAAGACCATGTAACGAAATCCATAGTAATGTGTTCCCACTTCCATTAGGAATCTCAAGTCGTTCTGCAATGGACCTTTTGGTACTTGATGTCTCGCGTTTACACGTTGACAAGTTAAACACCTCGAGATAAACTCCGCGATCTCTCTCTTCATATAGTTTCACCAAAATGTATGTCGAATATCATGATACATTTTGGTACTCCCAGGATGGATTACAAACGGGGTGTTGTGTGCCTCCATCATGATTCTATGCTTCAAGTCAGAATCGTTAGGAACGCAAAGTCTAGAGTTGACTTGAATTATTCCTTCTTCATCGATTCTTGCTTTTGGAATATCTCCTTCTTGCACTTTCTTCTTCATACACATCATCCCCAGGTCCGTAGCTTGAGCAGTTTTAACTTTATCGATTAAAGTCAATTCTACTCGTATATCATCACGTGGGTCCCTAGAGTCTTTAACTCTATCTCTATCATTTGTAAATTATACAAAATAGGTATTTATGTTCAACAATATCGCACTCGTACTTGCGTTGGATCTTCTACTTAACGCGTCAGCTACAACATTCGCTTTTCCAGGATGGTATGGTCAAAACAAGTGCCGAAATGAGTCGCGTCTTGAACTCTTGGAAAATCTTCTCGCATTCCTCGCTCCATACGAATTTTGTATCTTTCTGATTCAGCTAAGTTAACGGAATAGAGATTCAAGAAAGTCCTTCCACGAATCTCCGATAGTAACCAATTAAGCCTAGAAAGCTAGATATTTCGATTACTGGCTTAAGTTGCTCTCATGTGTGATTCATATCCCAATCTTGGATTGCACGTGACAATGGCACCTATCGTTTTACCACCACACAAATATAAAGTTCCCGGAGAATGCGGCTTTGGTGCATTCCACAAAGGAAGTCACCGGATAGAGGCTCGGTACCAACTTTTGTACTTGGGTTTTAACTCCTAAAGTTCAATAGGAGCCATTTGATAAAAGATTTTAGAAATGGGTTTTGTCTGGGTTCAAAGTCGATACAAAATTCAATATCACACTCTGGGGTAGGCAGGGGAAATTCTTGAAATCGTCGGAAATTCTCTAACAATGAAATATTATCCAAATCTGACTTGTCTCTGTTCAAATCCATAACATGGGCTAAGAAAGCTTGACATCCGTTTTTCAATAAGCGAATAGGTTTGTGGCTTGATATGATGATGGTGATTTTAGTGGTTTAGTTGCTTGAATTCGCATAACGGGTTGGTTAGGAATATGAAAACTAACAACCTTACGAAAACAATCAATTTTGGCATGATGAGTGGTTACTTGATCAATTCCTAAAATCACATCAAAAGCAAGTATCTTTAAAGAGATAAGATCAGCAGGTAATATGATAGTGCCAACTTGGATCAAGCAAGATTTATAAACTGTAGATGTAACGAAGGTTTCACCCAACGGAGTTTCAACAGATAAGTCGAAGTCTAATTTCTCCGGAGTCAAGTTTAAACGTTGAGCACAAGCAGGAGAGATAAAAGAATGGGTAGAACCGGTATCTAGTAAAGTATAAACTTCTCAAGAGTTTATGATTAGCTTACCCGTGATCACCTCATTCGGGTTCCTCACATTTTGGCCAGTTACGACAAACGCTCTTCCAGGAACCGCTGATTTTGACTTATCTGGGATAGCTTTTGGAGTCACCACCCCCGTTGAACTTGGTTTTGCTACAGAACACTCTCGGGCTATATGACCCTCCTTTCCACAGTTATAACATACCTTGGATTGTTGTGGGCAGTTTGGGCTGATAAGTCCCTCTTTCCCGCATTTATAACACACGACCGGTGGTCGTTCTCCTCCCCTAGCAACAATTGATGCAGGTGTTGCTACTGATGTCTTCCCGTCATTGTTGAATCTCCTCTTTTTGAAATTTCCATTAGACTCACCTCTTCTATTATCATGGCCACGATTACCACCTGAGTGGTTACCGCTTTTGTCAGTATTCTTCCTCCTCATTTGGTTATCATCACTCCGATGATATTTCTTTGTCACCGGTGTGACCCTGGTTATGATCCCTCGGTTGAGTATACTCATTATCTCGCTCTAATAATTGAGCCACATTGACAACATACGAATATAGAGAAAATTTATGAGAGATAAGGTATTGACGAATCTCGGGTTTTAGACCTCTCAGAAACATCCGCGTCATACGTTCCTCATTCTCTACCAAATGAGGTGCAAACCTGGACAACTTCGTGAACTTCGTCTCGTACTGAGACACCGTCATGTTGTTCTGTTCCAGTCTAATAAACTCTACCTCCTTCATATGACGAATACTTTCAGGAAAGTACTTGTCATTGAACAATTTCTGAAATCTTTCCCAAGACATGTTGAATGCAGCTGGCTGGGTACGCTTCACAGATTCCCACCAGTAATCTGCCTATCCACGGAACATAAAGGTGGCGAATGGAACCTTTTGTTCCTCCATGCATCCCAAGACAACGAATATCTTGGTAATTTGCTTGACCCACGTTTTTGCCTTAATCGGATCGGGCTTTCCCCAGAAATATGGTGGTCCCAACTCCTTGAACTGCTTGGCCGTGAACTACAAAAAGCTCCTAAACATTCCATCATTCATCGTTTGCTCGGTAGTGTTGTTTATAGGAGGAATATTGTCTTCCTGTTGCACGATCTCCTGGTTTGTGACTAAAGGTTGTTCCACAATCTCATACACTCCATTGTTAACGTTCTCAGCAGCCATTCTTAAATACTGCCATAAAACAAGGGTTAATCAAACAAATTAATATATCACATAATTTCCCTATAATATGACCGATCAACAAATAAGCTTAGATAGGACACACTAGCGAAGGATTTACTCATCTCTCCCCTCATAGTTCTATCCCCCGATCTCCGCCAGAGACCATATCCCTAAGCTTTGATACCAACTGTGACGCCCCCAAAATAGGTATACCCCACACCCATTCTGAGTCGCCAAATACATGGTACAGAAAGCAAACTATAACTTCAATAATACAATTGTCGTGTAAAATACGACAACACATACTGTGAGTTTAAATACAAATATTGTCTTCTAGACAATATCCACACTCAAATAAGTCCTCATTACAATTATTCATACACTATTTTATAGAAATATTGAGGACTGCTAAAACATCTTTCTAGAACCATCACTCTATACCACGATTAGATCCTGTTATGTTCTCACCTCCTGAGAAGAAAAATGGAACAAAAAGGAAAAGAGTGAGCTCAACTAGCCCATTAAAGAACATTATGACTAAGATAATATACAAAAAATTATCATTAGTCTTCAACAGGGAAAAATCTGATAGAATATAGTAGACAACAAGTTTTAGATCAATAACTGCAGCGGAAACAACAATCCATTAGAAGAGTCAAGTAGAGAATGAGTTCTACTATCTTCTAAGATTTAAAAGTCCATCATCAATATTTTATCCCTGTAACATCAATCAATATACATCTTTAATCAAATATTCATCTTTGCACTACAGGCCAAAGATATTTATTTATATCACCAGTTGGTCATGTTTATCTCAACACCTGCTCATCTTTGCACTACGGGCCAAAGATATTCATCAGTTAATTATTCATCTTTGCACTACAGGCCAAAGATATTCAATAATATCATCATTAAGGACTGAGGATGATGAAAAACATTTTAGAGAACGAATCCCGGTGAGATGGAAGGACAAATATTAGGGATTCGCGTTACAGTTTATCCAAGATTACTAATACTTCATAAGAACCAATTTTGAAACAGAATTCAAAAATAAAGATCAAAACATGGATACAATCAAAGATAGTAACCATAATAGACATCTTGGACAAAAAGGAAAATTTTTTATTTTTAGGTGAATAGTCTTAGTATTAAGTGAATAGTGCGATTATACGTGAATAATTGTCGTATCATCGTGATTAAAAGTTCAAACCAATATTTGACATAATGATATTGAAGAAAATAATATCATTTAAGAAGAAAATAACATCCCTTACCTCAAAAACGGTGCTTGAATGAAAGATTCAAGTGATCTTTGAATGAAACTTGTCTTGAACAATGAACTCTCAAAGTATCTAAATACTCACAAAATATGCTCGATAATATAGAGAGAGAAAGCTTAAGTTTCTGGTGTTATTTTCAATTCTAACTTAGCCCTCTATTTATAGGAAAATGTTAGCGGCAAGGCAGACTTGACACGCTCTTCTGAAGAAAATCTTGTCATGATGACAATTATTGAAACAACAATAATATTAAATATCAACGCAACAATTATTGAATCAATAAAATAAAATATTGAGCGAAGTAACTCTCGTAACAATTATTGAGTAGTGCATTCTTACATACTGAATCAATAATTCAACAAATTGTCGTAACAAGTGTAGTGCTACTATGCAACCACGCGTATTACTGTATTTTAACCACTAGGTATTCCAACAGTGTTAACGGTAACAATTACGCCGTTATTTATAAAACTCAAACTTTGTCGTTTTCTTCATCCGACAGTTATTCCGTTATGGGGCCCACAATTGATTGCGCCGTCGTACGGATATTCCCGACAAAAAGAATATTCCACGACCAAACGAATATTCCCTGACAAAAGGAATATTCCACGACCAAACGAATATTCCTTGACAAAAGGAATATTTTATAATCACTTGCTTATTTTGTAAAATTTGCACATTTCACCCATAACCAAAGTATTATATCAAATTAACACCTTATTAATTTAGAATAATGAATAGAGAAAATTTAATTTTATTTATAATAAGTTGGGGTCTTACACATGGCCTCCCATGTACGAAGGTTTCCTTCAGCATTTTCCAAAGATTTTAATTTCTAAAATAGTTATTGACTGTATCTTTATGTAAGGTGCAATTGTATATATTTGTATCAAACTCACAACGTATGTGTTGTTGTATTTTTCATGACAATTGTATTAATAAAGTTGTAGTTGTTTTCTATACCATGTATTTGGCGACTCAGAATAGGTTGGGTGGATTGGACCTATTTTGGGGGCGTCACATTTGGTATCCGAGCTTAGGGATATGATCTCTGGTGGAGATCCGGGATTAGAAATAGGAGGGGAGAGACGAGTAAATCCTTCACTAGTGTGTGTCCTACCTAAGCTGAATTTTCTTACTTAAGTTGACAAATTTTGATATGTCAATTAACCTTTGTTTTGAAGCTGTATTAGAGAGGGATGAGGCTAGATCAGCCAGAGATGCATTGATTATGGAGAGGGATGCTGCCCTATCTGCTAGGGATGTGGCCATTGCAGACAGTACTTCCGTGAGATCCCATACGACTGGCATTCTTGCCGATATGAGTGCATACATCGATGAGCATCATGACATCATGCAGTTAGCCTCGGATCTACTAGCTCGTGTAGATACCCTTGGGCAGGAGCTTGCAGCCTTACCTCCTTCTTTGGAGAGAGATGTTATGCTAGATCTGATAGTTCGTATACACACAGATCCGTAGATAGCTTTGTATTTTCCTATGTAGACTAGCTTAGCCATTTTGTCATGTACAACACATATGTATATATCAAACAGTATTATATATGGCAGAGAAATATATTTTGATTTACTTCCCTTTCAGTTATGCCATGATATTTGCCTGATATTTTCCTGTTTCTTCAGGGCTTGTGATCTTGATGCATTCTGAACTTGTCCTTGATATGTGGACATTGAGCCATCGTAGGATCTCTCAGAACGGATCATTGATCTGTATGTATCCTTACCATCTTTGGTGTCTTGGGACTGGTTTCTGTATGGAAATATAGAGAGGAGTGTGGCTATTCCTCTCTGAGATTGACCACACCACAGATGGTCGCCAATACTTCTATTTGTGAGAAGCCTAGTTAATTCCATTTTTTATGGATTGGTATTGCTCTTTGAAGCACAACCGCAGCTTAGATGGTCACCGAATCTCCTATTTGTGAGGAGAGGTTGGGTAATTCCATCCCCTTGGTCTGAAGCCGATGAAATGTAAAGGATTGAAGGTTGATCCTAGTACCATGTGACAAGTATTTTTGTTCTGGTAGGGGCTAGACTGAACCATAAATGGCTGCCTACGTACTCCTATTGAAGAGGAGATCAAGTCTGCGTAGTTTGAACCTGGTGTAAGAGGTTCAATGCTGAATGTGAAAGGCAGATGGGTGTAAAAATGTTTTTGTTGTTTTTGTTTTTGTAGAGAAAGGGCAGAAATGTTTTTGTTGTTTTTTGTTTATTGCGACCAGGCCATATAGAATATGGTTGCCTACGTACTCCCATATATCAGGGAGATCAAGTCGACGTAGTTCGCCCCTCAGGACGAATCGCAACCAAAGAGAAGTGTGAATCCCGTGCGCAGGCTATACTGCGGGGAGAAGAAACTTTGATCCCATAATGGGAACAAACTGCAGGTGTGGAAAAAGTTTGATCATATTTTCAGGATAAACTGCAAGCATAGAAAAGTTTAATCCCGTATTTAGGATAAACTGCAGGTATGAAAGGTTCAATCTAGTGTTTAGGACAACCAAAATTGTGTGAAAGGTTTGAAATGAGGTGAAACTAGACTGCTGGTTTGAAGTGTATATGAAACCAGGCTGCTTATTTGAAATAAGGTGAAACCAGGCTGTTGGTTTGAAATGTATGTCTCCCTGAGGGGCAAAAGAGTTTGTAAAAAGAGGGTTAAAAAAATTGGAATGACTGGTAATTAGATGATCAATACCAGGATGTTTGCTTGATGGTAACTTCAGACATAGTACCGTTTCACGGTGTCCGAGTTGATAAGTTGTGGAAATTCATCGCCATCCATTTCCTGTAGTCTGAGAGCATCTCCTGTCAATACCTCCTTGACAACAAACGGGTCTTCCCAATTAGGAGCAAATTTTCCCTTAGATTGATCTTGGTTGTCAATAATCTTCTTCAAAACCAAGTCATGTTGTTTGAATTACCGTAGCCGGACTTTTCTGTTGTAGGATCATGCGATCCTTTGCTGATATAATTGACCATGGAAGATTGTCGCGATTCGCCTTTCATCTATCAGAGACAATTGGTGATACCTGTCTTGTACCCATTGGTATTCATCCAACTGAACATCCATCAACACTCTGAGGGATTCCATTTCCACCTCTATGGGGAGCACTGCTTCTATCCCATAGGCTAATGAGTAGGGGGTTGCCCCAGTGGAAGTACGCATAGAAGTTCTGTAGGCTAATAAAGTCAGAGGCAAGAGGTCAGGCCATCCTTTGTAATTGGCGGATATTTTCTGCATGATCTTCTTGAAATTTTTATTAGCTGCTTCAACAGCACCATTCATCTTTGGGCGGTAGATGATGGAGTTAAGGTGTTTGATGTGGAATTTACTGCATAACTCCTCCATCATCTTGTTGTTGAGGTTTTTAGCATTGTCTAACACAATGACCTCTGGTTGTCCATAACAACAGACTACATTATTTCTGATGAAAGCAATGATGACTTCTTTGGTAACCCTGGGGAAGGAGGCTGCTTCTACCCACTTGGTGAAGTAATCGATCATGGTGAATATGAATCGATGTCTATTACTAGCTTTGGGCTCGATGGGCCCGATCACCTCCATTCCCCACATTGAGAAGGGCCATGGCGAACTCATATTGTGGAGTTCCCTTGGAGGGGCGTGGATAGCATTCCCATGAATTTATCATTGATAGCACCTCTTGACGTGATCATCACAGTCAGCTTTGAGTGTGAGCCAATAATGCTCTGTTCTGAGGATTTTCTTGACAAGTAAGGAGCCGCTCATGTGTGGGCCACATAATCCACCATGGATCTCATCCACGAGCCTCTAAGCTTGGTCTTTGTCCTGACATCTGAGGAGACCTAATCCTACATCTCTCTTATAGAGTGCATCTCTGCTCAAGTAAAATTTCATAGAAAGTCGATGGATCCGTCTCTTTTCAATCAGGCTCGCCTCAGCGGGTGTAGATCCATCTCGCAGATACTCCTTGATATGCTGATACCAAGGGCTGTAGACGGGAGGTAGCTCATCCGATATTTCTCCAACGTAGTTCCCATAAGTTGGGGCCTTTTGCAGGGCAAATGTGATGCTTAACATGTTTTCCTTGTCAGGTATGTGAATCAAGGAGGCCAACATTGTTGGTGCATCCGTAAAATCATTCCTATTACGAGGAATGTGTAGAAAGGAGATTTCTTCTAACTCCAAAGCCATCTCAGTAAAACTACTGGAGTGGTAAAGCAAATAAATATAATTTTTGGTTTGATAGATTCTCGTGGATTGTTTGATTACCAATTGGAATCCCCAAAGATGATTAATCGCACGATGCCCATTGAGCAGGCAAGTTTTAGCCCATAATCTGACCTTTATACTCACCGTGTTGTTGGTCCGATAAAGCGCAATTTAACAAATGACGGATACTACTCCCCGTCTGGGACACTTACGGCGATCCGGCTCAGAGCCTTCGTGTTAATGACTCCATCAAAATACATTTTCCATGTGTGGCATGCATCGTACTGATGGTATTGTTGAACTGCCATTACCCCTTCATCGGGGAAGTATGTTTCTAAGGGTTTGTAATCCCCTGTAGGTGCGGCGGCCAGTTGATCCGCAATTCCTTGACCTTTGACAGACTTTTGCGTCACGTAGACGATGCCAAATTGTTGTAGGATCAACTGCCATCTGGAAAGTCAATAATTTAGTATGGGCTTACTGAATACATACTTGAGAGGATCCACGCGGGATATGAGATGGGTTGTGTGACCATGGAGGTAATGTTGTAACCTCATGGAAGCCCATGCCAAAGTACAACAAGTCTTCTCAATCAGAGTGTACTTGTGTTCACTGATGCTAAATCTTTTGCTAAGGTAATAGATAGCTCGTTCTTGGCCTCTATCGTCTTTCTTCCCCAGCATACAGCCCATGGCATTGTCATTAATGGACAGGTACATGAACAGGGGAACATCATTCCTGGGAGGTACCAAAACAGGAGCGTTAAGCAATTGCTCTTTAATGGTAAGGAAGGCTTTCTGGCACTCATCATTCTATTTTATGGAGGAGTTCTTCCTTAATAGCTTGAAGATGGGCTCACAGGTTGCTGTGAGTTGAGAGATAAACCTGCTAATGAAGTTGATTCTTCCCAAAAATCCCCGTATTTCCTTCTCTGTCTGAGGAATGGGCATTTCCTTGATGGCCTGGATTTTGGTAGGATCCAGTTCAATCCCTTTGTGGCTGACTAGGAAACCTAGCAACTTGCCTGATTTGACATCAAAGGCGCACTTGGCTAGATTCAAATTCAAGTTGTACTTATGCAACCTGTTGAATAACTTTCTGAGATGGTCTAAGTGATCTTCCTCCCTTCGGGATTTGACGATGATGTCATCCACGTAGATCTCTATCTCTTTATGCATTAAATCATGGAAAAGAGCCATCATAGCTCGCTGATAGGTTGCCCCGGCATTGATAAGGCCGAATGACAACCGTCTGTAGCAAAATGTTCCCCAAGGTGTGATGAAAGCAGTTTTCTCACGATCTTCCTCAGCAACCATAATTTGATGGTACCCCGCGAAGCAATCTGCAAAGGAGTATATGTCGTATTGAGCAGTATTATCAATGAGAATGTGGATAAAAGGTACGGAAAAGCTATCTTTAAGGCAAGCTTTGTTCAGATCCCGATAATCCACGCAAACTCGCACCTTTCCTCCTGGTTTAGGCACGGAAACAATGTTGGATATCCACTCCGGATATGTAGACACCATGATAATGCCAGCTTGAAATTGTTTCACAATTTCTTCTTTGACTTTTAAACTCCACTCAGATTTTAATTGCCTGAGTTTCAGCCTAACTGGCTTGAATCCTTCCTTAATGGGAAGGCAATGAAGAACAATGTCAGTGGAAAAACCCACCATGTCTTCATGAGACCATGCAAACACATCCTGGAATTGGGTTAATAGCACAACCATGTCATTCCGTTGGCTTGGGGTGAGGTCTGAACCAATCTGGATTAGCTTAGTGCTTTCTAAGGTTCCAAGATTGAAAGAAGTGGTTTGGTCAAGGTTGGGTTTAGGTTTGTCTGCGACCCATTCCTTAATCTCCTGAGGTGTCTCAATGTCCTCTTGTATTTCCATCAAGTCTGAGTCCAACTTTGCATCAAAGTTACAACCCTTGTGGAGAGAAGGCACATCACCAGCAAGTACAGGCACATCTAAATTTAGAGTCTTGAAACCAAAAGATGTTTTCACTTAATAGATGAAACTGTTTAATCATACAAAAGTGTTAGCATGTACTGATAAAATAATTGCTAATATTGTATAGAAAAGTAAGCAATTAAAGTTATCTACAGGGCAGAGAGATTTTTCTGCCTGTTTTACCCTCATCGACCAATGCATGGAGTGTTGCTCCAATTATCGAGGGCAAAGTCCTGATGGACTGCAGTGATGGAGGGGTTGTCTTTGTCCTCTTTCTCCCGAATAATAACCATGACATCTAGGCAATCATCGTCTGGGGTATATCTATTTGTATGTTCATCATGAACAATGACGCGTATACCTGACATCATCAAGGCGATGTCATGTTTACGTTTCCGCTCCCTTTCTTCCACTTTGGGATCAGGAATCAGCACCTCTTTCGCTTTGAATGGTACTGGTTTGGGAAATAGCATAGCCACAACATGGGCTGGCACCTTTACTGGAGACTGTATCAGCTCATGTGGTGCAGATGGAAAAAATCACCGTGTGGCGGAAGCTTGAAGAACACGCTTATTTTTACGCAGATTCCTATGATTTGGGCCAGCGCGAATAGCCTAGTCCATTTGTTCCGATTTGTTGGACACTTGAATAGGTGCATAATACCTGCTTGATTTTACCAAGCCCTTGTTGTCGGTGATGACCCAATGACATCATTTCTTGTGTGGGCCGACATAACCTCTCAGAAATCTTGGAGCACGGGGAAGTGGTGCTCCAATAGGTTGATATTGAGTGTTACTCACTTCCAAAGTATGAAAACGGCCGGCTCAACTTCTGAATTAATGCTGATGATTGGTAGACATCCTTGTTCAGGACATTCTGGCTCAGCGTTGACTGTGACTAGACTGTTGTTGACAATGTATTTGAGTTGTTGATGTAATGTGGAGGTAACAACTCCAGCCATGTGTATCCATGGTCTCCCCAATAGCAGGATGTATCCTGAGTCTATCTTGAGGATGTGGAAGGATACATTAAATGTATTTGGACCAATCTCAATTGGCAGCTCAATCTTTTTGACGGAATTTCGTCGGGATCCATCAAAAGCTTTGATCACCGTATGGCTGCTTTAGATCTGTTTGAGATTGACATTCATCTTCACCAAGGTGGCATAAGGACAGATATTCAGAGATGAACCTCCATCTATCAACACTCCAGCTAACATATACCCGGAGGACAAAACTGCGATGTGCAATGGCTTGCAATGACCGGTCCCTTCGGAAGGTATGTCGTCATCAGTGAAGGATATCACATTGTTGTTGAAAATGTGATCAACTATATGTTGAAATTTTTCCACATCCACTGATTCCGGTAAGTAGGCTTCTTCCAAAACCTTCAATAAGATCTTCCGATAATCCTCGAAAGAGAAAACCAAGTCCAGTATTGATATCTGATGTGGAGCTTCTCTTAAGCTTAAAACCACCTTGGCTTCATTATAGCCCGTAGTGAGGAGGAATTTTTGAATCTTCTCCATGGGAATCTTCCCCTTTGCTTTGATGGTGGGCTTCATCACCCTCTGAGGAAGATACAGTGGATTTTCTTTCGACACTGTAGGAGTAGTATGAGACGTGGATCCTTCAGCTTCTCCATAATTCCATGGAACATTGCGTAAGCTGACAACAGGATATTGTGGTCTGAAAGGTAAAGAAATTGGCTCTAGTGCGGCCACTTTCAAAGGATTGTCAGCTCCAATGAGTTGAATTTCTTGTATGGGAAATGCCTTGACAGCCTCATCATCCTCGTTGGATATAACTGCTACTGATCCCTTCCATTTGGCAGGACATGAATTCCCACTCTCGAGTTGTACAGTGTCATCGTCTGCCAGCTGCAGGACACCGCTATCAATAAGATTCTGAATAAGATGGCGGAGTGCCCAACATTCTTCTCTGTTGTGACCGCGAGAATGTGAATGATATTGACATACTCCATCAGAGTTGAACCATCTTGAACGGGGATTGATTGGAGGCAGAAGGGAGGTAATTCTTCCTTCATTGATCAGCATTTGAAATATCTCCTCCATAGGTTGGCCAAGATAGGTGAATTCCCTCTGATTGGCAAAATCCCAACGGGCTTTAGCATTTGCTCTCTTTGCAACCTTATCCTCCATAGCTTTGTTTTTTGAAGGTGAGGGTGGAGCATTCATAACAAAAGGCAAGAGATAAGCATGCTCCTGGCTGACTAATTGGCGTGTGACTTGATGTTGATGGGTCACCAGTTCTGCCAATTACTCAATTTGCTTGCAAAGAGCTTTCATCTTTCGTTCCATAGTAAACTGGAACTTTGCATAATCCCATCTGTCAACACCGTCTTTGATGGTCTGGGATGATTCACCGTTAAAACTGGAATTCTTTTCAGCGCTCCAACTGATCATGTTGACCTCTTCTTCTTTGTGTTAAGGAAGAGGGTTTTCTTGCACATGAGGTTGATCTGGTTTGGTGACCACGATCTCCCCGTTGTCTATTAAATCTTGGATCTTGTGTTTCAAGGCCCAACAATCTTGAGTATCATGTCCAGGTGCCCCGGCATGATAAGCACACTTCCGAGTAGCATCAAAACCCTTCCCATTAGGGTTGGCTAGTGGAAGAAGACGTGTGATTTTCTTCTGAGTAGTCATAAGAACAAGAATATTCTCGAACGAATCCCCTAAGGGTGTGAACATTCGAGGGCGCTTTACTTCTCCACTTTTAGGCAATTGAGGGTTTGAAGACTGTGCTTAGAAAGGGGAGTAGTTTCTCCTCTGTATAGGCATGCTCTGACTGCCTTTCTGACCTTATAGTATCAAGGAAACATCCTCCTTTTTCTTTTTATGGACACTCCGGGGGTTATTTCCATAAGATCCGGACTGGATGTGCTCATCAACTACTTTAAGAGCGGCTAGGTCTTGAATCTTACCGGACTTCAATCCCATTTCAATCCCATCTCTTCGTGCTTGATCATTTCAGAGAATGGTTTGCCAATACCAGCTAAAACTCTCTCATAGAAAGGAGCTTCAGACGCGTCCATGAAAGTCGTGACCATTTTCGATTACTCACATGGAAGGAATAACTTGAGCAGCAAGGCGCCTCCACCTTTGAGCATACGACGGCATAATCATTGGTGGAACCCATAACAGAATTATTGTCGGATTGAGAAAATGACAAAAATATTTTATGAAAATAACGGCGGAAGTTTTATCGTTAACTATTGAAACACCCGGTGTTAAAAGTACAGGAATACGCGTGGTTGCATAGTAGCACACGGTATTGATTATTGATGCTTACGTGAGAAGTCACTCAGTTTTGTTCAATTATTGCTTGATGAATTGTAGCATAGTATCTTTACGTTAATTGATTCAATTATTATCGATATTTTATATACTATTAAATCAATAATTGAGATGATGAGTTATTAATATTATTATTTGCAATATAACGATGTCTAGAAGTTCTGCCAAGGAGAGGTTTGGTCACCTAATTGCTACCAATAGGGAGAAATCCTTATTGAAAGCCCCTCTTTCCTAAGAATGACACAAGTCGATTAATAGTGTGAATTATAATAATGATGATGAAGTTTTGTTTTATTAGTATTATTAATGTAATAAAACAAAAAAAGCTTTTTATATAAAAACAGAATACTTTTATAAAGTTATTCATTTTATTAGACTATAGATAGAATATATTATATTCTATTATGCATAGTGTTTTGCATAGTAAAATCTTTTTATATAAAACAGAATACTTTTATAAAGTTATTCGTTTTATTAGACTATAAATAGAATATATTATATTTTATTATGCATAGTGATTGCATAGTACTCTGATAGTGTTTGTATAGTAAAATCTTTTTATATAAAATAGAATACTTTTATAAAGTTATTCATTTTATTAAATTATAAATAGAATATATTATATTTTATTTAAAAGATTTTGTTTTATTAGAATATTTTATAGTAAACCAATTTGGATCGTCCGTTTAAAAGTAAATTAATCTAGACCGTTCAGGAATTAGTTACTATTCAGTCCATTCTCCTATAAATAGAAGCTAATTCCTTCATTATTCCTTACAAATTCACTGAAACTCTAGAGAGAGAAAATATAGAGAGAAAGAAGAAAAGTATTCTGCTACTTCACTACTCTTATATCCAGTTTGTTCTAAGGTAAGGGGTATTATTTCTTTCGTATTCATGAAGAGAACTTCTGTTATTCCATTTTTTTTATTCTGTTGGAATAACTTGTATACGCTGATCTACCCTATACTTGGTAAAATTCTTACATTATTCCATTCCTTATCATTATGTTGGAATAACCGCATGCATGGCAATCCGCATACTTGGTGAAATTCTTACGTTATTCCATTCTTTATCATTATGTTGGAATAACTTTTGCCTATGAGAAGTACCACATACATGGTGAAATTATTCTGTTATTCCGTTATTTATTATTACATTTGGAACATCCCGTCGGCATGCAATTTTGCCTCGACTTTGGTTCCGTTTATTTATTATCTGTTGGAATATCCCCGCCTATGTGTTTACGCATGACCTGGTTCCGTTATTTATTATTCATTGGAATATCCCGATGCAATGCGTTTACGCATGACCTGGTTCCGTTATTCATTATTCTATTGGAATAACCTGTCTGTGCGGTCTATCGCATGCCTGGTGATTTGTTTTGTTATTCCATTCTTTATTATACTCAGTTGGTTAAAGTTTTGACTTCTATACTCCATGAAATTAGTGGAATATCCTTGATATTTGCGCTTCATCCAGTATCTTTTCTATGGAAATATTCTTCTGAGCATTCTTGAATTTTACTCTACAAAGAAGTATCGTGTTGATAATTTGGACGTTATTAGTTCTTGGATAAATTAATTCTTGAACTTGTTTTATTGAATTCTTATATCATTGTCATCATCCTCATGTTTATATTATGTTGAAAGTCATCTGTGGCCTATAGTGCATAGATGGACTTGGTATGATTATGACCAGGGATTAATCGATATAATCATGACTGTAATGTTACAAATGATATGGTAAAAGTCCTCATTGGCCCGTAGTGCATTGATGGACAGTTGTTGGCATGATCATGACCATTGATAAATACACGAATATCCTTGGCCCGTAGTGCATGGATAATTTGTGGTTGTGACACTAATGAATATCCTTGGTCGTAGCGCAGGGATGATGTGGATTATTTATTAAGCTGAGTTCCAGCGATAAAAGTGATGAAAAACCTTTTAAATCATAAAAGATAGTAGATTTTATTCTCTACTTGACTCTTTTAATGGATTGCTTATTCCGTTGCAGTTAAACTTGATGTTTGTTATATTTTATCAGTTTAACACTGTTGAAGACTAACCATAATTTATTTTGCATTATCTTAGTCATAATATTTCTTACTGGGCTAGTTGAGCTCACCCTTTCTTTCACTGTTCTCTTCAGGAAATGAGAACGTAGCCGGGACTAGTCGGGGAACGGAGTGACGATCCAGATGATAGTATTAGTAGTCCTCACTATTCTGTTAAATAGAGTGACAATAAATGTAATGAGGGATCCTTTGAGTGTGGATATTGTCTAGATGACAATATTCGTATTAAAACTCTCAGTTTATGTATTGTCGTATATTACACGACGGTTGTATAATCAAGTTTCTATTTGTATTCTGTACCATGTATTTGGCGACTCAGAATAGGTGATGTATACCTATTTTGGGGGCATCACAATGTGTCTCACCGTTTATGAAAATGATGACATGTGCGAAGCACTAATATCACAGATAGATATTTAACAGTGTAGTAAGTAAAATGCATTCGTATACATTCATCATAAATGTAAATGCAACATTCACACACAAGCATATAACAGTTTTGAAAAGCTTGCAATAGCGGCTTAAGCCCTCTTACTGGTATCCCCAGCAAAGTCGCCACCTGTCGACGTCGGGATTTTTAGTTGTCCCTTTTCGTTACTTGTTCTTTGGTGTTCTCATTGTTATGTGAGATTTGTTTGAAAAAACAAGTGAAAAAGGTCTGACATGTGTAATGTCGATGATTTGACTTTAAGAGTTGCCAGTTGGTGTTTTTAACTTGTTGCACCAACGCAACCGAAAAGGTTTGCACATTGACCCAGTGATTTGACATTGCTAAACGGGTCTGTGAAACCAAGATTCATTTTGGGTCCGGGGGCTTGATTATGCGGAGGGAAGGTGTTAGGAACCCCCCGACATACGTGTTGCCACGGTGACCGTGTAACACCCCGAAATCCGGTCTATCTTCACACCCGGATTCCGTGCGCCACTAGTACATCATTCATCCAACATACATCATTATATACTGAAATATAACAACATACACTCTCAAATCCCAGGTTCTAAAAACCTTATAGCTTTTCTCATTACAAATAATGATAATTACATTATTCCTTACATCTTGCACGAGTGACTTTTATCCGCCACCAAGGATACATAATCGTTCATTAAACTATTCTATAGTTTAATTCTCATCTTTCTATATTACAAGTCTTCACTTGATCTTCTCTCTCATTCACATTCTGAATGGCACTTCATCTGGATACCAACAGCTTGATCTATACGGGATCCTTAAGTTCTTCTAACATCGTTCGCTGAAAATGTTTTTCATTTAAAGCAAGTGTAAGCATTCAATTGCTCAAAGAAGTCTTAACAATTGAACAAACAACTTTAAGAGTTTAACATTCCTTTGAAACTTCGATAACAAGAACAAAGGTTCTCAAGCGGCTTGAACAATAGGAATAATCTTGATTCCTATCATTTTAAAACATTAGTCACATTCACTTTGAAATACTTTCATTCTCTACTATCTTTCATACACATTACATCAGCTAGAATCAATAGCACAGACTTAACAATAACGGTTCATGTATAAACAGAATATTCTCTTATTGAACGATTCAATCACGTAGCGCTTCATATCATAGAAACACCGAAGTGTTCACATTATGGCACAAGGCCTCATACATTCTACCACCTTGTACAAATATCACACATTCGCACATAGACAGGACTTCTCAAGTTCAACATCTGAGAAGTTTAAGAAACTAGCATTCATTTAAAATATGAATGAAGTTAGGAAACTTGCCTTACGCACAGCTACAGCTTATAGTTTACGCTGAACTGCTCATTCCATTCCCTATAACACATACACCAATTAGTCATATACTTGACTTACGCATTAGTTTACTTAACTTTACTTCTTAGGGTTCGCGTTCTTGCAATATAATTTTACGCGACTAACTTTCATTACCGGTTTACGGCTTCATGACATACGGAGATGTCTTACTTAAAACATTCATCATCTTTGATGATTTATATTCTTATCTTCCTTTTATAACTCCCTTAGGACTCAGCACACATCGCATCTCTGCTAGTATTCCATATGGTACTCTGAGTGATTTCCCACAAACAACCAACAAATAAGTTCCCGTCTCGTCTACACTGCCCATAACAATGAGTTAGATCGGTTGCCAGTTTTGTATATACCTTCGCTCTCTGAAGGAATTGTTTAGCTCAGCTCCCATATGTCAACCATCAAAGGTTACGATTGTACCACAACCTAACTTATCTTAACTTATATGAACTATTAAATATAATGTTCGTTAAGTCAATTTCTTATTCCTTATGGCTTTCTGACAATTAAATGTCATATCTCAGGATTCATTCTTATCCGACTCACATTCGGCTTTCATTAATCTTATTACCATTCGATACGGCTTTCTTTATACCATTCGTATCTTACTTACTACTTTCATCAACGTCTAAGTCATACAACTAGGATATACTTAGAATGTTCGTCCAACGCGAATACGATTCACAAGGATCATTTACGTATTCAACGTTCACGTTGCTCGTCTCTTAATCTCTCATTCAACCTTTACTCAAGGTTTTAATCGCTTTCGATCGTTATCCATCCCATGAACCCCATGTCCATTATTATTTCTTAATGTCGAAGCCATATAGATCATTGTATGCTAAGACCGATCGTTCATCGCAACAACGTTGCGTTCACAGCGTCTATACGCTTTACATTCATCTCTCATTACTATGACATAAAATTGAAATGTTATTCATTACCCTCATCACTCAACGTCTAAGGAATCACTATCATAGCAATCCCTCGCGTTCGCTTATCGTGACTACGGTCCCCGGATATCGGTTACGTAACCCGCGTTTACATTCTTCGTCTTTTAATCTTGTTTAATCTTTTCGTTCCACCTTTATTAAAGGTTTAATACACTTGATTAAGTGTTAAAATATTTGAACTTTATGTTCATGTTTCTTTCTTGCACATCCCCCGAGAAATTGAGCAATAAAAATCTCATTTCTGGGCATTGCCGTGCACTGGCGCTGCGGAGCCGTGCCCCTTTATAAAACTCACACCGCGGCGCCAATTAGCAGTAGCTAATGGCCCGAGCTCGCGCTGCGGCACCGGCCTCCAAAGCACAACTCGAGCTGCGGCGCTGAGTAAGAAACCTAGAAAAAATTTTCTAAGTCTTTTACAAGCTTGAGACGCTAACTTCGCAATCTCATAACATCTTAGTTATAACTCGGAACGAGGTCATTCCAAAGCCATTTTCTTCCTTTTCGAACGTACTTCGATTACCCTTGGATAGAACTTCATTCTAAATCTGTTAACATGCCATTCAATTGACTTAATCTTTACCCTTCGTTCATTTTAACGTTTTTAATGTTCTTCGTTCGTTCGTCCGTAATTCGGTCATCCGAACTCGGAACTCATTCATTCTTGAGTCTAAGACTCACGTTTTATATGTTCTCTTACATTCTTATGAAACCCTACACGTTCAGGTTCATTTACTAACTTTCAAATTCTCGATCTTCTTTTACGAAATTTTTGCCATAACTTCGTTATAGCTCAATTCTAATCTGTTCTTCAAGAATGTTTCCAACGTTCCTAACCAAGCAATAAGCATCTAACTTATACACGATGGTTTTAAACTTGTCCATCAACAACAATTATACTACGATGGTTTTAAATTTGTCCATCAACAACGTTTTCATGTTCTTCGTATCTCTGGCGTTCTTCGTGTTCTTCGTTCGTTCTTCATTTTTAATCGATATTTTGGATTACGATTTCACTTTTTCTTAGAATTTGATGTTATAGAACATCATTCCTTACTTATTTGACCTACTCATTCATAAGATTCATTCAGATCGCTTAAAATCCTTACGAATCTTATACTTCCTTAAGAAATTTATAAATTAAATTTCTAATTCTTATTTCCTCGTTTTCTCATGAATTCAACCATATGAATTCATTATTAACATTATCTACTTCTTATCTTCATTAAGCTATATTTTTGAACATAATAAACTTAAAGAAAAATTAGAAGAACTAGGGTTCGGATTACCGTTCTTCTTTAATTCCGCTCCGACGGACAAAGCGTGAAATCAAGCTAGATTTTCCTCATTCCTCTTCCTCTCTTCTCCCATCTGAACCCTCTCTCTCTCTCTCTCTCTCTCTCTCAAAGTTGTAGGATTTTCAAAATCCTTAAACAATGAAATAAGCTTTCTATTTATAGATTTTCAAAGTTAGGGGCATTTTGGTCTTTTCACACCCTAACCTCCTTACTATTCATTACTTAGCCACCAAGTTTACTTGGTGGCTAAGTAGTCACTTCCCTCCTCACTTAGCTTCCCTTGGAAGCTTTCATGCTTCATCTCATGGAATTGCTCGACAGTTTTAAAAACTGTGATTCTCGGAATCCAAATATTTTTGGATATTTCGTCTTTCCTTTACCAATTAAATATTATGTATTCTTCGGATTTCCAAAAAACTGAAAAATACTTTTTGACATTAAGCATTTTTCTTCACGTTTTACCCTAACATAGCTAAATGAGTGAAAAGTACATAACAGTACTTTTCGTCATTTTTATTTTATCCAATTTCTGCACGTTTTTTGAGAAAAAATTTTATCGGCTTACTTAATATTTCACGATATATTATCGTCAAATCTTTAGACGGAATGTCATTTCGACATAACGAACTCTCGAAAAGGCTTAGGTTATTCAAACCCTAACCCTTAGGGTTTCGTCAGGTGAATAGTGTCTATTTCGTCTTTTTTCCCGGAAATATTTTTGTTCCTGGAAAATTTTCATTTTGGTCTTGAAAATTCCTACTCGTTCAGTCTAGCTCGTAGCCAGAATCCTCCCGATTAATAATCATTCTAGGTTATAGAACGATTACTAAACACATAGCACAGAATAGTATTAATAAAAATTCCTTTTATTAATAATAAATTCTTTAAACCTAAATTCTAGAAAAATCCATTCTGGGTTGTTATAGACCGTCACTGTAATACCCGAGAATTTTCGCATATTATTAAATAAATATATTAATGAAAATAAATATTTATTTGAATATGAACAATTTCGTATTATGAAATGAGATAACTCAATCATATTAATAAATGAATAATTGAGAATACGTGGAGTTTGTGGTAAACTCGTTGAAAGCCTTGTGTGGCATGGTGATGGAAATTCAATTAGTAATGATAAGCGGCGAAGAAATTATGAGATGAGCAATTAAGTAATATTAATTGTTAAGTGTTGTTGTAGTATATTTATGGATTTTTAATTGATATTAATAAGGTCAGTTAATATGTGATTATTAATTATTATTTAATTGATAATGGTTGTGGTGGAATATTGATTTCTTGGCAATTATTAATAATAGGTGATTATTATATAGATAAGTAATGATTATGGAAAACCCATAAATGGGTGGATTAATTAATATTGATGTTAATTAATTAAGGAAGTGCATGGTTAATTTATTTAACATAAGTGAGTAAGTTAGTAATATAATAATATTATATTGATAGTTATGTGCATGTGAACAATAATACAAAAATAACTATATGATGCAGTGTGACATTTATGTGGCTATATATATTAAGTCTTATAAAACTATATTGTTTGGGCATTGTGACTATATATATTGGAACTATATGGTATAAATATATCATGAAATGTGTAGGTAACAATAAGAAGGTGAGTAGATATTTAATATATAATTTTATGAATGGTAGGAATAATTATGGAACTGCCCGGACAATAATATCCAACTGCATTATTTTATTGCTTATATTTACTGTACATGGATTATATGATGTGAGTGTATAATTTATCCCTAAAATCCTAATATGGTAACGATTGTACATTAAAATTTCATTATGGGGATTTAAATAGACCAAACTAAGTCTAGATAACTAGATTGCTGAGTTCTCTCCTTTTTGTCCCAAAATGAAAGTCACCAAGTACATGAACAGTAGCTGAGTTTGATTTCACGTCTTCTTCCACAAGGCTAAATCCTAGATGATCATGGCTAGCTAGATGGTTGGTATGGAGTGGTTGAACCACCCTCCTTGAACCATTGTTTCATTGCATTACACCATGAGCTCAAGTTTTGTGTAACACCAATACCCAGTCCAAAACTCTTCTATAAGGAGCAGCCATGTTCATCAGTTGATGTTCTTGAAATTGTCTGAGATTTTGCTAAGTAAAAGTGGGAAGAATACAAGCATTCTTAGAGTTTAAGAGTTCAAGTAATAGCAAGTTCTTTCACATTACAAAGGTATAATTCCATTCTTTGCTTTCCATTTTCATTTCTGTTAACAGAGTTCATAAGTGTTGAAATTCAAATTCTTGAATTCATGGAATTGTATGTTAATGAGGTTGGGTAATGTCCATATAGATGTTATATGATCACATAAGCTTGTTGCAATCGGTTTATAAGTATTTAAAACCCATTTGGTGAATAAATTTTGGGATTTGGCTAGTTAGTTTCAAGAAGCGACTCATTCACTACCGAATCCGAACGACGCTACGGCGCATTGCGCCACATTAGTATTGAGTATGTTATGCGCAAATTGCTGGGATTCTATTGAACTCACTGAGCAACTGCTTTCAAATCGATCATGAGTAGCTAGTTGTTTTGACTTAAGCTAACATGTGAACATGTGTATGATGTATATTTGGATATGTTGACCTAATGTGAGCATGTTTTCATAGACTTGCATGATTAATGGAGACATATGGTTTAAATGGAGATTTGAACCTTAAGTTTTGAAAACCAACTATATTAAAGATCATGTTTTACAAATTGTGAACCTAATGAAGCTATGCATGGTCGATTTTGCACATAGATGAGCATGTTGTAGTGTACATAGTCCGTTGAGCATGATAAAACTTGTTAAGCCTTATGTTAGGAATATTTTCAAGGAAAGACTTAGCCTAGTATGCTAACTTGTATGATTTCTACATGTGGTATATTCTGACTTTGCAAAGCATGTTAATGTGACTTAGACATGCATGAATAAACCTTTAGCTTATGCTTAAGTGATTAGCAAAGAAGCATGAACATGTTGTATACTTTACAAATGAAAATATGACCTTTGAATAGGAATATTATCATGTTACCTTGAGGACTAGAATCTGACCTTTGTGATCATATTTAATGACTCTCTTAGACTAACTCATGTAGTGTAACCATGGATATACCATGCTTGTATGTTATATTTCAAGAAAAGCACGAACAATGCATATTTTCAACTAAAGCGGTGATTAGTTTCATGTGTGTGTTACGAATACACACAAGCATGTATAATATGAGTGTTGTAACTAACTTGTATGATTTAGAAAGAAAGTATGCTAGACTTTGTGGTTTCATGACCTTAATTTGTTGAAATGGTCGAACTTAGAACCATGATATGCAAGAAAGGGCCTAGATTGATCTAAAAAGCATGTGAAAGCCTTTAACATGTCAAAATACATTAAGTATGAGTGTGCGTTCGAGACCGGACAGAACCCACAAGGCAAAGAAATGAGTCTTGGTAGGTCGGGGGGAATAGGCATGCAAGGCCACGGCCCTAGGTTTAGCCATGGCTAAAGAATCAAGGCCCAATCGAATCCTTAAAATGAATTCTGATCTTTTGAATAGTAACTTACATGATACTTATGATGCTAAATGTGGTCTAAAACCTACTGATGTACATATATATGTGTGATGCTTAGTTGATAAGTCGGTGTTGCATTGAAATGAAAAGTCCATGAGTAGAGGAGGTCCTAACCTTGAGCATTCTTGATTTGTTTATAAAATGACTAAGTGTTTGGTTCATGATTACTTATAAACTAATTTTGTACCATATGTGCATACTTGTATCGTGTCAAGCTTGATTAAAGACTGTGTTAGCTAATTAACATCTTGAACATATAATGCGTTATAAATAGGATTCGAAAGTGTTGATTTATTAACGTGGATAAACTACGCTTAAGGCAAGTTCCCTAAACTTACTCTAATTATTATTGAGCAAGTTTCCTTGAACCTTACTTTTATTGAGCACGTATCCGAACCTTATTATTATTGTTGTGCAATATCATTGCATTATACCGTAAGCTTATCCTTTTGAATACAAGTTAGATTACTTTGTTAAACCCTTATGAAAGCTATTATTCATGTTAAAATTGGTATTGTCCTTGAATATTGTGAAAAAGTCGATGCCATTTGATTCGGATAGACTATATGCATATTTATAATAACACTGTCCAAACCAATTGATTGGTGCGGGAATCTTGAAAACTGAGTTGGACAACCCTTTTGGTAAGGGGAGTGTATATTGTTGGAAACCCTAACACATGAATAAATATTATTGTGGTGTTATGCATAATGTAAAGTATTGTAGACTGATCATCTATAGTACTTGATATTTTTGGTTATCGTTTAATATTGGTAACTCTAAGTGGAAGTTCCATAGTCCTTAGTGATCGTCAAGATAAATTGCTTATCCAATTGGATACATTGTTAGCCGTTGAATTCATATATATCTGTTGATTTATATTGAATTGTTATATCCCTTATTCATGATGTTATTCTGACACTTTGAACTATCTGAGAAATAACCCTTCGATATTTCAAATCTTGTGATATTATATCCTACACTCTTGTTGTATATTACTTGCTGGGAAATTTGTGCTCATCCTTGCTTATTTAAAATCTTTCAGTTAAGGAAGAACAGGGAGGTGTCTCTGGAGCAGACAAGGGCAAGGGCAAGGCTACTGACTAGCTTGTCCTTTTTATGTTTAAAGCTATTATGTTATGCTATGACTGTTTGTGGACTATGTTTAAACTTAAGTAGGATTATGTAATAGGTCTTTATTCGATACTATTATGTAATATATTAAGTACTGTAGGTTGCGAGACTTGGGGAAATACTTATAATAAATCATTGTATATTATTCTAAAGTAGATTTTCCAATGTGTGTGCGTTATTTTAGTTATTATGGTCTTACCATGAGAACGTGATGAACCGAATTCAAGTGACCAAGTGGAGGTCCGAATTTTGGGGCATCACAGCCACTTTCCAAAGAAACTGTTATATGAATGTGTGTGTGTGTGTGTGTGGATCAATGTGTAATTATTTGAAAGTAGTGCGAGGCCTCGTTCGCACCTATATACACAGGGTTTGAATTTATAGAAAAATTCAGTTTTAGCAAGATATAGCAATGGAGTTTTATAAAAAGAGGTTTTTCAAACCCTGTGCTCAATAGGAATTGAGACCTTTTCATACTTCCATTTTTATTGTTAAATGTTCGGCTTGTTTGCTTTTATTTTCGAGATGCGAGGCATCTTCGAGAAAATAATATCTGAGATGTAGAACTCCTCATGGGCATGATAGCCATCTAAGGAAATTGCACACTCAGAATAGTGTACAAGTCGCCATCTGGTGAAAAAGGTCCATCATGGGAACCGAATCTAGATTCAGTGTACTGAATCTGTGATCACATGATTCCTAGGCTCACATGATTCCGCAGTTTGTATGAAAAGCAGTAAGCAGTTATATATATATAAAAGCGGTAAATATATATATATATATATATATATATATGTGTGTGTGTGTGTGTGTGTGTGTGTGTGTGTGTGTGTGTGCATGATCAACCACCACGAAGAGACTCCATGGGGGATCGGAAATGTAAATAAAGCAATAAATGTGATCAACCACCACGAAGTAAACTCCAGGCGGGACTGAATGTAAATAAAATAGTAAAAGGCCTCGAAGTGAACTCTGGGCCTCGACAAAAAATGTAAATATATATATATATATATACTCATCGGATATGTCCAACAAAAAAAATATATATATATATAAGCAATAAACGCTCAGAATGTAAAATTCAGCTCATCGATATGTCTCATAACAACATTATGTATATAAATATATATATATATATATATATATATATATATATAAATGTAAACGCCGAGACATAAGTTCAGGCTCAATCGAGGCATAACTCGATAATGTTAGTCCATATATAAAATATATACATAGATAAGTATATATATACGTATGTAATGAAAATCACGGATCAAGTCAAGGGTATACGCATTACAACACGACTCTCAATGTGTAGAATAGTGTGTGCAAAGATGAAGAGAAAGGCTTTATAGAGTGTGAGAAGGCTTACAGTGGGATGTCAATGCAGGCTTCTATAACTCTATATGGATAAACACTCAGCTCCCACTGGTAAATGTATAGCTATATGTGAGCTAACAAGTGTTTAAAAAGAGCAAGCACTCAATATGAGGTGTGTATAGAGCAAATTGAACAGGGCTTCCTCGCCTTTTTTTTTTGAAATGGCTACCCCAAGCCCTCTATTTATAGAGGGGGAGCCGAGGTGTACCTCTGCGGCACCGGTGCCCCGCTTCATGGGTCCCGTCGTCAAGCACGTGCACTCGCAAGTAATCGTGATGTTCCTTCTCGAACTTGCAGAACTTCAATCCAAGCATTCGAACGAGGTATATAAGACCTTCTTCGGACTGCTTGTGTCGAGAGTTACGCAATGACATAGGATTAGAGGTTGTAAGAAGTCAGGAAGAGGGAACCATGCCCATGATCTTCAAGCTTCAAATTCTATCTGGTGTGCTGCCACGAGTAATAGTCACTCGGGATTGGAACTCCTTGATTCTTGAAGGACATTGTTGTATGTATGTATGTATGTATGAAGTGTTGAGACGACGCGCAGATGTTGAGGTAGCAAGATGACGTTTAAATCCTCATTGGGGTTATCGCCGATTTGAGTTGAAAGCAGAAGTTGCTCAGGGTTATATCTGAGATTGGACTGCTGCCAGTGTTTGGATATCGCAATGTCATCTGTGAGGGTTCCTGTCTGCCCAGTGTTAGCTCCGGGTCTGAGGTATGAGTGCCTCGGCAGGAGGTCTAAGATTGAAGCTGATCGCATTTGAAACAAGTATTTCCGGGGTTATCGCCGGAACTGCAACAGCATTTCTTGGGGTTATCGCCAAGGACGAAACTCGGGGTTATCTCCGAGGTTGGAAATGATGTTTCCGGTGTGTGTTCCGGAGTTTGGAAATGATACTCCCGGTATGTGTTTTGGGGTTGAGACTGAACTTCCGGTAGTATCCGAAATGGATGTGAACTGTCTTCCAAGGTTATCTCCGAAAGACGATTCTGCCCTCCTGCAATGTTAGTAACAGGGGTGCAGAAAATTTCGAGTATCTACAGTTACTATACAATTCAATCATTCCGTCATACCATGTCCCAATTAAATATAAGACATAGAATTACTGTCAAGTCTTATTTTATTTAATTATATGTATTTCGATTCCTAAATGCACAACTCCTAATGAATGCAAATTAGAAACTACTTTCTAATATTATTCCAACTTGGCCAAGAATTCCTGGGTTGTCATTTATCGAATCACATAGGACATTTCTCTTCTTTTAGTAGAAGTGGTAGATTCTTTATTGATCATTTATTATCTCCATATATAACTTATTACACCCAATCATACCCTTTGATATACTCTAAGAGTCTTAAGGAATAAGTCAAAGTGTAATTCATTATATATAAGATATTATGATGATCTCAAGTCTAAGGATCATTTGTACTACTATCACTACAGGAATTCCTATTGATAGGCAAGTAAAACTCCAATAGGTATTCCTTAGCGATTCACGTTCAGTGAACTTATTCTGTAATAAGCACATACATACTTGATTTAGTGTCTCCACACAAATGATCATGAGATCAATCATTCTCATCCAATGAGCAAGCAACGTACGTACCAATCTATCTGGATTTGCTAATCCCCTTTTTAGTAATCCATTGATTGGGAACATTTTAGTTTTAAGCTATCTAAGAATTTAGATCTCATTAGCATGATCTCATCATTATTCTAAAAGTATTGCTTAAAACTATGGGTTTATCACATATTATTAAAACAGCACCATGTAGATAATAAATGCCTTTAATAATTAATTCTTTTATTAATAAATAAATAAAATTGATTACAAAATATATATTTTATTATCATACATGATTGACTTATATGCATACTATTTCACAGTGTTCATACCCTGGTTCATTTTCTGCAGAATCCCAGAATTCATTACCCACTTCTATTGTCCAGCCTTTATACAATACTATTTACTAGCCAAATACCTCTCAAATTGGTATACTCAAGGATATAACATGTTCTAATTCAAAAACTAAGAAATTCCATTTTCATAATTCGCTAATCTTCATTTTATTTAGAATAATTCCTCTCTTGGGAAATTTTACAAATACCTCATGGTCATTAACTATAAATCTAGATTTATAGCTCTTCATATGTAAACTAACCCAGATTTCGTTCAGAAATCAGTCCTTATTTTTTCCATATATCACAAACATCCAAATCACACTAAATCTAAACCAATTTTTTAACTAATTCATACAAATTTCTATGTATTAATATGCCCAATTGTTAGAAATATAACAAAAGTAAAAATATTTCCTTTTGAGCATAATTCCTTGCTTTAGATTCTTCTTATGAGATGATTGTATTGTTCCCATTCCTTTTTAGCTCCTGATTCCAACTTCCTTTCTTTCTATTAGCTTTGTATAATTTTTTTAGTAATAACTTGTTAATCTAGCTTTAAGCACTAGCAGACTTCTTGATAAATTATGAATCCTAGAACTTGAGATGAATAACAGAAGATAAATAAAATGCCTGAGCATTTGTTTTTATAAAGCTTTGAAACTTAGTGAGCACATAATACACTTGCTCCAAACGTAATATGTATGCTGCGTTAATTAGCCTATACTGTTAATATAATGACAGCTCCAACTCCATTCAATGACTCAGCTTATTTAGTTTCTTGCAGGCCATATATACATACACTTAAATTTTATTCTGATTTATTACCTTCCGTACATATCGCACTACAAATACTGCATTTTAAATATAAAAAATACATTCCAAAAATTCAGATAAATTATCCATAAATCATTTCCATCAAAACGAAAACTATTTATTAAATAAAAATATTTTATTTGATAAATAAATTTTTTTTTTAAAAGAATCTATTTCCTATAAATTACCTTAATAGCCACCAAAATACATCCATCGCACTAAAATGCCTTTAGAAATTATTTATAATATATATATATATATATATATATATATATATATATATATATTTCACATTGCATATCACATAAACACACATTTTGCACCCCACACAAATAATTTATGCAGCAATTTATTTATACAACAAATATATTTCAGTATATTTACCATACCACATATATACATACATTATACGCATATATTTATATATAACAATAAATAATAATATATTTATTATTATACAAATAATCCCTTTGCACAGTAAAATTTTAAATATCACATAATAAAAATTTTATTTAATTAAATTCTTATTTTAATAATTTCTTGAAAATTGGATTCATCACAATCCACCACAAACCACAACAATACCACCAATCAAGACTTGATAAAAACTTAAAAAGATGAAAAAATAGTTTAATATTTATGGCTTTCCTCTTGAAGTTCTCTTCTTCTTCCTTACTTGTTAATAGATGATCAAAGCTTGATATTCCTCTTCTTCTCCAATCTATCCAAGCTCTCTCTCTAGAGTGGTCTTGCTTTCTCTCTCAATTTACTAAGCAAAATGAAATAGATGATGGATTTGGTGGG
Organism: Panax ginseng; assembly: GCA_020205605.1. Taxonomy (NCBI): domain Eukaryota; kingdom Viridiplantae; phylum Streptophyta; class Magnoliopsida; order Apiales; family Araliaceae; genus Panax; species Panax ginseng. The sequence goes on along the minus strand of CM035133.1, from coordinate 77,313,036 downwards.
TATATAAAACCTACTTTTCATTAATTACAAATTGATCACCCAACTTAAGTCTTCCATAATCAATCCCCTTCTCTTCCCAATCTTACAAACCATCCCTAGGTTAACCTAACCACACATCATGTTAACCTAACCTAGGTTACTTAGCATGGTTAGTTGGTGGGATTTTTAAAGCTAAAATTCAAGAATTGGGTAAATTGGTCATTAGACAATGAAATTTTCTTTAGCTCCAAAACACAAGCCATGTCTCCACTCTTTGGCTCCAAACATCTAGTTTTAACCATATGCTCAATCCTTAGCTCAACCCTAGTCAAATCATTCCAAACCTTAAGCTCAACCTTAGCTAAACATTTCCAAACAATTGGCTCAACCCTAACCAAGCACTACTACAAAACAGTAAATAGATAACGCGGAAAAAACGTTGCGGTTTCAATCAAAAAAACGTCATGGTTAAGGGTGTCATCTATTTGACACCCTTACACAACGTTTTTAAAACGTTGTAGTTAGACACATTCTACAACGTTTTTTTCTTAAAAAATGTTGTAGATTTATTTTTCATAAATTAGCAGATGCTTGAAAACGTTGTAGAAGGTATGATTCCACAACGTTTTCTAGCTAAAAATGTTGTAGTTTAATATTAGACAACGTTTAGACACATTTACACAACGTTTTTAAAATATTGTAGATTAAAAAAAAAGAGTTGTGGTTCACCTACATTACCAATGCACCTGCAATATGCTAATGCCATGATATATAACTAAAAGAAGCACAAGGAGTAATGCAACTTCCAACACTTGAATAGAACAACAGTACTCAAAATCCAATAAAAAGATAATATTTTGTCCAATCCTAGACTTCCAAACCATAATATCAAATTTAAAAAAAAAAAAATCCAACAACAAGTAAATGACAATGCTATGTTTCACTTGAGCAACAAAATTTCATAACCACTCCAACAAGAATTACACAAACAAGTTGGGCCTAGATGCCTTGTATGTTGTCTTCAGCTTTCTAGTTGGTGGCCTAACCTTCTTAAACACCAATGGGAACTTGATTTTGGAGTTGTGGAACCGCTGGTGCTCTCCTCTGCAGAGAGCTTGGCGGGGATGGTAGTCGTCTTAATGATCTGCAGGTGCAAAGTGATGGCGGACTACGTGGCGAGAAGCCATCTCAAAGTGTATCTCTGCGCCAACAAAGGCACCATTCAAAGTGGTGTCACAGTACTCTTTGTACATGTTGTGATATCGATCCTACTCGGTATTGTGACCCAAATGCCATAGTTCTTGATTGTGGTAGGGTTCTTCTCAAAATCTACAACAAAAGCAAAAAGTTGTCCTTGTTAGAAAAGCATGCAACTAGAAAAGCAAAATTTTGGTGAATTCTTTTGACAAGTCATATAGAAATAAATAAGCATTATCGTAATAACAATAAATCAGATAAGCAACTAAACAAGCACGAGGATAAAAAGATAGTTCACAATCCACAAGACGCGAGTATATCATTTTATTTTATCTTCATCTTTTCCAAAATGAAAGCATCAAATAAAAGGACTCGATGACAACGTACCTTCGTAGAATAAGGAGGAAGCTTCAGGTAACTGGCACAAGTCATCACACTTGGCAAATCATCATCAGCAGATTCTGACATCCCAGTCGCATTAGACACTGTGTTACCAACAATTGACGAATGCTGCAACCACAAATCAGTAGAAGCATGTAAGACCCCAACTTTTTATAAATGAAGATTTAATTTTCTCTATTTATTATAGTAAGGGGTTGATTTGATTAATGTGGTTAGTTATGGGTAAAATGCGTAAATATTTTAAATAAGCAAGTGGTTATAAAATACTCATTGTTGTCGGAGAATATTCGTTTGGTCGTGGAATATTCTTGCTGTCGGAGAATATTCGTACAACGACGCATCCTTGTGTGGGCCCCATAACGGAAAGCGATTGGATGAAGAAAACGACAAGTATGAGTTGTTTATAAATAACGGCATAGATTGTTACAATTATCTTGTTGGAATACTAATTGGTTAAAAACACGATGTACGGCGTTGTTGCACAAGAAGATACCAGATTGCACCAATTATTGATTCTTACGTAAGAAGACACTACTCAATAATTGTTACAGTAATTACTGTTCATTATTTTATTTTATTGATTCAATAATTGCTACGTTGATATTTTATATTACTGTTGTTTCAATAATTGTCACTATACAGTATTTTCCATTATCGAAGCAATAATTCATATTATCTGAATAATATTATTAGATAACGTTATTGACAATGTCTAGAAAGTTCTCGCATCAAGGAGAGGTTTGGTCACCTAATTGCGGCCAGAGTGAAGAGAAATTCTTATTAGAAAGCCCCCTCTTTCCTAGGAACTGCCTGGTTGCCAGATTGTGATTCTGTAATATTATTTGTGAATAATTAATTATTGATTTATATGATGAGGAAAAATATTGATTTTATGTGGATATAGATGGAGAAAATTTTAATATGACAATTGTTGAAAATTAATATTTTATCTTTTTCTTGATAAAATAATTCATTTGAATATATGATTTTAATAATATATTAATGGTGATATTTTTACAATGAATGTGGGATATATGAGTATATGAGGAGGAAGAGTATTTTTATTGCATTAAATGATTAACACATGTTTTGTGTCGGTGGACCCCATTTCTTGACTGAAATTTGATTATAGCCTGTAAAATCGCCTCTGCTTATGAATTTGGTCAATTTACATTTTAGAATTTGAAAACACTTCCTTCCGCAGTTGTAGAGAATTGAATTTCTTATAAAAAGTCTCAAGATTCGAATTTTCTGATAAAAGGGCTATTTATTATGAATTATTGAAGTTCCGAAGTTCCGAAATAATTGATTTTTGGGAGTTTTAGTTAATTATTTTGAGAAAAATGTTTTTTGTATTTTTTGGACATCATTAACATGTGTGTTCATTTGGTGTTTTTGACCAAAAGGTGGGCTAAGGAAAATTTGTATAATTATATTAATATTATATTCAATTTTACGCTTTGGTGTTCTAAGCATTTTCCTAAAAAATAGGAGCTTAGGTTAGAATTAAAAATCACACCGTAAACTAAAGATTTCTCTCTCTCTCTCTATAATATCGAGCGTATTTTCCGAGTATTTTAGTACTTTGAGTATTCTTTATCTGATGCAAGTTCTTTCAAAGACTATATCCAAAGATTCGAGTTAAGTACTATTCTTTCTGAGGTAAGGGATGTTATTTTATTCAAAAATGATATTATTTCTTCAATATCATTATGTCGAAATATTGGTTGGAAATTTTTATCAAATTTGAAACTTTTTCATGTCGGGGTTACTATTCATGAGTTACTATTCATGTGTTACTATTCACGAGTTACTATTCACGAAAGTTCTTATTCATTTAGTACTATTCACGAAGCGTGATGATTTTTTTTTGTGAAATTTCTATCTTTTGAGGGTCTGAGTTCTTATTCACGATACAAGACTATTCACGATACTCAAGACTTTATTCATGAATACGATACTATTCACGGAAAAATTAAATTTTCTTTTCTCGTGTCCAAGATCGTTCATTATGATTCCTATCTTTGATTGGATCTATGTTTTGATCATTCTTGAATTTTACTCCACTCTGGTTATTTATGAAGTATTTTCGAACTTGGGTTATTTAAAGTATGAATCCTTAATACTTGTTCTTTTTATTTCTTTGGATTCGCTTTTCTTTAAAATATTTTCATCATCCTCAGTCCTAAATGATGATATAACTGAATATCTTTGGCCCGTAATGCAAAGATGAATGATTTCTTGATGAATATCTTTGGCCCGTAGTGCAAAGATGAACAGGTGTTGAGATGAACATGACCGACTGATTAATATCTTTGGCCCGTAGTGCAAAGATGAACAGGTGTTTAGATGAACATGACCAACTGATGAATATCTTTGGCCTGTAATGCAAAGATGAATATTTGATTCCAGATATATATTGATTGATGTTACAGGGATAAAATATCAATGATGAACTTTTAAATTCATATATAGAAGATAGTAGTTTGCATTCTTTACTTAACTCTTCTAATGAATTATTATTTCCGCTGCGAAGATTGATTTAAAACCTGTTGTCTATTGTATTCTATTAGATTTTTCTCTGTTGGAGACTAACGATAATTTGTTGTATATTATCTTAGTCATAATATTCTTTACTGGGCAAGTTGAGCTCACCCTTTTCCTTTTTGTTCCATTTTTCTTCTCAGGAGGCGAGAATGTAGCGAGTATGAGTCGGGGTATGGAATGATGGTTATAGAGAGAGTTGTTTAGTAGTCCTCACCATTTTTGTAAAATAATGTATAAATAATTATGATGAGGATTTATTTGGATATGTATATTGTCTAGAAGACAATAATTGTATTTAAACTCACAGTATATATGTTGTCGTATTTTGCACAACAAATGTATTAATAAAGTTGTAGATATTTCTGTACCATGTATTTGGCGACTCAGAATGGGTTGGATGGAATGGACCTATTTTGGGGGCGTCACAAAGCAAGCCCAGCTTTAATTCAAGAGCAAGACTCTCTACTAGACACAGGAACTTAAGCCAGTTATTAAACAAGACCAGACCAGAGAAATATGCAAGCTCTGATACAACTGATAACTAGGGAAGCACAGTTGATACACAACAATATTGTACATTTGTTCCGAAAGAGTGCCCCACAAAACTACATAGTTCTAATCATTAGCTACAAACAAAAAAAAATTAAGAATCCAATAATACTAAAATAGTGAATATCAGAAATAAGGTCCATATGTATTGAGTAATAATGTCACATAACTCACACTACACCAACCCAGAAGAACCGAAAACAATATAGAAGGAAGATCTGAATGAAACCAATGAGAGAAATAGTGTCAATTTATACATTATAGATAATAGAGGAGTAATTCAAAATTAAATTAAATTAACAAAAAAATATAAGAAAAACACGTCAGTATTATCTAAAGCTGGTGAAATTTTTTAATATATGTTACAAATCATTTGCAAAAGAGATCTTGAGTACAAACTTATTCTGCACATGGGCTATATATTTCAATCATGTAGAAGAATTTGAACACAATTCAAATGTAAAGGCAAATTCTGCACAAGCGATGAAGGATGTAATCTAAAATATACTTCGTTAGACCAAGTCTAACATGATATCTTTGCATACATGTACATACCTCACCGACATTTCATTGACCAAAACTTTTTGACCTCAACTCATTCACTAGACCCATCAATCAGTAATGTCCTCTCCATGGAGGTATCACCGGGGAAGATGCAAAGGTATCACCTGCATAGAATGCACATGCAAAATGATTAATCAATCGCAGAAATATACTTTCTGCCGTAACAATTCAATCATAGGGAAACAAGATTTATAGAGTTGATTATGAAAGTGGGAAATAACTAATGCTAGGATTTCAAATAAAGCATTACCATTTACTAGAGGAAATTAATTGGTGCTACTAGTAGATAGAAGAATGATATATTTTACATACTTGAATCTGAGCTCCTGTATTGTTTTGCATACTTTTTATGGTCTCACCTCCTTTACCTATTATAAGACCAACCTAAAAATGAAGAAGTTACATCACAAAAAATAATAATGACAAATTCAGGTATTAATAATCAAAGCTTCAATGACACTTTACCTTGTTGTTTGGGACCTTCATAACAAATTGTTCAGCCTCACCTTGCTGTCCAGTTAGCCTTCGTGAAATTATGCAGAACCCCTAATTCAAACCTATTACCAACAACACAGAAAAGGATCATAATTGAAGCATAAATTTCAAAATTTCCAATATTATCAACAACAAAACACTCAGTATAACAACAAAATGAAATACAAGGTAACTCAAAAGCATTCACAAGATAATAGTTTCCCAAGTAGAAAAAAAAGTACTTGTCCAGATGCTAATGATGGAAACATGTTTGGAAACATTCCAGAATGGCTAGGTGGTACCGGAATCGGCTTTGTCATGGCTAATCATGTTAGATCACTCATTAAGTGAGAAACTGTTCTTATTCTTCTATATGCCTGTCATGACTTTCTTTCATAGTCTATATGGTCATTTATATGTAGGACGAATAATCAATAACCTAGTTCTACCAGGACTTTGACTCCTAGAATATACTCCAATTAAAATGCCTAAGCTTAACCAAGACAATTAATGGTCAAAATGACCTGAATACTAGAAATAATCGCCAATTATTCATAAATTACAATAAGTACCCAATTTAATTCCAAAATCTTATCTACCATGACTTGTGAAGAACCGTACTCTACTTGGCAAAAGAAAGGAAAACCCAAATTTCCTTTTACTTGCATCCTGCACCAAATGCTAGTGAAGATAGGAATTTACCATCTTGTTGTTGGGTTCCTCTACGTAGTGATCGATGTATGACATTGTGATAGTCATCTTGATGCGGTTATTGAGTTCGAGAATTGATTTACCTCTTGTATGATCTTTGGCAAATTGTATTGGTCGGCTCTTGCATTTACTTTACTTCTACTTGATTTGTTGTTGAGTCATCTGTGATAGTGAAAATTTTCTTTTGCAATAGCCGACACTCCACTTCTTCCGGAATGGGAAAAAGGCGTCTGAAGTAATTGGTGTTGATATTCAGCGCTTAAAGGATATTGTGGAAAAACTTTACAAGTGATGTTCAATCTGTAGCCCTGTGCTTATTTATGTGCCTATGAATCGAGAACACAGTTTAAGAATCGAGAATCCAGATATCAATTGCCTTGACAAAACCAGAAACAAGCAATAGCATCAATCATTCTTTGGCTAGCGGCGGTACGTGTGTAGTATTATTTTCAAATGCATGTATTAAAATAAAATGAATTTGATTAAGAAAGCTATATATGGTGGAAATGGAAATACCAACCGAGATTGCTCGGGCTTTTTGGTCAAGTCTTTAATCTCAAGGTGGAAAGCCTGAGTGAAGACAAGGTTAAAGGTATCTCTTCGAAATTACTTTGGACAAGAATCCATGGAAGTAATTAATCTACTAATGGCTGCATAATTATAAGACTAACAAATCTTGAGTGAAATGACAAAAGAATTAAGTACATAAAAGACTAATGCTTACAGTCATAGTTGGAATGGAAATTATAGCCAAACAGATTATTGATCCAACAAACTGAAACCCGGTCCGCAGCAAGCAAAAGATATGAGTGACACTAAATAATTAGTATATTATTATATATAAAAACGTATATGAACTAATCCTTCTCCCACAGTCCCAAAATGAAGGAGTTAGAAACCATACCATGGATAGAGCGAACAAGAGGGAAAGAAGACCCAATTCAGGAGTGGGTCGGATCCAAAGCTGTAACATTCCAGAGTTTTTAATTGTTATATTAAATATTTATTTAATATTTAAGTATTTAATGGATGTGTTTATTGTTGAATAAATAATTGTTCAATGCGATTCGATTTGGTGAATTATTTATTAATAAATAATAGAGGAAATTAATTATCATATTATAATTTAATTTAATTATTAAATTAGAAAATTATAATTTTGTGGTATTGATTTATGTGTTAAAGTAATTTAATAAATTATTATTAGAATTAATTAAATTGATTATTGAAAAATTTAATTAAATAAAAAATGTGACAAATAACCTTCTATAAAGGAGTTATTAAAATAAATTAAAGGAGTTTAATTCAGTTTTGCCAAACAAGGCTTAATGCATATTAAGTCTTTATTTTAAATGTGTTTTACCAAACAAGGTGTAAGAGTTAATGAGTTATTTTTTTTAATTAGTTAGCCAAACAAGCCTTTTGGCTTTTGAGTTTTAAAAAAAAAAAGAAATTGATGTCAGTTAATTGATATAATTATATTATACAATTATTACATATTATATTATATACGTTATATCTTTGTTAGTACGTTAGTTAGAGTTAGGAAGAAAGACTCAGAGGAAGAGGAAGAAGAGAAGAAGAAAAGTGAGAGAAAAACTTGAGAGAATCCTAGAGAATTTGAGAGTGAAGTTGGAGAAAAGCTTGTTGATCAAAGAGAATCGTATCATCTTCTAAAACAAGGTATCATCCTACTTTTTTAAGTTTTAAAATTTTAGTTTTTCTCTTCCTTAATTCTCTGTAAAATTCTTGTGAAAGGATAAATTATTTGATTTTATGTGGCTTTATATGATAAACTAGTGTTGTGAAACTATTTTCATAAGTTTATATGTGAGTATAGTCAATGAATTTATGATATGTATGTAAATTATGAAGAAAACTATATTACAGTGAGTTCATATGAATATATATGAATATAGTTTGGTTTAAGGTAAAATTAAGGTTTATTTAGTTGTTAAATTGATAAATTGACTATTGAAATTGAAAGAGTATGTATAATCATAAACAAGGTATTTTAAATTAACTGTTTTGGTTGAAAAACAAAATCACAGTGTTGATTTTCATTGAAAACATCAAAAAGTGAGGTTTTATCAAAAATAGTGAAATTGGATGTTTTAAATTCGATGTTTATGTTGTTTTATGGGTAGAAACATGTTAAGAGTCTTTGAATTATGTTTATATGAAGTCTCTATATGAATTACATGTTAATTAGGCTGTTAGAAAGGAGCTTGTAGGCCAAAATTGGCTTTTGTTCATGCTATTGCCGAAGCTATCTCTGCCAAGTTTGTAATTCAGCAGTCATAACTTCATGAAGATAACTTTCGTCATGTAATATTGGCCACGCCATGTATGACCTCGTAGTTTAATTTTCATTTTTCAGAATGCTCATCATCATCATATCAATTGTAATCAATCACAAGATAATCTGTGGAAATAGCCGCAACATGAAGTTAAAGCGTAATGATCGAGATAGTGTAATTTTTGTACACAAAGTCTAAAGAAGTTGTTATGTGTTAATAGTAGGACTGTTAAATTATGATTTCAATATTTCTATACCAAGAATGAGCATGTTATTAACAATTAACTAGTTTTGTAACTTGATTATGTGATTAAAATTTAACCTTACATGATGAAAGTACTTAGTTGTGCATGTGATGTGGTAGTGACTAATTATGTCATGATGACATATATATATATACATACATATATATATATATATATATACGCATAGGGTATTGTGATTCGAATTATTCGGTTTAGCCTACGAGCAAGGCAAGTTCTCTAAATCTATTATCTTGTCGAACCAATTATTGTTTCCAATTCGATTACAATATAATGATGCAAGGTTTCTAAACTTTAATTTTTGATATTGAGCAAGTTATTATTGTATTTAACTTGTTGTTTAGCATGCAAATTTATATATACTAATGTTGAACAGTTTTATCGTTCAAATTGCTATGCATGCTTAGTATTCAATTTTAAATAACCTTGGCTTATTATTGTTCAAGCAAGGTGTGCTATAGTTATTCAATATGTATGCTATTAGATTATTCCTAAAGCATGCTTTTAATTTACCATGTCGATTCAGTTATGATTATTTCATAATGTAATGTTATTCATTTTATTCAACTAATCCTTAGTTGATGTTCGTTGAATTCCAAATTACCTTGAAATGTATCCAAACCAAACTCACTTTGGTGCGGACTTGTACTCTAAATACTGAGATGAACAACCCTATTATTAGGAGAAATTTACGCTTAACATTGAAATGTTTGTGCACAATACATTGTACGAAGGGCTGATCCCCCTAAGTACGAGGAGTCCCTATAGTCTTATAACTGTTAAAGTTTAAGTTAAAAAATTACTTATAACTATGGACATAGTTCGTGGTCTTAGGACCCTCAGTTATATACTTCAGAATGTTGATAAATCATATTGTTTAATTCTTTCGAGCCTCTTATTTGACAGTTGTTGTAAAGATTTTCATTCATTGTTGTTTCAAGTGAGCTTTGTTTGCTCACTCTTGCTTATATAACTATTACAGTTAAAGATGAGAAGGTTGATGTACCTAGCACCAGTAAGGGGAAAGGAAAGATGAACAAGTATTGAAGGCTTGTAATATGTTAATATTTTATTATCAGTCTTAATTGAATGGTTGTAATGAAGTTTATTAATTTTTCCACATTTGAATGATTGTATTTAAAGGTTAGACAACCTGGGAGATTTTATTATGTAACCCTTTAATGGGGAAGGTTTTATTATTCAATTTATTGTGATTGGGTAGTTAGATATGAATGTTTGATTAAGTGAACACCAAATCTCGTGGGAATGAAGTACACAGGTTTGGGGGTGTCACAAAAAGCACTACTACGACTCAATGAGCTTGGTGATGAATACCCCATCATGAATTTTGATGATTGATTTTTCATGACTTGGAAGCTTCATCGTAATGGTTAGCTAATACGATTGATGATGACGCCATCTTTTTTTTTGGTAGCATCACTATTGATGCCGGGAAAGCGAGTTGAGCTCTCGGAAAAGACTACGACTTCATTGTGGGTCGAGAGCGAGGTTTTGTGGTGTGAACCCTAGATTTATCAAAGACGCTCATAAAAGCCCTAGATTTATCCAAATTTCTCAAACCAAAACCTCGAATTCCATGCTTGAAACCCGTGAAACAAACCGAATTAAAGCTTCTGAAACTTCAAAAATGGCGAGATTTTGAGGAGAAATGGAAGGGAAAAGGAGAGAGGAACTCATCTGCATAATACCAACACCCCAGAGCGAGAAAGTATAGAGATAGGAACCTTGTTTTAATTTCAAATTTTAGCTTCCGTATTTTTTTTTTCTCCGTGTTTTTAGATAGACAACGTTTTTTTTTCAAAAACGTTATCTAGTTAAAATCAAAAAATTGTCCTTTTAAATAGATAACATTTTTGCATATATATCTACAACGTTTTGTTTAAAAACGTTATGGAAAAAAATACCACAACATTTTTATAAAAACGTTGTCTTTTAAGCGTTGTCTATTTAGTATTTTGTAGTAGTGAAGCCCTTTTCAAATCCTAACCAAGCCATTCAAACCCTAGGTTTGGTTATGTTAAAAATTAATATGGTTATTCATTTTCTTTTTAATTAGATTTTCTAACTTTTTTAGTTACGTTTTCGTTAGACGCTCGGTTAGTCGAAAGATTAACTTTTATGTCTCGAATTTTTTTATTATAGTTTCTATCCCCATTTCCCAAAGAAACGCTATGTCGTAATTAGAAAAGTCAAAAAAAACAAAAAAACATTTTTCGCATGAAAAGTGTTTTTACGTCTTTTCTTGGGAACATTATACAAAACCCTATTTTGTATATTCTAACACGTAAACACACTTTAGGTCATATTACAACTTTTAAACACATAACACATAATATCCATAAAAATTCATTTATTAGATTTTCTAATCGAAAAAACTAATTACAATGCTATTCGATTGCTCGGGTCATCACATTTTCTCCTATTTTTTTTCCTTCTTCTATAAGAAAATGAAGGGGTCCAACTGTGAGACCCCATATTTTATGAATAAAGATTTAAATTTCTCAAAATATTTTTTTTTAATCTTATGGTGTGGATTTGATATAATATTTTAGTTGTGGGTGATATTTACAAATTTTGCAAAGTAAGCAAGTTGTTATATAATATTCGATTGGTCGGGGAATATTTTTTTTATTGGGGAATATCCGTACGACGGCACAATCATTGGTGAACCCACAACAGAAGATAGCACAGGTTAGTTAATTATAAATTTTTGCGAAGTTTATACCTTATTAGATACCGATTCTACCCATTCTTTTATCTCCCTTGTTTGCGTTCAACGTTTAAATTTGACTCCGGAGAAATTAGACTTTGACTTATCGGTTGAAACTCCGTTAGGAGAAACCTTCATTACATGTGCTATCCAAGTCTTGGATGAGAGTCACAGTTTTGAATGATATTTCTATTGTTAATAAATTTCCTGACGTATTCTTGAAGACTTCTTAGCCTACCCCTAGAGCATGAAATCGAATTTTGTATTGACCCGAAAGACAAAAACCCATTTCTAAAACCCTCAAATATTTCTTTACTTAAAACGAATGTATCACGCGCCAAAAGCGTTGGCTCGAAATTTGTTGAAAATTACGATCGTATTATTCAATACCATCGTGAAAAAAGCGAACGTGGTGGTGGCGTGTTTAGTAGAAGATCATTATGCGTTCTGAAAGTGCGATGTTGTTAACACAAAGACCCATTTCGTATAACTTACAAATGATGAAGATAGAGTTAAAGACTCTAGGGACCCACGTGAAGATAACTAATATACGAGTAGAATCGACTTTAATCGATAAAGTTAAAGCCGTGCAAGCTACATACTCAGAGCTGATGAATGTAAAGAAGAAGGTTCAAGAGGGCGTTATTCTAGAAGCAAGAATCAATGAAGAGAGGAAATCTCAACCCTCGATTTTATTGGCCCATTTGAAATCCTTGATCGAGTAGGAATTGTGGCCTATAAACTCGTTTTATCGCCAAATATGTTGCGTGTTCATAACGTTTATCACGTACCGATGTTACGTAAATATGTGGACGACCGAAACCACATTATTGATTTAGAAACGAACGAGATAGCAGAAGATTTAACGTATGAGGAGATACGTGTTAAAATCTTGGATAAGAAGGATCGTATTCAACACTCAAAGGTTATACCTCAAGAGTTAGAATCTGAAATGAAGTCAAGGTATCCTCATCTCTTCGGCATACCAGTGCAATGTGACGTAAATTTCAAGGGCAAAATTTCATAAGGAGGGGAGATTGTGAGACCCCAGATTTTATGAATAAAGATTTAAATTTCTCGAAATATTTTTTTTTAATCTTATGGTGTGGATTTGATATAATATTTTAGTTATGGGTGATATTTACAAATTTTGCAAAGTAAGCAAGTTGTTATATAATATTTGATTGGTCGGGGAATATTCTTTTTGTCGGGGAATATTCGTACGACGGCACAATCATTGGTGAACCCATAACGGAAGTATTGTCGTAGTAATAAAACGACAGAATTATTTTTATGAAAATAATGGCGGAAGTTTTACCGTTAAAACTGTTGAACTACTTGGTAGTAAAAGTACAGTAATACGTGTGGTTGCATAGTAACACACGATATTGGTTATTGATGCTTACGTGAGAATTCACTAAGTTATACTCAATTATTGTTACAGTAATTGCTGCATCATATCTTTCATATTATTGATTCGATTATTGTCACAGTATCATCTGCATAATATTTGATATATTATTAAATCAATAATTGAGACGACAAAGTTATTCATATTATTAAATTGCAATATTTACAATGTCTAGAAGTTCGCAAGGAGAGGTTTGGTTACCTAATTACGGCGCCTTGATAGGAAAAATCCTTATTGAAAGCCCCCTCTTTCTTGGGAAGCGACACGGTTGTTAAATATTGTGAGTTATAATATTAATGATGAATAAGTTCGTGTTGATTAAAGATGAATTTGATAGTTCCATTATGTTGGGATTATTAGTGTTAGTGGAAATCGACATCTATTCCGATGATAATTGATGTTTGGGGGTTATATTGATAAATCGGGTAATTTATCGGATAAATGAGCAATTAATTGCTACTTATTCACATGCTTATATAACTATTTGTTCACATGTGTACTATTGAGTCATATTCATTTACTATTAGGGGAGTTGGTGCAAGATTGATAATACCTGCATTACTAAGTTAAAGATGGAGGTATAGATGAAGGTACTATATTGTAATTAATTTTTTCACATGTTTAGAACTATTAAGTCACATTATTTTACTATTGATTCACATGATTTACTATTAGGGGAGGTGGTGCAAGTTTGATAATACTTGCAGGACTAAATTAAAAATGAAGAAAAAGTTGGAGGTATTGTACTGTAATTTTTCGAGCCCCAAAATATGCAATTATCGAAACTATGTTTTTCTATAAATAGAAGCTCATTCTTCCTTCATTTCTCACCAATTCACTAAAGCTTTAGAGCCATTATTATAGAGAGAAATCTATAGAGAAAAGAAGAAGAGAAGCTTTGCTACCTCACTATTCCAAATATCAGGTCTTCTTTTGAGGTAAGGGTATTATTTCTTTCAGTATTCATGAAGAGAACTTCATTATTCCATTCTTTATTATTCATTGGAATAACTTGTATCTGCTGACTACCCTATACTTGGTGAAATTCTACGTTATTCCATTATTTATTATTCTCACGGAATAAATATACATCATGCCAAATCGCATACATGGTGAAATTCATTGTTAATCCATTCTTTATTATTCGTTGGAATAACTTGTATCTGTGCAGGCTACCCTATACTTGGTGAAATTCTTACGTTATTCCATTATTTATTATTCTCTTTGAATAAACTGCCTGGGCGCGAAGTACCGCATACATGGTGAAATTATGTTGTTATTTCATTCTTTATTATTACATTGGAATATCACATGTCATGCGCTTTTACGCCCGGACTGGATTCTATCTTTATTATTACTCGTTGGAATATCACATGCGCTGCGTTTTACGTTGGACCGATTAAAGTCTTTATTATTTTGTTGGAATATCCACATGCATACGTTTTACGCCGGACTGGGTTCCGTTATTTATTATTCTACATTGAAATAACCGTCATGCGAAATACCGCATGCATGGTGATTTGTTGTTATTCCATTCTTTATTATTCATTTGAAATATCCCGATTTGCGTATTATGCCCGATTCGGTTCCGTTATTTATTATTCGTTGGGATAACTTTGTCATGCAAGCACCGTATGCTACGGTGATTTCTTTTGTTATTCCATTCTTTATTATACTCGGTTGGTTAAAGTTTTGACTTCTATACTCGTCATGAAATATCATTTTATTTGGTATTTTCTGTTACGAGTTACTATTCATAGGTTACTATTCACCCAGTTACTATTCACTCTAGTATTATTCACTCGGGTATTTGGGGCACTTTTCATGCCGGAATACTATTCACGAGTTACTATTCACGGGTTACTATTCACCAAAATTACTATTCACCCGAATATTATTCACTCGGGTATTTGGAGTACTTTTCATGTCGGGGTACTATTCACGAGGTACTATTCCCAAAGTACTATTCACGACGAGAAATTGATTCTTTTCTGTCCAAATTATTTTTTTGGTGCATGGATATTATTCTTGAATTTTACTTTACAAAGAAGTATCATGTTGACAATTTGGATGTTATTAGTTCCTAGATAATTTAATTCTTGAACTTGTTTTATTGAATTCTTATATCATTGTCATCATCCTCATGTTTATATTATGTTGAAAGTCATCTGTGGCCTGTATTGCATAGATGGACTTGGTATGATTATGACCATGGATTATTCGGTATAATCATGATCGTAATGTTACAAATGATGTGGAAAAAGTCCTCATTGGCCCGTAGTGCATTGATGGAAAGTTTTTGGTATGATTATGGCTATGGATTCTCTTCGGCCAAGGGAGCAAAGATGAATTATTTTATGGCATGATCAGGACCGTTGATGAAAACACGATTATCTTTGGCCCGTAGTGCATGGATAATTCATGGTCGTGATACTAAATAATATCCTTGGCCTGTAGTGCAGGGATGATTTGATGATGTAGATTATTTATTAAGTTGAGTCTCGACGATAAAAGTGATGAAAAACTTTTTAAATCATAAAAGATAGTAGATTTTATTCTCTACTTGACTCTTTTAATGGATTGTTTGTTCTGCTGCAGTTAAACTTGATGTCTATTGTATTTTATCAGTTTAACATTGTTGAATACTAATGATAATTTATTCTGCATTATCTTAGTCATAATATTTCTTACTGGGCTAGTTGAGCTCACCCTTTCCTTCACTATTCTCTTCAAGAAATGAGAATATAGCTGGGACGAGTCGGGGAACGGAGTGACGGTCCAGATGATAGCATTAGTAGTAGTCCTCACTATTCTGTTAAATAGTGTGACAATAAATGTAATGAGGACTGAATTTGAGTTTGTATACTGTCTATGAGGACTCCATTGAGAGTGAATATTGTCTAGAAGACAATATTCTTGTTTAAACTCTCAGTTTATGTTTTGTCGTATTTTACACGACAGTTGTATATTTAAGTTTGTATTTGAATTTTGTACCATGTATTTGGTGACTCAAGATGAGTGATGTATACCTGTTTTGGGGGCGTCACACCAACGTAATCCGTTTTTATGTTGCGCAGTTTGTTTTCATGTTGTGTACTGAAACGTTCATAAATTTCAAACCATGATGAATTAGAAAATGGTCTACCCAAATTTGGAAAGCTCTTTTTGAGGCCTACACAATGACATTAAATTTGATCATTTTCGGATATGGAATAATGGAAAAAAAATGAAAAATAAAACATCTTTTTGAATGCACTGGCCAATCCCTTATCCTTTTTACAGTTTGGTACCTAAAGATTCTTGTGTGAACTCCAAGTAATTGTTTTGAGTTTTATAATTTTCACTTTGACATCATTACTACAATGTGAAATGATTTTATTGCCCTTCTATTATTGTTAAAGAAAATACGTATAAATTTTGAGTGTCCAGTCTTTTTACATACATCTGTATTTGAACATCTCTCTTTTTTAACATACATCTCTATTACATTAAAAAAAATAACAAGATCTTTTTTAACATATATCTCTATTTCATTAAAAACAATAACAAGATCTCTATTTAGTGCTCACTTGGTTCTAATCTATAGTCTATACTACTAATAAATCATTTCCCTAAACCAAATGTCTTTAGCACCTGTTAAAGCACGTGTACTAAGAACTAGGACCAAATCCCCACCACTGCACCAAGGAATAAAACTGGTACCAACCCAGCCCACAACTCGGTTTGAAAAAATGACTATACATAAGAAACCCCATGACAGACTTATTTAGAATCTCCTTCTGTCAGGATCCAAAGTCGAGTGTTGGATATCTCTCTCTTAATTTTTCGCTATAATAACATACTGATTTTCCGCGTGAGCACGTTTCCAATCTCTCTGATCTCAAATAAATACAATCTGTCACAGATTCTGCTAGTCTCCCTTTTACCTTTACTGCTTTTCTTCCTGTCTTACATTTATTTTCCTTGTCCGCTCATACACTTATTCTCTCTTGCTGCTGCGGACCATTTTGGTTCTAAGGTCAAATTCTACTTCTGAATCTTCATTTCTGTTAACTTTGATCATAATATTTCTATTGCATTAGTCTCAATCTTTTTTTGACCCTCTTTATTTTGTTTTCATGATTATACAGTAATTACTTAATTGTTTAGTAATTTAGAGTTTCTTTGAATAAATTTGATTTGCATAATATTGATAGATGTTGTATGTTATGGCATTGCAATTTATTTGTTATAGTGTGAATTTTGTGGGTTTTACTCAGAAAATTTGTTGCAAAATTTTAGTATGTGATAACTATGTATAGGGTTGATTGGTAAATTCTGCTCTATAGTGGTCAATTGAAAAGTTTAATGGGTTTTATGTGCATACTCAAGTTTGATTAGTTCTTTGTTTATCTACTATTTTATATTGATATTTTTAATTATATAAAATGGACTGGTTGTAGTCCAACTAGTTCTTATGTCTGAGTTTTATGACTTTTATTAGTTATTTGCAAGTTGATATATGGTAAACTTGCATATAGCTGTCTGATTTAATATAAACATGGCCAACCTAATATTTTTGTCCATATTAGTTAACCGAGCTTGTATTTTGTGCAGGTTGACCTTTGGAGAAAAATATCTTGCTGTTTTATTTGAAAATTGTTTGGATGTTAATCATCTTAATGTAGTGCCTATATCTGCAGCTGCATTATGCTTTTGCATTGCATTTAACGGGTTACATTTGCTTTGGTTTGGTAGCCTTTCCAAACGGAACAGAGTATTTTTTTGTGAGTTAAAGGGTTTTTGAATCTTTTTCTTGGTAAATAAGTTTTGGATCTTCAACAATGATTGGGAGGAAAAATACGGGATGCTTAGCACTAGTGTTTTTGGTTCTTTTGGCTATCGGTTCTTTCTTTGGAACCTATAATTTGGTAACGATGTTAATATACAATAGAACAGTTAGTTCATCGAAACGAGTTACTGATAATTTGGATGGTGGGTTACGGTTTGATCCAGTTATTGAAATGCCTCGGAATGTAAGGAGAACAGAAAATGGCAAGAGGATGTTCCACATTGCCCTCACAGCAACTGATGCTCCTTATAGCAAATGGCAATGTCGGATTATGTATTATTGGTATAAGAAGCAGAAATATTTGCCTGGATCAGAAATGGGAAAATTCACGCGGATTCTGCATTCAGGGAAACCTGACAACCTGATGAATGAGATTCCTACTCTCGTGGTTGACCCCCTTCCAGCAGGTTTAGATCGGGTGAGAGATTGTCTTTGTTTTTATTGTTTTGTTCAACTCTAGTTTTCTCACATGGATAATGTGGTAGCTTTTGCAGAGCATATATTTTTAATTATGCAGCAACAGTTGATTCTAAATACCATCATTTAAATCATTAAAAAAAAATTAGTGGTTCTAAAATTGTTGTTAAATTTGGGTTGAGATTACAACTTGAATGAATAATGATTAGTTTAAAATCTTTAAGTGCTGATCGAAAAATAATTAAAGAGACGTCAAATTAATTGAGAAAACAGTTTGAAATGACACATGACTGAAAATTTCAAAACATAAAGAGTGATTCTCTTTTAAATTGGCATAGCACTTGGTTTAGAAATATATGCATCAATGTTGATATTATTAGTGCCCAGGGCATGTTATAGCTTTAATGTTTGTGCTGAAACTTGTCTTACACCCCAACAATTGATTATGGTCTTTCGTGTTCTTTTCATTTTAGTTTTATAATGTTGAAACTTTTATTGTTCATTGGGAAGTATTTTGCTAGCTAGTGTCACAAATATGTAATATTATATAACAGCCACACCTTAGAGATGTACAAGGTTTACCCTTTTTTGTGGAATTTAGGTCGATAACCTCAATGCAGATGACTAAATTAGAGTTCTGGGCTTGTTTGGAAAAAAACTTTTAGCATTCTGGAATAGGTTAAAAATATCACAAAGAATTCATGAGTGAGTAATACTTTAAGAAGGAAATAATAATGCTCATTCTATATAAGGCTGTTTCAGTCCAAAAAAGAATGTTGTCTACACAACATAAACTGAGTATCATGCTATGCCCGATGCTATGTATCTGTGTAGAAAATGTATGCATATATTATGTGTCAAGTCTTTTTATTCCTCAAATTTGTTTTTGTCGTTGGACTCGAGAGCTAGTTCGGGATATGTGCTCAAAATATGCTTATAAATCTGAGAAGTGAAAACCTGTTCTGCTTTATTGTTTTCCTAAGCTCCTCACAGAACATGTTACCTAAAGTTCTTTTCTTCAAACTGGCTTCTGCAACATTGGTTCGTCTAAAAGTTTGAGAGTATTATTAATTTTTTTGACAAGTAATACACAGCTGTGACAGCCCATGCCTACTGGAACATGAAATCTTAATCCACGTATTTAAGATTGCATAAAATATCAGTCAATCTGACACCTGATATTACCATCTAAGTAAGATGCTTTTATAGGTTTCGACTGTTGTAAATTTATTTTCTTATTCTCAGTCGTGGTCACCAACTATGTTTACTTTCTGGATTCTCTGTTGCTGTTGCCAACTATGAGAACATACTGTTTCACAAAAAACAAAAACAATAGCAACTTAAAATTTTCTCAAAAGCTAAGATTGTTATCTCTCGATACTCAACACTCGATAAATTAAAAAGATTGTTCTCTCTCGATACTCAACACTCGATAAATTAAAAAGAGAGTCACGTTTCCTCTATTCAACTCAACTTCAATTGATAATTCTTGCTTGTACTATGGACCGTTAATGGGCTAGTACAGAGATAAGATTAATGAATCTAACTGCTTAGAAGACATAAAGGCTCTCTTAATTCCTAGGAAATCATAGTTTAAGTTATCTGGAAGATACATGAATATTGACTTAATGTATCTTTAACCTCCAATGTACCCACACCAAGAGTCACCAATGAATCTATATTATTTTTTTAACGGCTCCCTTAAGCTAGATTCTTCTAATACCAATATTGTCTTTCATCTTGTTGAAATCACCAACTTTTTTGTGACTTGGTTAATATATCCACAACTTGATCACTAGTATTGCTAGAAAAAATTTAAACTCCACCATCATTGCCCAAGTTTTGAATGAAATGATACATGATCTATATGTGTTTATTCTTGCAATGAAAGATTGGATATTTTGCGAGTGTGATAGTGGAACTATTTTCGCAAAATATCTCAGAACCTTTTAGCTGAGGATTCTTGAGTTCTTTCAAAATCCATCTGAACCACAGAGCTTGGAAAACCATGAAAGATATAGAAATATACTTGGCTTCTGCATTAGAAAGTGCCACAAATTATTGCTTCTTTGATGCCCAAGAAATTGCACCGGAAAAATAACCCAGGGACTGCTTTTGCTTCCACCCCAATCACAATTACTATAACCAACCAAACATGAGTTTTCAATATAGCATTAATGAATACCATGATCAATGGTTCCACTGACATATCAAAGAAATCTATCTAATACCATAAATCTCTTGCATACTTTGAGAAATGGAAATTCCATCCTCAGTTTGCTTCAACTCGATACAAAGGAAGAAATGAAGACGACCCATATAGGGATCTAACTCATGCTTCATAATCAACTTTCGGTAAAGATTATTAAGTCATCAACATACAAGCAACGATCAAGTTGTTTCCTCCACTTTCTGTAATGTAGAGAGTATGCTTAAAAGGTCACCTTTTAAAACCATTCTTCAAAAAATAGCCATCAATGCTACTATATTAAGCTCCTAGGGCTTGCTTCAATTATGTAGGAAGGTAAATGGGATAGTGTAACGATCGAGAAATTCGGATCTTTTGTAAAATAATTTTATTTAATTAAATAATGAATAAAATTATATTATTTATTATTCTTATGTGTTAGTAAGATGAATGTCGTTCTATAACCTAGAAACGTCGGAATGTCGTAGTATTTCGACTACGTGAAGAAATTAAAGTGTTTGAATTTCCAAGACGAAAATAAAAGTTTTCCGAGAAATTTTCCGAAAAACACTATTCAACGATTTCTGCTTGGGAATTATTTTTGAACTTCCGAGAAATACGTAGCGATAGAATATCGAGGTGAGATGGATTATGTAATAATAATTCAAGTATGGAAAACGTAGTTTTTCCCATGCGGACTTAATTCGAGAAAGTTAGGAAAAGTAAAGCGTTAACTAATTAAAGCGATAATCGTATAATACGTAGGTATTGTACGAGGTAATAAATACGAGTATAATACGAAGTATTATACGAGTATGTATGAATGATGGTATGTCGTATATGTTGAATAAGTATACGAGTTAGAATACGATATTAATGTCGTAGAGAATACGTCTTCAAGGCTTTTAAGCCGTATGTAATTGGACTTGTGGGATTGTGTAGGAAGTGTATAGTTTAATTGGGATTGTGTTTAAGCCCAATGTAAACTATTGTTAAAGCCCAAGTGTTGGTTAATGTAAAGTCCAAAGTAAATTAATGCAAGTCCAAAAGCATAAGTTAAACTAATTGAATTAAAGCCCAAATTAAGATCCATTGGGTAATGAAGATCCATGGGACAACCCATTTGGGCCCCATGATCACATGGTTGATATTGGTGGCCAAGTAAATAATGTGATGAGCAAGCAAATAATGTGATAAGCAAGTTAACTTAATAAGTAAGTAATGAATAGTAAGGAGGTTGTTTAAGGAGGTGGGATGTTTATTGACTATTATACCCTAACCTTAGCAATCCTATAAATAGAAGGAGAGTTGGATCATTTTTACACTTGTTCATTTCATCCAACAACTTTCAACTTATTTGTTAGAGAGAATAAGTAAGAAAAAGCTATACTTTTTAGAAAAGAAGAAGAACAAGCTTGATCATCAAGGGTAAGATTCCTATACCATTAATCTTTCAACTCTTTAATTCTAGTTTGATAGAGAAGTGTGGATTAGTGAAGTATGTATGCTAAGAAGTAAAGAAAATGGATAACCTAAGGACTTAAGTCTTAATAAGCTTGAATAAGCAATTTGTTCATATATAAGTTATGAACTAAGGGAGAACTTGTATGAACTTGTCAAATGTTTACATTAATGAAGTTTGTATGGTAAGAAGATGTTAAGATGGTGATTAGAAGACTAAAACCATGATAAGACATGTGAAATAAAATCATAAGTAGTTTATACTTTTATAAGTTATAAACTCATGAAGAACAAGTAATAACTTATCATGTAAATAAGTCATTGAAATGTGTATGTTAAGATGTTAGTATGATGATAGAATCCATTTGAAACGATGAATAAATCATAAGTAACGAAGTTATGCCAGAATTCACACGATTAGACGATAATCGTCGAATTCGTGAAATTCTCGGAATGGAAGTCGAAATATGACATTGAGCTCGGAAACGTTGGTTTTCGATGGGGATAAGTCATATTTGGCATTATAGAATTGCGGACTCGAAAATGATCGAATTCCGACTTAGAACGAAGAAACGAGCGTTGAACATTCACGAACGTTTATCGTTTTCGTTAAAAATGAACTAATAGGTGAATTTTGAGTTAACGAAGTCAAAAATGTAAAATTCTTGCATGAACACGTAGAGTATGTGATTTGTGAGCTAATGGTTTTTGAACGAGCCAATTCAGACTTATAACGAAGAAGTTATGAGCCCGGGAATCTCACTTAAGAAAATTTTTTGTCAAAATTTTCTATGTCTCAGAGCCGGCGCTGCAGCGCCACCCAAGGTATTGTCCTTGTCTAGCAACCACTGTAAAGTGGCACCGCAACACGGCGGATTGAACTAAGACTTCATGTGTGATGAGCAAGTCCGGACCATGAACCATTGGAGAGTGGCAGCATGCTGTAGTAGAGAGAAGAAAAGAATGAAAGCATTGGCCTTGATAGTAAGGAAGCCATATCGAAACCCAGCCCTTGTACGAGTTGTAGAAATAAATATTTGGTACTTATTGCCAAAACTTAGGTTTTACCTGATAAAGAGGAAGATTATGCAGATAAAAAGAAAGTTAATTGATTAGTAATGAACTAAAACTTAATGTAACATTGTTTAAGACATTGTTAAACCTTAAGTATGATAACTAAAGGTTGAAGATAATCAATCGAACGTAAACGTAAAAACGATGTAAACTATAACGGCAAGCCGGAACCAATAGTAACAAATCTAATACATGATTAGATTGAGAAGAAGGGTAAGATTCATTAGGAACCATGTATGTTTATTCATGATCTAATGTGTTACGTTATGTGATATATATTGTAGAGACCTTAAAGACTTAAAGGAAAAGTGTAATATCAGTAGCAGACGCTGAAGGCAAGTGTTCTAACCTCGTCATGTTCAATCTGGGACGAGTTTTGTGATTCGTATATTCTTACGCGTGAATTGATGTATGATGAAGTCAAAGCCAATTTTTTCGGCTAGACTTACGATATGTTGGATTTCTTATAATCTATCGAAGTATGGTCAATGTTTTGCCAAACTATGTTGGTATGGTTTTCAAATGAAGACTGAGAATGCTAAACAAATGTTTTGTCGTCAAACGACAGACACGTGAGGTTGCCATAACTTAAACGTACATACGTTTAAAGAATGTAGTGTTGATCAACATAGAGTACTTTAGGCTGATCACCTAGATATGCTCGTAAGTAATGCCGGACTTACGGACTTAGTGTCGGGTTGTTCTTTTCAAAGAAAGTATGAAATGCTCAAGGTCTTGGACCGGAATTGATGTTTTACTGAATGTTGTCATTGTAAAACGTTTTAAAGAAAAGAGAAGTGTTATTTTGAATTATCAATAGTACTTCATAACTATTGTTCAGTTATTAATATGATTTGTATGTTTCAAGCATGTCGTTTAAATGAAATTATTGTACTTGCTGAGCTAGTTATACTCACTCTTGCTTGAACCATATGAATGCATTTAAGATCGAAGCAGATGAAGGATCCAGTAAAGATAAAGGAAGGCTAAGGAGGCAGTTGATTGAATCTATCATGTAATAATATAGGTTTATTGTTGTAATGTATTTGATATTATGACAAAGAACTTATGTATTAGTTATAAAGAACACAGGAAGGAATATTGTTTGGAATATATATAAGACATATTCATTACATTGAGGCTTTTTCAATTGAATGTTTGTGTGAATCAGTACCATGATGTAACACCATATGTCGGGTTGAAGAAGATACCATTTGGGGCGCCATGGAGTTGGTATCGAGCATTAGGTTATAAAACTTATGGGGGGAATTAAAACCTTTAGTCATAACCTTAAGAGAAGTCAAAGAAGTAAAAGATGAAATTAACCTTAAAAATGCATTATATATATAACTCCCCAGAAAATCGAACTTTTGTAAATATTTTTAATAATGAATAAAATAATATTATTTATTATTATTACGTGTTGTTAAGATGAATGTCGTTCTATAACCTAGAAACGTCGGAACGTCGTAGTATTTTAACTACGTGAATGAATTAAAGTGTTTGAATTTCTAAGACGAAAATAAAATCTTTCCGAGAAATTTTTCGAAAAATACTATTCATCAATTTCTGCTCGGGAATTATTTTTGAACTTCCGAGAAATACGTAACGTTATAATATCAAGGTGATATTGATTATGTAATAATAATCTAAGTATGGAAAACGTAATATTTTGCATGTGGACCTAATTTGGGAACGTTAGGTTTATTAAGCGTTAAAGGAAGAAAGTTGTGATCGTATAATGTGTATTCATTATATGAAGGTAATGAATGTAAGTATAATACGACGTATTATACTATTATGTATGAAGAATGAAATAACGTATATTACGAATTAATATACGAGCTAGCATACGAGAATTATACGTGGTGTATATATGTTAAGTTGTTAATTAATTGTAATGGACTTGTAGGATTATTAACATAATGGTAGAAGTCCAATAGAATGTGATAATCAAGCCCAAGTGTTTGATATGTCATGAGTCCAAACTATTGTAGCATAAGCCCAACAAGGAATTAGCTAGATTAATTAGCAAGCCCAATGACTAAGCCATGATCCATGGGGCAATCCAAGTGTAAAGTGGGTAAACTTGATGGGCAAACAAATAGTGTGATGACCAAGTGTTGTGTTGAGTAAGGAATGAATAGTAAGGAGGTGGAAAGTAAGGAGGTTATTGAGGAGGTGGAATGAGGAGGTGGAATAAGGAGGTGGAATGTTTAAAGACCATTCTACCCTAGCTTTGAGTTGCTTATAAATAGAAGGTTCCATTTCATTTTGTTGGTTGTTATACATCCAACACTTTCCTCTCAAAGATAAGCAACTTATTTGGTAGAGAGAATAAGCCACTTAAGACTTATAAGCCACTTCAACTTTTGCTAGATTTTCCAAAGTGAATTGAAGTCATAGTCTTCAAGGGTAAGACTCATATCTTTTATCTACATCTCTTCTATGATAGGATTGATAGAGAAGGGAGATTGTTTGTTAAGAACATGTAATAAGTTATTAATGAATGAACTTAAGCCGAATAAGTTGAATAAGCAACTTGAACTTTAATAAGTTGATAGAATCATGAAGAACTTATCATATGATGTTAGTATGTTGAATATAGTATGAGAACATTGATTAATGGACTTAAGTTCATAGTAAGTCATAAGCATGAGGAATTGTAGTTCATAAGTTAAATAAGTCATTGACTTATGAGAATAAGTCAAAACCTACTTTGACTATAAGTTGGTGTAATAAGTAACTTGTAATGATCATATGTTGGTTAAAATCCATTTAGAATCATTAAGAATGTAGTTTTGTCGGAATTCACACGATTGGACGATAATCGTCGAATTCGTGAAATTCTCGGAATGGAAGTCGTATTTTGTGTTTGAAGTCGGAAACGTTGGTTTTCGATGGAGACAAGTCATATTTGGCATTATAGAGTTGCGGACTCGAAAATGACCGGATTCCGACTTAGAACGAAGAAACGAGCATTGAACGTTCACGAACGTTTATCTTTTTCGTTAAAATAAACTAATAGGTGAA
This sequence comes from Panax ginseng, assembly GCA_020205605.1. Taxonomy (NCBI): domain Eukaryota; kingdom Viridiplantae; phylum Streptophyta; class Magnoliopsida; order Apiales; family Araliaceae; genus Panax; species Panax ginseng. The sequence goes on along the minus strand of CM035133.1, from coordinate 77,286,905 downwards.
ATTTTAGTAGACGAAGTCAAATAGATAAAATTCTTGCATGAACGCATATAGTATGTAATTTGTGAACCGTAGGCTTAACGAGCCAATTCGGACTTATAACGAATAAGTTATGCGTCCGGGAAGTTCACAAAATTTAAAATCTGCAAAATTTTTACGAGGCCCGAGGCCCGAATGGTAAGGCCATGTTGCCGTAATGATGATGTTCGAAAGACATCGCTAACTTTCGCCGCAGCGTGAGATAAAGAACAAAGTGTGGCGCCACAGCGTCAGATCCGAATGTTAGACACTGCTAACTCGCGCCGCAACGCGAGAGATGAAGGGCGATGGGTGGCAGCCATGACCTTGAACCCTAAGCAATGGTCGAGAAAGAATGTTTTCAAATCTGAGAATGAAAGAGAACTTGTTAGTAATGAACTAAGATATAAGCATAACATTGTTAAGGCATTGTAAGACACTTAAGTATGATGATTAAGAGTTAATAATCAATTGAAGATGAATGAAATGTGAATGACGTAATGAAAGCCGGAAACCCATAATAGTAGATCTAAGTCAGGATTTACATTGAGATGAAGGGTAAGATATAATAGTAGACATACTTGATTATATATGACCTAATGTGGTACGTTATATGATCATGTATTGTAGAAACGTAGAAACTTAAAGTGTACGTGTGTTAATCAGTAAGCAGACGCTAAAGGCAAGAATTCTAACCCTTGTTCCAGTTTAGTCTGGACAAGCTGTGTAATTCATGTATTCTTTCGCATGAAGTCTTGAATGATGAAGTCAACGCCAATTCTTTCGGCTAGACTTAAATTATGTTTCTATCAAAGCATGTACAATGTTCACCAAGTTATATTGGTATAGTTTTCAATCGAAGACTGAGTATGCTAAAATGTTTTTGTCGTTTAACGACAGACACGTGAGGTTGCCACAACTTAAACGTATACACGTTTAATGAATGTAGTGTTGATCAACATAGAGTACTATGGGTCGATCACCCGAAGTGTTAAGTAAGCTATCTGGGACTTACGGACTTAGTCTTGGGTTGTCCTTTTCAAAAGAAATTATGAATCGCTCATAGTCTTGAGCCTTAGTTTATATTCTCATGAATATTGTTGTTGGAAAACGCGTTTTGAATGAAAAGAAGTGCTATTTTGAATTATCGATAGTATTGTGAACTATTGTTCGATTCTTGAAGATATATGAGTTCTATGTTTCAAGCATGTTGTTTATTAGAATTGTAGTACTTGCTGAGCTAGTCATGCTCACTCTTGCTTGAACCATATGAACACAGCCAAGATCGAACGGACCGAAGGCTCAGGCAAGGATAAGGGCAAGGCGAAGACGAACCCTTAGAGTTCTTATGTAATAGTATAGGTGAACGATTGTAATATATTTGATATTATGACAAGAACAAATGTATGGGCTATAAAGAACCTGGGGAAATGTAATATTATTTTGAATATATAGAAGACATATTCGTTCATTGGAGATTTTTCAATTGAATGTATGTGTGAATGGTAGTACCGTGTAGCACCATCTGTCGGGTTGGAAGAGACCTGGATTTGGGGGCGTCACAATATATATGATATGTGTTTTTATTATTCTACTGACGTGTACTAATCAAACTTAATTGTTTTGTTGTAGATGTCAAGAGGAAATGGAATATATAGAGATGTACAGGTAGAAAGTGAAGAATCGGTTAATCAAATAGAGATTATACCGAACCCTTCATCCGAAGAGCCAGAAGTGGTGGTAATTGAGTCTGGAGACTCAGAGAACCATGACCTAATGTCGGTGTTCGACGGCATGTCGGAAGAAGAAGTGGAGGTAGTGTCCTTCAACCCGGTAGTACTTGCTGAAGAGACACCCTGTGAAGTCGATGATGTCCATTTATGATGATGTTGGGGATGAAATCTCCATTCTTGTCTGGGAGGTGAAGGAGCCAAAGGTAGAGCTTCATGCTGTCTTGCAAAATAAGACAGATGTGGAGTCTATGTGGGAGCAGGAGCATGACGAAAGAGTTTTAGCCAAGGACAAGGTCCATGAGCTAAAACAAGAGGTCTTTGAGCTCAGGGAGGAGCTAAAGACCAAGAAACAGAAGATAGGGAGAATGTCCTATAATCATAGGAGTTCTCATAAGGATTTCCAGCAACAAGTAGTTGGGTATCGGATAGAGGCAGGACAGACTCGACATACTATCAACCGTGATGTTATCGCCGGTCTTGCCACACCGAATTTTAATAATGCCTTGCAGTAGATGTAATCTAATAGTAGCTAGAGTAGATTTAGATATGTAAATATTGTGTATCTAGTAGTGACGTAAAACCCTCTTTTGTATAACAAAGGATAGTCTTTTGTAAATCCCAATTTTTGGAAAGCAATTGCGGGATAGTAATGTAATCAGCTTAGGATGTATAATGTAAACGATGTGGTATTATACTACAAAAAGCAAATCAATATAAGCCTTTTTATGGAACATATTGAGTAATGAATGTTGAAGTTATTGTTTAATCTTGAATAATAACAAAGTAACAAGGAAAGAGTAATAATGATGTGTTGTTTATCTTAACAGCAAAATGCCGCCGAGAAGGAGACAACATAATCAAGATGCTAATGTAAATCAACTGGAGGGAGGTCCGGTAAACCCAATGCAAGAAATCGTTAACTTGTTAACGGCAGCGTTTAATAGAAATGGGGCTAATATCCCAGTAAATCCTAGGGTAGTACGAGTAACTACTTTTAAGGATTTCAAAAGTGTCGGTCCGCCGGAGTTCAAAGGAACTACGGACCCTATAGAAGCCCAAACGTGGGTGAAAGAAATCGAGAAGGCATTTGTTATTGCAAATGTCGACGAGGGTCAGAAGGTTGCTTTTGCAACCTATATGATGAATGGGGAAGCCAACTTTTGGTGGGAGGCTAACCAGGCTAGGGCTGGTATTGAGAATCTAACGTGGGTAAGGTTCAAGGAGATTTTCTTCGAGAACTACTTTCTCACGAGTATGTAGGGGAGGATGGAAATGCGGTTTCTTGATTTGAAACAAGGGGAAATGACGGTTCCCCAATATGCTGCCAACTTTAATGAACTGGCGAGGTTTGCTCCACACCAGGTGGACACTGAGGTTAGGAAAGCTAGACGGTTCGAGTAGGGCTTGAAACCCTGACTCTATAACCGGATATCTGTGTTCCAAAGTACTTCGTTTGGGACCATACTAGAGAAGGCGATAATTGCCGAAGGTGGGAATGAGGCTTTAAGCCAGTACCACAAGGACAATAAGAATAAGGGAAAAGTCGATGGGGAGTGAAGATGAAGGAACCAAGTGGGGAGTGGCGAAGGGCGAGAAAAGGAAAGGGTTTAACTCGGGAATGGGAGTGAAACAAGGAGATCCGAAGAGGAGAATGGAGGCCTGAAACTGTGGGAAGACTCACTTAGGAGTCTGTCTTAAGGGAAGGTCAGATGCTACAATTGTGGGACATGGGGAAGGGCATATTTCGCTATTGTCCAAGTCCGAAAGAAGAATCACGGATGCTTTGTATGTGGGTCAATTGACCAGCATGGCAAAAGAAGCCGCCCAAGAAGGGACTGACGGGAATAAGGGCGCTAATAGCGGTAAGTTAACTATTCGTGGTCCAAGTAGAATGGGTAAGCCGATGGCCCGTGACTTTTAATACGATGATCCAAGATGCGGTTGCATCGGGGGCGAGTTGAGAGTATTATTCGATCAACGACATAAATGCTTACGTCTTTGCTTGATTGGGTCTTACTTGTTCGTTTATAGCATGTGATTTTGCTGACGATTAGGATTACTTCGAAAAGTTGCTTGTACCTTTAAATATTAAGGTAGCAAACGAAGAGATAATTCCCATTGAAGATATTCATGGAGTTGTTGCGTGAGACATACTTGGGGTTGTAAATTATCGGTGAGATTTGATATCGATAAAGTTGGGAGAATTCGATGTAATTCTCGGAATGGATGGATTGTTTAACCAACAAAATTATAGATTGTCAGAAGAAATGTGTGAATATTAAAACGTTGAGACAACCTCAGGTAGTATTTTACGGTAATAGATCGCCGGGGCGTTTGTGTTGTCTTACCATGACACAAACTAGAAAATTATTGAGGAAGGGATGTGTAGGTTATCTGTGCCATGTTGTTGATACCCAGAGAGTGGGAGCGACCATGGAACAAATACCTATAGTTAAAGAATTCACGGATGTATTTCCAAGTGAATTGTCGGGTCTTCCACCAGATAGGGAGACCGAGTTTGTAATAGACATTGTGCCAGGAGCAGCACCCGTTTCCAGGGCACTGTATCGTATGGCGCCAGTGGAGATGAAGGAGTTAATGGTACAGTTACAAGAACTGTTGGATAGAAAGTACATACAACCGAGTGTTTCACCGTGGGGAGCACCGATATTGTTTGTAAAGAAGAAAGATGGATCGTTAATACTTTGTATCGACTACAGAGAGTTGAACAAGTTAACGATAAAGAATAAATACCCATTGCCCACGATCAATGATCTTTTTGATCAGTTGAAAGGGGCAAAGTATTTTTCTAAAATAGATTTGAGGACGGGGTATCATCAGTTGAACGTTAGGAAGGAGGATGTACCAAAGACGGCATTCAGGACTCGTTATGGTCATTACGAGTTTCTGGTGATGTCATTTGGGTTGACTAATGCACCAGCTGCATTTATGGATATGATGAACAAAGTGTTCAAACAATATTTGGAAAAGTTCGTCGTGGTGTTTATTGATGATATTCTAGTCTATTCTAAGAAGCCAGAAGATCATGCTGAACACTTAAGAATAGTATTGGAGACACTAAGAAAGGAGAAGTTATATGCGAAGTTCATTAAGTGTAAATTTTGGCTAGAAAGGGTACAGTTTTTAGGTCATGTCATTGACCATGAGGGAATTTCAGTAGATCCAGCGAAGGTGGAAGCCGTGATGAATTGGGAACAACCGAAAACGCCGACTAAGGTGCGGAGTTTCCTAGGGTTAGCGGGATACTATTGGAGATTCATCCAGGATTTTTCGAAGATAGCTATTCCGTTGACTAACTTGACAAGGAAGATGGTGAAATACGTGTGGACTGAGAAATGCGAAGACAGTTTTCTAGAACTGAAGAAGAGGTTGAGTGAAGAGCCTGTTTTGTCATTACCCGATGACACAAGAAATTTTGTAGTTTATAGTGATGCTTCGCATAGAGGACTTGGTTGCGTGCTTTCAAAAGATTGCAAGGTCATCACAGATGCGATATCAAGGCGATTGAAGGATTATGAGAAAGTTTACCCTACTCATGATCTAGAAGCGGCCATGATAGTTTTTGCCTTAAAGATATGGAGACATTATCTTTACGGAGAGAAATGTGAGATATACACGGACCATAAGAGTCTAAAATATATCTTCGCCACGAAGGAGTTGAATATGAGACAAAGGAGATGGTGGAGTTGATAAAGGATTTACGTTGTGAAATCCTGTATCACCACGAAAAAAAAAGCCAATGTAGTTGCCGATGCCTTAAGTAGAAAGGGTCGGGAGAAGTTGTCTATGTTAACGACTCAAACTGAGTTAATAACAGAGATGGCTAGGATGGAGATAGAGGTGAAGTTGCCAAGTGAATCAGGACATAAACTGTTTGCGATAGAGATTCAATCTACTATCATAGAGAGAGTCAAGGAGGTGCAGCTCAAAACTGATGAGTGTGACCGGATAAAGGAGCGGTTAACCAATGAAAAAGATATTAAGTACAGTCTCAATAACGAGGGGTTATTGAGATTTGAAGGAAGAATTTGGGTTCCTAATGAGACAAAATTAAAGGAGCAGGTGTTACAAGAAGCTCATAGTTCGAGGTACTCGATTCATCCTGGTAGTACTAAGATGTATCAAGACCTTCGACAGAGTTTTTGGTGGCCGAACATGAAGAGAGAGATAGCCGAGTATGTGAGTAGGTGCTTGACTTGTCAGAAAGTTAAGGCCGAACATCAACGACCAAGTGGCTTATTACAGTCATTAGAGATTCCGGAGTGGAAGTGGGAGCATATCACGATGGACTTTGTGGTGGGACTTCCGATTACAACGAAAGGGTATGATGTGATTTGGGTAATAGTGGACCGATTGACGAACTCGGCTCACTTTTTGCCAATTAGGGTCAAGAATAACTTATACCAATTAGCTAAACTTTATGTTAAGGAAGTTGTTTCCAGACATAGAGTACCAGTTTCGATTGTGTCAGATCGTGATCCACGATTCACATCGAACTTTTGGAGGAGTCTGCAAGAGCAATTGGGGACGCAATTGAAGTTGAGTACGGCTTATCATCCACAAACCGATGGACAAAGCGAGAGAACAATTCAGACGTTAGAAGATATGTTAAGATCATGCGTCATGGATTTTAAGGGTAGTTGGGATGATCACATCTACCATTAGTAGAGTTTGCGTATAACAATAGTTATCATGCAAGCATAGGTATGCCGCCTTACGAAGCCTTATACAGAAGAAAGTGCAGAACACCACTGTGTTGGGACGAAGTGGGAGAAAGCCGAATGCTAGGGCCAGAATTGGTGCAGCAGACAGCGGATGTAGTGAGGTTGATACGAATGCGTCTCGTAGCAGCTCAAGACAGACAGAAAAAGTATGCGGACTCGCATCGAGTAAATAGGGAGTTTGAAGTAGGCTACTACGTGTTTCTAAAGGTGTCTCCTTGGAAAGGAAAGATACGCTTTGGAAAGAAGGGAAAGTTAAGTCCAAGGTTTATAGGACCTTTTGAAGTGTTAAAACGGGTACGCGAGGTAGCTTATATGATAGCATTACCTCCAGACCTAGAACGAATACATAACGTGTTTCACGTATCTGTGTTACGTCCTTATAAGCCGGATTATAAGCACGTAAAAGAGTATGAGCCTATTTATATCAAGAAGGACTTAACGTACGAAGAGATGTTGATTCAAATTATCGATAAAAAAGGGCAAGTTCTGCGGAACAAAGTTATACTTTCTGTAAAGGTGTTATGGAAGAACCACGATGCCAAAGAAGCAACGTGGGAATTGGAAGAAAAGATAAGGAAAGATTACCCTCAGTTATTTGTGTAATGTAAGACGAGATTCTAGGGACAGAATCTTTATAAGGGGGAAGAATGTAACGACCAAGAAATTTGGATCTTTTGTAAAATAATTTTATTTAATTAAATAATGAATAAAATTATATTATTTGTTATTATTATGTGTTAGTAAGATGAATGTCGTTCTATAACCTAGAAACGTCGGAATGTCGTAGTATTTCGACTACGTGAAGGAATTAAAGTGGTTGAATTTCCAAGACGAAAATAAAAAATTTTCGAGAAATTTTCCGAAAAACACTATTCACCGATTTCTGCTCGGGAATTATTTTTGAACTTCCGCGAAATACGTAACGATAGAATATCGAGGTGAGATGGATTATGTAATAATAATAAAGTAGTTTTTCGCATGCGGACTTAATTCGAGAAAGCTAGGAAAAGTAAATCGTTAACTAATTAAAGCGATGATCGTATAATACGTAGGTATTGTACGAGATATGAATACGAGTATAATACGAAGTATTATACGAGTATGTATGAATGATGGTATGTCGTATATGTTGAATAAGTATACGAGTTAGAATACGAGATTAATACGTAGAGAATACGTACTAAGGCTTTAAGCCATATGTAATTGGACTTGTGGGATTGTGTAGGAAGTGTATAGTTTAATTAGGATTGTGTTTAAGCCCAATGTAAACTATTGTTAAAGCCCAAGTGTTGGTTAATGTAAAGTCCAAAGTAAATTAATGCAAGCCCAAAAGCATAAGTTAAACTAATTGAATTAAAGCCCAAATTAAGATCCATTGGGTAATGAAGATCCTTGGGGCATCCCATGTGGGCCCCATGATCACATGGTTGATATTGGTGGCCAAGTAAATAATGTGATGAGCAAGCAAATAATGTGATAAGAAAGTTAACTTAATAAGTAAGTAATGAATAGTAAGGAGGTTGTTTACGGAGGTGGGATGTTTATTGACTATTATACCCTAACCTTAGCAATCCTATAAATAGAAGGAGAGTTGGATCATTTTTACACTTGTTCATTTCATCCAAGAACTTTCAACTTATTTGTTAGAGAGAATAAGTAAGAAAAAGCTAGACTTTTTAGAAAAGAAGAAGAACAAGCTTGATCATCAAGGGTAAGATTCCTATACCATTAATCTTCCAACTCTTCAATTCTAGTTTGATAGAGAAGTGTGGATTAGTGAAGTATGTATGCTAAGAAGTAAAGAAAATGGATAACCTAAGGACTTAGGTCTTAATAAGTTTGAATAAGCAATTTGTTCATATATAAGTTATGAACTAAGGGAGAACTTGTATGAACTTGTCAAATGTTTACATTAATGAAGTTTGTATGGTAAGAAGATGTTAAGATGGTGATTAGAAGACTAAAACCATGATAAGACATGTGAAATAAAATCCTAAGTAGTTTATACTTTTATAAGTTATAAACTCATGAAGAACAAGTAATAACTTATCATGTAAATAAGTCAAAGAAATGTGATGGATAGAATCCATTTGAAACGATGAATAAATCATAAGTAACGAAGTTATGCCAGAATTCACACGATTAGACGATAATCGTCGAATTCGTGAAATTCTCGAAATGGAAGTCAAATTTTGAAATTGAGCTCGGAAATGTTGGTTTTCGATGGGGATAAGTCATATTTGGCATTATAGAGTTGCGGACTCGAAAATGATCGAATTCCGACTTAGAACGAAGAAACGAGCGTTGAATGTTCACGAACGTTTATCATTTTCGTTAAAAATGAACTAATAGGTGAATTTTAAGTTAACGAAGTCAAAAATGTAAAATTCTTGCATGATCACGTAGAGTATGTGATTTGTGAGCTATCGCTTTTGAACGAGCCAATTCAGACTTATAACGAAGAAATTATGAGCCCGGGAATCTCACTTAAGAAAATTTTCTGTCAAAATTTTTTATTTCTCAGAGCCGGAGCCGCAGCGCCACCCAAGGTATTGTCCTTGGCGCCGCAGCGCCAGGCTTGACTAGCAACCACTGTAAAGTGGCGCCGTAGCGCGGCGGATTGAACTAGGACTTTTGCCGCATCGCCGAGTCCGGACCATTATGACATCGAGAGTGAGTGCCGCATGACGCCACGCACAGAGAGGAGAGAAAAGTGAAATGCCTTGGCCTGATAGTGAAGGAAGTTATATCGGAAACCCGGCGCGTACGAAGTTGTAGAACAATAATTTGGCGCGCCATAGATTAATTTTTTTAGGGTTTGCATGACAAGTGAAGGAAGATTATGATGATAAAAAGAAAGTTAATTGATTAGTAATGAACTAAAACTTAATGTAACATTGTTTAAGACATTGTTAAACCTTAAGTATGATAACTAAAGGTTGAAGATAATCAATCGAACGTAAACGTAAAACGATGTAAACTATAAGCGAAAGCCGGAACGATAATAACAAATCTAATACATGATTAGATTGAGAAGAAGGGTAAGATTCATTAGGAACCATGTATGTTTATTCATGACCTAATGTGTTACGTTATGTGATATATATTGTAGAGACCTTAAAGACTTAAAGAAAAAGTGTAATATCAGTAGCAGACGCTGAAGGCAAGTGTTCTAACCATAAAGTCAAAGCCAATTCTTTCGGCTAGATTTACGATATGTTGGATTTCTTATAATCTATCGAAGTATGGTCAATGTTTTGCCAAACTATGTTGGTATGGTTTTCAAATGAAGACTGAGTATGCTAAACAAATGTTTTGTCGTCAAACGACAGGCACGTGAGGTTGCCACAACTTAAACGTACATACGTTTAAAGAATGTAGTATTGATCAACATAGAGTACTATAGGTTGATCACCTAGACGTGCTCGTAAGTAATGTCGGATTTACGGACTTAGTGCCGGGTTGTCCTTTTCAAAGAAAGTATGAAATGCTCAAGGTCTTGGACCGGAATTGATGTTTTACTGAATGTTGTCGTTGTAAAACGTTTTAAAGAAAAGAGAAGTGCTATTTTGAATTATCAATATTACTTCATAACTATTGTTTAGTTATTGAAGATATATGATTTGTATGTTTCAAGCATGTCGTTTAAATGGAATTGTTGTACTTGCTGAGCTAGTTATGCTCACTTTTGCTTGAACCAGATGAATGCAGCTAAGATCGAACGGACCGAAGGATCCGGTAAAGATAAAGGGAAGGCTAAGGCAAACCGTTGAAATGTCTATGTAATAGTATAGGTTTATTGTTGTAATGTATTTGATATTATGACAAAGAACTTATGTATTGGTTATAAAGAACCTGGGATGGGAATATTGTTTGGAATATATATAAGACATATTCATTCTGTTGAGGCTTTTCAATTGAATGTTTGTGTAAACTGTAGCACCATATGTCGGGTTGGAAGATACCCGGATTTGAGGGCGTCACAGATAGTATTATTCTTAAGTAATTCAATATTTGCTCAGTGAAAATTGTCTGAAGTATATCCAATATGGATATTTAAGATTTCATTGTTTGTCAATACTTTAATTCAAGTCTAGAGCATTTTTTCAATTTAAAGTTTTAGGCCGCTTTGTTATCTTTAGTTAAGGCTGCCATATTAACTTAGGGGGAAGTTTGTGGATTGATATCTTCAGGGGATTAAAGTCTAAAAGAAGCAAAGATTTAAGCTTTTTTGAAGCTTGACCACCCTCTTCCTGACATAATGTTTCTCCTCTTAGCCAAAAAGCCAGTGCGATTTGTTTTAGTTTTCCACATCTTCTTGTCTTCCTCGTTTACTGATGCTGAGTGATCACTTAGGTCTTTACAACAATTTATCGCTTTTTCTTTTTGACTTGGTTTTCATATGTTTTATCCAGGGGTACATTGTTTTAAATAGACCATGGGCCTTTGTGCAATGGCTGGAAAAGGCTACAATTGAGGAAGAGTGAGTCCTTATATTGATGTTAAATTTGGGTACATTTACAGTCGGTATACCTTAATGCCTGTTGGTTCTTCTAATGCTGCAGATACATTTTGATGGCTGAGCCTGATCACATATTTATACGTCCAATGCCTAATTTTGCTCATGGGGGATTTCCTGCTGGCTTCCCTTTTTTCTACATCAAACCTGCTGAAAATGAAAAACTCTTGAGGAAGTTCTTTCCTGAGGAGAAGGGCCCTGTAACTAATATAGATCCGATTGGCAATTCTCCGGTTATTATCAAAAAGGTAATATATGTACTTTTTCCCCCTGCTAAAACTGCCTTGGCTCAGTTTTCTATAACAGACATTTAATTTTTAAAAATTTACAGATTATTTTCTGTTTAAAAAATAAGTATATTAGTGCTTGATGATGCTTGGTTCGACAATGTGTTGTTATTTATTTTCATATTTTGAACATATTCTGGCTGAAAATGAATTAAGTCGTGTTTGGATATCTGATCGTCTTAACCAGGATTTGTTAGAGAAAATTGCACCTACATGGATGAATGTTTCTTTGAGAATGAAAGATGATCCAGAGACAGATAAAACATTTGGATGGGTGCTAGAAATGTGAGTTTAATGTTATGAAGAACGATTTATTTGTTTTTTATATATCTTTGATCCATAATGGTGGCATTTTACATTCTTACTTTTCTTTAAACTAAGGTATGCATATGCTGTGGCCTCTGCTTTGCATGGTGTGCAGCATATTCTTCGGAAAGATTTTATGCTACAGGTTTTGAATCACAACTCTTTGTTCTTTAATGTTAAAGACAGATGAGACAATATCATGTTTACCTATCATAATTGATTTTTCAGCCCCCTTGGGATTTAGAGACTGAGAAAAGGTTCATCATCCATTACACTTACGGTTGTGACTATAATATGAAGGTAACTTTTGTTCTTCTCATTTCATGTTTGATTATTCAAAGCTTATTTTTCTACTATATTCATGTAATTTTCTTCCTTTTTAGATTTTCTTGTGTTGTAGATTGCTGAACTGCTCCCTTTCATTGTTTAATTTGAGAAAACTTGAAGACTTCTTCTTTTGTTTTGTTTAAACCTATACTAAAAACCCTTGAGGTGCAGGGTGAGCTAACGTATGGAAAAATTGGAGAGTGGCGATTTGACAAGAGATCACATCTCCGTGGACCTCCACCTAGAAACCTTTCTTTGCCTCCTCCTGGGGTTCCTGAAAGTGTGGTATGAAAATACAAGTTCCCTTTTAAATAGCTCCATTTTGCTGCTTGAACGGTTGAACCCATTTATTTTCTTATTATAGACTCTTTATGGGCCTTTTGTTCAAATCCCAAGTCTGATTCAGTTGACCTTCCAACTTTGATGTCTATGCTTAATCTATTCAAAGTTATCCATTTGCATGAAATTTCCTTCCAACAGAAATTTAACTACTACAAAATCCACAAAATCTATATGATATTTACGCATATTCTCGTTTATTTCTAACATATTTGTAATGCCACAGTTGTCATAGTAGCTTGATTTGTTTCACATATGCACTATCATAATATTATTCATCGGTTTTTTCTTATAATGAAATGATCGGTTGTAATAGAGTTACACAGCCAGTGTATTTGTATTTCTTTCTGTCGGGGTGTGTCCAGAATTCTAGATTTCTGGTTATATAATTAATGTTGATGAAGCATTTACTCTCCTAAGCATATGTCGACATTAAATTGATGTAATATGGTATACGTTACATGCACACATTTTAGCTTAACTTATCCATTGTGTACTTTATATATACCACCTTCATTCCAACTCATCTTACCTAACATTAATTTGTCATTTTTATTGAAGTATATACAATAGTGAAAGTTTAAGTAAAATTATATTACTATTTAAATAATATACTTTGAGATTATTAAAATATAAGGATAATTATAATTTCGATTATAAGAAAGATTTTATTATTAGTTAGATAATATAATAATATATTTTTAAAGAAAATTATTTTCTTATGAAAATCTCCTTACCAAATATTAATCTATACTATTATTATTATAAAGGTATAAATATAATAAATTGACCAATAATATGATTCAATTATTAAATTAAAATTAATTACTTTGTTCAATAAATATTTATAAAAAATATAATTGAAAAATCTAGAAATATCATAGTTGTACAGTATGACCATCTCGAAAACAAAGACAAGTAATAAATTTTTACAATAATACAATTATAAGATCATCTTTCCTAATACTAATTTGTTATTATTATTAAAATATAAGTTAATTAGTTTTCAAATAGAAGTAGGATATTATTATATCTTTTGAATTTATTTTATTATTAAAATATAAGTGTAATTATATTTCAAGTATAAGTAGAATTTTAGTACTCCCTTCGTCCTAAAAGGATGACTAATGATACTAATTTTTTGTCCCCAAAGGATCAATGTTCTAAAAGGCGGGAGGCGGGGGGCCAGGGGGTTTAGCTACTGGGGGCCTAAAGCGGATTTTTTATTTTAAGACAATTTTAATATTTTATTTTACATTATTCTAACAAACAATAATATAAAGCAAAGTAATCTATAATAAAGATAATAATTAAATTATAGAATTAGTAGTAATTGCACTTAAGTAGTAAGATATATATCCATTGCTTGAAATAATTAAATTATAGAATTAGTGTTACTAGTAAGTAGTAACTAGTAAGAAGTATCTTGATATCTTCATATATATAATTATATAACGCATTTCTCTCTCTCAAAAATTTAAATAAATGTTATTTTTAAAAATTAGTGTGAAGTTTATCAATCTAGACATTTGATATTATTAATTATGAAATTATTTTAATTTGTGTAATTTTCAAAATTGAGGACTTAAAGAAAATGACAAATACTATATACTAAGTATGACTAACATATCTTCGACGTATTAGATTTATTCATAAAAAAATTGGTATTAAATAATAAAATTTAAAATTTTAAGAATTCAATTCAATATTGAAACTTAAGAAACTAAACATAAATTTAAGAATTATATTGAATTAAACTAAATATTACAAATGTATTATCATTTATAGAATTTCAAGTCAGTACAAGTTCAAAAAAAATTACAACTATAATAAAATTATCCATTTTGACTTGATCTTGTTCACTTCTTGTTGTGATTTGATATGCTAAAACTTGCATTAAGAATATGGTAAATCATTAGAAAAATAAATATATCAAGATTTGGTTTTGGTAGAAGCCCGCCTAGGTGCCGTCTAGTCCGCTTTTTTTACCGATTTGGCCTTAGGAGCGGCACCAGGCCCCCACGATTTTTAGAACAAAGCAAAGGATGAGATAAAATACGTAAAGTGAAAGGTAAATATGTCATTTATTGAGGTCTATTAGTATAAAAAAATAAAAGTACTCATCATTTTATATAATTTTGTGGGGCCATTAAGGATAATTTTGACACTTTTTTATTCTCTTTCCTCTATTTTTACTTTTCTTAATATGTGTGCAAATTTTACTTTGCTCATCCTTCTGGAACGGCGGGAGTATTACTTGGATAATATAATTTTAGAAGGAAACTATTTTCTTATTAGGATCGTTTTACCTAATAAATTCAATAATATATTTTCAAGAAAATGCAATAAAATATAAACAATATCATAACTCTATGCTAAGTTGCATGGGATGTATATGCTAGTTTTATTTTAATTTAGGGAAATAATTACAAAATTTTCATTCTTGGAGGTACCAATTTATAGTTTTACACTTCAACTGATCCATACCCATGGAGCATTAAAACATAAATGTTTATTCTGTCTTATAGTACTTCTTCAAAAAAGTTTTTCTGGGGTTGGAACTCCTAGATGAAGTAGTTCCTTTGAAGAAATGCTGAGTCACTTCAAACCATCACTTTGAGAATTAATTTGGCAATTTGAATGTACAAGGAGCCTTATCTGTGCACTGGAAAGTGTGCAGCTCATTCGCCACGCTTGCTTCTCTCTGTGTGTGTGTGTCTGTATATGTATATCCAATTTTGGAAGTGGTGCATAAGGGTTTTCATTTAGTTGAGGCGCTTGTTTTCATATGCGCCAAATTGGCTTAGAGTGATGAGGGGCGCGTGTTGGAGCCCAGGCCTCCCATGTTCGTGACCTGGGCACAACGAAGGAGAATAAATGTTTTATTTTGTTTTGTTTATACGTAAACATCAAATATGAGCTGGAGATCAAGCACTTGGAGTCGATCGTCCATTTGGGTTGTTTGCATAGATTTGTATGAGTTTGGTGTTTGGAGTTTGGACCGGACATGAGGGAGTCCAAGTGGGCGACATGGAAAGAGTCTGGCCCTCTAACCGTGTGGTGCCTCCTCATTGTGTACTTGCTTGTTTTATTTTTCATATGAATAACTAAGAACCTAGTGTTGGGTTCTTGGAATCATTCCCATGAAACTTCCATGAGTGGTCTTCCTTGATTAACATCATCTCGGTGGCATAATCTAGATATTTATACTTCTCTTAGAGAAGGAGGTAAACCTTTGTTTACCACGTTGTACTTGGTTGAACCCTTGCTACCATTTTCATCCACCACAAGCTTAGTTCTATATACGAGTGATCTCTTAAGAGAGCTGTTCACTCCAAATACTCATCATAAGTAAAAATTTAGAGAGAGAAGTGCTAGCTTGTGGGCATGTGGAAGGTGGTGTTCCTGGCATTCAAGGAGAATTCAAGATGTTCTTGGTGATATTCAAGCGACTTCTTCAAACTTCCACCCTTTGATCAAATTTTCTTCATTCTCAAAGTTGTTTCAAGTTGTCATCAAGTAAGCCTCCATCACCTTGCCCTTTATTCATAGTACTATGGATGCTAAGAAAGTAGCTAATAATAGTGTTCTTCATCAATTCAACTTATGAGCATAGTTATAGCAGAGGAGATGAAGATAACACTCAACCAATGCATAGTGTCACTTTTTTGGAGTACCCTTTGGATTACTCACCAGGAGCCAGATGCCCTGGAAGACTATCCTGACTATATACTTCATCCCAAGGGTTATGAGTTTTCTTGGATCTGTTCCACCACCCTTTCGGAGCTTGAGTATTCATTTTTCTGAAGTCGCTCCCGATGGTGGCGGATACACTCTCGTGCTTCTTGTTTTGTGCCTTCAATTAAGAGGGAAGCCGATTATTCTTTATGGAGACATGTTCTAAGTTAAGAATCCAACAAAGGCTCACCTTTTGGATCTCCTTCAAATATATGGCTTCCTTTCAACTATCCTCTACGTCCTGACACTCCCAAATCCCATAAAATAATGGAAACAACGCTTAACGTAGAGCGTGGAGGAGGGAGGAGCTGGATACATGGGCAAGAGTGTTCCCTCACCATTGGAGCAGTCCAGAGGATGGGAGTTGGGAGTTGGGGGTGGGGGGGGGGGGGGTGGAGTACCTACAAACTCCGGGCACTACTTGGTTGTTGAATTTGTACTAGGGTTCCTTGCCAATGGAGTTGCTCCAAATTTAGGTCCCCCGACTCCAGAAAGTCTAGAACAATCCAGAAGTCCTTACAAAAATAACTTCGAAGTTCTAGGTGGATCCGTCCAAGGGGTAGCTGTACAGCTGAACACAACCAATGGCACTACAATCTTTAATCTACTCAACTCCTAAGTTCCAAACCTAATTCGATTCTCCTAAAAGGTATTCCTTTCTTTAAATACCCACCTCCATCATCCATTCAAGGTGGTACACTCTCTCGGGGTCTCTACCCATTCTCTACATTGCTTTCAAATAATCTCTTCTTGCACGCTTTCTGATTTTAGGATCGGAGGGTCCTCCAAGGGTTAACCCCCCTGGGGACCTTTTAAATGTTTGTTAACAATCTCAGATTTGGTTGTTTCCTTGAAACATCTCCAAACTACGCGGGTTTATGCATATATGGAATTGCCATCTTGCAGTATTTTGAGATTTTCATTACCATTTTGATGTTTGTTGTCCTTGTTTGCAACAGCAATTTTGGAACCTGAATTTCCACAACTTAAGTTTGATCTTGAAATATGAGTTGGCTATTGGAGTGTGTGTACATTTAAAACCAAAATACTGATTTTTTCTTTTACTTTTTTTCTTCAAAAAATTCTAGTAAACTGTTGCTTAGTTGGATGTTTTGTAAGATTATCAAATTATGAACATAATTTCTTTTCTTTTTAGTATTTTTCTACTCCCTTCATTTCATAGAAGAGTCTTTCATTTGTGAAATTTGTAGATATTAAGGATGTAGTTTTATTCCATGTCTACCCCTATAAAAAATATGTTAGTTTAGTAGTGGTGGAAGGTTATCAGAATTATGAACATAATTCTTTTTCTTTTTAGTATTTTCTTACTCCTTTCATTTAACAAAAGTGTCATTGTAAAATTTGTAGATATTAAGGGTGTAGTTTTATTCCATGATTATTCCTATAAATAGTTGGTTTGTTTAGTAGTGGTCACATGGTAATGAATTAAACTGAAAAACTTGTACATATTGTGTCATTATATATTACTATCTATTGTGTCATTATATACTACTATCTATAAAAGAGATGAGTTATTGTGGTACAATTTTTATTTATTTATTTATTTGTTTATTTTTTTGTGACAAATTGGTCTCTTTTTGTGAAACAGAGAGAGGATTAATTTTGGACAAATTCACTCATTATTGCTAAAGTGCCAACCACTCTCATATGTTATATTTATGCATATCTATAATAGCTTCCGTATGTAATATGTAACTTTAGGAAGTTAACAACCATTAAATTTCACTCACACTTCTACTCGAGTAACAATTTCCAACTATGTCATGGTTTTGAATTTGTCATGTGATTTTAATGCCATCCAAAACTTCATTTCTGAGGTGCTATATTTTCAATCAAAAATTGACCTGCATTTTGTACTTTTTAATTGTGTTGTTACAAAAGGGAAATTTGTTCGATAGGAACATTCAGCAGACACATGTAAAAAGTAATCAATGCAACTGCTAGTAGTATATGCTGCACATTATATGCAGAGATATTACCTTCTATATACCTAGTGTGTGTGTGTGTGTGTGTGTGTATAATTTTTAGGTGGATCCATGTTGGCTTTTGTGAATGTACATGTGTCTGCAACATATTGCTCCTGGCTCCATTATAGTACTTGATTTTGGCATATCTTCATGTTTACCTGAATCCCCTAATGCATTTTATATGTAGAAGGATAATAAGTCTCCTTTATCCTTGGTCATTCTATTGTTTCAAAGATAAAGCTTTCACACTAAGTAATTGTTATATGTTTATTTGTTTCTTAAATATATTGCTACAAGGTTTTAGCTGAAAGTTGTTACTCTTTCTATAAGATATTGGCTCTCTTGCATTAGATAATACCATATGTCAGCAGGATTATTATCATATTCCCTCTGTTCTACAAAAAAGAGTCCTATTTGATTTTTTTTTCCTAGTTAATTTTCGAAATCCTAAAATACAAAATTGACATGAATTTATATGATTTTGATTAATGCAATAGTTAATATTATAAACTACTTCGAAAGTATAACAAAAAATAAAATAAATTCACCTCACAATTTCAATTTTAGAATTTCGCAAATCAACTACGTTCGAAGTCTGGGATTCTTTTTGTGGAATTGGGGGAGTAATATACTATTAAATTTTCATGTATACTTGGCATTTGAATTTTGCTACATCACATATAGAATCTAGATTGGTGTTCATACAATTACATACAATTAAACAATTCATTCTGTCAATGCCACTGTGTTAAAATCCTTTTGTTTCACCTTATGATAGTATTATTCCCTTTTCTTATATGCAGGCTACTCTTGTAAAGATGGTGAATGAAGCTACTGCTAACATTCCCAATTGGGACACAACATAACCCCAGTTTTTGAGAAATTTTTGGCATATCTTCAAGAGATTGATATAGAGAAACCTCAGGTTAAATATTTGGCATTTACAACATAACAGAGTACATAAATATAGTAGGGGAGTGAAATTTGGCACGAATGAGTAATTAACTGTATTTTGTTGTGGTTTATACGTGTTACTCTTATCATTTTCCAGTCTTGGAGTATTTTAGCGTTTGTTACTGTAGTAGTTTTGGACACCGCATTAAAAATGGCACGATGCGTTTAAATTCCAAATGTTACGTTTACGAGTTGAATAATTACGTTTTGAATAAGTTGTTTGATACTCGAATGCGGATTAAATTACAAATCTGACTTTTTTATTTGTTATGTTTTTGTTAAATTGTTCCCTAAATTTTTTTAGCATAACTATTCTTCATAGATGCATTAGTAATGCAAATGTGTTCCTCCAATGTTCTTTAAACAATTTTTTTAACATAATTGTTCTTTATAGATGTATTAATTATGCAAATGTGTTCCTCTAATTTTTCCCCTATAAAAATTGATTCTCTCTCCTCTCCTCATTTTTTTTTTTTTTTTAAAAAATTTGAGTAAAAAGTATATTTTTCTTTTTATTTGTTTATTTTTATATTGACATTTTGAATTCAATAAAAAATATCTCTAAATTCAAAATTAGTATAAATTAATTAATTTTAAGCAATATAATTATTAAAATTATAAACTTTACTTTTTTTTTTATTTTATCTAAATGGTATTAATAACTTTATGATTTATTTTAAAATTGAATATATATCAAATTGATTTGAACAAATTAAATTTGATCCTATATTTTGAACAAAAATTATAAATTTGAAAATATTTTTTAAATTTTCGTCATCGACTATTATTAAAAGTTGGACTCAATATTTTTAAAAATTTCTTTATTTGTCTTTTAAAAAATACTAAGTTTAACTTTTAATAATAGTAAATACGATGAAAATTTTGAAAATATTTTAAATTATATTTTTTGTTCAAAATATAGGATCAAGTTTGATTTGTTTAAATTAATTTGAGATATATTCAATTTTAAAATAAATCATACAATTATTAGTATCATTTAGATAAAATAAAAAAATATTAAGGTTTATGATTTTGGAAATTATACTGTATAAAATTATTAAATTTATACTAATTTTGAATTTAGAGATATTTCATATTGAATTCAAAATGATAATATAAAAATAAATAAATAAATAAAAAGAAAAAGAAGAGTATAATTTTTACACATTTTAAAAATAAAAAATAAAAAAATGAGGAGAGAGAAAATCAATTTTTAATAGGTGATTTTTTTTTTTGAAAAAACATATTTGCATGACTAACGCATCTACGAGGAACAGTTGTTATAGCGAATGCATTCTTCTTAGTAAATAAAATAGAAATTTAATAAAATAAAATTTTATTTTAATGTGTTGTGTGATACTGCATCTATTAATTCTTTGCGGTATAATATGTGCATGTGTGTGATATGCAATGGGATAAATATATTTATTATGTAAATAATCTTGGAAAACAAAGATAATGTAAATGATGTTGTAGACCCTTAAAGTTTTGTTTTTCTGTTACTAACTATATAGGAGAACAAAAACGTCTTTTTCACACTCCAGAAATAACCCTGGAGTACCACAACATCAATTTTAACCCCGGAGATAACCCCGAGAGATCAAGTTTAATGCCCGGAGTCAACTCCGGGAGGTCAAACCAACCTCAGAGATAACCCTGAGGACATTTAGAGTCAACAACATAACAAAAAATAGGTCCATTCCACCCAACCCATTCTCGAGTCGCCAAATACATGGTATGTAAATAACTACAACTTCAATAATACAAATGTCGTGGTGAAATACATTACAATACATACATGTGAGTTTAAATACGATATTGCCGCTCAGACAATATCCACACGCAAATAAATCCCCATCATAATTATTGATACATTATTTTACAAAAATGGTGAGGACTACTAAACAACTCTCTCTAGAACCTTCATTCCATACCCCGACTCGATCCTCGCTATGTTCTCACCTCCCGAGAAGAAAATGGAACAACAAGGAAAAGGGTGAGCTCAACTAGCCCAAGAAGAATATTATGACTAAGATAATATACAACAAATTATCGTTAGTCTTCAACAGTGGAAAAATCTAATGTAATACAATAGACAACAAGTTTTAGATCAACAAATGCAATGAAACAAAGAATCCATTGTAAGAGTCACGAGAGAAAGAATTCTACCGCCTTCTAAGGTTTAAAAGTCCATCATCAATATTTTATCCTCAGAATAACAATCAATATTCATCTTTGCACCATGTGCCAAAGATATTCATTTAAATCACCAGCTTGGTCATGTTCATCTCAACACTGCTCATCTTTGCACCATGTGCCAAAGATATTCATCGCTTAATCGCTCATCTTTGCACTAAAAGCCAAAGATATTCATCAAGTATCACCATTAAGGACCGAGGATGATGAAAAAATATTTTAAGAACTAATCCAAAGGAGATAGAAGGACAAATATTAGGGATTCGCATAAAAGCTTTATCCAAGATCGATAATACTTCATAATAAACGATTTTGAAGCGTAACTCAAAAATAACGATCAAAACATGGATACAATCAAAGATAGTAGCCAAAATAGACATCTTGGACAAAAAAGAAAATTTTCATTTTTCTATGAATAGTGTCAGATTTGTGAATAGTGTCAGAACGTGAATAGTGCCGATACGTGAATAGTAACCCCACACAAAAAGATAGAAATTTCAAAAAACATCTTCACGCTTCGTGAATAGTACTCGTGAATAAGAATCTCGAATGAATAATAAGAACTCATGAATAAGAATCTCGTGAATAGTAACTCATGAATAAGAACCCCGACATGAAAAAGTTCCAAATTTGATAAAAAGTTCAACCAATATTTTGGCATAATGATATTGAAGAAAATAATATCATTTTATGTAAAGAAATAACATCCTTACCTCAAAAAAATAACCGCATTTTCGATCGTATTTTCAGATAAGGTCGATGTAAACTCGCACCAGATAAAGAACACTCAAAGTATACTCACAAGAATACGCCGATAATATAGAGAGAGAAAGAGAGAAAACTTAGTTTTCGTGTGATTTTCAATTCTAACTTTAGCCTCTATTTATAGGAAAATGTTAGAACGCCAAAGGAGACTAAATTAATAAAATATATTATTATTTATTCAAAATTCCTACCCACATGTTTTGAAAACTCTAGCATGCCTTCTTTGGTCAAAAACATCAGCCACCCATGTGCCAACAACCACAAAAAACGTTTTTCTTATATAAAATAATTAAAACTTCCAAAATCAATTATTTTAACTCCTAACTTCAATAATTCATGATAAATAGCCCTTTTGTCGTAAAATTCGAATCTCGCGACTTTTTATAGGAAATTCAATTTCTACAACTTTCGTAAGGAAGATTTTCCAAATTCCAAATGTAAATTATCCAAATCCATAAATGAGCGATTTTACGCCTATAATCAATTTTTGTCAAGAATTGTGTCCACCCACACACAAAACATATGTTAAACATTTAATGCCACAAAATACTCTACCTCCTCATATACTCATATATCCCACATTCATTATAAAATATCACCGCTAATATATTATTAAAATAATATATTTAAATGAATTATTTTATCGTAAAAAGATAAAATATTAATTTTCAACAATTGTCACATTAAAAATTTTCTCCATCTATATCCACATAAAATAAATCAATATCATATAAATCAATAATTAATTATTCACAAATAATATTATGTAATCACATTACTAACAACTGTGCGCTCCTCAGAAAGAGGGGCTTTCCAATAAGGATTTCTCCTCATCATGGCGCCGCAATTAGGTGACCAAACCTCTCCTTAGATGTAACTTTCTAGACATTGCCAATAATGTTATCTCGATAATATTATTCAAATAATATGAATTATTGATTTGATAATGGAAAAATACGTGTAATGACAATTATCAAACAACAAAGGATACCAAATATCAACGCAAAGAATTATTGAATCAATATAATATTGAACAAGAATTCATCGAATAATTATCGAGTAAGTGCCTTTCACGTAAGGATCAATAATTCAACAATACTCAGGTAATACCGCAGTGCATCGCAAGCAAACCACGATATTACATCGTATTTTAACCACCGGTATTCCAACAAAGGTAAATTCAGAATAACTATACTGTTATTTTTAAACAACTTATATTTGTCGCTTTTTTCCTCCAATCGCTTTCCGTTATGGGGGCCCACACATGGTCAAGCTACTGTCGCATTTAATATTCCCCGACAAAGATTTAATATTCCACACCAAACTAATATTCCCGACAACAATGAATATTTTATAACCACTTGCTTATTTTGTAAAATTTATGATTTTACCCATAACTAACCACATTAATCAAATCAACCCTTACTATTTCAAAATAATAAATAAAGGAAATTCCATTTTATTTATAAAAAAATTTTGGGTCTTACAACCTCCCTCCTTATGAAATTTCGTCCTCTAAATGACGACGACGATTCGGTGTGTTTCAAAAGTTGAGGATACCTCGCTTTCATTTCTATTTCCAACTCCTGTGTCATTTCTTCAATAAAGCATGGTTTCTCCACAAAACTTTAACTTGTGGTATAACCCTCAGACATAGGACATGCTCCTTCATATCTAATATCTTGACAGTACCTCTTCAGACGTTAAGTCTTCATTTATCTCGTCCGGTTCTAACTCAATGATGTTATTCGGTCGTCCACATATTTACGTAACATCGAGACGTAAAAAAATGTTATAAACACGCCGACATACTTGGTAGTAAAGTTTAGTCTATAGGCCACGCTTCTACTCGATCGAGATTTCAAATAAATTAATAAATCAAGGTTTGAGCTTTTTTTCTTCATCGACTCTTACTTTCTAGAATAACAACTTCGCACCTTCTTCTTTATATTCATCATCATCTGTGTCCGTGTGTAGCTTGAGCGATTTTAACATTATCGATTAAAGTCGATTATACTCAGATATCATCACGTGAGTCCCTAGAGTCTTTAACTCTATCTTCATCATTTGTAAGTTATACGAGATGAGTCTTTGACAATATCGACTCGTGCATCAGATACGCATCTTTTACTCAACACGCCACCTACCACGCTCGCTTTTCCGTGATGGTATGGTCGTAACATGTGTCAAATGAGTCTCTTCTTAAGTTCTTCAAGCTCTTCCCACATTCCGTGCTCCATTCGAATTTTGTATCTCTACGAGTCACCGAAAGTTAATGGACTAGCGATTTGAGAAAATCTTTCCACTAATCTCCGATAATAACCAACTAAGCTTAGAAAGCTACGATTTCGATTATCGACTTAGGTTGTTCTCAATCGAACTCATATCCCAATCTTGATAAGACGTCACAATGACACCTATCGCTTTACTATCGCATTTAATATGGCGCCCCTACGAGAGAGTCCGCTTTTGTATTCCACAAAGGAAGTCATAAGATAGAGGCTTGAGTATCAACTTCTATAGTTGGGTTTTTAACTCCTCAAGTTCAATAGAGCCATTCGATATGAGATTTTAGAAATGGGTTTTGTACCGGGTTCAAAGTCGATACAAAATTCAATATCACACTTTTGGGAGTAAGCCAAGAAATTCTTCAGAAATACGTCAGAAAAATCAATAACAACAGAATATTATTCAAATCGACGTGTCTTTATTCAAATCCATAACATGGACTAAGAAAACTTGACATCAATAATAAACGAATGACTTCATGGTTTGATATGAAAATGTTTGACTACAATGGTTTGATTGCTTGAATTCAATAACAAAGTTGCTTAGAATATGAAAACTAACAACCTTACAAAAGCAATCAATTTGGCATGATGAGTAGTTAACCAATCAATCCCTAAAATCACATCAAAAGCAAGTATCTTTAAAGAGATAAGATCAACTGTGTAATGTGATAGTGCCAACTCGAATCAAGCAAGATTTCTAAACAACGGATGTAATGAAAGTTTCTCCTAACTGAGTTCCATAAATAGGTCAAAGTCTAATTTCTCCGTAGTCAAGTTCAAACGCTGAGCGCAAGCAAGAGAGATAAAAGAATGGGTAGAACCCAGATTCTAGTAAGGTATAAACTTCGCAAGAATTTATAATTAACTAACCTGTGCTAACTTCGTTCGTTCCTCGATTTTGACCGGCCACGACAAACGCTTCTTCCAAGAACCGCCGATTTTGACTTATATCCGGGATGTTCTTGAATCACCACTTCCGCTTAAACTTGGTTTCGCTTATAGTACAATCTCGAGCGATGTGGCCTTCCTTTCCACAGCTTGTAACATACCTTGAATGTTGTGGATGGGCTTAATGATATGTCCCTCCTTCCCGTGATTTGTAACATACTTAACGGTGGTCTTTTCTCCCTCGAACCAAATACATATCGGGCGCCGACGCGCTTCACATGGTCGTTGTTGAATCTCCTCTTTAAAATCTCCTCCCGACTCGCTTCTTCTATTTTCATGGCCACGATTACCACCAGAGTGGTTACCGCTTTGTCCGTATTCTTTCCTCCTCACGGGTTATCATCGCTCGATGACTACTACCGGTCAGGGTCCCTCATTGAGTATACTCACTATCTCGCCTAATAATTCGAGCCCCCTGACAACATCCGAATATAGAGAAAATTTATGAGAAATGAGGTATCGATTTAATTTCGAAGTTTTAGACCCTCGTAAACATACGCGCCACACGCTCCTCATTTTCCACCAAATGAGGTGCAAACCCGATAACTCTCAAGAACTTCGCCTCGCATCGAGACACCGCCATGTTTTTCTCGCTCCAGTCTAATAAACTCCACTTCCTTCATATGATTTAATACTTTCGTGGAAGTACTTGTCATTGAACGCTTTCAAATCTTTCCCAAGACATGTTGAGTGCATCCGGTTGGTACGCCTCACGTGATTCCCACCAAGAATCGCTTCACCACTTAAACATAAAGGTGGCGTAATGGAACCTTCGTTCCTCCGCATCCCAAGACATCAAATATCTTGGTAATTTGTTTGACCCACGCTTCGCTTTGATCGGATCCGCTTTCCATGGAAATCTGTGGTCCCAACTCTTTGAATTGTTTCGTCGTGACAAACCGCTGCTACATTATCATTTCCACCGTATTTTGTACACGAAGTCTCCTCGTCTCGATTTTGCATGAACGCAAAAAGCTTCTAAACATCCCGTCGCTCATCATCTCGCTTCAGTGGCGTTGTTCACAGGAGGAACATTGCCACTGCTGCACGCTCTTCTCCTCGCTGGTGAGTACCCTGCAAGGCTCCACTGGCCTCATTTACTCCATCATAATATTCTCAACGACATTCTCAACATCGCCATAAAACAAGGGTTAATTAAACAAATTAATATGTCACATAATATCCCTATATTATGACCGACCAACAAATAAGCTTAGTAGACACACACTAGCAAGGATTTACTGCGCCTCCCTCCTAGTTCTATTCCCCGATCTCCGCCAGAGATCATATCCCTAAGCTCGATACCAACCGCGACGCCCCAAAATAGGTCCATTCCACCCAACCCATTCTCGAGTCGCCAAATACATGGTACGTAAATAACTACAACTTCAATAATACAAATGTCGTGGTGAAATACGACAATACATATCGTGAGTTTAAATACGTATATTGCCGCCTAGACAATATCCACACGCAAATAAATCCCCATCATAATTATTGATACATTATTTTACAAAATGGTGAGGACTACTAAACAACTCTCTCTCTAGAACCTTCATTCCATACCCGACTCGATCCTCGCTATGTTCTCACCTCCCGAGAAGAAAATGGAACAACAAGGAAAAGGGTGAGCTCAACTAGCCCAAAGAAAGAATATTATGACTAAGATAATATACAACAAATTATCGTTAGTCTTCAACAGGAAAAATCTAATAGAATACAATAGACAACAAGTTTTAGATCAACAAATGCAAATGAAATAAAGAATCCATTGTAAGAGTCACGTAGAGAAAGAATTCTACCTATCTTCTAAGGTTTAAAAGTCCATCATCAATATTTTATATCCTCAGAATAACAATCAATATTCATCTTTCATCTTTGCACATGTGCCAAAGATATTCATTTAAATCACCACTGGTCATGTTCATCTCAACACCTGCTCATCTTTGCACTACAAAAGCCAAAGATATTCATCGCTTAATCGCTCATCTTTGCACTACAAAGCCAAAGATATTCATCAAGTATCACCATTAAGGACCGAGGATGATGAAAAATATTTTTAAGAACTAATCCAAAGTGAGATAGAAGGACAAATATTAGGATTCGCATAACAGCTTTATCCAAGATCGATAATACTTCATAATAAACGATTTTGAAGCGTAACTCAAAAAATAACGATCAAAACATGGATACAATCAAAGATAAGAGCCAAAATAGACATCTTGGACAAAAAGAAAATTTTCATTTTTCTATGAATAGTGTCAGATTCGTGAATAAGGTCAGATACGTGAATAAGGCCGATACGTGAATAGTAAACCCCGACACAAAAAGATAGAAATTTCATAAAAAACATCTTCACGCTTCGTGAATAGTACTGTGAATAAGAATCGTGAATAAGAACTCGTGAATAAGAATCATGAATAAGAATCGTGAATAAGAACTAATGAATAGTAACCCCGATATGAAAAAGTTCCAAATTTGATAAAAGTTCAACCAATATTTTGGCATAATGATATTGAAGAAAATAATATCATTTCATGTAAAGAAATAACATCCCTTACCTCAAAATAACCGCATTTCGATCAATTTCAGATAAGGTCGATGTAAACTCGCACCAGATATAGCAACACTCAAAGTATACTCACAAGAATACGCCGATAATATAGAGAGAGAAAGAGAGAAAACTTAGTTTCGTGTGATTTTCAATTCTAACTTAGCCTCTATTTATAGAAAATGTTAGAACGCCTAAAAGGAGACTAAATTAATAAAATATATTATTATTTATTCAAAATTCCTACCCACATGTTTTGAAAACTCTAGCATGCCTTCTTTGGTCAAAAACATCACCACCCATGTGCCAACAACCACAAAAACGTTTTTCTTATATAAAATAATTAAAACTTCAAAAATCAATTATTTTAACTCCTAACTTCAATAATTCATGATAAATAGCCCTTTGTCGTAAAAATTCAATCTCATGACTTTTTATAGGAAATTCAATTTCTACAACTTTTTGCAGAAGGAAGATTTTCCAAATTCCAAATGTAAATTATCCAAATCCATAAATGAGCGATTTTACATACTATAATCAATTTTTTGTCAAGAATTGTGTCCACCACACACACAAAACATATGTTAAACATTTAATGCCACAAAATACTCTACCTCCTCATATACTCATATATCCCACATTCATTATAAAATATCACCGCTAATATATTATTAAAATAATATATTTAAATGAATTATTTTATCGTAAAAAGATAAAATATTAATTTTCAACAATTGTCACATTAAAAATTTTTCCATCTATATCCACATAAAATCAATATCATATAAATCAATAATTAATTATTCACAAATAATATTATAGTAATCACATTACTAACAACCGTGCAGCTCCTCAGAGAAAGAGGGGCTTTCCAATAAGGATTTCTCATCACGCGCCAAGCAATTAGGTGACCAAACCTCCTTAGATGTAACTTTCTAGACATTGCCAATAATGTTATCTCGATAATATTATTCAAATAATATGAATTATTGATTTGATAATGGAAAATATCGTAATGACAATTATCAAACAACAAAGGATACCAAATATCAACGCAAAGAATTATTGAATCAATATAATATGAATAAAGAATTCATCGTAATAATTATCGAGTAAAGGCCTTCACGTAAGGATCAATAATTCAACAATATCTGAAATAACCAACCGTGCCATCAGGCAACCACGCGATACATCAGATTTTAACCACCGGTATTCCAACAAAGGTAAACCAGAATAACTACGCCGTTATTTTTAAACAACTTATATTTGTCGCTTTTTTCCTCCAATCGCTTCACATGGGCCCACATATGGTGGCTTGTCGCCGCATTTAATATTCCCGACAAAGCATTTAATATTCCACACCAAACTAATATTCCCCGACAACAATGAATATTTTATAACCACTTGCTTATTTTGTAAAATTTATGATTTTACCCATAACTAACCACATTAATCAAATCAACCCTTACTATTTCAAAATAATAAATAAAGGAAATTCCATTTTATTTATAAAAAAAGTACTCCGATACTAAAAGTGCCCCAAATGAAGTGAATAATACTAGAGTGAATAGTAATCGGGTGAATAGTAACTCAGTGAATAGTAACTCGTAAAAAAATATCAAAGAAAATGATATTTCATGACGAGTATGTAAGAAATGATATCTCATACGACAGTATAATAGAATATACTGAAGCCGCAAATGGATTTTCACCATTACGCAGTAATCCACATGTATGCATCATTTCCACAATTTAATAAAGAATGAATACGAAGGATCATTCACCATGCTCAATGATAATCCACATGACAAAAGTTATTCCAATGTAATAATAAAGAATAGAATAATGAAAAAAATTCACCGGGCATGCGATGAAATCGCACAAATAGGTTATTCCCAACCGAATAATAAAGAATGGAACCAGTCATGCGTAATCCGGATGCATGTGATATTCCAATGTAATAATAAAGAATGGAACCAGTCATGCGTAATTCGCATGCAACGTGATATTCCAATGAATAATAAAGAATGGAATAACAACAGAATTCACGTGCATGCGATAGACCACATGCATAAAAGTTATTCCCAATGTAATAATAAAGAATGGAATAACAATGTAATTCACGAGCATGCGATAGATGCAAGACAAACAGTTATTCTAATGTAATAATAAAGAATAGAACCGTGTCATGTGTAATTTGCACAAACAGGATATTCTAACGAGTAATAATAAAGAATGGAATAACAATGAGAATTCACCAAGCATGCGATAGATCATAGATGAATAAAAGTTATTCCAATGTAATAATAAAGAATGGAATAATGAAGAATTTCACCATATATGCGGTGCCAGATAGACAAAGTTATTCAACATAATAATAAAGAATGGAATAACAACCCTTACGAGTATTGAAAGAAAATAACTTTCTTCATGAATACGAAAGAATAATACCCCTTACATTAGAAAAAACTGGATACTAAAATAGTGAGGTAGCAGACTTCTCTTCTTCTTTCTCTCTATAATTTCTCTCTATAATAATTTCTCTATAGCTTTAATGAATTGGTGAAAAATAATGAAGGAATGAGCTTCTATTTATAGGAAAATATAGTTTCTATAATTGCACATTTTGGGGCTCGAAATATTACAGTATAATACCTTCATCTTTTCCTTCATTTTTAATTTAGTCATGCAAGTATTATCAAACTTGCACCACCTCCCCTAATAGTAAATCATGTGAATCAATAGTAAATCATGTGACTCATAGTTCTAAACATGTGAAAAAATTAATTATAGTATAGTACCTTCATCTATGCCTCTATTTTTAACTTAGTCATGCAAGTATTATCAATCTTGCACCAATTCCCATAATAGTAAATCATGTGAATTAATAGTACACACATGTGAACACATAGTTATAATCATGTGAATTAATAGCAATTAATTGCTCATTTATCCAATTAATTACCCGATTGGTCAATATAGCCTCCATACATCAATTATTATCGAAAAAAATATCGATTTCCACTAACACTAATAATTTTAACACAATAGAACTATCAATTTCATCATTAATCAACACGAACTTATTCATCATTAATATTATAATTCACAATATTTAACAACCAGGTCGTTCCCAGGAAATAGGGGGCTTTCCGATAAGGATTTCTCCTTATTGGCGGGCAATTAGGTGACCAAACCTCTCCTTAACAGAACTTCTAGACATTGTCAATATTGCAAATAATAATATGAATAACTTTGTTGTCTCAATTATTGATTTAATAATATAACATATTATATAGATGATACTGTGACAACAATTGAATCAATAATATGAGAGATATGATGCAACAATTACTGTATCAATAATTGAGTATAACTGAGTAATTTCTCATGTAAGCATCAATAATTAATGTCGTGTGCTACTATGCAACCACACGTATTACTGTACTTTTACTACCAGTTATTTTATGACAACTTGCTTACTTTAAAAATTTTTCACATATCACCCTTAACTTTAAACTTTTATCAATTTAACTATTTACAAAAAATAGAAAAAATTGAATACTTTTATTTCATAAAATTCGGGATCTCACAAGAAATATATCTTAACTTCGGAAAGTTTAAACTACGCAAAATAGCTCAATGGACTGCCTAACGGAGACCCAAAAATGCTATTTCGGTCATGGACCCATATTCCCGAAATCAAAAAATGGGCAAATCCTATGTCATTACGTAGCTCTTGGAAAGACCTTTTCAGAATGGTATGACACGCTTCCATCGGACTCCCGAATTAAAAGTTATGAAGGTTCGAGTGAACATCGCATTGTCTGAGTGCATGTACTTTGAGACAGCGGGACCCACAGAGCCCGCGACTCCCTACTCTATAAATAGAGGGCTTGGGGTGGCCATTTTGAAGAGAAAAAAGGCAAGGAAGCCCTGTCCATTTCACTCCATACACACTTCTAAGAGATAAAGGAGAGGAAACCCTGTGCATTTTACTCTGTACATTGAGTGCTTTCTCTTTTCAAACACCTATGAGCTTGTGTTTTGCTATATCTTACCGGTAGAAACTGAGTATTCATTCATTTAAAGCTATCTGAAGTCTTTTCAAATTTCATCGTGTAAGAAATCTCTTTATTTATTAAAGCCTTTCTCCACTTTCATTCACATACAGTTATTCACATTGAGAGTCGTGTTGTGTGCATATGCCCGGATCGTCGATCTGTGGCTTTTATTACTTTTACATATATATATATATATATATATATATATAAGCAGTAAATGCTCCGAATATTGTATTCGGGTTCAATCGAGGCATAACTCGATAATATATATTTTAATTTTTTAAATAACTTATCTATTGTACGGGTAAGTTCACCATCTTTATTGGGTAAAACTAATTTACTTCTATTTTTCTAGTAATTTTAACAAAGGTTGTTCAATTTTTGAATTAGGTTTTTTAATAATCGTTTCTTCAAATTTTTCTTCAATCTTATCTAATTGTTTACCTATGGTTGCTAGATACTGATTTGTAAAATTATTTTGTTCAATAATTTTCTTTTCATCTTTATTACCATCTGAAATCTTGAACGGACCGGAAACGACAGATGTATTTTTAACTGGTAAAAGAACAGTTTCCAGATGAGGATGACTAGAAGAAACTTTTGATTTATCTTCTTTAACCCACTGCATTTTAGTTATAACATTACATTTTCCTTGATACTGGTCATACCAATCATAAAAAGTAATGTTTATATGTTCATTATTAATAAATCGTTTCCATCTATTAACTATCTTATCTCGTTTTTTTATCAGTTGGATGATTAAAATGAAATAAATGTCTTTTTTCTCTATTAGATTTGGAATTAAAATCTTTGACAAGATTATCCCAATCTAATTTAAATTCTTTTTTAATAACTCTTAATTGATTATTAATGGGGGCTTCAAAAATCGATTGAGTAGAAAACTCGGAAAGAAAGGGGAGAAGAAGAACCTTCTTCAACCGGATCATTGTGAGTGTAACAAGGATGACTAGCTTGACCTTGATTAAGGATTCCTTTTAATTTTATGTCTCTTATAGAAGGGTTACTAAGGATTTCACTATCTCTTCGAGTATGAACTGAAGGTACCGAAGAGCTAGTAAAATCTTCTATAATAATTGGCCTTCTAGTACGTTCAAAACTTATTTTTACCGTTCCATCAGAAAATTGTCTAACATTTTCAATATTTAATAGGTTGTTAACTACAAGTTGTTGGGGTACTTCCTTCGGTAAAGTCCATTGACTAGGTAACGTAATGTCCTTCCAGAGGATGGTTCTCGGGATATGAACATTAGCATTACTAGTTGAACTTTGAATTAAGACAGTTTGATCTTTACGACTTTTATTAAGAGCATGAACATTTAAGTTCGTTTTCATGGTCTTATAGTAAATCCTATAAATCAAAGCTAAAGGCTGAGAACCCTCAATCATATGAGTAATTTCTCCAGAAGTTTTAATGTTTAAAGTTAAAGATTTTAATAAATTGTGATCACTTAGGCTTAAGGTGAAATTATGAAAGCAATTGAAATGGATTAGTCCATCGTGCAGACTTGATTCCATAACGCCTATGATACTTGGATGATAATTCAAGAATCTAGCATCTCTAAGGCAGAGGAAGACACTTGAACTAATTCCTTTGATGTTTAATGGTTTAACTGCAACTTGGACAAGACCAATATGGATAAAATTGTAACCCTTTTTCGTATGTTTTTTAATAACATCGGGAGACAAAAGACTACAGTTTTCATATTCTTTGTTAATGGCGTAAACCTTTTCAATAGTTTTTACATTGTAATTTGTTTTGAAATTATCTAAAAAGGTTGACTGGTAAATTTCTCTAGGAGAGACTCTAGGTATATTCCAATCATGTAAAGATTGACTAACGTTTTCATAACTATGTTCTGTTTGGTTGACTATGTCAGGAACCAGAAGGTAAAGCGTAAATAGATTACTAGTCGAGAGTTAGATCTAAACAATCTACTCATTTTACAAGATTCAAATATTAAATTTTACTCATTTTTCATTCATGCATACCCTCTTACCTTAAGTAGACTCATACCTATGTTCTATAACCAGACACTGCTCACCCAAGAGACTTACAAAGGTTAGACACGAACAAGGTGGACTACAATAAGTTAGGTGACTTCAGAACAAGAGGAAAAGATGAATTTTGAAAGACTGATAAATTAAGTGATTGATAACTCTTACCCAACAACTAGAAACTTGGCTTTGATACCATATATATATATATATATATAATTAAGAAGTTAATAAACTGAAAAGAGAGATTTCTAATTTAAAATTGGAAGTTTCTAATTTAAAAAAAGAGTTTGATGACAAAAAATCTGATCTTCAAGTTCATGATTCCTCTTCTAGTGATGAAGATCACGATGAACCAGAGTCATCAGGAACTAAAAAAGAACCAGATCTCTTTGTTCAAGGTCTTTCTCTTAAAAGAATTAAAGATATTACCATTCAGAAATGGTATATCTCCATTAACCTGGTTGTTGATAAAACCTTTTCAATACAACTTCCTGCCTTAGTTGATACAAGCACGGATCTAAATTGTATTCAAGAAGGATTAATCCCGACCAAGTATTATAAAAAAACCAGTGAAAAATTGAATCCTGCCAATGGTAGCCAAATGGAAATAAAATATAAGTTACCCAAAGTTCATATTTGTCAAGATAATATGTGTTTTAAAACATCATTTGTTTTAATTCACAATCTTACAAATAAGGTCATCTTGGGGTTACCATTTATATATTTATTATATCCTTTCACTACCAATAATGTAGGATTAAGCTGTAAACATTTAGGAAAAAGAATAACATTTAAATTTCTCATTAAGCTTAAAGAAAGAGATTTAAGATTTATTCAAGACGAATCTATTTCTAAATCTTTAAATTTGTTAAATTGTAAATCCGTTCATTTAAATTTCTTAAAGGAAGAAATTAAGTATAAGTATATTGAAGAACAGCTTAAGAATAAAAGAGTTCAAGAAAAAAATGAAGAGTTAAAAATTTATTTAAAGGATAACCTTTGTTCTGATTCTCCTAATGCCTTTTGGCATCGGAAGAAGCACGTTGTAAGGCTTTCTTATGCTAAGGAATTCAAAGAACATTTGATTCATACTAAGGCTAGGCCAATACAAATGAATCACGAGCAAATGGAGTTATGTAAAAATGAAATTAATGACCTTCTTATTAAAGGATTAATTAAACCAAGTAAATCTCCCTGGTCTTGCCCTGCCTTTTATGTTAACAATGAAGCAGAAAAGGAGAGAGGTGTTCCCCGTCTAGTAATCATTTACAAACAATTAAATAAAGTTCTTAAATGGAGTAGATATCCTTTACCTAATAAAGATGACCTCATAAATAGACTAAGCAATGCTACTATCTTTAGTAAGTTTGACCTCAAATCTGGATTCTGGCAAGTCGCCATTCATCCCGATGATAGGTATAAAACAGCCTTTACCACCTCATTTGGTCATTACGAATGGAATGTCCAGGCGTTCGGTTTAAAAAATGCCCCCAGTGAATTTCAGAATATTCTCAATGATATTTTGAATCCTTTCAGTCATTTTGTCGTAGTATACATTGATGATATTCTCATTTTCTCTAAATCTATTGAAGAGCACATTAAACATTTGAAATCATTCTTCAAAATAGTTAAAAACAATGGACTCGTCCTATCTCCTTCCAAATGTAGTTTATTTCAAACTAAAATTCAGTTTCTTGGTCTTAATATTTATCAAGGTCTCATTCAGCCTATTGATAGAGCTATTCAATTCGCCGATAGGTTTCCTGATAAAATCACCAACAAAACCCAACTTTAGAGATTCTTAGGCTCGCTCAATTATATTGGCAAGTTCTATAAAATCTCTGAAAGATTTGCAAACCTCTCTTTCAGCGTTTGCAAAACAATCCTCCACCTTGGACTGACGTTCACACTTCTGTCGTCCAACAAGTTAAGAAATATGTTAAGGCTTTGCTCTGCCTTGGCATTTCCAATGATTCAACATTCAAAATAGTTGAAACTGATGCCTCAGATATTGGGTTTGGAGGTATTCTCAAGCAAAAGCTAACTCTCAATTCCTCTGAACAAATCGTTCGATTTCATTCTGGTGCATGGAATCCTACACAGTTAAATTACAGCACTATTCAAAAAGAAATACTTTCTTTAGTATTATGTATTAACAAATTCCAAAGTGACTTATTAAATTAAAAGTTTTTAGTTCGAATTGATTGCAAATCGGCAAAATATATTTTAGAGAAGGATGTTGAAAACATTTCCTCTAAACAATCTTTTGCGAGATGGCAAGCCCTATTGAGTATTATCGATTTTGAAATTGAGTATATTAAAGGCAACAACAATTCCATTCCTGACTTTCTCACCCGAAAATTCATTAATACAGGTACTATACAGTCACAATGAGTGTTTGAGGAGGATCATCTTCTCGCGGGTCGGGTCGCCCTTCAGGCCCAAGTAATCAGTCGAAAGGAACCTTGGTTCCTCATCCAGTTAACCCAGTTCCTAAACCTAACCCAGTCAACAAATTTTAGGTCCTTGGCACTATTCCCAAGCCTTATAGTTCAGTCTTAGCCAGTAACCCCAAACAAGTTGACCCTTTCTGTGATCAGTCTAGGGCTTCCTCATCAAATCCCAGTCACCCTTCTTCCCAGTACATGCTTAAATGGGATAATCAATTGTTTCACATCGAACCCCATATGAAACCAAAGGATGATCCAATTAAGCTTGCTGCCCAGTTTTTTCCTACTGGATGGCACTTCGTCCCCCTTGCTCCTTATAAATTCCTTGTGTATTATAAGGATATTCTCATTGAAACCGAGTCAATCTTCATTAAACCTATTTATGCTAATAATGATAAGTCTAAGGTCCTTTATCACTCTCTTTACATTAAACAAATCATTCAAGTTACCGATTGGGGAAATCATCCCTCCGATCTTCGACAACTCTCCAATCAAGATAACTCTTTCTATTATTATGATTATATGGAGGCTTGGAATAAAATCTTCCTCTACCAGGATAAGTCACATAATCACTCGTGGTTCCTACAATTTGACCACAAATTCAAAAGTATAATACCATTTTGGTTCACCCTTTGGTGGTCTAGATTTGGGTCTTCTTACAATCTACTTCCTGACCTTCTTCAGGTTCAACTTAGTCATTTTTGTAATCATAGTAAGCACCAACCAAAGTATGACGGTATCTCCGTTCTTCTTCAATTTGTTAGTATATATAAAATCCCTTGGATCCTTAAATGGCAATCACCATTCTTGCTCCCACTAAAGTAATATATTTTTTGTCTCCAAAGCAGGATTATTTAGTTAGTCAAACCACCGTTGCATCAATCTGTCATGTTTCCCGTCAGTTCTTCATCAAATGGTGGGATAAATTTGATGTTAATAGAATCGTCGGTCAAGTTCAAAAGGAATTTCCTGTTATTCCTATTCCTATCTTGCCAGTTACGACAATCCAAGACAAAGAATCTTCCAGTAAGAAAGTATCCAAAGATTCTCCTAAAGAATCAAGAGTCAGTCCAGCCGGTTCCTCTGCTTCTCTTGATGTTTATAATTTCAAAATTATTCTAGTAAAGATCTTAAGTTAATCGCTCAGGCACTTCATGAAAGAATTGATGACTTACATGAAGAAGCATCGGCATGATCCTCTTCTTCTTCCAGAAATGCCTCAACCAGTATGTATGTATGATGATGATAACCTATATGGCACCATCAATCTATAAGATGCTCAAGACCTATTTGCCTGACATCCCAGTCACATGCATCCCGGTCACATGCACCTGCTCCTGCAGCTAGTCAATCAAAATATGCTCTCCCGCCAAAAGCAGTCCTCTGTCACATGCAGATGTCTCCACTTTTCCACCGAAAGCATCTCCCAAGTCAAAAGATTCGACCACTTTACCAAAAATTGCCAAATGCATCCATGCATAGTAAAAAGTCAGCACTGTTGTACTGTTCATCAATAGTAAATATTGTCTGTAATCATTTGCCTTTATGTAATAGTAAATTTGTAACAGTTCTTTCCTTATTTTATAAAAGGAATTTGAACTTAGTTATTAAGGCAGACTTAGAAAGACTCAGAGCTCCTTCTCTGACAAATCTTTAGCCTCCGTTCTCTTCCTCTCCATCTACCATTCTAATGTTCTAAGTAAACAACTTGTAAGTCACTTTCTATTTTCCAGTTTTGTAAATATTTTTCAGTTATTAATAAAATTATTATGTTTTAGTAATTAATTTGTGTATTGTTTATATGCGCCACTCTGTTCTTCTTCCCCATATTCTCTTACATTTCCTTCCACCCCAAATGGTATCAAAGCCAAGTTTCTAGTTGCTGGGTAAGAGTTATCAATCACTTTAATTTATTAGTCCTTCAAAATTCATCTTTTCTTTTTGTTCTGAAGTCACCTAACTTACTATAGTCCACCTTATTCGTGTCTAACCTTTGTAAGTCTCTTGGGTGAGCAGTGTCTGGTATGAGTCTACTTAAGGTAAGAGGGTATGCATGAATGAAAAATGAGTAAAATTTAATATTTGAATCTTGTAAAATGAGTAGATTGTTTAGATCTAACTCCTCAGCTAGTAATCGGTCGGCTTTAC
The DNA here is from genome assembly GCA_020205605.1 of Panax ginseng. NCBI lineage: Eukaryota > Viridiplantae > Streptophyta > Magnoliopsida > Apiales > Araliaceae > Panax > Panax ginseng. Next base: position 77,248,522 of record CM035133.1, on the reverse strand, counting down.
CTCCGGTTCCTGACATAGTCAACCAAGAAGAACATAGTTATGGAAAAATTAGTCAATCTTTACATGATTGGAATATACCTAGAGTCTCTCCTAGAGAAATTTACCAGTCAACCTTTTTAGATAATTTCAAAACAGATTACAATGTAAAAACTATTGAAAAGGTTTACGCCATTAACAAAGAATATGAAAACTGTAGTCTTTTGTCTCCCGATGTTATTAAAAAACATAGGAAAAAGGGTTACAATTTTATCCATATTGGTCTTGTCCAAGTTGCAGTTAAACCATTAAACATCAAAGGAATTAGTTCAAGTGTCTTCCTCTGCCTTAGAGATGCTAGATTCTTGAATTATCATCCAAGTATCATAGGCGTTATGGAATCAAGTCTGCACGATGGACCAATCCATTTCAATTGCTTTCATAATTTCACCTTAAGCCTAAGTGATCACAATTTATTAAAAGCTTTAACTTTAAACATTAAAACTTCTGGAGAAATTACTCATATGATTGAGGGTTCTCAGCCTTTAGCTTTGATTTATAGGATTTACTATAAGACCATGAAAACGAACTTAAATGTTCATGCTCTTATAAAAGTCGTAAAGATCAAACTGTCTTAATTCAAAGTTCAACTAGTAATGCTAATGTTCATATCCCGAGAACCATCCTCTGGAAGGACATTACGTTACCTAGTCAATGGACTTTACCCAGTGAAGTACCCCAACAACTTGTAGTTAACAACCTATTAAATATTGAAAATGTTAGACAATTTTCTGATGGAACGGTAAAAATAAGTTTTGAACGTACTAGAAGGCCAATTATTATAGAAGATTTTACTAGCTCTTCGGTACCTTCAGTTCATACTCGAAGAGATAGTGAAATCCTTAGTAACCCTTCTATAAGAGACATAAAATTAAAAGGAATCCTTAATCAAGGTCAAGCTAGTCATCCTTGTTACACTCACAATGATCCGGTTGAAGAAGGTTCTTCTTCTCCTGCTCTTTCTGAGTTTTCTACTCAATCTGATTTTGAAGCCCCCATTAATAATCAATTAAGAGTTATTAAAAAAGAATTTAAATTAGATTGGGATAATCTTGTCAAAGATTTTAATTCCAAATCTAATAGAGAAAAAAGACATTTATTTCATTTTAATCATCCAACTGATAAAAAAACGAGATAAGATAGTTAATAGATGGAAACGATTTATTAATAATGAACATATAAACATTACTTTTTATGATTGGTATGACCAGTATCAAGGAAAATGTAATGTTATAACTAAAATGCAGTGGGTTAAAGAAGATAAATCAAAAGTTTCTTCTAGTCATCCTCATCAGAAGCTGTTTTTTACCAGATTAAAAATACATACGTCAAGCTTCCTATCCGCTCAAGATTTAGGATGGTAATAAAGATGAAAAGAAAATTATTGAACAAAATAATTTTACAAATCAGTATCTAGCAACCATAGGTAAACAATTAGATAAGATTGAAGAAAAATTTGAAGAAACGATTATTAAAAAACCTAATTCAAAAATTGAACAACCTTTGTTAAAATTACTAGAAAAATAGAAGTAAATTAGTTTTACCCAATAAAGATGGTGAACTTACCCGTACAATAGATAAGTTATTTAAAAAATTAAATATATATTATCGAGTTATGCCTCGATTGAACCCGAATACAATATTCGGAGCATTTACTGCTTATATATATATATATATATATATATATATATATATATGTAAAAGTAATAAAAGCCACAGATCGACGATCCGGGCATATGCACACAACACGACTCTCAATGTGAATAACTGTATGTGAATGAAAGTGGAGAAAGGCTTTAATAAATCTGAGATTTCTTACAGTGGGCTGCCAAAAAGACTTTAGATAGCTTTAAATGAATGAATACTCAGTTTCTACCGGTAAGATATAGCAAAACACAAGCTCATAGGTGTTTGAAAAGAGAAAGCACTCAATGTACAGAGTAAAATGCACAGGGTTTCCTCTCCTTTATCTCTTAGAAGTGTGTATGGAGTGAAATGGACAGGGCTTCCTTGCCTTTTTTCTCTTCAAAATGGCCACCCCAAGCCCTCTATTTATAGAGTAGGGAGTCGCGGGCTCTGTGGGTCCCGCTGTCTCAAAGTACATGCACTCAGACAATGCGATGTTCACTCGAACCTTCATAACTTTTAATTCGGGAGTCCGATGGAAGCGTGTCATACCATTCTGAAAAGGTCTTTCCAAGAGCTACGTAATGACATAGGATTTGCCCATTTTTTGATTTCGGGAATATGGGTCCATGACCGAAATAGCATTTTTGGGTCTCCGTTAGGCAGTCCATTGAGCTATTTTGCGTAGTTTGCGCTCCGAAGTTAAGATATGGTTCTTGTGAGATCCCGAATTTTATGAAATAAAAGTATTCAATTTTTCTATTTTGGTAAATAGTTAAATTGATAAAAGTTTAAAGTTAAGGGTGATATGTGAAAAATTTTTAAAGTAAGCAAGTTGTTATAAAATAACTGGTAGTAAAAGTACAGTAATACGTGTGGTTGCATAGTAGCACACGACATTAATTATTGATGCTTACATGAGAAATTACTCAGTTATACTCAATTATTGATACAGTAATTGTTGCATCATATCTCTCATATTATTGATTCAATTGTTGTCACAGTATCATCTATATAATATGTTATATTATTAAATCAATAATTGAGACAACAAAGTTATTCATATTATTATTTGCAATATTGACAATGTACAGAAGTTACATTAAGGAGAGGTTTGGTCACCTAATTGCCTCGCCAATAAGGAGAAATCCTTATCTGAAGCCCCCTATTTCACAGGAACGACTGGTTGTTAAATATTGTGAATTATAATATTAATGATGAATAAGTTCGTGTTGATTAATGATGAAATTGATAGTTCTATCAGGTTAAAATTATTAGTGTTAGTGGAAATCGATATTTTTTTCGATAATAATTGATGTATGGAGGCTATATTGACCAATCGGGTAATTAATCGGATAAATGAGCAATTAATTGCTATTAATTCATATGATTATAACTATGTGTTCACATGTGTGTACTATTAATTCACATGATTTACTATTATGGGAATTGGTGCAAGATTGATAATACTTGCATGACTAAGTTAAAAATAGAGGCATAGATGAAGGTACTATACTATAATTAATTTTTTCACATGTTTAGAACTATGAGTCACATGATTTACTATTGATTCACATGATTTACTATTAGGGAGGTGGTGCAAGTTTGATAATACTTGCATGACTAAATTAAAATGAAGGAAAAGATGAAGGTATTATATTTGTAATATTTGAGCCCCAAAATGTGCAATTATAGAAACTATATTTTCCTATAAATAGAAGCTCATTCCTTCATTATTTTTCACCAATTCATTAAAGCTATAGAGAAATTATTATAGAGAGAAATTATAGAGAGAAAGAAGAAGAGAAGTTCGCTACCTCACTATTTTAGTATCCAGCTTTTTTTCTAATGTAAAGGGTATTATTCTTTCAGATTCATGAAGAAAGTTATTTTCTTTCAATACTCGTAAGGGTTGTTATTCCATTCTTTATTATTATGTTGGAATAACTTTGTCTATCAAGCAACCGCATACATGGTGAAATTCTTCGTTATTCCATTCTTTATTATTACATTGGAATAACCGTCTGCATCTGATCTATCGCATGCTTGGTGAATTCTGTTGTTATTTCATTCTTTATTATTCTGTTAGAATATCCTGTTTGTGCAAATTACACATGACCTGGTTCTATTCTTTATTATTCTGTTAGAATAACCTGTTTGTGCGGTCTATCGCATGCTTGGTGAATTCTGTTGTTATTCCATTCTTTATTATTCTGTTGGGAATAACATGTCTGTGTGGTCTATCGCATGCCTGGTGAATTCTGTTGTTATTCCATTCTTTATTATTATTTAAATGTTCATGCTCTTAATAAAAGTCCTAAAGATCAAACTGTCTTAATTCAAAGTTCAACTAGTAATGCTAATGTTCAGATCCCGAGAACCATCCTCTGGAAGGACATTACGTTACCTAGTCAATGGACTTTACCCAGTGAAGTACCCCAACAACCTGTAGTTAACATCCTATTAAATATTGAAAATGTTAGACAATTTTCTGATGGAACAGTCAAAATAAGTTTTCAATGTACTAGAAGGCCAGTTATTATAGAAGATTTTACTAGCTCTTTGGCACCTTCAGTTCATACTCGAAGAGATACTGAAGTCCTAAGTAACCCTTCTATAAGAGACATAAAATTAAAAGGAATCTGTTGGAAGAATGCATATTTTGATTTGATGTTTAAAGTAAATGCTCATGATTATATGTAAAGTCCTTCAAGGAATATATGTACAAGGACTTTGTGATAGATCAAATTTGTTAGGTTGATCTTAGCTTTTAATGTTCATCATTCTATAAACGAATGTATAGATAAAGAGATCAAAGATGTTAGGTTGATCTATGTCATGAAAAGGAGTTGATAGGCTTCAACAAGAATCGCAGTCTATCGAGAAAATCAAGAGATTGCAGAAGCCAAGACAGGATCGTAGAACTTAGAAGATCGTAGTGTATCTGCCTTGAAGGACCTCTCCAGAAATCATAGAGTGGTCCAGGCGTTTGTCGAAGCTAACTCAGAGATCGTAGTGTGCTTTCGGAAATGTAGAATCTGCAAGACGAGCAAGTGAAGATCGTAGTGTTCTCTTCAGACCAAGCTTCAATGTGACAAGACACCACGATATGGATCGTAGAGTATCATCTGCCTTGTGTCAGAAGCATCAAGCCCTACTTCTGTCTGGAGACAAATTCTAACTAATGTGGAATGGTTTTGAAACGTTGAAGTCCTCATCAGTCCCAATGATACAAAAGATATCCTTACTATTCAACAAAAGGAACATATTCAAGAAGTTAAGGAAAGGACCATAGGACAGAGGAAAACACCTTTTCAGGTGTTAGGTGAGAAAGCAGTCTGCTATGTCAGTAGGCCAGAATACAATTCAGAAGGTGTGCAGAAAAGTCTCCATCAAAGGTCAGAAATGTCAAACGCATTTAATGCTTCATCAAATGGCTTCAACGGATAAATTTTCAAGGATCACATATATACAGAACATGTGCATATGAGAGATGCAAGCAAGCATTGAACAAAACACACAAAAACACTCAACGCTCAACTCTACGATCTAAGAAAAAGAGGAAGCTTGCTCAGCTACTCAGTTCTTATGAATAAGTGCTTAATAGCAACTGAGTAGCACAAATCAAGAAATCAACAACTATCAATCAACTGAAGTAAGAGTTCCAAGTCAGAAGGACTTGAAGAGTTCTAAGTGAACTGCGAAGAACCAAGTCTGCTGGACTTGTAGAAGTTCAAGAGTGAACTAAGAAGTGCCTAGACTGCTGGTTTAGAAGGAATCTGTGAGATTCAGAAAGTGTAAAAGATATCCTTAGTGGATTTCCTACTCGAGGAGTAGAAGAGTGAATTAGGAGCTTTAAGTGCTCTGAACCACTTAAAACTGTTGTGTCTATTACATAACTGCTATAATTGCCATAACTACCTCGCTCTCATTAATTCAAGATATCTTAAGGGAGATTAAACAAATCTTTATTCCGCTGTGTTTTAATCATTATCAAAACTAACAAAGTAAAACGAAAAGATTTTTAAATATCTATTCAACCCCCCTTCTAGATAACTATTGTGCCTCCGGGAACTAACAATTGGTATCAAAACAGGTTCTATTAAATAGCCTACAAAGCTTGAGTAGATCCAATGGCACACTTACCAAGCGAATCAAAGACTGGAGGAGGCAGCAAGCCACCTATGTGCAAAAAAGATAAATTTGCCAACTGGAAAGTTCGGATGCAAGCCTACATGGATTCAATGGATGAAGTTCTATTCAAAATTATTCAGAATGGGCCCTATGTTCCTACAAAGCTTTCACCGAGTACAGATGATCCAAACAGAATACATATCAAGGTCAAAGGAGAATGGACAGACAACGAGAAGAGAGCTGTTCAACTCGATTAAAAGGCCAAGAACATTTTGTTTCAATCTTTAGAAGATGATCTGTTCAAAAATGTGGTCAACAATAAAACAACAAAGGAGGTTTGGGAAGCACTGCTCATCATGCATGAAGGAACAGAAGAAGTCATAGAAAACAAACAATCCCTCTTGACTCAGCAATATGAGATGTTTGCACACGTTCAAGGAGAAAACGTCACTGCCACCTACGAGAGATTTAATGTTCTGCTCAACTCTCTACGAGCCTATGGAAAGATCTATCCAAACAAAGATCTAATCATAAAGTTCATGAGAGACTTACCAAGCAAGTGGGATGCCAAAACCACTGCCATTCGAGAGTCAAAGAATCTACATGAAATGACTGTTCAACAGTTATATAGCAACCTTCTCACATACTGAAACCGGAGTCGACTCAACGAAAGCGAAACCTCATTCCTCAAGGAAGAAAAAGGATAAAGGTGTTGCTCTCAAAGCAACCGAAAACACCTCCAAAGTCAACATGAAGTTGATTCGACTATGATGAAGATGATGATGAGGACTTTGCAATCTTTGGTGAAGAGACTCGGAGAAGGTTCATATGACAAGGCAAAACCAAAGAAGCCAAAGAAAGTCAAAGAATCACAAAGCTGAAATGGAAGCAAATGAATGACCTATGTTACAATTGCAAGAAACCTGGCCACTTCATTGCTAACTGCAACAAACCTCTCAGAGAAGAACTCAAGAAGAAATCACATTCAAAGAAGGAATACAAAGGAAAAGAAAGGCCTCAGAAGAAAGACAAAGGCCTTGTAGCTGGAGGATCGTGGAGTGACTCAGACAATGACTCAACTCCGGAATCTGGAGATGATAAAGATCCTTAAACGACAAATCTTTGCCTGATGGCCAAAAATGCAAGGGACAAACAGAACTCCAACATACATGAAGTAAGTATCGATGAGGTATTTGACTTCAACTCTCCTGATGTAGATATTGATGAATTAAGAACTGTACTGCATGGCATAACATCTGATCTGCATCAATACATGAAGTGGTTTAGAGTTCTGACTAAGGACTATTCACTTCTTCAAAAGGAGAAAAAAAAAGTTCAAGAAGAACTGGAAACAACCCTTCTCAGTACTGATTCTCTCTCCAAGTTTGAAGTTGAGAATAAGCTCTTGAAACAAACAAATGAGCTCAATTCAAAAAGAGAGTCAAGTCTAACCTCTAAAATTGAGGAACTAGAAAAGACAATCTCTACATAGAATAAATCTTCTTCATCCATGGACTCCCTAATCTCTAGTCAGAGAAATGTCTCTGAAAGAACAGGGTTAGGCTTTGGGGAATCTACCTCAAAGCCATGTGTGGCAAAAGTAAAGGAAACTAGCACTAGTAATGTCTCAAGTTTTAGTAGAGGCATTACATTTGTGAAATCCACACAGAAGTAAGAGCCTATCAAACCCTGCTCTACTGATTCAATCTATATTCCTAGGAGTAAGGGATCTCTCATGCCTGGTCTGAAGTTTTAGAAAAGAGAGAAGTAACTCTTGACCACTACTCACCAACCTCAAGGATCGTAGAGTCCAAGAAGACCAAACTTCTACGAACCAACCGGGAAGGTACAAAGAGAGGTAAAGTATACTCCTCACAAATCATGAAACACAATGACACATGGAAGAAGGGATATCAACTTAACAGTAGGATGACCAATAACCCACAAAAGTCCAAATGGAGGAAGAATTTTCACACACACATAAACATGCATCATATTAGATGTTTTATGTGCTACAAAGTTGGCCACAAGGATGCAAAATGTCATTATAATTCCATGCATATGAGACCCAAAGTCAAGCAGATTTGGGTCCCCAAGGGCACTAACAAAGTCAAGCAGATATGGGTACCAAAATGAAGGTTTAATGTTATTACAGGAAAAGGGCTCCACGATCACAACCTGGTATCTGGATAGTGGATGCTCAAGGCATATGACTGGGAACAAAGCCCTTCTGTCTAACTACATAGAGAAGGAGGGTCCCTTAGTCATCTTTGGAGACAACGGCTCTAGCAAGACAAGAGGATATGGCTCAGCTGGAAATGATGCAGTATCCTTCAGTAAAGTGGCCTATGTGGAAGGTCTACAACATAATCTTCTAAGCATTAGCCAACTCTACGACAAGGGTCATCAAGTAACATTTCTCAACAATCAATGTCAAGTCCGAGACCTGAAGACATCTGCTGTAAAGTTAACCGAAACAAGAGAAGGAAATTACTATATAGTAAATCTTGGAAAACTAAGTTCAGACGAGACAATATGCTTTCTGGCTAAAGCATCTGAAGAAATGAGCTGGCTATGGCATTGAAGATTATCTCATCTCAACTTCAAAAGCATGTCCAAATTAGCTTCAAAAGATCTAGTTGCAGGCTTACCCAAGTTCAACTTTGTTAAAGAAAGACCGTGCAATGCCCGTCAACTTGGAAAGCAGACCAGAAGCTCATTCAAAAGCAAAACTGTCAACTCAATTGACAAGCCCCTGCAGTTGCTATACATGGATCTATTTAGGCCAATTCCAACGACGAGCCTTGGAGGGAAGAGATACTCTCTGGACACCAGATTCACATGGGTGTTCTTTCTAACCTCAAAGGATGAAACAAGCTCCCAACTGATCAAGATGTTCAGACTAGTGATGAACGAGAAAGGAAAAAAAAAATCAAGGCTATTAGGAGTGGTCATGGCAGAGAATTCGACTTCTCAGAAATGGACCAGTTCTGCACAGACAATGGCATCCGTCACAACTTCTCAGCTCCATGAACTCCTCAACAAAATGGAGTAGCTGAGAGAAAGAACATGACATTGATAGAAGCTGGAAGAACTCTACTAGCAAAGAACCCATCCTTTTCGAATACTTATAGGCGTAAGTCATCAACACCGCATGCTACACTCGTAAGCAGATCACTCATACACTTCTACGATTAAGAAGATTCCCTATGAACCTGTGGAAAGGAAGAAAGCCAAGTGTCGCCTACTTTCATGTATTCTAATTGACATGCTACATTCTCAACAACGTAAAAGCAAGATTGACTAAGTTCCAACCCAAGTCAGACGAAGGAATCTTCCTAGGATATGCCACAGACAGTAAGGCCTACAGAGTGTTCAATAAGAAGACACTGAGTGTTGAAGTCTCGATCCACATCATCTTTGATGAAACAGACTTAGACAAAAGCAAGATTTTCAAGACACTACGAACGACAGTTGACACTACTGAATGAAGTCGTCGAGCTCAACGAAGACGATCAGAAGTGCCAAACAATTGAAATTGTTGAGCAAGGAAATGAGATCGTAGAGAGGCCTATGCCAGACAACGAGCCTCCACACCAAGAAGAAGAAATAGATCTTGAAGATCTAAAACAAGAAGGCATAAGGACAGGTGTTCCAACAGGAAATAGATGGGCATGAGATCACACTCAAGACTTAATCATTGTAGATCCAAGTGCAAGAGTCAAAACAAGAGCTGCCACCCAAAATGAATGTTTTTATCTAAGCTTCCTGTCACAAATGGAACCTAAGAAGATAGAGGATGCTATGGAAGACTCCAGCTGGATAGAAGCCATGCAGGAAGAACTTAATCAGTTCTAAAGAAGCAAAGTATGGAGATTAGTACCAAGACCAAAGAATCATCCTATCATTGGAACCAAGTGGGTCTTCAGAAACAAGATGGATGAAGATGGAGTAATAACCAGGAATAAGGCAAGACTAGTGCCCAAGGGCTACTCTCAGGAAGAAGGCATTGACTATGATGAGACATTTGCTCCTGTTGCCAGACTAGAAGCCATCAGAATATTCCTTGCCTTTGCTGCTCACATGAAATTCAAGGTCTTTTAGATGGATGTCAAAAGTGCATTCTTGAATGGTGAACTTCAAGAAGAAGTCTATGTAGAGCAACCTCCAGGTTTCATCAATCCATTTCTTTCAAATTATGTGTATAGATTAGATAAAGCCTTATATGGTCTTAAACAAGCACCTAGAGCATGGTATGAAACACTAACTAACTTTTTTATTGAAAATGGGTTCACTAGAGGTAGAGTAGATACCACACTATTTCTTAGAAAGCATAAAGATAAAGTCTTATTAGTTCAAATATACGTTGATGACATAATTTTTGGATCTACTGATGAAAAGTTATGCAAGAGATTCTCCAAGCTTATGCAGAGCAAATTTGAAATGAGTATGATGGGTGAGCTGAACTTTTTCCTTGGACTGCAAGTAAAACAGACTGATGAAGGAATCTTCATAAACCAAGCCAAGTACACTAAAGACTTACTTAAGAAGTATGGCATGGAATCAACCTCTCCCATGAAAACCCAATTGCCCCTGCAACCAAGCTTGACAAAGATGAAAAAGGTAAAAGTATTGATATAACTCAATACAGAGGTATGATAGGCTCTCTTTTATATCTAACTGCCAGTAGACCAAATATAATGTTTGTAACACGCATTTGTGCTAGATTTCAGGCTAATCCTAAAGAATCACATTTAACTGTTGTAAAGAGGATTTTCAGGTATCTCAAGGGTACACCTCACTTGGGGCTTTGGTATCCCATGGAGTCCTCATTTGAACTAACAGGATACACAAATGCTAATTTTGCAGGCTGAAAAATAGATAGAAAGAGTACCAATGGCACCTGTCAATTGCTGGGAAACAGACTTGTGTCCTGGTTTAGCAAGAAGCAAAACTCAGTATCTACTTCAACTATAGAAGCTGAATACATTGCTTCTGGCAGCTGCTGTGCTCAGATCCTATGGATGAAAAATTAGCTAGCAGATTATGGGTTTGAATTCAAATCCATACCTATTCACTATGATAACACAAGTGCAATAGAAATAACTCATAATCCTGTCATGCATTCTAGGACTAAACATATAGAAATAAAGTATCACTTCATTAGGGATCATGTGCAAAATGGAACCATATCCTTACAACATATCCCTACTAAAAATTAACTTGCTGATGTCTTTACAAAGCCTCTAGATGAATCCAGGTTTAACAAGTTAATAAGTGAGCTAGGCATGCTTAATTTACAACCATAAAATCTATGCTCTAGTTTGTGCTAACCATGCAGATATAAAAGGCTATGTTCAAAATCGTAGACATGATAAAAAGAAGTCCACGATCATAGAGTTGCAGTGACATGAAAGACATCGATCGCAGCACTAACTCAACAATCACAGAACAAAGGAGCTTCCTATGATGACAAAAGTTTAACAAAACAAAGCAATCTCTCTGATAAGCGCCTCAGGGACAAACCTAACCCTTGATTCATTCAATGAGGTTGGCCCTTCCTGAGTTACCTTAAACCAAGAAGAATGCTAAGTCAAAAGTTTATCATAAGGACTTGGTCAGACTCGACGATTGTAGTTCAGACTCGATGATTGCAGTTCAGACTCGATGATTACAGTTCAGACTCGATGATTGCAGTTCAGACACGACGACCACTGAACAGACTCAACGATTACTAAGCAGACTCGACAAATGCAGAACAAACTCGATGATTCCAAGGACCATCTCAACGATCGTAGTCCTTCCGAAGAATACATTAGCTCAGAAGGAGCTAAGGGAAATTCAGTACAATCCTCCTCAGTCAGATTCGTAAGATAAACAAAAACCCTAATTCTCAAGAAAGCTCAATCAACCATACACCTTGCAAAGAAATTAATGGCAGCCTCCAATGTTATCTCTGGCTACAGACTCTGTTTTGATGAGTTCAAAATTGCTAAACCCAAATTTCATAAAACTCTATCATTAATAAAGAAGGCAGGTCTTGAAGAAGCTCTGGGTACGGCCACATTGATCTATCCAAAGCTAGTAAAAGAGTTCTATAGGAATAGTGTGTTCGAAAACGACGTCATCACTACGAAAGTCAGGGATGTGGAAATCAAGCTGGAAGCTGAGGACATCAACCTAGCCCTAGGTTTCAAATCTGAAGGGTATTCGTTCATAGACGGCATAGATTTCCATATGGGACTTAAAAGGATGCATCACAAGAAATTTCCCTCTGTCAAAGGATACAAGAAGAACGAGTTTCCTCAGAAGTACGAATTTTTGACTGACATTGTCAAAAAATGCATATGCTGCAAGAGCTCAGGCCACGATTCTGTAAATAAGGTACAACTTAAGCTCATGACTGCCATAAGTTGTGGAATACAACTTAACTATGGAGCTCTACTACTTGAATGGATTGGAAAATGGATTCTCAGCTTGAAGAAATCAAAAAACTCTGGGAAGATGCTCTACGGGCGATTCATCAATATTATTCTACAGTCCGCCTTGGGCGATAAAATTGAGGATGATGAAGGTGAACAAATAAATTCGAACAGGAGAATGACCCAGCAACTGTTCGAGAACTGGAAAAGGAATCCAGTTGAAAACGTACGAATGATGTCTGAGTCCAGTGGTAGGATTGCTGATGCAAAGGAGTCAGGGATTCTAGAGAATATGTCAGTGGTTAGGGAGACTGAAGAAGAAGAAGAAGAAACTAACAAGGAAGAATCCACTGCCCTGGTCAGAAAAAGCAAGGGCAAGAGAAAGCTAAAGGCTAAAATGGCAGAAGAACCCCAGGGATAAACTACTGATATACCTGTAGAGTCCTCTGACATTGAGACTCTAAGGATTCTAAGAGGAAAACAACAGCAGGCTGAGGCAGATGAAGATAGAGCTACAATATCACAACTGCTGAAGAAGAACAAAATCAGTCATAAATCCAAGAGGCCATCTATCTCTTCGATCGTAGAGTCTCTACCGATCGTAGAGACCAGACTAAACAACTCGAGCAAGGAAGTTGCTGCATCAGATGTTCTGGCTAATCAACAAGACAGAACTGAAGCTCAAGGAAGTCCTGAGGTTGTGGCTCAGCCTAGAAAACCAAGACGAAAATTGGTTAAGAAGTACATCCTTGTCAATGAAGGAGTACTCAAAAAGGAAGACAAAGAGTTGGCTGCTGAAAGGGAACTATCCAAAGAAAGCCAAAAGGACAAAGCTGAGGGGGAGATACCTGAAGTTCTCACCATAGAAAATACACCAGCTGAGGGGGAGATGCCTGAAGCTCTCATCTTAGAAAATGCTCCATCTGAGGGGGAGCTAATAATTCTGCAGGAGGATGATCATGTTGAGGGGGAGGCTCATGATATCCCCATGATTGAAGAAGTGGTTCCTGCAGAAAATGAGGGAGAACTAGAGCAAGAACAACATGAAGCCGTTGATATAGTGGAATCCTAGAACAAAAACAGAGAAGAAGATGAAGATGATGAGGTCGAGATCATAGCTGTGGGCATTAATGGGTACAGAAAAGCTAACAACGAACAACTATTTTCCTATCTACCCATGATGCCTTTTCATCAAGCTCAAATTCTAAACTCTTGGAATCACATGTTTTGGAGCTTCAAAGAATATCCAGCCATCTCTGTTCTAGCTCATGGATTCCCAGGCAACTTCAACTTTGCCAAACAGCTGATCACAAATGGTCCCTCCTCAAGAATGGTGCATGAGGTATTAACTATCCCGATCTTATTCAAAGTTACTCACTATCCACTATCCTTCTTCAGCCAATTTTATGAATTTCCAAGCTGGCTGGAAGTGGTCCTCAATCAACCAAGTCAATTCCCAATTATGGAATACCAAAATTCTGTAACTGATGAACCAAATATGCCTAACTTTATATTGCTCCCAACTCCCATCATCTCTACGATCACTGACTCTAGCCCCATTGTAGAGTCCCAAGCTCAAATCGTAGAGCCACCTATTCTAAACACCCAAACACAGGCCCCTCCATCCGATATTCCCTCCTCATCCACCATCGAATACTTCAACCTTGATCTTGCCCTCTACGCATTACAAGATCAATACCAGAGAACACCCCCTCCTTCACAAATTCCCCAACTAAATGAACTTCTTTCAGAACTGCCCACCAAAATCGATTTGTCAGAAATGTCCAAGAAAGTGATCAAGGACATTGATGAGAGTCTTGAAGAACACACTGAACTCATCCAAATGAGATTAACAACAATGATCAGTGCTGCAAATAGTCTCCGAAGCACCCTAAGCTCTGAGCTAATTAAAAAGCTTAAGGAGATCATCAAGGAAATGATTAAGAGCATAAAGGACAGGGATGGCATCCACTTTCTCATAGCCAAAAGACACAGGGATGCTATTCTTGTCTTACAGTCCACTCAGGAAGCTCAAAATAAACTTATGATGAAGAACTTACTCAATCTTCAAACTGCCATAAAAGAATTCCAACAATTTTACGTCAGCCAAGGACATCAGACTGACAATATACTAGCCGTTCTTCAACAATGGGAAGCTCGATCTGATGCTCTGATCAAAGAAAATCAAGAGGACATTGCTCAAACTCAGAGTCAACTTAACGAGCTTGTCCAAGGAGTGACTCACCTCTCAGAAGACATTCGAACCCTTGATGCTAACATAAAGGGGGAGAATAAAGGAAAAAGAGATCAAGGCAGAGGCAGAGGCAGAGGTAGATGTACCTTTTCTGCTCAATCTTCCAGGAATCCTCCTCCAAGGCAGTATCACCAACAGACTCCACGATCTGGCCAACATACTCAACCATCTGATCGTGAGCCTATTATCATGGCTCAACCTTTAAGGAGTCAAGGGCCAACTCCCAGCTCACAAGAAGTGACTACCACAGGCCTAAGAATGCCAATTGGAGATCCTGCATTCATGAATAGGCATGATCACAATCCAAGACTAAGCCCAAGTGAGCTGGAAGATCTAGCCAGAAGAGAAGAAACAAGCAGGAAAAAAAGAGCTGAGGAGTATGCCAATCCTCCTTGCAAAAGATCAAAGAAATAGAGATAAGTTGAAACTTAAATTCTTATTGATGTAAAGCTTAACTGTAATTCTTCAAACATCAATAAATTCATGCTTATTCTCTAGAAATTTCAGCTGCTCACTGAAATATTAAGTCATGTTTACTGTCCTAAAAATGCATCTAGAACTTGATAATCATGATAACAAATCTCTTTGGTTATGTCAACATCAAATAGGGGGAAATTATTAGAAGAATGCATATTTTGATTTGATTTTTAAAGTAAATGCTCATGATTATATGTAAAGTCCTTCAAGGAATATATGTACAAGGACTTACTGATAGATCAAATTTGTTAGGTTGATCTTAGCTTTTAATGTTCATCATTCTATAAACGAATGTGTAGATAAAGAGATCAAAGATGTTAGATTGATCTATGTCTTGAAAAGGAGTAGATAGGCTTCAACAAGAATCGTAGTATATCCAGAAAATCAAGAGATTGCATAAGCCAAGGCAGGATCGTAGAGCTTAGAAGATCGTAGTGTATCTGCCTTGAAGGACCTCTCCAGAAATCGTAGAGTGGTCTAGACGTTTGCCGAAGCTAACTCAAAGATCGTAGTGTGTTTTCGAAAATGTAGAATCTGCAAGATGAGCAAGTGAAGATCGTAGTGTTCTCTTCAGACCAAGCTCCAATGTGACAAGACACCACAATATGGATCGCAGAGTATCATCTGCCTTGTGTCAGAAGCATCAAGCCCTACTTCTGTGTGGAGACAAATTCTAAATAATGTGGAATGGTTTTGAAACGTTGAAGTCCTCACCAGTCCCAACGGTACAAAAGATATCCTTACTATTCAACAAAAGAAACGTATTCAAGAAGCTAATGAAAGGACCATAGGATAGAGGAAAACACCTTTTCAGGTGTTAGGTGAGAAAGCAGTCTGCTGTGTTAGTGGGCCAAAATGTAATTCAGAAGGTGTGCAGAAAAGTCTCCATCAAAGTTCAGAAATGTTAAACGCATTTAATGCTTCATCAAATGGCTTCAACAGATAGATTTTCAAGGATCACATATATACAGAACATGTGCAGATGAGAGATGCAAGCAAGCATCGAACAAAATGCACAAAAACACTCAACGCTCAACTCTACGATCTAAGAAAAAGAGGAAGCTTGCTTAGCTACTCAGTTCTTACGAACAAGTGCTTAATAGCAACTAAGTAGCACAAATCAAGAAATCAACAACTATCAATCAACTGAAGTAAGAGTTCCAAGTCAGAAGAACTTGAAGAGTTCTAAGTGAACTGTGAAGAACCAAGTCTGCTGGACTTGAAGAAGTTCAAGAGTGAACTAAGAAGTGCCTAGACTGCTGGTCTAGAAGGAATCTGTGAGATTTAGAAAGTGTAAAAGACATCCTTAGTGGATTTCCTACTCGAGGAGTAGAAGAGTGGACTAGGAGCTTTAAGTGCTTTGAACCACTTAAAATTGTTGTGACTATTACATAACTGCTATAACTGCCATAACTGCCTCGCTTTCATTAAGTCAAGATATCTTAAGGGAGATTAAACAAATCTTTATTCCGCTGGGTTTTAATCATTATCAAAACTAACAAAGTAAAACGAAAAGATTTTTAAATATCTATTCAACCCCACCTTCTAGATAACTATTGTGCCTCCGGGAACTAATAGAATCTTTAATCAAGGTCAAGCTAGTCATCCTTGTTACACTCACAATGATACAGTTGAAGAAGAAGGTTCTTCTTCTCCTGCTCTTTCTGAGTTCCCTACTCAATCTGATTTTGAACCCCCATTAATAATCAATTAAGAGTTATTAAAAAAAAATTTAAATTAGATTGGGATAATCTTGTCAAAGATTTTAATTCCAAATCTAATAGAGAAAAAAAAACATTTATTTCGTTTTAATCATCCAACTGATAAAGAACGAGATAAGATAGTTAATAGATGGAAACAATTTATTAATAATGAACATATAAACATTACTTTTAATGATTGGTATGACCAGTATCAAGGAAAATGTAATGTTATAAATAAAATGCAGTGGGTTAAAGAAGTTAAATCAAAAGTTTCTTCTAGTCATCCTCCTCTGGAAACTGTTCTTTTACCAGTTAAAAATACATCTGTCGTTGCCAGTCTGTTCAAGATTTCAGATGGTAATAAAGATGAAAAGAAAATTATTGAACAAAATAATTTCTCAAATCAGTATCTAGCAACCATAGGTAAACAATTAGATAAGATTGAAGAAAAATTTGAAGAAACAATTATTAAAAAACCTGATTCAAAAATTGAACAACCTTTGTTAAAATTACTAGAAAATAGAAATAAATTAGGTTTACCCAATAAAGATGGTTTACCCCCTGTTGCTCCCTCTAGAAGAAAGCATAAACATAAACATATTGATTCCCATAGAAGTTATAAACGTCATACGAAGAAACGAAGTCATAAAAAAGATAAAAATTAAGATGATTATTATACCAAACCCGACCCACGATTGGGTCGGTACTATATGTGAGACTCCGAATTTTATGAAATGAAAGTATTCAATTTTCTTATAATTATTCTATTTAGTAAATGGTTAAATTGATAAAAGGTTAAAGTTAAGGGTGATATGTGAAAATTTTCAAAGTATGCAAGTTGTTATAAAATATTCGTTTGGTCGAGGAATATTCTTTTGCTTCGGGAATATCCGTAGGATGGCACAATCATTAGTGGACTCCACAACGGAAGTATTGTCGTAGTAAGAAAATGATGTAATTATCTTTTATAAAAATAACAAATGAAAGTGTTACAGTTAAAACTGTTGAACTACTTTCAGTAGTAAAAGTGCACAAAGAATACATGTGGTTGCATAAGTAGCACTGCGGTATTGATTATTGATGCTTACGTGAGAAGTCACTCAGTTATACTCAATTATTGCTACAGTAATTGCTGCATCATATCTCTCATATTATTGATTCAATTATTGTTACAATATCATCTTCATAATATGATATATTATTAAATCAATAATTGAGATGACAAAGTTATTTATATTATTATTTTCAATATTGACAATGTCTAAAAGTTCTGTCAAGGAGAGGTTTGGTCACCTAATTGTGCGTTAATAAGGAGAAATCCTTACCAGAAAGTCCCCTCTTTCCTGGGAACGACCTGGTTGTTAAATATTATGAGTTATAATATTAATGATGAATAAGTTCGTGTTGATTAAAGATGAAATTGATAGTTCCATTGTGTTGGGATTATTAGTGTTAGTAGAAATCGACATTTATTTCGATAATAATTGATGTCTGGAAGTTATATTGACCAATCGGGTAATTAATCGGATAAATGAGCAATTAATTGCTATTAATTCACATGCATATAACTATTTGTTCATATGTGTGTACTATTGATTCACATTCATGTACTATTAGGGGAGTTGATGCAAGATTGATAATACTTGCATGACTAAGTTAAAAATGGAGGTATAGATGAAGGTACTATACTATAATTAATTTTTTTACAAATTTAGAACTATTGAGTCACATGATTTACTATTAATTCACATGATTTACTATTAGGGGAGGTGGTGCAAGTTTGATAATACTTGCATGACTAAATTAAAAATGGAGGAAAAGATGAAGGTATTATGAAGAAAGTTATTTTCTTTTAATACTCGTAAGGGTTGTTATTCCATTCTTTATTATTATGTTGGAATAACCTGTCTATGCGAAGTACCGCATACATGGTGAAATTCTTCTGTTATTCCATTCTTTATTGTTTTATTGGAATAACTTGCATGCGGGCTCATCGCATGCCCGGTGAATTCATTGTTATTCCATTCTTTATTATTCATTTGGAATATCACATGCGTGCGGATTACGCATGACTGGTCCCATTCTTTATTATTACATTGGAATATCACATGCATGCAAGGATTACGCATGACTTGGTTCCATTCTTTATTATTCGATTGGGAATAACACATGCATGCGGTCTATCGCATGCCCGGTGAATTCTTACATTATTCTATTCTTTATTATTACATTGGAATAACACGTCTGCAATGCGGCCTATCGCATGCATGGTGAATTCTTCTGTTATTCCATTCCTTATTATTCTGTTGGAATAATCTGTCTATGTGGATTACCATAGGCATGGTGAATGATCCTTCGTATTCATTCTTTATTAAATTGCGAAAATGATCTGTCTACGTGGATTACTGCATGGCGGGTGAAAATCCATTTGCAGTTTCGTATATTCTATTATACTCGTATGAGATATCATTTCTTTTGTACTCGTCATAGAATATCATTTTCTTTGGTATTTTTTTTATGAGTTACTATTCATGGATTACTATTCACCCAATTACTATTCACTCTAGTATTATACACTCGGGTATTTGGGGCACTTTTCGTGTCAGAGTACTATTCACGGGTTACTATTCACCCGAATATTATTCACTGGGGTATTTGGGGTACTTTTTATGTCAGAGTACTATTTATGAGGTACTATTCCTGAAGTACTATTCATAGGGTACTATTGCGGGGTACTATTTACCCGAAAAATATATTTCTTTTCTGTCCAAATTATTTTTGGTACATGAATATTATTCTTGAATTTTACTCCACAAAGCAGTATCATGTTGACAATTTGGATATTTTTAAACTCTAGATAAATTTAAAGTCTTTAATATTTATCCTTGATTTCGTTTGATTAATGCTTATATCATTGTCATTATCCTCATGCTTATATTATTATGAAAGTCATCTTTGGCTTACGTGCAAAGATGGACTGTTGATTATTGGTTTTACAGTTGTATATCTTTGGCTTACGTGCAAAGATGGATTATTGATTATTAGTTTTACAAGATAGTATATCTTTGGCTTACGCAAAAAAGATGAACTATTGATTGATGAGTATCTTTGGCTTATGTGTATAGATGAACTATTTATTGGTATGATTATGACCGAGGATCATTCAAAGATAATCATGACCCGTAATGTTATAGATGATGTGGTAAAAGTCCTCATTGGCTCCGTAGTGCATTGATGGACGATTATTGGTATGATTATAACTTGTGGATTATTTAGTATAATCATGACCATTGATAATTAGATGAATATCCTCGTCAGAAAGTGCGAGGGATGATTCGATGATGTGGATTATTTATTGTCGAGTCTCGGCGATAACATATTGATTATACACTTTTAATTCAGTAAAAGATAGTATATATCATGCTCTACTTGACTCTTCTAAAAATACGGTTGTATATCTTTGCTTTGTAGTGCAAAGATGAATTGTTAATGAATATCTTTGGCCGTAGTGCAAAGATGAATTTATTAATATGATTATGAGCAGGAATTTTGATTTGGTATAACCATGATTTTTGATGTTTCAGGTGAAGATAGGTGATGAAAATTATCTTCGTCCTGAGTGCGAAGAGGAATTTAGAATCACAATTATGATTATGAGTTATTCATATGATTGTGGACAGGAATTGTTGATTGATGTTACATGGATAAAACATTATTGGTGGAGTTTTAACATGGAGAAGATAATAGACCTGATGGTCTATTTGACTCTTCTAATGGATTGCTCGTTCCGCTGCAATTATGGTTAAAAAGTTTTATCATCTACCATATGTTCTAAATCTCTGATTTATTACTGATGAAGGCTATTGATGATGTAAATTATCTTTAGTCATGATATTCTTTACTGGGCTAGTTGGGCTAGTTGATGATATGTAGATTCTGTAAAGTCTGTGGTCAGTCGATTAAGTTATTTGAAGACGCTGAAAGGAAAGTTTTCTTAACACTTGTCTAACTTTCAAGTTAGCCAAGTTTTATGTGATTCGTTGAACTGAATTGCACGACTAATTTTAAAGAAAGGGTCGATGCCAAATTTTAACTCGTCTAGACTATTTGTAATATATAGATTGATTGATATTCATATCTTTATATATAGAAATGTTAACGCTATCCTATGCCAAGTAATTGGTACGGACGTGAAGGTAAGGTTTGTCTATGAGCAAACAAAAGTATTTTTCATCGATTATTCGATGGGCACGCGAGTTTGCCAAAAATATTAAACATAAATACGTTTAATGAATGAGTGTTGATCAACATAGAGTACTCTAGGCTGATCACCTAGAAGTGCTCGTAAGTAATGCGGATGAACGACCTTAGTGCTGTGGACTCCTTTTCAAGTATGAAAACTGAAAGTTACTGTTCATAGTCTATCGACCGGTTTAGAATTCCTAATCTATTCTATACTTTGGGAATTGATGTTATGAACTGTTAAAGTATTATCATTTCATAATACTTCATAACTATTGTTCAGTTATGTTGGAATTGTTATATAATTCACGAATGTGGTATTACTGTTATCCTTGATTAAACTTGCTGAGCTGTCATGCTCACTTCTTGCGTGAATTATATAACTGTAGTTAAGGATGAACGTACTGTGAATGCCAAGAGAGATAAGGGCAAAGCTAAGATGGATGCTTAGCCATTGTGTAATAGATTAGTATGTTTGCATGTATTATTACATTATGAACAATGAACGATGTAATCGGTTATGAACCTGGGAAGGATTATACTTTGATTGTAATAAGAAGATAGTAATTACATTAATTTGGTTGTATTTCAATGGAATGATTGTATGAATATTAGTATAGTGGAGCACCATATGTCGGGTTGGAAGATACCCGAATTTGGGGGCGTCACAGGTTAGTATCAAAACATTAGGTTATAAAACTTATGGGGGGAAGAACCTTAGGCTAATAACCTCGTAAGGAATGTAAAGTCCGAAGAATGAAATTCAAGTCCATTGAATTAGTGAGGTATTGAGATAACTCATTATCAAAAGCATTAAAAGATGGAAATTAATCTTAAAGATATTAAATGTGATTTGTGCTTATACTATTGTGTATTATGTACTAATCAACATGTTATGTGTTTGTAGATGTCAACCGATAGTTTGATGTTTACAAACATGGATATGATAAGTGAGGATTCAGTGAATCAAGTTGAGATAGTACCAATGCCAGTGGCGGAGGTACCGATAGTTGTACTAGATGACTCAGACATTGAGGAGTACATCTCTGAGGAAGAATACTCTGAGGAGACGATGGGTTTAGCATCATACCTTAACGAGATGCTAGACGTGGAGGAGGAAATAGAGGTGACATCGGTTACTACGGTGGTGCCTACTCAGGAGCCGACACCTCCGGATGCAATAAGAGCATTGTATCTGTCTGTGTGGGATAGGAATGTGCATTTGCGCACTGTGATAGAAACTCAGAATGAGGAGATAACCGCCTTATATGAGGTGAAAGAATCTGCAGAGGCAGACTTTGAGTCAGAGCACGACGAAAAAGTGCTTATGACAGATAAAGCTCGTGATTATAAGGATGAGGTCCTAGAGCTTCAAAAGAAACTGGTTGAAAAAGACCAGAAGATAACTAGGATGTCTTACATCCACGAGTGCGCTCATGAGGATTTCAAGCTGAAAATTTCTTGTTATTCCATTGATTCCGGACAGACTCGACATACCATAAGTCGAGATATTGTGTCGATCTTGGCAAATCAGAAATATGAGAATGTCGTTCGACAGTGTTAGTAGATCGTTAGATCTTTTGTGTATATGGTAGTGACGTAAAGCCCTCTTTTTTATAATTAAAGGGTAGTGTTTTTGTAAATTCCAATTTTTGTAGAAGTCAATCGCGGGATAGTATGTAATAGCTTTTTGGCTAAAGAAGCATGATGTAAATGGTTTTGACTATGAAAGCATATTAATATAATGAAGTTTTATTTAATGTGTTTGTTGTGGTATGAGTGGTTGTTGTTGTTTAAGAATAATAACCGAGTAGTTAAATAGATAATAACGAAGCTTTATTTATTTATTCAGAATTATGCCGCCAAGAAGGAGACAATGTAACCAAGAGGCCGAGTCTCATAATGAGAATCAGGGGGGTCCTAATAACCCTATGCAAGAGTTCGTTAATTTATTAACGGCCGCATTTAACCAAGTGGGGGTGGGATTCTTGTAGCTCCTGGGGTAGTAAGAACAACTACCTTTAAGGACTTTAAAAGTGTGGGTCCTCCCGAGTTCCGAGGAACGACGGACCCGTTAGAAGCCCAAACATGGGTTAGAGAGATTGAAAAGGCATTTGCGATAACAAACGTGGGTGAGGTAGCATAAGACTTCTTTTTGTGACTTACATGATGAAGGGGAAGCCAACTCTCTTGGTGGGAGGCTCACGGGGTGGGGCTAGAAGAGAGGGCATTACATGGGAACAGTTTAAGAAGGTCTTCTTGAAAACTATTTCTCTAGCAGCATCTGGTAGGATGGAAATTAAGTTCCTAAAACTTAAGCAGGGGGATATGACAGTTCCCCAATATGCCGCCAAGTTTAACGAATTGGCGAGATTTGCTCTACACCAGGTGGATACAGAGGCGAGGAAGGCACGCAGGTTTAAACAGGGCTTTAAACCCTGGCTCTATAGTAGGATATCGGTTTTTCAGAGTGCTTCCTACGGGACCATTTTGGAGAAGGCGATAATAGCTGAAGGTGGTGGTGAGGCATTGTCTTAGTACCACAAAGAGAGGAAGATTAAGAGTAAGTTAGAGGGAGGTAGTAAGGCTGAAGTTGCCAGCGGAAGCGGAAACTTGCCAAAGAGGAAGAGTTTTAACCCTGGGAATACCAGGGTAAAGCAGGGAGATCCCAAACGAAGGACAGAAGCATGTAAGACATGCGGAAAGACTCACATGGGAGTCTGTTTAAAGGGGAAAGCAGCCTGCTATAACTGTGGGTAGGAGGGGCATTTGTCACCCAACTGTCCTAACCCTAAGAAGAACCAGGGGTGTTTTGTCTGTAGGTCAATGGACCATATGGCAAGAAATTACCCGAAGAAGGGATTAGAGGGGAGTAAGGGTTCTGGTAGTGGTAAATTAGCCATTACTGGACCAGCACAATCAGTGGATAGACCCTCAGCTCGTACGTTTAATATGACTGTCAAAGATTCGGTCGCATCAACGGATGTAGTAGCAGGTATCATTCCGATCAATAAGATAAATGCTTATGTGCTATTTGACTCGGGTGCTACTTATTCTTTTATAGCATGTGAATTTGCTAAGCAATTAAGTTTAATCCCTGAGAAGTTAGCAATACCTTTAGATGTTAAGGTAGCAAACGATGAGATAATCTCCATTGAACATATTCATAAGGATTGTTGCGTAGAAATTAGAGGGAATAAGTTATTGGTAGATTTGGTAATGATAAGGTTAAAAGAATTCAATGTAATTTTTAGTATGGATTGGTTGGTTAACCATAAGGCGATAATAGATTTCCATAGGAAAAGTGTAAACCTTCGGCTTTCTAAGAAAACAAAGGTAGTGTTCTTCGGTAGTAAATCACCGAGACGTTCTTGTTGTCTGTCGATGACACAAGCTAGAAAGATGTTGAGAAAAGAGTGTGTAGGTTATCTGTGCCATGTTGTGGATAATTAAAGAGTGGGAACATCCTTGGACCAGATACCTATATAATGAGGAGTTCGCGGATGTATTTAGGAGGAGTTCTTAGGGTTTCCACCCGACAGGAAGTCGAGTTTGTAATTAATCTGTTATCTTAATCTACACGTTTTCAAAGGGCACCATATCGAATGGCGCCAGTTGAGATGAAGGAGTTAATGGTTCAATTGCAAGAACTATTAGATAGAAAGTACATTCAACTGAGTGTGTCTCTTTGGGGAGCACTAGTGTTGTTTGTCAAGAAGAAGGATGGGTCGTTAAGACATTGTATTGACTATCAAGAGTTGAACAAGTTGATAATTAAGAATAAATACCCGTTGCCCAGGATCGATGATCTATTTGATCAGTTGAAAGGGGAAAAGTATTTTTCTAAGATAGATTTACGCACAAGGTATCATCAGTTAAAGGTGAGGAAGGAGGATGTACCTAAGATGGCATTCAAAACTCGTTATGGTCATTACGAGTTTCTGGTAATGTCGTTTGGGTTGACTAATGCGTCAGCCGCATTTATGGATATGATGAACAGAGTGTTCAAACAATATTTGGACAAGTTTGTCGTAGTGTTCATTGATGATATTCTAGTCTATTCAAAGACGCCAGAAGATCATGCAGACCATTTAAGAATAGTGTTGGAAATACTAAGGAAGGAGAAGTTGTATGCGAAATTCACGAAGTGTGAATTTTGGCTTGAGCAAGTGCAGTTTCTAGGGCATGTTATTAATAAGGATGGCATTTCCGTAGATCCGACAAAAGTAGAAGCAGTTAATGAATAGGAGCAACCGAAAAAACCAATTAAGGTTCAGAGTTTTCTTGGGTTAGTGGGATACTATAGAAGGTTCATTCCAGACTTTTCTAAAATAGCTACTTTGTTGACAAATCTGACAAGAAAGTCGGTGAAGTATGTGTGGACTGAAAATGTGAGAACAGTTTTCAGGAGTTGAAGAAGAGGTTAAGTGAGGCACCTGTATTATCTTTACCAGACGATATAGGAAATTTTGTAGTGTATAGCGATGCTTCGCATAAAGGACTGGGTTGCGTGCTCATGCAGCATGGCAAAGTCATTGCGTATGCATCACGTCAATTGAAGGATTATGAGAAGGTCTATCCTACTCATGATTTGGAATTGGCAGCTATAGTTTTTGCCTTAAAGATATGGAGGCATTATCTATATGGTGAGAAGTGTGAGATATACACGGACCACAAAAGTCTGAAATATATCTTTACATAGAAGGAGTTGAACATGAGACAGAGAAGGTGGTTAGAGCTGATACAAGATTATGACTGTGATATTTTATATCATCCGAGGAAAGCGAATGTAGTAGTCGATGCGCTAAGTAGGAAGGGTAGAGAGAAACTGTCAATGTTAACCACTCAGAATGAGTTGATAACAGCGATGGCAAGAATGGGATTAGAAGTTAAGTTATCGGAGGAGGTGGTGGAAATGTTATTTTCCATGGAAACCCAACCGACCATAGTGGAGTGGGTTAGGGGAGTACAATCGAGCAACGAGGAATGCAAGCAGATGAAGAAGAGGGTAGAAGATGAAGAGAAGACTAGGTATAACCTCGATAAGGAGGGATTACTTCATTTTGAAGGAAGAATTTAGGTTCCAAATGATCCCGAATTAAAGGAGGAAATAATGATAGAGGCTCATAGTTCGAGGTACTCGATACATCCCGGTAGTACGAAGATGTATCAAGACCTTCGTCAGAACTTTTGGTGGCCGAACATGAAGAGGAGATAGCAGAATATGTTAGTAGGTGCTTAACTTGTCAAAAGTTAAAATTTGAACACCAACGACCTAGCAAAGGTTGTTGCAGCAGATGCTAGAAATTCTAGAGTGGAAGTGGGAGAACATCACAATGGACTTTGTGGTGGGACTTCCGACAACCAGAAAAGGATACGATGCTATTTGGGTGATAGTGGATCGATTGACAAAATCGGCTCATTTTCTACCAATAGGGATCAAGTATAACTTGGATCAATTAGCTAAGCTGTATATCAAGGAAATTATTTCCAGACATGGAGTACCTGTTTCGATTGTGTCAGATCGTGATCCACGATTCACATCGAACTTTTGGAGGAGTTTACAAGAGCAAATCGGAACGCAGTTAAGATTGAGTACGGCGTATCATCCTCAGACGGATGGTCAAATTTAGTATTAAGATCTTGTGTTATGGACTTCAAAGGAAGTTGGGACGAATATCTACCATTGGTGGAATTTTCATACAACAATAGTTTTCACGCTAGTATAGGCATGCCGCCTTACGAAGCGTTGTATGGAAGGAAGTGCCGAACTCCATTATGTTGGGATGAGGTGGGTGAACATCAGATGTTGGGATCTGAGATGGTACAATAGACGGCGAACATGGTGAAATTGATACGTACTCGATTAGTTACTGCTCAAGATAGGCAGAAGAAGTATGCAGATCCTCACAGAGAAAAGAGAGAATTCGATGTATGATCTTTTATTTTTCTGAAAGTATCGCCTTTTAAGTCCAAGGTTTGTAGGACCTTTTGAGATTTTAAGAAGAGTAGGAGAGGTAGCTTATGAAGTAGCTTTACCTCAAGAGATGGAATGCATTCATAATGTGTTTCATGTGTCAATGTTGCGTCCTTATAAACCGGACTATAAGCACATAATAGAGTATGAATCTATTCAAATAGAGAAAGACTTGTCCTATGAGGAACTTCCAGTTCAAATTATTGATAGGAAGGAACAAGTTTTAAGAAATAAGGTAATACCTTGATGAAGGTGTTATGGAGAAACCACATGTCTTTGAAGCAACGTGGGAG
The DNA here is from genome assembly GCA_020205605.1 of Panax ginseng. Classification (NCBI taxonomy): domain Eukaryota; kingdom Viridiplantae; phylum Streptophyta; class Magnoliopsida; order Apiales; family Araliaceae; genus Panax; species Panax ginseng. The sequence continues at coordinate 77,221,358 of CM035133.1, read as the reverse complement.
CTCGAGAGTAAAATGAAGGAAGATTTTCCTCATTTGTTTATGTAATTATAAGCTAAGATTCTGAGGACAGAATCCTTATAAGGGGGAGAGAATGTAACGCCCGAGAAAATCGGATTTTGATGACAATTAAATTTTTATTTGATTATATGAATTAAATGAATTTAATTGATTATTTTGTGAGTAAGCTATGTGAAGGTCGTTCTATGACCTAGAATGTGCTAGCGTGGTTAGTATTCTGGCTAAGTGCTAGAATTATTTGTTTAGAATTTCTAAGACGAAAATAATTATTTTCCGAGAAATTTCTGTAAAAACACTATTCATCCGCATCTGTTTGGGGAATTATTTTGAAATTCTGAGAAACGCGTAAAGATAGAATATCGAGATAAGATGAAATATCTGATAATATTTCATTTATGGCAAACGCAGTTTTTCACCTGCGGACTTAAAAGCTAAGGGTTGAGTATATTGATTTCTGAGAAGGAAATAATATGCGTAGAAGGAATTGTGTTAGGGTTAATGCGAGTGTTATACATTTATGGTGCTATTTAGTATCTATGTATAATACGATGAGTAAATACGAAATACAATACGATTATTGTAATAGTAGTATACGGAGAGAATACGTGAATTGTACGTATAGGATACGATTCGTATTATAGAATTAAGTTAAGACTTAATGACAAATTCAATTGTGTTGGATTATGATTAGCCCAATCAATTGAATGACCAAGCCTAAGTAGATTAGTGGGTTAAGACCAAGTCAAGGCCCAATACTAAATTATTTAAGCCCAATTCATTAAAACCGAACCGTGGATCGAACCGGTGGGTCACCGAATGGGTAAAACCCATGGGGCAACCCATGGGATGACCCATGACATGAGTGGGCCAGCCACTTGGTGTGCAAGCCAAGTTTGAGGCTTGGTCACCAAGTATTTTACTTGGTGACAACATATGAATAGTAAGGAGGTTGGGTGTGTTAAGTCTATTATGCCCTCTATTCTAGTTTCCTATAAATAGAAAGCTAGGTTGATTCATTTGGGAGTTTTACAAATTTCAAAATTAGATTATTGAGAGAAAAAGAGAGCTAGACTTTTAAAATATACACTTTGGAAGCTTGATCTTAGAGTTTTTCCAAGAAAGAACACCAAGAGTTCTTAAGGTATAATCCTTACCTTTCATCTCCATCTCTTTTGGATTTTCCTTTATCTTAGAGAATCATAAAATGGGTGGTATATGTCTTGTATGAGGAATTAAAGGTGACTTACCATAGATTCAATCTCTACAAGTCATGAGATTATAAGAATCATAACGTTTAATATAGTTTTGAACCATGAAATTATTATTTGTTGAGATCGATAGTTTATAAACGATTGAACTCCATCAATATGTTAATATATGTATCTTGATTAGTTAGGGTGTAGATATGAAATCCATGGAGTGTTCCATGTGATTTGTCTTAGAGAACGTTCATAACGAAGTTATGGCGAATTTCGCGGAAATAGACATTAAACGTCGAAAAACGTTGAATTCTGGATTAGAGGTCAAAAGTTTCTGTAAGACTTGGAAATGATGTTTTTCAATGTCAACACATGAGATAGGGTGATTAGGAGTTTTGGGTTCGAGAATCGTCGTATTCCGACTTAAAACGAAGAAAACGAGCATTAAACGCTCATTAACGTTTACGAACGTCTAGAAAATGAACTCAATAGTGAATTTTGAGTTATCGAATTAGAAAGTGTCAAATTCTTATATGAACGCGTAGATTATGTTATTTGTGACGTGTAGGCTTTTGAACGGACCAAATCGGGCTTATAATGAAGAAGTTATGGCCCCGGGAATTTCACAAAATTTTTTAAAAATTGTTGAAATCATCAGCAATCGAGGTCTCTGCGCTACGCTTATATCATAGTGTAAAATTCTACGCCAGTAGCATGCCAAGACAAGTTGTTCTTGGCTATCGCTAAATGGCGCCATTATGTTATCGGTAGTACTAAGTCTCACCGCAAAGACACGAGACCGGAGTTAGTTAGCTAATCAGAAATAGCAGTACTTGGCGCCAATCTAGTATTAGGATGGTCGTGGCTTGCAGTCATGAGTTCAAGGTTCTGGATAGTGACTTAGGTTTTGAACTTTAATTGTTCATGGACCTATAGGGGTAATGTTTTTACACTTCATAAGTGTATTAAAGTTATTCCTATGCTACCTATACTAAGGTATATGGTATTGAATTTAGGAGTTGAATGCATGTGAGTAGGTTATGATTGATGAACAAAGTTGGTACTTTATCAACAATGTTCGAGTCTGGTTAATAACGTCTGTTGGTTAATGAGCGGGGACGAAGGGTAATGAGTTGAGTTGACTTTATTATTAATATTAAGTTAACTAAGACATAGAAGAGAAAGAAGTTGGTAAAATAATGTGAACATTTGTTTGCTAGCTAATTAAAGTGTGCTATGTGAATATATCATGTAGATTCTGCAAAGGCTGTGGTCAGTCGATTAAGTTATTTGCAGACGCTGAAAGGCAAGTTTTCTTAACGGTTGTCTAACTTTCAAGTTAGCCAAGTTTTATGTGATTCGTTGAACTGAATTGCACGACTGATTTTAAAGAAAGGGTCGATGCCAGATTTTAACTCGGCCAGACTATTCGTAATATATAGATTTATTGATATTCATATCTTTATATATAGAAATTTTAACGTTATCCTATGCCAAGTAATTGGTACGGACGTGAAGGTAAGGTTTGTCTATGAACAAACAAAAGTATTTTTCATCGATTATTCGATGGGCACGCGAGTTTGCCAAAAATATTAAACGTAAATATGTTTAATGAATGAGTGTTGATCAACATAGAGTACTATAGGCTGATCACCTAGAAGTGCTCGTAAGTAATAAGGATGAATGACCTTAGTGCTGTGGACTCATTTTCAAGTATGAAAACTGAAAGTTACTGTTTATGGTCTATCGACCGGTTCAGAATTCCTAATATATTCTATACTTTGGGAATTGATGTTATGAACTGTTAAAGTATTATCATTTCATAATACCTCATAACTATTGTTCAGTTATGTCAGAATTGTTATATAATTCATGAATGTGGTATTACTGTTATCCTTGATTAAACTTGATGAGCTGTCATGCTCACTTCTTGCGTGAATTATATAACTGCAGTTAAGGATGAACGTATTGTGAATGCCAAGAGAGATAAGGGCAAAGCTAAGATGGATGCTTAGCCATTGTGTAATAGATTAGTATGTTTGTATGTATTATTAAATCATGAACAATGAACGATATAATCGGTTATGAACTTGGGAAGGATTATACTTTGATTGTAATAAGAAGATAGAAATTACATTCATTTGGTTGTATTTCAATGGAATGATTGTATGGATATTAGTATAGTGGAGCACCATATGTCGGGTTGGAAGATACCCGAATTTGTGGGCGTCACACAGTAGCTCTGATTATTGGTTCTTACATAAGAAGTCACTCAGTTTCATTCAATAATTGCCACATTAGTTGTTGCATAATATCTCATATTATTTATTCAATTATTGCCACAGTATCATCTGCACAATATTTTATATTATTAAATCAATAATTGACACAACACAATTATTCATATTATTTGTTAGTATTATTGGCAATGTCTAAAAAATTCTATCAAGGAAAGGGGTTAGGTTATATAATTGTGCGCCAGTAAGGATAAATCCTTATAGGAAAGCCCCCTCTTTCTTGGGAATGATCTGGTTATTAATATTGTGAGCTTATAATATTAATTGTGAATAATTATTATGTGATGGATAATTGGTTCAATTTTGATATAAATGAAGAAATTTAGCATGAAATAATTTTTAAAAGTTTGGTATATTTTTTATGGAATCACAATTATCTTCTCCAATAAAATATATTATTATAATATTATATTATAATAGTATAATATGATAATATAATATTATAATTTTTATAATTTAAATGGTAATATTATTATAATAATATATAATTTTTAGCATGTGAATAAATGTGGAGTGAAGGTTATCATTTAGATTTTGAATTCTTTTTCCAAAACAATTTCTGTGCACGCCTGCTTTTGAATTCTCCTGCAAAGGCCATGCATTCAATTATTTCATTTGGTGTGGGCCTCACCTATAAGAAACGGGGAGGAGGTTAAGCAAGGAAAGAAGAAGAAAAGGAAAAAAGTTAGGCACTAAGAAGAAAAAAAAGTTAGGCAGAGAAGACTTGTTTTATTCCTCTGTGTTGCACTATAAAAGGAGGAGTAACCCTCCATCCTAAACATACCAAAATCTCAAGCTTTCCAACTACAAAATTGTGAATATTTCTTTTGAGTATAAGAATATTTTGAGTGTAGCTTTTAGTGTAAGATTTTCTCAGGATAATATCTGATATTCCAGTCAAATCTAGTTTCTACTAAGGTAAAGGATATTATTTTATTTCAATACTCGTAAGAAATATCATTTTCTTTCATACTCCATGTTATGTAAGGGATATTATTTTATTTCATATTCCTAAAATTAAAATTACTATGGTAAGTATTGCTTCTATAATTCCTGATATGATTAAAAATTTCTTAAGTTTTGCGCTTCAACTAATATCATTTCATTGGGTAAGGTTTTGTGAAAATCAAAGTAGCAATCAAATTGCAAAAATATCGGAAGCAAAGTAAAATCAGATTTTAAAAATTTTCACAAACCAATTACCCAGATCATCCTTTATGCATATTATTAATTAAAACAAAGAACAAGAAGTTATGGAATCATACTCTTGTAGACACGAGCTTCCACAGGTACGAGTTCAACTCCTAGTTCTCTGCGATCTCCTTAAATCTCTGGGTAGATTCCTTCCTTTGATTAATATTAGCCACCCAAGTGTATGGTCTCTAGAGGTGATCCACCAAGAAAGAAGAATTTTCAATAAGAATGGTGTATTGGCTCAAACCTTAGTTTTTCCTATCTCTATAAAAAATGGGGCGTACTCTTCAACTTTTGGAATTACGTATATTTGATATCTGATATAAGACTCCTCTTATAAAGATATAAAGATATCAGGTAATCCTATTTAATATAATAAGTTATTATTTATTTAATTAAACTCTTTTAATTAAATAAGCTCCCTAATCTTATTAGGGATAATTAATTAAATTCTTTTAACTAATTTTGCCTCCTAATCCTATTAGAAATAAATGAGAGTACTCATATTAAATTAATTCCTAAACCCTTTTAGAAATTAAAATAATAATAATTATAATAATATTAATAAGACTCCTCTTATTAATTTATATTTAATATTTCAAAATATTAAATATTAAATATTAAGCTATTTAATTTATTCTATCATCATAGATTAAATTAAATATACAAAATATATTATTACGATTATGTCATTAACTTCATAAATAATTATTCTTTCTTTCATGGTGTGACCCTTTAAGTTCTCCATATTAAACCTAGGATTTGTGAATAAATTAATTAGAACAATTCTAATCTTATTTAAATAAATAAATTAAACTATTAATTTATTTAAATAAATAATATTTATTCTACAATAGGGATAAGTCTCCCTAGCGATCAATGACTTTTTAGATAATATAGATTTCAACATTAATCATAAAAGAACCTTTGAGTAAATAGTTACTGTACAATTCAATCCTTCCACCATACAATGTCCCAATTAAATATAAGACATGGAATTACTGTCAAGTCTTATTTTATTTAATTATATGTATTTCGATTCCTAAATGCACAACTTCTAATGAATTCAAATTAGAAACTACTTTCTAATTTCATTCCACCTTGGCCAATGATTCCTGAGTTGTCATTTATCGAATCACATATGACATTTCTCTTTTTTTTTTACTAGAAGTGGTAGATTCTTTATTGATCATTCATTACTTCCATATATAACTTATTACATCCAAGCATACCTGTAAGACCCCAACTTTTATAAATAAAGATTAATTTCTCTCAAAATATATTTTTAATATTATGGTGTGGATATAATATAATGTTATAGCTGTGGGTAATATTTACAAATTTTGCAAAGTAAGCAAGTGGTTATATAATATTCGATTGGTCGGGGAATATTCGTTTTAACGGGGAATATTAAATGCAAGACAATCATTAGTGGACACCACAACTTAAGTATTATCGTAGTTAGAAAACTACATAATTATCTTTTATAAAAATAACAATGGAAGTTTTACCGAATTAAATTGTTGAACTACCTAGTAGTAAAAATCTGATGTCTGGCGTGGTTGTATAGTAGTACACGGTATTGATTATTGATGCTTTATGAGAAGTCACTCGGTTATACTCAATTATTGCTTTAAGAATAATTCTTGCATCATATCTCTTATATTATTGATTCGATTATTGTCACGATTATCATCGCATTATGTGATATATTATTAAATCAATAATTGAGACGACAAAGTTATTCATATTATTAAATTGCAATATTTATAATGTCTAGAAGTTACATCGAGGAGAGGTTTGGTCATCTAATCAAGCTACTGATAAGGAAAAATCCTTATCGGAAAGCCCCTATTTCTCAGGAGCGACACGGTTGTTAAATATTGTGAGTTATAATATTAATGATGAATAAGTTCGTGTTGATTAAAGAAGAAATTGATAGTTCCATTGTGTTAGAATTATTAGTATTAGTGGAAATCGACATTTATTTCGATATTAATTGATGTCCGGAAGTTATCTTGACCAAATCGGTAATTAACTTAGGATAAATGAGCAATTAATTGCTATTAATTCACATGATTATAACTATTTGTTCACATGTGTGTACTATTGATTCACATTCTTGTACTATTAAGGAGAGTGCAAGATTGATAATACTTGCATGACTAAGTTAAAATGGAGGTATAGATGGAGGTATTATAATTGTAATTTGTATTTTCACATGATTATAACTATTGATTCACATGATTGAACTATTGATTCACATTATTTAGTATTAGGGGAGGTGGTGCAAGTTTGATAATACTTGCAAGACTAAATTAAAAATGAATGAAAAGTTGAAGGTATTGTACTGTAATTTTTTAAGCCCCAAAACGTGCAATTATCGAAATTATATTTTCCTATAAATAGAAGCTCATTCTTCCTTCATTTCTCACTAATTCACTAAAGCTATAGAGCAGTTATTATAGAGAGAAATTATAGAGAGAAAGAAGAAGAGAAGTCTGCTACCTCTCTACTCTAGTATCTAGTTTCTTTCTAAGGTAAGGGGTATTATTTCTTTCGTATTCATAAAGAGAGCTTCTGTTATTCCATTCTTTATTATTATGTTGGAATAACTTTGCCTCAAGTACCGCATACATGGTGAAATTCTTCTTTATTCCATTCTTTATTATTATGTTGGAATAACATGTTTATGCTAAGCACCGCATACATGGTGAAATTCTTCTCATTATTCCATTCTTTATTATTCATTGGAATATCCACATGCATGCGGATTATGCTAGACTGGTTCCATTCTTTATTATTCTCATTGGAATAACTTTTGCTCATGCGGTCTATCGCATGCATGGTGAATTCTTTGTTATTCCATTCTTTATTATTATGTTAGAATATCCTGTCTGTGCGGATTACGCTAGACCTGGTTCCATTCTTTATTATTTTGTTGGAATATCTTGTCTATGCGGATTACGTATGACCTGGTTCCATTCTTTATTATTCTGTTGGAATAACCTGTCTATGTGGATTATCACATGCATGGTGAATGATCCTTCGTATTCATTCCTTATTAAATTGTGGAAATGATCTGTCTACGTGGATTACCGCATGGCGGGTGAAAATCCATTTGCAGTTTCTTATATTCTATGATACTCATTTGGTTAAAGTTTTGGCTTCTATACTTCATAAAATTAGTAGAATATCCTGGATATTTGTGCTTCATCCGGTATCTTTTCATGAAAATATTCTTCTGAGCCTTCTTGAATTTTACTCCACAAAGTAGTATCATGTTGACAATTTGGACGTAATTGATTTCAAGATAAATTAACTTATAAATCTTTAAAATTTATTCTTGAACTTGTTTTATTGAATTATTATGTCATTGTCATCATCTCATGCTTGTATTGTGATGAAAGTCATCTTTGGCTTATGTGCATAGATGAACTTGGTATGATTATGACCAGGGATTATTCGGTATAATCATGACCTGTAATGTTATAAATGATGTTGTAAAAGTCCTCAGTAGCTTGTAGTGCATTGATGGACAGTTTTTGGTATGATTATGACCAGGGATTACTCGGTATAGTCATGACCATTGATGATTTAATGAATATCCTTGGCCCGTAGTGTAGGGATGACTCGATGATGTGGTTTATTTATTAAGCTGAGTCTTAGCGATAAAAATTGATGAAAATATTTTAAATTATAGAAGATAGTAGGTATCATGCTCTACTTGACTCTTCTAATGGATTGCTTATTCAGCTGCAGTTAAACTTGATGTCTATTATATTTTATCAGTTTAACATTGTTGAAGACTAATGATAATTTATTCTGCATTATCTTAGTCATAATATTTCTTACTGGGCTAGTTGTGCTCACCCTTTTTTTCATTGTTCTCTTCAGGAAATGAGAACGTAGCTGGGACTAGTCCGGGAACGGAATGACGGTCCAGATGATAGCATTAGTAGTCCTCACTATTCTATTAAATAGTGTGACAATAAATGTAATGAGGACTCCATTGAGTGTGGATATTGTCTAGATGACAATATTCTTATTAAAACTCTTAGATTATGTTTTGTCGTATTTCACACGACTGTTGTATAATTAAGTTGTATTTGAATTTTGTACCATGTATTTGGCAACTCAAGATGGGTGATGTATACCTATTTTTGGGGCGTCACAATACCCTTTGATATACTCTAAGAGTCTTAAGGAATAAGTCAAAGTGTAATTCATTATATATAAGATACTATGATCATCTCAAGGCTAAGGATTATTTGTACTACTATCACTACAGGAATTACTATTGAAAAACAAATAAAACTCCATTAGGTATTCCTTAGTGAGTCACATTCAGTAAACTTATTCTCTAATAAGCACCTACATACTTGCTTTAGTGTCTCCACACAAATGATCATGAGATCAATCATTCTCATCCAATGAGCAAACAACGTATGTATTAATCTATCTAGATTCACTAATCCCCTTTTTAGTAATCCATTGATTGAGAACATTTTAGTTTTAAGTTATCTAAGAATTTAGATCTCATTAGCATGAGTCATGATTATAAAAGCATTGCTTAAAAATATAAGTTTATCACATATCACTAAAACAACACCATGTAGATAATAAATGCATTTAATAATTAATTCTTTTATTAATAAATAAATAAGATTGATACAAAGTATATGCTTTATCATCATACAAGATTGGCTTGTATGCATAAACTTTCAATCTCCCACTTGCATTAAAGCCAATTGCCGTGGTATCTCATACCCATCTTCTCTAAGTGACGATCGAACTGCTGTTGTGTTAACGCTTCAGTAAATGGATTTGCAATATTGTCTTGAGAGTCCACACGCTCCAAGGTGACATCTCCTCTTTCAATGATCTCTCTGATCAAATGAAACCACCGCAACACGTGTTTGGATTTCTGATGAGACATGGGTTCCTTAGCATGTGCAACAGCTCCGGTGTTGTCACAGAATAAAGGTACTGGTCCTCTATTGCTAGGAACTACATCAAGTTCGGTTATGAACTTCTTCATCCAAACAGCCTCATTTATAGCTTTACTTGTAGCTATGTACTCTGCCTCTATCACTGAATTAACAACTGTTTGTTATTTGGAACTCTTCCAACTCACTGCGCTACCGTTTAAGGTAATCACATACCCTGAAAAAGATTTACTGTCATCTTGGTCCACTTAAAACCTTGAGTCTATAAAGCCCTCTAGTTTCAATTCAGACCCACCGTGGATAAGAAACATATACTTAGTTCTTCTTAAGTACTTTAAGATATTTTTCACTGCCTTCCAATGTTCTTCTCCTGGATTCGACTGATATCTGCTTGTTACACTAAGTGCATGAGCGACATCCGGTCTAGTACATATCATACCGTACATGATAGATCCTATTACTGAAACATAAGGAATCTTACTCATACGGTCTCTCTCCTCAGATGTCTTTGGGGACTATTTCTTGGAGAGATGTATTCCATGGCTCATCGACATGAGACCTCTTTTAGAATCTTTTATGCTAAACCTCTTTAGCATCGAGTCAATGTACGTTCCTTGGGATAAGCCAAGCATCCTTTTAGATCTATCTCTATAAATCTTTATCCCAAAAATATAGGATGCTTCACCCAAGTCCTTCATGCAGAAGTGTTTAGATAACTAAATTTTAATTGATTGTAGCATAGGAATATCATTCCCTATCAGTAATATATCATCAACATATAATACAAGGAATGAAACAACGCTCCCACTAACCTTCTTGTACACACATGGTTCATCCTCATTTTTGATAAAATCAAACTCTTTGATTATCTCATCAAAATGGATGTTCCACCTACGAGAAGCTTGTTTCAATACATAAATGGATCGTTGTAGCTTACAGACTTGATTTGTTTCAACCTTTGAAACAAATCCCTCTGGCTATGTCATATACACATCCTCCTCAAGTTTCCCATTGAGGAAGGCCATTTTCGAGTCCATCTACCAGATTTCGTAGTCATGGTAAGCTGCAATCGCAAGCAAAATCCGAATGGACTTGAGCATTGCTACTGGTGAGAAGGTTTCATCATAGTCAACTCCTTGTCTTTGTTTGAAACCTTTTGCGACCAGCGGGCCTTATAGGTCTCTACCTTGTCGTCTGCTCCAATCTTTCTTTTAAAGACCCATTTACACCCAATAGGCTTAATGCCTTTAGGTGGTGAAACCAAAGTCCATACTTGATTTTCATACATAGAATTCATTTCGGATTTCATGGCTTCTTGCCACTTCTCTGAGTCTTTACTACTCATAGCCTATTTGTAATTCAATGGATCATCATGATTTATGATGCGTACCTCATCGTCATCTTCTGTGACAAATCCATACTTATCAGGTATCTTCGGTACTCTTCCAGATTTACGAATAGGGTGTTGAACAGAAGGTACTTCCACTTGATTAGGTACCTGACTTTGATCCGTAGTATTTTGTGGTTCTTGAACTTCTTCAAGATATATCTTACTCCTACTGACCACTTCAAGGATAAACTCCTTTCCCAAGAAGGCAGCATGTTTCGTAACAAACACCTTTTGATCAGTTGGATGATAGAAATAATACCCTAATGTTCCTTTAGGGTATCCCACAATCTACAATTTTTGGATCTAGTCTGTAGTTTATCGTTTTCAAAATTTTTGACGTAAGCTAGATAACCCCAAGTCTTAACATACTTAAGATTTGGTTTCCTCCATGTCAATAATTCATATAGGGTCTTAGGGACGGATTTTCTAGGTACCTTGGTAAGTAGGTATGCAGCCGATTCTAGGTTATATCCCCAGAAGGAAACTGAAAGATCAGTAAAACTCATCATGGATCGAACCATGTCCAACAATGTTCAATTTCTCCTTTCAGATACACCATTCATCTATGGCATCCCTGGTGGAGTCCATTGTGAGATTATATCATTTTCATTGAGATAATTGAGAAACTCACCGCTTAAGTATTCACCACCTCGATCTGATTGAAGAATCTTAATACTCTTGCCAGTTTGCTTCTCTACTTCACTTCTGAACTCTTTGAACTTTTTAAATGATTCAGATTTGTATTTCATTAAATACACATGCCCAAATCTTGAGTGATCATCAGTGAATATAATAAAATAAGAATACCTTTCTAGTGCATTCGTTGTCGTAGGTCCACATACATCTGTGTGAACCAACGCTAACAACTCTGTAACTCTTTCTCCCTTTCCACTAAAAGGAGATTTAGTCATTTTTCCCATGAGACAAGAATCCAAAATTGAATATGATTCATAATAGATAATTCTAAGAGCCTATCTTTATGCAACTTGGATAATCTTGTTTCATTAATAGGACCGAGTCTACAGTGCCACATGAAGGTATAATTTACATCATCTCTTTTTCTTTTCTTAGTTTGTTCAATTTGAAGTATATTTTCATGCAAGTCAAGAATTTAAAGTCCATTTTGTAAATTACCAACACCATATAAAACATTTTTATTATAAATAGAACAAATATTATTCTTTATTATAATGTCAAAACCATTCATATCCAATACAAATATTGAAATAATGTTTCTAATAAGTGACGGAATATAATAACAATTATTTAAACTAATGGACTTGCTCGTAGGCAGTGCTAAACAATAAGTCCTTACAACTAATGCAACAAACTTTTCTCTATTTCCCACTCGTAGGACGACCTCATCCTTGCTTAGCTTTCTACTTCTGATCAGTCCCTCCATATTATTACATATGTGAGAACCACATCCAGTATCCAATACCCAAGTAGAAGATTGACTTTCAGAAAAATTAATTTCAATCATAAACAAACCTTGATTAAGATTCGAAGCTTCTCCAAGCTTCTTCTGCTTTTGCTCTGCAAGATAATCCTTGCAGGTCTTCTTCTAATGACTCGGCTTGTTGCAATGGAAGCAAATTCCTTTGTTAGCTGGATCAGGTTTCTTTTGATCCTTCACTTTCGCCTTAGCCTTAACCTTCTTGGATTTCTTCTTTTGAGAAGATACCTTGGGCCTCTTCCTTTTCTTGGAAGAATCATCCACCATTAAGACTTGGTCTTCTTGGATGGGAAGTCACCTTCAGTTGTTTTCAACATGTTAAGTAATTCAGGCAAGCTGACATCTAACTTATTCATGTAAAAATTCACAACTAATTGTGAAAAGGTGTCCGGAAGTGACTGCAAGACTAAATCTTAACTCAACTGCCCATCCATGACGAACTCAAGCTGTCAAAGACGTTCAATCAGATTAATCATCTTTAAGATACGAGTCTCAACGGTAGTACCCTCGGTCATCTGAGATCGAAAGAGCTCCTTAGATATTTCATATTAACTGTACTGCAACAGGTTTCGCGAATTTTTTTTTCATAAAATTTTAATAAAAAAATTATGCCCAATAAATTATTCTAAATACATACCTATACATATATGGAATCAAAACAATTAATAATTCGCATAAAGTTTGGTTTTGATGCCACTATAAGGTTTTGTGAAGATCAAAGTAGCAATCAAATTGCAAAAATAGTGGAAACAAGTAAAATCAGATTTTAAAAATTTTCACAAACCAATTATCCGGATCATCCTTTATACATATTATTAATTAAAACGAAGAACAAGAAGTTATGAAATCATACCCTTATAGATACGAGCTTCCATAGGTATGAGTTCCACTCCTACTTCTCTGCAATCTCCTTGAATCTTCGGGTAGATTCATTCCTTTGATCAATGTTAGCAACCCAAGTGTATGGCCTCTAGAGGTTAACCATCAAGGAAGAAGAATTTTCAAAAAGAAGGGTATATGGGCTCAAACCCTAGTTTTTCCTATCTCTATAAAAAAGGGGGCGTACTCTCCAACTTTTGGAATTACGTATATTTGATATCTGATATAAGACTCCTCTTATAAAGATATTAGGTAACCCTATTTAATATAATAAGATATTATTTATTTAATTAAATAGGCTCCCTAATCTTATTAGGGATAATTAATTAAACTCCTTTAACCAATTTTGTTTAACGACCCCAAATTTAATACAATTCAACTATCGACTTCGGTCATTAATAATACGTCTAACTTCTGATTTTACATCATTACTCAATGTTAAACTTAATAAAACGCAGAATAATTTAAACTTTTCTGTCTTTCTTACTTTAATTTCCTGAATCAAAACCTTTACCATATACACATCTCTGAATCAAGTTATTTTATGATTTGCTTCATCAAAGTTATTATATAGAATCTTACATTTCAATCCGAAAACCTTTACATATCAGATAACTTAAACTTTACAGTTTATTATTACATAACTATTATGATTTATCAAGTACATTTCTCAAAAACTTTATCTTTACCTACCTTTGAACCATGCTTAGCTTATTACTCACCTTATCAGAGTTGATAAATAAAACTTACATCCAGGTTCAATACCCTTTCATACAATAAACAAAACTTAAACTTTATAACTCAACATCTATTAAACATCATACATTAATCAAAACCTTAAACATGGTTCAAATAATAATAACTCCACCAACGTATATAAATCTTCAAGTATCACATCTGATTTATGTCTTTCAAGTAGCACAAAACTTTACCTTGAATCCTTAACCTGCAAAAGTGGTTATTTGCAAGGTTGAGCTCGACAGCCCAGCAAAATCTAACAGTTTTCATGCATCACATAGCACATAATAACATGCTCAACATACATCTAATAAATATTGGACTAACATAACATACATGCTGCAGTTCATATAAAACGTATAAAGATTAAGTTCCTTACTCAATCAACATTCATTACTTAATCAACGTAGTCATAAATTGACTTTAACATTTCATACTTTCAGCATATATACAACACATCATGCTATTTGCAATAAAGATTTAAAACAGTTCATCATCAAGTTCACATAGCAAATAGGAACTGAAAGACTTGCCTTGTTCGTTGTTTACCAATAACAGTTTAACAACTTACAACTATCTGCACTTCACGTGCCCTACACAATTATATAATTATTCACATTAACTATTAGTCACATAGCAATGCATAGTAGTTATAATTTAAACTTTACTCTATATCTGATAACCCTTCCTATCATCAATACACAATGTTCAATTTGATTGTTTTAACTTTTTACTTACATCTCATTGTATTACTTCTTAGGTCACACTCGAAGTTCATTCGAGTGTTTAAGTCTTGCTATGACTACTTATTAGTTTTATATAAACCCCATTTCATATCTTATATCATTCATTTCATTTTATTTAAAACACTTTTTACATTCATTAACACTTGTCACGACGTTTCAACGTTTATTCGTCACACGCCCAATTTGTCTCTCTTGTGTATGCTTGGTACGCTTATACAACTTATCTAATACATTATTTATTAATGTTAAACATCATTATATTTACTAACATTCATATTTAATAATTTAGAACAACATCTTCTATCGTCAGAAGCACTTCACTTGCATACGTGCATGCCCGACGCCCTTCGATTGCCTCCAAAAACACAACAGTCCTAAAGATGACCATTTTGACCCATGTTCCCGATCTCAAATTGTAAAACTTAAAGAATAAAAGTTGTAGGTATATTCGTCCTCGTTCCGGATCATCTTGAATCGCCTATTAACACCTACAACCAATTCTTTAAGAAATCTAATTTATCAATAAAAAACTCAAGAAATAAAACTTAAGGGTTTAGAATTGATTCTTACCTCTTGATTCTTCCTAATATTAGTTTGGTGATGAAGAACAATTGCTTAATCTCCTCTTTACTTCTCCTTGACTCTTCATCCTTCTTCTCAAATTCTCTCTAAACTCTCTTTTTCCCTCTGAATTTTCACGTAAGCTTTCTAACTGATGAAACACGTAACATATTTTTTTTATCCTCCAGTTATACAGATACCATCAATTACAAATACAAAGGGCCACTAGGCCATGTTTGGCTAGCTCTCTAAAATCCCTTTTTAACTTATTTTTATTACTTCCTTATTATATGATATATCTTCTTTTCTCTAAATGTCACACTTAAATTTAATTAAACTTATTTAATTAATAAATCTAATTAAATCTTACTAAAAAATTATAATATCTAATTAGGCAGCTTATAATTTTATTTAATAAATCATTAATCTTTTAATTTAATTATTTAATTAAATTAGAATATTATCATTATCCTCGCGTAATAAAATACACACCAATTTTTAAATTATTTAATTTAATCAATAGTATCACACTTACATAAATTATCCCATAATAATTACCATCAAATATATTTATATTAATTCACCATTTTAATTAAGTGAATTACTCTCATTATTTATGAAATTTTAATGCATACCAATTTCATTGCCATAAAGCATAATAATCGAATTATATTATTTCATAATATAATTTTTAACTTAATTAAATTAACTAATATTATTTAGTTAATTACCTTTCCGTAACAATCTCATTTAGTTTCTTTAATAGTTAAATTAACACTTAATCTCTTCACACCAAATCACATATTTCAAGAAAAATTGCAAATATATATACTTACCCACACTCAAAATACATAATTCAAAATATATACACCTCATAATAAGAATTTTAATTATTAAATTCTTATTTTAATAATTTATGAAAATTCAGGTTGTCACATCCTTCCCCCTTATAAGGATTCCGTCCTCGGAATCACCGAAACCCTACCTTACTCAGGTTTTCATCAAATCTCTTTAAAAAAATTATCGTTGAATAACTTCAACACATTACCTTAATATAGGTTTTACATTTTCTACTACATTCATTTCTCCAATAAATTCTAGGTTTTATTTCATAACTTTCACTTGAACTTAATTATATTTTGAGTATTATATATTCTTTAACTCATTCATTTCCTTTTCTAAGGATCGTTATCATATACTCAACTCATAAACACTCGGGATATTAGATTTTGCCTCCTAATCCTATTAGGAATAAATGAGAATACTTATATTAAATTACTTCATAAAATCTTTTAGAAATTAAAAATAATAATAATTGTAATAATATTAATAAGACTCCTCTTATTAATTTATATTTAATATTTTAAAATATTAAATAATAAATATTATGCTATTTAATTTACTCTATCACTATAAATTAAATTAAGTATACTTAACATATTATTACGATTATGCCATTAACTTCTTAAATATTTATTCTTCCTTTTTATGGTGTGACCCTTTAGGTTATCAATATTAAAACGGTTGTGAATAAATCAATTAGAACAATTTTAATCTTATTTAAATAAATTAATTAAACTATTAATTTATTTAAATAAATAATATTTATTCTACAATAAGGATAAGCCTCCAAAGCGATCAACGATTTTCCAGATAATATAGATTTCAATATTAATCATAAAATAACCTTTGAGTAAATAGTTACTGTACAATTTAATCCTTCAACCGTATAATGTCCCAATTAAATATAAGACATGGAATTACTGTCAAGTCATATTTTATTTAATTATATGTATTTCGATTCCTAAATGCATAACTCCTAATGAATGCAAATTAGAAACTACTTTCTAATTTCATTCCACCTTGGCCAAGGATTATTGGGTTGTCATTTATCGAATCACATATGACATTTGTCATCTTTTACTAGAAGTGGTAGATTCTTTATAGATCATTCATTATCTCCATATATAACTTATTACACTCAAGCATACCCTTTGATATACTCCAATAGTCTTAAGGAATAAGTCAAAGTGTTATTCATTATATATAAGATACATGATGATCTCAAATCTAAGGATGATTTGTACTACTATCACTACAGGAATTCCTATTGACAGGCAAGTAAAACTCCATTAGGTATTCCTTAGCGAGTCACGTTCAGTTAACTTATTCTCCAATAAGCACCTACATACTTGCTTTAGTGTCTACACACAAATGATAATGAGATCAATCATTCTCATCCAATGAGCAAGCATCATATATATCAGTCTATCCGGATTCACTAATCCTCTTTTTAGTAATCCATTGATTGAGAACATTTTAGTTTTAAGCTATCTAAGAATTTAGATCTCATTAGCATGATCTCATCATGATTCTAAAAGCATTGTTTAAAAATATGAGTTTATCACATATCATTAAAATAACACCATGTAGATAATAAATGCCTTTAATAATTAATTCTTTTATTAATAAATAAATAAGATTGATTACAAAGTATATGCTTTATCATCATACATGATTGGCTTGTATGCATAGTACTTTCATTTGGTCTGAACATTCTTATTAAATTTTAATCTTTTCATGTTGGGATACTATTCATACGATACTATTCATACAATACTATTCATACTGTACTATTCATACAATACTATTCATGAGTACTGTTCACAACAAAATTTAATTTTCTTTTCTGTTCAAATTATTTTTGATACATGAATATCATTCTTGAATTTTACTTCACAAATAGTTATCATGTTGATAATTTGGACATTTTTAAACCCTGGATAAATTGAATTATAAATCTCTAATATTTATCCTTGTTCTCACTTGATTGATTATTTATATCATTGTTATCATCCTTATGCTTATATTGTGATGAAAGTCATCTATGGCCCGTAGTGCAAAGATGGACTATTGATTGGTATGATTATGACCAGAAATTGTGTATTGGTATAATCATGACCTGTAATGTTACACACAAAGGTTTGTGGTGAAAGTCCTCTTTGGCCCGTAGTGCATAGATGGACAGTTGTTTGGCATGATCATGACCACTGGTGATACAAACGAATATCCTTGGCCCGTAGTGCATTGATAATTTATTGATTTGAAATATTTATTGATTGGTGTTACAGGCATAAAATATTGATGATAGACTTTTAAAATCATAGAAGATAGTAGACATCATGCTCTACTTGACTCTTCTAATGGATTGCTATTTTCGTTGTAGTTGTTGATCTAAAACTTGTTGTCTATTGTATTCTATCAGATTGTTCACTATTGAGGACTAAGGATAATTTGTTCTTCATTATCCTAGTCATAATATTCTTTACTGGGCTAGTTGAGCTCACTATTTTCCATTTGGTTCCATTTTTCTTCTCAGGAGTCGAGAATGTTGCTGGGACTAGTCGGGGAGTGGAGTAATGATCCAAGATGGTTATTTTAGTAATCCTCATTATTTTGTAAAATAGTGTGACAATAATTATAATGAGAATTTTATTTGAGTTTGGATATTGTCTACGAGATAATATTTGTAATAAAACTCACAGCGTATGTGTTGTCGTATTTTGCACGACAGTTGTATTAATGAAGTTTGTATTTGATTTCTGTACCATGTATTTGGCGACTCGAAATTGGTTGTGTGGACTTATTTTGGAGGCGTCGCAGTTGGTATCATAGCTTAGGGATATGATCTCTAGTGGAGATCTGGGATTAGAACTAGGATGAGAAAGACGAGTAAAATCTTTGCTAGTGTGTCCTACCTAAGCGTATTTGTTATTTAATTGGTCGGTCAAAATATAGGGATAATATGTGGCATGTCAATTTCTTTAATTAACCCTTTTTTGTGCCAGTATTTAAGAATGACATCTGAAAATCAAGAGATGAACTCATAGAGTTTTAAGTGATGAATTGAGGAGATTTATTTAAAGAATAAATATTAGAGTATAATATCTTGTTATAACAAAGATGTTTATTGGGGAGTACTAATTAAGTTATTAAACTTTATTGTAGGATGTCATGTAAAGAAGAAATTAGAGATGTCCATGTGGTGAGTGAAGAATTAATAGTTGCACCCGAGCTAGTCGCAGAGGTAGCATCTGAGAGTGAGGAAGAAGAGGGCCTTGAGGAAGGATTTATCAGGAGAAATTTTTGATCGAAATATAAAACTGCAAGATCGTATTTGTGAGTTAGAAGAGCAGGGTGAAGAAGGACAGACAGTCGTGGAGCAAAGGGATGCAATAATTTAATATTTTGCTGCCTGATATGCAAAGCTTGAATAGAAGCTCTCTTTGGCAGAGTATAGGATAATAGAACTAGAATCCAAGAATGCAAATGTTAAATATTAGCTGAAAGAAGAAACAACTGAACGAGTGAGAATGAAGGATGCATGGGTAAAAGCCACACGACGCGTTGATATTGTAGAAAGAGACATCCGATCCAAAAAGGCCAAAATAGATGATATGGATCTCGCTTTTTGGACAGCAATCGGGAGAACCCAACACCGAGTTTGGAATTATCCTGTATAGAGCGGTCAACCTCAATTTGATATGGATCAAAGATTAATGATTCAGATCATAGATCAGGAGTACGGTGAAGCAGTTGAGGGCGGAATGTGCCCTATAGCGAAGTTAAGTTCAGCTGAGATGGTAACACCAAAGGTTGTCCCAGACAAGTCAAAGTCGATGGTTCAAGGAAGAACGTTTGTCATGACTTCTCAAAAAGTGAGGAACCCAAACGAAGTTATCATGGGTAAGCTAATAATAAACTTTAGTGAAGTCTATACCTTATTAGATACCAGTTCTACCAATTCTTTTATTTCACCTGCTTGTGCTCAACGTTTGAACTTGACCCCTGAGAAATTAGACTTTAACTTATCTGTTAAAACTCTATTAGGAGAAACCTTCATTACATCCACTGTTTATAAATCTTGTTTGATTCAAATTGGCACCCTTACATTACATGTTGTTCTCATCTCTTTGAAAATACTTGCATTTGATGTGATTTTAGGGATTTATTGGTTAAATACTCATCATGTTAAAATTGATTATTTTCGTAAGGTCGTTAGTTTTCATATTCCTAATCAACCTATTATGCAAATTCAAGCAACCAAACCACTAAAGTCAATCACTGTCATATCAAGACATAAAGCCATTCGTTTATTGAAAAATGGGTGTCAAGCTTTCTTAGCCCATATCATGGATTTAAAAAAAAATATGTCAGATTTGAATGATAATTATGTTGTTAATGAATTTCCTGACGTATTTCCTAAAGAACTTCATGGCCTACCCCCCAGAGCATGAAATCAAATTTTGTATTGACTTTGAACCCAGTACAAAATCCATTTCCAAAACCCCATATCGAATGGCTCCTATTAAACTTCAAGAGTTAAAAACCCAACTACAGGAGTTCTTAGACATTGGTTTCATTCGTCCTGATACATCTCCTTGGGGTGCTCTTGTTTTATTCGTAAAGAAGAAAGATGGGAGTATGTGACTTTGCATTGACTATAGGGAGTTAAATCATGTCACCATCAAAAATAGGTACCCGTTACCTCGCATTGATGACCTGTTTGACCAGTTGAAAGGTGCTAAATTCTTCTTAAAAATCGATCTTCGTTCTGAATATCATTAATTAAAGATTAAAACTGATGACATTCCAAAGACTACTTTCAGAACTCGGTACGGGCATTATGAATTCCTAGTCATGTCTTTTGGATTGACTAATGCTCCTGCTACTTTCATGGATATGATGAACCAAGTATTCAAGGAATATTTGGATCATTTTGTGGTTATCTTTATTGATGACATCCTCATCTATTCCAAAAATAGTGAAGATCATGAGCAACACTTGAGGCTGATACTCCAAAAGCTTGAAAAAAAGTTATACACCAAGTTGAAGAAATTCGAGTTCTAGCTTGAGGAAGTATCATTCCTTGGGCACGTGATATCAAAATATGGAACATCAATTGACTCGACAAAGATTGAAGCAATACAAAGTTGGGAGCAACCTAAGTCAGTAACCGAAGTACGTAGCTTTCTGGGCTTAGCTGGTTATTATTGGAGATTTGTTAAAGGATTTTCTCGAATTGTCACTTCATTAACTCAGCTTTATTAAAAAGATACAAAATTCGGATGAAGCAATGAATATGAGAAGAGCTTCCAAGAACTCAAGAGGAGTCATTTCAACATCTTTCCTGACAATACCATTAGGTTTGGAGGGATTTGTCATCTACAACCATGCTTTAGGCAGAAATTTAGGATGTGTTCTCATGCAACATGGGAAAGTCATAACCTATGCCTCACGACAACTCAAAGAATATGAGAGGAATTATCCTACTCATGATCTAGAGTTAGCAGCAGTCGTTTTCGCGCTAAAGATCTGGAGATGTAACGCCCGCAAATCCGAGTATCCGTTACCTCAGACATGGTGCGTCATGATACTACCTTCGTCTAACTAATAACAACTTTCACGCATAATTTAATGAATACAATTTAACTTTGATACTAAATAATATATTAATTCTTTTTCTTTTTTTTAGTTCCAGGATCTATTAATTATTCCCAAAACCTTCTTAAGTCAATTCCCAATCGGGTCATTAGCCATTCTTGTCTTTACATCATATTCGATGTTTATACTTAATAAGATGCAAAAATAATTATAACTTTTCTAAATTCTTTATTCATTTCCCTGAATCGAAACCTTCATCATTACATGTCTTGGAGTCAAATTTATTCCATACTTTGATCAATAGAGTTACATTATGGAATTTACATCTCAATTCGATGCTCTTTATAAATCTAATAGTACGGCTTTACAACTATACAAGAGTAAAACAACTATCGAGTACATCATCTAACACCTAAAACATGGCTCAAAATCATAACTTTAGGTAAACAATTCAATCTTCTTGTGATACTATTGAACTCTATCAATCAAGTAGCACATAACTTTACCGTGAGTCCTTAACCTACAAAAGTTGTTATTTGAAAGGGTGAGCTCGACAGCTCAGCAATTCTAATAGTTTTTGTACATTACATAGCATATAATATCATGCATCGTTTATACAATCATAAGCATTTAAACCCATATGCATGTTGCTTCTCACATAACAAGTATAGAGGTTAACTTATAAATCATATAATCGTAGATTGACCTTCAATCTAATACATATATCATAGACATTTCCACGTTTCATGGCATTGCATAATTTATTTCATGCATATCTCATATGCATTTCGTATATAATTTGACATTCCATATTATAACATCAACCAATCAACAGTTATCAACATTATAGAGCAAATAGGAAGTGAAAGACTTGTCTGGCTCGTAGATTATCAATTACAACTTAACTGCGTATCGCTAATTACACTTCGTGTAATCCTACACAATTGTATAATCATGAATTCATACCCATTAGTCACATACACTCATCTATTCTCAATGAAATAAAAAATTTATATTGTTTCATTTCATTTCTTCAGTATACTCTTAGGATAGCTATGTTGCTAGTCCATTCCACTCTCATGATTATTCTTTCAAAATAATCTTATTTCATCTTTTACCATCTTTAAGGAATATATATAGACATGCTCTAAATTCAGGCAGGTTAACAAAGCATTTCTTCGACCACTCTAAAGACCAAAGACGTCATCGTGGCCGATAATAAGCTTTGGGAGTAAAGGCGACCGCGTTACTCCCTGTCAAAACCAGAACTAAAATTTTCAGAGTTCCAGTTTTCTTATTAACACCTTAATATCTTTGAACACAATATAAACACATTCAGACAAAGTTTAGAACACATTTGGTTTCCCATACTTGTTAACATTGAAGTTAACTTCTAAAACTTTTAGCTTCTTTTGCATTCCTTTGATTAACTAGGATTAACATGTTCAATAATGTATTGACCAGATTGAACACCTTTTCAAGTATCTAAAACAAAGTTTGAGATAAAACTCGAATCAAGCTTAAATCTTCCTTTTCAAAACTCTTTATTCAAGACTAAATAGGTTCATTCAACAAAGGACTAGCAATGTTAGTCATTAAACCACATAACGATACTAAACAATCCTTAATACGCATGCTTATGTATCAAACTCATTTACACACAATTAGTATAATTCTTTCTTTAAACATGCTTGAACAACTTACATACTTGACTAATTGGATGCACATATCATTCATGCTAAAAGGCATAAAAAGTATTATCATGTTTGAACATAAGGTCAAAATACAAAGGACACCATGTTCATTGCGTTTCAAAACTTTGAATTTTTTTTAAAAAAACTCATGCTAAACCCAACTAATGTGCAAAGTAATTTCGGATCATATCCTATATACCTAAGCCATATATACATGCTCACAATTATACAACTCATTTATATCTAGGTTAAATAGTTTAACACTTGAAATCTCATAATAAACCATGCTTGAAAAGTCTAAATCATGCTTAGATAGATGGTGAACATATCTGTCATGTCTAGAGGTATAAAATACCCTAGCATACATGCTTGAAAGGTCAAAACTTAAAGTTTATAAGGTTCGTCATGCTTTTCTTTTCAAAACATCAAGTTTTCCATTTTAAAATCATTATAAACCAAACTAATGCTACTCATTATTGCAAAGCAACTTTAAAGCACATGTTAGATCCCTTTACATATTTAGTTAAGTTAACATAACATGCTCAGAATAGCAAAGGACAAACAAATTTGGAATTCAAGACTGACATATAGAGTGGCCATGCTGGGTTTGTACTAGGAAGTGGCGCTGTAACGACCCCAAAATTCATACAATTCAATTATCAACTTCGGTCGTTAATAACACGTCAAACTTTTGATTTTACATCATTATTCGATGTTAAATATAATAAAATACAGAATAATTTAAACTTTTCTATCTTCTTACTTTAATTCCCTGAATCAAAACCTTTATCATCTATATGTCTTTGAATCATATATAATCCATGATTCACTTTATCAGAGTTAATGTATATATACTTACATAACAAATAGATATCCTTTATACATTGGACAACTCAAACTTTAACTTTACAACTCAACATAAAATATACATCATAAAACATTGAGTACAACTCATGAACCCTAATCATGGTTTAAAGAAATAATAACTTTAGCTAAAATATTAATCTTCGTGTATTATTTTTGAACCACGTCATTCAAGTAGCACATAGTGTTACCTTCAATCCTTAACCTGAAAAAATGGTTATTTGCAAGGTTGAGCTCGATAGCCCAATAAATCTAACAGTTTTCATGCATCACGTATCACATAATATCATGCTTATCATACATCTCATAAACATTGGACTAACATAACATACATGCTACAGTTCATATAACAAGTATAAAGATTGAGTTCCTTACTCAATCAACATTCATTACTCAATTAACGTAGTCATAAATTGACTTTAATTTTTCATACTTTCAACATATATATAACACATCATGCTTTTTGCAATAAAGATTTAAAACAAATCATCAAGTTCACATAGCAAATAGGAACTGAAAGACTTGCCTTGATCGTTGTTTACCAATAATAGTGTAACAGCTTACAACTATCTGCACTTAACGTACTCTACACAATTATATAATCATGCACATCAACTATTAGTCACATAGCAATGCATAGTAGTTTTAATGTAAACTTTATTCTATATCTCATAACCCTTCCTATTATCAATACACAATTTTCAATTTGATTGTGTTAACTTTCGACTTACATCTCACTATATTTCATACTCGAAGTTCATTCAAGTGTTTAAGTCTTTCTAGGAATCACTATTAGTTTTATATTAACCCCATTTCATATCTTATAATATTTATTTCATTTACCTTAAAACACTTTTTACGTTCATTAACACTTATCACGGCGTTTCAACGTTTATTCGTCACACGCCTGATTTGTCTCTCTTGTGTATGCTTAGTATTCTTATACAACTTATCTAATACATCATTTATTCATGTTAAGCATCATTATATTTAATAACATTCATGTTTTATAACTTAGAACAACATTTTTTATCGTCAGAAGCACTACACTTGCATATGTGCATGTCCGACGCCCTCCGATTGCCTCTTAATACACAATAATCCTAAAGATGACTATTGTGACCCCTTATAACGACCTCAAATTAAAAAAAATTAAAGAACAAAAGTTGTAGGTCTATTTGTCCTCGTTCCGTATCATCTTTAATCTCCTCAATCAGAATCCGTATAAAAACGTTATGGCCACTTTACAAAAATAGGTCAAAACAGTCATACCTGGAACTATGGGCGCGATCGTGTTGGGTAAAATCTAATTACGCACAACACGCAAGTATACGTGGTCAACAAGTAATAAAGTGATAAGTAGAGTATCGTTCCCACAGAGATTAATTAGCAATAACCTTAACTTACAATTACCAATCTTCTATTAACCCTAATTCTATTAAACAAATCAAACTCAATAATTTAAATTAACAAAACTAAAATTTAAATATAATTAAATTAACAAAAAATAACCATAAATATCAAAATCTGAATTTTCAAACAATTAATGGAGAATTAGACTTATGATTTCACCTTAAGCTTCACTTTGATTTTAACACCTTTATCCCAATTTAATGCACTATCCCAGTTTATTAATCAAGAACACGAACGTAGTATTAACCACCTCTCGATGCACTAATACCCTATTAACTTCAATCCACAATTAAGATAGAAATCCGTTAAACACCTTAATCAACTAACCCACTATATCTCTATGTGAATTACAATTGAAGAAGGTTGAAGAATAAGTTCTCTATCGGAATTACATGCGATTGTCAAGCATATCTCTACCTTAACACTCATCAAGTTTAAGCTACTAACAAAATCCTGAACACATGCTATATCAACTAGGTCTAGATTTGAATATCCTCTCTCGATTCCATCCAACTCCACAAAGAATTGTTGATCAGGCAATTCATAGATTCAAGCACAAATTAATATAGATAAACTGGAGATATCTTACTAAATTGGAAATCAAAGTTTACAAAACCATCGATTCACTTAAGGATCCATCACAAGCCTAAAAAGTGACTTAGTTCATAATAAACGAAATAAACACTGAATATATATCATAGAAATCATTCTTCCAATTACAAATAATAATCTAACACGAAAAATATTGAAGAACACCCTTCACGTAGACTAAAATCGCAATTGTCTTGAAAAACTCCTCGAAATACTCCTCCACACTTGCTATCAAAAACTCATCTTAGATCTTCGTAATTCTCCTCTCTCTAATCTCTTTTTTTGTCTTTGATAGAGTAATAGATATCTAGCATAAAACTCCAGCTGAATTCATCAATTAGAGTTATATTACCATGCAACTAGCCAAAATTCGTGCCCAATAAGAATTGCAAACATAACAGGACACTCAGAATTTTCCACCCACTTCGGGTTCAGTTTATATCTTATAAGTAAGCCCGCCACGACGGGCTATGCTCCTGATTTGCTTGAATAAGGACCCTCGCCACTGACGGGTGTGTGAATTATATAATGTCATTTTGTGCTATATCCTTGATAAGCTGGATTGTAAGACCCTCACTGTACGTGAATTTATAAGATATTCATGCATTTCGGTGGGGTGTGTTCTGATGGCGACTATCTTTGCTCTTCTAACCTTTTTCCAATAACACTCCATTTGAGTCCCAATCGCACCGAATATTACCAATTGTACATTGAATGCCACAACCACCAATCTACACATGAAATAACATAAAACAAGTAAAACTGAACATGATCACAAGAATGTAGCAACAAATAAGCATGAATTGGATATTAAATCGCGTATATAAAATACATTTATTAGGCCGCACCCATTTTCTTCACAACCCCAGTCTTCACAGCACATCTAGTAGTGCTTGTTCTTGGCCTTGGCGCTTGGTTTTGCCCAGATTATTGTTTTTACGATGTTTTTACTTTAAATCTTCATAACTTCTTCATTTTAAGTCAGAATTTGTTGGTTTTCGACTCTATGAACTCGTGAAACACTGAACTACTCATCTACATAATAATTATAACATTTCAAGAACTTTAACAAATCAATTTAAGGGTTCTAATTCAGTATTCATGCTATATTTTCATACTTCAACATATTTAACAAAATCTTACATCACGAATTCGTTTTAATTCCATTTTAGTTCATTCCAATTGGGTTGTTTTCATTTCTTAGAGGAGAACAACAAACCACTATCAATTTACAACTTACATAATAGGATTACACCAAATTTTTACCTCCAAAACAAACCATATACTATATAATAAACAAAAAGTCTAATTTTTTTTCATCTTTTACACAATTTAGACTTGATTAGTTTGATTTTGGATATGAACAACACTAGAAATTCATTATATAATCAATATACATAGATTCTTCACCAATTCCTAAGGTCAAATAACCATAGTAATTTCTAACAATGAACTTATGGAACAAAGATTAGGAACTTAAGAATTTCCTCATACCTCTTGAACTCTCCTTAGCTTTAATCAGATGATGAAAAAGGTTGGTTCTCCTTGACTCTCCAAGGCTCTTCTCCAACTCTACAGAGAACTCATTTTCTCTCTCAATGTTCTCTCTTCTCTACTATATTCTTCTTTCTCAGACTTAGCACAACTTAACGTATTTTTATTTGGTCTATCAGTTAAAAAAACACCAAGGGCTCCCATCTGTTACAAAGGCAAAGGGTCACAAGGCCATGTTTGGCTAGAACCCCTAACCTCCTTATCCATTTATTTTAATATTATTCCTATTATAAGTTACACCAAATGTCACACTTCTTTTGATTTAACCATAATCTTTATTTATCCAACACCATATTTACTTACCCAATAAATTTATAATTTTATTTAACAAATTATTAGTCCTCTAATTTAATTAGAATGCTACCATTCCATTATCGTAATAAAATACGCACCGATTATAAAATTATTTAGTCAATTTTATCACAATTAAATAAATTATTCTATACTAATTTCCATTGAATATTTAATTTATTTAAGTAAATATTCTAATTAAAATATTTATTTTATTCGATAAATATTTTAACTATTTACTTAGATTCACAATCGTATTCCATAAACATATTTCATTTATATGTAATATATTGCTTTCTTATTTTATTAAAACAAATAAATTTACATTAATTCACTATTTTAATTAAGTGAATTACTCTAATTATTTATAAAATTTAATTCATAACAATTACATTGCCAACAAGGCATAATAATCAAAGTATATTACTTCATAATATAATTTTCAAATTAATTAAATTAACTAATATTATTAGATTAATTTCCTTTCCGTAATAATTTCATTTACTTTCTTCAATAGTTAAACTAACTATTAACCTCATTTCAATATATATATATATATATATATATATATATATATATATATATAGAGAGAGAGAGAGAGAGAGTGGTTCAGTCAAGGAGTTAGGATTTTCTTAAAATTCGGACCTTTTTTTTTTGTTTTTTTTTTAAAACAACTAAAAAAAAATTATGGAACTTGAATTTTTACATAATAAAGTGTTTTGTATGTGATTTGGATACATAATACAGTCATTACAGATATGTTTTGTTATATATATCCAAATCACACCCAAAATACTGTATTATGTAAAAATTCAAGTTTCATAATTTTTTTTATTTTAGTTATTTTTAAAAAAAAGCAAAAAAAAAGGGTTTGGATTTTGGTCAGGTCCGAGAGTCTGGACTTGATCCTGGCTGTATATATATATATATATATATATATATATATATATATATATATATATATTTCTCTTCTATATTCACACTTAATCTTTTCATACCAACACATATTTCAAAATTATATAGCACGTATATATACATACTCAAACTCAAAACATCTCATAATAAGAATTTTAATTATTAAATTCTTATTTTAATAACTTATAAAAATTTGAGTTATCACAGGCGCGACCGCGCCACTTCGGTGCAAGCCCAGACATGGCCTCTGCTCTGCAGAGTTCAGAACTCAAAACCCATACACTTTAATTTAGCATTCTCAGGATAATACATTAACACCATATCGAACATACAACTCTAATAATACCATGACATTCAATTTCCCACTAATTATCAAGAAAATCATTCTAATTCTCAAGAATTTACCAACTTGAAATTAATAACATTCATAAATACATTACCTCCTTTGAAGCTAAATTGGAAATCCTTGCTTTCAACTCAAATTACTCACACTAATAGCCACTCACTCATTATTTAGAACTTATCAGACAATTTCAACAACTTCACTAAAGAAGGAGGAGCCTCCATTTATAGAGAAATCATTGTCCATACAATACCCTTGCCCATTGTTTTGATTTACAAGGAAGAAGAAGAAACTAAAGGGTAGTGAAGAGTTAGTATCCTGCTCCATCTTCCTCCATCCCTCACGTTATTATCAGCTCTATCAACAGTGAATAGGAGTAGGATAGGCCAATGGCCTATTACGGCTAATATAAGAAAATGGACAATGATATTGGGACAAGCTACATCTCTTCTTTACTTACTAGTAAAATGGTCCACATTCTACTAAAGTAAATTTCTTTTGTACTTAACATTACTACATTAAATAAAGTTATGGGCACCTATATACATATATATGTACCTACCCACATATAGGAAGTATACCTATATTTTAAATATACACCAATATAATCTTATACCCCATATACATTAGGCTAGTCCAAATAATATTTTAATTGGGTTAAATATAATTCAGTTAGGTATTCTCAACTCATTATTTTCTATCACACATAAATATCACAACGATCAGTACCAATAATTTATTCGCTTTCTATTAATAATTGTAGTTAAACCTTTAGTCTTTTTTAACTTTAATACTCATGCCACACAAGGCCTAGTTATCTCACTTACTAGAGTTATGTAACTCAAGCTCATAATCTCAGCAATGAAATATTAGGGTCTAGGCCACGTTTGACTTTTCCCCAATTCCATGTCATTTAATATTTATAAGGTATGTGTGACACACTTTACTTTTATACTAAATTGTTTTAGCTATCTTGAATAATTATACAATTATAATGTGTATAAATATTCCACTAAACTTTATGAGATTATACTCATAACACCTCTAATTAAAATAACCACTTCTCTTAAAATAATTAGTATGTACTACACTAATTACTATATAATATGATTGTCCAATTCCCTTCCTTTTATAAACTATCCCACGGCAACTTCTTTAATATATATACATTTAGTCATATCTTAAATATTAATTCAATTTATAAAGCTTTAACCAATATTTATTTATAACTATATTGGTTTTCTTTTCTCATCCACCACTTATTTTTCATTAACATATTTCAGGATATTACACCCTTTCATATATTACCATGCTATGTAATATATTTAAATACCAAAATTAATTAACATAATTATTTCATTTTCTTCATGTAAAGCACATATATTAATTCACCATTTTACTTAAGTGAATTAACCCTTTTATTCAATTTACTATCACGCCACTACCACACAAGGCTTTAGCATTATATTATAATATTACATAATATAACTTAATTAACCAACATTAATTTCCATAATTAATTCTCATTCAATTCATGTTTTGTTATCTCGATCCATTCATGGACAGTTTGAATATCAAATATGACCCATATGATAACATGTTAGCCACTAATATACAAATCCTAAAGTTCAGATTACACAACTCCTTATGAACCGTCTGTAGACTGGCGCGGCCGCGCTGGTTTTAGGATTGAGAGTGGCGCGGTCGCGCCACCTCAAGTTCAAATGCAGACATGTTCTGCTTCAACCGAAACAAAAACTTTACTCGCAAATCCTTTAACATGCTTCTTATATGCTAACTTATTATACTAACTAAAATCAATCTCCTTTTTGACTTTACAATATCAATTACTACATTCTTCAATAATTTAGAGATTAAACTTCAAACTTCAAACTCTTCTTTCTTTAATAGTTTAATTAGCAATAAAATCTCATATATAATTCCTTCCCACATAATCCAAAATTTAAAATATATAACACATATGTACATTCATATTTGAACTCGACATATCTTAAAATAAGAATTTTGTTTACTAACTCTCATTTTAATAATTTTTGAAACTTTGGGTTATCACAGGAGACACTACCTATATGGGGAGAAAATGGAGATCTATACAGATGATAAAAGTCTCAAATATTTTTTCACCCAAAAGGAACTCAACATGCGATAACGACTTTGGCTTGAGCTGTTGAAAGATTACGACCATACCATTCAATACCATCCTGGAAAAGCGAACGTGGTAGCTGACGCGTTGAATAGAAGATCATATATGGGTACGAGTGTGATGATATTAACACAAAGACCCATTTTGTAGGACTTACAAATGATGGAGATAGAGTTAAAAACACCAGGGACCCACGTGAAAATGGCAAATATACGAGTAGACCCGACTTTAATTGATGAAGTTAAAGCTGCTCAAGCTACAGATCCGGAGCTGATGAGTATGAAGAAGAAAGTACAAGAAGGTGTTATTCCAGAAGAAAGAATCGACGAAAAAAGAATACTTCGAGCGAACTCCAGACTTTGTGTTCCTAAAGACTGTAATTTGAAGTACAAAATCATGATGGAGGCACACAACACACCATTTGCAATCCATCCTGGAAGTACTAAAATGTATCGTGATCTTTGACATACATTTTGGTGGAGCAATATAAAGAGTGAGATCGCGGAGTTATCTCAAGGTGTTTAACTTATCAACGTGCCAAGGCGAAGCATCAAGTACCAAAAGGTCCATTGCAACCACTTAAAATTCCAAAATGGAAGTGGGAGCACATCAACATAGATTTTGTTACTGGTCTTCCCAAGGTTTCTCAAGGCATAGGTGCAATTTGGGTCATTGTCGATAAATTAACCAAGTCTGATCATTTCTTGCCTATACGAAAAAATTATTCACTTGAACTCTTGCTCGTATGTACATAAATGATATTATAAGGTTGCATGATATGCCAGTATCCATAGTTTCTGATCAAGACCCAAAATTCACTACACAATTTTGGGCCAGCTTACAGAAAGGTATGAGCACTGATCTACGATTCAGTTTTGCATATCATCCTTAAACGAACGAGGCAATTAGAAAGGACTATTCAAACTCTTGATGATCTATTGAGAATCTGCGTTCTAAACTTCAAATGAAGTTGGGACAAGTATTTACCATTGATGGAATTCTCCTACAATAACAGTTATCAAGCAAGTATAGGCATGGCTCAATTCGAGGCATTGTATGGACAAAAGTGTTGTTCTCCAGTATGCTGGGACGAGGTGGGTGAAGTAACGTTGTTGGGGTCAGAAATGGTATGCATGACTACAGAAAAGATTCAAATGATCCGGTAACGTATACAAACCTCACAAGATCGACAAAAGATTTATGTTGATCTTCATCGAAGGGATGTTGTGACACCCCCAAATCAAGGTACTTTATTCCCACAAGACTTGGTGTTCACTTTTCATTCATTCATATCTAACTACCCAAATATAATAAAATTTAAGTTAATAAATCTACCCATAAAATGGGTTACATAATTAAAGCAATAAATCTCCCAGGTTATCTAACCATTAATATACATCAAATGCAGAAAATTAAATTAATTACATCATATCACTTAAGATAAAGTCTATCATCATAAAAGCCAATAAATTACAAGTCTTCATCACTTATACATTTTTCCTTTCCATTTGCTAGTGGTAGGTTCTTCGACCTTTTCAATTTTAGCTGCAATGATTATATTTATGCAAGAGTGAGCAAAACAAATGCTCACTTGGAATAGCAATGAATAACAACAATATAATAACCTCCAATGAATAGGCTCAACAAAATTGAATGATACTTTATCAATGATAAACAAGAACAAAGATCAAAATATGAAATATATCTGAGGGTCACAAGACCATGAACTATGCCCAAGGTTATAAGTAATCTTTCAACTTAAACCTAAAAAGTCATATTGTAGGGACTTCCCGTACTTAGGGTGATCAGCCCTTCGTACCATGTATTGTGCACAAACATCTAAACGCATCATGTAAAATAATTCCCCTATAATAGGGTTGTTCTTCTCAGTTTTAGAGTACAAGTCTGCACCAAAGAAAGTTTAGTTTCGATAAGCTTCAAGGGTAATTTAGAGTTTAATGATCATCAACTAAAGGATTAGTTGAATCAACAAAGTTCATCAACACTACGAATGATCAAAAATAACATCATGTGGAATAATTATGAATCATAGGTGAACCGACACTATATATACTGAACTCATGCTTAGAAACAAACTAAAAAGTACAATAAACCTTGCTTGAACAATATTAAGCTTAGGCTATAATCTTGTCGAATAAGAAAATTGAATCATTAAACATGCATTAATAAATAACAAGCCAAAAATAAAAACTTTCCTAATAAGACAATACGGTTACAACTTGTATAAAGTAAATGAAATAGGACAACTTAATTATAGATTAGAGTTTAAGAACTTGTATTCATTATAAAAAAAATGAAACTAGGGAACGTTGCTTAACTATAAACAAGTTAGGATAAATCAAATAACGATTAGAGTTTAAAAGTTGCTCGAATGAAATTAGGGTTAGAGAGCTTGCTCAAATAAAGTTTAGGATTAAAGAACTTGCCTCGTGCGTAAGCTATAAATTATAACTCACGTTCACCTACACATATTATTAGAATCACAACATCTATTAGACATACTAACATCCACTTTCCAAAATAGAACTCACTTTTAGTTAAACTTGTTACTTTAGTACAAGTTTCAAATCACACCATAAACACTTGAGAAATCACAAGTATTAGATTTGAAACACTTATTCACTAACTCATGTGTTCAATAAATCACAACGTAATGTTTTCACAACTTACTAATTTTTACAACTTTGGAATTATCACCTACATGATACAAATCTGTTATAGTATCTTTATTACATGTTCATCACATTAATATTTCATTAGACTAGGTTACCATGGGTTTTTAAGGTCTACATAATCAACATGCATTAATACCTTTGATTTGTGTATGGCGGCAATTGCCATATATTTATACTGGAACTAAGAATCGCATTATAGGTTACGGCCTTGACACCAGTCAAAGCAATTCTTATTTGCTTGTCTTATGAAACTAAACTCTTGATTTGTTTATATACTCTGTTTAGCCCAGCTATCATGAATTTCATCAACAAAACAACAAATTAAACATACCCAAATGATATAGAACTCATACAAACATTATTCATCACATATATATGAAATTAGAATAATTAAACAACAACTACAACCAATTTAAATCTTTGAATTCCATGTTTTTACAAAAAAACTCCATTTTTGATATCCTTGACAAAAATTAACACTGAGGTCTCAATACTACACCAAATTAACTCATTCAAATTGTGTTCTCTTCGTTTCTTACTAAATTAACATATTCAAGGCTTAATTTATTGTTTAGTTCACAAACTAATTACCAATTTTTGTACTTTCACAAGCCATATATATACACACGTTCATTGTAAATGGTTTTCTTTCTTTTTGAACGTAATTGGTACACTAAATCCTTGTCTAGATACTAACTATAACATCACAAATACAATCAACACTTTATATAACAACAATTTATCAAATTTGAATTCACAGAGACTTTGAAATTCATGAACATAGATCTTTCATATATGTAACATTAAGGTTTTGGGAAGTATACCTTCAATTGCTTGGATAATCCATGATAGAAGATAAAGAATTTCTTTGGAATCACAGAACTCTTTCTTAAACTCTCTCTCAAATTTTTCTCTGTATACTCCCTCTCTCTCTTTTTCTTAGTATCAGTATAAGCCAACTAACACTTATGCGTAAAAATAAAAACTAATAGCCATCACATGCATAGTTAATTATAGCAGTTACAAAAATTTAAACGTGAGTTATCAATTATAAAAATATTAATTAAATTATTATTATTATTATTATTATTATTATTTTAAATCAAATTCAAATTCAAAAGCCATAAGGCTTTGTTTGGAAAAACACTATTAAAATAAAGACTTAATATCTTTAAGCCTTGTTTGGTAAACTCATTTAAAACTACTTTAATTTATTTCAATAAATCATTTAAACTATAGTTTAATTGCAACTAATTAACTAAATTCTCCACTTAACCAATTATCACAAAATTATAATTTCATTATAATTTTATTTAATAAATTAACATATCACTTTAATTACTAAATTAAAATAGCAATATAGCAACCCATGTAATCTTTAACAACTCTCTAACTATTAAATTAAATTAGAGTATTATCTCATAAATTTAATTCACAAATATCTACTAACAACAACCACATCAATAAAAAAATTATTTATTTATTTTAATAAATATTTGAAATTACAAATAAAAATTCTGGATTGTTACATCGTTCCTTCCTTACAAGGATTCTGTCCCCAGAATCACAACTCAAATAATTTATTCGTCACAAACGTGGAGTTCAATGTTGGAGATCATGTATTGTTACGTGTTGCTCCATAGAAAGGAGTTACGAGATTCGAAAAAAGAGAAAAATTCAACCCTGGATTCATTGGTCCATATGAAATCCTCAATCGAGTAGGAACTGTGGCCTATAGACTCGCCTTATCGCCAAGTATGTCTCGCGTTCATAACATTTTTCACATATCTATGTTATGGAAATATGTGAAAGACCCGAAACACATTATTGAACTAGAACTAGACGAGATAGCAGAAGATTTAAAGTATGAAGAGGTACCTGTTAAAATCTTGGATAAAAAAGAGCATATTTTAAGCTCAAAGGTTATACCTCAAGTCAAAGTTTTATAGAGAAACCACGATATTGAGGAAATGACCTGGGAGTTAAAATCTGAAATGAAAACAAGGTATCCTCACCTTTTAGACATACCAGGTACGTACATCAATTTCGAGGATAAAATTTCATAAGGAAGGGAGGCTGTAAGACCCCAAGTTTTTATGAATAAAGATTTAATTTTCTCTAAATATTATTTTGAATAATAAGGTGTTGATTTGATATAATGCTTTAGTTATGGGTGATATGTGCAAATTTTGCAAAGTAAGCAAGTTGTCATTAAATATTCATTTGGTCTGGGAATATTCTTTTTGTCGGAAAATATTCGTACGACAGCGCAATTATTGGTAAACCACATAACGGAATAATTGTCGGATATAGAATGCGACAAAAATAACTTTTTTATAAAAAAAATAAAGGTAAGACTTTTACTATTAACTGTTGAAATATCCTGTGATAAAAGTATAGTAATACGCATTGTTGCACAGTAGCACACGATATCGCACAATAGCTCTGATTAAAGATTCTTACGTAAGAAGTCACACAGTTTCATTCAATAATTGCCACAGTAGTTGTTGTATAGTATCTTATATTATTGATTTAATTATTGTCAGAGTATCATCTGCACAATATTTTATATTATTAAATTAATAATTGACATGACAAATTATTCATAGTATTAGTTAGCATTATAGGCAATGTCTAAAAAATTCTATCAAGGAAAAGAGTTAGGTTATATAATTGCGTGCCAATAAGGATAAATCCTTATCGAAAAGCCCCCTTTTTTTCTGGGAATGATCTGATTGTTAATATTATGAGCTTATAATATTAATTGTGAATAATTATTATGTGATGGATAATTGGTTTAATTTTGATATAAATGAAGGAATTTAACATGAATTTTTTTTGAAAGTTTGGCATATTTTTTATGGAGACACAATTATCTTATCCGATAAAATATATTATTATAATATTACATTATAATAGTATAATGTGATAATATAATAGTATAATTTTTATAATTTAAATGGTAATATTATTATTCTAATATATAATTTTTAGCATGTGAATAAAAGTGGAATGAAGGTTATCATTTTGATTTTGAATTCTTTTTCCAAAACCATTTCTGTACACGCCTACTTTTCAATTCTCCTGCAAAGGCCATGCACTCAATTATTTCATTTGGTGTGGGCCTCACTCTTATGGGAGGAGGTTAGGCAAGGAAAGAAGAAGAAAAAAAAAGTTAGGCACTAAGAAGAAAAAAAAAATTAGGCTGAGAAGAATTATTTTATTCCTCCGTGCTGCACTATAAAAGGAGTAACCCTCCATCCTAAACATGCCAAAATCTCAAGCTTTCCTACTGCAAAATTATGAGTATTTCTTTTGAGTATAAGAATACTTTGAGTGTAGCTTTTAGTGCAAGATTTTCTCATGATAATATATAATATTCTAGTCAAATCTACTTTCTACTAAGGTAAAGGATATTATTTTATTTCAATACTCGTAAGAAATATCATTTTCATTCATACTCCATGTTATGTAAGGGAAATTATTTCATTTCATATTCCTAAATTTAAATTTAATATGATAAGTATTGCTTCTATAATTCCTGAAATGATTAAAAACTCAAGTTTTGCGCTTCATCTAATATCATTTCATAGAAATATTGGTCTGAACATTCTTATTAAATTTTAATCTTTTCATATTGGGGTACTATTCATGGGTACTATTCATACGGTACTATTTATACGGTACTATTCATGAGTACTGTTCACAATAGAATTTAATTTTCTTTTTTGTCCAAATTATTTTTGATACATGAATATCATTCTTGAATTTTACTTCACAAATAGTTATCATGTTGAAAATTTGGATATTTTTGAACTCTAAATAAATTGAATTATAAATCTCTAATATTTATCCTTGATCTGACTTGATTGATTCTTTATATCATTGTCATCATCCTTATGCTTATATTATGGTGAAAATCATCTTTTTGCCCGTAGTGCAAAGATGGACTGTTGATTGGTATGATTATATTAAAAAATTGTGTATTGGTATAATCATGACCTTTAATGTTACAGACAAAGGTTTGTGGTGAAAGTCCTCTTTAGCCAGTAGCGCATAGATGGACAATTGTTTGGCATGATCATGACCACTAGTGATACAAACGAATATCATTGGCCCGTAGTGCATGGATAATTTGTTAGGTTTGTAAGATTCATGAACGCAATCAAATTGCACAAAGTAAGCGGAAGCATGGAAAAATAGAGTTTTAAAATTTTACAAACTATATACCCGGATCATCATTTATGCACAATTATTAATTAAACAAAAAGATGAAGAACAAGAATTATACCCTTGAAGATTCGAGCTTCCTCAGGTACAAGTTCACCTCCAATCCTTTTCGCGTTCAACTTGAATCCACCGAGTTTGGTTCCTTCCTTTGATCAATGTTAGCCACCCAAGTGTATGGCCTCTAGAGGTGATCCACCAAGGAAGAAAAAAGATTCGAGAAGATGGGTATTTGGCAAAACCCTAGTTTTTCTCTCTCTCACAGAAAATGGTGTACTCTCCCAACTATTGGAATTACGTATTCACATGATATTTGATATAAGACTCCTCTTATAAAGATATCAGTTAACCCTTCTAATTTAATTAAAAGTTAGGGTATTATTTAATTAATTATTTTTTTAATTAATTAAGCTCTCTAATCTTATTAGAGATAATTAATTAAACTCTTTTAATTAATTTAACCTCCTAATCTTATTAGGAATATATGAGAATACTTTTATTAATTAATTCTTAAACTCCTTTTGAATTAAATAATAATCATAGCAATAATAATAATAATAAGACTCTTATTATTAATTTATATTTAATATTTTCAAAATATTAAATAATAAATATTAAGTTTTTTTATTTTATTCTATCACCATATATTAAACTAAATATACTTAACTTATTATTACGATTATGCCATTAACTTCTTAAATAATTATTCTTACTTTTATGGTGTGACCCTTTAGGTTTTCTATGTTAAACCGGTTGTGATAAATCAATTAGAAAAATTCTAATCTTATTTAAATAAATAAATAAAACTATTAATTTATTTAAATAAATAATATTTATTCTACAATAGGGATAAACCTTCCTAGCGATTAACAACTTTCCAAATAATATAGATTTTAACATTAATCATAAAAGAACCTTTGAGTAAATAGTTATTGTACAATTCAATCCTTCCACCATATAATATCCCAATTAAATTGTCACACCCCCAAATCTGGGTACTTCATTCCCCTAAGACTTGGTGTTCACTTTCCATACATTCATACTAACTACCCAAATAGAATAACATTTAAACCATAAATCCTCCCTATTAAAGGGTTACATCATTAAATCATAAAGTCTTCCCAGGTTGTCTAACCTTAAACATCAATCAAGTACGGAAATAAAATAATTACATCACATCATTAAATACAAATTCTATCATCATAACAATAAGTAAATTACAAGTCTTCATCACTTGCACATTTTTCCCTTTCCTTTGCTAGTCATAGGTTCATCGACTTTCTCAACTTTAGTTGCAATGAGTGTATATATATATATATATATATATATATATATATATATATGCAAGAGTGAGCAAAACAAATGCTCACTAGATATAACAATGATCAACAAGAGAATAATAACTCCTAATAAATAGGCTCATCAAAATTGAATAGTACTCTATCAATGATAACCAAAAATTGGAATCAAAATATGAAATATATCTGAGGGTCATAAGACCACGAACTATGTCCACGGTTACAAGTAATCTTTTAACTTTAACAGTTATACTGTAGGGACTTCAAATACTTAGGGGGATCAGCCCTTCGTACCATGTATTGTGCACAAACATCTATAAACGCATTGCGTATCCCCTATAATAGGGTTGTTCTTCTCAATTTTAGAGTACAAGTCCGCACCAAAGAAAGTTTGGTTTCGATAAACTTCAAGGGTAATTAAGAGTTTCACGATCATCAACTAAAGGATTAGTTGAATCAACAAAGTTTTACTACAGTTGATCACTAACAACATAATATAGAACAATTGAGAATCATAGGTGAATCGACTATATATTAAACCCATGCTTGGAAATAACTAGAAAGCATAAACATTAAATAAAATGATAAACCTTTGCTTGAACAATAATAA
Organism: Panax ginseng; assembly: GCA_020205605.1. Classification (NCBI taxonomy): domain Eukaryota; kingdom Viridiplantae; phylum Streptophyta; class Magnoliopsida; order Apiales; family Araliaceae; genus Panax; species Panax ginseng. The sequence continues at coordinate 77,180,827 of CM035133.1, read as the reverse complement.
GCTAGGTCTATGAACTTGTCAAATTAGAAATTTAATTTCTAAACATACATTAACTGATAGCAAGCTAGAAACAAAGCTTGCTCAACATGATAATAACTTGTGCAAAGTAATTGAAATACGACAGTTCAATACTAGGAATTTGAGTTCAAGAAGCATTCACTATAAAAGAATGAACTAAAGAAACTTGTTTAACTATAAACAAGTTAGAGTAAATCAACAATGATTAGAATTCAAAACTTGCTCGAATAAGATTAGAATTATAGCTTGTTCAAATAAAGTTTATGAATAAAGAACTTGCTTAATCAAAGTTTGAGAGTAAAAAACTTTCCTCGTGCGTAAGCTATAAATTTACAACACACGTTCACCTACACATAGTATTAGAATCACAATATCTATTAGATATACTAACATCCACTTTCCAAAATAACACTCACCTTTAGTTAAACTTGTTATTTTAATACAAGTTCTACTTTACCATACACATTTCAAAATCACAAGTGTAATTTCATAACACTTATTCATCATTCATGAAGTTTCTTAAATCATAACATATCATTTTACAATATACTAATTTTACATTTTAGAGTTACTAACCACATGATACGATTCTATTTTAACCTTTTCATTACATGTTTCTCACATTAACATAACATTAGACTAAATTACAATGGGTGTCCAAAGTCTGTGATAGCAGACTTTCAGCTCGGCTTGATCTCTTTGGTGCGGTAGCCAAGAATACCTATAAGTTCACACTGCACACATGACCACAGGCTTAAGAGGCGGTGGCCTTATAACAGCATCGATGCAGGTTTTTGCGAATAACGCGAGTTTTAACTATGTTCTAAGCCAACTAACACGAATTTCATCCACAAAATAGTAACTTTAACATATACAATTGGTATAGAACTAACACAAACATGATTCCTCACATATTCATCAACTTAGAACAATTAAACAACAACTTCAACTAATTTAAATCCTTAAATTTCATAAAAACCCCATTTTTGACATCCTTAATAGAAATTCACAGTGTGATTATAATTCTACACCAAATTACTTCGTTCAAACTACGTTCCCTTCGTTTCTTAATGGACTAGCATAATCAAGACTCAATTTATAGATTGACAACAAATTGACCCCCATATTTGGTACTTTTACAAGTCATATGTAAAATATATATATACTTTAATTACTTTTCTTTCTTTTAAATGTAATTAGCATAAAAATTCTTGTCTAAACACTAGTTCTAATCATCACAAACATATACAATCACGAGTAATCAGTTGTATAACAACAATTCGAAAAAATGGAATTCACAGAACTTGAAACTCCATGTCGTAAAACTCATATATACATATATATAAACATATAACATTAAGATTATAAATAATAAATTCAATTACTTGAATAATCATTGCTAAATACCAAGAATCGCTCGAAAACTCTGAAATTTCTTTCAATCTGTCTCTAGTCTCTCTCAAATTTTCTGAAAACTCTTTTCTTCCTTCTTAGGCTTAGCAACCAATTATCAGAATGCGTAAAATAAAACTGATAGCCAAAGCCATAATACGCATACTAATTTTATCAATTACAAAATAAATGTATAGGTTATAAATATATTTTATTTATTATTTTATTTATTTTATTTATTATAATAAAATTCAAAATTCAAAAGCATAAGGCTTTGTTTGGCAAAAACTCTTTAAAATAAAGACCTAATATTTTAAGCCTTGTTTGGTAACCAATTTAAAACTTCTTTAATTTATTTTAATAAACAATTCAGTTTATAATTTATAATCACATATTATTTATTTGAATTTCCATAACAAATCTTAGTTACATAAACTAAGTCCAACACACTCAATAAATTCTCCACTTAATTCAATTATCACAAAATTATAATCTTATTATAATTTTATTTAATAAATTAACACACCACTTTAAATTATTAAATTAAACAACAATATAATATCTTATGTTATATTACAACTCTCTAAATTATAAATTAATTTAATTTAGAATATTATCTAATAAATTTAATTCATAAATATTTACTAATAATAACCATATCAATAAAATATTTATTTCATTTAATAAATATTTTAAATTACAATTAATATAATCTTGGATTGTTACAACCTTCCCTCCTTGCAAGTATTCTGTCCCTAGAATCACAAATCTCATAACTCAAAAACAACTCATTCGTCACATAAATATAAGACATGGATTTACTTTCAAGTCTTATTTTATTTAATTATATGTATTTAGATTCTTAAACGCACAACTCCAAATAATGCAAATTAGAAACTCCTTTCTAATTTCATTTTGCCTTGGCCAAGGACTATTGGGTTGGCATTTATCGAATCACATAGGACATTTCTCTTCAGTTACTAGAAGTGGTAGATTCTTTATTGATCATACATTATCAATATGTACAACTTATTATACCCAAGCATACCCTTTGATATATCCTACGGTTCTTAAGGAATAAGTCAAAGTATAATTCATCATACACAAGATATTATGATGATCTCAAGTCCAAGGATCACTTGTACTACTATCACTACATGAATTCCTATTGACAGAAAAGTATAACTCCATTAGGTATTCCTTAGTGAACCACGTTTAGTGTACTTATTCTCCAATAAGCACCTAAATACTTGCTTTAGTGTCTCCATACAAATGATCAGGAGTTCAATCATCCTCATCCAATGAGCAAGTAACATATGTACCAATCTATTCGAATTCACTAATCCCCAATTTAACAATCCAACGACTGGAAACTATTTTAGTTTTAAGATTTCTAAGAATTTAGATCTCATTAGAATGATCATCATCATTATTCTAAAAGCATTGCTTGAAACTATGAGTTTATCACATATTATAAAGCAGCATCATGTAGATAATTAAAAGTCTTTAATAAATTAATAATTTTTATTAATAAATGAATAAGATTGTTACAAAGTATATGCTTTATCATCAAACATGATTGGTTTGTGTGGATACTACTTTCATAATTTGTTTACTTAAAACATTTATTGATTGGTGTTACAGGGATAAAATATTGATGATGAACTTTTAAAATCATAGAAGATAGTAGACATCATGCTTTACTTGACTCTTCTAATAGATTGTTATTTCGCTATAGTTGTTGATCTAAAACTTGTTGTCTATTGTATTCTATCAGTTTTTTCACTGTTGAGGACTAAGGATAATTTGTTCTTCATTATCTTAGTCATAATATTCTTTACTGGGCTAGTTGAGCTCACCCTTTTCCTTTTGGTTCCATTGTTCTTCTCAGGAGGCGAGAATGTAGCTGGGACAATTCAGGGAGTGGAGTAATGGTCCAAGATGGTTATTTTAGTAATGCTCACTATTTTGTAAAATAGTGTGATAATAATTGTAATGAGGATTTTATTTGAATTTAGATATTGTCTACGAGATAATATTTTTATTAAAACTCACAGAGTATGTGTTGTCGTATTTTCCACGACAGTTGTATTAATGAAGTTTGTTTTTGGTTTCTGTACCATGTATTTAGCGACTTAGGCTGTGTTGTGTGGACTGATGAGTGGGTTTTATGCCTATGATTTGGACATATTTAGGGCTTAATTCTTTGTTAACTTTAAGAATTTTTAGTGGTTTGTTACTTGTTTTTGTGTTTTTGTTGTAGGAAACGGCTTTGGAAGGGCAAAACATGAAAACTTGATCTTAGTGGCATTTTCGTAATTTCTGGAAAACTATCCCCCACCGGGGCATGCATAAATTCAAAGGAAACCCCCGCCTGGGCAGGGGTACATGGCCCAACAACGATTGATGCTTTTCACGGGTGGGCCTCATTATACAAAAACCCCGTAAAGTAAACCTCATTAATATAAAAACCCCGTAGGGGTGGGGATGAGGAAGAAAAAGGAGTTTTTCAGAATTTGAGTTCAAGAAGGATTGGTTCGAGTTGATTGATCAAGGACTTCCAGGAGGATTAAAAGACATATAAAGAGGATATAAAAGGAGGAGAATCACCAGGATTAGAGAGAGGATTCCATTAGATTAGATTATAGTAGATTAGGAAAAAAAACTCTAGTTCTTATTAGTTTTGGAGATTGAAGCAACTTGGAAATCATTGAAGATCAAGAGCAGGAGCTTGAGGAAGATAGTGATTTGCTGACAACAGATTTATTCTTCACTCTACTCTTATTTTTTTCTTTTAATATTCATTCAATTGTGGATTCTTGGTTTTAATTCATCAATCATGAACTAAATCTTTTGTTTAAGATTACAATGGAACTTATTGAATAGTTTATTTTTAGTATGCTTCTCTATTAATTATTGTGAGTATTCTTGGATTGTCTATTATGGTTTGTGTTTATTGCTTAATTGCCTGGCTAACAATTACCGTGATAATCTATATGAATTTGAGAGATAAATTATAGATTTAGATCTGATCATAATAGCATGTGATTGTGTTTTCTGCATGGTGTTGGAATTCATAATTTATTTCTAGGATAAAGATATACCTATGCATCGCATGTAATCTGAAAAAGAACTTGTGCTTAAAATCCTTTTTAATTGTAATTCACATAGAGATATAGTGAATTAGTTAATTAAGGTGTTCTTCTTAATTCTATCATCTGTGGATTTAAGTTGATTTGAGCATGATGCATTGAGAGATGGTCATATTTACATATGTGTTCTTGATTAACAATTTAGAATAGTGAGCTTAATTAATAAGAAGTGTATTAATTTAACTGAAGCAATAAGTGAAGTTGTGATCTTAAATCTCCATAATCTGATTTTTAATTAGTGGTAATTAGAATTAGTGTAATTAAATAATTTAATTCATAATCTTAAATTGATTATTTAAATAAAATTAGTTTGGTTAATAGTTAGTATTTGGTAATTTGTATTAATAATTCCTCGTAGGAACGATACTCTACTTTCACTTTATTACTTGTTGACCACATATACTCGCATGTTGTGCGTAATTAGATTTTACCAATAAGTTTTTGGCGCCGTTGCTGGGGAATTAGTTTAATATTTTTTTGCCAATATTAGCTTCAATCAAATTAGTCTTAATTTAAACATTTTTTTATTTTATTTTATTTTATTATCTTCCTATTTTTCTCTCGTTTCAGGTACCCATGGCTGGATGCAATTATCAAAGGCCATATTCAAGTATGACTCAACCAAGGGACACAGGGATTGATGAACTCAATAGAATTTCTGCATTATCAGTACAAGTAGAGATACTTTCGAGGAGGTTGGATGTTGTTGCAGCCCAATGTATTCGAAGGATAGTAGTAGTTTGTAATTATTTTGTAGGGAATCATCCGAGTAATCAAAGCACTGTCAGTTTTGGGCCAAGAGAACATGGTGGTGACTACCTCAACGATTATGCATATACCAATTATTATCAAGTTTGGGGGTATCACCCGGATTCTTCATGGAGCTACAATTATGAAGATAAATACTACGCTCCAAATCCAACATACATACTGGAATTCTCATTTCAACCTCCATTGCCACAAGAAGAACAGTAAAATTTGGAGGAATTCCTGTCGAAGCTCATAGCAAACCAAGAGAAGAGGAGGATGAGTCAAGAAATATCGAGCCATAATTTTCAGAAATAGATGGAACAACTCATCACTAATTCAACCCATAGTCCTCAATACATGGATTCCAAAATTAAGACAAATAATTCAAGGTTGGAGGAATTGTTGTCCAAGTTCATAGCATCAAATGAGGAGAGGAGGATTAATCAAGAGATATTAATTCAAAATCTTCAGAACTAGATAGGTCAAATATTCAAAGCCTTGAACAACTATCCTCAAAATAATTGGTGTTATGACATGGATTCCGAGATTGATGAAGAACCCAAACTAAATATACAACTGGATGAGCCACAAGATGTTGAAAAAGAGGAGACACATGGGAATAATGAAAATAAGGTCGGTAAAGAACTAACTGTGATAACCAACGATGATTAGCCGATGTTATTTATGCCTCAAGTGCCTTCTCCACTAAAGTTCAAGGATCCGGTTAGATATGCAAAACCTTATTTGGTTGGTAGTCATGTCGTCGGCAAAGCTCCTAGTCACGTAAGAGAGAGTACAACTTCAAAGCCATGGTACGATGAGTGGGATGAGAAAGATGAAGAAACAGTTGTGTTGGAAGGCCTCAATGCCATAATCTATTTGTAGACATAATGGAGAAAACACCTAGATGTTGGACGTTCTTGAATGTGATCTTATCTAAACAAAGCATGCTAGGTGACTTTAATGCAATGGCAATCACTCTGGGGAACTTGTCAAAAGTTACATTGTTTTCGATGGATGGAGGGTTCCTCAACTATCGAAGAGGAATTAAATAGCTTTGACCAGACAAAGTCAGGCTGAAAGACTGTAAATCAAGCGCTAACTGGGAGGCAACCCAGGAAGTTTTATATTTATTTGCTTTACTAGTTTATTTAGTAGATATGAATCAAGTTGTTATATTTGCTTATTAAGTTCTCTTATAATACAAAGTGTTATTCTAATCCATGTTGTCTCTCTTCATTACAGGTATTAGAGTTTCAATGAATAGGCAAAAGATTATGAAAAGGGATGCAAAGTATTGGGTGAGGAATTTTTTTTAGAAAAGAGTATGCCCACCCGGTGAATGTAAATTTGACCTCTAAACCCAGCCTTTGACGAAGTACTCTCTATCGATCCATACCCCAACGAAGCTTTCACGATCAAAAAATGTCCCATTTTACGTGCTTACATGAACTAAAGTGATTAACAAAAAATCCCAATCTCATTCGAACAAAGCTATTCCATTTCCATCCTAACTTCGATTCCCAATGTCCTACCATCGAATTCAGTCCTAGAAACTCATTAAGCTTAGATCCATCCACTCTCATCCATTCTTTTGACATTCGTTATTCTCCACCTAATTCATTAAGTTCTACACCCACATGCATCCACACTTTCACACATCTTTTTTCGACCGAACTCAATACACCCAAATTACCTTGTTCTCTACAAGCTCTTACTTCTATTCTTTTATCGGACAGAGCCGCATACATACAACATGCTCACATTCAAGAAGTGGTTGTCCAAGTAATTGAACGAATTTATCAAATTGGGTATATTGGGCAAGAATTTTTTCATCAACTTCACGAATTGCATGGATTTGTCATTGACTCTAGATCAATTTGAACGAACCTTAGCTATTGATGGTTTATCCACCACCAGTCATCAATGATGCGGAGGTCACGCATGATGCTTAATAAATCAGGGAAGTCCTTAACTCTTCAAATCTTTCTATTTGAACAATAAGGACATTGTTCACTTTGAGTTTGAGGGTGGTTCATATTGCATTACATAATTGTTTAGTTCACATACATTGCATTGGTTATTTTCTTTTGTATTGAGTGTTTGCATATAGAATGTTTGCATGAATCTAGGCAATGGATTGGTTTGAATTTAGCTCGACCTATGATAAGATTGGTTTTGTTTGTTAACTTGAACAGTGTTGATAATTGATGATGAGTTCTAATTTTAATTATGATGATAATCTGAGCCTGTTTAAAACTTATGTAACCGGTTAGCACTTAAAGTTTAACTATTTTAATCCACTTGGTTCAAGGGTTTCATAATTTATTTTGAGGGAAAATCTTGGTTAAAATTTAAGGAAATTAGTGAACTGACGGTAAAGGTTGGAATGACGTAAAAGATTGAGTTTGGAGAAATCTATGAGATATATATATATATATATATATATTAAAAAATGAAAAAAAAGAAATGATAAAAAGAAAAAAAAATCCAAAAAAAGAAAAAAAATGAATAAACACCGTGGTATGCTTGTCTAGTTTTGTGACCTTTGTTACTTGAGTAAGTAAGCCCGAGGGGATTGTCTTTACACTTAGTGCCCTATGGTCTTAATGGCTTGGGTGTCGTTGGTCAAAAGCTCATTAAGGTAGCATTGAAAAGCCTAAGGGAATAAGACATTGCACAGATATGAGAATAAAAAAATGAATAAAACACGAGAAAGAGCAAAAATGCCCTCGTGATTGTATAAAAGTAGAAATAAATTATGTATTTACCCTTAGACTTGGTAATTGCTTAGTTTTAACCGGAGTTGTCATGTTCACAAAAGTAATTGAATTGGAATTGAAATTTTCCTTTTAAGAAGTTTGTTATATGATTATCTTGAACTGTGGTTGGTTAGAATGGTTAACGAGCACACACACAAAACATGGGTGATGACAGGTTTGGATTGACTAACTAGTTGGAGTTATGGAATTTGATTTGATTGGATATATTGTTTGAGTATCATTTTTTTTATCTTTGAGGTCTGTTGCTAGATATCATACTGATTTGTTAATGGATTCATAGGTATATTAGAAAGTAGATCATACATATGCATTCTTGTAGCTAGGTTAATTTATTTATTTTTAGTTTTATTTGAGATTTTGCTTGAGGACAAGCAAAGTCTTGATTTTGGGTGTATTTGATGAGTTGGTTTTATGCCTATGATTTGGACATCTTTAGGGCTTAATTCTTTGTTAACTTTAAGCATTTTTAGTGTTTTGTTACTTGTTTTTGTGTTTTTGTTGTAGGAAACAGCTTCAGAAGGGCTAAACATGAAAACTTGATCTTAGTGGCATTTTCGTAATTTCTAGAAAACTACCCCCCGCCGGGGCAAGCATAAATTAAAAAAACCCCTCAGCAAGGTGGGGTACATATGGCCCAACAATGATATCACCCCAGAAGCGTAGTGGGCACGGAAAAAAAAGGAGTTTTTCAGAATTTGAGTTCAAGAAGTGTCGACGTCACGATTTTTATTGTCCCTTTTCTGTTATTGTCTTTTGGTGTTCTCATGTTAGGTGAGATTTGTTTGAAAAAACAAGTTGTGAAAAGGTCCAACATGTATAAGTCGACGATTGGAGTGTAAGAGTCGCCAGTTGGTATTTTTAAATGGTTGCACCAACTCAACCGAGAAAAGATTTGCACATTTATAACCCAGTGATGTGACACTGTTTAAAAGTTCTGTGAAATCGAGATTTGTTAGGGTCCAGGGACTTGATTATGCGAAGGGAAGCTATTAGGTACCCCCCGACATCCGTGTTACCACGGTGACCGCCACTTTTCAATTAAACTATTATATGAATGTATGTGTGTGTGGATTAATATGCAATTATTTGGAAGTAGTGCTACGCCTCGTTTGTACCTATATACAAAGGGTTTGAATTTTTGTATAAAATTCAGTTTTAACAAGATATAGCAGTGATGTTTTGTAAAAGAGGTTTTTCAAACCCTTATGCTCAATAGTAATTGAGGCCTTTGATACTTCCATTTTATTATAATGTTCGACTTGATTACTTTTATTTTTGAGATGCGAAGCATCTTCGAGAAAATAATATACATAGCAGTGTTGAACTCCTTGTGGGCATGAGAGCCATCTAAGGAAATTCAAACACCGTGAATAATGTACAATCTGATTACAGCCAAAATGTTCATCATGGTAACCAAATCTAGATTCAGTAGACTGAATCTGTGATCACATGATTCCTAGGCTCACATGATGTAGCAGTTTGTATGAAAGTTATAAGCAATTATATATATAAAAGCTGTAAATATATATATACAAACGATCAACCACCACGAAGCGAACTTCATAGGGGGATTGAAAATGTAAATATATAAAAGCGATAAATATATATATAGAGACAGGATCAACCGCCATGAAGCACCTCCATGGGGGATCAGAAAAGTAAATAAAGCAGTAAAAAATGATCAACCGCCATGAAGTAAACTTCAAAGTGGGATTTAAACGTAAATAAAAGGCGTAAATGGCCGCGAAGTAAACTCCGAACTGATGAAATGTATATATATATATATATATATATATATATATATATATACAAGCGAGAAGCGCTTCAGGATATAAATCCAGGCTCATCGAACAGAGTTCGACAATAGTTTATATATAAGTATATATATATAAAAGTAGTAAACGCTCCGGATATAAATCCAGGCTAATCGAACAGAGTTCGACAATAGTTTATATATATATATATATATAAGCAATAACCGCTCCGGATATGAGCCTGGATGTTAGTACAAATATATATATATATATATATATATATATATATATATATATAAGTATATATATACAAAAGAAATAAAAAGCCACGGACTAAAGTTTGGGCTTACGCACATAACACGACTCTCAACGTGAATAACTGTGTGTGCACAGTAGTGGAGAAAGGCTTTGAAAGATGTGAGAAGTCTTATAGTGGACTGCCAAAGAAGACTTCAACTGTGACGACCCCAATTCCTCATTCTTTTCTCACCCCTATTCCCACTACTACTTTCTATCTTTATTGTTCCTCCTGACTTGCTTTTGTTCTTCTTCTCCTTATGGTAGAGGCTCATGGCCTCACTTCTCTGTTTAGCAATGATAGCCTTCTCCATGAGTGCTACAAAAGTATTGATTTGTAGTACTGACACCTTATTGTAGAGCCAGAGTTTTAAGCCCAGCTCAAATCTCCTTGCCTTCCTAGCCTCTATATCCACTTGATGTGGAGCAAACCTAGCCAACTCATTAAATTTTGTGGCATACTCCGCAACAGTCATGTTATCCTGCTTTAACTCCAGGAATCTCACCTCCATTCTAGACTGCATACTAACAGAGAGATAGTTTTCAAAAAATAAATCCTTAAACCTATCCCAAGTAATTTCTTCTTCTCCTGCCCGAGTCTTATTTGCCTCCCACCAAAAGTCACTTCCCTTTCATCATATAAGTGGCAAAAGCGGTTTTTGCCCTCATCTACTTTTAGTGATTACGAATGCCTTCTCTATCTCGTTCACCCAATTACGGGCTTCTATAGTCGATTGATCCTCTGAATCACGGTGGTCCTACTGACTTTGAAGTCTTTGAATTTTTCCAACGATTGTCATTTGGTTTCCCATAACTAGTGTTCCTGTTGCATGCTTTGAGCTACCATGTTTGCAAAGTTTTGCATCGATTCTATTTATCGTTCCTCAAAGATTAGTAGATTCTTCTATCCTTTGGTTTGAGTTTGGCGTCTTGGCGGCATTATCCGGTTAAATAAAAAATAAATTATACCCTTACATTTTAAACCTTATTGCATAAGATTAATGTATTAAACTCGTTTCATTTCTCAAACTTAGATTCATATTCATTTATCGAATATTTACAAAGACATCTCGCTTTAATCAACAACTATCCCTTTGTGACTATGAAAGTCGGGATTTAAAATCTTAACCAACATAAAAGTTAAAAATAGTTCATTACTTATCACACATATTACATACATAACCCATACTACTTATTTACCAAGCCTTTTTCTCGGACATTCATTCGCTCGATGTCCTTCCATCCCATAATTAAAACATCCACCTTTCTTATAGTCGGGGCAACGAGGAGAGGTGTGTCCTTCACGAATGTGTCACTTGAGGCTCCATCTGGTCAATTTGGATTTTGAGCTTATCCTGCTCTTCTATTGTTTCCATTAACGCTTGACGCATCAACTTTTCTATCTCCCACAACCTTTCCAATGAAGAAACCTTGTTCTCCAAATCCTGCACCTCCGTTGATGCTTGGGCAGCTTCAACTTTAGTGTCTGAATCACTATCTGTCAAATCCAACATTTCTGGATCTGATGCTACGTTTTTCCACGATAGCCACCTCGTCCGATTTGGGTTCCTAGTGAGCTTCTATTTCATCTGTTGGCCTCGATATTAACTCGGGGTGTGAATATGATCCTTCTTATTCCACATATCTTTCTCACCAGACATCTACATACATAAGTTACCCTCATTAACATATAGTATATATACACAGCAATCAAGAGTTCTATATACGTTGTCTCTTATTTTGATTGACGATAAATTTATTCAATTCTCATCAACGCCTATCTTCGCTAGAAAGGCGCTCCATCCACTCTGCATCGAATCGCATGAAGGTGATGACTAAAGCACAGTCCAAGGTATATATCCGGTGTCTTTGGCTTCTATTTCAACCTTCAATTTGTCTTATCTGAATATCTCCCTCTGCTCCAACCTCCCTCATAACTCTCGGCTAACTCTATACTGCTTACAACATTCACACATATCATTACATGGTACCCAATACACCTCTCACAAGAGTAAAAGTTTTCAAATTGTCTTTGAGGGGTCATATAGACCATGAACACATAGTTTTAACGGTATTCATACCACAAAACAAAACATTACTCCGGTATGTTTACAATCACAAAGAAGGTAAACTACCATTAATAGTACTTTAGGTGATTAGCCTATTGTACCCCTACGTCATGCATAACGTATTAATCATACCTAGCGAATATTTACGCCCATTAGATTGGATCATTTATCCAAACAACATTGTTCACCTCGGTCTTATCATAGGATTCCGCATCAAACAATTTGGTTCGGGAAATTTCTTTCAATGAACACTTAGAGTTTTCATAAACATTAGTCTAAATGATTCAAATAGCATAGACTCATATCAATAATTCACTTCAATCAAATTATTTAGATGTAGCCCAAACCCGTTGCAAATTAAACTTTTGAAAACATTTTTGAGAATGACGCCATGATGCCGTACTATATTAACAATCCGTTGAGGATGCCGTCATTGTATAACTTTGTCATAACACATCATACAATAGTGGAAGCAATGACCAAGGTCAAATTCACACTAAGTATTCTGTATTTACAACTCCATCATATTTTTATCATCTACGCTTTTGAGTTACATGGTACATGAGTGATAATTAAAACAAATTTTGATATTTTAAATCATTTGCGTCTAGCCAAAATAAGTAGCATAGGTAGTACTTTTAAAAGTTTTCAAAAATGATTACGAGTCTACATTTTTGTTTTCAAAAGCACATAGTGCGTATTTAGCTTGATGTCAAAAATTTGAAGTTTAGCATAGCTAGGAGTTTAGGAAAACCTAACACCTTCACTAAATATCATTTACTTAACAATCTATCATGCCTCGTAATCCATAACACTCCATTCACACAAAAACTATACCCAGTTCATCAAACCACACTTATGAGTTCATAAATTGCCACAATCATATGAGTTTAAGAACTTATCCTAATCGGACCTTTCAAGGCGTCCATTCATTTGAGGGGTTCATAAACATTTCATATAATTATGAGTCAAAAATGTCTCATAGGTATGAGTTTTAAGAACTCGAACTTAATATTATATTCTCTATCTATGACCTATCTACCTGTTATACACTTGAGAATGGAGTCATCCTCTTAATGTGCATATAACAAAATAGCGATTACAGAGACATTTCAATGATTATCGATTGCGGAAACTAAGTGGTTTTTACACCAAGTACAATTCAGCTCCCATACGAAGAATCATACAACTCAGCTGTCGACATGAGTCCTCAATTGAATCCCCATCTAACACTAACCCCATTCTCCATACGAATTTAATTCGTATTTATAATTCTCTTCTGGATTTGTACCAATTGATAGTACAATTCATACACAGCAATCTTGCTGTAAACTTTCCAATCATCAAATTGATTCCTTCTGGCTGTCATAGCCTTATCAGATCACGGGGTGATCTCATCGTATATATTACGATTTAGTTCTATATCTTGATCGTTTTATCTTACGATCTCTCATAATCGCACTTTTAGTCTTTTAGACTCAATCTATTCCCTACCACTCTTTGTTTAACTTTATAATCGAGTTAGGGAACTCGTGTCTTTACACTCGTAGAGATTCATCTTTGAATCTTATCGACCAACTAACTCTATATGAGTTAATACTTATCCTAATCATTGCGGTTATTAGTCTCGGGTATTCTTACCTAAGCTTCATAACCAACGACTTTGATACCAGACTGTGGCGACCCCAAATCCAGTGTACTTGAAACCCGAACTTCGGTTCCCCCGATACCATTTCTTTAAGTGAATAATACTAAATAATAATACATTCGAACTTAATTTACATACATCAAAGTTTACTTCCCAGTGCACGTGACCTTCAAATACATTCCTTACAATACTTGAATAGATACCAATACAACTATAACCATTAACTCATAATACACACTTATTCAATCGACTTTCCTTTTCCTTTGTTCGTGCACGAGCCTTGAGTTGCTTCATACATAACTTGAAAATATTTAATTTAAGCATGGATGAGCATTTAAGTGCCCAACAAGTAATAGCAATTATATATAAATTTGAAAGAATATAAGTATTCTCTTTACATAATACTTCTACAAATGAATTGAAAGTTGTGAAGTAATCTGTCTTGATAAAAATTCACATAACAACTCTCTTTCAAATTCTTTAAATTTGGCTCTGCTCTACCCTTGAATAGGGTTTAAGAAACATACTATGAACATTCTTTTCATTTTCGAAAAGGTTTAGCGTAATTCTATCCTCAAAAAAGTCATAACTTACGCACGCGGAGGTGATCACCAGATTGTACCTGTATTGATCAATACTACATAACTTGAAGCGAAATTCATCATTTCACTCTATCCTACTACAAAAAAATCTTCCCATATAGGGATGTTCATACATGCACGGTTCCAAACCCAAGGTTTTAATCTTGCTCAACAATAATATGTAATTCAACATATATATACGGGTAATTGACAAAGGTGTATCAACATGTGAACAAATGTCATGATTATCCAAGTGGGGACACTTGTATAACCATTTATAAAAAATCAATGAAATGAATATATATACGAGCTAACATGTCTATAATCAAAAAAGTACATAATGCATGCGAGGATAAAATAATTCGAAACTTACTCATGTCCATTGCATAAAGGAAGTGCAAAGGTAGGATACTTGCCTAATTCGCTGATTACAAATCTCAACTTAGGTTTTATCTCTTTATCACAACCTATCAATAATCAGATCATTCGTTCGATTAGAACAATATATCTTAACACGTAGTACTATCTATTACAGTCAGCACATAGTATAATCACATAATCACAGTGATCATACTTTTAGTTCATATTCTATACTTGAAATATTTTTATACATTTTTCAAATATCTCATCCATGCTCTTACAAGTAGTCTTTTTCTTTCTTTTATAAGGTCCGATATCATTTGTCGTCTGCATCGCATGACTTTATCGGGTAAATCATTGAGTCTAAGACTCTTATTCTATACCTCAACATCTGTAATTATCAAACATCTTATTTTTAATCATTTTCGCAATTTCAGAAATTGAAAAATTTAAAATAATTCAAATCTGTCACTAAAGGGCCTATAGTGATATAAGCGTTACTATAGGTGTTCTTCTTCAAATTCGAACTTCATAATCGGTTCTCAAATTCACTAGTTTGGTAATTTATAACTTTCAAATAGGAATCATAATTAAATGATTTAAACATTAAACAATTCCATTATCATTAATAGTTTAATTAATACTAAACTATTAATGAAACCATTACTAAAATATAAAAGTTATTTATAATAACTCAAACTATTTTTAAAACATTTATATTACCCAAATAATTACCATTAATATTTAAATATTAATGTACTATCTATCCAAATATTAAAAGTCATTAATTATAACTTAAAATATTTTTAAATCCTTAATATCCTCTTTAAATGGGTTTTAAATAAGTAAAACTATTTTTAAACTTTTTATTTAATATTAATCATTAAATAAACTAAATATCATTAATATTATCTTAATATCATTAATATTTAATTATTATTGAAATTATCATTAAAATTTCTATTTTATAACTTCAAATATTTTTAAATACCTTATTTTCATTTAAAATGATTTTTATAATATTAAAATCATTTTTAAACTAAATTATTTAATATAATCATTAAATAAATTTAATATCATTAATAATTATTAATTAATGAAATTTATCACAAAATATTAAAAGTCATCACAAATAACTCATTTACATAATCAATTCAAAGCCAAAATAAACATAGTAAACTAACTAGTTTATTAACAACACTAACTAAACTTCAAAAATTCAAACTTTAACTTACAATTAAAAATAATAACATTACAAAAATTAAATAAGAAACATGCGAAAATCACAATTCCATGCAGATTTGAATAACGCACTTCCACGCCAAAATTTAACTAAGGAGATCTTTATAAAAGTTCTCCCACAACAAAAGCCTTTCTCAAAAATTGGAGGCCTTATTGTTGGTGAATGAAACAAAGGCCAAGCCCTTCTATTTATAGGTTTAGAAAATGGTGAAGTTCTCAATTTAGTCGATGTGAGACTTGGTTTATACTAATTTTCAATAGCTCACTTTGCGATTTTCTAACGCATTGCTCATAACTCCGATTAATCTGATTTTTGGATATGTTATACATGGTATGTAAGACTATTTTTAAAAAATACTGAATTACCCAATTCGGGTTCATTAGGTAGCCCAAAAGCGGAAGCGTCAAAAGTGGACGTTCATAACAGTTTTCAATCTCGTTTCAGCTTTACCCTCTTTTGTTAAAACAATCATAACTCTTTCATTTTAAAACATTTTTGAGTAATTCTCGAGCCCACGCGAAGCTAACTTCTTGGGCTACAACTTTTATTCTTTGACCATGTCCAAATTCCGAACACATCAGCCCAGAAATTCCGTTCAAATGGACTGCACCGCACTTGTTAGGAAGTTTTGACACTACTACTTTGAAATGTCATAACTCTCTCCTCCGATATCGGATTTAGTCCGCTTTTTGAGTCTATGGAAAGCTTATACGATGTACTATAACATACTAAAAGCCCAGAAGGTTTTGGAAACATTAAGCGATCGAAGCAAAGTGTCCCGAATAGCACATCCCGTCCATTGCTGACTTTTAGTTTTGAGAAATTTGACACATTTCCTTCCAATCAAGTAATTCCCTCATCAGAGGTCTGAATGAGGTCATTCCAAAGCTTATGGCTTCCTAACTCAAGTACACTACAACATATCAAAAGCCCGGACCTTTTAAAGCACAAAAAGTGGACGAGAATGCCCCCCACTACGGACTTCCCAAAAATAGTTTATCATGATCCACAACCATGTGTGACCATCTATAACTTCTAATCTATACATGATATGGACTTGATTCTTTTTGCAGATTAAAGACCACATATCGGGCTACACATAACAACTTTTGAAGAACAAAACTCATGATCGAGAAAAGAGTTATGGCCTCGACATTTGGTGAAAAATAATGTAATCGGTTTTTCAACTTGCTTAAATCTTCAAATTCGTGCACTTTGATGTTATGGGTCTTTGATTTATCAACCCATATCATCAATTAACATTCTATTACACAACTTTAAATAATCAATTGCATCAAATAACATCGAATCAAAGGATTTCTAGGTTTAGTGTTCTTATACCCTTTTTTGCCAAAAATTCTTGATTCTTGCTTACGATTTGTTATGGGTGATGGTTGGGCTTTGTTTAAGAGTGTATGGGCAATCTTGTACAAGGCAATTAAATGTAATATTTAATCACTAGATTTAATTCTTATAATTTACCAATTAACTTCTATCCTTTGGTAAATTAAAACACTTATACAATAATATCGAAATTAAAACCCATTAATTAAAATTAGGGTTTCTCAACGTCATCAATTAGGGTTTCTAATTGACCATTAGTGGTTCTTTAATTATCGTGTATGTTACTAACACGTCATGCATTCTGATTTCTAATTTCAACCGATTAGGGTTATAATAATTAAGGTTTGTCCTAATTATCGACGTCACAACATGATAATTAGGGGTTTCTTCTAATTACAGATATTCTTATTCACGGTAACTTCATATACACGAATACTACTCGGAAATATCCCATAAGCGAAGTTTAATAATTAGGGTTTCACAAACACGGTAATATGCTATGACCTAATTTAACCGTCATTGCTTTCAATATTATCTGTCTGCACATACCGATTACATAATTATGGTATTGTAAAATCATTATATAAATAATATAATATTATTATTCTCATCTCTTGATCACAATCCCAATCCGAGGTTTGGATCTCATGTCCGACTTATTCTTCGTATACTGAGATCAATAATCAAGTTAAAATAATTAACTTAAATATTACGAACAATTCATATAATAAAATATTTATTATATAAATCTAATTATCACTTCATATATTATTTCCAATCATGTTTTCATGGAAAGTAATTAATAAAAACATTTTAAACTGTGAAATTTATTAGCATATAATTTGTGGTAATTATTAATTCCAAAATTATTTCTAATTTTTCAAGTAATAAATGTATTCGCATTTATCGTTCACTTTACTTGACACTTAGTCTCGTCATTAAATAAAAAAAAATTTATACTCAAAATTTCTTATTTATTTTATATAGAAATTCTCGGGTTATTACATCAACAGCTTTAAATGGATGAACACTCGTTTTCCACCGATAAAAATATAGCCAAATATAAGCTCACAAGTGTTTACAATGAGAAAGCACTCAGTTTATAGTGTGTACAGAGCAAATTTGATAGGGCTTCCTCGCCTTTTCTTCTTTCAAAATGGCCACCCCTAAGCCCTCTATTTATCGAGGGGGGAGCCGCATGTGTACCTGTGGTAGCCACATGTATACCTGCGGCTGCCACAGGTACAACTGTGACTGCCCGGGGTGCCCCAGGCTCCACGGGTTCCGCCATTTCAAAGTACGTGCATGCATGCAATGTGATGTCCACTCAAACTTTCAGAACTTCAATCTGGGCATTTGATCGAGGTGTATAAGACCTTTTTTGGAGTGCTGTTGTCGAGAGCTACACAATGAAATGCGATTAGAGGTTATGCGAAGTCAGGAAGATGGGACCATGCCTTTGGTCTTCAAGTCTTCAAATTCTATCCGGTGTGCTGTCCTGTGTGGTAGTCACTCGGGATTGGAGTTATTGGTTCTTGTAGGACACTGCTAGGTAGAATGTATGTTGAAATGTGTTGAGATGGCACAAATGTAGGATCGAGGTGGCAAAATGATGATTTTGACTCTTACCAGGGTTATCTCCGGTTTGGGCTGATATAGCAGTCGTTGCTTAGGGTTATCTCTGAGATTGGGCTGCTACAAGTGCTGAATTTCCTTAGGGTTATCTCTGAGGTGTGCCTGACCTCCCAGGGTTTTCTCCGGTACTAGAACTGAGTGCCTCGGGGTTATCTTTGAGGTTAAACCTGACTGCAAAGGTTGAAAGGAGCTTTTTCGGGGTTATCTCCAGAACTGCAACTGCACTCCTCGGTGTTGTTTCCGAGGTTGGAACTTAAACTCTCAGTGTTATTTTTGGGATGAAACTGATTATCTCGGGATTATCTCCGAGATGAAAGAACTTTCTCCGGCGTTATTTTTGGAACTTGAACTACATCCCTCGGGGTTATCTCTAGGATGGGACTGATTATCTCAGGGTTAACTCCGAGCTGAGATGGTAAAAATTGAGTATCCCAGGGTTATTTCCGGGATTGAGCTGAGCTGTCCTCCAGGGTTATCTCTGAAAGATGATTCTACCCTCCTACAATGTTAGTAATAAGAGTGCAAAAAATTTCGAGTGTCTACAAATGCCCCTCTTTATCATATTCATGCAATGCAATGGCATAGATAGGATAAAAAATACTAGACACTTGAACTGTAACAAGATAATCATGATGCAATGTACTACAACATGATGTATATGCATGATGTATGTGGTTTGTTAGATTGTTCTCCAACAAGATGTGATGACTATTTTCCCCCATGACTTCTGACGGGGATTGAAGTTATCACTAACAACCCTGATGAACTATCTTGGACGTGTGATCCAAAGTTCTCAGGAACTTCCAGGATGTTGACATTGGGGTTAACACCAAAGTCCTTAATCCTTGGTACAGACTTTACACTGAGGATGTATCTCTCATGTTCAAGAGACTCTGTGGGGATGTGTTTTGTCTGAAGAGACCTTGTATAACATATTCCATCATCGGTCCTCCCCGATGAGGATGGTCCTTCCTGGTTTGTGTTGCCAGGTCCTTCTATTGGTCTGTCGGAGTTACTGCCAATAGTCTATGTTGTCAGGGCTGCCTGACCCTCGCTGAAATGTATATCAACGGATACTATCATCAGACCATTCCCGACGCTTCGTTGGGTTTAACTGCTAACTGCTAACGTGTACATCAACGGATGAAATTCCTGCTGAGGACAGTATCAAGGCTGCTTGACCTTCATTGACGTGTGCATCAACGGATGAAATGGACAGAGTTTCCATTGGGGAAGAAAGGTTTTGGGGCTCAGACCCTGAATAGATGGCATCGGACCTTCGCGAGGTATTATCGAGTGTAGTTTGCAATAGTTGTGATCATCGGTATAGTGAACCTTGTGTCTGGGCGAATACCAATGAGTGACAAGTAGACCCGTAGTTTGGTCTCTGAAAACCAGGATTTCAGGCTTTTTCGCTCAATCACGTAGAATCTTTTTTCTTGATTTGGATTTTTATCTTGTGAAACCTCCTTTGCAATTCATATTGAACCGAACCGGAGGGGTGGGCCCCACCCAAGGGAGGTGAGGTACACCTACGACAGCTGCAGGTACACCTGCGGCCAACCGTAGGTGGCTTTAAGGCACTTGGTGCTTTACACAAGTCATTTTCATATTGCGCCACACAGTAAATTCGAGAGCTCTTCTTCAGATCTACTGAGTTCGGGCGTCTTTCTAAAAATTTTGTCACCGTACAAGTGTTCTACACTGCCCTGGTAACGTATGCATGTCTTCTTTTCCAGTTTTTATTCATTGGAAAATGAGTTATCACATGAAATGCTTCTAAACACATAGTAGTGAATATGCATGCTCATATGACTTGATAAAAAATATTTAACACAGTAAATGTTAGTATTTAGCCATGCTGAACATAATGATGTGAAAAAATTTGACTTTTGAAACAGTCAAATTGGCACCCTTTTTCTGTTATTTCTTATCCTATTTGAGGACAAATGAGCAAAGGTGGTAAAACAAATTAATCTAGGTAATTAAGCTACCCTTACGGATTTTGACTTTGATGTTATAATGCATATAGGATGTTTATGACTATGGGTAGGTGTGCTACTGAATGGCCACCTAGTCATGCCTATGTGCATGTGGATAGTCCAGTTTACAAAGGAGACTATGGTAAATTTTTTCCAAAATATAGGTATTGGGTAGTCATGCATTTTTAACTTTACTGTAGGTGTATGTTAAAGTAATGCATACATGCATATAGTCATAAAATGCATTTTTAAAAAGCTCCAAGTTAGAGTTTACCACACCCTTTCTGAGGTGATTTGGAGACTTGTGTCCTGATACATGGATCCGGATCAGCCGAGTAGTTCGCGCAGGACCACTTCAGGTTTGCAGAGGAGGGCTTCTGATGTGCCTTGACCCCGTTCAGTTAGACAACCTCGTCATCTGGCAGAGGCGGTGATATGTCCTGTCCGGGTTGAGGTACCGGATGTTTAAGACGAGGAGGAGGATGTACCGGTTGTGAACCCTGCTCCTGCTTCTCCTATTCCCCGTAGGGATTTCCCGGACATTCAAGTTACGATCCTAGAGCTTCTAGGTGATTTGAGTCGACACCCCTTGGTTTACTTGCATTCAAACGAGGTACAAGCTGGATTTTGATCTTCCTTCTTTCCTATTGATGAGGATTAAAGGATTCTGATGTTGATATGCTTTTTTGATGTAGGTTACTGGCTTTACGCAGCCTCGAAGGAACTGGTTCAGCATTCACTCTACATATCAGGCTCTGCATCCCGATTATCAAGAGATTGTGCATGGCTGGGGCTTCGAGGCGTTCTTTTCCATCCTCCCCCGTCGTTGTCCTTGGGGTTATCTCAGGGCGTTGTCTGAGCGCTGGTTTCACCAGACTTAGTCTCTCCATTTGTTAGACCGTGAGGTGATGATGACACCGATGGATTGGTGATTTTATTACCGGTATGGAGTTTGGAGGGGAGCCAGTACCTTGTATGGCGGATATTACCCTGACTGCCATTAGATCCTTACTAGGAGTCCCGGCTAAGGCGCTCAAAGGCAGGATAGTCAGTACAGGTCCTTTAAGCATAGATGCTACGAGCGGGCTGTTGAGTGAGCCCATGCCCGGTGACGTGAGAGTCAAGGATCGCATTCTTCAACGATTGTTCATGATAATCATTGGGAGATGCTTCATAGCAGATAACTCTTCCACGATATCATTCGCTTTGGTGAGCGCCACACGAGATGTGGACCGTATAGGAGAGTATGATTGGGGCTCCTACACCTTCGCCTACTTCCTCAGGGGCATGCGCATGTGTTCGCAGGGCTTGACGGAGGCTTGGCTAGGATTTTACCCATTTTTGCTGGTGAGTGTTTCTCTTTTGATTTCCCATGTACAGGTTAAGAGTGTTGACTAACAGCAGATGTTTGCCTTTGTGTTGGAAATTCTAGTCCTATGAGAGGCTCTAATGTTTGCGTCCTGTGAGTGTGTTAGGTTTAGAGATCTATCCACGAGGACGACGATGGCATCACTCCATACTAGTGGAAGTTCCTATAGCTGAGGGTTTCACCCATTGTCGTCTATAGTTGGAGTTGTTGACAGTTGATGTTATCACTTGGATTCCCTATTTCGGGGAGCATTTGACCGTTGGGTTTGAGGATGGGTACCCGAGAGGTGTCGAGGATGTGATATCCACTCATAGGATTTCTCTCTTCACAGATGGAGGATGGGAGCTCTATTTAGGAGTGCGTGTTATTAGGAGCACCATAGGGGAGATTCGTGTACCAATCTTGTCTCCTGCCAGGCGTTATTGGCCTGTATAACAGTCACCCGCCATTGATATCCCATTGATGGGTGTTGACGACTTTACACTGTCAAAGGGGCCATATACTCAGGTTATATTCAATATGTGGTAATCCCCTCGTACCATCGGAGCCGAGACCCGTGCCATGCAGTTTCTGATGCCCCCAAATTCAGGTACTTGAAACCCGATTTTAGTGCTACACGATACCATTTCTTTGAGCGGAATAATAATAATAATTTCATAAATATCAAACTTAATTTACATATCAGAGTTTTCTAAATCCCAGGTACGCGACCTTAAAATATTTCATTACATTATAGATAATAAATAACATCATCTTATTTAAGTCTAGCTATTACATAAGATAACACAAACTTATTCTGACAGCTTTTCTTTCCCTTTATTCCTGGAAGAGCCCTCTGGTTGGTCATACTTAACTGAAAACATTTAATTTAAGTAAGGATGAGCATTTGAGTGCCCAACAAGTAATAACAATTATAAATATTAGCTGAAAGGATTAAATATTTCCTTTGTACTACCCTTCTACAACAAATCAATGGTTGTGAAGTAATCTGAACTGATAATAATAACATAATAAGTCTCTATCAAATTTTTGAAACTACGTACTGACTATAAATAGGGTTAAGGTGACATACTATGAACATTGTTCTCAATTTTTGAATAGGTTTAGCAAAACTTCATCCGCAAACCGTCATAACTCACGGGCACGGGGGGTGATCAGTAGGTTATGCCCTGTATTGATCAATACTACATGCAAGAACGATATTATCGTTCACTCTGTCCGCCTTGGGCGCATAAAAGTTTTCCCTTGATTGGGATGTTCATACTTAGTCTAGAATCCAAACCAAAATAATTTTATTAGATACAAAAAAGTTTTATCATATTCAATAATATATCTAAATCTGTGTCTACTTGATCAAATAGCTTAGACGGCTTTTCTTAACGTATACATATTTGGGGTTAATATATATATATATATATATATATATATATATATATATATATATATATATATATATATATATCAACATGGGATTAAATATAATGATTATCCAAGTGGGGACACTTGTATAATCACATATAGAAATTAATCTAGCGTAATATATATATATATATATATATATATATATATATATATATGATTTACCATATAGTATCATGTTGATAATCAATGATCGGATATAACATATATAACAATAGGGTTAATAATCTAATACAATAATAATATAATTCTGAAACTTCTTACTCATGTCCATTGCATAAAGAAAATGCAAAGGTATGATACTTGCTCAATAATAAATGGAGTAAGTATAGGAAACTTGCCTTAAGCGTAGATTATCCACGTTTAATAAATCAACACTCTCGAATCCTATTTATAGTGTATTATAAGTACACGATGCTCATTAGCTAACACATTCATTGATCAAGCTCGACATGATTCAAGTATGCACATATGGTACAAAATCATCTTATATGGTTATCACGAAATCAATTATCTAGTTATTTCATAAGAAAATTAAGAATGCTCAAGTTTAAGGTATTTTCACCCATGAACTTTCATTATCTAAGAAAACACTGTCTTATTACTTAGTCCTCACATGTACACATGCATTAGTAGGTTTTAAAACATTTTTGGTAGTAAAGACATCATATAAGTTAACTGTCAAAAATCAGATTGTAGAAACTCAGATTCAGATGGCGAATTGTTATGGTTAAGCTTTAGGGCCTAAGTACATTGCTACTTGGCGAATTCTCGCCAAGCCAAGACTCAACTGTTGTCTTGTAGTTTCTGTCCAGCTCACACACAACATTCATACATAATATATTTTGTCATGTTAAAGGTCTTTTTCATGCATCTCAAGTCAATCTAATTCCCTTCTTTCATAATATAATTCCAAGTTAAACATTTCAACAAGTTAAGGCCATTCGTGGTTATGAAACCACAAAGTCTAACATGCTTGCCTTCTAAACACACAAGATAGTCATATAACTCACATTAAGCATGTTTGTGAGTATTCATATCACATGTGTGTAATTAACATCGTTTTGGTTGGAAATATGCTTTGTTTAAACTTTACATGAATTATGATACGTAAGTATATGGTATATATATGTTCAAGTTACATGGGCGAGTCTAAGAGTATCATCAAACGTTATCACAAAAGTCAGATTCTAACTTCCAAAGTAGTATGTTAACATTCGTATGCAAAGTTCGTATTTTCATTAGTAACTTTACTAGTAGGTTATACATGTTCAACACATATGGATCATGTATAGGGATATTATAGACATAACACGACATCTCAACCCTTTAGAATCTAGATATTTATGTGATGCAACTATGTTTTGAAAATATGTTCAAGTTTGCTTTTGAAACTATTTTAAACTTGAACAAGGTAATTTAACACATACAAGGCAACTCTTAAGGCTTTAATCATATGTAGTCAAGTCATGTTATCATGCTCACAAGGTCAGAATATAAAGCATGTAGTAGTCATGCATGTTAGCTCATTATACTATGTTAAACAATGTCTTTAATACAAATCCTAAGTAAAGTGGTCATGAGCTATGAATCCTATAAACACAAGTTAACGGGTTATTCATGCCTTTCTAAATCATACCAACATGCTTGCAAAGTCAGTATATGAACATAGCATACATATATCTTAAGTTCCTTTCAAAAGTCCTAATTCCATTTTAAACTCTACACCTTCGTTAATCATGTATGCTAATCTAAACACGCTCTCATAAGGTTAACAATACCTATATATACACATTAAACATATTTGCATGCTAGCTTAAGTCATAATAATTGGCTAACATTGATCGATTTTTTAATGTAAAGCAAAAAGCGGAACAGAGAAGCAATCAAGAAATTGCACAGTTGTGCCTCGATGTTAATCCAAGTATATTGCTGCCGTGTGTCTGGTTCGAGCTAAGAACGATGCCGCTTTGTGAGAACTTTAGCCCAACCACAAAAATTATAAATAAACTTGATTCTAAACATCCATATATCAGTTTAAACATGCTTGTATAATCATATAACAACTAATTAAACATTACTCAACCTCATCAACATCTAATTCCACATAATTAAGAAATTGAAATTTCAAGAATGGAGTTTAACAATAACTGAAAATGAAGAACGAAAAAGAATTTTATTCCTTTGCAATTTTCTTGCCAAATCACACTCCTTCTACTAATATATACACAATCACTCACACTATCTAAGCTTTCAATCCCACTACTTAGAAATTCTCAGCAATGGAATTTAGAGAAAGAGAGTTCATATTTATAGAAAATCTAATATACAGACAATGCATATGTTCATCAAATTAAACCAATGAGAAAGTTAGAGTACATGATGGTTAACAAGGAGTTGGTAATTGGTGGTTGGTTTCCATCATCATTCCCACTCCCCCCATAATCATCACCTAGATTGCTAGCTTGAGCTTGGAAGAAGGAAGGGATAATAGGCCTTAGCCTTGGTAGTTCACGTGAATGTGAAAATAGGGAGCATTTTGGACACTAAATTTGGGACAACCCAAATACTTAGCAATCTTGTAACACTTATACAATTTTCTACTCTTATGTTATATAGTATACCCATATTAACCATTCATTAGTTATAATTTAATGTCACTGCAATATGATTTACATAATTAATATTTCAAGGTAATAGATGTAATATGGAAGTGTAACATACATATAGTACATGTACATTTTATCACACTAGTATACTTTATTAAAATAATAGTTTATAATATGATCATGGTATGTTATTTTAATATACACCCACATACATATTATCACATACACCTTTCATCTCACATAGTTTCAATAAATCTTAATATATGGTTACTATCTATAGTATAGTCACATAAATACCACATTACACTATATATTATAGTTGCATTCCATATATATATATATATATATATATATATATATATATATATATATATAATCTATTTAATTATTGCACATTTGCACATAACATTAAATATAAACTTATTATATAATTTCTTTGGTATATAATATAGTTATTATTAGGTGTCACATTTCACACTCTTCTTAATGTAATTACTGAACATTGCTACATACTTGGCATACATGAATTAAATAAATAATACATACCCTAGTTATGCAATTTGCTTTACTCACAATAACAATTAATAATCACAATTTATTAATTAATTACCATAAATGTTTAATTGATATAACCATTAACAATTAACATTTCTTAATTGCTCACTTGGTAATTCCTTCGCTAATTAATGTTATTATTAATATTTCCCATCATCGTGACACACAAAGCTTTCCATGAGTCCATCACAAACTTCATATATTCTTCCATTATTCAATTATTTAATATAATTGAGTTAACTTATCTCAAAACCATTTATATTCGAAGAAATATTTATTTCCATTAACATTTTCATAAGTCATGGAAATTCTCGGGTATTACATCTCTCATAATAATTCTAATAATCATATCATATATACAATAATCATATATTCACGAAAAATAAATAATAACTATCTTTATTATCAAATTAATTTATTATAAGAATATAATCTATAATGATCAATAATTCCTTAGAAAGGAGTTATTTACAATTATTCATGTAATAAATAATTTTATCTATCACATATATACATATACTTTACTTTGCACATATTCCCACCCTTATATAAAAAGAAAAAATTATTCGCAAAATTTCTTATTGAAAATATTGGGTTATTACATCCACCCTCCCTTATAAGGATTCCGTCCCCGGAATCACTGCTTTAACACCTATAGACACTAGGGCAAATAGCATACGCAGTCATTTCAAGTAGATCTCGATCAGATTTGATCAAACTGATCTTTAACTACTCAACATAAAGCTTGTCTATCTAATTCTACGGAAATTTGATTTCTAACAGAACTCAAATTTCTCCTTCAAAATTTCTTTATAACTTAATTTACTATATTTAAGAAAAATCATATATATGAAAATAAAGTTCGTACGAATAATACCCGAAGTTCCATCCACGGCTGCTATGGTATCCTAAACGGTCATATTGAAGACTCTTGCGGTTGATTTCGTCGAAGTTGGTCCCGTTATCGCCATTGTTCGACTGCCTTTTCCTGCATTCACGCTCCCTATAACCATTCTCCTTTTTGGACAGTCCTTCACCTTACGCTTCGTGGATCTACACAGAAAACACCCATTGCTCATCCTAGGATTGGGGAAGTTAGGAGAGATGTGTCCCTCCTACCCACACTTGTAGAACACAAACTTACCTTTAAGACACTCACCTGAATGACTCTTCCCACAATTCTTACACTGCACAGCAAAATACTTAATCAAACATAGATTCATATTCATTTAGCAATTTTAAAATACTTTACATAGCATAACACATACTGCTTTAAACATCCGATATCCCTTTATGACCATAAAAGTTGGGAATCGCTACTACAACTTATACCAAAGTTGGGATTATTACAATACACACGTACATTACTAAACATACATACTTAAATACTAATTCTACCTATTTCCTACACCTTTTTCCTGATTCTGGACAACCCTTCGCCTGACCTTCCAATCTGCAAATAAAACATGCACCTAGTTTATAGTCGGGACAATACAGAGTGGTATGTCCCTCATAGCCGCAAAGATAACATATTCTTTTCCCTTTCTTCTTATCAGATTTTCCTAAGTCATGGTCTTCTATGTTTCTTTTCCCCTTATTTCTCGGACCTGCACACGATGTGTTGCTTGTGGCTCCCATCTGATCAATTTGGATTTTAAGCTTATCTTGTTCTTCCCTTATTTCTAGTAAGGCTTTTTGTAACTGACTATTTAGCAGTTTTTCTATTTGCCACAGCTTTTCCAGAGAAGAAACCTTGTTCCTCAGATTCTGCACCTTCGTTGATGCTTGATCAGCTTCAACTTTAGTGTCGGAATCACTATCTGTTAGTTCCAATGTTTCTGGGTCCGGTATTATATTTTCTAAAATGATCACCTCATCAAGGTTATCTTCAACGCGAGCCTCTACTTTAGCTATTGGCTTTGATATTGGCTCCTTCTTTACGATCTTAGGGTATTCTAATCCTTTTCCTCCTGACATCTACACATAAATTATCCTGATTAGCATATAATATATACACACAGCAAGTAAAAGGTTTATATAAGTTATCTTTTATTTTTATTTGACGATGAATTTATTCGATTCATCTCCTTTTAAACTCTATATGAGTTATTTGTACTTTCAACGTTTTCCTCTACTCTAAGGTTATAGCCTAAGGTCTACTCCCACTTATGGTTTCTAACCCTAAAGCTCTGATACCAACCTGTGACTATCATGGTGCTTCCAACCATAGCACCTCACAGTGGTACCTATCAGCTTGCCACCGATTTGTTTGGCGTCCCCTACGGAGAGTCTGGCTTCGGTGCATTCCACACAAGGAAGTCACCAGCGAGAGGCTCGGGGATCTTTACAATTTCATGCTTATGGCTCTGATACCAACCTGTGACGCCCACAAATTCAGGTACTTGAAACCTGAATTCAGTGCTTCACGATACCATTTCTTTGAGCGAAATAATAATAATAATGTCATAAATATCAAACTTAATTTACATATCAGAGTTTTCTAAATCCCAGGTACGCGACCTTAAAACATTTCATTACATGATATATAATAAATAACATCATCTTATTTAAGTCTAGCTATTACATAAGATAACACAAACTTATTTTGATAGCTTTCCTCTCCCTTTATTCCTGGAAGAGCCCTCTGACTGGTCATACTTAACTAAAAACATTTAATTTAAGCAAGGATGAGCATTTGAGTGCCCAACAAGTAATAACAATTATAAATATTAGCTGAAAGGATTAAATGTTTTCCTTGTACTACCCTTCTACAATAAATTAATGGTTGTGAAGAAAGCTGAACCGATAATAATAACATAACAATTCTCTATCAAATTTTTGAAACTACGTACTGACTATAAATAGGGTTAAGGTGACATACTATGAACATTGTTCTCAATTTTTGAATAGGTTTAGCAGAACTTCATCCGCAAACTGTCATAACTCACGGGCACGGGGGGTGATCAGCCTGTTATGCCCTGTATTGATCAATACTACATGCAAGAATGATATTATCGTTCACTCTGTCCGCCTTGGACGCATAAAAGTTTTCCCTTGATTGGAATGTTCATACTTAGTCTGGAATCCGAACCAAAATAATTTGATTGGATACAAAAAGGTTTTATCATATTCAACAATATATCTAAATCTAGGGTTCAATAGGTATATATATATATATATATATATATATATATATATATATATATATATATATATATATATATCAACATAGATTAAATATAATGATTATCCAAGTGTGGACACTTGTATAATCACATATAAAAATTAATGAACATAATATATATATATATATATATATATATATATATATATATCGATTTACCATATAGTATCATGTTGATAATCAATGATCGGATATAACATATATAACAATAGCGTTAATAATCTGATATAATAATAATATAATTCTGAAACTTCTTACTCATGTCCATTGCATAAAGAAAATACAAAGGTAGGATACTTGCTCAATAATAAATGGAGTAAGTATAGGAAACTTGCCTTAAGCGTAGATTATCCACGTTTAATAAATCAACACTCTCGAATCCTATTTATAGTGTATTATAAGTACACGATGCTCATTAGCTAACACATTCATTGATCAAGCTCCACATGATTCAAGTATGCACATATGATACAAAATCATCTTATATGTTTATCACGAAATCAATTATCTAGTTATTTCATAAGCAAATTAAGAATGCTCAAGTTTAAGGTATTTTCACCCATGAACTTTCATTATCTAAGAAAATACTATCTTATTACTTAGTCCTCACATATACACATGCATTAGTAGATTTTAAACCATTTCTAATAGTAAAGACATCATACAAGTTAACTGTCAAAAATCAGATTGTAGAAACTTAGATTCTAGATGGCAAGCAATTGCGCGCCATAGCTAAAGTTTAGGGCCAAGTAATTGCTTTGCGCCATCCTCCTGCCATGCCAAGACTAAATTTCTTTGCCTTTGTGGTTTCTATCCGGCTCATACACAACATTCATACATAATATATTTTGTCATGTTAAAGGTCATTTTCATGCTTCTCAAGTTAATCTAATTCCCTTCTTTCACAATATAATTCCAAGTTAAACATTTCAACAAGTTAAGGCCATTCGTGGTCATGAAACAACAAAGTCTAACATGCTTTGTAAGACCCCAACTTTTATGAATAAAGAATAATTTTCTCAAAATATATTTTTGAATATTATGGTGTGGATTTGATATAATGTTATAGTTGTGGATAATATTTACAAATTTTTCAAAGTAAGCAAGTGGTTATATAATATTCGATTGGTCGGGGAATATTCGTTTTAATAGGAATATTAAATACGACGACACACAATCATAAGTGGACCCTACAACGGAAGTATTGTCATAGTTAGAAAAGCACGTAATTATCATTTTATAAAAATAACGGCGAAAGTGTTACCGTTAAAACTGTTGAAGTACCCGGTAGTAAAAGTACAGTAATACGCATGGTTGCATAGTAGCACATGATATTGATTATTGATGCTTACGTGAGAAGTCACTCAGTTATACTCAATTATTGCTACAATAATTGCTGTATCATGTCTCTCATATTATTGATTCAATTATTGTCACAGTATCATCTGCATAATATATATTATTAAATCAATAATTGAGACGACAAAGTTATTCATATTATTATTTGCAATATTGACAATGTCTAAAAGTTCTGTCAAGGAGAGGTTTGGTCACCTAATTGCGCGCTAAGAAAGAGAAATCCTTATCGAAAAGCCCCCTCTTTCCTGGGAACGACCTGGTTGTTAAATATTGTGAATTATAATATTAATGATGAATAAGTACGTGTTGATTAAAGATGAATTGGATAGTTCCATTGTGTTGGAATTATTAGTTTTAGTGAAAATCGACATTTATTTCGATAATAATTAATGTCTGGAGGTTATATTGACCAATCGGGTAATTAACCGGATAAATGAGCAATTAATTCACATGATTATAACTATTTGTTCACATGTGTGTACTATTGATTCACATTCTTGTACTATTAGGGTAGGTGGTGCAAGATTGATAATACTTCCATGACTAAGTTAAAATGGAGGTATAGTTGAAGGTACTATACTATAATTCGTATTTTCACATGATTATAACTATTAATTCACATGATTGAACTATTGATTCACATTATTTACTATTAGGGAAGGTGGTGCAAGTTTGATAATACTTGCAGGACTAAATTAAAAATGAAAAAAAAGTTGGAGGTATTGTACTTTAATATTTTGAGCCTCAAAACGTGCAATTATCGAAACTATATTTTCCTATAAATAGAAGCTCATTCTTCTTTCATTTCTCACCAATTCACTAAAGCTTTAGAGCAATTATTATAGAGAGAAATTTTAGAGAGAAAGAAGAAGAGAAGTCTGCTACCTCACTATTCCAGATCCGATCTTCTTTTTAAGTTAAGGGTATTATTCTTTCGTATTCATGAAGAGAGTTATTTTCTTTCAATACTCGTAAGGTTGTTATTCCATTCTTTATTATTATGTTGGAATAACTTTTGTCATGCCAAGTGCCGCATACATGGTGAAATTCTTACATTATTCCATTCTTTATTATTCATTGGAATAACTTTGCCTCATACAAATTCATCGCATGCCTAGTGAATTCTCGTTGTTATTCCATTCTTTATTATTTTGTTAGAATATCCACATGCGTATGCGGATTATGCATGACTGGTTACATTCTTTATTATTACTTTGGAATATCACATGCATGCTTGGTTACGCATTTGACCGGTTCCATTCTTTATTATTACATTGGAATAACACATGCATGCATGGATTAAGCACGTCTGGTGAATTCTTCTATTATTTCATTCTTTATTATTCTGTTAGAATAGCCTGTCTATGTGGATTACCGCATGCATGGTGAATGATCCTTTGTATTCATTCCTTATTAAATTGTGGATATGATTTGTCTACGTGGATTACCACATGGCGGGCAAAAATCCATTTGCGGTTTCATATATTCTATTATACTCAGTTGGTTAAAGTGTTGGCTTCTATACTCCATGAAATTAGTGGAATATCCTTGATATTTGCGCTTCATCCAGTGTCTTTTCATGGAAATATTCTTCTGAGCATTCTTGAATTTTACTCCACAAAGAAGTATCATGTTGACAATTTGGACGTTATTGATTTCTGGATAAATTAAAATTATAAATCTTTAAAATTTATCCTTGAACTTGTTTTATTGAATTATTATGTCATTGTCATCATCCTCATGCTTATATTGTGATGAAAGTCATCTTTGGCTTACGTGCATAGATGGACTTGGTATGATTATGCCCAGGGATTATTCGGTATAATCATGACCGTAATGTGACGAATGATGTGGTAAAAGTCCTCATTGCCCTGTAGTTCATTGATGAATAGTGGTTGGTGTTATTATGACCAGGGATTATTCGGTATAGTCATGACCATTGATGATTACATAAATATCCTTGGCTGTAATGCAGGGATGATTCGATTTTATTTATTAAGTTGAGTCTCAGTGATAAAGTTGATGAAAAACTTTTTAAATCATAGAAGATAGTAGATTTTATGCTCTACTTGACTCTTCTAATGGATTGCTTGTTCCGCTGCAGTTAAACTTGTTGTCTATTATCAGTTTAACATTGTTGAAGGCTAATGATAATTTATTCTGCATTATCTTAGTCATAATATTTCTTACTGGGCTAGTTGAGCTCACCCTTTTTTTTCTTTGTTCTCTTCGTGAAATGAGAACGTAGCCAGGACTATTTGGGGAACGGAGTTACGGTCCAGATGATAGCATTAGTAGTCCTCACTATTCTGTTAAATAGTGTGACAATAAATATAATGAGGACTCCATTGAGTGTGGATATTGTCTAGATGACAATATTCTTATTAAAACTCTTAGATTATGTTTTGTCGTATTTTACACGACTGTTGTATAATTAAGTTGTATTTGAATTTTGTAGCGTCTTTTCCCAAATAAGCATACTGTAAATGAGATGGTAGTGGCTTTAATTCCAACACCGGTGGCTCTTCTATCGAGGGTTTAAACTTTTTACCTTCCGTTTCGGGCCTCTCAAGGGTGTCGAATGATTGATTGCTTTTCCGGAAGACAGATGTTGTATCTAACCATTTGGCATACTCAATGTCCTCTTCAATACTGCAGTCGTCTGTCCCGAGAAAAATGGATTCAAGCGGGTCCTCCGAATAATTTCCACTGAACTTGTGATTAACCAATTCCTCCATGATATCCACCCGCATACACTCACCTTTTTCTTTCAGATAAGACATTGACTTGAAAACGTTAAAGGTGACCTGTTGATCTTCAACCCGCATTGTCAATTCACCTTTTTGCACATCAATCAAAGTTCTACCCGTTGCTAAGAATGGTCGCCCAAGAATTATTGGAATTTCGATGTCCACTTCACAATCCAAAATAAAGAAGTCCGCAGGGAAAATGAATTTATCCACTTTAACTAAAACATCTTCAACAATACCTCGTGGATATGTAATCGATCTATCCGCTAACTACAAACTGATATTTATCGGTCGTGGAGCCTGAAGTCCAAACTGGCTGTAGACGGACAATGGCATCAAATTTATACTGGCCCCCAAATCACACAATGCTCATCCTGAAAACTGATTTCCAATTTCACATGGTATATTAAAGCT
This sequence comes from Panax ginseng, assembly GCA_020205605.1. Lineage (NCBI taxonomy): Eukaryota > Viridiplantae > Streptophyta > Magnoliopsida > Apiales > Araliaceae > Panax > Panax ginseng. The sequence continues at coordinate 77,146,160 of CM035133.1, read as the reverse complement.
ACCTGGATCCTTAAGCTTCGGTGGTAACTTATTCTGAATAATTGCGCTGCATTCTTCAGTCAATGCTACTGTCTCAAACTCACCCAATTTCCTCTTTCTTGACAAAACCTCCTTCATAAACTTAGCGTAACTCGGCATTTGTTCCAAGGCTTCGACAAAGGGATGTTGATATGCAGTTTTTTGAAGATATCCAAGAATCGTGAAAACTGCTTATCCAACTTGGATTTCTGAAACCTCTACGGATACGGTATGGGAGGCATTATAGTGGTTAGTTTCGGTTCTTTATGCTCTAAGGTTTCATCTTGACGTTTTCCAGTGTCCACAACTTCCTCAATTTCAATTGATGCCTTGTCCCTTTTTTCCCCATCCTTGACTGTCTCTTGCAATTCCTTTCCACTTCATAGAGTTACGGCCTTACAATGCTCATCTTTGCTCGAATTTTTCTCTGTGTCACTCGGAAGTGTTCCAAGTGGTGGATTATTCATTAAGACGCTTATTATCATCCCACTTGATTTTCCAGATTCTTGATCAACGCACCTTGGCTTTTCATATTCAGCTCTAGTTGATTCAATGCTTTATCTTGTTCCTCGTTCTTTTTCTCAGAAGCTCTAATAAATATCTCCAAGGTTTCTTCCAAACTTGATTTTCTCTCTGGTTGTTGTTGAGTCTGATTTTGAAACCCGAATGTGTTTTGTTGTTTTGGCGCTTGAGCTTGAGCTTGATTATTACTCCATGAAAACCCCAGATGATTTCTCCAACCTGGATTATATGTGTTTTGATTCGGGTAAGGTTGGGTAGATCGACTATAACTCCCTACAAACTGTGTTGATTTAGAATTTATGGAGCATTGATCCGTAGCATGACCCCCAGCACATAATTCACAAACCATCGCTACCTGCTGTGTGGAATGTGGACGCCATATTTCCATTTGATTAGCCATTGCGGCCACTTGTGCTGTTAATGCTGTTATCGCATCTACATCATACTTTCCCGGTGTTTTCGGAGGATTAGACCTAGTCATAGGCCATTGATAGTTGTTGGTGGCCATTGTCTCTAACAGCTGATATGCCTCATCAAAACTTTTAGACATGATCGTTCCTCCTGCTGCTGCATCAATACTGGCCCTCGTGGATGCGTGCAAACCATCACAAAATATCCCTAACTGCATCCACTGCGAAATTCCGTGGTGTGGGCACTTACGGAGCATATCCTTAAACCTTTCCCATGCCTCATATAACGATTCTGAATCAAATTGTGCAAAGGTGTGAATATTGTTTCGTAGTTTTGCCGACTTCACTGGTGGGAAAAACTTAGCAAGAAACTTTTGAGCTAAGTCATCCCAAGTGGTGATTGAGCCAGGAGGCAAAGAGTGTAGCCAACTTCGCGCTTTATCTTTCAAGGTAAATGGGAACATCCTCAACCTTGTAGCATCTTCCGATACATTGTTGAATTTGAAGGTGTCGCAAACTTCCAAGAAACTTAAGATATGCTCATTAGGATCATCTATCGAATTACCCCCAAACTGACATGTATTCTGTAGAATCTAAATTGTTCCCAGTTTAATCTCAAAACTGTTTGCATTGATCGTCGGCCTCCTAATACTCGACTGTATATCCGTGACATTCGGCATTGCATAGTCCCTAAGTTATTTATGGTCGTTCCCTGCCATGTTCGCTAGAAATTCTTGTTTTGCCAGTTCTTCTTCCACAGGTGACACTACACTAGTCGACTGCAATTTCCGAAACTTCCTTTAAATATTGTCTGTATAAGGAAAAAGTTCCTTTTTCGCCCTTGATCTAGTGTGCATACACTCGCAAAGAATTCCTACAAATACAAGAAGAAGAAAAACAAGTAACGTTTAAATTAAGACCGAATTGATTATAACTAATATGGAATTAATACTAATAAAGAAGTCCCCGACAACGGCGCCAAAAACTTGTTGGTTAATTTCACAATCAAAGCAAACGTGCAAGTATACACGGTCAACAAGTAATAAAGTGATAAGATAGAGTGTCGATCCCTCAGAGAATTCTAATTAATAAATCCCAACTACTAGCACTATATCAATCCAATTTTATTTAAACAACCATAAAATGTGATTTTTCAACTTAAGAACACTAAATTAAAATAATTTACAGAGATTATTCTAAAATAAAGTAAATAAACAAAACTAAGATTTGATTGAATTCAGATAAATAAGGATTAAGACTCCAATATCCCCAATTATGAACTATAAATCAATTATCCAATTATCCCAATTAGTATGTCTACTGAATTGTTAACAGGAATTCTCAAGTGCCAAAAGTCCTTTTTCTAAGTGATCAATTGCCTTCTATTTAACCCAGATTAATCTTACTATATTCCTATGCAAAACAATTGAATTAAACTCTTTTCAATCCCAATTCCTTATGTGTTACATGCGGCGAACAGATATTTCCATTCTATTCACAAACTTAATTATTCACTGTGCAAATAACTAAGTCACATGTCACCATGCCCAGTTCTAACCCTAGAATTCCTCTTTCAATTCCTTATAGAGTAACAAGGTAATTATTGGCCAGATAATTAATCAATCAGCTCAAAGCAAGATGAACAATTCACTTCAACATAAATAATTGGAATAAATCAAATAATCAATTCATAGCCATAAAAGGTTCAATTGGAATCTTAATTAAAGAAATTAGTTCATAGCGGAAATTAAAACCAACAATATTTGAAAAATCATCCTTAAAGAATTACACAAATTAAAAGAATAAAGAAGAGAGAAAAAACTCCAAGTGAAAATCTTCAAAATCTCCTCTTGCTTCCTTAATCAGCCTCCAATTGAGTAGAATAGTCCCCTACTTCAATAGAAATAATCCTTATATACATCTTACTTTGTCCCACAATCCTTTTCCAAAACAACCTCAAACATCCTCCAATTGAGTGGTCAAACGAAAAGTCAACGCACAAGCCTGGGTCAACCAACTTCCCGGCCCAGCGCCCCGGCGCTGGGATTAATACTGGCTAGAGCGCCCTGGCGCAAGTATGTAGAAAGTGACTATTATGCTCCTTTTCAGCTCAAATTCTCCCAAGTGTTCTTACAGCTCCCAAACCTGCAAATCAAAACATAAACATAGTAAAAATGCTACTAAAAGACTCGAGAATACACAAATCTAAGCCCAAGTATATCCGATTCATGGGTATATTACCCAATCATCACCAAGCCACAAAATGAAAGATTACCTTGGGACATGGCATTTATTCCAGACAATAGAGCTCCAAGAAATTGACTGCTGCCTCGTGCGAATTGATTCCCATAACTAGTTAGCTTTTATATTCTTCGTATCCTAAGAGTCCCAAAGTATCCTATCCATTTCTTCGAGAAGGAGGGGGAAGGAGAGCTGTGTTTCTTTCAAGATGATCATATCATGGTAATTGCCTTGAGGCGGACCTGTGTTGTTATTCGATAAGGAGGCTAATAGTAGCGTAATCGTTAAAACCCAGAGGAAGACATAAAAGATTGGGAAGGATTGATAGGTCGAAGTCGCTTTTAACCATGGGTCAAACCATAGGCTCAGTATTCTTGCCCATTACCAACACGATAGTGTAGGTGTTGAAAAAAGCAAGTGGTCAAGCTTCGTAACTTGTTTCCGGACCCATGAACATGTTGTTGTATTGCGAACTAGCCAAAAGGATGTATGTTTTAATGTGGTTGCTTTGATCCAATTAGCCCAAAGAGAATTTGAGTGAGGTTGAATAATGCGAACCAAGTGCTGGAGAATAAGTGCAGAATTCCATTCCACCAGATTTTTGATGCCGAGACCACCCTCAGAGAGGGGAAGTGAAATAGTGGACCAAGCAACCTTTGCACCATACTTGTCAAGAGTTGCTCCTTTCCAAAGAAATCTTGTTAAGATTGATTGGATATTTTTGAGGACCCCTTTTGGTAGCAAGAAGTGGGAGCTCCAGAAAACATGGATAGAACAAAGAATGGATCTGATAAATTGAAGTCTGCCGGAGTAAGATAGTACCTTAGAGGTCAAAGAAGAAGCACAGTTTGTGATCCTTTGGATTAAGGGGATGCAATCAGCCAGCGAAATCTTCCTGTACAGGAGAGGAACACCCAAGAATTTTGAAGGCAAGGTTCCAGTTTGGAACCCAAGGATGAGAGAAATATCACTAGCAGCTATGTTTCCCGAGTTTGAGAGGGAAAATGTCTTTTGTGGGAGTTGGGGATCAGACCAGAGTATAAGGAGAAGGAAAGAATGCATGAGTTTATGATAGAAATAGATTTCAAGCATGCATTACAAAAATCATGATGTCATCCACAAAGAATAAATGAGTAAGCTTGCAGACTTTAGCTTTCCAATGGTAAAGGAAGTCTGGATCAGAGGTAGCATTATTAAGCTTTAGAGAGAGCATTTCCATAACAAGCACAAAGAGAAAAGGAGATAAGGAGTCCCCTTATCTGAGACCTCTTGAACTACCAAAAAAACCGGCTAGAGTACCATTTACCTTAATGGAAAACTTGGCAGAGGTGACATAGGCCTTGATCCAACCAGCATAGCAATCTGGAAATTTGAAAGATCTTAAAGTGTCAAAAAGGAATTCCCATCTTACCATGTCAAAAGCTTTGGTGAGATCAATCGTGAGAGCACACCTAGCAGGACCAGAAGAGCTATGATAGCCTTTGAGCATTTCTTAGGCCATAAGAATGTTATCACTAATGCTTCTACCTTTCACAAAAGCAGATTGAGCTTTATCAATAAGAAGGGGAAGAACCTCCTTCAAGCGGTTAGAGAGAATTTTTACAATGCATTTGTAAATCTTATTGCAGCAAGAGATGGGTCTGAATTCAATCATTGAAGTAGGGTTGGAACTCTTAGGAATAAGAGGAAGAGTAGTGGAATTGAGGCCTTTAGAAAGTCTACTATTGGCAAAGAAGAAGTGCACAACCTTTATAAAGTCTGCACCCACAATGTCCCAACAACTGAGGAAGAAGTTGACATTAAACCCATCTGATCCCGGACTTTTGTTCCATTTCATGGATTTGAGGATCCCCAGAATTTCTAGATCAGTGATATGAGCAATCAGCTTAGAGGCTTGGGCCGAATTGAGCAAGTTAGTAGGAGTTATGGCATAATTATCAAACCTAGGATAGGGATCCTTAGAGGTGTTGAAGAGATTGAAAAAATAACCCACAACCACGTCTTCAATGTTCCTTTAACCATGAACCATATTACCTGCATTATCAGTGAGTGACAAAATCTTATTGGAATTCCATCGATTCTTCATCATGTTGGAAAAGAAACTAGAGTTTTGGTCGCCCAAAGCCAACCAGCTAGCTCTAGATTTCTGTTGAAGAAGAGTTTTATCTCTATCCAAGGCATTCCATTGTTGCTATTGACTGGATTTTTCACGAGCAAGAAGGTTTAGATCCAATGGTTGATCATTCAGTAGAGACTGCACAACGTGTAGATCCTCTTTTGCTGTCTTTACAAGCATGCTGAGGTTTCCATTGAGAATATTAAGAGATACCAAAGCTTGTCTAGTACGTTTCAATTTCTCAGTGAACACATGAAACGGATTGCCCGAGATTGATGAGGCCCAAACATTGCTAACCGAGTCCATGAAACCTTCAATCAGAAGCATATGGTTGAAGAATTGAAACTGACGTCTAGATTGATTAAGATGAATACCAGTTTGAAGCAGAGTCAGAATGGTCAGAAAGACCATGAGGAGCGTAGGTAACATGTGACATGCAGAAGATAGAAAACCAATCCGAATTCCCCATTGCACGATCCAATTTTTTGTGAACCGATCGAGCAGTTTGCATGTTCCACCAAGTTAATAAGGGGCCAACACCCCTAATATCATCAACCCCAACAGAGGTAATACAGGATTTGAATTCTTCCATCCCAATATGCCAAGTATCATTATCTTGATTAGTTTCCGTTAGATCCTTAATGACATTAAAATCACCCATCATACACCAGCTAGCATTGGGGGCAGAGGAGATTAAATCATTCCATAAATCTCTCCTTTCCAAATAAGAATTCAACCCATAGATGAAGGAGATCAGGAAGGAGGTGTCAATAAGATCAACAGATTAAACTTTACAATGTATTACTTGAGAGGACACAAAAAGGATATCAACAAGCCATAAACTTGGATTCCATACAACCCACATTCTACCATTGGAATGAGTATCATAGTTGAAGGCCCAATTCCAAGAATTACAAAGATTCCTAGATATTCTTGGAGCTTTACTTTGTTTGACCCGTGTTTCAAGGAGACCCAACATAGAAATTTTATTATCAGTTATTATCTTCTTAACATAATCCTGCCTAGGCTTTTATTGAGACCTCTAATATTATAGGATGCTAACATTAAGGAAACTAAGATGTAGGGGAGAGACCAACCTTTCCTTTCCCTTTCCTTTTCTGAGCAGCCTGCAAGTTAACGAAGCTAGAACCTTGTTTATTCTTAATTTCTTTTCCTTCCTTTTCATCAATAACCTTGAGTTTGGAGACAAGAAGGTTCGGACCAATAGGAGATTCATCATCCAAGATACCAGCATCATTTATTGGAGCAAAGGTATTGGAGATATGTAGAGCTGGTCCAGGGGATATATGTCCCGATCCTTGTTTGACACCTCGTGAGACATTAACCCAATCATTTTTAGGTGGAAGGAGGGGCGAGGCCAGAATGCCTGAAGTGTTGACATTAAGAGGAGTGGTAGAATTGATCAGGGCAGTGGTAGAATTATTGGTGACTTTCGGCACCCAGATATAGTTTGCTTTAGGGCACTTAAGATGAGAGTGTCCGAACACATTGGAAGAGGGGCAAGAAGGAGGTCTACTCTGGTATTCCACCTTGACTGGGACAAAGATGTTAGTCGAAGAGTCTTCATTTTTAACAGCTACACGGATTGAAGAAGGAAAGGTGAAAGAGGCTTTAACTTCTATGCAGACCCTTGCAAAATTAATGAAATCGTTTTTTGCAGTCATTTCATCCGTAAATAGAGGTTTCCCAACAGCATTGGCAATATAACTTATGCCTTCATCGGACCAGTATGAGAGTGGTATATTGGATAGCTTCACCCATATAGGGTCACATTCGGCCTTTGAGAATGATACACCTTCTTTCCATTTATGCAGGACAATGCCTTTAGACGCAAAATGCCAGGGACCAGAGGCAAGGATATTGTCACAATCAGAGATAGAGTCAAATTTGAAAATATAATACCCTTTGTTGTGTAAGTAGACCTCAAAAAGCCCAAGATGTCCCCGTAACCGTCTAACAATAGGTTTAACTACTTTGTATGGTAACGAGGACTGGAGAAAGTACCCTACTAGACTAGATGCCCAAAGCTTGCTACCTCTAGAAAACATATCATCAGGTGGGATGACAGTGAGAGTCTTATCAGCAGAGGAAGGAGGATGGTAGGAGAGAAGACGAGTCGATTTCCCAGAAGATTTTCCCACTATATCACTCCAAGATTTGGATGGCTCCTTAACCAACGCAGCAGGTATTTCACCTTCCTTAAGAAGGGTGGAAGAAGGAGTAGCTGGAATTTTGAAATGTGAGGGACCCTCTGACCTAAGAGCAGGAAAAGTCTTGTCCAGGTTAGACTTCTTAGAAAGGAGAGAATCATTTATCGGAAAAGAGTCTTCCCCCACGCAAACTATTGGAGAAATTGCACCCCCCAAGAAAGAGGCCGGAGGATTAATCCCAGACACCTTATGAGCTTTATCAAAACTAACAGTTTTCCCTTCAGAAAGGAAGGTTTGTACGTCATTAGATGAAATACCATGGGCAGTTAAGAATGACATAAGGTGAAGGTTTTTCCTTCTTTCAAAGATAGCATCTTCACGATCTTGATGAGAGAAATGTTGAAGTCAGAGAAAAAATCTCACGAGCATTTTCACCCAAAATAGAGCCCAAATGAATCTCCTCGTCGAGCTCAAGAGTAACTGAGTTTTCTGAGCTAACTTGGTTGCCCAGAGGAATAGGGAGGGCATCAGATTCTCCCATTTCCTCAATGCCAAGAGTAGGAGGAAGCGAAGAATGGCTAGGCGAATCCGGTTTGGAGACCCCATAAACATCAAAAGTATCCTTAGACTCACTACTAACAGAATTACTAGCTGAAAGATGATTATAGCTCACCATAGAGGCAGACCAGATCAAAGATAGAGAAGAGGGGAGGAAGAGAGGAGAAAAGGAAAGATATGAACAGAGTGCCAAACAGAGAAGCTCTAAGAGCTGGTGTGAAATTTAAACGGCCTGCTACTTTCTGAGATACCAACAGAAGGGGGGAGGGGGGTGAGAGAAAGAAGGAGGGAAGCAGGCCAGAAAGAGCAGAGAAGGGGGAAGAAGAGGGGAGATGACCGAAAAAGTTAGGTGTATGCCAGAAAATTTAGGTGAAGCAAAGGGGCGGGGGAAGTTTTGAAAAGGTAGAGAGAAGGCAGAAAGAAATATCTAGAGAGAGACATCTTTGAAGTCCAAACATCGATCCAGCAGAGTTTTCAACTAACTAGGAGAGTCTGATGTATAAGGATATTATAGACATAACACGACATCTCAAACCTTTAGAATCTAGATATTTATGTGATGCAACTATGTTTTGAAAATATGTTCAAGTTTGCTTTTGAAACTATTTTAAACTTGAACAAGGTAATTTAACACATACAAGGCAACTCTTAAGGCTTTAATCATATGTAGTCAAGTCATGTTTTCATGCTCACAAGGTCAGAATATAAAGCATGTAGTAGTCATGTATGTTAGCTCACTATACTAAGTTAAACAACTTCTTTAATACAAATCCTAAGTAAAGTGGTTATGAGCTATGAATCCTATAAACACAAGTTAATGGGTTATTCATGCCTTTCTAAATCATACCAACATTCTTGCAAAGTCGATATATGAACATAGCATACATACATCTCAAGTTCCTTTCTAAAGTCCTAATTCCATTTTAAACTCTACACCTTCGTTAATCATGTATGCTAATCTAAACATGCTCTCATAAGGTTAACTATACCTATATATACACATTAAACATATTTTTATGCTAGCTTAAGTCATAATAATTGGCTAACATTGATCAGATTTTTAACAGAAAGCAAAAACTGGAAACAGATATCGGCGCAATTGTCTTTGCTACTTCGTTAAATCTAATTAGCCTACGCTGAGTTCTCGGTTCAAGCTAAGAACAAATACCGCTCAATAGAACTTTAGCCCAACCACAAAAATTATACTCCCTCCATTCCAGGATAAAAGTCCTGGTGGACTTTTCATGCATATTAAGAAGATGAATAAAATGACAAAATTACCTATAATAATGTCATTAAATATGGAGAGAGAATTAGAATAAGAAAAGTATGAGATATTTAATGCTACGGGTATAATAGGAAAATATGTGTAAAAGTTTGGTTATTAAAGGAAAATGGACATTTAACATGGGACTACCCAAAATAGTAATAAGGACTTTTATCATGGGACGGAAGGAGTAAACAAACTTGATTCTAAACATCCATATATCAGTTTAAACATGCTTGTATGATCATATAACAACTAATTAAACATTACTCAACCTCATCATCATCTAATTCCACATAATTAAGAAACTGAAATTTTAAGAATGGAGTTTAACAATAACTGAAAATGAAGAATGAGAAAGAATTTTATACCTTTGCAATTTTCTTGCCAAATCACACTCCTTCTACTAATATGTATACAATCACTCACACTATCTAAGCTTTCAATCCCACTCCTTAGAAATTCTCAATAATGGAATTTAGAGAATGAGAGTTCATATTTATAGAAAATCTAATACACAGACAATGCATATGTTCATCAAATTAAACCAGTAAGAAAGTTAGATTACATGATGGTTAACAAGGAGTTGGTAATTGGTAGTTGGTTTCCATCATCATTCCCACTCCCCCATAATCATCACCTAGATTGCTAGCTTGAGCTTGGAAGAAGGAAGGGATAATAGGCCTCAGCCTTTTTGGTAGTTCATGTGAATGTGAAAATAGGGAGCATTTTGGACACTAAATTTGGGACAACCCAAATACTTAGCAATCTTATAACACTTATACAATTTCCTACTCTTATGTTATATAGTATACCCATATCAACCATTCATTAGTTATAATTTAATGTCACAATATGATTTACATAATTAATATTTCAAGGTAGTAGATGTAATATGGAAGTGTAACATACATATAGTACATGTACATTTTATCACACCGGTATACTTTATTAAAATAATAGTTTACAATATGATCATGGTATGTTATTTTAATATACACCCACATACATATTATCACATACACCTTTCATCTCACATAGTTTCAATAAATCTTAATATATGGTTACTATCTATATTATAGTCACATAACTATCACATTACACTATATATTATAGTTGCATTCCATATATATATATATATATATATATATATATATAATCTATTTAATTATTGCACATTTGCACATAACATTCAATATAATCTTATTATATAATTTCTTTGGTATATAATATAGTTATTATTAGGTGTCACATTTCACACTCTTCTTAATGTAATTACTGAACATTGCTACATACTTGGCACACATGAATTAAATAAATAATACATACCCTAGTTATGCAATTTGCTTTACTCACAATAACAATTAATAATCATAATTTATTAATTAATCACCAAAAATATTTAATTGATATAACCATTAACAATTAACATTTCTTAATTGCTCACTTGGTAATTCCTTCATTAATTAATGTTATTATTAATATTTTCCATCATCGTGACACACAAAGCTTTCCACGAGTCCATCACAAACTCCACATATTCTTCCATTATTCAATTATTTAATATAATTGAGTTAACTTATCTCAAAACCATTTATATTCGAAGAAATATTTATTTCCATTAACATATTCATAAGTCATGGAAATTCTCGGGTCTTACATCTCTCATAATAATTCTAATAATCATATCATATATACAATAATCATATATTCACGAAAAATAAATAATAACTATCTTTATTACCAAATTAATTTATTATAAGAATATAATCTATAATGATCAATAATTCCTTAGAAAGGAGTTATTTATAATTATTCATGTAATAAATAATTTTATTTATCACATATATACATATACTTTACTTTGCACATATTCCCACCCTTATATAAAAAGAAAAAATTATTCGCAAAATTTCTTAATGAAAATATTAGGTTATTACACAGTTTATGGGAGATATGGTTCCTGGATCCGTGATGATAATGGATTTGATGGCCTGTGTCTGAGATCTGAATCATTTGACACAGATTGACAGTTTGACCCAGTAGTTGGACTGAGCACATTTCTTTATCCAATACTTGGGCAGAGATCCTTCAACCTTTGATCCTTCAAGCTCTGGGGCTGGCCCCTCAGGTGACCTATATGGTTTTGCCGGTGCAGATTCTAAGACCCCAAATTTTATGAATAAAGATTTAATTTTCTCGAAATATTTTTTTTAAAATTATGGTGTGGATTTGAGATAATGTTATAGTTGTGGGTAATATTTATAAATTTTGCAAAGTATGGAAGTTGTATATAATATTCGATTGGTTGGGGAACATTCTTTTTGTCGGGGAATATCCGTACGATGGTACAATCATTGGTGGACCCCACAACGGAATTATTGTCGGATTGAGAAAACGACAAAAATATTTTTATGAAAATAACGGCGGAAGTTTTACCGTTAAAACTGTTGAACTACTCGGTGGTAAAAGTACAGTAATACGTGTGGTTGCATAGTAGCTGCAGTATGAATTATTGATGCTTACGTGAGAAGTCACTCGCTTTTTGTTCAATTATTGCTATAGTAGTTCTTGATAGTATCTCACGTTATTGAATTCAATTATTTGTCGATCGTATATATATATATATATATATATATATATATATATATATTATATATGAGTTTTGTTTTATTAGTATTATTAATGTAATAAAATAGAAAAGCTTTTTATATAAAAAAGTAATACTTTTATAAACTTATTCGATTTATTAGGCTAATAGTAAAATCTTTTTATATAAAAAATGTAATAGTTTTATAAAGTTATTTGTTTTATTAGACAATAATTAGAATATATTATATTTTATTATGCATAGTGTTTGCATAGTGTCTCGTATAGTGTTTCAGATAGTAAAACCTTTTTTATATAAAAAATGTAATACTTTTATAAAGTTATTCGTTTTATTAGATTATAAATAGAATATATTATATTTTATTGTAAACAATCTTGGACCTTCCGTTTAAAAGTAAATCAATCTGGACCATTCATGGATTGGTTACTATTCAGTCCATTCTTCTATAAATAGAAGCTCATTCCTTCATTATTTCTTACGAATTCACTGAAACTTTAGAGAGAGAAACTGTAGAGAGAATTCTTCTTCTATAATCTTGAGCGTATTTCTTTAGCGTTTAAGAAAGCTTTGAGCGTAGTGCAAGTTTCTTCAAGTATATCCCCGCCCTACCGTCGGAGTACTCTTCTTTATAAGGTAAGGGATATTATTTGTTGTACTCGTAAGGAGTATTATTTTTTTCATATTCATGAAGAGAACCTCTGTTATTCCATTCTTTATTATTCATTGGAATAACTCAGATACGCTGATTTCTACCCTATACTTGGTGAAATTCTTCTGTTATTCCATTATTTATTATTCTGTTGAATATCCCGTCTGTGGCGCTTTTTGTGGGACCTGGTTCCGTTATTTATTATTTTGTTGGAATAACCTGTTTATGCGAAGTACCGCATGCATGGTGATTTCTATTGTTATTTCATTCTTTATTATTCTGTTGGAATATCCTGTTTGTGCGTTTTACGTCAGACCTAGTTCCGTTATTTATTATTCTATTGGAATAACCTGTCTATGCGAAGTACCACATGTATGGTGATTTCTATTGTTATTTCATTCTTTATTATTCTGTTGGAACATCCCGCTTGCGTAATTTCACCCGATCTAGTTCTCGTTATTTATTATTCATTGAATAACTCGTCTATGCGGCACCGCATGCATGGTGATTTCTTTTGTTATTCCATTCTTTTTATTATACTCCATTGGTTAAAGTTTTGACTTCTATACTCCATGAAATTAGTGGAATATCCTTGATATTTGTGCTTCATCCAAGATCTTTTCATGAAAATATTCTTTCGAGCATTCTTAAATTTTACTCTACAAAGAAGTATCATGTTGACAATTTGGACGTTATTAGTTCTCGGATAATTTAATTCTTGAACTTGTTTTTATCAATTCTTATATTATTGTCATCATCCCCGTGTTTATATTTTGTTGAAAGTCATATGTGGCTTGTGAGTGCATAGATGGACTTGGTATGATTATGACCAGGATTATTCTAAGATAATCATGACCGTAATGTTACAAATGATGTGGAAAAAGTCCTCATTGGCCTGTAGTGCATTGATGGACAGTTTTTGGTATGATTATAGCTATGGATTCTCTTCGTCCAAGGGAGCAAAGATGAATTATTTTATGGCATGATCAGGACCGTTGATGAAAACACAATTATCTTTGGCCCATAGTGCATGGATAACTCGTGGTTGTGATATTTAATGAATATCCTTGGCCTGTAGTGCAGGAATGATTCGATGATGTGGATTATTTATTAAGATGAGTCCCAGCGATAAAAGTGATGAAAAGTTTTTAAATCATAGAAGATAGTAGATTTTATTCTCTACTTGACTCTTCTAATGGATTGCTTGTTCCGCTGCAGTTAAACTTGATGTCTGTTATATTGTATCAGTTTAACATTGTTGAAGGCTAATGATAATTTATTCTGCATTATCTTAGTCATAATATTTCTTACTGGGCTAGTTGAGCTCACCCCTTTCTTTCACTGTTTTCTTCAGGAAATGAGAATATAGTTGGGATGAGTCGGGGAACGGAGTGACGGTCCAGATGATAGTATTAGTAGTCCTCACTATTCTATAAAATAGTGTGATAATAAATGTAATTAGGACTCAGTTGAGTGTGGATATTGTCTAGATGACTATATTTGTAGTAAAACTAATAGCATATATTTTGTCGTATTGTTTATACGACGTTTGTGTAATTAAGTTTTTATTTATATTCAGTACCATGTATCTGGCGACTCAAGATGGGTGATGTATACCTATTTTTGGGGGCGTCACAGTTGGTATCAAAGCTTAGGGATATGATCCCTGGCTGAGATGTGAGATAAGAACTAGGAGGGGAGAGACAGGGAATTCCTTCGCTAGTATGACCTACCTAAGTTTATTTGGTATTTAATTGGCCGGTCAGAGTATAGGGATAATATGTGATATGTCTATTAACCCTTATTTTGTGACAGTGTTACGTTGCGGAGTTATCCCGGTTTGCATCCCATTTGGTCGATAATGAGGAGCGAATGACGTGAATGTTTCTAAGAGATTTGAAATTCGAGATACGTTAATACCTCATTAATTATAAACTTTGTTTATATTCAGATATTGTGAATAGGGCTCAGTTATTGGAGTGCGATAATGAGTCAGCACAACCAAAAGGTAACGACCAACACACGATAATAATCAATTGTGCAAGTGGCAACAAACCATCGTAAAAACAATGATAACCATCGTGGGGGAAATTATCATGCCAAGAATGGTAACCACTTTTGTGGTAATCATGGCCAAGATAATAAAAATGGAAATTTCAAGAAGAGAAGGTCATTTAGCTCGATTTTGTCGTGCACCAAAGTCAAGTCCAGCTGGGACGGTGGCACCCAAAGAGGATACGGACAAAACAAAGTCGTTGGTTTCAAGAAAGAAGTTTTTCGTGACTTCTCAAAAAGCGAGTAACCCGAACAAAGTTAGCACGGGTTAGTTAATTATAAATTCTTGCGAAGTCTATACCTTATTAGATACTGGTTCTACCCATTATTTTATCTCTCTTGCTTGCGCTCAACGTTTAAATTTGACCCTAGAGAAGTTAAACTTTGACTTATTGGTTAAAACTTCATTAGTAGAAACCTTCGTTACCTCCACTGTTTATAAATCTTGTTGATTCAAATCGACACTTTAACGTTACCTGTCGATCTTATCTCTTGAAAATACTTGTCTTTGATGTGATTTGAGGAATCGATTTGTTAACTACTCATCATACTAAAATTAATTATTTTCGTAAGGTTGTTAGCTTTTATATTCCTAACCAACCAGTTATATGAATTCAGGCAACCAAACCACTAAAGTCAATTATTGTCATATCAAGCCATAAGTAAAGAGCCCCGAGCCTTTATCTGGTGACTTCCTTGTGTGGAATGCACCGAAGCCAGACTATCCGTAGGGGAAGTCATGAATAACGGTAGAAAGTTGATAGATATCAAGGTGACGTGTTATCCAAGTCTTGGATGAGGGTCACAGTTTTGAATGATATTTCTATTATTAATAAATTTTCTGACGTATTCTTGAAGACTTCCTAGCCTACCCCTAGAGCGTGAAATAAAATTTTTTATTGACCTCAGTACAAAACCCATTTCTTATACCCTCAAATATTTCTTCAACCAAAATGAACGTAACATGCGCCAAAGACATTGGCTCGAGCTGTTGAAGATTACGATCATACCATTCAATATCATCGTGGAAGAGCGAACATGGTAGCTGACACGTTGGGTAGAAGATCATATGCGTTTATGAGTGCGATGTTGTTAACATAAAAACCCATTTTATAACTTACAAATGATGAAGATAAAGTTAAAGACTCTAGGGACCTACATGAAGATAACGAATATACGATTAGAATCGACTTTAGTTGATAAAGTTAAAACCGTGAAAGCTACATACTCAGAGCTGATGAATGTGCAGAAGAAGGTTCAAGATGGCGTTATTCTAGAAGCAAGAATCGACGAAGAGAGGAAATCTCAACCCTCAATTTTATTGGCCCATTTGAAATCGTTGATCGAGTAGGAACTGTGGCCTATAGACTTGTTTTACCGCCAAGTATGTCGCGTGTTTATAATGTTTTTCATGTATCGATGTTAAGTAAATATGTGGACGACCCGAACCATGTTATTAAATTAGAACTAGACGAGATAACAGAAGATTTAACGTATGAGTAGATACGTGTTAAAATCTTGGATAAGAAGGATCGTATTCAACACTCAAAGGTTATACCTCAAGAGTTAGAATCTGAAATAAAGTCAAGGTATCTTTACCTCTTTGATATACCAGGTACGTACATAAATTTCGAGGGCGAAATTTCATAAAGAGGGGAGATTGTGAGACCCCAAATGTAATGAATAAAGATTTAATTTTCTCGAAATATTTTTTTTAAAATTATGGTGTGGATTTGAGATAATGTTATAGTTGTGGATAATATTTATAAATTTTGCAAAGTATGCAAGTTGTTATATAATATTCGATTGGTCGGGGAATATTCTTTTTGTCGGGGAATATCTGTATGATGGTACAATCATTGGTGGACTCCACAACGGGATTATTGTCTGATTGAGAAAATGACAAAAATATTTTTATGAAAATAACGGCAGAAGTTTTACTGTTAAAACTGTTGAACTACTCGATGGTAAAAGTACAGTAATACGCGTTGTTGCATAGTAGCACACGGTATTGATTATTGATGCTTACGTGAGAAGTCACTCAATTTTGTTTAATTATTGCTACAGTAGTTGCTGCATAGTATCTCACGTTATTGGATTCAATTATTGTCGATTGTTATATATATATATATATATATGAGTTTTGTTTTATTAGTATTATTAATGTAATAAAAGCGTAAAAGCTTTTTATATAAAATGTAATACTTTTTATAAAGTTATTCATTTTATTAGGCTAATAGTAAAATCTTTTTATATAAAAATGTGATTACTTTTATAAAGTTATTTGTTTTATTAGACAATAATTAGAATATATTATATTTTATTATGCATAGTGTTTCAGATAAGGCTCGTATAAGGTTTTGATAGTAAAATTTTTTATATAAAAATGTAATACTTTTATAAAGTTATTCGTTTTATTAGATTATAAATGGAATATATTATATTTTATTGTAAACCATCCGGACCATCCGCTTAAAAGTAAATTAACTGGACCGTTCATGGATTGGTTCATTATTCACCCATTCTTCTATAAATGAAGCTCATTCCTTCATTATTTTTTACTTAATTCACTGAAACTCTAGAGAGAGAAAGAGAGAATTCTTCTTCTATAATCTTGAGCGTATTTCTGTTTAAGAAAGCTTTGAGCGTAGTGCAAGTTTCTTCAAGTATATCCCCGCCTACCCGTCGGAGTACTCTTCTTTATAAGGTAAGGGATATTATTTGTTGTACTCGTAAGGAGTATTACTTTTTTCATATTCATGAAGAGAACCTCTGTTATTCCATTCTTTATTATTCGGTTGGAATAACCTGTATACGCGATCTACCCTATACTTGGTGAAATTCTTCTGTTATTCCATTCCTTATTATTTCATTGGAATATCCTCGTCTATGCGCTTTTTTTTAGGACTCGGTTCCGTTATTTATTATTCATTGGAATAACTCCGCCTATCGCGGGCACCGCATGCATGGTGATTTCGTTGTTATTCCATTCTTTATTATCTCGTTAGAATATCCTGTCTATGCGTTTTACGCCGGACCTGGTTCCGTTATTTATTATTCTGTTGGAATATCCTGTCTGTGCGTTTTATATTGGACCTAGTTCCGTTATTTATTATTCGCTGGAATAACTGCATCATGCCAAGCACCGCATGCATGGTGATTTCTTTTGTTATTCCATTCTTTATTATTCTGTTGAAACATCCCGTTGATGCAATTTACCGACACGTTCCGTTATTTATTATTCTATTGGAATAACTGCCTACATGCGGGCATCGCATGCATGGTGATTTCTTTTGTTATTCCATTCTTTATATACTTAGTTGGTTAAAGTTTTGACTTCTATACTCCATGAAATTAGTGGAATATCCTTGATATTTGTTCTTCATCTAGTATCTTTTCATGGAAATATTCTTCTGAGCATTCTTTAATTTTACTCTACAAAGAAGTATCATGTTGACAATTTGGACGTTATTAGTTCCTGGATAATTTAATTCTTGAGCTTGTTTTATTGAATTCTTATATCATTGTCATCATCCTCATGTTTATATTTTGTTGAAAGTCATCTCTGGCCAGTAGTGCATAGATGGACTTGGTATTATTATGACCAGGGATTATTCGGTATAATCATGATCGTAATGTTACAAATGATGTGGAAAAAGTCCTCATTGGCCCGTAGTGCATTGATGGACAGTTTTTGGTATATTATAGCTATGGATTTTCTTCGGCCAAGGGAGCAAAGATGAATTGTTTTATGGAATGATCAGGACCGTTGATGAAAACACAATTATCTTTGGCCCGTAGTGCATGGATAATTCGTGGTCGTGATATTTAATGAATATCCTTGGCCTGTAGTGCAGGGATGATTCGATGATGTGGATTATTTATCAAGCTGAGTCTCAGCGATAAAAGTGATGAAAACTTTTTAAATCATAAAAGATAGTAGATTTTATTCTCTACTTGACTCTTCCAATGGATTGCTTGTTCCACTACAGTTAAACTTGATGTCTGTTATATTGTATCAGTTTAACATTGTTGAAGGCTAATGATAATTTAGTCTGCATTATCTTAGTCATAATATTTCTTACTGGGCTAGTTGAGCTCACCCCTTTCTTTCACTGTTCTCTTCAGGAAATGAGAATATAGCTGGGATGAGTCGGGGAACGGAGTGACGGTCCAGATGATAGTATTAGTAGTCCTCACTATTCTGTAAAATAGTGTGATAATAAATGCAATGTGGACTCAGTTGAGTGTGGATATTGTCTAGATGACAATATTTGTATTAAAACTCATAGCATATGTTTTGTCGTATTGTTTACACGACGTTTGTATAATTAAGTTTTTATTTGTATTCAGTACCATGTATATGGCGACTCAAGATGGGTGATGTATACCTATTTTTGGGGGCGTCACACAGATCCTCTGTTGTATAGGCCTGACATCCCCATTGATGGAGATCAATTGACTCAGGAGGAGTTACATCAGGTGGACAGGATTGATGATGTATATATTGACACCATTGTCTTCTTCTGATGTATATTCTTGTTATATCTTTTGATAGGCCTCTGTTAGACACTGGGTGGCTGTGCCCCATTCTCGTTATATCTTTTGATAGTCCTCTATTAGTTGTTCGGCGTCTGTGCCCCATTTCCCTATATTTTTAGTTGTACAAAGATGTATTAGACGATGATGTACTTAGGAATGTATATACTATTATTCCTTACATTATATTGCCATCTATTGTTCATCATGCATGTATTATGTTATGCATATGTATGTATGTCCAGAGATATTCAGCATTAACCCCTGGATGGTCTTATGATACAGCCCACACAGATGTCTTCTTCGACAGTCAGCCGCATTGACCACACCCCACCAATGTTGGTAGCCTCTCGTCTGAGGTCGTGGTATGATACTTTGTCACCTTCAGACAGGGTGACCGTAGATTAGTTATTACAACATTCTATGACCCTCCTGATGTTTCAGGTTCCCACAGGCTTTGTAGAGGGTATGCTGGAGCGCTGGATACCGGAGAGGCAGGTTTTCTGGTTTGGGATCCAGGAGTTGACTCCCACTTTAGAGGAGTATGCGCATTTGACGGCGTTGCCCTTAGACAGACCTTGCGCGCGAATGGCTATCGATGGCATGAGCCGATAGTTTATGACCCTCACAGGGCTGAGGCATAGAGTAGTACAGGATGAGATTACATCTGGCCATGTGATATCCCAGTATTTTCTGATAGATAGATTTGGCTCAGAGGATAGCTATATATGACACTCCGAGGATTTTACCACGTCAGAGGATCAGTGACATCTTTCCAGAGTAGATGTACTCATGATGTACGTAGTAGCTTATGTATACATGCCACTGTATATGGACAAGCTGGACATCGGTGTTGTTATGGTAGTGAGAGCTCTCAAGGAGGGTCATACCATTGTGCCGATGATTGTGACAGAGACATTGAGATCCACCACATACTGTCATACTTATCCCGCAGGGGTATTTATAGGCAGCTCGGTCATGTTGTATGTGTGGTTCATGTCACACTTGAGATCGATTGGCACCTTCCGATGGCATGGATATTGTTTTACCCATGAGATAGAGATGTCTTACTCCTTTCAGCCAGCGGAGTGCACAGACGCTGTATCTTGGTCGGTGTTTTTATCAGGGATTGGAGATCCATATTCCATTTTACCTTTTACAGGGATCAGTTCACCCTACAGCTTCATTACTCATGCACCTGGCATAGATTATCTCCCTCTGGCTAGTTTGAGGGGAATGACGACCTACCACCCACTGGCTATGATGTTACAGCTCGACTAATTTCAGGACTTCCATCCTTTTAAGGGGGCATTAGGTCAGCGCTTAGCTTCTCGCCACTTTTCAGCAGTGGACAGATCCAGGGTGTATGCCTGTTGGGATCAGCGTGAGCTAGTTGAGTTTTCTGTTAGCCATCTGGGCTATTCGACAGAGTATTCTGCATGGATGGAGACAGAGACTGCATCGACTGCGGTTGTATCCACAGAGCTGGGGATTGATTCGGATGGTGGAGAGCCCATAGAGGACATTAATTCTCCTATCGAGGAGGAGCTGTTTGCTAGTTTGACAGCAGCTGTTATGGGTTCTCCTAGTGTGACAACTACTGTGACCCCGCATTCAGTAGAGTATTTAGAGCGGAGTCTTCATTTGATGACATTTGAGAGAGATTAGGCTAGGGCCTTGATGTTGACAGCTCTTGCTGGGAGAGATGTCGCTCTATTAGAGAGAGAGGATGCCTTAGTTCATAGAGACACCGCTATTGCTAAGCGGGATGAGGCTAGATCATCCAGAGATGCTTTGATTGTGGAGCGAAATACTACCATATCTACCTGGGACTTAGACGTTACAGATAGTACTGCAGTGAGATCCCTTACTACTAGCATGATTGCCGAGATGAGTGCATATATTGATGAGCATCATATCACCATGTAGTTGGCTGTGGATCTGTTAGCACGTGTAGAGACCCTTGGGAAGGAGACCACAACGTTACTTCCTTCTTCGGAGAGAGATGCTATATTAGATTTGATAGCTCGCATATACATTGATTTGTAGATGGACTTGTATGTTCCTGCACAGACTAGCTTAGCCATTTTTTCATGTACAGTACATATTGTATATATCAAATAGCATTATATATGGCCGGGAAATATATTTTGATTCACTTCCCTTTCATTTATGCCTTACTACTTGCTTGATATTTGCATATTTCTTTAGGGCTTGTGATCTTGATGTATTCTGAACTCATCTTTGATGGGTGGACATTGAGATGTCTCAGGATCTTTCAGAATGGATCATTGATCTGTGTGTATCCCTACCCTTTTTGGTGTCTTGGGACTGGTTTCTTTATGTAGATGTAGAGAGGAATGTGTCTTTCCTCTCTAAGATTGACTGCACCACAAATGGTCGCTGGTATTCCTATTGAAGAGGAGATCCCAGTTAGTTCCATCTCTTATGGATTGGTGTTGCTCTTTGAGGACTCAACTATAGCTTAGATGGTCGCCAATTCTCCCATTTGTGTGGGGAGATCAGTTACTTCCATCCATTTGGTCTGAAGCCGATGAAAAGTGGTGGATTGAAGGATGATCCCAATACCATGTGACAAGTTTTTATGTTTTGGTAGGGGGTAAGACCGGGGTAAGATTGAACCATAAATGGCTGCCTACGTACTCCTATTAAAGAGGAGATCAGGTCTGCGTAGTTCAAACCTGGTGTAAGAGGTTCAACGCTATATGTGAAAAGGTGTAGAAAGATGTGGAAGTGTAAAAGGGTGTAGAAGTGTTTTTGTTTTTGTTTTTTTTATTATTGCGACTGGGCCATTATAAAATGGTTGTCTACATACTCCCAGGTATCGGGGAGATCAGGTCGACGTAGTTCACCCCATGTGCAGGACGAGATACAGTCGAAAAGTTTGAGCCCATGTTTAGGACAAACTGCAGGGGAGAAAATTTGATCCCATGTACAGGACAAACTGCAGGTGTGAAAAGTTTTATCCGTAGTGGGACAAAACTACAGGTGTGAAAGGTTCAATCCCTGGTGGGGTAACCAAAATTGTGTGATAGGTTTTGAAATGAAGTGGAGTGAAGGATCTGCTGATCCGAAACTAGGCTACTGGCTTGAAGAGTATGTTTCCCTGATGGGGAAAATGGGTAAGAAGAAAGGTTGTATGTAGTAAGGGTTAGAAAACCTGAAATGACTGGGGATCTGGTGATCCAAAACCAGGATGTTTTATTGATGGTAACCTCAGACATAGTATCATTTCACGGTGTCCGAGTTGATGAGTTGTGGAAATTCATCGTCGTCCATTTCCTGTAATCTGAGAGCACCTCTTGTCAATACCTCTTTGACAATAAACGGGCCTTCTCAGTTTAGAGCGAATTTTCCCTTTGACTGATGTGACGCCCCCAAAATAGGTATACATCACCCATCTTGAGTCGCCAGAAAATACACTACTGACAACTTCATTTATATAACTGTCGTGCAAAATACGATGACAGGTATACTGTGAATTTTAATACAAATGTATGTAACTCTCATGGTGCCTCGACCACAACCTTACAATGGTACTTTACATAAAAGTACAGTCAACAACTGTTTTAGAAATTAAAATCTTTGGGAAGTGCTCAAGGAAACCTTCGTACATAGGAGGCCATGAATCTAAGTTATGATAGATATCATATGTCCAGAGAATTATCCTTGGTTTACACAATAGACCCCAAAGAAAAATGAGAAGATTACTATCATATTCCTTCCAATGGTGAGTCTCTCGACATATAACTATCTCCTTTATTCTGCAATTGAACATTATTTTTCAAATAAACTTCAAGATCATATAGGTAGTGCTCATAGATATACTCAGCAAGTGGATGTGCACAACCCTGTCTTATGATAACACGAGGTTGTATGTCATTAGACATCTTGTATGATAGTGGCAAAACACCCTTCCAAAGTTGGGTTCACCTCACCCTATTCGGTTCACCAAAATTAAATATCAAATGACATATACAATATGACACACTTATCTAAAGTTCTCAATAAAATTATTTTCATACTATTTAGGGAGAACCTCAACAGCTATAGACCACCGTTCTATTCCCCTGTTATCTCCGCTCGACTCGGCAACACCCTTATTACCTGAAAGGGATTGTGAAGCAAAAGGGTGAGCACAACTAGCCCAGTAAATAATATCATAGTGATATGCCTTTTTCGCACCTATATACACAGAGTTTGAATTTGTATAAAAATTCAGTTTTAAACAAGATATAGCAATGAGGTTGTATAAAAGAGGTTTTTTTCAAACGATGTGCTCAATAGTAATTGAGGCCTTTGATACTTCCATTTTATTATTAAATGTTCGGCTTGATTGTTTTTATTTTTGAGATGCAAAGCATCTTCAAGAATAACATATAACAGTGCCGAACTCCTCATGGGCATGAAAGCCATCTAAGGAAATTCAAACATCGTGAATAATTTACAAGCTGCTTACAGCTAAAAATGTCCATCACAGGAACCGAATCTAGATTCAGTGGACTGAATCTGTGATCACATGATTTCTAGGCTCACATGATGCCGCAGTTTATATGAAAAGAAGTAAGTAGTTATATATATAAAGGCTGTAAATATATATATATATATATATATATATATATAATTATATATACAAACATGGTCAACCACCACATAACACCTCCATGGGGGATCGTAAATGTAAATATATAAAAGCGGTGAATATATATATAGAGACATGATCAACCACCACGAAGCACCTCCATGGGGATCGAAATGTAATTAAAGCAATAAATGCGATCAACCGCCACGAAGTAAACTCCAAGCGGGACTAAATGTAAATAAAGCAAAAAGCGATCAACCGCCACTTAAGTAAACTCAAAGTAGACGGAATGTAAATAAAGCAAAGTTAAAGGCCACGTAAGTAAACTCTATGCCGACGATAAAATGTAAATATATATATATATATATATATATATATATATGATCAAGATCAAGCTTACCCTTAAAAAACTTACACAACATACCTATAAAAGCCTCGTAGTAATTTCTTTCTCCTCGCTCAAACAAAACGCGTCTTATTTTTCCCCCTCTTATTTCTCTCATCTGAAAGCCGCGAACTAGAATTAGGGCTTCAACCGGAAAATCGAGCGAGGAGAAGCCATGATCTGAAGCCCTTTACACGAAGCGAGAGAATACCGAAGAGAAGCTGAACACAATCGACCCCTTCCCTCATCCGATTCTCTCTCTCTTCTCTGTCTGGTCTTACGCCGTCTTTGGGTTCCTTACATCCGGCGGTTAATTCATCTCCATCTAGGTATTCAACAAACACGTTCATACATACTATGTAAATATCTGTCTCTTTATCATCTTTATTCTATTTGAAATTAAATTAATTGGTCGGATCTATTGTATTAGCATAAACAAGGTTTCCAATTCATATTTGCTTCGTAGATGTCCGATGTGACTTCTCAATTTAATTATCTTGTTCTCGCTTCTCTACCGATTACGTGATTTGGATAATCTTTCCCGATTTTGAACATTTTAATAGTTTTTGGGAGATAAAGATATTCTCTTTTTTTGGGGTTGTGATAGGCCGGTCCATAACTTTGCGGTTTGCTTCGACATCGAGAACCCCATGACATAAATGCAATAAAATAATGGGAAAATTTTCCCTTATTTTACTTATCAAAATTAAAAAAATTGTTTTCCAAGATTCTAGGGCACTTTGAAAGATATAATCTTTTACTT
The DNA here is from genome assembly GCA_020205605.1 of Panax ginseng. Taxonomy (NCBI): domain Eukaryota; kingdom Viridiplantae; phylum Streptophyta; class Magnoliopsida; order Apiales; family Araliaceae; genus Panax; species Panax ginseng. The sequence continues at coordinate 77,121,252 of CM035133.1, read as the reverse complement.
TTAAATATTTATTCTTGATTATTTGGGAGTAGATGGTATATATGTTCTTTTTCCCAATTGAAGCTTTTAAAGTGATGACTCTTCCGGAACCAAAGATTTTACTATTTTTAATCATTTTGTGATTGCGGCTTTGGTGACGCTTATGCCAAAAAAAAGCCTCAGATCTTTGTATATCGCATTTCTTACCCATTAAAAAAATGTGGTTACTACCAAACCGATTCATAACATTATTTACTTGGCATCCCATATATCAAGATATACAAATTAGAGCTTGTAACTGGTCGCAACATAGTTGTTCTAATGTATAGCATTCTATATCTCAAGATACTCTATTCGTGTTTGAAAAGACTTTTCACTTGGAAAATGACTATGAGAACGCACATTGTGATTGTGAGAGGCGACCTCAACTTAAAACAGCATGGACCGATTCAAACCCAGGAAGAAGGTTTTTATCATGTCCGAATTATGGAAAAGTAAGTGTGTTAAGATTTCAATTTTTTTAATATCTCTTCCATTGTATTTACTTGCACATAAAATTCAAGCCTTCTTTGTTTACAGAGGAATGCTTGTCAATTTTTTGCTTGGTATTATCCTCCAATGTGTGATAGATCAAGACAAATAATCCCCGAATTACTTCGAAAGATTAATAGAATGGAGCAAGAGATGGAGGAAATGTGTGTACTAGGCAAAATGCGAAGAAATTTTTTTATTACTGCACTTGTTATTTCTTGGTTATTGATTTTAATCATGTTATTGTAGATGTACTAAATATTGTAATATTGTGTTGAATATTGTCAGAATATTAAGGATCTATAAGAATCTGATTATATTGTAAAATGTGTTGAATATTTTGTTGTATTTTGTTGAATAGTTGGAAAATGAGTTGAATATTATGTTGTATTTTGTTGAACAATATTGTTCTTCATGCATTTTAGATGTTTTTGTTTTATGGGTGATTGATTACCAAAATGGTGAGAAATGTTACAAGGTTGATCCTCAAAAAGAAAAAATTGAACATATCCTCAAAAAGGTATATACTGATGATGTAAATACAGCAAGAGCCACCTGCCATAGCTGCAACAAACTAGCTCACAACATAATGATAACAGAGTGATAACAGAGTGCAACAAACTGATAACAGAGTGCACAACTATCCAGTCAAAAATAATGAAACAACTTTAGCATTACAGATTCACCATCCAAAAGTCACCACAAAATATTTTCAGCAAGAATGCAAGTCATACTACAATAACTTACTACACCCATTTCAACTAACATAGAAACTAAGGTACTTTCAACATCTAGATACTATCTATGATAAAATTGACACTTGTGTACTGTTGTAGTTTTCCACCTCCTTGAAGCCGCTTCGCCTTGCTTCAGAAGTCTTTGAATCGCCTTCAGCTTTTGCTTACAAAGTCTTGATTGACTACTACTAATTTTCTCCTGATTACACACACACCGCTTTTGCCTTTAAGTGCAGAGTAGAATTGCCATTGCACCACTAACTTTGTTAACTCATAGTCATAAAATGTAACAACATCATACCCAATTATTAAATCAAATCTTCACAACCAACACAAACAAATTCGTAATATATAAGCTTAATTTCAACTCCTTAAAAATTAGATGAAGCAAAGAATTTACACCAATTTACATGTTATGACTTAATAAGATGCTAGTAGAATAAAATCAGAATTACCTCAGAATTTAGATTTAATGATTCACATTTCAATCTCAGTAGCAGCATCATTATCTACACTTGGAGCCTGAGTAGCATCATCATTTGATACTCCAATTCTACATGTAAACAAATATTAAAGTCAAAAATTATTCAAATACTAAAGTCAATTTTAAAATAATAGCAAAGTCATGTGTACACACAAACTTGCTTACAGATTATTAAGCTTCGGACAGTTTCTTTTATCGTGTGTCACACCAACCTCCCCACATGCATGACAACGTCTACTCTTGGCACTTTTTGCTTTCCCCAAAGCCCTTTCTTTGCCACCCTTTAGCCTTTTGCCACACCCTTTTGCTCGCATATAGTTTGGCTCAATATAACTATGTTCATGTGTAGGAGTCATGTTAACCGACTTGGATACACTAATTCCACCACACTCCATTTCCTTGTTTCTCTCGGAATCAGTCTTTCCAATAATTTGCTTCACCTTCTCATATCCATTATCTAGACATTCTTTAACAAAATTTGTGGCTTCTTCATTTGTGAGAGCACTATCAATCAAATGTAAAGAACGTTGAATTAATTGACTCCGCAAGAGTAAGTATGACTTGTCATCTTTTATCGCCACACCATTGTCATCAATTACACTTATTGATTTTGCTGTCTTTGTCCACCTCGATAAAATGTATTTTGTAGGCAACTTGTCAAGATCATGATACTTATTCAAGTAAGCCAGTATATGCCGACATAGGATTCTTAAACTCTCAAATTTTCTACAAGTGCATGTAGCATAATCCCAAGATTTGTCATAATGGATTTCTCTTACATTACACTTGTTGACATTCCTTCGACAAATCTTATATACAAGGTAGTTGATATCCTCTTTCATAAGTTCAAACTTTTAATTCAAAGACTCACACAACTCGTCTTCAAATTTATAATACATAGAATATGTATAAATGTCAATCATTTGACTTAGGAAGTGATTGGCAATTTTCATTCTCGGTCTCTCAATCAAATCTTTGTTATCTTCTTCCAACTCTACATGTCGTTGATGTTGAAGGCCCCAACCAAATTGAATCATAAAATCCACTAATGAATTTCCTTTAGAGATAAATCTTTTAAAAAAACGCATGAGAACTCTCCACTCGTTGGCTACTTGACATGCCAGCTGAGAAAACATGATTCACATGTGTGGGTACCCATCTACAACGGATGTCATACATTGATTGTAGCCATTTATTAGTAGTCAATCCACTTTTTTCCAACAACTCCACCCAAGTAGAGTCAAACTTTTCCACAGTCTCTGAATTCCAAATGCAATCTGAAAACTCTTTATAATATGCACTGAATTTCACTGAGTCAATCTTTTCTGAAAATTTGTTTAAAATGTGCCAACTACAATACCTATGAAATGTCTTAGGAAGGATATGTGAAATGGCATTTGTCATAGCCGGATCCTGATCAGTGATAATCATCTTAGGTGCATCTCCTGTCATTGCATCCAAAAAACACTTGAAAAGCCAAACAAAAGTATCTATGGTCTCATCACTTAAGAAAGAACAACCAAATACAATGGTTTGACCATGGTTATTAACCCCCATTAGTGGTGCAAATATCATTCCGTAACGATTAGTGTTGTATGTGGTATCAAAGATGACAACATCGCCATAAAATCTATAAGCCCGTCTAGAAGTTGCATCAGCCCAAAAACAACGAGTAATCCTTTTTTCATCGTCTGTATCAATTGTAAAGGTGAATGTAGGATTCTTCTGTTGTTCTAACTTCAAGTACTCATTCAACATCTCGCCATCATGTCCCTTCAGCTCATTACGATTGTCTCTTTCAAAGTTATACAAATCTCATTGCGTGCAACCAATATTTTCAATCCTCCCGCCAGACCGCAAGAAAGTTGTATTGTTGGCATTGTGGTATATTCACCATGCCAAGTTATTGACTCAAACATTTTTGGGCGGTGACACACATTACGGCATGCGATCAGAATCGATGTCTCTTATGGGGTTGATAATGGGTGACAATGGCCCTCTTCAGCTTATGGTAACTACGCACAAGTCATTTCTATTAACCACCACAATTCTTGACTACAACCTTCTTTGGTAGATCCACGCTTTTTGCATCCACATTGGCTAATAGTTTTCCTTTCTTGCTTATAATGACAAACTCCTTCCTCAAAATCTCACCGCTTCCTCCTTTTTTTTCTTAGTATGCTTGCGCAAGACACTAAAACCAAAGCATGTCTTTGACACGATTGTAAAAAGTGTGAACGCCCTCTAATGTTTAAAATTCTTGTCCTAGCTTAGGCGTAAATTCATCGGCTACTTGAGGATAGTAGACAGATTTATCATTGTTCACATCCAACCCCTCTTCAATCAAGTCATCCCTCTCCATCTCCATTTCAAAATTGTAAATGCAATCTAAATTAATTTCTACATTATCCCCACAACTATAAATTTCATGGTTCATAGCATCCATAATAAACAACAATCAAGTACCTGATATAGAAAAAAAAGCCACTGGCATAACATCCACCATATTATCAGTATCAAATTTTGATTTAAAAAAAATACCAGCTTATAGTAAGGTATAAACTATACATATTATCACCATTGTTGTACACTGCAATTACTTATAATAAATCTAGAGAATTATGTTTCAGAATTGACAACCATAGGCACAAAGAAGTACTGATTAAAACATGGTAAGCAATTGGTTTATACTAACATGAGACTTCAAATTCGACAAAATACAATAACAAAAAAGGGAATCCCAAATATTTCTTAAACATAGAAAACCCACAAGAAATCGCACCTAAAAACTTCATTCCTTTCGAACACAGAAATCGAACACAGATTCGGGTCAGTGGCAGGGGAAAAAACTGATTCTACATATGTAAATTTCCCACAAAAAATTGCACCTTAAAAAACTTAGCCAAAGACGGCGTAAGACCGGACAGAGAAGAGAGAGAGAGAATCGGATGAGGGAAGGGGTCGATTGTGTTCAGCTTCTCTTCGGTATTCTCTCACTTCATGTCAAGGGCTTCAGATCATGGCTTCTCCTCACTAGATTTTTCGGTTGAAGCCCTAATTCTAGTTCGTGGCTTTCAGATGAGAGAATTAAGAGGGGGAAAAATAAGACGCGTTTTGTTTGAGCGAGGAGAGAGAAATTACTAAGAGGCTTTTATAGGTATGTTGGGTAAGTTTTTTAAGGTAAGCTTCGATCTTGATTGTATATATATATATATATATATATATATATATATATATATATATATATATATATAGTAACATACGTGATGTTTCTCAATCCCGCTCAATTTATCATTTCAATTGATTTGTCACTATATATATATATATATATATATATATATATATATATATATATATATATATATATATATATATATATAAACAAGTAAACGCTCCAGACATAAGTCTAGGCTCAATCGAGGCATAACTCGATAATGTTAGTCCATATATATAAATATATACATATATAAGTATATATATATATACACACATAAATGAAAACCATAGACCGAAGACCGGGCATACACACACAACACGACTCTCAATGTGAAGAATAATGTGTGGAAAGAAGAAGAGAAAGGCTTTATAGTGTGTAAAAAGGCTTACAGTGGGCTGCCAGAAAAGACTTCTATGACTCTAAGTGGATGAACACTTAGCTCCCGCCGGTAAAAATATAGCTATATGGGGGTCTAAAATGAGAAAGCACTCAATATGGCGTATATATAGAGAAAATTTGACAGGGCTTCCTCGCTTTTTTCTTTTCTAAAATGGCCACCCTAAGCTCTATGTTTATAGAGCTAGTGGTCGAAAAGGTGTACTACAAGCGACCACAGATGCACTTGTGGTCGCCTGGGGTGCCCCAAGCTCATGGGTCTCGCTATCTCAAGCACGCACCGTGTGATGTCCGCTCGAACTTACAGAACTTCAATCCGAGCATCCGATTGAGGTGTACAAGACCTTTTTCGGACCGCCATTGTCGAGAGTTACGTAATGACATGGGATTAGAGGTTTGTCTAAAGTCAGGAAGAGGGGACCATGCCCATGGTCTTCAAGCTTCAAATTCTATCCGGTGTGTTGCCTTGCGTAATAGTCACTTGGGATTGGAACTCCTTGGCTCTTATGGGACATTGTTGTGTAGAAATGTATGTATGAGATGTTGACACGGTGCAATATGGGGTTGAGGTGGCAAGATGACAATTTTTCCCCTCACCGGGGTTATCTCCGGTTTGGGTTTATAAAGTAAACGTTGCTTAGGGTTATCTCTGAGATTAGAATGCTGCAAATGTTTGAATTCCCCAAGGTCATCTTTAAGTATGCCTGTCTTCCCGGTGTTATCTCCGGGTCTTTGGAATGAGTGCCTCGGTGGGAGTTCGGAGGTTGAAGCTGATTGCATGCATTTGAAACAAGCATTTTTGGGGTTATCGCCGGAACTGCAATGGCATTCCTTGGGGTTATCTCCAAGGATGAAACTCGGGGTTATCTCCGAGGTTGGAACTAATACTCCCAGTGTGTGTTCTGGGGTTGAGACTGAACTTCCGGTGGTATCCAGAATGTATATGACCTGTCTTCAGGGTTATCTCTGAAAGACGAATCTGCCCTCCTATAATGTTAGTATCAGGTGTGCAAAAAAATTTGAGTTTCTACAACTGTTATATGCTTGTGTGTGGATGTTGCATTTACATTTACATAGATGTGTATAAATGCATTTACCTACTGCACTTAGTGCTTCGCACTGTATCTATTTGTGATATTAAAGTGCTTCACACATGTCATCATTTCCATAACGGTGAGACACGTTGTATGTAAATGAATGTTGTGTGGTCCCTCCCTTGGGAGGCTATCCCGTTGGTGTTTGATTACTGGACTCATAGGAAGACTAATTCCAATGAGGCTCAAGAAAGGCACCACCCAGATTTGCTCCAGTTTAAAGACCGGATTAGCTTCCCATCAAGTAAATTGCGATGATCTGGGAACCTTCATGCCAAAAAGCTGCGAGAGAAACCTAAGATAGGTCAGCCTCTGATAAACCAAAAGCGGAGGGAAGTTTCTTCATACTTTCCATTTAAATTACTCGTAAACTCAATTACTTGTAATGTCATTCCATATCAATCTCATTGTAATGGGAAATATGAAGAAATATGTGTATATGCATAATTTATAAAAATGACATGATATCCTATATTATAAACAACTAACATCCGTTTTGCTGGATAATATTCCTAAAACGGATACATCACATAGCATGTAACATTTATACATTCCCTAAGACTAAACTACATAAGTTTTTTATAGGGAAACAATTGGGCATGTTACCCGCTCAAAGTCCAAAAAGGAAACGAGCATACAGCCAATTATGTCTTCATCTGACCAAACTAATCCTGTTCATGTCTCTCGTGAAGAGTTTGATGGATTAAGCAAGCAAATTACAGATTTGGATGTTCTGCTTAAAGAACTACACCAGTCTACTCAGGGTTCACGAATACCCATACATACAGAATCCTCTACATAGGGAGGAACTCAAGGGTCTGATCAAGCAAATCCAGTACCTGAGCTTCAGTTAGATAAATCCAATAAAATACCTAAAATTACCAATCTCAAAGAAGATCCAGACACCATTGATATCAGGAAGAAAGTCCTTCAGATGGAAGAAACCATTCGTTCTATCAAAGGGATTGGAGCACACAAGAGTGCCTCATATGCTGACCTTTGTATATTCCCTGGTGTTCATTATCCAGAGAAGTTCAAGACTCCTGACTTTGAAAAGTATGATAGGGTGGGAGATCCTTACACACATTTGAAGGTATTTATTAGAGAACTCAGATCTTATGCCGAGGATGAGAAGCTCAGAATGCAGTTGTACCAGAAAAGTCTGACTGGAGAAGCCCGATCGTGGTATACCAGATTAGATAATTCCAAGATTCATAGTTGGGAAGAGTTGGCTCATGCCTTCCTAAGCCAATACAGTTTCCAGTCTCAGATGGCTCCTGACCGGTATCAAATTACCAACATCAAGAAACAATCTAATGAGTCTTTCAGAGACTATGCTGATAAGTAGGTTTTATACCTACTTATTGGGTGCTAACTCACTGGAATTATGCTCATCTCAAGTAGTTTTTATTATGTTTTATTTGCATTTTATGTTTATTTTGCAGTATTTGTAGCTGGAACTCCTATAACAACTAAAGTCAAGGAAAGGCATGGAAAAGAAAGAAATGGCATTAACATGGCATGGTGGCAGTGAACTAGCAAGAACATGGGAAACTGAATAGGAGAAGGTGAGGAGGATCAATGAAATCGGAATTGAAGAAAAGAAGAGTTGAAGAAGAAAGAAGTAACAAAAAGAAGCAACAACTGAAGACACAATGCAGTAGTAGCGCAGTCGCACTGACCTTACAGTTAAATATGGCGCGCCTACGCCACAGAAAAGACATAGGTAGATCAGATAGCTACGCGACCGCGCTCCAGCAAAAGAGGAATACAGTGAGCCCGTGCCATGCACTCGCCTAGATAACTCTATAAGCGATCCGCGTGCTCAGATTAAGATTATAATCTCATGCCACATGTGAAGTCATTTTTTAGTTAATTTTGTTAACTTTTTTATAATTTGAATTTGAGCGTGTTTTGCTCAACTAAGACGATATGGTTGGCACCAGACAATGTTTTTATGATTATCACTATTGTTCTTAGGTTTTAGCTACTCTAGAGAGGGTTTGAACATTGGATTTCTACATTTATCCCTTCTCTTATTCTAGATTATTAAATAATTATTAGTTTTCAACTCTGGAGATTTTGGTGATTTGGAACAAGCTTGGAACAAACTCTGCAGCAGAGATTAACAGATTTGCTCTATCATTTCTCTTACAACTCTTGATTGCATTTCTTAATTCCATGTTTTGCTTCAATCCCATAATGGCTTTTAGTTCAAAAATGAACTAAATTTCATTATGGGATTCTAATGGATTTTGATGCGTAGTTTAAATATGTATATCTGATTGTGTTGTTGTATATTTATCATTGGATTACCTATTATGGTTGTGCTTAATTGCTTGAATGCTTGATCACCATTCACACTAACTACTTGTATGGATTTGGAAAATGAAATATAAGTATAGATTAAACCATGATGGGATATGAATGTGAAGCTTATGTGTATTAGGCTTTGTGATTTGTGACCCGGATAGGCATATACTGGTTCACCATGTGTAGTCATTAAGAGAGCTTGCACTTAAATCGTTTTTGCTAGAAATGCACATAGACATATAGTGAGTTTTGTAATAGTGATGCTTACATGATTTCTATCAAATGTGGATTTTATGTAAATTGGTCATAGTTCATTGAAAAATGATTATGTTCCACTTTTGTGCTCTTGACTAGTTTTCTATGATAAATAATTAAACATTACATGATAGTACAGTTTAGATGAAACATTAAATGATATTAAAATCCCATTTCTCTCCTATTTGATTTCATTACTTTAGTAATTATAATTTTGTTTCATTAATTAATTTAGAATGCAATTTACTTGTTAATTGATCGTTTAAGCATTTAGAAATAGTGATTAAGTTGTTGCAAGATAAATTAGATTTAATACCTTTTTCTGTGGATCGATACTTTTCTTACTCTGTACTACTTGTTGACCCATGTATACTTGCATGAGTTAGAGTCCTTTTTGTTAAACTAAAAAGGAGGCAACAAGTTTTTGGCGTCGTTGCCGGGGAAAGGCGTTTATTTTTAATATTGTCGTCATCAGCTAAAGCTAAATTTGTGTGACTTAGACAATTCTATTCTTATATTATTTCTATTTTTGTTTTTGTTTGTATTTCAGGTACTTGTATACATTTTATGCACACGCGATCGTCCAATTCTGAGTTGACACCTGCACAGGATAATATTAACGGCAGAGGTTGGAAATCAAAAGCGCGGTGTAATATACAAGTAGATTTTGAGAATACATCATCCAGTATGGCAGCAGAAGAGCAAAGAGAGGAACACACGGCCTTGAGAGATTAATCAATGTCGAAGATAAATGGGTTCTGAGCCAAGCATTGTGAGGCTGTACTATAGCGTAGCCCAACACCTTTGAGATAAAGTTGGGCACTATTCAAATGGTACAGAATTCGGTACAGTTTGGGGGTGCTACTACAGATGATCCGAATGAACATCTATTGAGCTTTATAGAGATATGTGACACTTTCAAGTACAGTGGGGTGTTAGAAGATGTAATCAGGCTCAGGCTGTTTCCATTTTCTTTACGGGACAAGGCTAGAAGTTGGCTTCACTCTCTACCTTCATGATCTATTACAACATGGGAGGACTTAGCACAAAATGAGGACAACAATTTCCCAGTTCGAGCAGCAACAGGGTGAATCTTTATATTAAGCCTGGGAAAGGTATAAAGAGATGCTAAGGAAATGTCCCCATCATGGTATGCCAAATTGGATGGTGATTAATACCTTTTAAAATGGACTAGGATGGCAGTCAAGGCCAATTATAGATGCAGCTGTAGGAGGAGCCTTATGGGCTAAGAGCTATGAAGAGGCTTATAATATTATAGAGAATATGGCAGCAAATAATTTTCAAAATACTATGGACAGAATGCCACAGCCCAAAGTTGCAAGATTGTTAGAGGTGGATGCTATCACTCAGTTGTCAGCTCAGATGGCATTTATGGCAAAGAAGATTGATTCGTTAGCAGAAAGCAAAGCAAAGATAGTTGCTTTTGTGTGTGAGATATGTGCAGGGTCACATCCAACTGATCAATGTGCAATCAGTTCAGAATCTGTACAGTATGTGAGTAACTACTAGAAAAGTCAGAATCAGTTCCAGAATGCCTACAACAACAACAACCGCAACCATCCAAATTTTAGCTGGTCAAACAATCAAAATCAACAAAGTCAACATTTTCAACCACAACATCAGTTTCAGTCACAATCATCTCATCAGCAGTATGCACCGAAACCACCTTACCCTCCAGGATTTCAACAGCAACAACAACATCATCCACCACCTGCACCTCAGCAAGAGAAAAATTTAGAGATAGAAGAGATGATGATGAAGTACATGGCGAATACCGAGGTGATGATTAAGAGCCAAGCTGTGGCTATCAAAAATTTGGAGACACAGATGGGTCAGATGGCTAGTATGCTTAATAAAGACCTCAAGGGACATTGCCTAGTACAACAGAAGCTAATCCAAGAAGAGAGGGTAAAGAGCAGTGTCAGGTAATAACTTTAAGATCAAGGAAGCAGATCGCAGAATCAAGCACATGCATGCTGCGTACCTTTACAAGGGAAGAAGGGAAGATTTGCACGTGCAAGTGAAGAAAAATGTGTCTGATGAGGTTTTGTGTAAAGAAGGTTCTGAGCAAGGGGAAGTGGAAAAGAAGAGTAAAGAGTCAACTGAGAAACCAGTGACCAAATAACTAGTTGTTCATCCCCTTGTTCAATATCCACAGAGACTATAGAAGTAAAGGGTAGACAAGAAGTTTCATAAGTTTTTGGAAGTGTTTAAGAAGCTACAAATCAATATACCTTTCGTCGAGGCATTGGAACAGATGCCAAGTTATGCAAAGTTTATGAAAAAGATATTATCAAGGAAGAAAAGATTGGAAGATTTTGAGACAGTAGCTTTAACTGAAGAATGTAGCACAGTGCTTCAACACAAACTACCTTCGAAGCTGAAGGACCCGGGCAGCTTCACGATACCTTGTTCAATCAAAAGATGAGTTTCAAATAAATGCTTATGTGATCCAGTGGTAGTATCAACTTGATGCCACTATCAGTGTTCAATCAGTTAGGATTTTCAGCTCCAAGGCAGACAAACATTTCATTGTAGCTTGTTGATAGGTCCATTACCTATCCACGGGGTATTGTGGAAGATATACTGGTTAATGTAGATAAATTTATTTGCCCAACGGATTTCATCATATTGGACTATGAAGAGGACAGAAGTATACCGATCATTATTGGAAGACCATTCTTAGCCACATGAATAACTTTAATAGATGTTCAGAAAGGTGAATTGACAATGCGAGTTCATAATCAAGAAGTCACCTTCAATGTGTTCAAGGCTATGAAATTTCCTACAGACGAAGAGGAATATTTCAGGATTGATATGGTGGAAAAGGTGTTGAATGATGAAGTAGAAAATTTGGTGGAACATGAACCTTTAAAGAATGCTATTGTGGGAAATTCTGAGATAAAAGATGAGGAGATTACTGAGTTTTTTCAAATACTTGACACAACTCCACAATTCAGAAAATTGAAGACTCCTGTTGAGCCATTAAAGATTACTAGAGAGACATCAGTGAAATTAAAGCCATCACTTGAGATGCCTCCAGAACTTGAGTTAAAACCTCTTTCAGACCACTTGAGGTATGCATTTTTAAATGATAATTCAAAATTACCTATTATTATTTCTTCTGCACTAACATCTGTCTAGGAAGAAAAGTTGCTAAGTGTTTTGAGAGATTTCAAATCAGCCATTGGATGGACCATAACAGATATTAAAGGGATCAGCCCATCATTCTGCATGCACAAGATCCTACCGGAAGATAAGAGTAAGCCTTTAGTAGAACAATAGCAGAGACCTAATCCAATTATGAAGGAAGTGGTAAAGAAGGAAGTGTTGAAATGGCTGGACGCAAGAATTATATATCCGATCTCATACAGCTCGTGGGTGAACCCGGTACATTATGTGCCGAAGAAAGAAGGAATTATTGTAGTCTCCAATAAGAACAATGAATTGATACCGACGAGGACAGTGATGGGGTGGAGAGTCAGCATGGACTATCGCAGACTTAATAAAGCTACAAGGAAAGATCACTTCCCCACCGCTGCTCATTGATCGGGATGTTAGATAGACTTAGAAAGTTATGAATTGTACCATACGGATGGATATTCAGGCTACAATCAGATTGTGATAGCTCTAGAAGACCAAGAAAAGACAACTTTCACATGTCCATATGGAACATTTGCTTTCAGAAGGATGTCTTTCGGGTTATGCAATGCCTCGGCCACGTTCTAGAGATGTATAATGGCAATTTTTTTGGATATAGTGGAGCATAATGTGGAAGTGTTTATGGATAATTTTTACAGATTTGGTGATTCTTTTGATAGATTGCTTATGCAGATTTGAGCATTTAAAGAGGAAGTTAACTTCTGACAGCACCAGATTGGGACCTTCCATTCGAATTAATGTGTGATGCCATTGACTATACTATGGGGGCTGTTTTGGGCCAGCGAAGGGACATGATCTTTCATGTGAGATACTATATGAGTAAGACCCTCACTGATGCTTAGTTGAATTATACCACCACAAAGAAGGAACTTTTGGCGGTTGTGTATGCGTTTGACAAGTTTCGTGCGTATTTGATTGGGACTAGGGTGATAGTGTACACAAATCATGCGACAATTCGATACTTGGTGGCAAAGAAAGATGCAAAGCCAATCAGGTGGATACTTCTGTTGCAAGAATTTGATTTGGAGATCAAGGATAGAAAGGGAACTAAGAACCAAGTTGCGGACCACTTATCTAGAATGGAAAATCCAGGAAGGGATGTAGATGATAAGGTTGTTATTAATGAGTCATTCCCAAATGAACAGTTATTTGTGGTGAAAGGGGAAGTGCCATGGTTCGCGGACTATGCGAACTACTTGGTGAGTAGGATAATCCTTTCTGACTTGATCGGGCACCAAAAGAAGAAATTTTTGCATGATGTGAAGTGTTTTATATGGGATAAACCATACTTGTTTAAGCAATGTGTTGATTAGATGATAAGGAGATGTATCCCATATAGCGAGACAGAGGGAATTTTGCAAGATTGTCATGCTTCATTATATGGAGGTCATTATGGTGGAGAAAGGACAGCGGCTCGAGTGTTACAAGTAGGATTCTATTGGCTAATAATTTTTAAAGATGATTACAGTTTTGTCCAAAAGTGTGATAGATGTCAAAGAGTCGGGAATATATCGAAGAGAAATGAGATTCCCTTGAACACAATCCTTGAGGTTGAAATTTTTGATGTGTGGGGGATAAACTTCATGGGACCTTTCGTTTCTTTATGTGGGAACCTATATATCTTATTGGCAGTTGACTATATTTCTAAGTGGGTAGAAGTGGCAGCTCTTCCAACTAATGATGCTAAGATGGTCCTGCGAGTTTTACAAAGAAGTATTTTTACAAGATTTGGGACTCCACGGGCCATCATTAGTGATGAGGGCAGCCATTTCGATAATCACGCAGTTCATGACTTTGTTGGTTAAGTATGGGTGAGTCATCATATTACTACTGACTTACCATCCCCAAACTAATGGCCAAGCGAGAGGTTTTGAATCGTGAAGTAAAGAGAAATCTTGAAAAAATTGTGAACACAAGAAAGGACTTGTCATTGAAGTTAGATAATGTTGTATGGGCCTATAGGACTGCCTATAAGACACCTTGGGAATGTCACCATTTCAGCTTGTATATGGAAAGGCTTGTCCCTTCCCATGGAACTCGAGCACAAAGGCGATTGGGCAATCGGGAAGTTAAATTTTAACTTGAAGGTCGGAGAAAAATGACTACTCCAACTCAATGAGTTGGATGAATTTAGATTGAAGTTTCACGAGAACTCCAAGTTATACAAGGAAAAGGTGAAGAGATGGCATGACCACAAGATTATGGAAAGAGTGTTTGAATCAGGGGAAAAAGTTCTACTATTCAATTCAAGACTTAAACTCTTCCCAGGGAAACTCAAGTCAAGGTGGTCGGGGCCATTTACTGTGAAGACGGTTTATCCACATGGTGCAGTCGAGATATTCGATAAATTCCCGTACAATGAATTCAAGGTCAATAGAGCATGTTGACTTAAGCACTATTATGGTGGTGAGGTTGACAGGCAGAAGGTCACCTCAATTCTTTCCTCTACATGATTTAATCAAAGATAGTCAAGCTAATTGACTATAACTTAGCGCTTAATGGGAGGCACCCCATTATTTTTATCCTTACCTCTTGTTTAATTCTGTTTGGATAATGTTTATTTCTCATTTTCATGTTTAGTTTTTCTTGATAGCATATCAATTATTGATGTAAGTTTTGAAGGAGCTGAATGTGCCGATTATGTTGTTAGGAGTACCATATATAGTATTCTTTTGGGATATTCATTCATGCATGTTAATTAGCTCATGTTTTTATCTTGGAGAATTGATATATCTCATACTAGTACTTACTTATATGTGCAGGTGAATTTCAGATTATCAATAGCCACTTTGTTTTACTTAAAGATTCAAATTTCGGTTTGTTTTGTCGTAGATAGGGTCGCATGATCACAAGCATTTCAAGAAGTCAAAAGAGTATACCAGACTGTGACTTCTTTACAACTTGATCAACCATGCTACCGCGCCGTATATTCATGTTTAATCTCGGTGTGCGTGCATGACAAAGAAGTACACCCATGCGATTAGCGAGAAATAAAACCCGTATGGCCGCTGAGACCAAATTCAAAAAAAAATTAAGTTTTAAAACGTGCCTTACTCAAATTTTATATCGATTACTTGCAACGTACTTACTCTCTCTCATTTTCAAAACTCACACTATCTCTTCATATCTCTAGGCGGTTCTTTTTCATATCCTAACTCCTCACCCCACCATAAATTTATACGTGATTAGTTCTCCTTCTCAAGTTCAAACGCTTCAACAGATCCTTCATTCAGTTTCAAACATAAAGCTAGGGTTTGTGAGAGATTGTTACAACAGTAAGTTTGGGGGAGTTCGAATATAGAGCACACAATTTTTTAGTCAAATTCTTCTCTTCAATTAAGGGTTCTTCTTCATCAATTGCTATGGGACCAAAAAGAGCTCGCTCTCGCACTCCAGAGTCATCTTCCTCAAGCAGCCAAAGTGAGGACATTGTTGACCTCACAAAATTTGTTAACCTTGAAGCCCAAATAGAATATTATAGAATAGTGGCTAAGACATTTGTGAGGGAGCATGGTTTCAAGCCTGAGGCACAAGATGGGCAACTGAAAGAAATGATCAAAGAAAGATGTTGGCTTGGAGTCTATTCTACACCCATGCCTGCACCCATGGGCATTGTACGTGAATTTTATGCCAATGCGAAGGAGACCATGAGTGGATTTTCCTATGTCAGAGGTGTGCAAGTAGACTATCGCCCACAGGCGATTTGCGACGTGTTCAATTTACCCGACCCTCCAACTGGACGTGCAAATTGGGTTGAGGCTGCAAGGTTTGAGACTGACCTCGACAGGGTTATCACTGACTGATGCATACCGGGTACACAGTGGAGACAAGCTTGGTACAAATCATCCTAGAACTTTTCAGGCTTCAACCCTCAACCGTTATGCCAAAGCTTGGAATCTATTTATCTGTGCAAAACTTATGCCATCATCCCATTAGCATGAGATTACAACTGAGCGGACAATTATTTTGTGGGGTATAATTACAGAAAAATACATTGATGTTGGTCATCTCCTTAAAATGCACTCGCTAAAAAAAAGAAAAAGAAACAAATAAACACCGCGGGAAAGTGCGAAATTCGCCCTCGTGAATAAAAATAAAGCAGAATAAACCCATTGTTGAACCTTAGTTTGTATTGATGTGTTGGAGTAGTTTTTGTTTCATTAGTATATGTAATTCTTGATTTGAACTTCATTTTTCTGTCATTAGCAGTATAACATGTATAGACTTTGCCTCTATCAAGCATATTTGTGAACATAACACACACACACACAACATCTTTATAGCGAGTTTGGATTATTTGATTGTATGATGTTATGTCTATAGCTTAGTTTGATATTTTATTCTTGAATTTGGATAATTCTCTGAGGCAAACTTAATTGGAATTCCATTTTAGCTGGAAATCTTGGGACTCACTTGCATCATAGTTGTAAGACCCCGAATTTTACGAAATTAAAGTATTCAATTTTTATAATTATTATTCTATTTAGTAAATGGTTAAATTGATAAAAGTATAGTAATACGTGTGGTTGCATAGTAGCACACGGTATTGATTATTGATGCTTATGTGAGAAGTCACTCAGTTATACTCAATTATTGTTACAATAATTGTTGCATCATATCTCTCATATTATTGATTCAATTATTGTCACAGTATCATCTGCATAATATTTTATATATTATTAAATCAATAATTGAGACGACAAAGTTATTCATATTATTATTTACAATATTGACAATGTCTAGAAGTTCTATCAAGGAGAGGTTTGGTCACCTGATTGCACGCTTGATAAGGAGAAATCCTTATTGGAAAGCCCCCTCTTTCCTGGGAGCGACCTGGTTGCTAAATATTGTGAGTTATAATATTAATAATGAATGTTATTAAAAATCGAATTTGAGTTCAGAGTTGAATTTGGAGTCGCGGACGTGATACTTGAGTCCGGAGCGAAGAAATTAGTAGAAATAGACTACAAACACAAAATTTCACAGGGTTGACTTTTTTGGGCAAAAGTCAACAGATTGACTTTTTCGAAAAAAAGTCAAACTTCAAAATTTCAAACAATGAAATTTTGAGAAAAATATTTCCATTGTGTTTGGATTGTTAGTGTTAGTGGAAATTGACATTTATTTCGATAATAATTGATGTCTGGAGGTTTAATTTTCCAATCGGGTAATTAACTGGATAAATGAGCAATTAATTGCTATTGATTCACATGTTTATAACTATTTGTTCACATGTGTACTATTGATTCACATTCATGTACTATATTGGGGAGGTGGTGCAAGATTGATAATACTTGCATGACTAAGTTAAAATGGAGGTATAGATGGAGGTACTATATCATGTAATTCAGTATTTTCACATGATTATAACTATTAAGTCACATGAATGAACTATTAATTCACATGATTTACTATTAGGGAAGTGGAGCAAGTTTGATAATACTTGCAGGACTAAATTAAAATGAAAAAAAGTTGAAGGTATTGTAATATAATATTTCGAGCCCCAAAACGTGCAATTATCGAAACTATATTTTCCTATAAATAGAAGCTCATTCTTCTATCATTTCTCACCAATTCAGAGCAATTAATATAGAGAAAAATTATAGAGAGAAAGAAGAAGAGAAGTCTGCTACCTCACTAGTCCAAGATCAGATTTCTTCTAAGGTAAGGGATATTATTATTATATAGTAAGAGGTATTATTTCTTTCAGTATTCATGAAGAGAGCTATTGTTATTCCATTCCTTATTATTTTGTTGGAATAACCTATATACGCTGACTACCATATACATGGTGAAATTCTTCTGCTATTCCATTCTTTATTATTATGTTGGAATAACATGTCTATAATGGCAATCTTGCATACATGGTGAAATTCTTCTGTTATTCCATTCTTTATTATTCTGTTGGAATATCCTCATGCATGTAATTACGCATGACCTGATTCCATTCTTTATTATTCTATTGGAATAACCTGTCTATGTGGACTACCGCATGCATGGTGAATAACCCTTCGTATTCATTCTTTATTAAATTGTGGAAATGATCTATTTACGTGGATTACCGCATGGCGGGTGAAAATCCATTTGCAGTTTTATAATTTTTCTGACTCTCAAAAATTGAGGAAAAATTTGAAATGATAATTTGATGAGTTTTCTAGATTGTGTCCAAAAATGGCGATTTTTGGATGTATAGATTAGGAGTTATGAATTTTATGGGAAAAGACTATTTTAAAAGTAAACCTTTATAACTCCTTGTAGTTAACTCCAAAATTTGTGAAATTTTTATTGGGAGTACATATATATAACAGGAGTATACCTTGTAAATTTCAGAATTTTTGGACAAAAGTACAGTTTATGATAAATGTCTAAATATTCGGCAGTTTTGGCCATATGAAAAATAGTAAATGAATTTTAAAATTTTCGAGAAAAATATATGTTCAATATGGGACTATATTCTGCTAAATCCCAGAAAAGAAAACTTTTTGGGATTGATTTGATATTTTTCATTAAAATAGTTTAATTACGAACATATGAATTAAATATGTTATGTGAAGTTGAAAAATTGGTAAATAGGATTTTATGGCTTAGAAATCCTATATAAGGTATATGCAGATTTTTGATGAGGATTTGATGGTGGTGATGAAATCTTATGAGTATGGCATTTTGAATAATTAAATGCATTATTTGGTAAAGTGTAAACAATTAAAATAAATTGTATATAAGCTTAAGAAGTGATTAAAATATTGTTATAATATTAATAATATTAGATTATGAGTTTATTAAGTGATTGATAATATTTGGATAAATTTAAAGTCTTTAATATTTATCCTTGATTTCGTTTGATTAATGTTTATATCATTGTCATCATTCTCATGCTTATATTATGATGAAAGTTATCTTTGGCTTACATGCAAAGATGGACTGTTGATTATTAGTTTTACAGTTGTATATCTTTGGAGTATGTGCATAGATGAACTGTTTATTGGTATGATTATGACCAGGGATCATTCGGTATAATCATGACCCGTAATGTTATAGATGATGTGGTAAAAGTTTTCATTGGCCTGTAGTGCATTGATGGGCAGTTATTGGTATGATTATAACCAGGGGTTATTCGGTATAATCATGACCATTGATGATTACATGAATATCCTTGGTAGAAAAGTGGGATGATTCGATGATGTGGATTATTTATTAAGTTGAGTCTCAAATGATAAAATATTGATTATACACTTTTATTCAGTAAAAGATAGTAGATATCATGCTCTACTTGACTCTTCTAAAATACAGGTTGTATGTCTTTGGCACGTAGTGTAAAGATGAATTGTTAATGAATATCTTTGGCCGTAGGGCAAAGATGAATTTATTAGTATGATTATGAACAAGAATTGTGATTTGGTATAACCATGATTTTTGATGTTTTAGGTGAAGATAGGTGATGAAAATTATCTTAATTCACAGGTGCGAAGAGGAATTTAGAATCACAATTATGATTATGAGTTATTCATATGATTGTGGATAGGAATTGTTGATTGATGTTACAGGGATAAAACATTATTGATGGACTTTTAACACGGAGAAGATAATATATCTGATGGTCTATTTGACTCTTCTAATGGATTGTTGGTTCCGCTGCATCTATGGTTGAAAAGTTTTATCATCTACCATATGTTCTAAATCTCTGATTTATTACTGATGAAGGCTATTGATGATGTAAATTATCTTTAGTCATGATATATTCTTTCTTGGGCTAGTTGTGCTCACCCTTTTGCTTCACAATTCCTTCGAATGTAATAAGAGTGTAGTTTGGGTTGGCGAGGGGTAATGAGGAGAATAAAGCGGTGGTCTATAGTCATTGAGGTTCTCCTAAATAGTATGGAAATAATTTTATTGGGAACTTTAGATAAGTGTGTCGTATTGTATACGTCATTTGATATTTAATTTTGGTGAACCGAATAGGGTGAGGTAAACCCAACTTTGGAAGGGTGTTTTACCACTATCATACAAGATGTCTAATGACATACAACCTCGTGTTATCATAAGACAGGATTGTGCACATCCACTTGCTGAGTATATCTATGAGAATTACCTATATAATCTTGGAGTTTATTTGAAATATAATTCTCACGTGGAGACAACAGAGATAATTATATGTCAAGAGAAGACTCACCATTGGAAAGAAGATGATAGCAATCTTCTTGTTTTTCATTGGGGACTATTAGGTCAACCAAGGATAAATTGATAAAAGTACAGTAATACGAGTGGTTGCATAGTAGCACACGGTATTGATTATTGATGCTTATGTGAGAAGTCACTTAGTTATACTCAATTATTGCTACAATAATTGTTGCATCATATATCTCATATTATTGATTCAATTATTGTCATAGTATCATCTGCATAATATTTTATATATTATTAAATCAATAATTGAGATGACAAAGTTATTCATATTATTATTTGCAATATTGACAATGTCTAGAAGTTCTGTCAAGGAGAGGTTTGGTCACCTAATTGCGCGCCAAGAATGAGAAATCCTTATCGGAAAGCCCCCTCTTTCCTGGGAACGACCTAGTTGTTAAATATTGTGAGTTATAATATTAATAATGAATGTTATTAAAAATTGAATTTGAGTTCGGAGTTGAATTTGGAGACGCGGACGTGATATTTGAGTCTGGAGCGATGAAATTAGTAGAAATAGACTATAAACACAAAATTTGCCGGGGTTGACTTTTTGGTCAAAAAAGTCAATAGTTGACTTTTTCAGAAAAAGTCAAACTTCAAAATTTCAAAAAATAAATTTTTTGAGAAAAATATTTCCATTGTGTTGGGATTGTTAGTGTTAGTGGAAATTGACATTTATTTCGATAATAATTGATGTCTGGAGGTTATATTTTCCAATCGGGTAATTAACCGGATAAATGAGCGATTAATTGCTATTGATTCACATGATTATAACTATTTATTCACATGTGTGTACTATTGATTCACATTCATGTACTATTAGGGGAGGTGGGGCAAGATTGATAATACTTGCATGACTAAGTTAAAAATGGAGGTATAGATGGAGGTACTATACTGTAATTCATATTTTCACATGATTATAACTATTAAGTCACATGAATGAACTATTAATTCACATGATTTACTATTAGGGGAGGTGGTGCAAGTTTGATAATACTTGCAGGACTAAATTAAAAATGAAAAAAAAAGTTGAAGGTATTGTCATATAATATTTCGAGCCCCAAAACGTGCAATTATCGAAACTATATTTTCCTATAAATAGAAGCTCATTCTTCCTTCATTTCTCACCAATTCACTAAAGCTATAGAGCAATTATTATAGAGAGAAATTATAGAGAGAAAGAAGAAGAGAAGTCTGCTACCTCACTAGTCCAGTATCCAGTTTCTTGTAAGGGATATTATTATAGTAAGGGATATTATTTCTTTCGTATTCATGAAGAGAGCTATTGTCATTCCATTCCTTATTATTTTGTTAGAATAACCTGTATACGCAGACAACCGTATACATAGTGAAATTCTTCTGATATCCCATTCTTTATTATTATGTTGGAATAACCTGTCTATGCGAAGTACTGCATACATGGTGAAATTCTTCTTTTATTCCATTCTTTATTATTATGTTGGAATATCCTGTCTGTGCGGATTACGCATGACCTGATTCCATTCTTTATTATTCTGTTGGAATAACCTGTCTATGTGGACTATTGCATGCATGGTGAATGACCCTTCGTATTCATTCTTTATTAAATTGTGGAAATGATCTGTTTACGTGAATTACCGCATGGCAGGTGAAAATCCATTTGCAGTTTCATAATTTTTCTGACCCTAAAAAATTCTGAAAAAATTTGAAATGATAATTTGATGAGTTTTTTTGATTGTGTCCAAAAATGGCGATTTTTGGATGTATAGATTAGGAGTTATGAATTTTATGGGAAAAGACTATTTTAAAAGTAAACCCTTATAACTCCTTGTGGTTAACTCCAAAATGGGTGAAATTGTTTTTGGGAGTACATATATATAACAGGAGTATACCCTGTAAATTTCGGAATTTTTGGACAAAAGTATAGTTTATGATAAATGTCTAAATATTCGGCAGTTTTGGCCATATGAAAAATAGTAAATGAATTTTAAAAATTCCGAGAAAAATATATGTTCAATATGTGACTATATTATGCTAAATCTCAGAAAAGAAATCTTTTTGGGATTGATTTGTTATTTTTCATGAAAATGGTTTAATTACGAACATATGAATTAAATATGTTATGTGAAGTTGAAAAATTTGTAAATAGGATTTTATGGCTTGGAAATCCTATATAAGGTATATGCAGATTTTTGATGAGGGATTTGATCATTCGTGATGAAATCTTATGAGTATGGCATTTTTGAATGATTAAATGCATTATTTGGTAAAGTGTAAACAATTAAAATAAATTGTATATAAGTTTAAGAAGTGATTAAAATATTGTTATAATATTAATAATATTAGATTATGAGTTTATTAAGTGATTGATAATATTTGGATAAATTTAAAGTCTTTAATATTTATCCTTGATTTTGTTTGATTAATGCTTATATCATTGTCATCATCCCCATGCTTATATTATGATGAAAGTCATGTTTGGCTTACGTGCAAAAATGGACTGTTGATTATTAGTTTTACAGTTGTATATCTTTGGCTTACGTGCAAAGATGAATTTGTTGATTATTAGTTTTACTGGTTGTATATCTTTGGCTTACGTGCAAAGATGAACTATTGATTGATGAGTATCTTTGGCTTATGTGTATAGATGAACTGTTTATTGGTATGATTATGACCAGGGATCATTCGGTATAATCATTACCCGTAATGTTATAGATGATGTGGTAAAAGTCCTCATTCGCCCGTAGTGCATTGATGGACAGTTATTGGTATGATTATAACCAGGGATTATTCGGTATAATCATGACCATTTGATGATTACATGAATATCCTTGGCCGTAGTGCAGAGATGATTCGATGATGTGGATTATTTATTAAGCTGAGTGTCAGCGATAAAATATTTATTATACACTTTTAATTCTTAAAAGATAGTAGATATCATGCTCTACTTGAATCTTCTAAAATACAGTTGTATGTCTTTGGCCTGTAGTGCAAAGATGAATTGTTAATGAATATCTTTGGCCGTAGTGCAAAGATGAATTTATTAGTATAATTATGAGCAAGAATTGTGATTTGGTATAACCATGATTTTTGATGTTTCAGGTGAAGATAGGTGATGAAAATTATCTTCGTCCTAGGTGCAAAGAGGAATTTAGAATCACAATTATGATTATGAGTTATTCATATGATCGTGGACAGGAATTGTTGATTGATGTTACAGGGACAAAAAATTATTGGTGGACTTTTAACACGGAGAAGATAATAGATCTGATGGTCTATTTGACTCTTCTAATGGATTGCTCGTTCCGCTGCAACTATGGTTGAAAAGTTTTATCATCTACCATATGTTCCAAAATCTCTGATTTATTACTGATGAAGGCTATTGATGATGTAAATTATCTTTAGTCATGATATTCTTTACTGGGCTAGTTGTGCTCACCCTTTTTGCTTCACAATTCCTTTCATGTAATAAGAGTGTATTTGGGTCGGCCGGGGTAATGAGGAGAATAAAGCGGTGGTCTATAGTTGTTGAGGTTCTCCTAAATAGTATGGAAATAATTTTTTGAGAACTTTAGATAAGTGTGTCATATTGTATACGTCATTTGATATTTAATTTTGGTGAACCGAATAGGGTGAGGTGAACCCAACTTTAGAAGGGTGTTTTGCCACTATCATACAAGATGTCTAATGACATACAACCTCGTGTTATCATAAGACAGGGTTGTGCACATCCACTTGTTGAGTATATCTACGAGCACTACCTATATAATCTTGGAGTTTATTTGAAATATAATTCTCACTTGGAGACAACGGAGATAATTATATGTCACGAGAAGACTCACTATTGGAAAGAAGATGATAGCAATCTTCTTGTTTTTCTTTGGGGACTATTGGGTCAACCAAGGATAATTTTGTGGACATATGATATCTATCATAACCTGAGGCGCATGGCCTCCCCGTATACGAAGGTTTCTTGAGCACTTCCCAAAGATTTTAATTTCTAAAATAGTTATTGACTGTACTTTTATGTAAGGTACCATTGTAAGGTTGTGGTCAATGCACCATGAGAATTACATACATTTGTATTAAAACTCACAGTTTCATTGTGGTCATATTCTGTACGACAGTTCAACAGTTGTATAAATGAAGTTTTTATTTTATTTTTATAGTATGATATCTGGCGACTCAGAATGGATCGTGTGGACCTATTTTGGGGGCGTCACAATAGTGTAGTTTTCATAGCACGTAGTTGCATTGTTTATTTTATTTTCGTATGCATTGCTTGAGGACAAGCAATAGTTCAAGTTTGGGGGTATTTGATAAGTAGGTTTTATACCTACTTATTGGGTGCTAACTCACTTGAATTATTCTCATCTCAAGTAGTTTTTATTATGTTTTATTTGCATTTTATGTTTATTTTGCAATATTTGTAGCTGGAACTCCTATAACAACCAAAGGCAAGGAAAGGCATGGAAAAGCAAGAAATGGCATGGAATGGTATTAACATGGCATGGTGGCAGTGAACTAGCAAGAACATGGCAAACTGAACAGGAGCAGGTGAGGAGGATCAATGAAATATGAAGTGACGAAAAAGAAAAGTTGAAGAAGAAAGAAGCAACAAAAAGCAGCAACAGTAGAAGACACAATACAGTAGTAGCGTTGACCTTACAGTTAAACATGGCGCGTCCTCGCCACAGGAAAGATAGAGGAAGATCAGGTAGCTGCGCGGCCGTGCTCCAGCAAAAGAGGAATACAGCGCACCTGCGCCATGCACTCGCCAGATAAATTTATAGCACTCTCGCGCTCATATTGCACTTTAATCTCGCACGGCCGTGCGAGTCTTCTTCAGTTAATTTTGCTGAATTTTTGTAATTTGAATTTGAGCGTGTTTTGCTCAACTGAGATGATGCGGTTGGCACCAGACATGGTTTTTATGATTATCATTACTATTCTTAGGTTTTAGCTACTCTAGAGAGGGTTTGAACATTGGATTTCTACATTTATCCCTTCTCTTATTCTAGATTATTAAATAATTATTAGTTTTCAACTCTGGAGATTTTGGTGATTTGGAACAAGCTTGGAACAGACTCTGCAACAGAGATTAACAGATTTGCTCTATCATTTCTCTTACATCTATTGATTTCATTTCTTAATTCCATGTTTTGCTTCAATCCCATAATGGCTTTTAGTTCAGAAATGAACTAAATTCCATTAAGGGATTCTAATGGATTTTGATGCGTAGTTTAAATATGTATATCTGATTGTGATGTTGTATATTTATCATTGGATTACCTATTATGGTTGTGCTTAATTGCTTGAATGCTTGATCACCATTCACACTAACTACTTGTATGGATTTGGAAAATGAAATATAAGTATAGATTAAACCATGATGGGATATGAATGTGAAGCTTACGTGTATTAGGCTTTGTGATTTGTGACCCGGATAGGCATATACTGGTTCACCATGTGTAGTCATTAAGAGAGCTTGCACTTAAATCGTTTTTACTGCAAATTCACATAGACATATAGTGAGTGTTGTAATAGTGATGCTTACATGATTTCTATCAAATGTGGATTTTATGTAAATTGGTCATAGTTCATTGAAAAATGATTATGTTCCATTTTTGTGCTCTTAACTAGTTTTCCATGATAAATAATTAAACATTACATGAGGGTATAATTTAGATTAAACATTAAATGATATTAGAATCCCATTTCTCTCCTATTTGATTTCATTTCTTTAGTAATTATAATTTTGTTTCATTAAATAATTTAGAATTCAATTTACTTGTGAGTTGATATTTTAAGCATATAGAAATTGTGATTAAGTAGTTGCATTATAAATTAGATTTAATACCTTTCTCCTTGGATCGATATTTTTCTTACTGTGTACTACTAGTTGACCCATGTATACTTGCATGAGTTAGAGTCCTTTTTGTTAAACTAAAAAGGAGGTAACATATGCTCAGAGGTGGAGGCGCCTTGCTACTCAAGTTATTCCCTCTATGACTGAGTCAAAAATGGCGATGACCGTCATAGACATACAAGAAGCTCCCTTCTATGAGAGAGTCTTAGCTGGCATTGGCAAGCCATTTTTTGAAATGATCAAACATGGAGAGATGGCTGAGATGGGATTGAAGTCAGGAAAGATTCAAGACCTAGCTGCTCTGAAAGTTGTTGTTGAGCACATCCAGTCTCGAATTTATGAAAACAACCCCAGGAGGGTCCATAAAAAGAAAGAGGAAGATGTTTCCTTGATACTAAAAGGTCAGAAAGGCAATCAGAACATGCCTATCCAGAGAAGAAACTACTCCCCCTTTCAAGCACAGTCTTCCAACCCCACATTGCCAAAGGGTGGAGAAGTCCAACGAGAGTGTTCACACCCCTAGGAGACTCACTCGAGAATATTCTCAATCTTCTGACTACTCAGAAAAAACCTACTCATCTTCTTCCACCAGCAAACTCGAATGAGAAAGGGTTTTAATGCTACCCGGAAGTGTGCCTATCATGCTGGAGCGCCAGGACATGATACTCAGGATTGCTGGGCCTTAAAATACAAGATCTAGGATTTGATTGATAACGGTGAAATCATGGTGACTAAACCCGACCAACCTCATGTACAAGATAACCCTCTTCCTCAACATAAAGAAGAAGAGGTTAACATGATTAATTGGAGCAATGGACAGAGTTCCAATTATGGCGGCAAATCCTCCTAAACCAGCAAAGATGATGCTGACAAATGGGATTATGCACAGTTCTAATTTATGATGGAACAAAAAATGAAAGCTCCGTGTGAGCAAGTTAACCAGTTAGCAGAACTGGTGATCCATCAGCACCAAGTCACAAGCCAATTAGTCAGCCAGGAGCATGCTAGTCTCCTTCCTCTGGTTACAAATACTCCATCATACACTAGAAAATGAAACACTGAAGGATAAAATTGCAAAAAGAGCAAGTGCCAAGGCTCGTCGGGATTTTGCTAACAAGAGGGAATTTATATACCTTGGCCAACTGATGGAGGAGATATTTCAGATGCTGGTTAATGAAGGAAGAATTACAACTCTGCTACCTCCAATCAATCCTCATTCAAGACGTTTCAATTCTAATGGAGTATGTCAGTATCACTCCCACTCACACGGACACATCACAGAAGAATGATGGGCACTCCGCCATCTTATTCAGAACTTAATTAACAGCGGTGTCCTACAGTTGGCAGACAATGACACTGTGTTACTCGAGAGTGGAGACACATTTCCTACAAAATGGAAGGAAGTCATAGCAGTTATATCCCCTGAGGATGATTTGGCTGCCAGACCACCGTCAATACAAGCAATTCAACTCAAAGGTGTTGATAATCCTTTTAAAGTGGCTGCGCTACAGCCAATAACATTGCCATCTAGGCCACAGTATCCTGTTGTCAGCCTACAAAAAGTACCATGGAATTATAGACAGGCTGAAGGATCCACATCCCACATAACTGCAATAGTGTTGAAGGAGAATCCACTATATTTTCCCCACCGGGTGATTAAGCCCACCATCAAATCAAAGGGGAAAGTTTCCATGGAGAAAATTGAAGAGTTCCTCCGTATTATTGTCCATAACGAAGCCAAGGTGGTTTTAAGCTTGAAAGAAGCTCCACAACAAATTTCTATACTGGACTTGGTTTTCTCTTCCAAAGATCACAGGAAGGTCTTGTTAAAGGTTTTGGAAGAAGACAATTTACCGAAATCAGTGGATGTTGAAAAGTTCCAACACCTGGTTGATCACATTTTTAACAATAATGTGATATCTTTCACTGATGATGACATACCTCCCGAAGGGACTGGTCATTGTAAACCGTTGCATATAGCGGTTCTGTCCTCCGGATATATGGTGGGAGGAGTTCTGATAGATGGAGGTTCAACTTTAAATATTTGTCATTATGCCACTTTGGAGAAGCTAAACATCAATCTAAAGAGGATCAAAAGCAGCCATATGATTATCAAAGCTTTTGATGGATCCCGACGTAATGCTGTCGGACAGATTGAGCTGCCTGTGGAGATTGGTCCACATACTTTCTGCATATCCTTTCACGTGCTCAAAATAGCCACAAGATACAACCTGCTCTTGGGAAGACCATGGATTCACATGGCTGGAGCCGTCCCTTCCACCCTTCATCAGTAACTTAAATACATTATCAACAATAGCCTAGTAATTGTTAATGCTGAGCCAAAATGTCCTAAACAAGGTGACATACCACTCATCAGCTTCAATGCAGAAGTTAAACTGGTCAATATTCATGCCCTAGAGGTGAGCAACACTCACTATCATCCTATTGGGGTGCCACCTCTCATACCCAAGATTTCTGCCGAGGTAATGGCAGCAACTCAAGAGATGATATCATTGGGCTACCAACCTGGACAAGGGTTAGGCAAAGATCATCAGGGCATTAAGCGCCCAATTCAAGTTCCCAATCAAATCGGGACAGCCGGACTAGGCTATTCTGCCATTTCTAGTCATAGGAATCCTCATAAGCCCAAATAGATTCCTTTCGCTTCAACCACACGACGATTATCTCAACCTACAGATCCTGAGCTTATACGGTCTCCGATGAAGGTACCTGCCCATGTAATGGCTATGTTATTTCCCAAACAGATACCGGTTAAAGCAAAAGAGTTCCTGATTCAGGATATCAAAGTGGAAGAAAGGGAACGGAGACATAAACAAGACATCGCCAGGAGATTGTCTTACCTACACATCATTTTCCATGATGAGCACACAAATAGATACACCCTAGACGATGATTGTCCAGATATTATGGTCATTATTCGAGAAAAAGAGGATGATATGTTCCCTTTATCATCTGTAAATTCAAATGGACTTCACCCTTGATAATTGGAGCAAGATTCCTTGCATTTGTCGCTAAGGTAAAAAGGACGTAAACTCCCCGCCTCTATATATAACTATAACTGCTTACTTTTCTGTACAATATTAGCAGTTACTTTGTCATTACAGGCTAACACTTTGTATGATTGAATAATTTCATATATTAATTGAAAACGTATTTTGTTAAAGGACTCTAAATTTAGATGTGCCTATACTTGCTGATGAGATGCCTTTTCTCCACAAGGACTGTAACTTTGATGAAAAGTTGGACTCAGACTTGATGGAAATATAAGAGGACACTGAGATACCTCAGGAGATCAAAGAATGGGTCGAGGATAAACCCAAACCTAATCTTGATCAAACCACCTCATTCAATCTCGGAACCTTAGAAAACCCTAAGCTAATCCAGATTGGTACAGACCTCACTCTAAACCAAAGGAATGACATGGTTACACTTTTAACCCAATTCTAGGATGTGTTTGCATGGTCTCATGAAGATATGGTGGGCTTATCCACTGACATCGTCATTCATCGTCTTCCCATTAAAGAGGGATTCAAGCCAGTCAGGCAGAAGCTCAAGTGATTAAAACTTGAGTGGAGTTTAAAGGTTAAAAAAGAAATTATGAAATAATTTCGAGCAGGCATCATCATGGTGTCTACATACCTTGAATGGCTATCGAACATAGTCCACGTACCTAAACCAAGAGGAATGGTGCGAGTTTGTATGGATTACCGGGATTTTAATAAAGTTTGCCTTAAGGATAGCTTTTTCGTGCAATTTATCCACATTCTCATTGACAACAATGCTCAATATGGTATGTACTCCTTTGCTGATTGTTTTGTGGGGTACCATCAAATCATGGTTGCTGAAGATGATCATGAGAAAACTGCATTCATCACGCCTTGGGGAACCTTTTGCTATAGACGGTTGTCATTCGGCCCCATTAATGCCGGAGCTACCTACCAGCGAGCCATGATGGCTCTTTTCCATGACTTAATGCACAAGGAGATAGAGATCTATATGGATGACATCATTGTCAAATCCCGAAGGGAAGAAGACCACTTAGACCATCTCAAGAAGCTGTTCAACAGGTTGTGTAAGTATAACTTAAAGTTGAATCCAGCCAAGTTCGCCTTTGGCGTTAAATCAGGCGAGTTGCTAGGAATTCTAGTCAGCCACAAAGGGATTGAGATGGATCCCACCAAAATCCAGGCCATCATAAAAATGCCCATTCCTCAGACAGAGAAGGAAATACGGGGATTTTTGGGAAGGATCAACTTCATTAGCCGATTCATCTCCCAACTCACAACAACCTGTGAGCCTATCTTCAAGCTGTTAAGGAAGAACTCCTCTATGAAGTGGAATGATGAGTGTCAGAAAGCCTTCCTTACAATCAAAAAGTAGTTGGTCAACGCTCGTGTTTTGGTACCACCCAGGGATGATGTTCCCATGTTCATGTACCTGTCCATTAATGACAATGCCATGGGCTGCATGCAGGGATAGAAAGACGATAGAGGCCAAGAGCGAGCTATCTATTGCCTCAGCAAAAGATTCAGTAGCAGTGAACATAATTACACTCTGATTGAGAAGACTTGTTGTGCTTTAGCATGGGCTTCCATGAGGTTACAACATTACCTCCATGGTCACACAACCCATCTCATATCTCGCGTGGAACCTCTAAAGTATGTGTTCAGTAAACTCATATTGAATTATCGACTGTCCAGATAGAAGTTGATCCTAAAGCAATTTGACATCATCTACGTGACACAAAAGTCTGTTAAGGGTCAAGGAATTGCGGATCAACTGGACGCCGCACCTTTAGGGGATTTCAAACCCTTTGGAAATATGCTTCCCCAATGAAGCGGAAATGACAGTCCAGCAATACCATTAGTATGATACACACCAATCATGGAAAATATATTTCGATGGAGATGTTAATATGGAAGGTTCTGGAGCTGGAGCTGTTCTAGTAGCCATGACGGGGGAGCAGTATCCCGTCACCGTCAAATTGTAGTTTGTCAGCACCAACAACACAGCTGAGTATGAAGGTTGTATCATGGGGCTAAACTTGCCTAATCAATGGATATCCGATGGTTAACTGTCTTTGAGGATTCCAAATTGGTAATCAGACAAACCACCAGAATCTATCACACCAAAGAACTACATTTGTTGCCTTACCATCTGCAGGTTATCCAGATGGCTTTGAGTTTAAAGAAATAAACTTCCTCCACATTCCTCGAAATAAGAATGACTTTACGGATGCGCTAGCAACTTTGGCCTCCTTGATCAACATACTTGACAAGGAAAACATGCCAAGCATCACATTTACCCTGCAAAAGGCTCTAGCCTATGGGAATTACATTGGAGAAGTATCGGATGAGCTACCTCCCATCCAGCACCCTTGGTATCAGCACATCAAGGAGTATCTACGAGACGGATCTACACCCGCTGAGACGATTCTTGCTGAGAAAAAATAGATCCATCAGATGGCTATGAAATTCTACCTGAGTGGAGATGCACTCTACAAACGAGATGCAGGACTAGGTCTCCTTAGATGTCTGGACAGGACAAGCTCAGAGGCTCATGGATAATATCCATGGAGGAGTATGTGGCCCACACATGAGCGGCCCTCTACTTGTTTCAGACAATGCTAAGAACCTCAACAACAAAATGATGGAGGAGTTGTGCAGTAAATTCCACATCAAACACCTTAACTCCGTCATCTACCATCCAAAGATGAATGGTGCTGTTGAAACGGCTAATAAGAACATCAAGAAGTTCATGCAAAAGATGTTCGCCAGTCACAAAGGATGGCCTGACCTCTTGCCTCTGACTCTATTAGCCTATAGAACTTCAATGCGTACTTCCACTGGGGCAACCCCCTACTCATTGACCTATGGGATGGAAGAAGTGCTTCCCATAGAAGTGGAAATGGAATCTCTCAGAGTGTTGATAGACGCTCAGCTGGATGAAGACCAATGGTTGTAAGAATCACCAATTGTGTCTAATATACGATAGGCGAAGTGATGTTATTTTCCATGGGAAATTATACCAACAGAGGATCGCTAGATCCTACAATAGGAAAGTCCAACCACGGTAGTTTAAATAACATGACTTGGTTTTGGAGAGGATCATTGACAACCAAGATCAGTTGTGAGACCTCGAATTTTATGAAATAAAAGTATTCAATTTTTCTATTTTGGTGAATAGTTAAATTGATAAAAGTTTAAAGTTAAGGGTGACATTTGAAAATTTTTCAAAGTAAGCAAGTTGTCATAAAATAATCGGTGGTAAAATACGTGTGGTTGAATAGTAGCACACGGTATTGATTATTAATGCTTACGTGAGAAGTCACTCAGTTTGATTCAATTATTGTCGATATTTTATATATTATTAAATCAATAATTGAGATAACAAAGTTATTAATATTATTATTTGAAATATTAACGATGTCTAGAAGTTCTGCCAAGGAGATGTTTGGACACCTAATCATGCTACCAATAGGGAGAAATCCTTATTGGAAAGCCCCTCTTTCCGGAACGACACGGTCGATTAATAGTGTGAATTATAATAATGATGATGAAGTTTTGTTTTATTAGTATTATTAATGTAATAAAATGGAAAAGCTTTTTATATAAAATGTAATACTTTTATAAAGTTATTCGTTTTATTAGACTATAAATAGAATATATTATATTCTATTATGCATAGTGTTTTGCATAGTAAAATCTTTTTTATATAAAGCAGAATACTTTTATAAAGTTATTTGTTTTATTAGACAATAATTAGAATATATTATATTTTATTATGCATAGTATTTGTATAGTTCGTGCATAGTGTTTGCATAGTAAAATCTTTTTTATATAAAAATGTAATACTTTTATAAAGTTATTCGTTTTATTAGATTATAAATAGAATATATTATATTTTATTTAAAAGATTTTGTTTTATTAGAATATTTTATAGTGAACCAATCTGGACCATCCGTTTAAAAGTAAATCAATCTGGACCGTTCATGAATTAATTACTATTCAGTCCATTCTTCTATAAATAGAAGCTCATTCCTTCATTTTTTTTCTTACAAATTCACTGAAACTCTAAAGAGAGAAACTATAGAGAGAAAGAAGAAAAGTATTCTGCTACTTCACTACTCCTATATCCAGTTTCTTCTAAGGTAAGGGATATTATTTGTTATACTTGTAAGGGGTATTATTTCTTTTGTATTCATGAAGAGAACTTCTGTTATTCCATTCTTTATTATTCTATTGGAATAACCTATATACGCGGACTACTCTATACATGGTGAAATTCTTCTATTATTTCATTCTTTATTATTATGTTGGAATAACTTTGTACATCAAAACGCATACATGGTGAAATTCTTCTATTATTCTATTCTTTATTATTCTATCGGAATATCCTGTCTATGCATTTACGCATTACCTGGTTCCATTATTTATTATTTTGTTGGAATATCCGTCGGTGTAATAATTACCGACCGGTTCCGTTTCTTTATTATTCTGTTGAGAACAACCTGTCTGTGCGATCTATCGCATGCATGGTGAATTCTTCAGTTATTCCATTCTTTATTATTCTATTGGAATAACCTGTCTATGTGGATTACCACATGCATGGTGAATGATCCTTTGTATTCATTCCTTATTAAATTGTGGAAATGATCTATTTACATGGATTGTGATGAAAGTCATAATAAAAGCATTGGATTAATGAAAATCATGGGTATATGTAGTATTAGTAACTGTTATGATAGGTTATGTTGGTTATTATGTGAAAATATGAAAGTTTCTTAGAAATCACAAAGGGTTGAAAATCAGATTTTGGTGAAAATGGAATATGAAATTCAATTTACCATATCTCCTATTATATTTCATATTTTTGAGTGTGGTCAAGTTCTAGAGTTAGATATATGAGTTTTCTAACTTATCCAAGTGGAATCACTGGAAAAAGTGTTGTAGATTTTCGTGTGGACTGATTTTGGCAAAGGAGTCAAAAACTACAAAACACCAAAAAGGCTACTACCTAGAAGTTTAAAAGGGTTGTTTCGGCCACTTAATTTCTGAGAAAAATTCCAGCCTTTTGGGACATGAAAATATATGGTATAAAGTACCTCCTGTCCAAAAATGAGCTCATTCCGACTTCAAATGAGCAAGTTATGACAATTTCAATATTTAGGTTTTTCCGACAAAAAATGCTATAACCGGAGTTTAATAACTCCGATGACCATGAAATTTAAACTGGAAGATCACATTAACATGTGTAAGATCCTAGCAAGATTTGGGAATTTCTGGAGTTAAACTTGAGGTAGCTAATTCTTAAGGAATTAATTAGAAATTGATTTATGAAAAATAGTAAATGAATTTTAAAAATTTCGAGAAAAATATATGTTCAATATGGGACTATATTCGCTAAATCCCGTAAAAGAAATATTTTTGGACCTGATTTGGTATTTTCATGAAAATGCACTAGTTATGAGTATATGAATTAAATATGTTATGTGAAGTTAAAAATTGGTAAATAGGATTTTATGGCTTAGGAATCCTATATAGGGTATATGCAGATTTTTGATAAGGGATTTGATCAATGGTGATGAAATCTTATGAGTATGGCATTTTTGAATGATTAAATGTATTATTTGGTAAAGTGTAAACAATTAAAATAAATTGTTTATAAGTTTAAGAAATAATTAAAATATTGTTATAATATTAATGATATTAGATTATGAGATTATTAAGTGATTGATAACATTGGGATATTCTTGAACCCTGGATAATTTATATTATAAATGTTTAATATTTATCCTTTATCTCATTTGATTGATTCTTTATATTGTTGTCATGATCCTCTTGCTTATATTGTGTTGAAAGTCATCTGTGACTTACGTGTATAGATGGACTTGGTATGATTATGACCAGGGATTATTCGGTATAATCATGATCGTAATGTTACAAATGATGTGGTAAAAGTCATCTTTGGCCCGTAGTGCATAGATGGACTTGGTATGATTATGACCAGGGATTATTCGGTATAATCATGACCGTAATTGAAAACACGAATATCATTGGCCCGTAGTGCATGGATAATTAGTGGTCGTAATACTCTTAAGCTGAGTCTCAGCATTATTGGTTATCTGATTGTATATCTTTGGCTTGTAAAAAAGATGAACTGTTGGTTATTGGTTATACAGTTGTATATCTTTGGCCGTAGTGCAAAGATGAATTTATTAGTATGATTATAAGCAAGAATTGTGATTTGGTATATCCATGATTTTTGATGTTTCAGGTGAAGATAGGTGATGAAAATTATCTTCGTCCTGGGTGCGAAAAGGAATTCAGAATCACAATTATGATTATGAGTTATTCATATGATTGTGGACAGGAATTGTTGATTGATGTTACAGGGATAAAACATTATTGGTGGACTTTTAACATGGAGAAGATAATAGACCTGATGGTCTATTTGACTCTTTTAATGGATTGCTCATTCCGCTGCAACTATGGTTGAAAAGTTTTATCATCTACCATATGTTCTAAATCTCTGATTTATTACTGACGAAAGCTATTGAGAAGATAATTATCTTTAGTTACTTCCAAGTAACAGCACATTGACCCCCACACACACATTCATATAATAGTTTCTTGAAAAGTGGCATCACCGTGGTGACACGGATGTCGGGGGGTGCCTAACACCTTCCATCCGTATAATCAAGCCCCGAATCCAAATGAATCTCGGTTTCACAGACCCGTTTAGCAGTGTCACATAACTAGGTCAATGTGCAAACTTTTTCACGGTTGCGTTGGTGCAACCAGTTAAAAACATCAACTAGCGACTCATACAGTCAAATCGTCGATATATACATGTCGGACCTTTTTCACTTATTTTTTCAAACAAATCTCACATAACATGAGAACACCAAAGAACAAGAACATAAAAGGGACAAATAAAAATCCCGACGTCGACAGGTGGCGACTCCGCTGGGGACACCAGTAAGAGGGCTTAAGCCGCTACTACAAGCTTTTGAAAACTGTTATATGGTTGTGTGTGAATGTTGCATTTATATTTTTTGATGAATGTGTACGAATGCATATTTACTTACTACACTATAATATATCTATCTGTGATATTTATGCTTCGCACATGTCATCATTTTCATAAACGGTGAGACACGTTGTATGTGAATGTATGTTGTGTGGTTCCTCCACCAGAGGCTATCCCATCGGTGTTTGATTCTTTGGACTCATAGGAAGACTAATTCCAATGAGGCTCAAGAAAGGCACCACCTGATTTGCTCCGATTTAAAGACCTGGATTAACTTCCCATCAAGTAAATTGCGATGATCCGGGAACCTTCATGCCAAAAAGTCATGAGAGAAACCTAAGATAGGTTGACCGATAAACCAAAAGCGGAGGGAAGTTTCTTCATACTTTCCATTTAAATTACTAAATAAACTCAATTACTTGTATTGTCATTCCATATCAATCTCATTGTAATGCTAAATATGAAGAAATATGTGTATATGCATAATTTATAAAATGACATGATATCCTATATTATAAACAACTAACATCCGCTTTCTTTGGATAATACTCCTAAAACGGATACATCACATAACATGTAACATTTATACATTCCCAAGACTAAACTACATAAGTTTTTGTAGGGAAACAATTGGGCATGTTACCCGCTCAAAGTCCAAAAAGGAAACGAGCATACAGCCAATTATGTCTTCATCTGACCAAACTAATCCTATGCATGTCTCTCGTGAAGAGTTTGATGGATTAAGCAAGCAAATTACAGATTTGGATGTTCTGCTTAAAGAACTACACCAGTCTACTCAGGGTTCACGAATACCCATACATACAGAATCCTCTACACAGGGAGGAACTCAAGGGTCTGATCAAGCAAATCCAGTACCTGAGCTTCAGTTAGATAAATCCAATAAAATACCTGAAATTACCAATCTCAAAGAAGATCCAGACACCATTGATATTAGGAAGAAAGTCCTTTAGATGGAAGAAACCATTCGTTCTATCAAAGGGATTGGAGCACACAAGAGTGCCTCATATGCTGACCTTTGTATATTCCCTGGTGTTCATTATCCAGAGAAGTTCAAGACTCCTGACTTTGAAAAGTATGATAGGTTGGGAGATCCTTACACACATTTGAAGGTATTTATTAGAGAACTCAGATCTTATGCCGAGGATGAGAAGCTCAGAATGCAGTTATACCAGAAAAGTCTGACTGGAGAAGCCCGATCGTGGTATACCAGATTAGATAATTCCAAGATTCATAGTTGGGAAGAGTTGGCTCATGCCTTCCTAAGCCAATACAGTTTCCAGTCTCAGATGGCTCCTAACCGGTATCAAATTACCAACATCAAGAAACAATCTAATGAGTCTTTCAGAGACTATGCTGATAAGTAGGTTTTATACCTACTTATTGGGTGCTAACTCACTGGAATTATGCTCATCTCAAGTAGTTTTTATTATGTTTTATTTGCATTTTATGTTTATTTTGCAGTATTTGTAGCTGGAACTCCTATAACAACTAAAGTCAAGGAAAGGCAGGGAAAAGAAAGAAATGGCATTAACATGGCATGGTGGCAGTGAACTAGCAAGAACATGGCAAACTGAATAGGAGAAGGTGAGGAGGATCAATGAAATGGGAATTGAAGAAAAGAAGAGTTGAAGAAGAAAGAAGTAACAAAAAGAAGCAACAACTGAAGACACAATGCAGTAGTAGGTAGCGTGATGCTTGACCGACCTTACGATTAAATATGGCGCGCCACATACGAAAAGACATAGGTAGATCGAGATAGCTACGCTGGCGCCGCCTCCAAAGACAAAGAGAATACTGAGTGAGAGCCGTGCCATGCACTCGCCTAGATAACTCTATAGCGCATCCGTGCTCGTATTGCACTATAATCTCGCGCGACCGCGCGAGTCTTTTTTAGTTAATTTTGCTAACTTTTTTATAATTTGAATTTGAGCGTGTTTTGCTCAACTAAGACGATATGGTTGGCACAGCATTTATGTTTTTATGATTATCACTATTGTTCTTAGGTTTTAGCTACTCTAGAGAGGGTTTGAACATTGGATTTCTACATTTATCCCTTCTCTTATTCTAGATTATTAAATAATTATTAGTTTTCAACTCTGGAGATTTTGGTGATTTGGAACAAGCTTGGAACAAACTCTGCAGCAGAGATTAATGATTTGCTTTCTATCATTTCTCTTACAACTCTTGATTGCATTTCTTAATTCCATGTTTTGCTTCAATCCCATAATGGCTTTTAGTTTAGAAATGAACTAAATTTCATTATGGGATTCTAATGGATTTTGATGCGTAGTTTAAATATGTATATGTCGATTGTGTTGTTGTATATTTATCATTGGATTACCTATTATGGTTGTGCTTAATTGCTTGAATGCTTGATCACCATTCACACTAACTACTTGTATGGATTTGGAAAATGAAATATAAGTATAGATTAAACCATGATGGGATATGAATGTGAAGCTTACGTGTATTAGGCTTTTGTGATTTGTGACGGGATAGGCATATCTTTGGTTCACCATGTGTGTAGTCATTAAAGAGCTTGCACTTAAATCGTTTTTTGCTAGAAATGCACATAGACATATAGTGAGTTTTGTAATAGTGATGCTTACATGATTTCTATCAAATGTGGATTTTATGTAAATTGGTCATAGTTCATTGAAAAATGATTATGTTCCACTTTTGTGCTCTTGACTAGTTTTCTATGATAAATAATTAAACATTACATGATAGTACAGTTTAGATGAAACATTAAATGATATTAAAATCCCATTTCTCTCCTATTTGATTTCATTACTTTAGTAATTATAATTTTGTTTCATTAATTAATTTAGAATGCAATTTACTTGTGAATTGATCGTTTAAGCATTTAGAAATAGTGATTAAGTTGTTGCAAGATAAATTAGATTTAATACCTTTTTCTGTGGATCGATACTTTTCTTACTCTGTACTACTTGTTGACCCATGTATACTTGCATGAGTTAGAGTCCTTTTTGTTAAACTAAAAAGGAGGCAACAAGTTTTTGGCGTCGTTGCCGGGGAAAGGCGTTTATTTTTAATATTGTCGTCATCAGCTAAAGCTAAATTTGTGTGACTTAGACAATTCTATTCTTATATTATTTCTATTTTTGTTTTTGTTTGTATTTCAGGTACTTGTATACATTTTATGCACACGCGATCGTCCAATTCTGAGTTGACACCTGCACAGGATAATATTAACGGCAGATGTTGGAAGTCAAAAGCGCGGTGTAATATACAAGTAGATTTTGAGAATACATCATCCAGTATGGCAGCAGAAGAGCAAAGAGAGGAACACACGGCCTTGAGAGATTAATCAATGTCGAAGATAAATGGGTTACAGTCAAGCATTGTGAGGCCAGCTATAGCAGCCAACACCTTTGAGATAAAGTTGGGCACTATTCAAATGGTACAGAATTCGGTACAGTTTGGGGGTGCTACTACAGATGATCCGAATGAACATCTATTGAGCTTTATAGAGATATGTGACACTTTCAAGTACAGTGGGGTGTTAGAAGATGTAATCAGGCTCAGGCTGTTTCCATTTTCTTTACGGGACAAGGCTAGAAGTTGGCTTCACTCTCTACCTTCATGATCTATTACAACATGGGAGGACTTAGCACAAAATGAGGACAACAATTTCCCAGTTCGAGCAGCAACAGGGTGAATCTTTATATTAAGCCTGAGAAAGGTATAAAGAGATGCTAAGGAAATGTCCCCATCATGGTATGCCAAATTGGATGGTGATTAATACTTTTTAAAATGGACTAGGATGGCAGTCAAGGCCAATTATAGATGCAGCTGTAGGAGGAGCCTTATGGGCTAAGAGCTATGAAGAGGCTTATAATATTATAGAGAATATGGCAGCAAATAATTTTCAAAATCCTATGGCCAGAATGCCACAGCCCAAAGTTGCAAGATTGTTAGAGGTGGATGTTATCACTCAGTTGTCAGCTCAGATGGCATCTATGACAAAGAAGATTGATTCGTTAGCAGAAAGCAAAACAAAGATAGTTGCTTTTGTGTGTGAGATATGTGCAGGGTCACATCCAACTGATCAATATGCAATCGCCGTAATCTGCATAAAGATGTGAGCAACTACTAGAAAAGTCAGAATCAGTTCCAGAATGCCTACAACAACAACAACCGCAACCATCCAAATTTTAGCTGGTCAAACAATCAAAATCAACAAAGTCAACATTTTCAACCACAACATCAGTTTCAGTCACAATCATCTCATCAGCAGTATGCACCGAAACCACCTTACCCTCCAGGATTTCAACAGCAACAACAACATCATCCACCACCTGCACCTCAGCAAGAGAAAAATTTAGAGATAGAAGAGATGATGATGAAGTACATGGCGAATACCGAGGTGATGATTAAGAGCCAAGCAGTGGATATCAAAAATTTGGGGACACAGATGGGTCAGATGGCTAGTATGCTTAATAAAGACCTCAAGGGACATTGCCTAAGTAAGACAGAAGCTAATCCAAGAAGAGAGGGTAAAGAGCAGTGTCAGGTAATAACTTTAAGATCAAGGAAGCAGACTGCAGAAGTGAAGCATGGCGCGCCCGTGCCACTTTTACAAGGGGAAGATTCACGGCCGCGCGGTGAAGAAAATGTGTCTGATGAGGTTTTGTGTAAAAAAGGTTCTGAGCAAGGGGAAGTGGAAAAGAAGAGTAAAGAGTCAACTGAGAAACCAGTGACCAAATAACTAGTTGTTCATCCCCTTGTTCCATATCCACATAGACTATAGAAGTAAAGGGTAGACAAGAAGTTTCATAAGTTTTTGGAAGTGTTTAAGAAGCTACAAATCAATATACCTTTCGTCGAGGCATTGGAACAGATGCCAAGTTATGCAAAGTTTATGAAAAAGATATTATCAAGGAAGAAAAGATTGGAAGATTTTGAGACAGTAGCTTTAACTGAAGAATGTAGCACATTGCTTCAACACAAACTACCTTCGAAGCTGAAGGACCCGGGCAGCTTCACGATACCTTGTTCAATCAAAAAGATGAGTTTCAGTAAATGCTTATGTGATCCAGGGGCGAGTATCAACTTGATGCCACTATCAGTGTTCAATCAGTTAGGATTGCCGGCTCCAA
Organism: Panax ginseng; assembly: GCA_020205605.1. Lineage (NCBI taxonomy): Eukaryota > Viridiplantae > Streptophyta > Magnoliopsida > Apiales > Araliaceae > Panax > Panax ginseng. Next base: position 77,079,834 of record CM035133.1, on the reverse strand, counting down.
GGCAGACAAACATTTCATTGTAGCTTGTTGATAGGTCCATTACCTATCCACGGGGTATTGTGGAAGATATACTGGTTAACGTAGATAAATTTATTTTCCCAACGGATTTCATCATATTGGACTATGAAGAGGATAGAAGTATACCGATCATTCTTGGAAGACCATTCTTAGCCACATGAATAACTTTAATAGATGTTCAGAAAGGTGAATTGACAATGCGAGTTCATAATCAAGAAGTCACCTTCAACGTGTTCAAGGCTATGAAATTTCCTACAGACGAAGAGGAATATTTCAGGATTGATATGGTGGAAAAGGTGTTGAATGATGAAGTAGAAAATTTGGTGGAACATGAACCTTTAAAGAATGCTATTGTGGGAAATTCTGAGATAAAAGATGAGGAGATTACTGAGTTTTTTCAAATACTTGACACAACTCCACAATTCAGAAAATTGAAGACTCCTGTTGAGCCATTAAAGATTACTAGAGAGATATCAGTGAAATTAAAGCCATCACTTGAGATGCCTCCAGAACTTGAGTTAAAACCTCTTTCAGACCACTTGAGGTATGCATTTTTAAATGATAATTCAAAATTACCTATTATTATTTCTTCTGCACTAACATCTATCCAGGAAGAAAAGTTGCTAAGAGTTTTGAGAGATTTCAAATCAGCCATTGGATGGACCATAACAGATATTAAAGGGATCAGCCCATCATTCTGCATGCACAAGATCCTACCGGAAGATGAGAGTAAGCCTTTAGTGGAACAATAGCAGAGACCTAATCCAATTATGAAGGAAGTGGTAAAGAAGGAAGTGTTGAAATGGCTGGACGCAAGAATTATATATCCGATCTCATACAGCTCGTGGGTGAACCCGGTACATTATGTGCCGAAGAAAGAAGGAATTATTGTAGTCTCCAATAAGAACAATGAATTGATACCGACGAGGACAGTGATGGGGTGGAGAGTCAGCATGGACTATCGCAGACTTAATAAAGCTACAAGGAAAGATCACTTCCCACTGTCGTTCATTGATCAGATGTTGGATAGACTAGCAGGTTATGAATTGTATTACCTTCTGGATGGATATTCAGGCTACAATCAGATTGTGATAGCTCTAGAAGACCAAGAAAAGACAACTTTCACATGTCCATATAGAACATTTGCTTTCAGAAGGATGTCTTTCGGGTTATGCAATGCCTCGGCCACGTTCTAGAGATGTATAATGGCAATTTTTTTGGATATAGTGGAGCATAATGTGGAAGTGTTTATGGATGATTTTTTAGTATTTGGTGATTCTTTTGATAGATTGCTTGTCTGTATTTGAGCATTTAAAGAGGAAGTTAACTACAGCACCAGATTGGGACCTTCTATTCGAATTAATGTGTGATGCCATTGACTATACTATGGGGGCTGTTTTGGGCCAGCGAAGGGACATGATCTTTTATGTGATATACTATATGAGTAAGACCCTCACTGATGCTTAGTTGAATTATACAACCACAGAGAAGGAACTTTTGGCGGTTGTGTATGCGTTTGACAAGTTTCGTGCGTATTTGATTGGGACTAGGGTGATAGTGTACACAAATCATGCGACAATTCGATACTTGGTGGCAAAGAAAGATGCAAAGCCAATCAGGTGGATACTTCTGTTGCAAGAATTTGATTTGGAGATCAAGGATAGAAAGGGAACTAAGAACCAAGTTGCGGACCACTTATCTAGACTGGAAAATCCAGGAAGGGATGTAGATGATAAGGTTGTTATTAATGAGTCATTCCCAAATGAACAGTTATTTGTTGTGAAAGGGGAAGTGCCATGGTTCGCGGACTATGAGAACTACTTGGTGAGTAGGATAATCCTTTCTGACTTGATCGGGCACCAAAAGAAGAAATTTTGCATGATGTGAAGTGTTTTATATGGGATAAACCATACTTGTTTAAGCAATGTGTTGATTAGATGATAAGGAGATGTATCCCATATAGCGAGACAGAGGGAATTTTGCAAGATTGTCATGCTTCATTATATGGAGGTCATTATGGTGGAGAAAGGACAGCGACTCGAGTGTTACAAGCAGGATTCTATTGGCTAATAATTTTTAAAGATGCTTACAGTTTTGTCCAAAAGTGTGATAGATGTCAAAGAGTCAGGAATATATCGAAGAGAAATGAGATTCCCTTCAACACAATCCTTGAGGTTGAAATTTTTGATGTGTGGGGGATAGACTTCATGGGACCTTTCGTTTCTTTATGTGGGAACCTATATATCTTATTGGCAGTTGACTATATTTCTAAGTGGGTAGAAGTGGCAGCTCTTCCAACTAATGATGCTAAGGTGGTCCTACGAGATTTACAAAGAAGTATTTTTACAAGATTTGGGACTCCACGGGCCATCATTAGTGATGAGGGCAGCCACTTCTATAATCGACAGTTCACAGCTTTGTTGGTTAAGTATGGGGTGAGTCATCATATTGCTATAGCTTACCATCCCCAAACTAATGGCCAAGCAGAGGTTTTGAATCGTGAAGTAAAGAGAAATCTTGAGAAAATTGTGAACACAAGAAAGGACTTGTCATTGAAGTTAGATAATGTTGTATGGGCCTATAGGACTGCCTATAAGACACCTTTGGAATGTCACCATTTCAGCTTGTATATGGAAAGGCTTGTCACCTTCCCATGGAACTCGAGCACAAGGCGTATTGGGCAATCAGGAAGTTAAATTTTAACTTGAAGGCTGCAGGAGAAAAATGACTACTCCAACTCAATGAGTTGGATGAATTTAGATTGTAAGCCTACGAGAACTCCAAGTTATACAAGGAAAAGGTGAAGAGATGGCATGACCACAAGATTATGGAAAGAGTGTTTGAATCAGGGGAAAAAGTTCTACTATTCAATTCAAGACTTAAACTCTTCCCAGGGAAACTCAAGTCAAGGTGGTCGGGGCCATTTACTGTGAAGACGGTTTATCCACATGGTGCAGTCGAGATATTCGATAAATTCCCAGACAAGCCGTTCAAGGTCAATAGACAGTGACTTAAGCACTATTATGGTGGTGAGGTTGACAGGCAGAAGGTCACCTCAATTCTTTCCTCTACATGATTTAATCAAAGATAGTCAAGCTAATTGACTATAACTTAGCGCTTAATGGGAGGCACCCCATTATTTTTATCCTTACCTCTTGTTTAATTCTGTTTGGATAATGTTTATTTCTCATTTTCATGTTTAGTTTTTCTTGATAGCATATCAATTATTGATGTAAGTTTTGAAGGAGCTGAATGTGCTGATTATGTTGTTAAGAGTACCATATATAGTATTCTTTTGGGATATTCATTCATGCATGTTAATTAGCTCATGTTTTTATCTTGGAGAATTGATATATCTCATACTAGTACTTACTATATGTGCAGGTGAATTTCAGATTATCAATAGCCACTTTGTTTTACTTAAAGATTATTTCAGCTTTTGTTTTGTCAGTAGATAGGGTCGCTGATCATTGCATTTCAAGAAGTCAAAAGCGAGGTGCTGTACCTGCCTTGCTTCTTACAACTTGATCAACCATGCGCCCGCGCCATATTCATGTTTAATCTCAGTGTGCCCGTGACATGACAGCAACGCGCCCATGCAGTTAGCAAACATAAAACCCGTGCGGCCGCGCCTGAGACCAAATTCAAAAAAAAATTAAGTTTTTAAAACGTGCCTTACTCAAATTCTTATATCAGTTACTTGCAACGTGCGCCTACTCTCTCTCTCATTTTCAAAAACTCACACTATCTCTTCATATCTCTAGACGGTTCTTTTTCATATCCTAACTCCTCACCCCACCATAAATTTATACGTGATTAGTTCTCCTTCTCAAGTTCAAACGCTTCAACAGATCCTTCATTCAGTTTCAAAGATAAAGCTAGGGTTTGTGAGAGATTGTTACAACAGTAAGTTTGGGGGAGTTCGAATATAGAGCACACAATTTTTTAGTCAAATTCTTCTCTTCAATTAAGGGTTCTTCTTCATCAATTGCTATGGGACCAAAAAGAGCTCGCTCTCGCACTCCAGAGTCATCTTCCTCAAGCAACCAAAGTGAGGACATTGTTGACCTCACAAAATTTGTTAACCTTGAAGCCCAAATAGAATATTATAGAATAGTGGCTAAGACATTTGTGAGGGAGCATGGTTTCAAGCCTGAGGCACAAGATGGGCAACTGAAAGAAATGATCAAAGAAAGATGTTGGCTTGGAGTCTATTCTACACCCATGCCTGCACCCATGGGCATTGTACGTGAATTTTATGCCAATGCGAAGGAGACCATGAGTGGATTTTCCTATGTCAGAGGTGTGCAAGTAGACTATCGCCCACAGGCGATTTGCGACGTGTTCAATTTACCCGACCCTCCAACTGGACGTGCAAATTGGGTTGAGGCTGCAAGGTTTGAGACTGACCTCGACAGGGTTATCACTGACTTATGCATACCAGGTACACAGTGGAGACAAGCTTGGTACAAATCATCCTAGAACTTTTCAGGCTTCAACCCTCAACCGTTATGCCAAAGCTTGGAATCTATTTATCTGTGCAAAACTTATGCCATCATCCCATTAGCATGAGATTACAACTGAGCGGACAATTATTTTGTGGGGTATAATTACAGAAAAATACATTGATGTTGGTCATCTCCTTAAAACGCACTCGCTAAAAAAAAGAAAAAGAAACAAATAAACACCGCGGGAAAGTGCGAAATTCGCCCTCGTGAATAAAAATAAAGCAGAATAAACCCATTGTTGAACCTTAGTTTGTATTGATGTGTTGGAGTAGTTTTTGTTTCATTAGTATATGTAATTCTTGATTTGAACTTCATTTTTCTGTCATTAGCAGTATAACATGTATAGACTTTGCCTCTATCAAGCATATTTGTGAACATAACACACACACACACACACAACATCTTTATAGCGAGTTTGGATTATTTGATTGTATGATGTTATGTCTATAGCTTAGTTTGATATTTTATTCTTGAATTTGGATAATTCTCTGAGGCAAACTTAATTGGAATTCCATTTTAGTTGGAAATCTTGGGACTCACTTGCATCATAGTTGTAAGACCGAATTTTCTGTAAATTAAAGTATTCAATTTTTATAATTATTATTCTATTTAGTAAATGGTTAAATTGATAAAAGTATAAGTAATACGTGTGGTTGCATAGTAGCAATACGGTATTGATTATTGATGCTTATGTGAGAAGTCACTCGGTTATACTCAATTATTGTTACAATAATTGTTGCATCATATCTCTCATATTATTGATTCAATTATTGTCACAGTATCATCTGCATAATATTTTATATATTATTAAATCAATAATTGAGATGACAAAGTTATTCATATTATTATTTACAATATCGACAATGTCTAGAAGTTCTATCAAGGAGAGGTTTGGTCACCTAATTGCACGCCAATAAGGAGAAATCCTTATTGGAAAGCCCCCTCTTTCCTGGGAGCGACCTGGTTGCTAAATATTGTGAGTTATAATATTAATAATGAATGTTATTAAAAATCGAATTTGAGTTCAGAGTTGAATTTGGAGTCGCGGACGTGATACTTGAGTCCGGAGCGATGAAATTAGTAGAAATAGACTACAAACACAAAATTTACCGGGGTTGACTTTTTGGGCAAAAAAGTCAACAGTTGACTTTTTTAGAAAAAGTCAAACTTCAAAATTTCAAACAATGAAATTTTTGAGAAAAATATTTCCATTGTGTTTGGATTGTTAGTGTTAGTGGAAATTGACATTTATTTCGATAATAATTGATGTCTGGAGGTTATATTTTCCAATCGGGTAATTAACTGGATAAATGAGCAATTAATTGCTATTGATTCACATGTTTATAACTATTTGTTCACATGTGTGTACTATTGATTCACATTCATGTACTATTAGGGGAGGTGGTGCAAGATTGATAATACTTGCATGACTAAGTTAAAAATGGAGGTATAGATGGAGGTACTATACTGTAATTCGTATTTTCACATGATTATAACTATTAAGTCACATGAATGAACTATTAATTCACATGATTTACTATTAGGGGAAGTGGAGCAAGTTTGATAATACTTGCAGGACTAAATTAAAAATGAAAAAAAAAAGTTGAAGGTATTGTAATATAATATTTCGAGCCCCAAAACGTGCAATTATCGAAACTATATTTTCCTATAAATAGAAGCTCATTCTTCTATCATTTCTCACCAATTCAGAGCAATTAATATAGAGAAAAATTATAGAGAGAAAGAAGAAGAGAAGTCTGCTACCTCACTAGTCCAGTATCCAGTTTCTTCTAAGGTAAGGGATATTATTATTATAGTAAGAGGTATTATTTCTTTCGTATTCATGAAGAGAGCTATTGTTATTCCATTCCTTATTATTTTGTTGGAATAACCTATATACGCGGACTACCATATACATGGTGAAATTCTTCTACTATTCCATTCTTTATTATTATGTTGGAATAACATGTCTATACGAAGTACTGCATACATGGTGAAATTCTTCTGTTATTCCATTCTTTATTATTCTGTTGGAATATCCTGTCTGTACGAATTACGCATGACCTGATTCCATTCTTTATTATTCTATTGGAATAACCTATCTATGTGGACTACCGCATGCATGGTGAATAACCCTTCGTATTCATTCTTTATTAAATTGTGGAAATGATCTATTTACGTGGATTACCGCATGGCGGGTGAAAATCCATTTGCAGTTTTGTAATTTTTCTGACTCTCAAAAATTGAGGAAAAATTTGAAATGATAATTTGATGAGTTTTCTAGATTGTGTCCAAAAATGGCGATTTTTGGATGTATAGATTAGGAGTTATGAATTTTATGGGAAAAAACTATTTTAAACGTAAACCTTTATAACTCCTTGTAGTTAACTCCAAAATTTGTGAAATTTTTATTGGGAGTACATATATATAACAGGAGTATGCCCTGTAAATTTCGGAATTTTTGGACAAAAGTACAGTTTATGATAAATGTCTAAATATTAAGGAGTTTTGGCCATATGAAAATAGTAAATGAATTTTAAAAATTTGAGAAAATATATGTTCAATATGGGACTATATTACGCTAAATCGAGAAAAGAAAAACTTTTGGGATTGATTTGATATTTTTCATTAAAATAGTTTAATTACGAACATATGAATTAAATATGTTATGTGAAGTTGAAAAATTGGTAAATAGGATTTTATGGCTTAGAAATCCTATATAAGGTATATGCAGATTTTTGATGAGGGATTTGATCAGTGGTGATGAAATCTTATGAGTATGGCATTTTTGAATAATTAAATGCATTATTTGGTAAAGTGTAAACAATTAAAATAAATTGTATATAAGCTTAAGAAGTGATTAAAATATTGTTATAATATTAATAATATTAGATTATGAGTTTATTAAGTGATTGATAATATTTGGATAAATTTAAAGTCTTTAATATTTATCCTTGATTTCGTTTGATTAATGCTTATATCATTGTCATCATCCTCATGCTTATATTATGATGAAAGTTATCTTTGGCTTACATGCAAAGATGGACTGTTGATTATTAGTTTTACAGTTGTATATCTTTGGATTATGTGCATAGATGAACTGTTTATTGGTATGATTATGACCATGGATCATTCAGTATAATCATGACCCGTAATGTTATAGATGATGTGGTAAAAGTTTTCATTGGCCTGTAGTGCATTGATCGACAGTTATTGGTATGATTATAACCAGGGGTTATTCGGTATAATCATAACCATTGATGATTACATGAATATCCTTGGTCAGAAAAGTGGGGATGATTCGATGATGTGGATTATTTATTAAGTTGAGTCTCAGCGATAAAATATTGATTATACACTTTTTATTCGTAAAAGATAGTAGATATCATGCTCTACTTGACTCTTCTAAAATACAGTTGTATGTCTTTGGCCTGTAGTGTAAAGATGAATTGTTAATGAATATCTTTGGCCGTAGGGCAAAGATGAATTTATTAGTATGATTATGAACAAGAATTGTGATTTGGTATAACCATGATTTTTGATGTTTTAGGTGAAGATATGTGATGAAAATTATCTTCGTCCTGGGTGCGAAGAGGAATTTCGAATCACAATTATGATTATGAGTTATTCATATGATTGTGGATAGGAATTGTTGATTGATGTTACAGGGATAAAACATTATTGATGGACTTTTAACACGGAGAAGATAATAGATCTGATGGTCTATTTGACTCTTCTAATGGATTGTTGGTTCCGCTGCATCTATGGTTGAAAAAGTTTTATCATCTACCATATGTTCTAAATCTCTGATTTATTACTGATGAAGGCTATTGATGATGTAAATTATCTTTAATCATGATATTCTTTACTGGGCTAGTTGTGCTCACCCTTTTTGCTTCACAATTCCTTTCAGGTAATAAGATTGTCAGATTTGGAGTCGAGCTGGGGTAATGAGGAGAATAGAACGGTGGTCTATAGCTGTTGAGGTTCTCCCTAAATAGTATGGAAATAATTTTTTTGAGAACTTTAGATAAGTGTGTCGTATTGTATACGTCATTTGATATTTAATTTTCGTGAACCGAATAGGGTGAGGTAAACCCAACTTTGGAAGGGTGTTTTGCCACTATCATACAAGATGTCTAATGACATACAACCTCATGTTATCATAAGACTGGATTGTGCACATCCACTTGCTGAGTATATCTATGAGCATTACCTATATAATCTTGGAGTTTATTTGAAATATAATTCTCACTTGGAGACAACAGAGATAATTATATGTCAAGAGAAGACTCACCATTGGAAAGAAGATGATAGCAATCTTCTTGTTTTTCATTGGTGACTATTAGGTCAACCAAGGATAATTCTGTGGACATATGATATCTATCATAACCTAAACGCATGGCCTCCTATGTACGAAGGTTTTCTTGAGCACTTCCCAAAGATTTTAATTTCTAAAACAGTTATTGACTGTACTTTTATGTAAGGTACCATTGTAAGGTTGTGGTCAAGGCACCATGAGAGTTAAATATATTTTATTAAAACTCACAGGTTTTCCTTTGTAGTGATATCGTATCTATGACAGTTCAACAACAGTATAAATGAAGTTTTTATTTGATTTTATATAGTATGATATCTGGCGACTCGAGAATGGGTCGTGTGGACCTATTTTTGGGGGCATCACAAATGGTATCGAGCTTAGGGATATGGTATTTGGCGAAGATATTAGTCTAGAACTAGGAGGAGAGGCAGTAGTAATATACTTCGCTAGGGTGTGTGACTTACCTAGGCTGAAATTGTTTATTTATTAAGTTGACAAATTGTGATCTGTCAATTAACCTTTGTTTTGAAGATATACTGTAGAATGATATCTGAAATACAGGAGATGAGCAATGGAAAAATCATGATACAGAGGAAATAACCAGGAAGGTACAACCTAAAAAGAAAGCACGGTATTCTCATCTCTTCGAACTACTGGGTACGTAAATTTCAAGGGTGAAATTTCATAAGGAGGGGGAGATTGTAAGACCCCGAATTTTACGAAATGAAAGTATTCAATTTTTATAATTATTATTCTATTTAGTAAATGGTTAAATTGATAAAAGTACAATAATACGAGTGGTTGCATAGTAGCACACGGTATTGATTATTGATGCTTATGTGAGAAGTCACTTAGTTATACTCAATTATTGCTACAATAATTGCTGCATCATATATTTCAATTATTGTCATAGTATCATCTGCATAATATTTTATATATTATTAAATCAATAATTGAGATGACAAAGTTATTCATATTATTATTTACAATATTGACAATGTCTAGAAGTTCTGTCAAGGAGAGGTTTGGTCACCTAATTGCGCGCCAAGAAGGAGAAATCCTTATCGGAAAGCCCCCTCTTTCCTGGGAACGACCTAGTTGTTAAATATTGTGAGTTATAATATTAATAATGAATGTTATTAAAAATTGAATTTGAGTTCGGAGTTGAATTTGGAGACGCGGACGTGATATTTGAGTCTGGAGCGATGAAATTAGTAGAAATAGACTATAAACACAAAATTTGCCGGGGTTGACTTCTTGGTCAAAAAAGTCAATAGTTGACGCATGGCCTCCCATGTACGAAGGTTTCCTTGAGCACTTCCCAAAGATTTTAATTTCTAAAACAGTTATTGACTGTACTTTTATGTAAGGTACCATTGTAAGGTTGTGGTCAAGGCACCATGAGAATTACATACATTTGTATTAAAACTCACAGTTTCATTGTGGTCGTATTCTGTACGACAGTTCAACAGTTGTATAAAGGAAGTTTTTATTTTATTTTTATAGTATGATATCTGGCGACTCAGAATGGATCGTGTGGACCTATTTTGGGGGCGTCACAATAGTGTAGTTTTCATAGCACATAGTTGCATTGTTTATTTTATTTTCGTATGCATTGCTTGAGGACAAGCAATAGTTCAAGTTTGGGGGTATTTGATAAGTAGGTTTTATACCTACTTATTGGGTGCTAACTCACTTGAATTATTCTCATCTCAAGTAGTTTTTATTATGTTTTATTTGCATTTTATGTTTATTTTGCAATATTTGTAGCTGGAACTCCTATAACAACCAAAGTCAAGGAAAGGCATGGAAAAGCAAGAAATATCATGGAATGGTATTAACATGGCATGGTGGCAGTGAACTAGCAAGAACATGACAAACTGAACAGGAGCAGGTGAGGAGGATCAATGAAATATGAAGTGACGAAAAAGAAAAGTTGAAGAAGAAAGAAGAAGCAACAAAGCGAGAATAAGTAGAAGACACAATCTGAAAGAGTAGTGTTGACCTTCTTAGTTAAACATGATAGCGTCCGCGCCACAGGAAAGATAGAGGAAGATCGGTGCAAGGCTGGCTTGTGCGTTCAAACAAAAGCGGAATCATTAAGACCTTTTCGCCATGCACTCGCCAGATAAATTTATAGCACTCTCGCGCTCGTATTGCACTTTAATCTCGCATGCGGTATGCAAGAGTCTTCTTCGATTAATTTTCTTTGAATTTTTGTAATTTGAATTTGAGCGTGTTTTGCTCAACTGAGATGATATGGTTGGCACCAGACATGGTTTTTATGATTATCATTACTATTCTTAGGTTTTAGCGACTCTAGAGAGGGTTTGAACATTGGATTTCTACATTTATCCCTTCTCTTATTCTAGATTATTAAATAATTATTAGTTTGCAACTCTGGAGATTTTGGTGATTTGGAACAAGCTTGGAACAGACTCTGCAACAGAGATTAACAGATTTGCTCTATCATTTCTCTTACATCTATTGATTTCATTTCTTAATTCCATGTTTTGCTTCAATCCCATAATGGCTTTTAGTTCAGAAATGAACTAAATTCCATTAAGGGATTCTAATGGATTTTGATGCGTAGTTTAAATATGTATATCTGATTGTGATATTGTATATTTATCATTGGATTACCTATTATGGTTATGCTTAATTGCTTGAATGCTTGATCACCATTCACACTAACTACTTGTATGGATTTGGAAAATGAAATATAAGTATAGATTAAACCATGATGGCATATGAATGTGAAGCTTACGTGTATTAGGCTTTGTGATTTGTGACCCGGATAGGCATATACTGGTTCACCATGTGTAGTCATTAAGAGAGCTTGCACTTAAATCGCTTTTTTCTTGCAAATTCACATAGACATATAGTGAGTGTTGTAATAGTGATGCTTACATGATTTCTATCAAATGTGGATTTTATGTAAATTGGTCATAGTTCATTGAAAAATGATTATGTTCCATTTTTGTGCTCTTGACTAGTTTTCCATGATAAATAATTAAACATTACATGAGGGTATAATTTAGATGAAACATTAAATGATATTAGAATCCCATTTTCTCCTATTTGATTTCATTTCTTTAGTAATTATAATTTTGTTTCATTAAATAATTTAGAATTCAATTTACTTGTGAGTTGATATTTTAAGCATATAGAAATTGTGATTAAGTAGTTGCATTATAAATTAGATTTAATACCTTTCTCCTTGGATCGATATTTTTCTTACTGTGTACTACTAGTTGACCCATGTATACTTGCATGAGTTAGAGTCCTTTTTGTTAAACTAAAAAGGAGGTAACATATGCTCAGAGGTGGAGGCGCCTTGCTACTCAAGTTATTCCCTCTATGATTTGAGTCAAAATGGCGATAATGATCATAGACATACAAGAAGCTCCCTTCTATGAGAGAGTCTTAGCTGGCATTGGCAAGCCATTTTTTGAAATGATCAAACATGGAGAGATGGCTGAGATGGGATTGAAGTCAGGAAAGATTCAAGACCTATTTGCTTCCTGAAAGTTGTTCACGAAAGCACATCCGAGTCTCGAATTTATGAAAACAACCCCAGGAGGGTCCATAAAAAGAAAGAGGAAGATGTTTCCTTGATACTAAAAGGTCAGAAAGGCAATCAGAACATGCCTATCCAGAGAAGAAACTACTCCCCCTTTCAAGCACAGTCTTCCAACCCCACATTGCCAAAGGGTGGAGAAGTCCAACGAGAGTGTTCACACCCCTAGGAGACTCACTCGAGAATATTCTCAATCTTCTGACTACTCAGAAAAAAATTACTCATCTTCTTCCACCAGCAAACTCGAATGGGAAATGGTTTTAATGCTACCCGGAAGTGTGCCTATCATGCTGGAGCGCCAGGACATGATACTCAGGATTGCTGGGCCTTAAAATACAAGATCTAGGATTTGATTGATAACGGTGAAATCATGGTGACCAAACCCGACCAACCTCATGTACAAGATAACCCTCTTCCTCAACATAAAGAAGAAGAGGTTAACATGATTAATTGGAGCAATGGACAGAGTTCCAATTATGGCGGCAAATCCTCCTAAACCAGCAAAGATGATGCTGACAAATGGGATTATGCACAGTTCCAATTTATGATGAAACAAAAAATGAAAGCTCCGTGTGAGCAAGTTAACCAGTTAGCAGAACTGGTGATCCATCAGCACCAAGTCACAAGCCAATTAGTCAGCCAGGAGCATGAAACACTGAAGGATAAAATTACAAAAAGAGCAAGTGCCAAGGCTCGTCGAGATTTTGCTAACAAGAGGGAATTTATATACCTTGGCCAACTGATGGAGGAGATATTTCAGATGCTGGTTAATGAAGGAAGAATTACAACTCTGCTACCTCCAATCAATCCTCGTTCAAGACGTTTCAATTCTAATGGAGTATGTCAGTATCACTCCCACTCACACGGACACATCACAGAAGAATGATGGGCACTCCGCCATCTTATTCAGAACTTAATTAACAATGGTGTCTCTACGATTTGCGGAACAATGACACTGTGTGTTACTCGAGAGTGGAGACACATTTCCTACAAAATGGAAGGAAGTCATAGCAGTTATATCCGCTGAGGATGATTTGGCTGCCAGACCACCGCCAATACAAGCAATTCAACTCAAAGGTGTTGATAATCCTTTTAAAGTGGCTGCGCTACAGCCAATAACATTGCCATCTAGGCCACAGTATCCTGTTGTCAACCTACAAAAAGTACCATGGAATTATAGACAGGCTGAAGGATCCACATCCCACATAACTGCTATAGTGTTGAAGGAGAATCCACTATATTTTCCCCACCGGGTGATGAAGCCTACCATCAAATCAAAGGGGAAAGTTTCCATGGAGAAAATTGAAGAGTTCCTCCGTATTATTGTCCATAACGAAGCCAAGGTGGTTTTAAGCTTGAAAGAAGCTCCACAACAAATTTCTATACTGGACTTGGTTTTCTCTTCCAAAGATCACAGGAAGGTCTTGTTAAAGGTTTTGGAAGAAGACAATTTACCGAAATCAGTGGATGTTGAAAAGTTCCAACACCTGGTTGATCACATTTTTAACAATAATGTGATATCTTTCACTGATGACGACATACCTCCCGAAGGGACTGGTCATTGTAAACCGTTGCATATAGCGGTTCTGTCCTCGGGATATATGGTGGGAGGAGTTCTGATAGATGGAGGTTCAACTTTAAATATTTGTCATTATGCCACTTTGGAGAAGCTAAACATCAATCTAAAGAGGATCAAAAGCAGCCATATGATTATCAAAGCTCTTGATGGATCCCGACGTAATCTTTGTCGGATGATTGAGTTACTGTGGAGATCGGGTCACATACTTTACGTGATATCCTTTCACGTGCTCAAAATAGCCACAAGATACAACTTCGCTCTTGGGAAGACCATGGATTCACATGGCCGGAGTAAATCCTTCCACCCTTCATCAGTAACTTAAATACATTATCAACAATAGCCTAGTAATTGTTAATGCTGAGCCAAAATGTCCTAAACAAGGTGACATACCACTCATCAGCTTCAATGCAGAAGTTAAACTGGTCAATATTCATGCCCTAGAGGTGAGCAACACTCACTATCATCCTATTAGGTGCCACCTCTCATACCCAAGATTTTCGCCGAGGTAATGGCGACAACTCAAGAGATGATATCATTGGGCTACCAACTTTGGACAAGGGTCAAGCAAAGATCATCGGGGCATTAAGCGCCCAATTCAAGTTCCCAATCAAGCGGGACGGTAGGACTAGGCTATTACGCCATTTCTAGTCATAGGAATCCTCATAAGCCCAAATAGATTCCTTTCGCTTCAACCACACGACGATTATCTCAACCTACAGATCCTGAGCTTATACGGTCTCCGATAAAGGTACCTGCCCATGTAATGGCTATGTTATTTCCCAAACAGATACCGGTTTAAGCAAAAGAGTTCCTGATTCAGGATATCAAAGTGGAAGAAAGGGAACGGAGACATAAACAAGACATCGCCAGGAGATTGTCTTACCTACACATCATTTTCCATGATGAGCACACAAATAGATACACCCTAGACGATGATTGTCCAGATATTATGGTCATTATTCGAGAAAAAGAGGACGATAACAGCCCCTTTATCACTGCAGTCCAACAGGACTTCACCCTTGATAATTGGAGAAGCATTCCTTGCATTTGTCGCCAAGGGTAAAAAGGGACAGAAACTCCCTCTGCCCTATATATAACTATAACTGCTTACTTTTCTGTACAATATTAGCAGTTACTTTGTCATTACAGGCTAACACTTTGTATGATTGAATAGTTTCATATATTAATTGAAAACGTATTTTGTTAAAGGACTCTAAATTTAGATGTGCCTATACTTGCTGATGAGATGCCTTTTCTCCACAAGGACTGTAACTTTGATGAAAAGTTGGACTCAGACTTGATGGAAATATAAGAGGACACTGAGATACCTCAGGAGATCAAAGAATGGGTCGAGGATAAACCCAAACCTAATCTTGATCAAACCACCTCATTCAATCTCGGAACCTTAGAAAACCCTAAGCTAATCCAGATTGGTACAGACCTCACTCTAAACCAAAGGAATGACATGGTTACACTTTTAACCCAATTCTAGGATGTGTTTGCATGGTCTCATGAAGATATGGTGGGCTTATCCACTAACATCGTTATTCATCGTCTTCCCATTAAAGAGGGATTCAAGCCAGTCAGGCAGAAGCTCAAGTGATTAAAACTTGAGTGGAGTTTAAAGGTTAAAAAAGAAATTATGAAACAATTTCGAGCAGGCATCATCATGGTGTCTACATACCTTGAATGGCTATCGAACATAGTCCACGTACCTAAACTAGGAGGAATGGTGCGAGTTTGTATGGATTACCGGGATTTTAATAAAGTTTGCCTTAAGGATAGCTTTTTCGTGCAATTTATCCACATTCTCATTGACAACAATGCTCAATATGGTATGTACTCCTTTGCTGATTGTTTTGTGGGGTACCATCAAATCATGGTTGCTGAAGAGGATCATGAGAAAACTGCATTCATCACGCCTTGGGGAACCTTTTGCTATAGACGGTTGTCATTCGGCCCCATTAATGCTTGGAGTTACCTACCAAATGAGAACCATGATGGCTCTTTTCCATGACTTAATGCACAAGGAGATAGAGATCTATATGGATGACATCATTGTCAAATCCCGAAGGGAAGAAGACCACTTAGACCATCTCAAGAAGCTGTTCAACAGGTTGTGTAAGTATAACTTAAAGTTGAATCCAGCCAAGTGTTCCTTTGGCGTTAAATCAAAGCGAGATGCTAGGAATTCTAGTCAGCCATAAAGGGATTGAGATGGATTCCACCAAAATCCAGTGCCATCATAAAATGCCCATTCCTCTATAGAGAAGGAAATACGGGGATTTTTGGGAAGGATCAACTTCATTAGCCGATTCATCTCCAACTCACAACAACCTGTGAGCCTATCTTCAAGCTGTTAAGGAAGAACTCCTCTATGAAGTGGAATGATGAGTGTCAGAAAGCCTTCCTTACAATCAAAAAGTAGTTGGTCAACGCTCGTGTTTTGGTACCACCCAGGGATGATGTTCCCATGTTCATGTACCTGTCCATTAATGGCAATGCCATGGGCTGCATGCAGGGATAGAAAGACGATAGAGGCCAAGAGCGAGCTATCTATTGCCTCAAAGAAAAGATTCAAAGAAGAATGAACATAATTACACTCTGATTGAGAAGACTTGTTGTGCTTTAGCATGGGCTTCCATGAGGTTACAACATTACCTCCATGGTCACACAACCCATCTCATATCCCGCGTGGAACCTCTAAAGTATGTGTTCAGTAAACTCATATTGAATTATCGATCATTCGGATAGAAGTTGATCCTAAAGCAATTTGACATCATCTACGTGACACAAAAGTCTCATTAAGGGTCAAGGAATTGTGGATCAATGGGACGCCGCACCTTTAGGGGATTTCAAACCTTTGGAAATATGCTTCCCCAATGAAGCGGAAATGCGATCAAAGAATACCATTAGTATGATACACACCAATCATGGAAAATATATTTCGATGGAGATGTTAATATGGAAGGTTCGACGGAGTCGTATTCTAGTAGCATACGACGGGGAGCAGATATCCGTCATGAAATCAAATTGTAGTTTGTCGGCACAACAACACACATTTGAGTATGAAGGTTGTATCATGGGGCTAAACACTAATCAATGGATATCCGATGGTTAAGCTGTCTTTGAGGATTCCAAATTGGTAATCGGACAAACCACGTAATCTATCACACCAAAGAACTACATTTGTTGCCTTACCATCTGCAGGTTATCCAGATGGCTTTGGAGTTTAAAGAAATAAACTTCCTCCACATTCTTCGAAATAAGAATGACTTTACGGATGCGCTAGCAACTTTGGCCTCCTTGATCAACATACTTGACAAGGAAAACATGCCAAGCATCACATTTACCCTGCAAAAGGCTCTAGCCTATGGGAATTACATTGGAGAAGTATCGGATGAGCTACCTCCCATCCAGCACCCTTGGTATCAGCACATCAAGGAGTATCTACGAGACGGATCTACACCCGCTGAGACGATTCTTGCTGAGAAAAAATGGATCCATCAGATGGCTATGAAATTCTACCTGAGTGGAGATGCACTCTACAAATGAGATGCAGGACTAGGTCTCCTTAGATGTCTGGACAGGACAAGCTTAGAGGCTCATGGATAATATCCATGGAGGAGTATGTGGCCCACACATGAGCGGCCCTCTACTTGTTTCAGACAATGCTAAGAACCTCAACAACAAAATGATGGAGGAGTTGTGCAGTAAATTCCACATCAAACACCTTAACTCCGTCATCTACCGTCCAAAGATGAATGGTGTTGTTGAAACGGCTAATAAGAACATCAAGAAGTTCATGCAAAAGATGTTCACCAGTCACAAAGGATGGCCTGACCTCTTGCCTCTGACTCTATTAGCCTATAGAACTTCAATGCGTACTTCCACTGGGGCAACCCCCTACCCATTGACCTATGGGATGGAAGAAGTGCTCCCTATAGAAGTGAAAATGGAATCTCTCAGAGTGTTGATAGACGCTCAGCTGGATGAAGCCAATGGTTGTAAGAATCACCAATTGTCTCTAATATACGATAGGCGAAGTGATGCTATTTTCCATGGGAAATTATACCAACAAAGGATCGCTAGATCCTACAATAGGAAAGTCCAACCACGGTAGTTTAAATAACATGACTTGGTTTTGGAGAAGATCATTGACAACCAAGTTCAGTTGTGAGACCCCGAATTTTATGAAATAAAAGTATTCAATTTTTCTATTTTGGTGAATAGTTAAATTGATAAAAGTTTAAAGTTAAGGGTGACATTTGAAAATTTTTCAAAGTAAGCAAGTTGTCATAAAATAATCGGTGGTAAAATACGTGTGGTTGAATAGTAGCATTACCAATGATTGATTATTAATGCTTACATGAGAAGTCACTCGGTTTGATTCAATTATTATCGATATTTTATATATTATTAAATCAATAATTGAGATAACAAAGTTATTAATATTATTATTTGAAATATTAACGATGTCTAGAAGTTCTGCCAAGGAGAGGTTTGGACACCTAATTGCGCGCCAATAGGGAGAAATCCTTATTGGAAAGCCCCCTCTTTCCTCGAGGAGCGATTTGGTCGGTCGATTAATAGTGTGAATTATAATAATGATGATGAAGTTTTGTTTTATTAGTATTATTAATGTAATAAAACAGAAAAGCTTTTTATATAAAAATGTAATACTTTTATAAAGTTATTCGTTTTATTAGACTATAAATAGAATATATTATATTCTATTATGCATAGTATTTTTGCGATAGTAAAATCTTTTTATATAAAGCATGTAATACTTTTATAAAATTATTTATTTTATTAGACAATAATTAGAATATATTATATTTTATTATGCATAGTATTTGTATAGTGCTCAGATAAAGTGTTTCAGATAGTAAAAATCTTTTTATATAAAAATGTAATACTTTTATAAAGTTATTCATTTTATTAGATTATAAATAGAATATATTATATTTTATTTAAAAGATTTTGTTTTATTAGAATATTTTATAGTAAACCAATCTGGACCGTCTGCTTAAAAGTAAATCAATCTGGACCGTTCATGAATTAATTACTATTTAGTCCATTCTTCTATAAATAGAAGCTCATTCCTTCATTTTTTCTTACAAATTCACTGAAACTCTAAAGAGAGAAACTATAGAGAGAAAGAAGAAAAGTATTCTGCTACTTCACTACTCCTATATCCAGTTTCTTCTAAGGTAAGGGATATTATTTGTTATACTTGTAAGGGGTATTATTTCTTTTGTATTCATGAAGAGAACTTCTGTTATTCCATTCTTTATTATTCTGTTGGAATAACCTATATACGCGGACTACTCTATACATGGTGAAATTCTTCTATTATTTCATTCTTTATTATTATGTTGGAATAACCTGTCTATGCGAAGTACTTCATACATGGTGAAATTCTTCTATTATTCTATTCTTTATTATTCTATCGGAATATCCTGTCTATGCATTTACGCATTACCTGGTTCCATTATTTATTATTTTGTTGGAATATCCTGTCGGTGCGAATTACGCCTGACCTGGTTCCGTTCTTTATTATTCTGTTGAGAACAACCTGTCTGTGCGATCTATCGCATGCATGGTGAATTCTTCAGTTATTCCATTCTTTATTATTCTATTGGAATAACCTGTCTATGTGGATTACCACATGCATGGTGAATGATCCTTTGTATTCATTCCTTATTAAATTGTGGAAATGATCTATTTACATGGATTGTGATGAAAGTCATAATAAAAGCATTGGATTAATGAAAATCATGGGTATATGTAGTATTAGTAACTGTTATGATAGGTTATGTTGGTTATTATGTGAAAATATGAAAGTTTCTTAGAAATCACAAAGGGTTGAAAATCGATTTTGGTGAAAATGGAATATGAAATTCAATTTACCATATCTCCTATTATATTTCATATTTTTGAGTGTGGTCAAGTTCTAGAGTTAGATATATGGAGTTTTCTAACTTATCCAAGTGGAATCACTGGAAAAAGTGTTGTAGATTTTCGTGTGGACTGATTTTGGCAAAGGAGTCAAAAACTACAAAACACCAAAAAGGCTACTACCTAGAAGTTTAAAAGGGTTGTTTCGGCCACTTAATTTCTGAGAAAAATTCCAGCCTTTTGGGACATGAAAATATATGGTATAAAGTACCTCCTGTCCAAAAATGAGCTCATTCCGACTTAAAATGAGCAAGTTATGACAATTTCAATATTTAGGTTTTTCCGACAAAAAATGCTATAACCGGAGTTTAATAACTCAATGACCATGAAATTTAAATCGGAAGATCACATTAACATGTGTAAGATCCTAGCAAGATTTGGGAATTTCTGGAGTTAAACTTGAGGTAGCTAATTCTTAAGGAATTAATTAGAAATTGATTTATGAAAAATAGTAAATGAATTTTAAAAATTTTGAGAAAAATATATGTTCAATATGGGACTATATTCGCTAAATCCCTTAAAAAGAAATATTTTTGGGACTGATTTGGTATTTTCATGAAAATGCACTAGTTATGAGTATATGAGTTAAATATGTTATGTGAAGTTAAAATTGGTAAATATGATTTTTATGGCTTGGGAATCCTATATAGGGTATATATCAGATTTTTGATAAGGGATTTGATCAATGGTGATGAAATCTTATGAGTATGGCATTTTGAATGATTAAATGTATTATTTGGTAAAGTGTAAACAATTAAAATAAATTGTTTATAAGTTTAAGAAATAATTAAAATATTGTTATAATATTAATGATATTAGATTATGAGATTATTAAGTGATTGATAACATTGGGATATTCTTGAACCCGGATAATTTATATTATAAATGTTTAATATTTATCCTTTATCTCATTTGATTGATTCTTTATATTGTTGTCATGATCCTCTTGCTTATATTGTGTTGAAAGTCATACATGACTTACGTGTATAGATGGACTTGGTATGATTATGACCGAGGATTATTCAGTATAATCATGACCGTAATGTTACAAATGATGTGGTAAAAGTCATCTTTGGCCCCGAGTGCATAGATGGACTTGGTATGATTATGACCAGGATTATCTGGTATAATCATGGACCGTAATTGAAAACACGAATATCATTGGCCCGTAGTGCATGGATAATTAGTGGTCGTAATACTCTTAAGCTGAGTCTCAGCATTATTGGTTATACAGTTGTATATCTTTGGCCTGTAGTGCAAAGATGAACTGTTGGTTATTGGTTATACAGTTGTATATCTTTGGCCGTAGTGCAAAGATGAATTTATTAGTATGATTATAAGCAAGAATTGTGATTTGGTATATCCATGATTTTTGATGTTTCAGGTGAAGATAGGTGATGAAAATTATCTTCGTCCTGGGTGCGAAAAGGAATTCGTAATCACAATTATGATTATGAGTTATTCATATATGATTGTGGGATGGGGAATTGTTGATTGATGTTCTGAGGATAAAACATTATTGGTGGACTTTTAACATGGAGAAGATAATAGACTCGATGGTCTATTTGACTTTTTAATGGATTGCTCATTCATTTAAACTATGGTTGAAAAGTTTTATCATCTACCATATGTTCTAAATCTCTGATTTATTACTGACGAAAGCTATTGATAAGATAATTATCTTTAGTTACTTCCAAGTAATGACATCAATTTCCCCACACACACACACATTCATATAATAGTTTCTTGAAAAGTGGCGTCACCGTGGTGACACGGATGTCGGGGGGTGCCTAACACCTTCCATCCGTATAATCAAGCCCCGAATCCAAATGAATCTCGGCTTCACAGACCCGTTTAGCAGTGTCACATCACTAGGTCAATGTGCAAACCTTTTCTCGGTTGCGTTGGTGCAACCAGTTAAAAACACCAACTGGCGACTCATACAGTCAAATCGTCGATATATACATGTCGGACCTTTTTCACTTATTTTTTCAAACAAATCTCACATAACATGAGAACACCAAAGAACAAGAACATAAAAGGACAAATAAAAATCCCGACGCCGATTGTGTGGCGACTACTGGGGACACCAAAGAAGAGGGCTTAAGCCGCTACTACAAGCTTTTGAAAAATCATATATGGTTGTGTGTGAATGTTGCATTTATATTTTTTGATGAATGTGTACGAATGCATATTTACTTACTACACTATAATATATCTATCTGTGATATTAATGCTTCGCACATGTCATCATTTTCATAAACGGTGAGACACGTTGTATGCGAATGTATGTTGTGTGGTTCCTCCACCAGGAGGCTATCCTGTCGGTGTTTGATTACTGGACTCATAGGAAGACTAATTCCAACGAGGCTCAAGAAAGGCACCACCCAGATTCGCTCCAGTTTAAAGACCGGATTAACTTCCCATCAAGTAAATTGCGATGATCTGGGAACCTTCATGCCAAAAAGCCGCGAGAGAAACCTAAGATAGGTCAGCCTCTGATAAACCAAAAGCGGAGGGAAGTCTCTTCATGTTTTCCATTTTTGATTACTTGTAAAATCATTTACTTGTAAATATCATTTCATGTCAATCCATCATAATGGAAAATAGGAAGAAATATGTGCACATGCATATTTGAAATTAGCATGCTATCTTGTATTACAAACTAGCTAACATACATTTTGCAGGATAATATTCCTAACACGGATACCTCACATAGCATGTAAACATTTACATTATCCCTAAGACTAAACTACATAAGTTTTTTGTAGGGAAACAATAGGGCATACCCACTCAAAATCCAAAAAGGCCACGAGCCTACAACAAATTATGTCTTCTTCTAACCAGTCTAATCCCGTTTCTTGAGAAGAATTTGACTGATTAAGTAAACAAATTACAGATTTAGATGTTCTGCTTAAAGAATTACATCAGTCTACTCAGGGCCCAAAGATGCCTACACATACAGAATCCTCTACACAAGGAGGAACTCAAGGTTTGGATAAAATAAATCCGAAACCTCAGTTGGATACGACCAACAAAGATCTTGAAAACACCCATCTCAAAGGAGATCCAGACACCGGTGATATCAGGAAGAAGGTCCTTCAAATGGAAGAAACCATCCATTCTCTCAAGGGGATTGGAGCACATGGGAGTGTTTCATATGCTGACCTTTGCATATTCCTTGGTGTTCATTATCCAGAGAAATTTAAAACCCCTGACTTTGAAAAGTATGACAGATTAAGGAATCCTTACACACATTTGAAGGTGTTCATTGGAGAACTTAGATCTTATACAGAAAACGAGAAGCTCAGAATGGAGCTGTTTTAGAAGAGTCTGACTAAAGAAGCCGTTCATGGTATTCCAGATTAGACAACTCAAAGATCCATAGCTGGGAAGAGCTAACTCACGCCTTCCTTATGCAGTACAGCTTCCAATCTCAGATGGCTCCTGATCGGTATCAGATTAATAAGGTCAAGAAATAGTCCAATGAGTCTTTCAGAGAGTATGCTCAAAGGTGGAGGCGCCTTGCTGCTCAAGTTATTCCCTCTATAACGGAATTAAAAATGGTTATGACCTTCATAGACATACAAGAAGCTCCTTTTTATGAGAGAGTCTTAGCTGGTATTGGCAAACCATTTTCTGAAATGATCAAACATGGAGAGATGGCTGAGATGGGGTTAAAGTCAGGAAAGATTCAAGACCAAGCCGCCCTTAAGGCAGTTGCTGAGCACATCTAGTTCAGAATTTATGGAACCAACCCCTGGAGGGTCCATAAAAAGAAAAAGGAGGATGTTTTCTTGATACTACAAGGTCAAAAAGGCAATCAGAATATGCCTATACAAAGGAGAAACTACTCCCATTTTCAAGCATAGGCTTCAAACCCTCCATTGCCTAAAGGTGGAGAAGGAAAGTGCCCTCGAACGTTCACACCTTTAGGGGACTCACTCGAGAATATTCTTACTCTTCTAACTACTCAGAAGAAAATAACACATCTTCTTCCACCAGTACGCCCTAATGGGAGGGGTTTCAATGAAACTCGGAAGTGTGCTTATCATTCCGGGGTACCTGGACTTGATACTCAAGATTGTTGGGCCTTGAAACACAAGATCCAAGATTTAATAGACAACGGTGAGATCGTGGTTACCAAACCAGATCAACCTCATGTGCAAGACAACCCTCTTCCTCAACACAAAGAATAAGAGGTCAATATGATTAGTTGGAGCAATGGAAAAAGTTCCAATTTTAATTATGAATCATCCCAGACCATCAAAGACGGTGTTGATAGATGGGATTATGCAAAGTTCCAATTTCCTATGGAATGAAAGATGAAAGCTCTTTGTAAGTAAGTTGAATAATTGGCAGAACTGGTGATCCATCAGCATCAAGTCACACGCCAGTTAGTCAGCCAGGGGCATGCCTGTGTCCTTCCTTTTGTTATGAATGCTCCATCATCACCTTCAGAAAATGAAGCACTAGAGGACAAGGTTGCAAAGAGAGCAAGTGCTAAAGCCCGTCGGGATTTTGCCAATAGAAGGGAATTTACATACTCGGGCCAACATATGGAGGAGATATTTTAGATGCTAATCAACGAAGGAAGAATGTGACACCCCCAAATTCAGGTTCTTGAAACCCGAACTCGGTGCTTCACGATACCATTTCTATGAGCGGAATAATACAATAATAATAACAATAATATAGATAACAAATTTAATTTACATATGCATCAAAATCTACTCCCAGGTACGTGACCTTTAAACATTCATTACATCATAGATAATAAGTATCATTGTCTTAATAAACTATAACTATTACACAGAATATTTTAAATCTCATTTGAACAGCTTTCCTTTTCCCTTGTTCTTACCTGAGCCTTCGGGTTGATCATACAAAACTGAAAACATTTAAATTTAAAGCAAGAATGAGCATTTGGGTGCCCGGCAAGTAATAGCAACAATAAATATTAACTGAAAGAATTAAATATTTTCTTTGAATGACACTTCTATAACGAATCAACAGTTGTGAAGTAAGCTGAATCAATAATAACAACATATCAATTCTATATCAAAATTTTGAAACTACGAACTGACTATAACTGGAATTAGTCGACAGACTATGAACATTGTTTTCTATTTTCAAAAAGGTTTAAACAGAACTTCATCTGTAACCCATCATAACTTACAAGCACGAGGGTGATCAGCCCGTTATGCCCTGTATTGATCAATACTACATGCAAGAATGATATTATCGTTCATCTGATCCGCCTTTAGCGCATAAAAGTTTTCCCATGTCCGGGATGTTCATACTTAGTCGGGAATCCGAACCAAAACAATCTAGTTGGATATAATAAAGTTCTATCTTGTTCAACAATATTTCTAAGTTTGTGTCTAGCCAAAGCAATTAGCTTAGACGGCTTTGAAGTCAACGTATACATACTGGAAACTAATAAGTATGTATGAACATGTGATTAAATACAATGATTATCCAAGTGGGGACAATTGTATAACCATAATTAGAATTTAATTAACAGAATAAATATCTGAATTATAATGTGATACTGTATTGATAAACAATGATCGGATAATTTAAGAACTTGTATGAATATGAATGATTGGATATATAATCGATAACAATAGAGTTCATAATCTGGCACAATAATAATAATAAAATTCTGAAATATTCTTACTCATGTCCATTGCATAAAGTAAATGTAAAGGTAGGATACTTGCCTGAGCTACTGCTTACAATAACGCAACTTAGTTTTATCTTTTATACCGAAACCTATCATTAATAAGATCATTCGTTCGATTAGAATAATTTATCATAACACATAGTACTGCTATTTGCAGTCAACACATAACCTAATCACATTGTTACTTAAGTTTAACAGTCATTGATTCACCAACAGACACGTATTTAGTCAAATTATCTAAGTTTAGATCAATTTCTGAAAAATTTCGGTGTGCCGACGGCTTTATCGGGTAATTATTGAGTCTAAAACTCTATTCTATAGTTCAATATTCGATTAGATAATTTAAATGCCAGTCATATTACCTTTCATAACCTTATAATAAATTTTAAATAGTTATTATAATTTATCATGATTTTTCAAGCACCAAAATTATTATTACATGATAAAAATATTAAATAATTCTATTATCATTAATATTTAAATATTAATGTACTATTTATCCAAATATTAAAAGTCATTAATTATAACTTCAAATACTTTTTAATTCATTTATATCCTTTTGAAATGATTTTAAATTAATAAAACTATTCTAAAACTATTTATTTAATATAATTATTAAATAAATCAAATATCATTAATATTAAATTAATATCATTAATATTAACTTATTAATGAAATTATCCTTTAAATATTAAAAGTTATATTTTATAACTTAAAATATATTTAGACACTTTATTTTCATTTAAAATGATTTTTATAATATTAAAATCATTTTTAAACTAATTTATTTAATATAATTATTAAATAACTTTAATATCATAAATAGTAAATAATTAATGAAATTTACCTTTAAATATTGGAAGTTATATTTTATAACTTAAAATATTATTAAACTCTTTATTTTCATTTAAAATGATTTTTCTAATATTAAAATCATTTTTAAATAAATTTACTTAATATAATTATTAAATAAATCTAATATCCTTAATATTAAAATATTAATAATTTTCATGACAAAATATCAAAAGTTATATTTTATAACTTAAAATATTTTTATAATCTTTAAATCATTTTTATATAAATTTTAAATCATTACTTCTATTTTTCATAATTTATTTAATACATTTATTAAATAACTTAATTATCATTAATATTAATTTACTAATGAAATTCATCAAAAATATTAAAAGTTATAGAAAATAACTTAAAATATTTTTTATACCATAATATATTTTAAAATAATTTTTCATGTATTAAAATCATTTTTAAATAATCTATTTAATATTATACTTAAATAAATTAAATACCTTTTATATTCCAAAAATATTAAATATTTATGAAATATACTTAAAATAATTAAAAACTAATTTTTAGAATTTAAAATATTTTTTTAGTAATTTATTATGTATTTTTAATGATTAAAAACTATTTTTTTATTTATTTAATAAAAAAATTAATTTTAGAAATTATCTGACGCTAAAAGTGGCTTTAGCGACAAAACTGTCGCTGATAGTGTTCTTGATGAAACCCAGAAATTCATGGGCAGTTCACAAGTAGGTATATTCGATCGGTTTAATTTCCATGATCATGACACTTTCTGGGATTGTACTTGCTTTAATATTGTAGTATACATGTAATACTATAACCACAAATCGATATCATGACTAAATTATAACAAGATTGCCAGATCTAAGCTATACAATTTGTTTTCAGACATGTTCTTGAGTTTCTGGGTTTCCCAGAAACTCAAGGGTCCTACTTTCGATCATTATATCTTGCACTACAGGTCTGCTTTATGTGATCTAATATTTTTAGTGTGTAGACGACATGTAATTGAAGAGATATAATACTTAAAACACCTATAACATCAACAGAATTGCTAAATACAAGTCGGTCAAAGTACCTTCCCGGAACTGTTCTTGAACATTTCTGGGTTTTCCAGAAATGTTCTTGAGCAGTTTCGGCTATCAATGTTTGAGCACCATTTAGTTCGATTCTACATATGATCTGGGAGTTATAGAGGCATGGTTCGATAGTTCTCATGTCAGTCTACACAACCACAACAACAACATAACATAACTAACTAACAACAACAAGATCTAGGGTCTTAAAAGTCACATCCGACTTTTCAGCGAGAAACTGGGTTTCGGAATAAATTTGGTCAATGTCGGTTAACCCACTTTGACCACGAATAACTTTTAATCTACAACAGATATGGACCTTATTCAAGTTCCATATTAAAGATTTCGTAACAGACTACAAGTACAAATCTTCAAAACACAAATATCATCAAACATCACAGAGATATAAGGCTTGACATTCGTTGTCATACTTCATTTTTAAACTTTTTCTAGATTTTTTGAAAACTTTAATTTCGAGTACTTAGATGTTATGGATCTACAAGATACATACCCAGATCACTTAAATAGACTACAAACAACATGTTTTAACATAAAAACACAACATTTAACATAAGATCAAAAGTCAGATTTCTAGTTTAGGGTTTACCTTTTTATGAACAAATTTTGTTTTCTTGCCTTATGATCTGTTATTGGAAGTCGTGGGGCTTGATTTAGAGACTGGTACACTAATAAATTTCGGAGGTTTTAGAGAGAGAGAGAGAGTCAAGTTTGAGTGTTGGAAATAAATGAACATGATGTAGATGTAATGTATGCAGCTGAATATGGCTGATGTGCTTGAAATTTGTAGGCTCATAGCTTAGACTAGGGTGGCTTTCCAAGATCTTGCTAGATTTTGTGACACCCCCAAATCTAGGTACTTCATTCCCACAAGATTTTGTGCTCACTATCCATACCTTCATACTATCTACCCAAATAAATAATATTTAAACCATAATCCTCCATTTAAATAGGGTTACATCATTAAATTCAAAAAAAACATCCCAGGTTGTCTAACCTTAAACATCATTCAAGTGCGAAAATAAAATTATTACATTACATCATTATTAAAAAGTCTATGATCGTCACAATAAAAAAAAGTACAAGTCTGCATCACTTATACATTTTTTCCTTTCCTTTGCTAGTTGAAGGCTGATCTACCTTCTCAACTTTAGCTGCAATGAGTATATTAATATGCAAGAGTGAGCAAAACAATTGCTCACTGGATATAACAATGAATCAACAGAAGAATAATAATAATAACTGCCAACAATAGGCTCATCACAACTGAATAGTACTCTAACGATGATAATCAAAAAATGGAATCCATAATATGGAATATATCTAACTGAGGGTCATAGGACCATGAACTATGTCTACAGTTGCGAGTAATGTTTCAACTCCAACTTTAACAGTCATAAGACTATAAGGAATCCTCGTACTTAGGGGGATCAACCCTTCGTACAATGTATTATGCACAAACATTTCAACACTAAGCGTAAATTATCCCCTATTAATAATAGGGTTGTTTATCTCAGTATTTAGAGTACAAGTCCGCACCAAAGAAAGTTTGGTTTGGATAAGCTTTCAAGGGTAATTTGAAGTTTAACGAACATCAACTAGAGGACTAGTTGAATCAATAGAGTTTGATAACACAACAGTTGATCAATAGCAACATAATGTAGAACAATGAGTAAGTGTGAGCGAACTAACTATATTCCAAACTCATGCTTAGAACAACTACAATGCACAAGTATTGAATGACAATAGACATTGCTTGAACAATGTTAAGCTAGGACTATGAATTTTTGAATATACATTAAGTAATAGCAAACTGAAAATAAAGCTTGCTCAATATGAGAATAACTTGTGTCAAGTAAACGAAATAAAATAATTCAACATTTGAATTAGAATTCAATAAAATCTCATTCATAATTCACGAATGATAATAACGAAACTTTTCTAACAATAAACAAGTTAGAATACATCAATAAATATTGGAATTCAAAGCTTGTATGAATGAAGTTAAAGTATAGCTAGCTTGCTTAAATAATGATTAGGAATACAAAAGTACGCTTAAATGAAAGTTTAAAATAAGAAACTTGCTTAATGTAAAAAGATAAGGTTTAGAAAGCTTGCCTTGAGCGTACGCTATAAAATTAAACTCACGTTCACCTACACATAGGTTTAGAACCACAATACCTATTAGATATGCTAACATACCATAACATGTACATTTCTAGCTAAACTTACTATTTTAGCACAAGTCTTTCTTTACCATTTATATTTCAGAAATTCCAAGTGTTTACTTCGCAACACTTGCCTAACATTCATTTTGTATACTAAGTTATCACATAATGCGTTCAAAATTTACTAATAAGTTTTACCACTTTGAATTCACTAACCACATAACACAACTCTGTTTTAGCCTTGTTGTTACATGTTTGACACATTACCACAACCTTAAGCTAAGCTACATTGAACGACCAAAGTCTGCAGAATTAGCAAACTTCATCGTTCTGAATCGGAAGCATCGGCAATTATTGCTTGGTTTTATATCGGGTCATGGGCTACTAGTAGTGGTCAAGGCTTGGTGGTAGTATTACGACAAATTCTAATTACAGAACAAAGCTACGACACTTTTCTTAAGCCAACTAACACAAATTTCACCCACCAAAAAGTGATAATAACACGTAAAAATGGTATAGAACTATCACAAACATATTTGTGAACATATTCCACCAATTAAAACAATTTAACAACAATTTAAGCTAGGTTAATTTCTCAAATTTCATGATTTTCATATAAAACTCAAATTTTGATATTCATCCCTAAAATCATCACTGTGAATTCAATACTTGGCCAAATCACCTTGTTCGAATTACGCTATGCTCGTTTCTTAATGATTTACCATATACAAGCGTCAATTTACAGCTTCACATACGAATTGGCCACTAAAATTGACAAATATGAAGAACACAAACACTATTATTATTTCTTCCTACTGTCAAACGAATTTAGCATGCAATTTCCTTGTTTGAACATAAACTCTAGCATTATAAACATGTATAACCACAATTACCAACTATATATGTCCATAATTCATAAATTTGATTTCACAGAACACAAACAACTATGCCGTGAATTCATATATATATATATATGAAATATCAAGGTTAGATAAATTACCTTACAATAGCTTGAAATCCTTGTTAACTCTTGTAATCTTTGCTAAAATCTCTGGAAAATGCTCAAGTTTCCTCACAATTCTCTGTAATCTCTAGGCTAACAAATAGAATGCGTAAAACCAACTGATAAACAACGTAAGAAATAAAATTGATAACCCTTAATAATACTAATTGCTATTTTAGTTACTAACGTATACAACATAAATATATTATATTTATTAATTTATTTATTTATTTTATTTATTTTATATTATTTATTTTATTTAAATTCAAAAATTAGAAATTCAAAAGCCATAAGGCTTTGTTTGGCAAAACCCTTTAAATTTTAAAGAATTAATATATTAAGCCTTGTTTGGCAAAAAACTAAATTAAACCCTTTTTAAGTTATTTTAATAAACTCATTAATTTATAATTTATAATCACATATTATTTATTTGGATTTCCATATCCAACATTGACCCATTAAATTAATCACATACTATATTTTAATTAAATATAACATTTTTAGCAAATATCACAAAATTATAATTTTCATTATAACTTTATTTAATAATCTAATATACCATCTAAATTATTAAATCAAAACAACAATATAACATCTCATGTTATACTACAATTCTCTAAATTATAAATTAATTTAATTTAGAATATTATCTAATAAATTTAGATTCATACATATTTACTAACAACTATCACATCAATAAAATATTTATTTCATCAATTCAATAATAGACACATCAAATAAATATTTATATTATTTAATAAATATTTAATATTTCAATTTAAAATTTCGGATCGTTACAGATTTTCTAGCAATAATTCACCAAATGGGACAAAAAGGGTATAATGGTAATTTGGTTATCAATTTTAATGGTATTTTTGTCCATGACACTTTAATCTAGGGTTTAATCAATAGATTTTAAACCTTAAGATTTCCCAAATAATTTCTAGGGTTTGATAAATTAAAATTAAAGTGTAATAAAATTTTAATTAAAACACACTAATTAAAATTAGGGTTTTTAATAGAAAATTAGGGTCTAAATAATTAAAGTTCCCAAATTAAAAATTTAATTTACTAAAATAATAATTAGAGTTTCTAATTTTAGCAATTAGGGTTCTTAATTAGCAAATTGGGGTTTCTAATTTTAATTATGGTTTTCAAATATTAATTAGGGTTTTCCTAATTAACAGAAATTTTATAATATGCAACATAATTCATATAATACAATTTCTGACCGATCTTAAACTCCAGTTTTGAGTTTCCAATTATGATTTATGACAGTAATACTAGGGTTTGTCGTGATACACCATAATTGAATAACCAATATCGGTCTACTCATATACTGTATATATTTATAGCACTGAAATATGATTAATATAATATTATTATTTTCATCATTGATCAAAATCCAAATTTAGGGTTTGGACTCCTAATCTGATTTATCTCTCATATACAACATTAATAATTAAGTTAAAATAAATAACTTAAATATGTTGAACAAATTCATATAATAAAATATTTATTATTATAATTCTAATAATCATTTCATATATTTTTTTACATAATATAAATCATATTTTCATGGAAAATAATTAATAAAAACATTTTTACTATAAAATTAATTATCATAAGAATATACTTTATAATGATCAATAATTCTAAAATTATTTATAATTTTTCAGGTAATAAATATATTTGCATTTATCATACACATTACTTGGCACATATCTCATCTTTAAAATAAAAAAAAATTATATGCAAAATTTCTTATTTATTTATATAGAAAATATTGGGTTATTACATTCACCCTCCCTTATAAGGATTCCGTCCCCGGAATCACCGTTTTAAAACTTATACATACAAGGGTTCATAGCAAACACATTCATTGCAAGTAGATCTCGATCATATTTGATCGAACTGATCTTTAACTATTCGGCATAAAGCTTGTCTATCTGATTAAAAGGAAGTTTGATTTCTAAAAGAACTCAAATTCCTTCTTCAAAATTTCTTTATAAAATAATTTACTATATACAAGGAAATCATATATATACGAAAATAAAAATTAGTCGAATAATACCTGGAGTTCCATTACCAGCTGCCACAATATCCTGGACCGTTATGTTGAAGACTCTCGCGGTTTCTTTTATTGGGTTGTTGGTTGAGGTAGGTCCTATGATTGCAAGAGTCCCACTGCCTTTTCCTGTGGTTACACTCCCTGCCTCCATTCTCCTCTTTGGACAATCCTTCACCTTATGTTCAGTCGATCCGCATAGAAAACACCCACTGTTCATCCTTGGGTTGGGGCAGTTGGGAGAAATATGGCCCTCCTGCTCGCACTTATAACATACAAACTTACCCTTCAAACACTCACCAGAGTGATTATTCCCGCAATTCTTACACTGCATAATCTATTTCTTCTCACCTTCCTGTTTCACCTGAACATTCCCAGAATAATTTCCCTTTCTTTTCTCAACCCTATTTCTACTATTACCTTCCACCTTCACAGCTCCTACCATCTTGCCTTTGTTCTTCTTCTCCTTGTTGTAGAGGCTCATGGCCTCACTCCCTTCCTCATCTATGATAGCCTTTTCCATTAGTGTTGCAAAAGTATTGATCTGCAACATCGCCACCTTGTTGTAGAGCCAGGGTTTTAAGCCCAGCTCAAACCTCCTTGCATTCCTAGCCTCTGTATCAACTTGACGCGGAGCGAACCTAGCCAATTCATTAAACTTTGCGGCATACTCCGCAACAGTCATGTTTTCCTGCTTTAACTCCAGAAATTTCACCTCCATCCTAGCCTGCATACTAGCTGAGAAATAGTTTTCAAAAAATAAAGTTTTAAACCTAGTCCAAGTAACTACTCCTTCTCCTTCCCTAGTTTGATTTGCCTCCCACCAAAAGTTAGCCTCCCTTTTCATCATATAAGTGATAAAAGCGGTCTTTTGCCCCTCATCTACCCTAGCAATTACGAACGCCTTTTCTATTTCGTTAACCCATGTCTGGGCTTCTATAGGGTCAGTTGTTCTCCTGAATTCTGGTGGTCCTACTGCCTTGAAGTCTTTAAATTTTGCCAAGCGATTGTCTGGCTGGTTCCATGTGGCTGGTATTCCCTGCTGCATAGCCTGAGCTACCATGTTTGCAAAGTTTTGCATCGAGTCTTGCTGTTGTCCCCCAGCATTGTTGATAGATTCTTCTACCCTTTGATTTCGTGTTCGACGTCTTGGCGACATTATCTAATTACATAAAATCATAAATTTAACTTACATTCTAAACCTTATTGTATAAGTTTAACATGTAATACGAAGTTTTATACAAAACTTATTCCATTAGTCAAACATAGATTCGTATTCATTAATTCAAAGTATGTTACATAACGTAGCACATACTGCTATCCCTTTACGAGAACAAAAGTCGGGAATTACTGCAATAACTTACACAAAAGTTGGGAATATTACATTACACCCGTTCATTATCAAACATACATAATCAACTACTAGTCCTACTTATTTCCTAAGTCACGGTCTTTCATCTTTCTTTTCCCCTTCTTGCTCGGAGTTGCGCACGGTCTGTTGCTTCTGGTTCCCATTTGATCAATTTGGATTTTAAGCTTATCTTGTTCCTCCATAGTTTCAATTAACGCCTTTCATAATTGGTTATTTAGTAGCTTTTCTATTTCCCACAGCTTTTCTAGAGAAGAAACCTTGTTCTTCAAATTTTGCACTTCCATTGATGCTTGATCAGCTCCAATTTTAGTGTCTGAATCACTATCTGTCAGTTCCACCATTTTCGGATCTGGTACTATGTTTTCCAATACCACCACCTCATCAAGGTTGCTTGCACTGTGAGCCTCTATTTCAGCTATTGGCTTTGATATTGGCTCCTTCTGAGGGTATCCTAATTCTTTTCCACCTGACATCTACACATAAATTATCCTGATTAACATATAATATATACACATAGCAAATAATAGTTTTATATAAGTTATCTTTTATTTTATTTGATGATGAATTATTCAATTCATCTCCTTTTAAACTCTATATGAGTTATTTGTATTTTCAATGTTTCCCTCTGTCTTAAGGT
This sequence comes from Panax ginseng, assembly GCA_020205605.1. Lineage (NCBI taxonomy): Eukaryota > Viridiplantae > Streptophyta > Magnoliopsida > Apiales > Araliaceae > Panax > Panax ginseng. Next base: position 77,045,011 of record CM035133.1, on the reverse strand, counting down.
TATAGCCTAAGGTCTATCCCACCTAAGGTTTCTAACCCTAATGCTTTGATACCAACCTGTGACGCCCCCAAATTCAGGTACTTGAAACCCGAACTCGGTGCTTCACGATACCATTTCTATGAGCGGAATAATACAATAATAATAACAATAATATAGATACCAAATTTAATTTATATATGCATCAAAGTCTACTCCCAGGTACGTGACCTTTAAACATTCATTACATCATAGATAATAACTATCATTGTCTTGATAAACTATAACTATTACACAGAATATTATAAATCTCATTCAAACAGCTTTCCTTTCCCCGCGTTCTTGCCTGAGCCTTCGGGTTGATCATACTTAACTGAAAATATTTAAATTTAAAGCAAGAATGAGCATTTGGGTGCCCAACAAGTAATAACAACAATAAATATTAGCTGAAAGAATTAAATATTTTCTTTGAATAACACTTCTACAAAGAATCAACAGTTGTGAAGTAAGCTGAACCAATAATAACAACATATCAATTCTATATCAAAATTTTGAAACTATGTACTGACTATAACTGGAGATTAGTCGACAGACTATGAACATTGTTTTCTATTTTCAAAAAGGTTTAAACAGAACTTCATCTATAAACCGTCATAACTTATAAAACGCAGGGGTGATCGATCCGATTTATGCCTGTATTGATCGATACTACATGCAAGAACGATATTATCGTTCATCTGATCCGCATTTGGCGCACAAAAGTTTTCCCATGTTCGGGATGTTCATACTTAGTCGGGAATCCGAACCAAAATAATCTAGTTGGATACAATAAAGTTTTATCTTATTCAACAATATTTCTAAGTTTGTGTCTAGCCAAAGTAATTAGCTTAGACGGCTTTGAAGTCAACGTATACATATTGGAAACTAATAAGTATGTATGAACATGTGATTAAATACAATGATTATCCAAGTGAGGACACTTGTATAACCATAATTAGAATTTAACTAAAAGAATAAATATCTGAATTATAATGTGATACTGTATTGATAAATAATGATCGGATAATTTAAGAACTTGTATGAATATGAAGTCAGATACATAATCGATAACAATAGAGTTCAATCTGGCACAATAATAATAATAAAACTCTGAAATATTCTAACTCATGTCCATTGCATAAAGTAAATGCAAAGGTAGAATACTTGTATGAGTTGCTGCTTACAATAATGCAACTTAGTTTTATCTTTTATACCGAAACCTATCATTAATAAGATCATTCGTTCGATTAGAATAATTTATCAGAACACATATTACTGCTATTTGCAGTCAACACATAACCTAATCACATTGTTACTTAAGTTTAACAGTCATTGATTCACCAACAGACACGTATCTAGTCAAATTATCTAAGTCTAGATCAATTTCTGAAATATTTTGGTGTACCGACGGCTTTATCGGATAATTATCGAGTCTAAAACTCTATTCTATAGTTCAATATTCGATTAGATAATTTAAATGCTAGTCATATTACCTTTCATAACCTTATAATAATTTTTAAATAATTATTATAATTTATTATGATTTTTCAAACACCAGAATCATTATTACATGATAAAAATATTAAATAATTCTATTATCATTAATATTTAATTAATGTTAAACTATTAATGAAACCATTGCCAAAATATTAAAGTTATTTATAATAACTCAAAATATTTTTAAAGTATTAATATTACCCTTAAATAATTTTTAAAACATTTAAAATTATTTTTAAATAATTACCATTAATATTTAAATATTAATGTACTATTTATCAAAATATTAAAATCATTAATTATAACTTCAAATACTTTTAATTCATTTATATCCTTTTTAAATGATTTTTAAATTAATAAAACCATTCTAAAACTATTTATTTAATATAATTATTAAATAAATCAAATATCATTAATATTAAATTAATATCATTAATATTAACTTATTAATGAAATTATCCTTTAAATATTATTAAAGTTATATTTTATAACTTAAAATATTATTAAACTCTTTATTTTCATTTAAAATGATTTTTCTAATATTAAAATCATTTTTAAATAAATTTACTTAATATAATTATTAAATAAATCTAATATCCTTAATATTAAAATATTAATATTTTTTATGACAAAATATCAAAAGTTATATTTTATAACTTAAAATATTTTATAATCTTTAAATCATTTTTATATAAATTTTAAATCATTAATTCTATTTTTCGTAATTTATTTAATATATTTATTAAATAACTTAATTATATTTAATATTAACTTATTAATGAAATTCATCACAAAATATTAAAATTATAGAAAATAACTTAAAATATTTTCTTATACCATAATATATTTTTAAATGATTTTTCATGTATTAAAAATCTTTTTAAATAATTTATTTAATATTATATTTAAATAATTTAAATACCTTTTATATTCCAAAAATATTAAATATTTATGAAATATACTTAAAATAATTAAAAACTAATTTTTGAAATTTTAAAATAATTTTTAGTAATTTATTATGTATTTTTAATAATTAAAAACTATTTTTTTTATTTATTTAAAAAAATAATTAATTTCAGAAATTATCTGTAGCTAAAAGTGGCTTTAGCGACAAAACTGTCGCTAATAGTGTTCTTGTTGAAACCCAGAAATTCATGGGCAGTTCACAAGTAGGTATATTTGATCGGTTTAATTTCCATGATCATGACACTTTCTGGGATTGTTTTTGCTTTAATATTGTAGTATACATGTAATACTATAACCACAAATCGATATCATGAGTAAATTATAACAAGATTACTAGATCAAAGCTACATAATTTGTTGTCAGACATGTTCTTGAGTTTCTGGGTTTCCCAGAAACTCAAGGGTCCTACTTTCGATCATTATATCTTGCACTACAGGTCTGCTTTATGTGATCTAATATTTTTAGTGTGTAGACGACATGTAATTGAAGAGATATAATACTTAAAACACCTATAACATCAACAGAATTGCTAAATACAAGCCGGTCAAAGTACCTTCCCGGAACTTTTATGATTTAAAAGGTTTTTCATCACTTTTATCATTTGGGGCTCGACAATAAATAATCCACATCATCCACGCTTTTCGACCAAGGATATTCATTAGTATCACAACCACAAATTATCCATGCACTACGGGCCAAAGATATTCGTGTATTCTTCAATGGTCATGATCATGCCAACAACTGTCCATCAATGCACTACGGGCCAATGAACATGAGGATGATTATACCGAGGATGATCACGCCAACAACTGTCCATCACTACGTCATTTGTAACATTACGGTCATGATTATACCGAATAATCCCTGGTCATAATCATACCAAGTCCATCTATGCACTACAGGCCACAGATGACTTTCAACGTAATATAAACATGAGGATGATGACAATGATATAAGAATTCAATAAAACAAGTTCAAGAATTAATTTATCCAGGAACTAATAACGTCCAAATTATCAACATGATACTTCTTTGTAGAGTAAAATTCAAGAATGCTCAGAAGAATATTTCCATGAAAAGATACTAGATGAAGCGCAAATATCAAGGATATTCCATTAATTTCATGGAGTATAGAAGTCAAAACTTTAACCAACTGAGTATAATAAGGAATGGAATAACAAAAGAAATCACGGTGCATGCGATAGGCCTGCATACAAAAGTTATTCAACAATGTAATAATAAATAATGTAACCGTGTCGTGCCTAAACGCATGCATGGGATATTCCAATAGAATAATAAATAATAGAACCAAGTCATGCGTAAGCGTATTGCATGAGGATGTTCCAATGAATAATAAATAATGGAACCAAGTCATGCGTAAACCTTACAGACGAGGATGTTCCAGCGAGAATAATAAATAATGAGAACCATATCATGCGTAGCGAGCAATGTACGAGGATGTTCCAACAGAATAATAAAGAATGGAATAAAAGAAGAATTTTACCATGTATGCGGTACTTCGCATAGACAGGTTATTACAACATAATAATAAAGAATGGAATAACAGAAGTTCTCTTTATGAAGACGAAAGAAAGAAATAATACCCTTATCTTAGAAAGAAGAGTACTGGATATAGGAGTAGTGAAGTAGCAGAACACTTTTCTTCTTTCTCTCTATAGTTTCTTTCTCTAGAGTTTTAGTGAATTCGTAAGAAATAATGAAGGAATGAGCTTCTATTTATAGAAGAATGGACTGAATAGTAACTAATTCATGAACATCTCTAGAGTTTTAGTGAATTCGTAAGAAATAATGAAGGAATGAGCTTCTATTTATAGAAGAATGGAGTGAATAGTAACTAATTCATAAGCGGTCTGCATTGATTTACTTTTAAGCAGACGGTCCTGATTGATTTACTATAAAATATTCTAATAAAACAAAATCTTTTAAATAAAATATATATATTATAAATTATATATATATATATATATATATATATATATATATATATATATATATATATATATATATATATATACAAGCAAACCAAGTGATTACACCTCTAGTGAACTAACCCGATCATTCACGTGAATCATATAACTTATATATATATATATATATATATATATATATATATATATATATATATATATATTATAAATATAACACTTATTATAACAATTCAATAGTACTCACGTGATTCCCCCCATTCCTTGACTTTTCCCATTCTATTCAATATTTTATATATATATATATATATATATATATATATATATATATATATATATAACATAAAATTAAGATAACTTCTCCCTACTATTTTGAAAATGGGTAAATAGGGGGGTCCATAAATACCACAAATACTTCATAAAAATTACCTCAATAATTTTAACAACAGATTATCATCATTATTATAATTCACATTATTAATCAACTAGTCGTTCCTGAGGAAAGAGGGGCTTTCAATAAGGATTTCTCCCTATCAGCAATTAATTAGGTGACCAATCCTCTCCTTAGCGTAACTTCTAGACATCGTTAATATTGCAAATAATAATATTAATAACTTTGTTATCTCAATTATTGATTTAATAATATATAAAATATCGACAATAATTGAATCAAATAACGTGAGATACTATGCAACAATTACTATAGCAATTAATTGAACAAAACTTAGTGACTTCTCACGTAAGCATCAATAATCAACACCGTGTGCTACTATGCAATCACGCGTATTGCTGTACTTTTAACACCGGGTGTTTCAATAGTTAATCATAAAACTTCCGCTGTTATTTTCATAAAAAGATATTTTTATCGTTTTCTCAATCCGACAATAATTCTGTTTGTAGGGTCCACCAATGATTGTGCCATTGTACGAATATTCTCTGTTAAAACGAATATTCCCCGACCAATCGAATATTATATAACAACTTGCGTACTTTGCAAAATTTATAAATATTACCCACAACTATAACATTATATCAAATTCATTCCATAATATTCAAAAATGATATTTATAGAAAAATCATCTTTATTCATAAAAGTTGGGGTCTTACAACCTCTCATTCTTAAGAAATTTCGCCCTCAAAATTAGGGTACGTACCTGGTATGTCGAAGAGGTAAGGATACCTTGATTTCATTTTAGATTCTAACTCCCAGGTCATTTTCTCAACATCGTGGTTTCTTCACAAAACTTTGACTTGAGGTATAACCTTGGAGCGTAGAATATGTTCCTTCTTATCCAAGATTTGAATAAGAACCTCTTCATACGTCAAATCTTCCGCTATTTCGTCCAGTTCTAACTCAATAATGTGGTTCGGGTCTTCCACATATTTACGTAACATGGATATATGAAAAACGTTATGAACACGAGACATACTTGGCGGTAAAATGAGTCTATAGGCCACAGTTCCTACTCGATCAAGGATTAAAATGGGCCAATGAATCGAGGATTGAAGCTTTCCTCTCTTTCCAAATCTCGTAACTCCTTTCCATGGAGCAACACGTAACAACACATGATCTCCAATATCAAATTCCACGTCCTTTCGATGAAGATCAAAGATAACTCTTTTGTTGATCTTGTGAGGTTTTTATATCGTTATCGGATCATTTGAATCTTTTTCAGTAGTCATATGTACTAAACTGGTCCCAACAAAACGCTTCACCCACCTCATCCCCAAAGATCTTGGAAAACGACACTTTCTTCCATACAACGCCTCAAATGGAGCCATGCCAATACTTGCTTGATAAGCTGTTGTTGTATGAAAACTCCACCAACCAGAAGAACTTGTCCCAACTTCCCTTGAAGTCAAGGACATGAGTCTTAATAAATCTTCAAGAGTTTGAATAGTCCTCTCTCGATTGTAAAATCTGATTCGAGGATGATATGCGAACTAAATCGTAAGTCTGTGCCCATAGCTTTTTACAAACTAACCCAAAATCGTGAAGTGAATCTTAGGTCTCGATCAGAAACTATGACATGCAGTATTACAATCTCGTTTATGTACATACGAGCAAGACGTTCAAGTGTATAAGTTTCTCGTATTGGTAAAAAATGAGCAGACTTGGTCAATCTATCAACAATGACCCAAATTACATCTATGCCTTGAGAAACCTTGGGAAGACCAGTAATGAAATCCATGGTAATGTGCTCCCACTTCCATTCTGGAATTTCAAGTGGTTGCAATGGACCTTTTGGTACTTGATGCTCCGCCCTGACTCGTTGATAAGTTAGAAATCTTTAGATAAACAACGCTATCTCTCTCTTCATATTGCTCCACCAAAATCTATGATGAATATCACGATACATTTTGGTACTCCTAAGATGGATTGCAAATGGTGTGTTGTGCGCCTCCATCATGATTTTATACTTTAAATCAGGGTCGTTAGGAACACAAAGTCTGGAGTTGACTCGAAGTATTCCTTCATCATCGATCCTTGGTTCCGGCATAGCACCTTCTTGCACTTTCTTCCTTAGACGCATCGACTCCAGATCCGTAGCTTGAAAGAAAATTTTAACTTTATCAATTAAAGTCGATTTCTACTCAGATATCCGCTATCATCACATGGGTCCCTGGAGTCTTTAACTCTATCTCCATCCTTTGCAAGTCACACAAAATGGGCCTTTGCGTTGATAATATCGCACTCGTACCCGCATATGATCTTCTACTCAATGCATCAGCTACCACGTTTGCTTTTCCAGGATGGTATGATCATAATATTTCAATAGTTCAAGCCAACGTCTTTGTCGCATGTTGAGTTCCTTTTGAGTGAAGAAATATTTGAGGCTTTTATGATCCGTAAAGATCTCTACTTTCTCCCCATATAAGTAATGCCTCCAAATTTTAAGTGCGAAGACAACAGCTACCAACTCTAGATCATGAGTAGGATAATTCCTCTCATATTCTTTGAGTTGCCGAGAAGCATAGGCTAGGACTTTCCCTTGTTGCATGAGAACACATCCTAACCCTTTGCCTGAAGCATCACTGTAGATGACAACTCCCTCCGAGCCATATGGTATTGTCAGAACAGGTGCTGAAATGAGTCTCCTCTTGAGTTCTTGAAAACTCTTCTCAAATTCCTCGCTCCAACCGAATTTTGTATTTTTTTGAGTCAGCTGAGTTAGTGGAGTAGCGATTCGAGAAAATCCTTCCACGAATCTCCGATAATAACCAAATTTAAAGCGAAAGCTACGACTTGGCCATCGATTTAGGTTTCTCCCAGCTTTGAATTGCTTTAATCTTTGTCAGGTCAAAAGATATTCCATGACTTGATACTACGTGCCCAAGGAATGCTACTTCCTCCAGCCAAAACTCACATTTCTTCAACTTGGCATAAAGCTTGTTTTCACGAAGCTTTTGGAGTATCAGCCTCAAGTGTTGCTCATGATCTTCACGGCTTTTGGAATAAATAAGGATGTCATCAATAAAGACGATCACAAAGTGATCCAAATATTCCTTTAATACTCGGTTCATCATATCCATGAAGGCAACAGGAGCATTAGTCAATCCAAAAGACATGACTAGGAATTCATAATGCCGTCACCAAAGTTTAAAGCAGTCTTTGGAATGTCATCAGTTCTAATCTTCAATTGGTGATATCCGGAACGAAGATCAATCTTTGAAAAGAATTTGGCACCTTGGAACTGGTCAAACAGGTCATCAATACGTGGCAATGGGTACCTATTTTTGATGGTGACATGATTCAACTCCCGATAATTAATACAAAGTCGCATACTCCCGTCTTTATTTTTCATGAATAGAATAGGAGCACCCTAAGGAGAAGTACTAGGACGAATAAAGCCAATGTCTAACAATTCCTGTAGTTTGGTCTTTAACTCCACGAAGTTCAATAGAGCCATTCGATATGGGGCTTTGGAAATGGGTTTTGTCTGGGGTTCAAGGTCGATACAAAATTCAATTTCACGTTCGGGTAGTGCGGGAAGTTCTTGAGGAATACGTCAAGAAATTTATTAACAATAGATATATCATTCAAAACTGACGTATTTTTGTTTAGATCTGTGACATAAGCTAAGAAGCTTGACATCCGTTTTTTAATAAACGAATAGCTTTATGGCTTGAGATATTAGTGATTGATTTTAATGGTTTGGTTGCTTGATTTATCAGCTTCAAGTGTTACTCATGATCTTCACGGCTTTTGGAATAAATAAGGATGTCATCAATAAAGGCGACCACAAAGTGATCCAAATATTCATGAATACTCGGTTCATCATATCCATGAAGGCAAAGAGGAGCATTAGTCAATCCAAAAGACATGACTAGGAATTCATAATGCGTCTTAGGAGTTGGAAGCCGTCTTTGGAATGTCATCAGTTTTAATCTTCAATTGGTGATATCCGGAACGAAGATCAATCTTTGAAAATGATTTGGCGCCTTGGAACTGGTCAAACAGGTCATCAATACGTGGCAATGGGTACCTATTTTTGATGGTGACATGATTCAACTCCCGATAATTAATACAAAGTCGCATACTCCCGTCTTTCTTTTTCATGAATAGAATAGGAGCACCCCAAGGAGAAGTACTAGGACGAATAAAGCCAATGTCTAACAATTCCTATAGTTGGGCCTTTAACTCCTGAAGTTCAATAGGAGACATTCGATATGGGGCTTTGGAAATGTGTTTTGTACCGGGTTCAAGGTCAATACAAAATTCAATTTCACGTTCTAAGGGTAGGCCAGGAAGTTCTTCAGGGAATACGTCAGAAAATTTATTAACAATAGATATATCATTCAAAACTGACGTATTTTTGTTTAGATCTGTGACATGAGCTAAGAAGCTTGACATCCGTTTTTCAATAAATGAATAGCTTTATGGCTTGAGATGACAGTGATTGATTTTAATGGTTTGGTTGCTTGAATTCGCATAATAGGTTGGTTAGGAATATGAAAGCTAACAACCTTATGAAAATAATCATTTTTTGCATGATGAGTAGTTAACCAATCAATCCCTAGAATCACATCAAATGCAAGTATTTTCAATGAAATAAGATCGACAGGTAATGTGAGGGTACCGATTTGAACCAAACAAGACTTATAAACAATGGATGTAATGAAGGTTTCTCCCAATGGAGTTTCAACAGATAAGTCAAAGTCTAATTTCTCGAGTCAAATTTAAGCGTTGGCGCAAGTAGGAGAAATAAAAGAATGGGTAGAACCGGTATCAAATAAGGTATATACTTCGCTAGAGTTTATGATAAGCTTACCCGTGATGACCTCGTTTGGGTTCCTTTCTTTCTAGGAGGTCACGACAAACGCTCTCCCTTGAATTACCAATTTTGTCTTGGGTGGGACGGCCTTTGATGCCTCCATCCCAGCTGGACTTGACTTTGGTACACGACAAAATCGGGCTAGGTGACCTTCTCTTCCACAATTATAGCATGCTTTGGATGGCATCACGCAGTTTGGACTGATGTGTCCCTCCCCTCCACATTTGAAGCATATGATAGGTGGTCGTTCTCCTTCCTTAACGACGATGCTGATGCCGACGTCTTTCCATCATTGTTGAATCTCCTCTTCTTGAAATGTCCATTCTTATTGTTTTAACCATGATTACCACCAAGTGGTTACCATTTACAGCATCTTTGATTCCTCCACGCTTGTTGTCACCGCTTCGATGATCGTATCACTAGTATTATCATTTTCTTTGGCTACTCTCTTTTGGTTGGGTTGACTCATTATCGCGCTCCAATAAGCGAGCCCTATTAACAACATCGAATACAAACACGGTTTATGAGAGATAAGATATTGGCGTATCTCGAGTTTCAAACCTCTTAGAAACATTCATGTCATTCTCTCCTCATTATCAACTAAATGGGACGCAAACCGGGACAACTCGGCAAACTTGGCTTCATACTGCGACACGGTCATGTTATTTTGCTCCAGCTTGATGAACTCTACCCTTTTCATGTGACGAATACTTTCGAGAAAGTACTTGTCGTTGAACAGTTCTTGGAACTTCTCCCAAGACATCCTCAGTTTGGCAGGTTGAGTACGCTTTACAGATTCCCACCAGTAATCTGCCTCTACACGCAACATGAAGGAGGCAAAGGGAACCTTTTGCTCCTCAAAGCATCCCAAGACATCAAATATCTTGCAGATCTGCTTTATCCATGTCTCCGCCTTAAGTGGTTTTGGCTCTCCAAAAAACTCTGGTGGTCCTAGTTTCTTGAACTGCTTAGCGGTGACCGTCCGAGAGTTGCCAGTGTTTCCACCTGCATTTTGGAAAGGAGCCACTCTTGCCTGATGTTGCATGAATTGCATAAAGCCTCTGAACATTCCATCGTTCATCATCTTGTCCGTGTTATTGTTTGCTTGAGAATTGTCGCCTTCATGATGCACATTATCCTGATTATTGATCTGTGGAGACTCAACGGTCTCCTGTGCTCCATTGATGTTCTCAACATTCTCGGATGTCATTTTCAAATACTGCCACAAAACAAGGGTTAATTAACATATCACGATTATCCCTATACTCGGCCAAACCAATTAAATAACAAATAAACTTAAGTAGGTCATACTAGCGAAGGAATTCCCGCCTCTCCCTCCTAGTTCTTGTCTCACATCTTAGCCAGGGATCATATCCCTAAGCTTTGATACCAACTGTGACGCCCCCAAAATAGGTATACATCACCCATCTTGAGTCGCCAAATACATGGTACAAAATTCAAATACAACTTAATAATACAATTGTCGTATAAAAAAATACGACAAAACATACACTGAGAGTTTTAATAAGAATACTGTCATCTAGACAATATCCACACTCAAAAGAGTCCTCATTACATTTATTATCACACTATTTAACAGAATAGTGAGGACTACTAATACTATCATCTGGACCATCACTCCGTTCCCCGACTAGTCCCGGCTACATTCTCATTTCCTGAAGAGAACAGTGAAAGAAAGGGTGAGCTCAACTAGCCCAATAAGAAATATTATGACTAAGATAATGCAGAATAAATTATCATTAGCCTTCAACAATGTTAAACTGATAAAATATAACAAACATCAAGTTTAACTGCAGCAAAATAAGCAATCCATTAAAAGAGTCAAGTAGAAAATAAAATCTACCATCTTTTATGATTTAAAAGGTTTTCATCACTTTTATCATTTGGGACTCGACAATAAAAATCCACATCTTCCCTACACTACGGCCAAGGATATTCATTAGTATCACAACCACAAATTATCCATGCATTATGAGCCAAGGATATTCATGTATTCTTCAATGGTCATGATCATGCCAACAACTGTCCATCAATGCACTATGGGCCAATGAAGACTTTTAACATGTCATTTGTAACATTACGGTCATGATTATACCGAATAATCCCTGGTCATAATCATACCAAGTCCATCTATGCACTACAGGCCACAGATTATTTTCAACATAATATAAACATGAGGATGATAACAATGATATAAGAATTCAATAAAACAAGTTCAAGAATTAATTTATCTAGGAACTAATAACGTCTAAATTGTCAACATGATACTTCTTTGTAGAGTAAAATTCAAGAATGCTCAAAAGAATATTTCCATGAAAAGATACTGGATGAAGCGCAAATATCAAGGATATTCCATTAATTTCATGGAGTATAGAAGTCAAAACTTTAACTAACTGAGTATAATAAAGAATGGAATAACAAAAGAAATCACCAGGCATGCGATAGACCGCATACATACAAAGTTATTCCAGCGAATAATAATAACGGAACTAGAACTAGGTCATGTAAAACCGTGAGACCCAGATTTTATGAATAAATATTTAATTTTCTTGAAATGTTTTTTTAATATTATGGTGTGGATTTGATATAATATTATAGTTGTGGGTAATATTTATAAATTTTGCAAAGTATGCAAGTTGCTATATTATATTCGATTGGTCAGGGAATATTCTTTGTGTGGGGAATATTAGATACGGCAAGACAATCATTGGTGGACCCCATAAACCAATTATTATCGGATTGAGAAAATGACAAAAATATTTTATTGAAAATAACGGTGGAAGTATTCTTTATTATCTTGTTGAACTATTCTAAGTAGTAAAAAAAAAAGAATCACGTGTGGTTGCATAGTAGCAACACGGTATTGATTATTAATGCTTACGTGAGAAGTCACTTTCGGTTTTGTTCAATTATTGCTATAGTAATTGTTGCATAGTATCTCACGTTATTTGATTTAATTATTGTCGATATTTTATATATTATTAAATCAATAATTGAAATGACAGAGTTATTAATATTATAAATTGCAATATTAACGATGTCTAGAAGTTCTGCCAAGGAGAGGTTTGGTCACCTAATTGCGCGCCAATAGGGAGAAATCCTTATTGAAAAGCCCCCTCTTTCCTGGGAATGACCTGGTCGATTAATATTGTGAATTATAATAAAGATGATAAATATTGTTAAAATTATTAAGGAGATTTTTATAAAGTTTGCTTATTTTATGGATTCCTATTTACCCATTTTTCAAAATAATCGGTAGAAAATTTTTAAAGGTGGGGCCCACATGTGGGGCCCATATGTGTTGGGAAATGATTTTGGAAATTGAAGAGTATACGTATGGAAGTATATATGTGTATTGAGTATTTGGTGGGAGAAAATGAGATGTGAAAGTGATGGGTGTGTGATGAGTGTGTGAGTGGAAAATGGTGGAAAAGTGGTAGTGTGATAGTGATGTGTAAGAGTGTAGTGAATTTGATTATTGGGTGGGTGGGGGATAGATGTTGGTTATGGGGGAGAAAAATTAAGTGGTGTATTTATTATATTGATAAAAATATTTTGAAAACATGTGTATATATATATATATATATTATATTTTAATGTTTGGTTGATTGACAAATTGAAGATTCGTATTATGCAAAATAATTTCAGCCATGAATAGTGCCTTTCCCTTCTCCTATAAATAGAAGCTCATTCCTTCATTATTTCTTACGAATTCACTGAAACTCCAGAGAGAAAAATTATAGAGAAACTATAGAAAAGTATTCTGCCACTTCCTACTCTTATATATTAGGTTTCTTTTTACGGTAAGGGGTGTTATTCTTTCTTATTCATGAAGATAACTGTTGTTATTCCATTTCTTATTATTACATTGGAATAACTTTTGTATCTGTGAGCTACCCTATACTTGGTGACATTCTTCTATTATTCATCTTCATTATTACTGTTGGAATATCCACATGCATGTGTTTTACACGGACACTGGTTCCATTATTTATTATTCAGTCTTTATTATTCTGTCAGAATATCATGTCTGTGTGTTTTACACCGGACCTGGTTCCATTATTTATTATTCCGTCTTTATTATTCTGAGGAATATCACATGTATGCGTTTTACGCGGACACAGTTCCATTATTTATTATTTCGCACTTATTATTACTGTTGAAACATCACGCCGATTGTGGATTTCACACGACTCGGTTCCGTTATTATTATTACTGTTGGAATAACTTCGTATATAAGCAAATCTTGCATGCATGGTGATTTCTTTTGTTATTCCATTCGTTATTATACTCAGTTGGTTAAAATTTTGACTTCTATACTCCATGAAATTAGTGGAATATCCTTGATATTTGCGCTTCATCCAGTATTTTTCACGAAAATATTCTTCTGAGCATTCTTGAATTTTACTCTACAAAGTAGTATCGTGTTGACAATTTGGACGTTATTAGTTCCTAAATAAATTAATTCGTGAACTTGTTTTATTGAATTCTTATATCATTTTCATCATCCTCATGTTTATATTTTTTTAAAGTCATCTATGGCCTGTAGAGCATGGATGGACTTGGTATAATTATGACCAGGGATTATTCGGTGTAATCATGACCGTAATGTAACAAGTGATGTGGTAAAAGTCCTCATTGGCCATAGTACATTGATGGACAGTTGTTGGCATGATCATGACCATTGATGAATACACAAATATCATTGGCCTGTAGTGCATGGAATTTGTGGTCGTGACCCTAATGAATATCCTTGGTCGTAGTGCAGGGATGATGTGGATTAATTATTAAGCTGAGTCTCAGCGATAAAAGTGATGAAAAACTTTTTAAATCATAAAAGATAGTAGATTTTATTCTCTACTTGATTCTTTTAATGGATTGCTTGTTCCGCTGCAGTTAAACTTGATGTCTATTGTATTTTATCAGTTTAACATTGTTGAAGACTAATGATAATTTATTCTGCATTACCTTAGTCATAATATTTCTTGCTGGGCTAGTTGAGCTCACCCTTTCTTTCACTGTTCTCTTCAGGAAATGAGAACGTAGCTGGGACTAGTCGGGGAACGGAGTGATGGTCCGAGATGGTGTCTTAGTAGTCCTCACTATTTTGTAAAATAGTGTGATAATAAATGTAACGAGGACTATTTGAGAATGGATATTGTCTAGAAGACAATATTTGTATTTAAACTCACAGCATATGTTTTGTCGTATTTTACACGACTGCTGTATTATTAGTTTGTATTTGAATTTTGTACCGTGTATTTGGCGACTCAAGATGGTGATGTATACCTATTTTGGGGGCGTCACATAAACGCACAGACATAATATTCCAACAGAATAATAAATAATGGAACCAGGTCATGCGTAAACGCACAGACAGGATGATCCAACAGAATAATAAATAATGGAACCAAGTCATGCGTAAACGCACATACAGGATGTTCCAACAGAATAATAAATAATGAGAACCGTCATAAATAGAATATGCAGACGTGATGTTCCAATAGAATAATAAAGAATGGAATAACAGAAGAATTTCACCATGTATGCGGTACTTCGCATAGACAGGTTATTCCAACATAATAATAAAGAATGGAATAACAAAAGTTCTCTTTATGAAGACGAAAGAAAGAAATAATACCCTTACCTTAGAAAGAAGAGTACTAGATATAGGAGTAGTGAAGTAGCAGAACACTTTTCTTCTTTCTCTCTATAGTTTCTTTCTCTAGAGTTTCAGTGAATTCGTAAGAAATAATGAAGGAATGAGCTTCTATTTATAGAAGAATGGACTGAATAGTAACTAATTCATATAACACTTATTATAACAATTCAATAGTACTCAAGTGATTCCCCCCCATTCCTTGACATTCCCATTCTATTCAATATTTAATATATATATATATATATAACATAAAATTGAGATAACTTCTCCCTATTATTTTGAAAAATGGGTAAATAGGGGGGGTCCATAAAATACCACAAACACTTCATAAAAATCACCTCAATAATTTTAACAACATTTATCATCATTATTATAATTCACAATATTAATCGACCAGGTCGTTCCCAGGAAAGAGGGGGCTTTCCAATAAGGATTTCTCCCTATTGGTGCGCAATTAGGTGACCAAACCTCTCCTTGGCAGAACTTCTAGACATCATTAATATTGCAAATAATAATATTAATAACTTTGTTATCTCAATTATTGATTTAATAATATATAAAATATCAACAATAATTGAATCAAATAATGTGAGATACTATGCAACAATTACTATAGCAATAATTGAACAAAACCAAGTGACTTCTCACGTAAGCATCAATAATCAATACAGGTGTGCTACTATGCAACCACAGCCAGTATTCTTGTCTTTTAACACCGTGTTTCAGCAGGTTAACGGTAAAACTTCGTACGTTATTTTCATAAAAAGATATTTTTATTGTTTTCTCAATCAAACAATAATTCCGTTTGTAGGGTCCACCAATGATTGTAATAGTTATGCGAATATTCCTGTTAAAGCGAATATTCCCAGAGCCAATCGAATATTATATAACAACTTGCGTACTTTGTAAAATTTATAAATATTACCCACAACTATAACATTATATCAAATTCATTCCATAATATTCAAAAATGATATTTATATAAAAATCATCTTTATTCATAAAAGTTGGGGTCTTACAGATTTTAAACTCCAGTTTTGAGTTTCCAATTATGTTTTATGATAGTAATACTAGGGTTTGTCATGATACACCATAATTGACTAACCAATATCGGTCTACTCATATATTGTATATATTTATAGCACTGAAATATGATTAATATAATAGTATTATTCTCATCCTTGATCAAAATCCAACTATAGGGTTTGGACTCCATATCTGATTTATCTTTCATATACAACATTAATAATTAAGTTAAAATAAATAACTTAAATATGTGGAACAAATTCATATAATAAAACATTTATTATTATAATTCTAATAATCATTTCATATATTTTTTACATAATATAAAATCATATTTTCATGGAAAATAATTAATAAAAATATTTATACTATAAAATTAATTATCATAAGAATATACTTTATAATGATCAATAATTCTAAAATTATTTATAATTTTCATATAATAAATATATTTGCATTTATCATACGCATTACTTGGCACATATCTCATCTTTAAAATAAAAAAAAAATTATATGAAAAATTTCTTATTTATTTATATAGAAAATATCGGGTTATTACAAAGAATCACCTCCCTTCTACCTCCAATTAATCCCCATTCAAGACGGTTCAAATTTGATGGAGTATGTCAATATCATTCACATTCTCGTGGTCACAAAGACGAGAAAATCTTTGGGCACTCCACCACCTTATTGAGAATCTATTTGGCGGTATCCTGCGGTTGATGAGACGATGACTTTGTCTTTACTCGAGAGTGGGAATACCTGTCCTACTAAGTGGAAGGGGCTAGTAGCAGTTATAACCGCTGAGATTGATGAGACTGTCGGTCCATTTCCCATACAAGCAATTCAACTCAAAGGTAGTGATAATCCTTTGAAAGTGGCTGCACCAGAGCCGATTTGCTTACCATTCAGACCACAGTATCCTATTATCAGCTTACAAAAAGTCCCATGGAATTATGGAGAAGTTGAATGATCCACTTCTCATGTTATTGCTACAGTGTCGAATGAAAATCCACTGTATCTTCCTCAGAGGGTGATGAAGCCTACCATAAAAGCAAAAGGGAAGATTCCCATAGAGAAGATTGAGAAATTCCTCCGCACTATGGGCCATAATGAAGCCAAGGTGGTTTTAAGCTTAAAAGAAGCTCCACATCAAATCTCAATACTGGACTTGGTTTTCTCTTCCAAGGATCACAGGAAGATCTTACTGAAGGTTTTGGAAGAAGCCTACTTACCGAAATTAGTGGATGTTGAAAAATTTCAACATATGGTTGATCATATTTTTAACAACAATGTGATATCTTTCACTGATGATGACATACCGCCCGAAGGGACCGGTCATTGCACTATTGCACATTGTAGTTTTGTCGTTCGGGTATATGTTAGCTGGAGTTTTGATAGACTGAGGTTCGTCTCTAAATATATGTCCATATGCCACTTTGGTGAAGATGAACGTCAATTTCAAACGGATCCAAAGTAGCCATATGGTTATCAAAGCTTTTGATGGATCCCGACAAAATTCTGTCGGAGAGATTGAGCTGCTAATTGAGATTGGTCCCCATATATTTTGCGTATCTTTTCACGTCCTCAAGATAGATTCAGGATACAACCTGCTATTGGGGAGACCATGGATCCACATGGCTGGAGCCGTCACTTCCACACTTTATCAACAACTTAAATACATTGTCAACAATAGCCTAGTCACTGTCAACGCTGAGCCGGAATATCCTGAACAAGGAGACATACCACTCATCAGCTTTAATTCAGAAGTTGAGCCGGCCAGTTTTCATACTATGAAAGTGAGCAACACGCAATACTATCCTATTGGAGTGCCACTTCCCATACCCAAGATTTCTGCTGAAGTGATGGCAGCTACACAAGAAATGATATCATTGGGTCATCAGCCTGGACAAGGGCTGGGTAAAAATTATCAGGGTATTAAGCACCCAATTCAAATGTCTAGTCAAACTAGGATAGCCGGACTAGGCTATTCTGCCAGTTCCAGTCATAGGAATCCTTATAAGCACAAGCAGATTCCTCAAGCTTCTGCCACACGACAATTATCTCCACCTGCAACTCCTGAGCTGATACAGTCTCCGGTAAAGGTGTCAGTCCATGTTATGTCTATGCTATTTCCCAAACCAATACCGGTTAAAGCAAAAAAAGTGATGATTCCTGATCCCGAAGTGGAAAAGAGGGAACAAAAATGTAAACAAGGCATCGCCCTGATGATGTCAGGCATACGCATCATTGTCCATGATGAGCATACAAATAGATACACCCCAGACGATGATTGCCCAGATGTTATGGTCATCTTTCGAAAGAAGGAGGACGATGACAGCCCCTCCATCACTGCGGTCCATCATAACTTTGCCCTTGATAATTGGAGCAGCACTCCATGCATTGGTCGACAAGGGTAAAACGGGCAGAAAATCCCTCTACCCTGTAGATAATATTAACTACTTACTTTTTTATACAGTATTAGCAGTTATTTTGTTAGTATATATGCTCACATTTTGTATGATTAAACTGTTTAATATATTAAGTGAAAGCATATTTTGTTTCAGGACCCTGAATTTAGATGTGCTTGTACTTGCTAATAAGATGCCTTTTCTCCACAAGGATTGTAACTTTGATGAAAAGTTGGACTCAGACTTGATGGAAATATAAGAGGACATTGAGATACCTCAGGAGATCAAAGAATGGGTTGAAGATAAACCTAAACCCAACCTTGATCAAACCATTTCTTTTAATCTCAGAACCTTAGAAAGCCCTAAGTTAATCCAGATTGGTTCAGACCTTACCCCAAGCCAAAGGAATGACATGGTTACATTACTAACTCAATTCCAGGATGTGTTTGCATGGTCTCATGAAGACATGGTGGGTTTATCCACTGACATTGTCCTTCATCGCCTTCCCATTAAAGAGGGATTTAAGCAAGTCAGGCAGAAGCTCGGGCAATTGAAACCTGAGTGGAGTTTAAAGGTGAAAGAAGAAATTATGAAATAATTTCGAACTGGCATTATCATGGTGTCTACATATCCTGAATGGATATCCAACATAGTTCTCGTGCCTAAACCGGGAGGAAAGGTGCGAGTTTTCGTGGATTACCGGGATTTGAACAAAGCTTGCCTTAAAGATAGCTTTCTTGTGCCCTTTATCCACATTCTTATTGGCAATACTACTCAATACAGCATGTACTCCTTTGCTGATTGCTTTGCGGGGTACCATCAAATTATGGTCACTGAGGAGGATCGTGAGAAAACTGCTTTCATCACGCCTTGGGGGACCTTCTGCTATAGACGGTTGTCATTCGGCCTCATTAATGCCGAAGCAACCTATCAGCGAGCTATGATGGCTCTTTTCCACAATTTAATGCACAGGGAGATAGAGATCTACGTGGATGACATCATTGTCAAGTCCCGAAGGGAGGAAGACCACCTAGACCATCTAAGAAAGCTCTTCAACAGGTTGCGTAAGTACAACTTGAAGTTGAATCCAGCCAAATGCGCCTTTGGCGTTAAATCAGGCAAGTTACTAGGATTTCTAGTCAGCCACAAAGGAATTGAGTTGGATCCCACCAAAATCCAGGCCATCACTGAAATGCCCATTCTTCAGACAAAGAAGGAAATATGGGGACTTTTGGAAGAATCAACTTCATTAGCAGATTCATCTCTTAACTCACAGCAACCTGTGAACCCATCTTCAAGTTGTTAAGGAAGAACTCCTCCATAAAATGGAACGATGGGTGTCAAAAAGCCTTCCTTACAATCAAAGAGCAGCTAGTTAAGGCTCCCATTTTGGTACCTCCCAGGGATGGTGTTCCCCTATTCATGTACCTTTCAGTCAACGACAATGCCATGGGTTGTATGTTGGGATAAAAAGACGATAAAGGCCAAGAACGAGCTATCTATTACCTCAGCAAAAGATTCAGCATCAGCGAACATATGTACACCATGATTGAGAAGACTTGTTGTGCTTTAGCATGGGCTTCCATGAGGTTACAGCATTACCTCCATGGTCACACAACCCATCTCATATTTCGCGTGGATCCTCTCAAGTACGTGTTCAGTAAATCCATGTTAAATTATCGGCTGTACAGATGGTAGTTGATCCTACAGCAATTTGACATCGTCTACGTGGCGCAAAAGGCTATCAAAGGTCAAGGAATTACAGATCAACTGGCCACTGCACCTGCAGGGGACTTCAAACCCTTGGAAGTATACTTCCCCGATGAAGGGGTAATGGCAGTTCAGCAACACCATTAGTACGATGATACATGTCATACGTGGAAAATGTATTTTGATGGAGTACATTAATCTGAAGGCTCTGGAGCCGGAGCGAGATATAGTATCCAATGGGGAGCGAGATCCGTCGCCATCAAATTGCAGTTTGTCAGCACCAACAACATAGCTGAGTACAAAGGCTATATCATGGGGCTAAAACTTGCCCGTTCAATGGGCATAAGGCGGTTAACTATCTTTGGGGATTCCGAGTTGGTAATCAAACAATCCACGGGAATTTATCAAACCGAAGAACTACATTTGTTGCCTTACCATCGGCAAGTTTTACAGATGGCTTTGGAGTTCGAAGAAATATCCTTTCTACACATTCCTCATAATAGGAATGATTTTGCGGATGCGCTAGCAACATTGGCCTCCTTGATTCATATACCTGACAAGGAAAACATGTCAAGAATCACATTTGCACTGCAAAAGGCCACAGTCTATGGGAACTATGTTGGAGAAGTATCAAATGATCTACCTCCCATCCATAACCCTTGGTATCAGCACATCAAGGAGTACTTACGAGATGGATCTACACCCGCTGAGGCGAGCCCAACTGAAAGAAAGCGGATCCATTGAATTGCTATGAAATTCTACCTGAGCGGAGATGCACTCTACAAGAGAGATACAGGATTAGGTCTCCTCAGATGTCTGGACAAGGACCAAGCTTAGAGGCTCATGGATGAGATCCATGGTGGAGTATGTGGCCCACACATGAGCGGCCCTCTACTTGTTAAGAAGATCCTCAGAACAGGGCATTACTAGCTTACCCTCAAAGCTGACTGTGATGATCACGTCAAGAGGTTCTATCAATGCCAAATTTATGGAAATGCAATCCACGCCCCTCCAAGGGAACTCCACAACATGAGTTTTCCTTGACCCTTCTCAATGTGGGGAATGGACGTGATCAGGCCCATTGAGCCCAAAGCTAGTAATGGACATCGGTTCATATTCACCATGATCGATTACTTCACCAAGTAGGTGGAAGCAGCCTCCTTCCCCAGGGTTACTAAAGAAGTCATCATTGCTTTCATTCGAAACAATATCGTTTGTCGTTATGGACAACCAGAGGTAATTGTGTCAGACAATGCTACGAACCTCAACAACAAAATGATGGAGGAGTTATGCAGCAAATTCCACATCAAACACCTTAACTCCGTCATCTACCGTCCAAAGATGAATGGTACTGTTGAAGTGGTTAATAAAAACATCAAGAAAATCATGCAAAAAATGTCTGCCAACCATAAAGGATGGCCTGACTTGTTGCGTCTGACTTTATTAGCCTACAGAACTTCAATGAGTACTATACCTGGGCAACCCCCTACTCATTAATCCATGGGATGGAAGCAGTGCTTGTGACGCCACCAAAATAGGTATACATCACCCATCTTGGGTCTCCAAATACATGGTACATAATACAAATACAAACTTAATTATACAACATGAGCTGAGAGTTTTTACACGAATATTATCTTCT
Source organism: Panax ginseng (assembly GCA_020205605.1). Classification (NCBI taxonomy): domain Eukaryota; kingdom Viridiplantae; phylum Streptophyta; class Magnoliopsida; order Apiales; family Araliaceae; genus Panax; species Panax ginseng. The sequence goes on along the minus strand of CM035133.1, from coordinate 77,022,840 downwards.
AGATAATATCCAAACTCAAATAGAGTCCTCATTACATTTATTGGCACACTATTTTATAGAATAGTGAGGGCTACTATAACACCATCTCAGGCCATCACTCCGTTCCCCGACTAGTTCCGGCTACGTTCTTATTTCCTGAAGAGAACAATGGAAGTAAAGGGTGAGCTTAACTAGCCCAGTAAGAAATATTATGACTAAGATAATGCAGAATAAATTATCATTAGCCTTTAAAAATGTTAAACTGATAGAATATAATAGACAACAAGTTTAACTGCAACGGAACAAGAAATCCATTAGAAGAGTCAAGTAGAGCATGATATCTACTATCTTCTATGATTTAAAAGTTTATCATTAACTTTATTCTTTGGGACTCGACTTTATAAATAGATCACATCATCGAATCATCCACGCATTACGGGCAAGGATATTCATTAGTATCAACGTCCACAAATTATTCTTGCACTACGGGCTAAGAATTATTCGTGTAATCATCAATGGTCATGACTATACCGAATTATCCCTGGTCATAATCATACCAATCAACAGTCCATCTATGACGTAAGCCAAAGATGACTTTCATCACAATATAAGTATGAGGATGATGACAATGATATAAGAATTCAATTAAAAGAAAGTAAAGGATAACTTTTTAAAGATTTATAATTTAATTTATCCAAAATACAATAATGTCCAAAATTTCAACATGATACTACTTTGTAGAGTAAAATTCAAGAATAATATCCATGTATCAAAAATAATTTGGACAGAAAAGAAATAAATTTTTTGGTGAATAGTACCCCATGAGTGAATAGTACTTCGGGAATAGTATCCCATGAATAGTAACCCGACATGAAACCCCAAATACCTGAGTGAATAGTAACCCATGAATAGTAACTCATGAATAGTACCCCAACATGAAAAGTGCCCCGAATACCCGAGTGAATAATATTATAGTGAATAGTAACTGAGTGAATAGTAACTTGTGAATAGTAACTCATGAATAGTACTTCGGGTGAAACTATTGATATTTAATAAGAAATTTCATATCAATATTCCAATAAAAATGATACTGGATAAAGCGCAAAACTGACAGATATTCCACCAATTTCAAAGATTATAGAAGTAATACTTACCATAGTAAGTTTAGATTTAAGAATATGAAAAGAAATAACATACGAAACTGCAAATGGATTTTCACCTGTCATGCAAGACGTAAATCAAAGGTGGATAGTTATTCGACATAGTAAAGGATGAATACGAAAAATAGTATTCCTTATGAATATGAAAGAAATAATACCCCTTACCTTAGTAGAAAGCTGGATACTGCAAAAGTGAAGTAGTAGAATACTCTTCTTCTTGTTCTCTATATTTTCTCTCTCTATAATGTCTCTTGTGAATCTCAGTGAATTGGTGAGAATGAAAGAAGAATTAAGTTTCTATTTGTAGGAGAATGGACTAAATAGTAACTAATTCACGAATGGTCCAGATTGATTCACTATTAGAACGGATGGTCTATATTGATTACTATTAAAACCACAACCGATGGTCTAGATTAATTTACTTTTAAAACCACCACCGATAGTCCAGATTGATTTATTTTTAAAACCACCACCGACGGTTCAGATTGATTTACTTTTAAAACCACCATCAATGGTCCAAATGTATTTACTATTAAAACCACCATCAATGGTCCAGATTGATTTACTATTAAAACCACCATCAATGGTCCAGATTGATTCAACTTATTATTACACTTTAGTACCCCTAAAGTTTTCCAAGTTTTCATTATTCCCCTCTAACTTTTGTAATTCACTTATCTTCAATAAACACATTCTTAATGCTTCAATAATTATTCATCATTAATATTATAACTCACAATATTTAACAATCAGATCATTCCCAGGAAAGAGGGGGCTTTCCAATAAGGATTTCTCCCTATTGGCGCACAATTAGGTGACCAAACCTCTCCTCGATAAAACTTTCTAGACATTGTCAATATTGCAAATAATAATATGAATAACTTTGTTGTCTCAATTAATGATTTAATAATGTAAAATATTATGATGATGATAATGTGACAATAATTGAATCAAATAACGTGAGATACTATACAACAATTACTGTAGCAATAATTGAGTATAACTGAGTGACTTCTCACATAAGCATCAATAATCAATACCGTGTGCTACTATGCAACCACGCATATTACTGTACTTTTACCACCGGGTAGTTCAACAGTTTAACGGTAAGAAACTTCCCTTTATTATTTTTATAAAAAGATATTTTTGTCGTTTTTAACTACAACAATACTTCGCATTGTGGGGTCCACCAATGATTGTGTTGTCGTCATTGAATATTCCCTGTTAAAATGAATATTCCCTGACCAATCGAATATTAACTAACACAACGAATATTTTATATCAACTTGCTTATTTTGAAAAATTCTCCAAATATTACCCACAACTATAACATTATATCATATCCACACCATAATATTCAAACATATATTTCGAGAAAAATTATTATTTATTCAAAAAAAAGTTGGGGTCTTACAACCTCCCCTTCTTATGAAATTTCGTACTCGAAATTAGGGTACGTACCTAATATGTCGAAGAGGTGAGGATACCTTGATTTCATTTCAGATTCTAACTCCCAGGTCATTTCCTCCTCATCGTGGTTTCTCTACAAAACTTTGAATTGAGGTATAACCTTGGAGCGTAGAATATGATCCTTCTTATCCAAGATTTTAACAACTACCTCTTCATACGTTAAATCTCGTCCGGTTCTAATTCAATAATCTGGTTCGGCTCTTTCACATATTTACGTAACATAGATATGTGAAAAACGTTATGAACACGAGACATACTTGGCGGGAAGGCGAGTCTATAGGCCACAGTTCCTACTCGATCAAGGATTACAAATGGGCCAATGAATCAAGGATTGAGCTTTCCTCTCTTTCCAAATCTCGTAACTCCTTTCCATGGAGCAACACGTATCAACACATGATCTCCAATATTAAATTCCACGTCCTTTCAATGAAGATCAGCATAACTCTTTTGTCGATCTTGTGAGGTTTTTATACGTTGTCGGATCGCTTGAATCTTTTTCGTAGTCATACGTACCAACTCCGGTCCCAACAACGTTGATTCACCTACCTCATCCCAGCATACCGGAGAACGACACTTTCTTCCATACAACGCCTCAAATGGAGCCATGCCAATACCTCCTTGATAACTGTTGTTGTAGGAAAACTCCACCAATGGTAAGAACTTGTCCCAACTTCCTTTGAAGTAAAGGACACAAAGTCTTAATAAATCCTCAAGAGTTTGAATAGTCCTCTCTGATTGTCCATCCGTTTGAGGATGATACGCCAAACTAAATCGTAAATCCATGCCCATAGCTTTTTGCAAACTAACCCAAAATCTTTAAGTGAATCTTGGGTCTCGATCAGAAACTATAGATACTGGTATACCATGCAATCTTAAAATCTCGTTTATGTACATACGAGCAAGATGTTCAAGTGTATAAGTTTCTCGTATCGGTAAGAAATGAACAGACTTGGTCAATCTATCAACAATGACCCAAATTGCATTTATGCCTTGAGAAACCTTGGGAAGACCAGTAACGAAATCCATGGTAATGTGCTCCCACTTCCATTCTGGAATTTCAAGTGGTTACAATGGACCTTTTGGCACTTGATGCTCCGCCTTGACTCGTTGACGAGTTAGACACCTTGAGATAAACCCCGCTATCTCTCTCTTCATATTGCTCCACTAAAATATATGTCGAAGATCATAATACATTTTGGTACTCCCAAGATGGATTGTAAACGGTGTGTTGTGTGCCTCCATCATAATTTTATACTTCAAGTCAGAATCGTTAGGAACACAAAGTCTGGATTTGACTCGAAGTATTCCTTCTTCATCGATTCTTGCTTCCAGAATAGTACCTTCATGCACTTTCTTCTTCATACGCATTAGCTCCAGGTCTGTAGCTTGAGCAGCTTTAAATTTATCGATTAAAGTCGGTTCTACTCGTATATTCGCTATCATCACATGGGTCCCTGGAGTCTTTAACTCTATCTCCATCCTTTGTAAGTCATACAAAATGGGCCTACGCGTTGACAATATCGCACTCGTACCCGCATATGATCTTCTACTCAATGCATCAACTACTACGTTCGCCTTTCCAGGATGGTATTGAATGGTATTATTATAATCTTTCAACAACTCAAGCCATCGTCTTTGCCGCATGTTGAGTTCCTTTTGAGTGAAGAAATATTTGAGGCTTTTATGATCCGTATAAATCTCTACCTTCTCAATATACAGGTAATGCCTCCAAATCTTAAGCATAAATCTCTAGATCATGAGTAGGATAATTTCTCTCATATTCTTTGAGTTGTCGTGAGGCATAGGCTATGACTTTCCCATGTTGCATGAGAACACATCCCAAACCTTTGCCTGAAGCATCACTGTAGATGACAAATCCCTCCGAACCAGATGGTATTGTCAGAACAGGTGCTGAAATGAGTCTCCTCTTGAGTTCTTAAAAACTCTTCTCACATTCCTCGCTCCAACCGAATTTTGTATCTTTTCGAGTCAGTTGAGTTAATGGAGTAGCGATTCGAGAAAACCCTTCTACGAATCTCTGATAATAACCAGCTAAGCCGAGAAAGGTACATACTTCGGTCACTGACTTGGGTTGCTCCCAGCTTTGAATTGCTTCAATCTTTGTTGGGTCAACAGATATTCTATGATTTGATATCACGTGCCCAAGGAATGCTACTTCCTCAAGCAAAATTCGCACTTCTTTAACTTGGCATAAAGCTTGTTTTCAAGAAAATTTTGGAGTATGCTGCCTCAAATGTTGCTCATGATCTTCACGACTTTTGGAATATATGAGGATGTCATCAATAAAGACGACTACAAAATGATCCAAATATTCCTTGAATACTCGGTTCATCATATCCATGAAGGCAGCAGGAGCATTAGTCAATCCAAAAGACATAACTAGGAATTCATAATGCCCGCAAGGTTCGAAAGGTCTTTGGGATGTCATCGGTTTTAATCTTTAATCGATGATATCCGTAAGCTAAAATCGATCTTTGAAAAGAATTTGGCGCTTTGCAAACCTGGTCAAACAGTCATCAATGCGTGGCAACGGGTACCTATTTTTGATGGTGACATGATTCAACTCCCGATAATCAATACAAAGTCGCATACTTCCATCTTTCTTCTTTACGAAGAGAATAGGAGCACCCCAAGGAGATGTACTAGGACAAATGAAACTGATGTCTAACAATTCCTGAAGTTGAGTCTTTAACTCCTGAAGTTCAATAGGAGCCATTCGATATGGGGCTTTGGAAATGGGTTTTGTGCCGAATTCAAGGTCGATAAAAAATTCAATTTCACACTTTAGGGGTAAGCCAGGAAGTTCTTCAGGGAATACGTCAGGAAATTTTTTAACAATAGAAATATCATTCAAGACTGACGTATTTTTATTTAAATCTGTGACATGAGCTAAGAAAGCTTGACATCCATTTTTCAATAAATGAATAGCTTTATGGCTTGAGATGACAGTGACTGACTTTAATGGTTTGGTTGCTTGAATTCGCATAATAGGTTGGTTAGGAATATGAAAGCTAACAACCTTATGAAAACAATCAATTTTAGCATGATGAGTAGTCAACCAATCAATTCCTAAAATCACATCGAATGCAAGTATTTTTAAAGAAATAAGATCGACATGTAACGTGTGGTTACCGATTTGAACCAAACAAGACTTATAAACAATGGATGTTATGAAGGTTTCTCCCAACGGAGTTTCAACAGCTAAATCAAAGTCTAATTTCTCTGGAGTCAAATTTAAACATTGAGCGCAATTAAGAAAAATTAAAGAATGGGTAGAACCGGTATCAGATAAGGTATAAGCTTCACAAGAGTTTATGATTAGCTTACCCATGATCACCTCGTTCGGATTCCTTGCTTTTTGGGAGGTTACGATAAATTCTCTCCCTTGAACTACCGGTTTTGTCTTGTTTGGCCTTTACTTTGGTGCACGACAAAATCGAGCTAGGTGACCTTCTCTTCCACAATTGTAACATGCTTTGGGTGGCGCGCATAGGTTTAGATTTCGATATTTCCTCTTTCTCGCATTTGTAACATACGACCAATGGTTGTTCTCCTTCCTTAACACCAGGTGCTGGTACTGACGTCTTTCCATCATTATTGAATCTCCTCTTCTTGAAATTTCCACTTCTATTATCTTGGTCATGATTACCACCGGAGTGGTTACCATTTCTTACATGTTGATTCCCTCCACATTTGTTGTCACCGCTTCGATGACTGCTACCACTGGTATTATCGACTTGTTGGCTGCTATCTCTTGGTTGGGTTGACTCATTATCGCGCCCCAATAACTGAGCCATATTTACAACATCTGAATACAAACACAGTTTATGAGAAATAAGGTATTGACGTATTTCGGGTCTTAAACCTCGTAGAAACATTCGCGTCATTCTCTTCTCATTATCAACCAAATGGGATGCGAACCGGGACAACTCGGCAAACTTAGCCTCGTATTCTGACACGGTCATATTGTTTCGCTCCAACTTTATAAACTCCACTTCCTTCATGTGACGAATACTTTCGGGAAAGTACTTGTCATTGAATAGCTCTTGGAACTTCTCCCAAGACATTTTGAGTGCGACAGGCTGGGTACGCTTTACTGATTCCCACCAGTAATCTGCTTCTCCTCTCAACATGAAGGTGGTAAAAGGAACCTTTTTCTCCTCGGAGCATCCCAAGACATCAAATATCTTGGTGATCTGCTTTATCTATGTCTCCGCCTTAAGTGGTTTTGGCTCTCCCCAAAACTCCGATAGTCCTAGCTCCTTGAATTGTTTAGTGGTGACCATCTGTGAGTTGCTAGTGTGTCCACCTGCATTTTGAACAGGAGCCGCTCTCGCCTAATGTTGCATGAATTGCATGAAACCTCTAAACATCTCATCATTCATCATTTGATCGGTGTTGTTGTTTACCTGAGGATTATTATCTTCCTGTTGCACATTATTTTGGATATTGATTGTTGGTGACTCAACGCTCTCATGTACTTCATTGCTTATCTCGACTTTTTAGATGCCATTTTCAAATACTGCCACAAAACAAGGGTTAATTGACATGCCACATATTATTCCTATACTCTGACCAACCAACTAAATACCAAATAAACTTAGGTAGGTCATACTAGCGAAGGAATTCCCCGTCTCTCCCCTCATAGTTCTTGTCTCACATCTTAGCCAAGGATCATATCCCTAAGCTTTGATACCAACTGTGACACCCCCAAAATAGGTATACATCACTCATCTTGGGTCGCCAAATACATGGTACAAAATACAAATACAAACTTAATTATACAACATGAGCTGAGAGTTTTTACACGAATATTGTCTTCTAGACAATATCCAAACTCAAATAGAGTCCTCATTACATTTATTGGCACACTATTTATAGAATAGTGAGGGCTACTATAACACCATCTCGGGCCATCACTCCATTAGTTCCGGCTACGTTCTCATTTCTAGAAGAGAACAATGGAAGTAAAAAGGTGAGCTCAACTAGCCCAGTAAGAAATAGTATGACTAAGATAATGCAGAATAAATTATCATTAGCCTTCAACAATGTTAAACGTATAGAATATAATAGACAACAAGTTTAACTGCAGCGGAACAAGCAATTCGAGAGCATAGGAAATTCAGAATTGGAGCAAGAGAGATCAGATTTGCATTCCTAATTCCCTAACTTCTCTTTACTTCTATCTTTATTTCTCAATGTGTAATCTATTGTGGATTATGGATTTTGATTCTATGATAGGCTAAACTCTATTTTGAGATTATAATGGAATCTATTGCTTAGTTTATTTTGACATACTTCATTGTTAACCTTATTGATTGCTATGGGATTGTCTATTAAGATTCATGCTTATTTGCTTAGTTGATTGACCATCAATTACTGTAATAACCCATATGAACTTGAAAGACGAAGTATGGATTTAGATTTGATTTTGATAGCTTGTGATTGTATGTTCTACATTGTGATGGGATGTATGATTTGTGCTTAGGATAGACATATACCGAAGCACCACTCGTAGTCAATTGAGAACTTGGGCTTAAACCCTAATTATTTGTAAATCACATAGACATATAGTGGTTTAGGTAATTTGGGTGTTCATGTGTATTCTTTCAACTGGGTATTATATTTGATATGGGTATGTTACATTGAGATATGGCTGTACTTTACTTTCGTGTTCTCGACTAGCAATCCAGTGCAAGTAATTTGGCTTAACAAGGAGTGCGTTGATTTAAATTATTCAATAGATGAAATTGTAATCTCAAGTCTTCATTATCTAGTCTCACTCTAGGAATAGTTAGGTTTATTTAATTTCATAGTTTAAATATAAAATATAATATCATTCGTTTAAATAAGACTGAAATGGTTATGGGTTAGTGCTTGGTAAACTTTATTAGTTAATTCTTCGTGGGAACGATACTTTACTTACTCTTTATTACTTGTTGACCGTGTATACTTGCACGCATATATTGATCGGTAAAATGACCAACATCAACCATGTTTGACCACTTATATCTTGCAACCTAGACATGATCTGGGCTTGAATTACGTTCCAGATCCAAGACCTTATAACATACAACAAGTACAAACCTTTAAAACACTATAAACATTAACAGAGACAGATCTAGGAGACCTGACATTTGACTGTCAGACACCATTTACAAAATTTTCCAGATTTAAGAAATCTTAAATTTTGAGCACTTTGATGCTATGGATCTGAGATCTAACAACCCAGATCACTAAATGACACCTTCTAACACATATTACAACACTTAATCATTACATCTAATATAAAACACATGGATTTTCAAGTTAGGGTTTTATACCTCCTTTTTGAGCTTGATCTTGATTCTGACCTTGATGTTTGTTCTTGGCAAGCTAAAGGCTGACATTGGTTTTGTTTCTCACTTACTTTCACTCTAAAATTTCGGATGGGAGAGAGAGAATGGACTTGGCTCAAATGAAAAATAAAGTAAGCTTTGTCTTACTTTTAAATCACTTAGATTTTTAATCTATGGTCACAATTGATGCTAAGTGGCAATGAAATCTAATATTTGTGAGATATAGGCACAGGGCTAGCTAGGGTTGGTCACCAACCATTTACTAGGGCTAGATCTACACTCTACCTCATTAAAATATTCAAAAGGGTAGTTTGGTCATTTGACTTATAAAGTTAATGGCAACTTGGTAGCTTCTCACAACCCTTAGGTTTTAACCCTCAGGGTTTGACCCGTAGTGTTTAACCCTAAGGTTGTACAAATTTATTTTCTAAGATTTTCTAATTAGGTTTTAAAAATAGAAAATTACGATTTATAAATTATAATTAGGATTTTCTAATCATAATTCAAGCTTGCTAATTAGGGTTAACATTTCCTAAATAAAATTGCTAATTTAGCAATTAGGTTCCATAATTGTACATTAGGGTTTTCAGATGAACAATTAGGGTTTTCTAATAATCAATTAGGGTTATCCCTAATTAAATAAATAACATAAAACCCTTAATACTTATCTTCAAGCTTCCAAATTAGGATTTTAATATTCCAAATTAGGGTTACGGATTCTCGAAACTAAAATTAGGATTTCCATAGCCGGTAATAGGGTTTCTTATCAATCGTTAGGGTTTTCTAACAGAACATCGAGGTTCTTAATATATTATTAGGGTTTGTGACTAATATAATTTATCTGGTCAACCCTTGACCCTTAACCACATACTGTACACATATATGACCATAAACACAAAACATATACATTGATACTCTTAACACTGTAAACCTTCACCAAAAGTTTTTAAATTCACAAAATTCATTCCCAAAAATGTCAAATACATTAACTTATTTTTTGTCTAGGCCTATTATTTAACCTCTATCCAATCTTTTAAGATTTTATTAAATTGTCTAAATTCTCGGCAGAGCGTCTATCGTGACCTCCCAAAAAGCGAGGAACCCTTACGAAGTCATCATGGGTAAGGTAATCATAAACTCTTGCGAAGTTTATACCTTATTTGATACAGGTTCTACCAATTCTTTTATTTGTCCTACTTGCGCTCAACGTTTAAATTTAACTCCGGAGAAATTAGACTTTGACTTATCTGTTGAAACTCTGTTGGGGGAAACTTTTATTACATCCACTGTTTATAAGTCTTGTTTTATTCAAATCGGCAACCGCACGTTACCTGTCGATCTTATCTCTTTAAAAATATTTGCATTCGATGTGATTTTAGGGATTGATTGGTTAACTACTCATCATGCAAAAATTGATTGTTTTCATAAGGTTGTTAGCTTTCATATTCCTAACCAACCTAATATGTGAATTCAAGCAACCAAACCATTAAAGTCAATCACTGTCATCTCAAACCATAAAGCTATTCCTTTATTGAAAATGGATGTCAAGCTTTCTTAGCTCATATCACGGTTTAAACAAAAATAAGTCAGCTTTTAAATGATATTTCTATTGTTAATAAATTTTTCGACGTATTCACGAAGAACTTTATAGCCTACCCCAGAGCATGAAATCAAATTTTGTATCGACCTTGAACCCAAAGACAAAATCCATTTCCAAAGCCCCATATCGAATGGCTCTATTGAACTTCGAGGAGTTAAAGACCCATTGCAGGAATTGTTAGACATCGGTTTCATTAAATCCTAGTACGTCTCCTTGGGGTGCTTACATTCTTTTCATGAAGAAGAAAGATGGGAGTATGCGACTTTGTATTGATTATCGGGAGTTGAATCATGTCACCAACAAAAATAGTACCCGTTAGCACGCATTGATGACATGTTTGACCGGTTGCAAGGCGCCAAATTCTTTTCAAAGATCGATCTTCGTTAGGATATCATCGATTAAAGATTAAAAATGATGACATTCCATAGACCGCGCCGAACTCAATACGAGCATTACAAATTCCTAGTCATGTCTTTTGGATTGACTAATGCTCTACCGCCTTCATGGATATGATGAACCTAGTATTCAAGGAATATTTGGATCATTTTGTAGTTGTCTTTGTTGATGACATTCTCATATACTCCGAAAAGCCGTGAAGATCATGAACAACACTTGAGGTCGATTCTCCAAAAGATTCTTTAAAACAAGCTATATGCCAAGTTGAAGAAATGCGAGTTCGCTTGAGGAAGTAGAATTCTTTGGGCACGTGATATCAAATCATGGAATATCTGTTGAAACAAAGATTGAAGCAATTCAAAGATGGGAGCAACATAAATCGATGGCCAAAATGCACGTAGCTTTTTTGGGCTTAAATTTGGTTATTATCGGAGATTCGTGGAAGGATTTTCTTGAATCGCTACTCCATTAACTCAAATCGGTGACTCGAAAAGATACAAAATTGATTGGAGCGAGGATTATGAGAAGAGTTTTAAGAACTCAAGAGGAGACTCATTTCAAAGATCATTACGACAATACCATCCGGTTGGAGGATTTGTCATCTACAACGATGCTTCAGGCAGAGGGCTAGGATATGTTCTCATACAACATGGGAAAGTCATAGCCTATGCCTCGCGATAACTCAAAGAATATGAGAGGAATTATCCTACTCATGATCTAGAGTTGGCAGCTATTATTTTTGAGCTTAAAATCTGGAGGCATTATCTGTATGGTGAGAAAGTGGAGATCTGTACGGATCATAAAAGCCTCAAATATTTCTTCACCCAAAAGGAACTCAACATGTGGCAACGATGTTAGCTCGAGCTGTTGAAAGATTACGATCATAACATTCAAAACCATCATGGAAAAGCGAACGTGGTAGCTGACGCGTTAAGTAGAAGATCATATGCGGGTATGAGTGCGATATTGTCAACACAAAGTCCTATTTTTCATGACTTGCAAAGGATGGAGATAGAGTTAAAGACTCCAGGGACCCACATAAAAGCCTCAAATATGTCTTCACCCAAAAGGAACTCAACATGTGGCAACGACATTGGCTCGAGCTGTTGAAAGATTACGATCATACCATTCAAAACCATCATGGAAAAGTGAACGTGGTAGCTGATGCGTTAAGTAGAAGATCATATGTGGGTATGAGTGCGATATTGTCAACACAAAGGCCTATTTTGCATGACTTGCAAAGGATGGAGATAGAGTTAAAGACTCTAGGGACCCACATGATGATGTCAAATATACGAGTAGAACTGACTTTAATCGATAAAGTTAAAGCTACTCAACTTACAGACTTGGAGCTAATGCGTATGAAGAAGAAAGTGCAAGAAGGTGCTATTTCAAAAGTAAGAATCAATGAAGAAGGAATACTTCGAGTCAACTCCAGACTTTGTATTCCAAACGACCCTGATTTAAAGTATAAGATCATGATGGAGGCACAAAACACACTGTTTGCAATCCATCCTGGGAGTAAAAAAATGTATCGTGATCTTCGGCATACATTTTGGTGGAGAAATATGAAGAGAGAGGTAGAAGAGTTTATCTCAAGGTGTCTAACTTGTCAACGAGTCAAGGCGGAACATAAAGTTCCAAAAGGTCCATTACAACCACTTGAAATTCCAGAATGGAAGTGGGAGCACATTACCATGGATTTCGTTACTGGTCTTCCCAAGGTTTCTCAAGGCATAGATGCGATTTGGGTCATTGTTGATAGATTGACCAAGTCTGCTCATTTTTTACCTATACGAGAAACTTATTCACTTGAACGTCTTGCTCATATGTACATAAATGAGATTATAAGACTGTATGGCATGCCAGTATCCATAGTTTCGGATCGAGACCCAAGATTTACTTCACAATTTTGGGTTAGTTTACAAAAATCTATGGGCACGGAGTAACGATTTAGTTCGGCATATCATCCTCAAATGGACGGGCATTCGAAGAGGACTATTCAAACTCTTAAAGATCTATTAAGACTCTGTGTCCTTGACTTCAAGGGAAGATGGGACAAGTTCTTGCCAATAGTGGATTTCTCCTACAACAACAGTTATTAAGAAAGTATTGGTATGACTCCATTTGAGGCGTTGTATGGACGCAAGTGTCGTTATCCATTATGCTGGGACGAGGTGGGTGAAGCAACGTTGTTGGGACCAGAGTTGGTACGTATGACTATAGAAACGATTCAAATGATCCGACAGCGTATACAAACCTCACAAGATCGACAAAAGAGTTATGTTGATCTTCATCGAAAAGACATGGAGTTCAATGTTGGAGATCATGTGTTGTTACGCGTTGCTCTATGGAAAGGAGTTACAAGATTTTGAAAGAGAGGAAAGCTCAATCCTCGATTCATTTGGCCATTCGAAATCCTCGATCGAGTAGGAACTGTGGCTTATAGACTCACGTTACCGCCAAGTATGTCTCGTGTTCATAACGTTTTTCACATATCTATGTTACGTAAATATGTGGAAGACCCAAATCATATTATTGAATTAGAACCAGACGAGATAGCCAAAGATTTAGCGTATGAGGAAGTACCTGTTAAGATCTTGGATAAAAAAGAACATATTCTACGCTCAAAGGTTATACCTCAAGTCAATGTTTTGTGGAGAAACCACGATATTGAGGAAATGACCTGAGAGTTATAATCTGAAATGAAATCAAGCTATCATCACCTCTTCGTCATAACAGGTAAGTACACCAATTTCGAGGATGAAATTTCATAAGGAGGGGAGGTTTTAAGACCCCAAATTATAGGAAATGTAAGTATCCAATTTTCTTATAATTATTATTCTATTTAATAAATGGTTAAATTGATAAAAGGATAAAGTTAAGGGTGATATTTGAAAATTTTGCAAAGTAAGCAAGTTGATATAAAATATTTGTTGTGTCGGGGAATATTCTTTTTGTCAAGGAATATCCAAATGCAATTACAAACATCATTGGTGGACCCCACAATGGAATAACTGTCGGAGTTAGAAAACGACAGAAATATCTTTTATAAAAATAACACCAAAAGTTTTACCGTTAACTATTGAAATAACCAGTGGTAAAAATACAGTAATATGCGTGGTTGCATAGTAGCACACGGTATTGATGCTTACATAAGAAGCCACTCAGTTTACTCAATTATTGCTACAGTAATTGCCACATAGTATCTCACATTATTTGGTTCAATTATTGTCACAGTAACATCTGCATAATATTTTATATTATTAAACTAATAATTGAGATGACAAAGTTATTCATATTATTATTTGCAATACTGACGATGTCTAGAAAGTTCTGTAGAGGAAAAGGGTTTGGCCACCTAATTGCGCGCTAATAGGGAGAAATCCTTATCGGAAAGCCCCCTCTTTCCTGGGAATGATATGGTTGTTAAATATTATGAGTTATAATATTAACGATGAATAATTGTTAATAGATTAAAAATGTGTTTATTAAAGATAAATTATTTGTGGTAAATATTTATTCAATTTTTGATATAAATATAGGGATTTATTATGAGGCGTTTGTTGTAAGTTTGACTTAGTATTCCATGGGAAGATTTACTAATTTTATGGACTTTCGATGGTGGTTGTAATAGATAACATACCTGGACCATTGATGGTGGTTTTAATAGTTAATCAATATGTACCATTGATGGTGGTTGTAATAGTAAATCAATCTGGACCATCGGTGGCGGTTTTAATAGTAAATCAATCTGGACTTTCGGTGGTGGATTTAAAAGTAAATCAATCTGGACCGTCGGTGGTGGTTTTAAAAGTAAATCAATCTGGACCGTCGGCTGTGGTTTTAATAGTAATCAATATGAACCGTCCGTTCTAATAGTAAATTAATCTGGACCATTCGTGAATCAGTTACTATTTAATCCATTCTCCTATAAATAAAAGCTTAATTCTTCTTTCATTCTCACCAATTCACTAAGATTCACAAGAGACACTATAGAGAGAGAAACTTTAGAGAGCAAGAAGAAGAGTATTCTGCTACTTCACTATTGTAGTATCTAGTCTTCTACTAAGGTTAGGGGTATTATTTCTTTCATATTCATAAGGAATATTATTTTTCGTATTCATCCTTTAATATGTTGGAATAACTTTTGTCTACATGGATTACGCATCGCATTACGGTGAAAATTCATTCTTGATTCAGTATATTATTTTGTTTCATATTCTTAAATCTAAACTTACTATGGTAAGTATTGATTCTATAATCCCTGAAATTAGGGGAATATCCTTGAGTTTTGCGCTTCATCCAGTATCGTTTCATTGGAATATTGATTTGAACTTTCTTATTAAATATCAATATTTTTCCCAAGGTACTATTCACGGGTTACTATTGATGGGTTACTATTCACTCGAGTACTATTCACTCTAGTATTATTCACTCTGGGATTTGTGGTACTTTTCATGTTGGGGTACTATTCACGAGGTACTATTCACGGAATACTATTTACCCAGGTACTATTCACTCGAAAAATTTATTTCGTTTTCTGTCCAAATTATTTTTGATACATGAATATTATTGAATTTTACTCCACAAAGCAGTATCATGTTGACAATTTGGATATTATCTAATTCTGGATAAATTAAATTATAACTCTTTAAAATTTATCCTTTGCTTTCATTTAATTGAATTCTTATACCATTGTCACCATCCTAATGATTATATTGTGATGAAAGTCATCTTTGGCCCGTAGTGCATAGATGGACTATTGATTGGTATGATTATGACCAACGATAATTAGGTATGATCATGACCATTAATAATTACACGAATATTCTTGGCCCATAATGCAGGAATAATTTGTGGACGTGATACTAATGAATATGCTTGGCCCGTAGTGCAGGGATAATTCGATGATGTGATTATTTTATTAAGTTGAGTCCCAGTGATAAAATTGATGATAAACTGTTTATATCATAGAAGATAGTAGATATCATGCTCTACGGACTCTTCTAATGGATTGTTTTTTCCGCTGCAGTTAAACTTGATGTCTATTATATTTTATCAGTTTAACAATGTTGAAGGCTAACGATAATTTATTCTGCATTATATTACTCATAATATTTCTTACTAGGCTAGTCGAGCTCACCCTTTTACTTTCATTGTTCTCTTCAGGAAATGAGAACGTAGCTGGGACTAGTCGGGGAACGGAGTGATGGTTCGAGATGGTTATTTTAGTAGTCCACACTATTTAGCATGATAATAAATGTAATGAGGATTGAATTTGAATTTGGATATTGTCTATGAGACAATATTCATGTAAAAACTCTCATCTCGTGTTGAATAATTAAGTTTGTATTTGTATTTAGTACCATATATTTGGCGACCCAAGATGAGTGATGTATACCTATTTTGGGGGCGTCACAAAAGGGTTAAGGCTGAACATCAAAAGCCGAGTGGTTTACTTTAACCCTTACTAATTCCTGAGTGGAGGTGCGAACATATAACCATGGACTTCGTGGTAGACCTTCCAGCTACACAGAAGGGCCACTATTCCATCTGGGTAATAGTTGACCGTCTAACCAAATCAGTTCACTTCCTACCTATTAAAGTTACTTATAACTTAGACCAACTTTCCAAGCTATAAATTAATGAAATCATCTCTAGGCATGGAGTACCTGTTTCTATAGTGTTATATCGAGACCCACATTTTACCTTAAATTTTTGGAAGAGCCTTCAAAAACACTTAGGAACATAATTGAGATTAAGTACAACTTATCACCCTCAAACTGATGGGAAAAGTGAGAGAACCATTGAACCATTAGAGGATATGTTTAGAACATGTATCATAGACTTCAAAGGAAGTTGGGAAGATCAGTTACCTTTGGTAGAATTTGCCTATAACAACAGTTACCATGCTAGCATAGGTATGCCACCTTATGAAGCCTTATATGGGAGGAAATGTAGAACACCTTTGTGTTGGGATGAGTTCGAGGAAAGACAAATGCTAGGACCTGAGATAATCCAACAAACTACTGAGACCATCAGAATTATACGTGAACGATTACAAGCATCTCAAGATAGACATAAGAATTACGCTGATCCACATTGTCAACAACGAAAACTTTATCGTAGGAAGTCACGTATTCTTGAAAGTGTCCCCATGGAAGGGCAAGATACGTTTTGGCAAGAAAGGAAAACTGAGTCTGAGATTCATTGGACCCTTCAAAATTTGAGGAGGGTAGGTGAAGTTGCTTATGAAATAGCACTACCGTCTGAGTTAAATAATATTCATAATATGTTTCATGTGTCCATATTGCGACCATATAAACCTGATTATAAACACGTTATAAACTATAAGCCGATCCAAATCGAAGAAGATCTTTCTTATGTAGAAGAACTTGTGTAGATCATCAACCGTAAAGAGCAAGTCCTGAGAAATAAAGTGATAGCATCGGTCAAAGGGATCTGGAGGAATCAGAACGTTGAAGAGGCTACATGGGAGCTCGAGGACAAAATGCGAGAGAACTTTTCCCAACTGTTTACTTAACTTGTACTGTAATTTCGAGGAAGAAATTCTTATTAGTGGGAGTGAATGTGAAACCCCAAAACCCTAATAAGATTCGGTTATGTAAATTCAGTTATAATAATAAAATCTCTCAGTTCTGAAAGTGTTTTGTGTTATTATATACTTTATTTAACAAATTAGGTCAAATAAATTTTCATCCGAAAATTTATGTGAGACCCCAAATTTTATGAAATGAATGTATTCAATTTTCTTATAATTATTATTTTATTTAGTAAATGGTTAAATTGATAAAAGGTTAAAGTTAAGGGTGATATTTTAAAATTTTGCAAGTAAGCAAGTTGATATAAAATATTCATTGTGTCAGGAAATATTCGTTTGGTCGAGGAATATTCTTTCGTCGAGGAATATTCGTTCAACGACACCATCATTGGTGGACTCCACAACGGAATAACAGTCGGAGTTAAAAAACGACAGAAATAACTTTTTGTAAAAATAACGGCAAAAGTATTACCGTCAAACTGTTGAGATACCTGGTGATAAAAATACAGTAATACGCGTGGTTGCATAGTAGCACACGGTATTGATTATTGATGCTTACATAAGAAGCCACTCAATTTACTCAATTATTGCTACAGTAACTGTTGCATAGTATCTCACGTTATTTGATTCAATTATTGTCACAGTATCATCTGCATAATATTTTATATTATTAAATCAATAATTGAGAAAACACATTTATTCATATAATTATTTACATTGACAATGTGTAGAAAGTTCTGTCGAGGAAAGAGGTTTGGTCACCTAATTGTGCGCCAATAAGGAGAATACTTTATCGGAAAGCCCCCTCTTACCTGAGAATGATCTGGTTGTCAATATTGTAAGTTATAATATAAATGATGAATAATTGTTGAAATATTAAAAATGTGTTTATTAAGGATAAGTGAATTACAAAAGTTAAAGGGGAACAATGCAAACTTAGAAAACTTTAGGGTACCAAAGTGTAATAAGTAAATCAATCTGGACCATCGGTGGTGGTTTTAATAGTAAATCAATCTGGACCGTCGGTTGTCGTTTTAATAGTAATCAATATGGACCGTCCGTTCTAATAGTAAATCAATCTGGACTGTTTGTGAATTAGTTGCTAGTTAGTCATTTCTCCTATAAATAGAAGCTAAATTTTTCTTTCATTCTCACCAATTCACTGCAATTCACAAGAGAAACTATAGAGAGAGAAACTATAGAGAGCAAGAAGAAGAGTATTATGCCACTTCACTATTGCAGTATCCAGTCTTCTACTAAGGTAAGGGATGTTATTTTCGTTTGGTAAGGGATATTATTTGTTTTATTCGTAAGGGGTATTATTTCTTTCGTATTCATAAGGAATACTATTTTTCGTATTCATCTTTTAATATGTCGGAATAACCTGTCTACGCGAATTACCTATCGTATGACAAGTAAAAATCCATTTGCAGTTTCGTATGTTATTTCTTTTCATATTCTTAAATTTAAACTTATTATGGTAAGTATTTCTTCTATAATCCTTGAAATTAGTGGAATATCCTAAAGTTTTGTGCTTCATCCAGTATTGTTTCACTGAAATATTGATCTAAACTTTCTTATTAAATATCAATATTTTTACCAGGGGTACTATTCACAGGTTACTATTCACGCAGTTACTATACACTCAAATATTATTCACTCAGGTATTCGAGGAACTTTTCATGCTGGTGTACTATTCACGAGTTACTATTCACCCAATTACTATTCACTCAAATATTGTTCACTCGGGTATTCGGGGCACTTTTCATACCGGGGTACTATTCACGAGATACTATTCACCCAGTTACTATTCACTCAAATATTGTTCACTCGGGTATTTGGGGCACTTTTCATGTCGGGGTACTATTCACGAGGTACTATTCCCGAAGTACTATTCACATGGTACTATTCAACGAAAAATTTATTTGTACTCACCCTTTTGCTTCACAATTCCTTCCAGGTAATAAGAGTGTAGCGGGGTCGAGCGGGGATAATAGGGGAATATTGTGATGGTCCGAGACTGTCGAAGTTTCTCAATACATTATAAAACGGCATGACATGCAATATATAATTGTATTGAGGACCTAAGATGTGTGTGTTGTATTTTATACGTCACTTAATAATTAATTTTGGTGAACAACAATAGGGTGATGAGAACCCGACTTTGAAAGCGTAAAAAGGGCACCTCATTAGAATGAACATGATAGTAATCTTCTTGTTCTTCTTTCGGGTCTTGAAATATTTACTGATGTATTTTATATGGCATTGTAATAATTTGAGTTTGGATACTGTCTACGAGACAATATTGTATTAAAATGCACAGCTTATATGGTGTCGTATTTTTCACGACAGTTCAACAGTTGTATTAATTAAGTTAGTATTTGATTAATATATTGTGATATCTGGCGACTCAGAATGGGTCGTGTGGACCTATTTTGGGGGTCACAATTGACGTGCTTGACATGTCGTGCTTAAAATTTTTCTTTCGAAAATGAACTTTTCGGTATATGTATTTTGACAAGTATCTTTTGTCGTGCTTACATCGACAAAAGCGCTTGCTTTGTGCTTGTTGTTAGATTTGTGAAAATCTATGTTAGAAACCCTAGATTACAAACCCTAACCCTAATTTGTAAACCCTAACCCTAATTAGCTAGACTAAACCCTAATTAGGTTATCCTAACACCTAATCATGATTGCTAAACTTCAATTAGGTACTAATAAACATCATTAAGCAACCCTAATCAAGATTAAAGAGAATTAGGGCATAATTAAGTTACTAATCTAATCAAACTAGCTCACAAGTAGGTTACGAGTCACCAAACCAAGTTCCAAGAGTGGACATGGTCTTGCAACCTTCCCCAAGCAGCACAAGTAACTTAGCAACAGTTCTTTGTGGAGGCAAATTTCTGAAAAAGACCAAAAACCCTAAGATGCTTAAGTCTATAAATAAGAACACATCCTCTGGCCAAACCAATGAATTCTCTAAGCCTATACAGTCTTATAAACATACCAAAACAAGCCTTGGTAATAGCAACAACAGATTCAGTAGCCAGAAATCAAAATCAAGCTAGAAAAGATGCAAACCCTAATTTTAACCTAGATCTTTGATGCTATGTCTAATTTGTTGTTTAGATGTTTAGATATATGTAATAACATGTTAGAAAATATGCTAAGTTAATATAACTTGTTTTTATAACATCTAGATGCATCAAAATAGTGTTTTAAGTAACTTGGAAATTCTGGAAAAACATGTCTGACAGTCGAATGTCAGAGCCTGTAGATCCGTGTATGTTAATAGTTAGGTCTGCTAATTGTATGCTAGTTGTAGTATTACATGAGGTCTTTAATCTGGAAAAGAAATCAGGTTATTGGAACCATATATTGCAAGATATAGATGGTCAAAAGTGGTTGACCGATCACGGAGTTCTATTTTCTGGGTTACCCAGAAAACTTAAGAACAGGTTGAACCGGCTACTTTGACCAACCTTTTAATCGCTTTCTGTTTGACATTATGATGTCTAATAATAATGAATTGATAGCCTATTTTACATACTCCATATCTATAACACTCAAACGTTTAATGAATTCATAGGATTACCAGAATTAATGGTCAAAAGTCATTGACCGAGCATGACTATGTTTTCTAGGTTACCCAGAAAATTGAAGAACAACCTTTGGCTGTACTTTGACCAACATAGAACTAGACCTTAGAAACATACTCTATCAAATTCAGTGTTACATATATGTACCTTGATATATAGACTACCTATTACAAAAAATAAAACACAAATCTATCACACGGATTGAAAAATCTAGAAGCCACAAAACCGTTGACCGACCATGACCACTATTTCGGGTTACCCAGAAACTCAAAAACAGCTATGACAGTGACTTTGAACCTCTATAACTTCTTGTTATATGTAGGTTAAAGCATGAAATTGGTATGTTGTTGTACTATTGCACACGAAAAGTGCTATAACATCCATACACTTCCAAATCTAAAATCATTAATAGTAGGGAATTAGATTAAGGTCAAAGTTACCTCTAGGCCATGACCTACTGATTCCCAGAAACTCAAGAACACCTATAACGACACTTTCTATCATTATAGGGCATTAACGAATGACGTAAAATATTTTTTAATAAATAAATTAATAAAAAATTAGAAATAATTAATAAATAAAATATAAATAATTATAAAAATAGTTTTAAAAATTATATTAAGTTATAATAATTAACTTTCAATATTTTTACATAAATTCAATAAATATTTTATTTATTTGGATTTATTAATAATAAAGTATTTAGAATAATTATTTATAAATAATAAATAATTATTTAAAATAATATTAATGATTTAAAAATTATAATAAATGATTATAAATTATTTAAAAATAATAAAAAGATTTTTATAATATTCTAAGTAAATATTAATTATTTAGAAATAGAAATAAATGATTTAAAAATTATTTAAGGGATAAATATATACTTAAAACTTGCTATAAGCTTCCACAAATTATTATAAAAGATATATAAATTATCAAAAAAATATAATAAAGCTTATAAAATAAGTTTAACCGATTTATTAACTTATTAATCACCAGGTACAGTTTTTGGACACCAAAACCCTATCAAACTTAACCCGAACATAAATTGTTTATGTATTTGAGTATTATTATCAATACTAATGTGTTAGATTTTTATGAATGAACATCTTAGGTGTTTATTAATGAATCGAGTAGCATTGCTTGATTGATCTTCACTCAGACAAATATATGTACCTTATTTCTTTATTGCAAGTCTTCTAACCTATCTTGTTATTTATACAAGTTCTTGAACCCTTTGTATTCGTTAAACAAGATTCCTATCTTGAATTGCTTTTGACATATTATACCAAACCTAAACTTGAATTACCAATTATTGTAAAGTTATTGTTATAGCTTCAGCATAACTAAGAAATGAATGATTTATTCATATGATATTATTTATTGAGCATAAACGGTTGTGTCAAACCAAAATTATTTGGTAAGGCATGCTATACTGAGTTGTGTGTCCTAAAAAGGGATAGATGCTTGTCAATTGAATATGACACTTAGTGCATGTGAGCAAGATTAGGATGAGATGCATATTCCTAGGATGTTAAATAGGCTGATCCCCTATCTCACATCTAAACAAAATTTCTATATCTTTGTGACTGACAAAAATAAAAAGTCCTAAAATGGTTGAAATAAAAATTCCATAAATGATAACAACAATCAGTTGAGTTTTGAATTGTTATACTTCTTCAAATCATATATTGTTATAAATATAGAACCTGTTGAGCATGTCATAGCTCACTCTTGCAAATTATTCCCTTTGTAGTATTAGATTGTAACCCTGGTACATCTCGAGTAAATAAAGGAAAGCGTCCCTGCTTAGATTAGTTTATATTACTGTTTAGCTGAATGTAATACTTTTTAATAAGAAATTCTTTATGAAGAATCATGTAATCGAACCTTAATATATGATATATATATATATATATAACATCTTTTATTTTTCGTAACCGTGATTTCTTTACATATATAGATGTATTTAGAATTTTCAAAGTTAGTTTGAGATCCTTAGGAACTATTTATGTGAGTAAGGGTATTGACAACATGGACTGTTCATGTTGTTGTTGATACTTTGGATTTCAGATAGATAGGTACTATAGATATGATAGTGTAATTCGCATGATATAGACTATATATCTAAGTAAGGGTATTTGTAATATGGAATGTTCATGTTATTATTTGTACTCTAGATTTCGGATAGATAGATACTATTCGTAGATACAGTCCATACATCCAAGTGAGGGTGTCCAAACACAACAATAGTTCTCTTGAGAATTGTTATCTGTTATGGGATACTGTGAATCTTGGATCTAAGGGAATTGCATCTGGTAATAATTGTATAGTCACTCAATTAGATATAATCATTGAATCAGATACCATGGGCGTATAGATTTGAATGTGTTATATTAATTGAATAGTAGTAAGTACCATATCGGATACCGTGGGAGTATAGATATAGGGGCGTTACATCAACACTCACTATCAACCCATCAGGGCTCCATCTTTGAAACCCAGAGTTTCTGCCAAGGTAATGTCGGCCAGTCAATAGATGATATCCTTGGGTTTCTAACCAGGACAAGGGTTAGGAAAGAATCAACAAGGAATCAAAAGCCCAATTCAAATTCCCAGCCAGACAAGGAAGGCCGAACTAGGCTATTCTTCTGGGTCAAGTCACAGTAACCCGCACAAACATACACCAGTTCCTTCATCTACAATTCTATTGACTAGACCTATAGTTACAAATTTTGTACTACTTTAAGGAAAATTCTCAGATTCGTGGTGGTATGCTATTTCCTAAGCCTGCATCGAGCTAGTGGGAAAGAATTCCTAATTCCAGATCCAGACATTAAGGAAAGTAATCAAAGGCGTACATAAGACATAAAGAGATGGTTATCGAAAATGTACTTCCTGGTGCATACCGACGGTATGAACAAGGATATCTCAGATGACGACTACTCAGTTGTCATGGTCATTATTCAAGAGGAGGAGGATGATAACCGCCCTTCATTCTGACTTTCCACCGAGGACTTGACCCTAAGAATTGGAGAAGCACTCCTTGCATTTGTTAAAAAGGGTAAAAGGGCGGAAAATCCTCTACGCCTATAGATATCATTAAATGCTTATTTTGTTGCATAGTATTAGCAGTTTCTATTGTCATGTAATGCTAGCACCTTGTATGATCAAATAGTTTAAAATATTAAATGAAAGCATTTTATTTCAGGACTCCAGAGTTAGATTTATCTAAACTTGCTGATGGAATGCCAATTCCTCACAATGACTGCAACTTTGATGTAAAGTTGAACTCTGACTTGATGGAGATTATGCAAGAGGACTATTAGGTGCCTTAGGACATTAAAGAATGGGTCGAAGATAAACCCAAACCAAACCTTGATCAAACCACCTCCTTCAACCTCGGAGCCTCAGAAAACCCCAAAAAAATCTAGATTGGCATGGACCTTACCCCAAGCCAAAGGAATGACATGGTTACTTTATTGAACCAATTCCAGGATGTGTTTGCATGGTCTCATAAAGACATGATCGGTTTATCAACTGATATCGTCATTCATCGCCTACCCATTAAAGAGGGATTCAAGCCAGTCAAACAAAAGCTTAGGCGATTAAAACCTTAGTGGAGTTTAGAAGTTAATGAATAAATTGTGAAATAATTCAAAGTCGACATCATCATGGTATCAACATACCTTGAGTGGCTATCTGTTGATCAATTTCGCAACCGATAAACACACGCAAGTATACGCAGTCTAACAAGTAACATAATGATAAGTTGAGTGTCGAACCCACGAGGAATTATCACTAATATTTACCAAATACCGACTTTGTATCGCTCAAGTCTTATTGAATAAATAGAATAATGGATGTGTAATTAATCTAGTTATATCTAATTATCAAAGCAACTAATTTGATAACAAATGGTATCTAAGGTGCTACAGGCTAAGATCATAACTTCACCCCACACTAGCATTTTTTCAAACACTTGGTGTGCTATGTTTCACCAAACTACCTAACTATCTCTCTTTTGTCTTAGTGGTCATGACGGGTTGTCGACCGAGAACACACAAGTGCTCATACACCTCTTTCGAGGTATATACAAACTTATCCTCTCTAGGTCCACCCGATAGGGAATAGAATAGAAAAGAACATCCAAGCTAGGAAATAATCTTACAGCTTTCTATTCGAATTAACCATAACAAGGATTTAAAGCATAAGTTCTCAATTCGGTCGCACATGGTGCACATATATAAATTCCTATTCTATACAAAAATTATGCCTTCAAATCAAGTAAACAACTCATATTCACATGCCAATATATCAAGGTGTAGATCTACAACCCCTCTTTTAATTTCATATAGAGTACCAAAATCATCACTAATTGCTTAGCAAGAATCATTAAGCATAAATATATTGATCCAAACCATATGGTGCCAACCAAATAGATAAGATATTCAATTCAAATTAACAAAGGGTTTCATTATAACCTTAGAGCCAATAATTAGTTCATAGCTCTTAAACTAAACATACGTAGCAATATAAACAACATTTATGGATTATAAAATTAAAGGAAACAAATAGAGAAAAATAAATCTGTTAAAGATTCTTCAATCTCTAAGAATTCCATTCCTTTCAAGCTTTCCAATCCATGTTGCTAAGTGCTCTTGAGCTCCATGAAATCCCAAACATCTCCCTAATCTACCTAAACTATATGTACAATCATTACCTACTAGAAAATGGAGAGGAAATTACAAAAGAAAGAGAGAGATGGTGTATCCCAGAGGGGATATTCTGATATATTTCAGGAGGCTACCCCTACTCTCTCTATATATATATATAAGATTTTTCCTTTAGCTAGGTCAAAACTAACTCTTGTCTGCCTGGGAACCGGAGGTGGCGCTGCAGCGCCAAGATTTAGCCTTGGAATGGCGCTGCAGCACTGGGTCAACACATTTGGTCAGTAAGTGGCACTGCAATGCCAGTTTGTAAAGGAATGGAGGCGCTGCAACACTGTGATGATGTCACTGTTTACCAAGAAGTGGCACTGCAATGCCAGTTTTAAGCCAGGCATGGGCGTTGCATCGCCGGTATGGGAAATTTGACCTTTTTTGCCCCTGCAAGCTGGAAATGACGTAATAAGCCCTCCAACAAATAGGTTAAGCAAAATAATAACAAAATAATATAAAAGCTATATAAATTATGAAGAAAAATCAACTTCTTAAGCAATAAAGGATCCGATTCACGGGTATAAATCCCACTCATCAAATACCCCCAAACTTAATCCTTTGATTGTCCTCAAGAAAACTATCTGAACAATCATATCCACAGTAATGTAAGACATGAATTAAGTCTAAAACTATATACTAACATCATGGCTTCTATGCTTAATCATATCTACTTTTAGAGAACAATACAAACACATATATGAATAAGGGTTCAATCAATTTCAAGCATAAGACTGTATTCGATCCATCCTATGTGTGTGTGTGTGTAGACCTACCATCCTAACTTATCATAGCTCAACATAAGCTCACACAGTCGATTGCACTGAAAAATATGTTAACTATGTCAACTCAAGCAAACAACAAGTATTAAGAACAAGACGCAGATGCAGGAAAAGATTAAAAGTAAATAGCATGAAGACATCGAAATCTAACTTGCATAATGCTTAATTACCTTAGGCTATTCAGAGTTACCCGTCAATGAGCTTTTGATCAATGACTCCCAAGCCATATGGCTTTAGGGCTCTAGGTGTAGAAACCCCTATGAATCTACTAACTCGAGCAATAAAGGCCACGTATTCAAACTTAAGCTAAATTAGTCTTTTATTCTATACATTTTAACAATCAAAACCTTTAGGATGATCGTGCAATGCTTAATTACCTTAGGCTATTCAGAGTTACCCATTAATGAGCTTTTGATCAATGACTCCCAATCCACGTGGCTTTAGGACACTAGGTGTAGAACACCCACATGGACTAATAACTCGAAAAAAAATGCCACGTTATCAAACTAAGTCAAACAAGGTTCTATATATATATATATATATATATATATATATATATATATATATATATATATATATATATATATATATATAATTAAAACATGCCGTAATCCATGTTCGAATCACGTATAAGCGTCTAAATCATTTATTACCTTGTAATCATGTAAGTTCAAAAGAGTGAACACATTTTCAAAATAATAATTACACAAACTATATCAGAAATATAACTAGTTATAACAGTTGGTCAGTGCTCGCTAAGAAGAAAGGATAAATAACAGTTTCAACTTATCAACTAAACTAACCCCTCATCCACATATGCTTGACACAAACTCTTAGAAATAGTCATAATCACATGGCGCTTATCAATAGCCACAATAAAAAATTTATAATATATGCCCCATTCCCATTATATAAATAGTTCAAAACAGGGTTAGTAAAACCATATCATGACACAAAAAGATATAAACCAATGCATGGCACAAAAATTGATCTAAATATAGCAATCTATATAATTGCACTAAAAAAGCCCCAAGAATGGCTAAAAATTCATACATAACCATAACATAATGATAATGTGCAGTCATACATACTAAATAGCAACCCAAGCATGACTGTAATACAAAACAAATTCGTACAACCCAAAATACTGCTCATAATATAGAAATAAGGCAAAAATATTAAAGTACTACTAATGGCATCCTAACATGGCATAAGACATACAAGTTGATAAAAAAAACCCCAAACTTAGACTGGGCAATGCCCTCATTGCCGAGCATACATAAATTAATACAAGAAGGCTTCCTTGTGGACTGATCACTCGGTGTCATCGTCGTCCTCATCGTCATCCATGATAGGAGATGATGGTGGATATGGAGGCCAGACAGGAGGCATGGGGAATTGGAATGACATTGAATTAGCTTCGTCGCTTCCAGATGCTACATAGATACTCTCCACAGTGTTGGCAAACTTAGCATGATATTGCATAAATAGATCCTGCCTCTGAGCTACAACATCAATCCTCCTACTTTGGCGGTCCACCTTCTGGGGCATGAGGTTTATAAAAACTAAAATGTCTGCCAAAGGCCCAACTGAAGAAGAATCTAACTCATTAGGCTATGCAAATGTGTTGGCTTCTGAGGAAAAAGGTGGAGGTCGAGAAGAAGGTAGGAACCTCACCGCGTGGATGAGGATCTGCGCCATCCCACTGAATCGCGTAATGATAGTGTGATCTATGACACCCATAGGTAGCTACTGCACTTCATCCTCTCGCCACTACACTCTAGACCATCTACACAGTCTGGTTATAAATGATGGATGTGGTAGTCCCTCTGATATAGTGCCCTTAATTGCCTTGGACTCCTAAATGCAGACGCCAATATCAACGTTAAGGCCAGTGATGATAACAAAGAGTAGGACCACTCGCTCCTTTGTGACATCATTGTGATGACGAGTAGGCATGATATTAGAACAGGTGAAATATTACCATGCATTTCTATAACAACTGAGGGTATGGTGAGGAAAGCTCGTCTTCTCCCCAATGGATTCATTTGTCTTCCATACTGTGTTGGGTTTGCAAAGCCACTTTATGATGTCATCCAAGTTATAACTGGTAATCCCATTTATCAGATAATCACGTCGAGTCCCATTTTCCAAGTAATCAAAGCCCGAATGGTTAGGCAAATCAAAAAGAGCATTGAGCATTACACTGTCATATGTCACTGCCTGGCCTTGCACTTGAACCATTGCTGGACCTTTAGAACTGGCATTAGCGTAGAATTCTCGTACTAAAGAAAAATTCTCTGATCCAGGCTGCTTGGTGAAGTGCACCAATTTTCGGTCTATGATCATGGTCATCATGTCCCCATCCTTCTTAGTCTGGCCTCAAACCCCTCTCAGGAACTAAGCTTTTCTTAGCAAAGGTTTGATTATACCACGCGGAAGCATCCTCACTGACTAATTTGATTTGGTCCCATTGCGGTGCTACTGACGAGGAGCCACCTATGCTAAGTCGTTGTCTCTTTGTAGCCATTTCGGAATTTTTAATAACCCACAAGCTAAAATGGAACCCTAAGCAACAAGACACCAAACTGAACCTTAATCAATTGACTACAAAAACTAACAATGAAGATGAAATGTCTCGTTGAAACAAACCACAAGTCCAATGATGCCAAAATAGCGACAAAATGTAATCAAATCTTACTTAGACAATTTATCAAACACTTGTCATACGCTGCCTTGAACCAATTTGTCTAGCACTATTTTAAGCACCTCGAACCCAAGTATAGTAACAGTAATAACATAACCCAATATAATTAGGAAGTATGCAAGCTATTTCCCAGGCCAATCAGCCAATGAACACATTAATACCCAAAAATAGACTGCAATACCCAATACCTAGAATTAAAGAACCCTAATAATAGCCACCTCTGGGAAGACCCAAGTTTTGGAATTGATTGGAGGCCTAATTCGATTGGTTACAAGATTAGAGCAAGAGTTTGTTGATATGGTGAATTAAGGGCTGAGCTGGGCAAAGGGAAGTGTTATACGCGAAGAAGGAAGAGAAATAAGGGAATGAAATGTGTGCTTCTGTCGAGTTCTACCTAATTAAACTAACAAAAATTCACTGATGGCGCTGCAACACTATATTTCCTTCATTGAGAGGCGCTACAGCGTTGTCTTTTAACACTAGATTTTTAAGTGGCGCTGCAGCGCTTGACACAAGCAAAAAGATTGCACTGCAACGCGTTTTTCTAGTAGATTGGGCTAGATGATGGCACTATAGCGTTGCCTACTAACCTATTAGAGGCACTGCAGCGCTAGTTTGTAAAATTGAACTTTGAAGAAGGCGCTACACCACTGGTAATAGGCTAAACACAGGCGCTGAAGCGCTGTCCCTGAATCAGCCCAAGACAAAGTGCTCACCTGCACATAACAAGCCACTTATTAGCCATTACAACTAACAACGCATCAAAAACTATTACAAACCACAAACTTAACTAGTCTACCCCATACTACTACGGACAACGAAATACTTTATAGACACTCATTTACTACGCATATGAAAACTAAAATAGAGTATACTAAAACTACATAAAAATGCAAGTTACACACACGCTCGACTTATAACAATATCATACCAAAAGCGAGAATGTATCATCATGCAAACCAGATAGGCAATACTTATAGATAAACCACTACAAGTAAAAAATATACTAAAATATATGATAACAAATAATGTAGAAGAGATGCACTATAAAACTAGATAGAAGCAAAGAAAAGCAGAGAAATTGATACTGAGATGGGGTTGCCTCCCCACCAAGCCATTATTTTAAAGTCGTCGGCTTGACTATTCCACTGCCGTTTAATTTGGCTCATATGCAAAAATGACCATTTCATCCTGCCTATTTGTCAACTCCTTTATTTTCATGGCATACATCGATGATTGACTATCCCCAAACTTTACTTCACCCATCGGCACGAAGAATAGTTCACCACTAGAATTATCCACTAATTCGCCTTTCTCATCAAACTAAAATTATTCTTTGAGCGCTAGTGGGCCCTCTAGGGTTCTAACAACCGTGAGTGTGGTTTTCAACTTCTCATTGGTCTCGATAATAAACCCCCTAATGATCCTTTCTTTTCATTCCTTAGACTCCACATATTAGTCCATAGGCACTTCAACAGCTCCCTCAACAACTTCATTAGACTCATCACCTTTTCCTTGCGTATTCACCGTGCACTTCTCTTTAACTTCCTTAGTGTGATTAGTTATGACCGGTAGACTGCCTTGAGGTGGATTTGGGATAGCATTGACGAGTTATCCCAATTGACTCTCGAGGCTCTGGAATGAGGTGTCTTGGTTCGCCATTCGAACCTCATTTGTCTCTATGAAGTTGGTAAGGAGCTCTTCAAGCCTTCTCTCTTCTTCTTGTTTTAAGTATATAGAAAGGCTCTCATCAGTTTGATAGGTCGCCTTATATTGGGGCGGAAACTGATATTCAACTTTTTTCTGATAAGGAAAATTTGGATCATAATACTGCTCTTTATTGTAGTCCCAAGAGTTTGGATAACCCTGATAGTCTGGATGATAGTACGTCGGTTAATTGTCAGCTCATTCCTAACAGTAGGCATTCTGAGTGGACTGACACTCCAGATTGTCAGAAAACCTTAAGAGAATTGCAATTTGATCTTCCAATCTCTCAAGTCCTTCTTCTGATTTTGGTTGTGCTGTCCTTTCAAAAGGCCATTGATAACAATGATTGTCCATAGCCTGAAAGCTTAAAAACAAAAGAAAGAACAAATAAATAAAAGACAAATATAACTAATATTAAATTGATTGAAATCAATATTGGACAATATTAGAATAATAATTCTCCGACAACGACGCCAAAATCTTGTTGATCAATTTCACAACCGATAAACACGCGCAAGTGTACGCGGTCTAACAAGTAATATAATGATAAGTTGAGTGTCGAACCCACGAGGAATTTTCACTAATAGTTACCAAATACTTAGTTTGTATCGCTTAAGTCTTATTCCAACAGCAGAATAACAAATGTGTAATTAATCTAGTTATATCTAATTATCAAAGAAAGTAATTGGATAACAAATGGTATTTAAGGCACTACAAGCTAAGATCATAACTTCACCCCACACTAGCATTTTGTCAAACACTTGGTGTGCTATGTTTTATCAAACTACCTAACTATCTCTCTTTGGTCTTAGTGATCACGACGGTTTGTCAACCGAGAACACACAAGTGCTCACACACATCTTCGGAGGTATGTACAAACTTATCCTCTCTAGGTCCACCCGATAGGGAATAGAACATAATAGAACATCTAAGCTAGGAAATAATCCTACATATTTCTATGTGAATTAACCATAACAAGGATTTAAAGTATAAGTTCTCAATTCGGTCGCACACGGTGCACATATATATATATATATATATATATATATATTCCTATTCTATATAAAAATTATGTAGTCTAATCAAGTAAAAAACTCATATTCACATGCCAATATATCAAGGTGTAAATCTACAATCCCTCTTTTAATTTCATATAGATTACCAAAATCATCACTAATTCCTTAGCAAGAATTATTAAGTATAAATATATTGATCCAAACCATATGGTGCCAACCAAATAGATAAGATATTCAATTCAAATTAGAAGAGTAAAGTAGAGCATGATATCTACTATCTTCTATGATTTAAAAACTTTATCATTAAATTTATTGCTAGGACCCAGCTTTATAAATAGATCACATCATCGAATCATCTCTGCACTACTGGCCAAGGATATTCATTAGTATCACGTCCACAAATTATTCTTGCACTACGGGCCAAGAATTATTCGTGTAATCATCAATGGTCATGACTATAACGAATTATCCCTGGTCATAATCATACCAATCAACAATCCATCTATGCACGTAAGCCAAAGATGACTTTCATCACAATATAAGCATGAGGATGACGACAATGATATAAGAATTCAATTAAAAGAAAATAAAGGATAAATTTTTAAAGATTTATAATTTAATTTATCCAAAATTTAATAATATTCAATTTTTCAACATGATACTGCTTTGTAGAGTAAAATTCAAGAATAATATCCATGTATAAAAAATAATTTGGACAGAAAAGAAATAAATTTTTTGGTGAATAGTTACCCGTGTAGTACCCTGTGAATAGTACTTTGGGAATAGTATCCCGTGAATAGTAACCCGACATGAAAAATGCCCCAAATACCCGAGTGAACAATATTTGAGTGAATAGTAACCCGTGAATAGTAACTCGTGAATAGTACCCCGGCATGAAAAGTGCCCCGAATACCCGAGTGAATAATATTATAGTGAATAGTAACTGGGTGAATAGTAACCTGTGAATAGTAACTCGTGAATAGTACTTCAGGAGAAAATATTGATATTTAATAAGAAAGTTCATATCAATATTCCAATAAAATGATACTGGATAAAGCGCAAAACTCAAGGATATTCTACTAATTTCAAATATTATAGAAGCAATACTTACCATAGTAAGTTTAGATTTAAGAATATGAAAAGAAATAACATACGAAACTACAAATGGATTTTCACCTGTCATACGGTACGTAATTTGCGTAGATAGGTTATTCCGACATAGTAAAGGATGAATACGAAAAATATTATTCTTTATGAATACGAAAGAAATAATACCCCTTACCTTAGTAGAAAGCTGGATACTACAAAAGTGAAGTAGCAGAATACTCTTCTTCTTGCTCTCTATAGTGTCTCTTGTGAATCTCAATGAATTGGTGAGAATGAAAGAAGAATTA
Organism: Panax ginseng; assembly: GCA_020205605.1. NCBI lineage: Eukaryota > Viridiplantae > Streptophyta > Magnoliopsida > Apiales > Araliaceae > Panax > Panax ginseng. The sequence goes on along the minus strand of CM035133.1, from coordinate 76,989,379 downwards.
AGCTTCTATTTATAAGAGAATGGACTAAATAGTAACTAATTCACGAACGGTCCAGATTGATTCACTATTAGAATGGACGGTTCATATTGATTACTATTAAAACCACAACCGACGGTCCAGATTGATTTACTTTAAAACCACCATCGACGGTCCAGATTGATTTACTTTTAAAACCACCACCGATGGTTCAGATTGATTTAATTTTAAAACCACCATCAATGGTCCAAATGTATTTACTATTAAAACCACCATCAATGGTCCAGATTGATTTACTATTAAAACCACCATCAATGGTCCAAATTGATTCAACTTATTATTACACTTTAGTACCCCTAAAGTTTTCCAAGTTTGCATTATTCCCCTCGAACTTTTGTAATTCACTTATCTTCAATAAACACATTCTTAATACTTCAACAATTATTCATCATTAATATTATAACTCACAATATTTAACAACCAGATAGTTCCCAAGAAAGAGGGGGCTTTCCAATAAGGATTTCTCCCTATTGGAGCGCAATTAGGTGACCAAACCTCTCCTCGACAGAACTTTCTAGACATTATCAATATTGCAAATAATAATATGAATAACTTTGTTGTCTAAATTATTGATTTAATAATATAAAATATTATGCAGATGATAATGTGACAATAATTGAATCAAATAACGTGAGATACTATGCAACAATTACTGTAGCAATAATTGAGTATAACTGAGTGACTTCTCACCTAAGCATCAATAATCAATACCGTGTGCTACTATGCAATCACACATATTATCGTATTTTTTACCAATCGGGTAGTTCAACAGTTTAACGGTAGAAACATCCACCGTTTATTTTATAAAAAAGATATTTTTGTCATTTTCTAACTACGACAATACTTCCGTTGTGGGGTCTACCAATGATTGTGCCGTCGTACGAATATTCCCTGTTAAAACGAATATTTCCCGACCAATCGAATATTAACTGACACAACGAATATTTTATATCAACTTGCTTATTTTGCAAAATTTTCCAAATATTTCCCACAACTATAATATCATATCATATCCACACCATAATATTCAAAAATATATTTCGAAAAAAATTATTCTTTATTCAAAAAAAAGTTGGGGTCTTATAGTGCTCCCCATAGGGAGATAATGTGACGCCCCCAAAACAGGTATACATCACCCATCTTGGGTCGCCAAATACATGGTACATAAATTCAAAAACAACTTAATTATACAACAGTCGTGTAAAAATACGACAAAACATAGCTGAGAGTTTAAACAAGAATATTGTCATCTAGACAATATCCACCCTCAATGGTGTCCTCATTATAATTATTATCACATTATTCCGTAGAATAGTGAGGACTACTAAAGCCATTTATCCTGGACCATCACTCCATTCCCAGGCTCGCGTCCAAACTATATTCTCATTTCACAAGAAAAATGAAAGAAAGGGTGAGCTCAACTAGCCCAGTAAGAAATATTATGACTAAGATAATGCAGAATAAATTATCCTTAGCCTTCAACAGTATAACAACTGATAGAATACAATAGAAAACAAGTTTTAGATCAACAACTGCAGCCAAAATAAGCAACCCATTAGAAGAGTCAAGTAGAGCATAAAATCTACTATCTTCTATGATTTAAAAAGTTTTTCATCAACTTTAGCGCTGAGACTCAGCTTAATAAATAAACCATATCATCGATTCTTCCCTGCACTACGGGCCAAGGATATTCATTAAATCATCAATGGTCATGACTATATCGAATAATCCCTGGTCATAATCATACCAAAAATTGTCCATCAATGCACTACAGGCCACTGAGGACTTTCACCACATCATTCGTCACATTACAGTCATGATTATACCGAATAATCCCTGGTCATAATCATACCAAGTCCATCTATGCACGTAAGCCAAAGATGACTTTCATCACAATATAAGCATGAGGATGATGACAATGACATAATAATTCAATAAAACAAGTTCAAGGATAAATTTTAAAGATTTATAATTTAATTTATCCACAAATCAATAACGTCCAAATTGTCAACATGATACTGCTTTGTGGAGTAAAATTCAAAAATAATATTCATGTACCAAATATAATTTGGACAGAAAAGAAATAAATTTTTCGGGTGAATAGTATCCCGTGAATAGTACTCCGGGAATAGTACCTCGACACGAAAAGTGCCTCAAATACCCGAATGAATGATACTAGAGTGAATAATAATCGGGTGAATAGTAACTTATGAATAGTACTCCAGCACGAAAAGTGCCCCGAATACCCGAGTGAATAATACTAGAGTGAATAGTAAGAAGGGTGAATAGTAACTAGTAAAAAAAAAATACCAAAGAAAATGATATTCCATGATTGAAAGTACAAAAGAAATGATATCTCATACGTAGTATAATAAAATATCTTAAATCGCAAATGGATTTTCACCGCCATGTCAGAATCAATCAACATGATGATCATTTCCACAATTTAATCTGAATGAATACGAAAGGTCATTCACCATGCATGCGAGAATCCACATAGACAAAGTTATTCCAATGTAATAATAAAGAATGGAATAATGAAGAATTCACCGACATATGTGATAGACCGCACGATAGGTTATTCCAATGAATAATAAAGAATGGATCGTGTCATGCGTAATCCGCACAGTATAGGATATTCCAATGTAATAATTAAGAATGGAACCAGTCATGCGTAATCTACATAGAGCATGAATATTCCAATGTAATAATAAAGAATGGAATAACACATGAAATTCATCAGGCATGCGATAGACCGCATGCATGTGTTTTTCCAATGTAATAATAAAGAATGGAATAATGAAGAATTTCACCATGTATATGCGGATTTGATAGACAAAAGTTATTCCAACATAATAATAAAGAATGGAATAACAACCCTTACAATTATTGAAAGAAAATAACTATCTTCATGAATACGAAAGAATAATACCCCTTACCTCAAAAGAAGACTGGATACTGGAATAGTGAGGTAGCAGACTTCTCTTCTTCTTTTTCTCTATAATTTCTCTCTATAATAATTGCTCTATAGCTTTAGTGAATTGGTGAGAAATGAAGGAAGAATGAGCTTCTATTTATAGGAAAATATAGTTTTGATAATTGCACGTTTTGGGGCTCGAAATATTACAATATAATACCTTTATCTTTTCCTTCATTTTAATTTAGTCATGCAAGTATTATCAAACTTGCACCACCTCCCCTAATAGTAAATCATGTGAATCAATAGTAAATCATGTGACCCAATAGTTCTAAACATGTGAAAAAATTAATTATAGTATAGTACCTTCATCTATACCTCCATTTTTAATTTAGTCATGCAAGTATTATCAATCTTGCACCAAATCCCCTAATAGTAAATGAATGTGAATCAATAGTACATACATGTGAACAAATAGTTATAATCATGTGAATCAATAGCAATTAATTGCTCATTTATCTGGTTAATTACCCGATTGGTCAATATAACCTTCAGACATCAATTATTATCGAAATAAATGTCTATTTCCACTAACACTAATAATTCATACACAATGAAATTATCAATTTCATCCTTAATCAACACGAACTTATTCATCATTAATATTATAATTCACAATATTTAACAACTAGGTCGTTCCCGAGAAAGAAGGGGCTTTTCGATAAGGATTTCTCCTTATTGGCGCGCAATTAGGTGACCAAACCTCTCCTTGACAGAACTTCCAGACATTGTCAATATTGCAAATAATATTATGAATAACTTTGTTGTCTCAATTATTGATTTAATAATATAACATATTATACAAATGATACTGTGATAATAATTGAATCAATAATATGAGAAATATGATGCAGCAATTACTGTAGCAATAATTGAGTATAACTGAGTGACTTCTTACGTAAGCATCAATAATTAATACCGTGTGCTACTATGCAACCACGCCAGACATCGTATTCTACTTTACTACCGAGTAGTTCAACAGCTTTTAACGGTAACACTTTCGCCGTTATTTTTATAAAAAGATAATTTTGTCTTTTCTTACTATGACAATACTTCATTGTGGGGTCCACTGATGATTGTGTCGCATTTAATATTCCTATTAAAATGAATATTCCCGACTCAATCGAATATTATATAACAACTTGCTTACTTTGCAAAATTTATAAATATTATCCACAACTATAACATTATGTCAAATCCACACCATAATATTAAAAAAAATATTTCAAGAAATATAAATCTTTATTCATAAAATTTGGGGTCTCACAATCTCCCCTCCTTATGAAATTTTGCCCTCGAAATTTACGTACGTACCTGGTATGATGAGGATACCTTGACTTCATTTTGATTCTAACTCTTGAGGTATAACCCTTTGAGTGTTGAATACGATCCTTCTTATCCAAGATTTTAACACGTATCTCCTCATACGTTAAATCTTCTGCTATCTCATCTAGTTCTAATTTAATAATCTGGTTTGGGTCATCCACATAATTACGTAACATTGATACGTAAAAAATGTTATGAACACGAGACATACTTGGCGGTAAAACAAGTCTATAGGCCACAGTTCCTACTCGGTCAAGGATTTCAAATGGGCCAATAAAATCGATGGTTGAGATTTCCTCTCTTCGTCAATTCTTGCTTCTAGAATAACACCCTCTTGAACCTTCTTCTTCACATTCATCAGCTCCGAGTGTGTAGCTTGAGCGATTTTAACTTTATCGATTAAAGTCGATTCTACTCGTATATTCGTTATCTTCACGTGGGTCCCAAGAGTCTTTAACTCTATCTTCATCATTTGTAAGTTATACGAAATGGGTTGTTGTGTTAAGAACATCGCACTCGTAAATGCATACGATCTTCTACTCAACGCGTCAGCTACCACGTTCGTTCTTCCACGATGATATTGAATGGTATAGTCGTAATCTTCAACAGCTCGAGCCAATGTCCTTGCCGCATGATATGTTCGTTTTAATTGAAGAAATATTTGAGGGTTTTAGAAATGGGTTTTGTATTGGGGTCAATACAAAATTCGATTTCACGCTCTGGGGGTAGGCCAAGAAGTTTTCAATAATACGTCAGGAAATTTATTAACGATAGAAATATCATTTAAAAACTGTGACTCTCATCCAAGACTTGGATAGCACATGAAATGAAGGTTTCTACTAACGAAGTTTCAACCGATAAGTCAAAGTCTAATTTCTCCGAAGTCAAATTTAAACGTTGAGCACAAGCAAGAGAGATAAAAGAATGGGTAGAACCGGTATCTAATACAGTATAGACTTCGCAAGAATTTATAATTAACTAACATGTGCTAACTTCGTTCGGGTTACTCGCTTTTTGAGAAGTCACAAAAAACGCTCTTCCTAAAACCACCGACTTTGTTTTGTCTGTATCCGCCTTTGGTGCCACCGTCCCAGCTGGACTTGACATTGGTGCACGACAAAATCGGGCAAGGTGACCTTCTTTTCCACAATTGTAACATGCTTTGGACTGCATCACGCAGTTTGGACTGATATGTCCCTCCCCTCCGTATTTGAAGCATACAATTGGTGGTCGTTCTCCTTCCTTAAAAACGGGTGTTGGTGCTGTTGTCTTTCTATCGTTGTTGAACCTTCTCTTCTTGAAATTTTCACTCCTATTATCTTGGCCATGATTACCACCAAAGTGGTTACTATTCTTGGCATGATAATTTCCCCCATGATCGTTATCATTGTTCCGATGGTCCTTGCCACCGGTACGATTATTATCGTGTTGTTGGTCGTTGCCTTTTGGTTGTGCTGACTCATTATCGCGCTCTAATAACTGAGCCATATTCACAACATCTGAATATAAACAAAGTTTGTGAGAAATGAGGTATTAACATATATCGAGTTTCAAACCTCTTAGAAACATTCGCGTCATTCGCTCCTCATTATCGACCAAATGGGATGCAAACCGGGATAACTCCGCAAATTTAGCCTTGTTTTGCGACACGGTCATATTGTTTTGCTCCAACTTGATAAACTCCACCTCCTTCATGTGACGAATACTTTCGGGGAAGTACTTGTCGTTGAACAGCTCTTGGAACTTCTCCCAAGACATCTTGAGTGCATCAGGCTGGGTTCGCTTTATAGATTCCCACCAATAATCTGCCTCTTCACGCAACATAAAGGAGGCAAAGGGAACCTTTTGCTCCTCGGAGCATCCCAAGACATCGAATATCTTGGTGATCTGATTTAACCACGTCTCTGCCTTAAGTGGTTCTGGCTTTCCCAAAAACTCCGGTGGTCCCAGCTCCTTGAACTGCTTAGCGGTGACCGACCGTGGGTTACCATTATTTCCACCTATATTTTGAACAAGAGTCTCTCTTACCTAATGTTGCATGAATTGCATAAAGCCTATAAACATCCCATCGTTCATCATTTGATCGGTGTTGTTATTTACCTAAGGATTATTGTCTTCCTTCTGCACATTATCCTGAGTATTGATCGTTGGTGACTCAACGGTCTCATATGCTTCATTGTTGATCTTAACATTTTCAAATGCCATTTTTAAACACTGTCACAAAGCAAGGGTTAAATGACATATCACATATTATCCCTATACTCTGACCGACCAATTAAATACCAAATAAACTTAGGTAGGTCATACTAGCGAAGGAATTCCCGTCTCTCCCTCCTAGTTCTTGTCTCACATCTCACCTGGGGATCATATCCCTAAGCTTTGATACCAACTGTGGACGCCTCCCCCAAAATAGGTATACAAAGACCCATCTTGGGTCGCCGGATACATGGTACATAAATTCAAATATAACTTAATTATACAACAGTCGTGTAAAAATACGACAAAACATAGCTGAAAGTTTAAACAAGAATATTGTCATCTAGACAATATCCACACTCAATGGTGTCCTCATTACAATTATTATCACATTATTCCGTAGAATAGTGAGGACTACTAAATCCATTTATCCTGGACCATCACTCCATTCCCCGACTCGTCCCAGCTATATTCTCATTTTCTGAAGAGAACAATGAAAGAAAGGGTGAGCTCAACTAGCCCGGTATGAAATATTATGACTAAGATAATGCAGAATAAATTATCCTTAGCCTTCAACAGTATAACAACTGATAGAATACAATAGACAACAAGTTTTAGATCAACAACTGCAGCGGAAATAAACAGTCCATTAGAAGAGTCAAGTTGAGCATAAAATCTACTATCTTCTATGATTTAAAAAAAAATTCATCAAATTTATCGCTGAGACTCAGCTTAATAAATAAACCATATCATCGATTCTTCCCTGCACTACAGGCCAAGGATATTCATTAAATCATCAATGGTCATGACTATACCGAATAATCCCTGGTCATAATCATACCAAAAACAATCCATCAATGCACTACAGGCCACTGAGGACTTTCACCACATCATTCGTCACATTACGGTCATGATTATACCGAATAATCCCTGATCATAATCATACCAAGTCCATCTATGCACGTAAGCCAAAGATGACTTTCATCACAATATAAACATGAGGAGGATGACAATGACATAATAATTCAATAAAACAAGTTCAAGGATAAATTTTAAAGATTTATAATTTAATTTATCCACAAATCAATAACGTCCAAATTGTCAACATGATACTGCTTTGTGGAGTAAAATTCAAGAATAATATTTGATGATGCACAAAATGGACTTTGCACAAACATCAATTAAATAATTATAAAAATGGTAATTAAAGTAGAAAAATGAGACACGAATTAAAGTGGTTTGGTCAAGTTGACCTAGTCCACTGTTGAATGGCTATGGTTTCCTGGCACTTTATATTATATGCGTTGGAGAGAATACAAAGAGCGTAAGATATTAGATACAAGAGTCAGTTGCCCCCCAATGATGGTAAGGCGTTCTATTTATAGCGAACCATAACAGTTTTGGGACGAGCACGTAACCACTACTTTAGTGGAGCTCCCAACTTCTCCCAAGCGTGCAAGGTGATGTACGTGCTCTCCGTGAGGTCCGGAGATGAGGCTTGACCATTTCATTATATGGGCGTTATTATTTAACCCGACTGTGATAGATCATCTTTGTTGGGCTCGCCAGACTTCTTGAGTTTGGGCCTATCATACGGACCTATAAGATGGGTTGGAGGACGAGGCCTATGATATGGACTGTACCCTTGGACTAGACCCATAATTTTCCCCCCAATGCCCTACGTCTAACAGAACTTAGAGAGGAGGGCATTTGGCTTAAATTTGAATTCCCGAAAAAATTGGAAAAAATTTCAAGAGGCTAAAACTTGCCTTTTGGAGGATTTTTTTGGGGTTTAAATAGAATGAATCATGGCCATAGGCAATGACTTTTGTAGAGCTCGTCGACACGGTCATTTTGATATATTACGGGCCCCAATCGAAGTTACGAATCAAAAGTTATGACTTAAATAGTAAAAGTACCTTTAAATTCAAATTTTTAAAAATTCCTTTTAACTTTTGACCTTCCTCTTTTCAGATAATCTTCTCTGGCTTGTAGGGCTCCTTCACTCTCTTATTCTTGAAGAACCTAGGTCATGGATTTGGGGGTTTTGAGTCATGTTCTTCATCTTACTTGTTCCATAGCTATTAGGAAGATTCAATTCCAGAAATCTCTTAGTGAGGACTTTTCAGAGATTAATGTCGAACAAAGGAAGAGATAGCCATGGGAGTGGACTGACTAATGAAGTGAGCTCCCAAGAGGCTGCCATGGTGGATAACATCGTGCACGGTGCTGCTAGAGGTGTAGATTCGTTTGGGCTTCGTTGCAGAGGTCAAGGTGGGGCGATCTGGCGGAAGTCAAGGTGTCGCAGCGCATGAGGTGGGGGAGCAGATTGGTCTTGGTGAGCGAGGAGCTTCTTTGGGTGAGTCATTTGTTGGACGATTTCTTCTTTGGATCCTCCTGTAGGCTTAGTGGGAGAAAGCTTCAAGTAGCAGAGCCGAACTAGAGAGGTCTTGGACGGGCAGGAGCCAAATTTGGACATGGGCGAGCATGGGTTAGTACCTTTGGGTGAGCAGATGGCTTTGGGCGCTACTCTAGGTGCTGGATTGTCCCATTTGGGTGAACAGAGGCGAGTTGAGCAAATTTTAGGGGAGCAGACCCGAACTGAGAAAGTTTTGGGCGAGCAGGGGATTTCAGATGTCTCTCTAAACACTGGGCAGAGCGTTGCAGGAGCACCCCATTTTTTAAGACCCTGGAAGATGAAACATAAGAGCAAATTGATTCCCGATGATGACAGGTCTAAAGTAAGTACCCTTTTTAGCTCACTCAATTCTGATGATGAGATTTTTAGGCTTATTTCTACTTATCATATTCCACCGACGGTGTCGTGTCGTCGGGCCGAGAAGGGTGAATGTGCTTGCGATGATTCCTCTGGTGACATTATCATCTACGAAGAGATGCTCGAGGTCGTACTTAGGTTCCCCATGTCCCATCCCATTTGTTAAATTCTGCACTATTTTTCTCTCACTCCAAGGCAGTTAGCGCCCAATGGTTGGAGAGTCTTGTTGGGTTTTCTCAGATTATGGAAGAAGGTGCATCACGAAGATGTTTCTCCCAAAGAGTTCAATGGGGCTTATTACTTGAGTGAGACTCCTGCACCAAATAGGGGTTGGTATTATTTTACTTCAAAGAGTGGTATGGTGTTCACTAGGTTACGCTCCAATTGCCACAGCTGGAAATCTCGCTTCTTCTTTGTTGACGGAGAATGGGCTGCAGAGGCTGATAGGGCCTTGGTTTTAGTGCGTTGGGGTGCTGCCAAGAAACCCGGTGTGTTTTTTAGCTTACTACATATATATATATATATATATATATATATATATATATATATATGTGTGTGTGTGTGTGTGTGTGTATATATACTCATCATCTCCTTGCAGGTATGCCGGTGCTCTCCAAAGAACAAGAGTCAAAGTTGCAGGTTGTGAAGGCTCACCCTGACAGAGACTTGAGCGTTCCTCTGCCCAAGTATGGTAGTAGAGCTAGAGGTTCTTCGCCAAAATCAGGGGGTTCTTTGTTAAAGAGAAAGGGTATGTTGACTTACCTCATAACTTTTCTTTTATGAGATGATGGTCACTTAGATAACGCTTTGTCTCATTTGCTGCAGTGGACAGGATGGTGATTGGATCAATTCTCTCTGGGGGCGCCAGTAAGGGCGTTCACCCTCTCAAGGTGGCGAGGACAGGTGATGTGCACATTGAGGCGAGCGCTCATCAAGTGACATCTTTAGTTGTGCCTTCCTAGTTGGTGACTTCAAGCCCTACTCTAGAGACTTCCCCGCCTATACCTTCTGACCCCCACCCATCCACGCCTCCTGCAGGAGCTCATGTAGGGGCACCAATGCAGTTCGGTTCTATGCTGGGGGATCCTCAAGTCATCAGAGAATGGCTTGGGAGATTTGTGGTTCCATCTGATATTCAGCAGATTAGTGCTTTGGGCACTGAGGGGGTTATCAACACATTTCTGGAGGGCTTGGCTTAGGTAAGAATCCCTTTATTATTATTATTTTTTTATGCGCTTGGTCATTTTCTGTCTCTTGTCTTCTCCAGATTTCGACAGCATCTGTATGCTTGTTCCCGAGGGCTCATTTTGACGGCCAATTGAAGCTTAATCATGAGGCTGTGCAGAAGAAGATTCTTGCTGCTCAGGGGAGGATTATCAAGCTCGAAGCTGCTGATAGGGCTTCTCGGGCTGAGATTTTAGCGACCCATGGGAAGGCCGCGCTTAGTGAAGCGACTTGCTCAAGGTAAAGCAGATCTTTCATTTATTATTGACGGAGATGATTAAGCGAGGTGAGCTTTTGACAACCCGTGAGAGGGATGTGCTCAGGGAGATGGAGCTTGTTGAGGCCCATGAGAAGGCGACTAAGCTTAAGACTGAGCTTCAGGCGGTCCATGAAAGGGACGTGCTCAAGGAGGCTGCCTGCTCGAGGGCGGAGGCAGAATTGAAGGCAGCTCAAGAGAGGGCTTCGCAGGCTGAAGCGGACCTGGAGTATGCTATTGCAGGTGCTTTTATTGATGGCTATGAGGAGCTTTAGGGTAAGATCACTGCTTCTTTCCCCGATATTGATTTCTCAGGCATTGTACCAACTGAGGCGCCTGATGATAGAGGTTCTGAAGATGCTAAAGATGATGAGGACGACCATGATAGTAGTTAGAGTGCTAGGGACTTTTGATTTTTTTTTAAGAAAGGCAGTGTGCATCCTTACTTTTGTACTGATACTCCTTTGAAATTGAATGAAAAATGCAATCTTTTGGAGTAAAATATAGGAAATTTCATTGCTGACCCAAAAAAGGTATTTTAAACATTGGATAATAATCTGAAAAAAGACAAATAAAAATAAGTCCCTAACTATACTACCATTACTTCTTCAAGGTGTCACTGGTAATACCTCTTCAAGTGCTCAGCGTTCCATGGATGAGGTAAGACCTTCCCTTTAGAATTTTGGATCTTGTAAGTGTCTGGTCTCACCGCTTCTGTTACAAGTTATGGTCCTTCCCAATTTGGTCCTAGTTTTCCTTCGCGCGAATCCTTCGTGGCGAGGATCACCTTCTTAAGGACCCAATCTCCTGGTTGGAAGGAACGAGGCTTCACCCTTGAGTTGTAATACTTTTCCATGCGACGCTTATACTCTACGTTGCGGACCACGGCCATTTCCCTTGCCTCCTCTACCAAGTCGAGGTTAATGCGAAGTCCTTCCTCATTGGAGGTAGGGTCATGGTGTTGGACCCTTAGAGAGTTCACCCCGATCTCTACAGGGATGACCGCCTCGGTTCCAAAGGCTAGGGAAAAAGGGGTTTCCCCAGTTGGAATTCTTGGCGTGGTTCGATAGGCCCACAGTACGCCTGGGAGTTCATCGACCCAAAGCCCCTTCGTTCTTTCAAGCCTTGTCTTTAAACTGCGTAGCACTGTTCTCACCATGACTTTTGCTTGTCCATTTGCCTGCGGGTGAGCTGGGCTAGAGTGCGGCTGCTTTATTTGAAGGTCGGAGCAGAAGGAGTTTAGCAGCTTATTGTCGAATTATTTGGCGTTGTCACTGACAATGGCGTGGGGTATGCCGAAGCGACATACTAGATTCTTCCAAATTAAATCTTTAACCTTTGCATCTGTGATTTTTGCTAAGGGTTCGGCTTTAGCCCACTTGGTGAAATAATCAGCTGCTACCACCACAAACTTGCATTGTCCTTTGCTTAGAGGCAACGGGCCTAGGATGTCGATGCCCCACTTGGAGAAAGGCCATGAACTTGAAATGATCATTAGCTCTTCTGGTGGTTGTCTGGGTACAGTTGCGAAGCGCTGACACTTGTCACACTTCCTAGAGAACTTCTGGGCGTCCTTTACCATAGAAGGCTAGAAGTAACCTTTCCTGAGCACCTTGTGGGCAAGGGATCGTCCTCCAGAGTGGTTCCCACATATTCCTTCGTGAATCTCTCGCAGGGCATAGTGAGCTTCTTTGGGTGAAAGGCACCAGAGCAAGGGCAAGGAATAGCCTTTCTTGTATAAAGTGTCCTGTAGGATGGTGAACTTAGAAGCTCTCATCCTTAGCTTTCTAGCTTCTGAAGGATCTTTCGGCAATACTCCTTCCCGAAGATATGCTATTATTGGGTTCATCAAGTTTGGTTCGGCCGATACACAGTTGATATTTGAGGTTCCCAAGTCTATCGTGCTTGGTTCGAACTGGTGACCAATATATGCTGGTCCTCCTGGTGGGGTTTCCAAGGACGAGGCAAGCCTTGCAAGTGCATCGGTAGCCATGCTGTCTTCTCTAGGAATGTGGCAAATTTGGAAATGTTTGAACTTCGACATCATGCTCTTTACCATGCCAAGATATTCTTGAATTTTGGCTCCTTTTGCTTTGAATTCGCCATTCACTTGGTTAACTATCAACTGAGAGTTGATGTATATAATAAGGTCTTAAGTCTCCATCTCAATTGCCAATCTTAATCCGGAGAGGAGGGCTTCATATTCTGCCTCATTGTTCGAGGCAATAAAGTGGAGCTTCACTGCATACTTGAGAGCGGTACCATCTGGGCTGATCAAGATCAAACCTGCTCTGCCTCCATCGTTGATCGAGAACAAATCTACATAGAGTTTCAGGATGGAAGAGAGAGCAGGCTCTCGGAGATTAAAGAGGGAGACTTGGTGCGAGGATTGGGAGCTGGGGCTCAGTTTGGATCCTTTGGGCGTCTGGTGATCCAAAAAGAGTGTCTCAAGGCCGAGGGGGAGTCTGGGTGCTCGAAGATGATGGTCAGTCGCGCTGGTAGGGCCTGTGTTTCTCGATTCGGGTGCGATCTTTGTTATCTTTGTTGGCGCTTCCATCAACCATCTCTGAACTGGGTGAGGTGGGAATTTCATCGTTCTCCATCTCTCTTTGGTGTCGGTTTCAACGAAATCCGCCAGTGCTTGTGCTTTGATGGTGACCTTGGTTGGTCTTGTATGTCAAATTCACCAATCTCACTTGCCCACTTAATGACCTCCCAGATACGTCGAACTTTCCGGGACTCTTTTCGAGAGGTTGATCTGTGATGACAACAATCTTTGTGACTTTAGAAGTAATGTCATGTAATCTCATTTGTTGTGATTAAGGTGAGCGCCTTTTTCTAGTCTCGAGTACGACTTACGCTCCTCGGTATGCTCTGCTTACATAGTAGATTAGCTTTTGCGCTCCGTCATTGCTCTTGACGAGTACTGAGCTTACTGCCGATGGGGAGGCAGAAAGGTACAGATATAACACCTCGCCTGGTGTGGCATGCGAAAGGAGAGGAGGTGCAGCCAAGTAGGCTTTGAGTTTTTGGAATGCCTCCTCTGCCTCATGTCCCCCCTCAAAAGTTTTTTGAAGAATTTTTAAAAAAGGCAGACACTTATCTGCAGACTTGGAGACGAACCTGTTGAGTGCTGCAATTCTTCCATTGAGGCGTTGGAGCTCTTTTATTGAAGTGGGTGATTTCATATCGAGGATGGCTTTGATCTTGTCGAGGTTTTCTTCAATTCCCCTCTGGTTGACCATGAAGCCCAGGAACTTTCCCGATCCTACGCCGAAGGCACACTTTTCAGGGTTCAACTTCATTCGGTAGGATCTAAGAACATTGAAGGTCTCTTGGATGTGATTAATGTGATCCGCTGCATAGAGGCTCTTTACCAACATATCGTCAACGTAGACTTCCATTGTTCGTCCAATTTGAGATTGGAACATTTTGTTCACCAGTCGCTGGTAGGTTGCTCCTGAGTTCCTCAACCCAAAGGGCATGGCCCCGTAGTAGTAGGTCCCTTTAGGAGTGATGAATGATGTCTTCTCTTGGTCCGGGGGGTACATGCTAATCTGGTTATACCCAGAATAAGCATCTAGGAAGGTGAACAACTCACGCCCTGCAGTTGCATCGATGAGAAGGTCGATCCGTGGCAGCGGATAGCTGTCTTTTGGGCACACCTTATTGAGCTCTGTGAAGTCAACATAGAGGCGCCACTTCCCATTAGTTTTAGTGACCATTACCACATTGGAGAGCCATTCTGGATATGCTACTTCTCTAACTGCTCCATTATCTATTAACTTTCTCACTTCCTCATCCATGGCTTGGGCTCTTTTAGTGGAGGCACCCTTAGCTTGATTTAAGCGGGCATTGTGAGGGTCGACATTGAGGACGGTGCGTGTAGCTACTTACGGGTCGATGCCCTCAAGTCTGCATGTGACCATGCAAAGACATCCATGTTGTTTTTTAGGAAGTCTATTAATTGATGAACTAGATCTTTACTGAGGGAGGAACCAACGTACACCCTTCTGTCTGGGTGTTCCTTGTCAAAGACTACAGGGGTGAGCTCCTCGATGGGCTCTCCTCTTTCTATGGTGGAGTCATCCCTTGGGTCAAGGACCTTGACCTGTAATGCTTCTTTCGGCTTCCTGGTCTTCATGGAGGAGACATAGCACTCCCTTGCTGCTACCTAGTCTCCTCTGACTTCTCCGACTCCATTTAGGGTTGGAAAACGAAGGACAAGATGATAAGTGGAATGAACGGCCCTCAATGTATTAAGAGCTGGTCGCCCCAGTATGATGTTATAGGCTGATGGGCAATCTATAACCAGGAAATTTACCATCACTGTAGATCTTCTTGGTGCCGCTCCGGCTGTGATTGGCAGGGTAATGGACCCCAGGGGATATACCTTCTCCCCAAAGAACCCCATGAGGGGGGACCTGATAGGCTGCAATCTCTCCCTGCCCAGATTGAGTTTGTCATAAGCTTCTACGAACAAGATATCGGCAGAGCTTACTGCCATTGTCTACTAATATTCTGTGTACTTGAAAATTAGCCACGGTCATGGTGAGCACCAGAGGGTCATCGTGCGGGTGCTGAATCCCCTTCAAATCCTCATCTGAGAAGGATATGACTTCACTAACATCTTGCCTGGGAATCTTGGATGGGCGCCCCTCTTCGGGGTGCCTTTCTTTTCTGGCATGGGCCTTCATGGCAGACAACGACTCTCCCCCTCCTACGAATCCTCTCGAGATGGTGTGGATCTCCCCAACTGGATTTTGATCTTCCTGATTGCGAGTTGGTGATGGTGCCTGTCTTCTACCAGCAACATACTGGTTTAGTTGACCACGTTGAATGAGATCTTCAATTTGTTTCTTGAGTTCGTAGCAATCGTCAGTGTCATGACCATGGTCGCGATGAAAACGACAGTACTTGTTCGGGTTCCTGCGGTTTAGAGGAGACTTCATCCTCGTCGGCCACTTTATGGTGGGGTCATCCTGGATTTGTAAGAGAATGTTCCCGATGGTGGCATTGAGGGGAGTGAATGGCCGTTAATCTTTTAGAGGAGCAGGACCGAGTCTGTCTTTGGCGGATACTCTCTCTGTCCTGCTTGATTTGTTGTCAGTCACATTCTTGTCGTCCCTGTCTCTTCCTTTTCTCTTCTCTCCTGCTCTGGAGGATTCACCTCGTCTGGACCTTGTGACGTCCTCAACATTCATGTATTTATGGGCCTTTGCTAATAGCTCAGTCATGCTCTTTGGTGGACATTTTATCACTGAGAAAAGAAAACTCGACGAGCAGAGACCTCCCAAAAAGGCGGTCATGGTTACCTTATCATCAGGTTCTTCTACTTGAAGAACCTCCTTGTTGAAACGAGTGAGGTAATCCCTCAAGCTCTCGTCTTTGTCTTATTTTATGCTGAGAAGATGTGTGACAGGCTTTTAATGACGTCGCCCACCAATAAAGTGGGACACAAAAGACCTGCTTAACTCAGCAAAGGTTGAGATGGAGGCTGGAGAGAGCTTGGCAAACCACTATCGAGCGGAGCCCCTCAAGGTGGTCGGGAACACTCTGCACATGATTCATCAGGGATGTTATGGAGCTGCATCAGAGTTTTGTATGTTTCGAGGTGATCTAGTGGATCTTTCGTTCCGTCAAAGGTCTCCACGGATGGCATTTTGAACTTTTGAGGGAGTGGATAGTTTGCTATGTCAGGCTTGAAAGGCGTGTCCGTTCGCCCCAAAAGATAATCCACGGTTTCTGGTCCTCGGGCCTTCATGGCGTTGAAGACATCACCTAGTTGATTTTTCACTTCCTTGATTTTCTCATCCCAGAGGGCTCCCCTGGAATGATCATGGGGGTGACTCCCATGCTCCACGCTTTGGTTCTCACCTTCATCTTCTTGGAGATGAGGATCTCCTCCTTGGGAAGGACGAGGAGGAGGTGGATCATGATGGGCTCCCCTGTGTAGGGCTCCTTGATGTCCAGAAGGTGGAGCTCCTTGTTGCATTCATCCTCCTTGTCCAGCGAGCAGGAGTTGTAGTATCTGCTGGTTTTGGATGGCCAATTGTTGCATGGTCTCCAGCATCTGTTGTGGATTTGGAGCTGAAGTATTTGAGACGGGGTTGGTGTGCAGAGGAGCACCCTCCTCTAGCCGTGGATTATCCTCAGGTTGGTTCATTGACCTAGTTGTAATCGCCATTAGTTAAGATGGTTGAAGGTGAAAATCTTTTCATTTCCCACAGACGGCGCCAAACTGATGATGCACAAAATGGACTTTGCACAAACACCAATTAAATAATTATAAAAATGGTAATTAAAGTAGAAAAATGAGACACGAATTAAAGTGGTTCGGTCAAGTTGACCTAGTCCACTGTTGAATGGCTATGGTTTCCTGGCACTTTATATTATGTGTGTTGGAGAGAATACAAAGAGCGTAAGCTATTAGATACAAGAGTCAGTTGCCCCCAGTGATGGTAAGGCGCTCTATTTATAGCGAACCATGACAGTTTTGGGACGAGCACGTAACCACTACTTTAGTGGAGCTCCCAACTTCTCCCAAGCGTGCAAGGTGATGTATGTGCTCTCTGTGAGGTCCGGAGACGAGGCTTGACAATTTCATTATGTGGGCATGCTCATTTAACCCGACTGTGATGGATCATCTTTGTTGGGCTCGCCAGACTTCTTGAGTTTGGGCCTATCATACGGACCTATGAGATGGGCTGGAGGACGAGGCCTATGAGATGGACTGTACCCTTGGACTAGACCCATCAATATTCATGTACCAAAAATAATTTGGACAGAAAAGAAATATATTTTTTGGGTGAATAGTACCCGGTGAATAGTACTTTGGGAATAGTACCCCGTGAATAGTACCCCGACACGAAAAGTGCCTCAAATACCCCAGTGAATGATACTAGAGTGAATAGTAATTGGGTGAATAGTAATTCGTGAATAGTACTCCAGCACGAAAAGTGCCCCGAATACCCGAGTGAATAATACTAGAGTGAATAGTAATCGGGTGAATAGTAACCCGTGAATAGTAACTCGTAAAAGAAAAATACCAAAGAAAATGATATTCCATGATGAGTACAAAAGAAATGATATCTCATACGAGTATAATAAAATATACAAAACTGCAAATGGATTTTCACCCGCCATGCGGTAATCCACGTAGACAGATCATTTCCACAATTTAATAAAGAATGAGTACGAAAGGTCATTCACCATGCATGCGGTAATCCACATAGACAGGTTATTCCAACAGAATAATAAAGAATGGAATAATAAAAGAATTCACCAGGCATGCGATAGACCGCACAGACAGGTTATTCCCAACAAAATAATAAAAAATAGAACCAGGTCATGTGTAATCCGCACAGACAGGATATTCCAACAGAATAATAAAGAATGGAACTAGGTCATGCGTAATCCCGCACTGCATGGATATTCAATGTAATAATAATGAATGGAATAACAACAAAATTCAACAGGCATGCGATAGACCGCACAGACAGGTTATTCCAATAGAATAATGAAGAATGAAATAACAGAAGAATTTCACCATGCATGCGGTACTTCGCATAGACAGGTTATTCCAACATAATAATAAAGAATGGAATAACAAATGGAATAACAACCCTTACGAGTATTGAAAGAAAATAACTCTCTTCATGAATATGAAAGAATAATACCCCTTACCTCAAAAGAAGACTGGATACTGGAATAGTGAGGTAGCAGACTTCTCTTCTTTCTCTTTATAATTTCTCTCTATAGTAATTGCTCTATAGCTTTAGTGAATTGGTGAGAAATGAAGGAAGAATGAGCTTCTATTTATAGGAAAATATAGTTTCGATAATTGCACGTTTTGGGGCTCGAAATATTACAGTATAATACCTTTATCTTTTCCTTCATTTTTAATTTAGTCATGCAAGTATTATCAAACTTGTACCACTTCCCCTAATAGTAAATCATGTGAATCAATAGTAAATCATGTGACTCAATAGTTCTAAACATGTGAAAAAATTAATTATAGTATAGTACCTTCATCTATACCTCCATTTTTAATTTAGTCATGCAAGTATTATCAATCTTGCACCAACTCCCCTAATAGTAAATGAATGTGAATCAATAGTACACACATGTGAATAAATAGTTATAATCATGTGAATCAATAGCAATTAATTGCTCATTTATCCGGTTAATTACCCGATTGGTCAATATAACCTCTAGACATCAATTATTATTGAAATAAATGTCTATTTCCACTAACACTAATAATTCCCACACAATGGAATTATCAATTTCATCCTTAATCAACACGAACTTATTCATCATTAATATTATAATTCACAATATTTAACAATCAGGTCGTTCCCAGGAAATAAGGGGCTTTTCGAGAAGGATTTCTCCTTATTGGCGCGCAATTAGGTGACCAAACCATTCCTTGACAGAACTTCTAGACATTGTCAATATTGAAAATAATAATATGAATAACTTTGTCGTCTCAATTATCTATTTAATAATATAACATATTATGCAGATGATACTGTGACAATAATTGCATCAATAATATGAGAGATATGATGCAGCAATTACTGTAGCAATAATTGAGTATAACTGAGTGACTTCTTACGTAAGCATCAATAATCAATATCGTGTGCTACTATGCAACCACGTGTATTCATCGCATTTTTTACTACCGAGTAGTTCAACAGTTTTAATGGTAACACTTTTGATAAGTGCATTTTATATACGCGATTCAATATTTATTTCATTCTTATTTGTTGCTAAATTCTTGTGATTCTGTTCATTTTTACTTGTTTTATGTTATTGCATATGTAGGGTGGTGGTTGTAGCATTTAACGTACATTTGGAACTATTTGGTGTGATTTGCAAGTCAATTGGAGCATAATTGGAAGAAATTTTGAAGTTCAGCATGTTATGCAGCAGAATACAAGCCCACCGGGGTGGGCCAAATTATACTATACACCCTTGCCGGGGCGGGGGGTCTTCATAATTGTTTAGCAGACAGTAATTGGTCTGGGTAGGCATAATTAGTTTATACACCCCAGCCAAGGCTGGGGTCTTCAAGGAGCTAGACAGAAAGGGTGCCTACCAAAGGGGGTCTTCAAGGAAGCTAGACAGAAGGGTGCCGTAAAGGTACAGGCGTTTATATTATACACACCCGTCGTCAAGGGGTGTCGATTTTGAAGTGTCATGTTATGATTGAAATTCTTTTTGGGCATGGTTTCTAGCAATTGCATGACAATGGAACTCAATTAAGGGAATTTTTGGCTGGAGCTTGTATGCTAGACATTTACTACTCTATCAAACACAACAAAAAACAATACAACAAGGCAGATAACGAATATCTAATCTGAGTTTTTGGAGAGCAAGCTTTGGAGGAGTATTTTGAGGAGATTTTCAAGACGATTGTGATTCTAGGCTACGTGAAAGATGTTTTTCAATATTCTTTGTCTTAGGATATTATTTGTACTCAAAAGAATATTTTCTATGATTTATTCAGTGTTTATTTTGTTTAGTATGAACTAATTCACTTTTTAGGCTTATGATGGATCTTTAAGTGAAACGATGATTTTGTAACCTTCGATTTCCATTTCAATAGTCTATTACCAGTTTATCTATATTGATTTGAGCTTGAACCTATGAATTTCCTGATCAACAATTCTTTGTGGATTTGTATGGAATCGAGAGAGGATATTCAAATCTAGACCTAATTAATATAGCATGTGTTCATGAATTTTGTGAAGAGCAGAATCTTAATGAATGTTAAGATAGAGATATGCTTGACATCGCATGTAATCGAATAGAGAACTTATTCTTAAACCTTCTTTAATTATAATTGACATAGAGATATAGTGACTTAGTTAATTAAGGTGTTTAACTTGTTTCTATCTTAATTGTGGATTTAAGTTAATACGGTATTAGTGCATCGAGAGGTGGTTAATACTACATTCGTGTTCTTGATTAATAAATTGGGATAGTAAATTGAAGTGGAGTTAAGGTGTTAAAATCGGAGTGAAGCTTGGGGTGAAATCATAAGTCTAATTCTCCATTAATTGTTTGAAATTCCAGATTTTGACATTTGTGATTGTTCTATGATAATTTAATTATTCTTTAATTTAGAATCTTTAATTTTAATTATTGAGTTGACTTGTTTAATAAAATTAGGGTTAATAGGAAATTCGTAATTGTAAGTTAAGATTATTGCTAGTTAGTCTCTGTGGGAACGATACTCTACTTATCAGTCTATTACTTGTTGACCACGTATACTTGCGTGTTGTGCGTATATAGATTTTACCCAATAACTTTCGCCGTTATTTTTATAAAAAAGATAATTATGTCGTTTTCTTACTACGACAATACTTCCATTATGGGGTCCACCAATGATTGTGTCGTCGTACGAATATTCTCTGTTAAAACAAATATTCCCCGACCAATCGAATATTATATAACAACTTGCTTACTTTGCAAAATTTATAAATATTACCCACAACTATAACATTATATCAAATCCACACCATAATATTAAAATAAATATTTCGAGAAATTTAAATCTTTATTCATAAAATTTGGGGTCTCACAGATAATCTATGCCCGGAGCATGAGTAATGAAGCTGTAGGGTGAGCTGAGCCCTATACACTGCAATATATCAAATGGATCTCCGATCCCTGCCAGAAAAGCTGACCAAGATGTAACATTTATACACTCCGCAGGCTGAAAGGAGTATGATATAGCTATCTCATGGGTAAAACAATACCCGTGTCGCCTGAAAGTGCCAATCGATCTCAAGTGTGACATAAACCACACATACAACATGACCAAGCTGCCTGTAAACACTCCCGTCGGATAAGTGTAGCAGTATGTGGCTGACCTCAGAGTCTCTGTTATAATCATCGGTACGATGGTGTGACCCTCCCTGAGAGCTCTCACTACCATGATAACTCCTATATCCAACTCATCCATGAACCGTGGCATATAGACATACGACAATATACACAATAGCAGTACATCTACTCAGGCTAAACGCTAATTATCCTCCGGTGTGGTGAAATCCCCGAAATGCCGTGTATAACTATCCTCCGAGCCAAATCTATCAAATAAAAAACGATGGGATATAACATGGCCGGATGTAATCTCATCTTGAACAACTCTACGCCTCAGCCCAGTGAGAGTCATAAACTGTCGGCTCATATCACTGATGGCCATATGCGCTCAAGGTCTATCCAAAGGCAGTGCCATCAATCGTGCATACTCCTCTAGAGTAGGAGTCAGCTCATGGATGCCAAACCGGAAGACCTATCTATCTGGTATCCAATGCTCCAACATACCCTCTATAAAGCCTGCGAGAACTTGAAACATCAGGAGAGTCATAGTATGTTGTAACAACTGATCTACAGTCACCCTATCTGAAGGTGACATACTATCATACCACGATCTCAGACAGGATTCCACCAACACTGGTGGGGTATGATCAATACGACTAACTGTCGAAGAAGACATATGTACGGGCCATGTCATAAGACCATCCAGGGGTCAATGCTGAATATCTCTAGACATACATACATATGCATAACATAATACATGCATGATAAACAATAGATGGAAATATGATATAGGGAATGGAAAACTATACATACATTCCTAAGTATATAAGCATCTAATACATCATCTCTGTACAGCTAAAATACAGGGAAGTGGGGCAAAACTGCCCTATATCTAATAGAGGTCTATCAAAAGATATAGCGAGAATGGTCCCACCCCTCTGGCTCGGTCCAGTTCTAGTTGAAAAGGAGTTCTTACAAGCTGAAGGCCAAACCAAGAATAAAAACACTACGCGATTGAGCAGAATAGCCTAAAATCCTGGTTTTCACGGGTCAAACTCTAGCTTTACATAACACTCATTGGTATTCGCCTAAATACAAGGTACACTATACCGATGATCTCAGATTTTGTAAATCATACTTGGTAATACCTCACACAAGTCCAATGCCGCCAAATACAGGGCAGTAACCCTAAAAGGTTCCCCGGCGGGGGTTACAACGCAGATTTCATTCATTGATAAGGATCCCCGGTGGGGGTTACAACGCATTCTTCGTCCATGAATGAATCCCCAGTGGGGGTTACAACGCATTCTCATCCATTAATGTACATGTCAATGAAGGTTAAGCAACCTTGACGTCATCTCAACCGATGGCAAGTAAACCCATCGAAGAATCGGAAACTATTCAATGAGTGGTACCCATATCCACGTATCCCCGGTGGGGGTTACAACGCATATCTATCCGTTGATACACACATCAACGAAGGTCAAACAACCTTGATAGTTCACCCAATAGGGATCTATCCGTTGATACACACATCAATGAAGGTCAAACAGCCTTGACAATTTTCCCAACAGGGATCTATCCGGTGATACACACATCAGCGAAGGTTAGGCAACCCTGCCAATACATACTGTTGGCAGTAACTCCAGTAGGACTGTGGTATATGCTGGTGACACAAACTAGAGAAGACCATCCTCATCGGAGAGGACCGGTGATGGAATATGTTATACACATCCTCAAATAGACAAAGCTTTATCCCCACAGATCTCTTGCACACGAGAGGCACATCTTCAGAGTAAAGTTTGTATTAAGGATTCAGGACTTTGGTGATAACCCCAACGTCAACATCCTGGAAGACTTGGATCACACGTCCAAGACATCACTGATTGTCATCCCGGGCAAGATTAATAGGGAACCGGTAATCATCCCATCATGTTGGAAAATAATCCAACAAAACAAATGCATCATACATTAGCATCATGTTGCTACACATGGCATCATGTTTATCTTGTTTCATTTCAAGTGTCTAGGATACTTTATCCTATCCATACCTTGCATTGCATGAATATGATAAAGAGGGGCATCTGTAGACACTCAAAATTTTCTACACACCTATTACTAGCATTACAGGAGGGCAGATTCGTCTTTTAGAGATAACCCTGGAAGACAGCTCATATACATTCTGGATACCACCAGAAATTCAGTCTCAACCTCGGAACACACACCGGGAGTACCAGTTCCAACCTCAGAGATAACCCTGAGTTTCATCCTTGGAGGTAACCCCAAGGAATGTCGTTGCAGTTCCAGCAATAACCCCAGAAATGCTTATTTCAAATGCATGCAATCAGCTTCAACCTCAGAACTCCCGCCGAGGCACTCATTCCAAAGACCCAGAGATAACACCGGGAAGACAGGCACACTTAAAGACGACCCTGAGGAATTCAAACACTTGCAACATTCCAATCTCAGAGATAACCCTGAGAAACATTTGCTTTATCAACCCAAACCGGAGATAACCCCGGTGAAGGGAAAAATCATCATCTTGCCACCTCAACCCCACATTGCGCCGTCTCAACATCTCATACATACATTTCTACACAACAATGTCCCACAAGAGCCAAGGAGTTCCAATCCCGAGTGACTATTACGCAGGGTAGCACACCGGATAGAATTTGAAGCTTGAAGACCATGGGCATGGTCCCCTCTTCCTGACTTCGTACAACCTCTAATCCCATGTCATTGCGTAACTATCAACAACGGCGGTAAATCAAAAGGTCTTATACACCTCAATCGGATGCCGGATTGAAGTTCGCAAGTTCGAGCGGACATCACGGTGCACGCAGTGCACGATTTTGAGATGGCGGGACCCATGAAGCCAGGGGCACCTGTGGCCCTTGCAGTACATCTGCTGCTCTGAGAGAACACTGCTGCCACCAACTCTATAAATATAGAGCTTGGAGTGGCCATTTTAGAAAAGAAAAAGGCAAGGAAGCCCTGTCAAATTTGTTATGTACACACCCCATATTGAGTGCTTTCTCATTTTAAACACCTGTTAGCTCACATATAGCTATATTTTTACCGGCGGGAGCCGAGTGTTCATCCACTTAGAGTCATAGAAGTCTTCTTTGGCAGCCCACTGTAAGCCTTCTTACACACTATAAAGCCTTTCTCTTCATCTTTGCACACATTAGTCTTCACATTGAGAGTCGTGTTGTATGTGTATGCCCGGACTTCGGTCTGTGGTTTTCATTTCTATTTGTATATATATACTTATATATGTATATATTTATACATATGTTTGGAGCGTTTACTTGCTTATATATATATATATATATATATATATATATATATATAAGCTCGGGATTGAGAAACATAATGTGCGTTTGCTTATATATATATATATATATATATATATATATATATATATATATATACATTTACATCAGCTTCGGAGTTTACTTGTGGCCTTTTACCGCTTTTATTTACATTAGTCACTTTGGAGTTTACTTAGTGGTGGTTGATCATTTTTACTGCTTTATTTACATTTAGTCCCGCCTAGAGTTTACTTCGTGGCGGTTGATCGCATTTATCATTTTATTTACATTTCTGATCCCCCATGGAGGTGCTTCGTGGTGGTTGATCATGTTTCTATATATATATATTTACCGCTTTTATATATGTACATTTACGATCCCCATTGAGGTGCTTCGTGGTGGTTGATCATTTGTATATATATATATATATATATATATATATATATATATATATATATATATATATATATATATACAACTTTTATATATATAATTGCTTATCGCTTTTCATATAAACTGCAAAGCATCATGTGAGCCTAGGAATCATGTGATCACAGATTCAGTCCACTGAATCTAGATTCGATTCCCGTGATGGATATTTTCAGCTGTAAGTAGCGTATAAATTATTTATGGTGTTTGAATTTCCTTAGATGACTTTCATGCCCATGAGGAGTTCGGCACTGTTATATGTTATTTTCTCGAAGATGCTTCGCATCTCGAAAATAAAAGCAATCAAGCCGAACATTTAATAATAAAATGGAAGTATCAAAGGCCTCAATTACTATTGAGTACAGGGTTTGAAAAAAAACCTCTTTTATACAACCTCATTGCTATATCTTGTTTAAAATTGAATTTTTATACAAATTCAAACCATGTGTATATAGGTGCGAACGAGGCATAGCACTACTTCTAAATAACTGTACATTGACCCACACACACATTCATATAATAGTTTCTTGAAAAGTGGCGGTCATCGTGGTAACACGGATGTCGGGGGGTGCCTAATACCTTCCCTCCGCATAATCAAGCCCCCGAATCCAAATAAATCTCAGTTTCACAGACCCGTTTAGCAGTGTCACATCACTGGGTCAATGTGCAAACCTTTTCTTGGTTGCGTTGGTGCAACCAGTTAAAAACACCAACTGGCGACTGTTACAGTCAAATCATGGACATATACATGTCGGACCTTTTTCACTTTTTTTTTAAACAAATCTCACATAACATGAGAACACCAAAGAACAAGAACAGAATAGAGACAAATAAATATCCCAACGTCAATAACAGTTTAAAAAGTTTGTAGTAGCGGCTTAAGTCCTCTTACTGGATGTCCCCAGCAAAGTCGCCACATGTCAACGTCGAGATTTTTATTGTCCCTTTTCTGTTCTTGTCTTTTGGTGTTCTCATGTTAGGTGAGATTTGTTTGAAAAATTAGTTGTGAAAAGGTCCGAGCATGTATATAAACGATTGACCTGTAATAGTCGCCATTGGTATTTTTTAAATGGTTGCACCAACTCAACCAGAAAAGTTTTGCACATGACCCGATGATGTGAGATTGATTAATGTGTCCGTGAAACGAGATTCGTTAGGGTCCGGGGACTTGATTATGCGGAGGGAAGGTGTTAGGCACCCCCCGACATCCGTGTTGCCACGATGACCGCCACTTTTTAATTAAACTGTTATATGATTGTGTGTGTGTGTGTGTATGAGAGAGAGAGAGAATCAATGTGCAATTATTTGGAAGTAGTGATATGCCTCGTTTGCACCTGTGATAACCCAAAAATTTATGAGATTTGTCTCGAATAAATAAATAAAGGTTAAAAAAATAAAACTTAGATTGGAAGTAAAGGGATGATTAAATTTTTTAAGAAAAACCTATATGGTTTAATATCTGAAAGAATGTAAAGAGAATTGATGGTGGATGATAGAAATATTTAAGGAATTGATACCTAAGATTAACGGGTAATCAAGAATTAAAATAAGTCAGATAAGACTTGGGTTAAGAATGGAATTCTATCCATGAATGGGATAACAAGGGATAAAGGAAATATAGGAAGATAATACTTATGATGAGTTAAGTTAATGAAATAAGTTGATTATGAGAAATTGTGCAAGGGTTTTGTAGTAAACTAAACTAGAAAGTTGTAGTAATAGTGATTCTAATATGAAATACTTGTAAATGGGAAGAAAGTAATAACTAAAGGATGAACAGATAAACCTATATGGTTAATTAAGTTAAGTATATGAAAAACAAGATAAAACTATGTTATACATTAATATAGCTTGAATAATGGCCTTGAATGGCAAATGAAATAAATAATAATCAATAAATGATTAGCTAATATGATTAATCAATAAAAAGGAAGTAAGTTAAAACTCAAAATTTGAGTTAGGGATATGATTTTGAAGTACGGACTGCTATGTTGAATCCGGAGCGTCAAGTTTAGTAAAAATAGACTGTAAATATAAAATGTGTCAGGGTTGACTTTTTGGTCAAAGTCAAACATTTGTGTGATATAGTGGTTGCAGTGTGTAGCCAGCATGACAAGGAAGATATTCATTACATAAAATCCATATAAGAACAACAGAATCATTAGATTCAAGCTGGTCAAACCATGTCAGACGACATGATCATGTGTTTTCTGGGTTACCCAGAAAATGCATTTCATGAATGTCCGGCTTGGTTTGACCGGCCACTAAGATCTACCTGATTAAGTTTTTAGTGATCTAGTGCCATAATCTTGTAGTCCAAACAACAGACTATAACTTAGATGCAACAACAGAACCAAAACCTCAACACACTTGTCAGATCTAGAGCCATAAAAACTTGTCAGACACGATCTTATACTTTACAGGTTGCCCGAAATGGCCTTGGCCGTGGTCATCGGCGACCTTTGACTAACAATATCATTCAATCTAGATCAGATCTAAGCCTGATTCTTGATCCAGATCAAAGAGCACATAACAGACTACATAATCAAAGATTTAAACAACAAAAATACATAACAGAGAAAGATTGGTGGCCACGATATTTGTCGGGACCACGTTTGAACTTTTTCCAGATTTTGTAAAACTTCAAATCCGAGCCTCTAGATGTTATGGATCTAACATCTAGCAACCCAGATCATCATTATACACTACATACAACACATTTTAACACTTAATCATAACTTTTAACACATCATCTAAGGTCAGATTTTGAAATTAGGGTTATACCTCTCTTGATCAAATCCTTGATTCTGGGCTACTGATTTGTTGTGGTTGTGGTATGGAACTGATTTGGGACTGGTCTACTAAACAATTTTGTGGTTCTAGGGTTGAGAGACTTTAGTTGAGTGCTATGTGAACAAATGAGCAAAATAATGGACTTTCTCTCTCTCCCAACCTATATATATAACATGTTGAAATGAAGTGGCTGATATATATACATTGTGTGCTGAGAATTTGGTCTTTAGGAAAGTCAAAAGTGGTTCACCAACTCAAATTTTGCTAGATTTACAAGTTATCCTCAATAATATAATAAGGGTATATTGGTCATTTGACATAGAAATTTAATGGCATTATGGTAACTTGTCAAAACCTTAGGGTTTGACCCTTAGGGTTTAACCCTAATGTTTAGCACATTAAATTTGTATGATATCTAATTTAAGGTTTAAAAATACAACATTTTAGTTTCCTAAAAATGCAATTTAGAGATTACTAATTATAATTAGTTTTCTAATTACATTATTTGAATATTTTGGTTTTAAAGTCCACTAATTATAATTAACCTTGCTAATTTAACAATTAGGGTTTACCATTTTGATAATTAGGGTTACCAAATTACTATTAGGGTTTCTAATTACCAAATTAGGGTTCTAGATATTAGGGTTTTAAGTTACTAATTAGGTTTTCCATAATTAGCAATAAAATCTACGATACGTGATATTAATCACATTAACACAATTTCTGACTGATCACAAACTCCAGTTTAGGTTTCAAATTAGGGTTTTAATTTATAATTATGGTTTTCCATAATAACAAGGCTTTACCTAAAATTACAAATCGTATAACACATAACACAGCGTCTTAACAGATTTTTAAAGTCTCATTTGACTTCGGAATTAGGGTTTAACAGTAATACTAGGGTTTATATGAATATTGTTACGGTTTGGTTGTAATACACCATAATTGACCAACCATTATCAATACGTACATACAGTACATATTTATAGCACTAAAAAATCAAAATATAATTAATATTATATTATTATTCTCATGCCTTGCTCAAAATCCAAAATTAGGCTTTGGATTCCATATCTGATTTATCTGCAATACTTAACATTATTAATTAAGTTAAAATAATTAACTTAATAATCTGTACTAAAATTCATATAATAAAATAATTATTATAATTATTCTAAAAATCATTTCTTATATTATTTAAATAATATAATAATCATATTTTCATGGAAAATAATTAATAAAAACATTTCTACTATAAAATTATTATTATAAGAACATAATTTATAATAATCAATAATTCTAAAATAAAATTATTTGTAATAATTAATTTAATAAATAATTTTTATTTATCACGTATATATATACACACATTACCTAGCATATACTTCCACCTTTATAAATAAATAAAAAATTATATGCAAAATTTCTGATTTATTTATATAGAAAATATCAGGTTGTTACAATGATGGTTTGTAGATGAAGTTCTATAAAACCTTTATGAAAATAGAAAATAATGTTCATAATCTGTCGACTGATCTCCATTTATAGTCAGTACGTAGTTTCAAAATTTTGAAATAGAATTAATATGTTGTTTAGAATTGTTTCAGCTTACTTCACAACTGTTGATTCGTTGTAGAAGTGTCATTCACAGAAAACATTTACTTCTTTTAGTGAACATTTATTGTTTAATACTACTTGTTGGGCAATCAAATGCTCATTCTTGCTTTAAATTTAAATATTTTCAACTAAGTGTGATCGACCTGAAGATTCAGACAAGAACAAGGGAAAGGGAAAGCTAGCAGAATAAACTTTATGGTATCTTATGTAATAGATAGACTTAATTAAGATGGTAATATTTATTATCTATCATGTAATGAATGTTTTAAAGGTCACGTACCTGGGATTTAGACAACTTTGATATGTAAATTAAGTTTGATATTTATGTTATTACTATTATTATTCTGCTCATAGAAATGATATCGTGAAGCATCGAGTTCGGATTTAAGTACCTGAATTTGGGTGCGTCACATCATTTCACTAGAATATTGGTCTGAAATTTCATATTAAATTTGAAACTTTTCATGTCTAGGTACTGTTCATGGGCACTGTTCATACATACGGTACTATTCACGAGTATTGTTCACAAAAAAAAATATTTTTTTTCTCTTACCAAGTTATTTGTTGTGACCCTTATTCTTGAAATTGAATCCATGTTATGGTCTCACTTGATTCATTCTTATTATCATTATCATAATTCTCAGACTTAAATTATGTTGAAAGATATCTTTGGCCCATAATGCAAAGATAGACAGGTGTTTGGCATGATCATGACCACTGGTGATACAAACGATTATCTTTGGCCCGTAGTGCATAGAAAATTCGTTGATTGGAAATAATTATTGATTGATGTTACAGAGATAAAATATTGATGATGGACTTTTAAATCATAGAAGATAGTAGACATCATGCTCTACTTGACTCTTCTAATGGATTGTTGTTTTCGCTGCAATTGTTGATCTAAAACTTGTTGTCTATTGTATTTTATCAGATTTTTCCCTGTTGAGGACTAAGGATAAATTATTCTACATTATCTTAGTCCTAATATTCTTTATTGGGATAGTTGAGCTCATCCTTTTCCTTTTTGTTCCATTTTTCTTCTCAGGATGCGAGAATATAGCTGGGACTAGTCGGAGTGTGGAGTGATGGTTCAAGGCAGTTATTATAGTAGTCCTTACTATTTTGTAAAATAGTGTATCAATAATTATAATGAGGACTTTATTTGAGTTTGAATATTGTCTATAAGACAATATTGTATTAAAACTCACAGCATATGTGTTTTCGTATTTTTCATGATAGTTGTATTAATGAAGTTTGTATTTGATTTTCTGTACCATGTATTTGGCGACTCAGAATGGATTGTGTGGACTTATTTTGGGGGCATCATAGTAAATTTGCAACTTGGGGATCCAAGAAGTTGTTGGTGCTCCCACTATCCACTAAAACTCTTAGAAACTTACCATTAACCATTCCCAATAACCTGATGGTATTATTAGTGCTATGACCTGATAGGGCATGGAGTGTGATTTGATGTTCTTCCCCCATATATGGTTGCAGTGTGTCCTCATGTTCTTCACCGCATTCATCATCTACTATTCTAGATTGTTCAGATGGCAATATCATAAACAGGTGTGGTTTCTTACATACATGTTCTTTGCTAAAAGGCTCATCACAGTAGAAGTATAACCCTTTTCTTCTCTTTTCATTAATCTGATCCCTTGTTATGCTTTTTATTGGTAAGGACCTCACAGCTTCCAAATTGGTGTGGATTAGTGGTTTATTGAATGGAGTGATCACAGGTGCTGACACTAATGGACTGGAAATAGGTCTATTGACAGTCTTACTCCTCTTAAGCTAAGCATCAAGTTTAGCTTCCTCCACCTTAGATAGCCTTATTAGTTCCTTCAGACTCTTGGGATTTAATTCTTGCACTCCTAACTATATCTCTAGTCTCAATCCCCCCAGGAAGCAATCCATGAAAAATTCTTCATTAAGGGTCAGATTTATGCACAATGCCTAACCTCTCAGTTCTTCAAATTTCCACTACTACAAAATAGTAAATAGATAACGCGTAAAAAATGTTGTGGTTTGTATTCCAGAAACGTCGTGGTTAAGGGTTTCATCTATTTGACACCCTTTATACAACGTTTTTAAAACGTTGTGGTTTTTCACATTTACAACGTTCTTTTCTTTAAAAACGTTGTATATTTATTTTTCAGAATTCATTGGATGCTTGAAAACGTTGTAGATGGTATGATTCCACAACATTTTTTGGCTTAAAATGTTGTAGTTTGATATATCAGACAACGTTTACACTCATTTATACAACGTTTAGAAGGTGTCATCTATTTAGGCAAATTTATACAACATTTTTAAAACGTTGTATAAAGACTTAAAAATGTTGTAATTCATGCATATACCAACTGTTTTTAGTTCACCTATATTTGAAATTACATACACAATGGTGCACCTGCAATGTTTGTAGGACTGCTAATGCCATGATATATAGCTAAAAAAACTCTAAATTATCATTTTAAGCCAAAATGTATCAACCATTCAAAATACATCCCAATAATACCATACGTTTACATTTTCAAATTACTACATCCACAAAATATTACATTGTATTTTATTTACTGTCATGATGTCCATCGTTTCTCCTAGAGCTGATGGAACAGGTGCCTCAGCCAATACAAGAAATCAAACTATATAATCAAATGCTTAACAGTGAAATCTTGTTAAGCCCGGCTCTTATATACACTACGACCAAGGGTTATTTTTGAGTTTTCTATACTTCCGTAGACAATTCCTGTCAAAAGTAAAGAGATGTGAAGTATAAGATGTTAAACAATAAATTATGAATCTGTGAAGGAAGTAGCCATCATCATGTAGCTTCCATATATTGCCTAGAGAAGAGTACTAACTATCCACTATCTCAATTTTAAAACTTCCTTGTGTTAATATTTCTTGAAGAATATTAAAAGGAAGCTTAAGACTTTATTTATTTTTAATTATTTTAAAAGTTTGAGACTTTTTCTTAACCAAAAATTCAAACTTGAAAGGCATTATGCCACAAACTTGTGACCTGAAAGTGTGGCATGATTGCACTCGATGTTTAGTTTAAACTCTCCTGTAGGACAAAGACCAACATAATGGTTAAGAATAATTCACTCACTACACAAATTATTATGCAACATCTTTTTTACTATCCTGAAGACAATGTTCCTCACAGTTTTTGAATAGGCACAGATAGTTTAAACAAGGATAGCTAATGTTATTTAATACCAAGGCAAGAAGGTGAAGTTAAATACATGTGTTTGACAAAGGGAAAAAGAAAAACCTAATTAGAAGAAAAAAGTGATAAATTTCTTCGCAAACAAATTTCTTTTTTTGTTGCAAGGAGCAGGCAAGACATGAGTAACAAAGTACAAAACTTCATTTAGATAATATAAAACTATTTAAATTTTTAGTAGGTAAAACGTAATAATACTAGTCTTAGCATTGTGCCAAAGTAGCCTAAATATTTAAAAGACTAATTTAATCAAACAACTAAATGTCCCTAATTCAACTTCATTTTTTTCTAAGCTCTAGTTGAGAGCTCAAGACAGAATGCTTACACCCTAAAGGCCTGGAAGAAAAGCATACTGGTGTTTGGTAGGTTCTTGGGGCTTGGGTTCAATTAGAAGTGTCCCTGGAGAGAAAAATAGTAACAATAAGTTATAACTTTATGTTTTGATAAAGTTATCTCAAAGATATATAGTTATAAATAAAAAGGGACTTAGCATGGAAGACAGAGTACTCAAAATCCTATAAGTAAAACAAATTACTCACTTTTTTGCCCAATTGAATGATCACCTCAGTACTAGAATTCTATACAATTACTCTACTGTAGTGGTGTTTAAATAGTTGACGAAACTAAACCATTGAATCCTATCTTTTTCTTGTAGGCAACAAAAGCTTCAAAAAATCTTGCTTGTTAGCAAACAAACTTTATTTTAAAATAATTATGCAAAAGGTTAGACGAAGTTCAGATATGTGAACAACCAACTTGCTAAACAGTTCAAAAAGAAAAATCAAGTTCTTCTGAATTCGTTTTTTAAACAACTAATGTCGTGAAAAACAAAAGAATTCAAGTAAACAGTAGTCAGCAGATACTGAAAGACTGACGCCAACTCATGTAACTTGAAAGTAGTAAAAATATTTTGATCTTACCATATGATCAAGCTTTCTTTCCATATCAGTGTTCAACAGAGATTGATAACCCTCCCGACCACCCCAGAAAACATAATTTTCTCCTCCTAGATAATGTGTGACCTGTATGAAAATATGTGCAAATAGGCACAGTGGCCATTTAATTCAATAAGTATTATTACAAATTTAATCCTCCCGACCACCCCAAAATAACTGAGTTGTGCCCCAAAGAGGTAGAATCTTGGTACCCTAAAAGTCACATTAAATTAAATCCTAAGAGACGAACAACCCTGTAAGGGCAGTAAATTTAACAAGAAGCATGCAATTTGATTGATCAAGGAGCCAGGTTATAAACTAATATGCTAATATTACCTGAAGCTCTTTGGCAAGAGCTACCACTTCATCCATATTTGCATTGGATTCCTGTGACAAATAATACTTAGAATTCAATTTGTAGTATAGCACCTTCTAGAAAAAAAATGATTAAGCATTCAGGTAGATTGCCATTAGCACTGAGCAAGTAGGAAGGGATTCAAAAGAATCAAAGCTAGGACATTATAATGGTTGTGTTTCTACTTGCAGGAATCACACGTTAAACAATGCCCTCTAACACTACATATGAAGTCTAGATGATATAGATGATGTAAACACATTATGACTTCCAAGTATTATTACCTCCAATGTTTTACCATCTGGAGCAATGTCTCTAAAACAAGGACTGATCTGGGTTGTTTCAAACAGACCCAGGCTGTCCTGTTTTGAGTCCTTTCTTGGCTCGGAAATAAAATTTTAACTTCTCAACTATTAGCCTTCAGGGTTTGGTATGGAAGACACCTTATTATAGCATAAAGTCCACTCTAAAAGCATGACACATAACAGTTCTAAAACAAGCTTTCAATATCAGTCAAAAATGACTTTGTTTTGCTCCTAACAAATCTAGCATGGTTTGTAAACCATATGTAAATATGATATACTT
The DNA here is from genome assembly GCA_020205605.1 of Panax ginseng. Lineage (NCBI taxonomy): Eukaryota > Viridiplantae > Streptophyta > Magnoliopsida > Apiales > Araliaceae > Panax > Panax ginseng. Next base: position 76,954,492 of record CM035133.1, on the reverse strand, counting down.
AAGCATAGAAGCATACTTGAAGCATTCATCTTACTATATAAGCAAGTAGTCATGATTTTGGACTCTAATTCATAGCTAGCTTGCTTTTATACTATAGCAACATTTACTAGTACATTTCATCAAACAGTTGGCATGCAAGCTATTTGTATCCATCTTATAGCTATTTTTTCTAGCTATTTTACTAACCCTTTGACTTTTGATTATTAATGGTATACAAACTAACCACAACAACAAATAAAACACAACTATAATATATCAAACAAAACATCACAGTCATCATAGCTCCCATTTAGTTCAAAAATTAAAAAGAAAATGGACAGTTTACATTAAGCAGGATGGGATTGCAATTTACCTTGCTTGATTGCTAACTTCCTAGACTACAATGGGAAGGAAAAAGAAAAGTGGTATGCTGCTTTACTCCTCTTCTTTTCCAACCGTAGCTCACTCTCTCCCTCTCAATACCACTATGCAGTTCCTTCACAATTAAATTATAATGGAAGGTTAACTATTTTGGGGGTTGAGGAGCTTCCTCACTGCAGCTCTGTCAATGCCCCCTATTAGGACTCTACTATGGCTCTATTTCAGTCCTCTAAAACAAATCATAGCTCCCTAAATGGCTCCTGCAGTGGCCCCTAGCAACCACCCTAACACTTAGCCCCTAACTACCTACTAGATATTGCTACTAATTGCTCTCTTGAAACTTAACTAACTAACTACATAGTTGTATTAGGTTTAGCCCTTTTTACTCCTCATGGACAACCGAATTGGGCTAAGAAAAAGGTAGACATATGTTTTAAAGTTTGGGCTCATTGCACTTATTTTTGTTAGTACAAATCCATAACTCCAAATATATGGCACAAACACTCAACTTAATATGGATTCTCATTACATACCCATATACATGAATTTCATCCACCACATTCATTTAAACTAATTTTAACAATTAATATTATTTTACGACCAGTGAGTTAAAGTATTTAACTTACTCCTCCTCTTGGCCATAGCCACTGAATTAGTACCATCTTCCCATAACCACATTTTTGTAGCTAAGACAAATGGATCGCCACCTGTGCCATGAAATGTGTGCCAAAATGCAACACTAAATCGCATCCAATCCTAAGGTGAAAATTAAAATATGATAATCTCTTCCATATATTACTTTTTGAAAGAAACTAAGAAAAGAACATAACAACAACCTTCATTTTTTCCCAAGAATCTCTTTATCAGCATTATACCATTTAAAGGCAAGGTAATTCTTGGTAGAAGGGCCATAAACATACAAAAGAAATAGCACATAAAAATATGTAAATACATATAAAGAATAAGGTGGTGCATTGTTAAATAGAATATAGTACAATTTAACATGAGTCTCATTTTGGGAGTCAAATGAGAATCAGTCATCATACCTCATACTTAATCTTGGGAATCCCAAGAAAGAATTCCCCCTTCCATTTGTCTGGATCACTACCACTGCAATCGCTACCAACGTCGGAAGGGCTGGTTGGTGGTCCTACAGCAATCTGTAGGTAAAATGAATATAAACAAGGAAACAAACATAGACGGACGAAGATTGAAAATCCGCATGTTAACAAAAGATAACAGAGCAAGCTACTTCACCACTGTAAAAGAGACCACATTTAAACCCAGAAGAAACAGCAAAAACATCCCAGCCTTCATCTTTATCATGTTAATCAAACTACCTGTTGCAAGTTAAATCAGAAAAGCGATAAGATAAACAATGAGTATAAAGTCATATAACGAAGATTGAAAGAAAAAAGAATAACACATAAATTTAGGTTTACGGAATCTAATCTTTCTCTCCAAGGGTCACCAGAAGAAGCTTCAAATTAGGGTGCCACAGGGACATCGTTGCCTCGTCACTTAACTCTTTCCCAGTGAGGAACTCCAACTCATTGTCATTGACCTTAATCACATCAGCCTTGTCCCAAATGCTCAAGATCTTCTCCTGTGCATGCCTCCTCAGTTGATGGCCACAGTGGTACCCAAAGGTTTGGATCGTAGGAGAGCAGGGCACCCGCTTCCTTTGCTACCTCCATCATAGAGAGAGAAAGTACAGAGATAGGAGAGAGAAGAAAGTAGATCTAAAGAACTATAGTACTTATTTTAATTTCAAATTTTCACTTTCGTGTTTTTATTTTTTGCTCCGTGTTTTTTACATAGATAACATTTTTTTTTAAAACGTTATCTATTTAAAACCAAAAATTGTCTTTATAAATACATAACATTTTTTCATATGTATCTACAATGTTTTGTTAAAAAATGTTGTAAAAAACACCACAACGTTTCTTATAAAAATGTCATCTTTTAAGTATTGTCTTTTTATGGTTTTGTACTAGTGTTCCTTCGATACTCATCTACTGACCCTAGTTGCTGCAGCTTCTTAAGCTCCCCTATTGGGTTATCACTGGCCTCGGGACTGAATCTAGCCACAATCTCCTCTGTCAGAACTTTCCATGATAACTCTTGCCCTTCCTGCACATAGCTGGAATACCATTCCTCAACTTCTCCCTCCAAACTCATGGTTGCTAAATAAACCTTCTGTGGTTCAAGCACCATATGATATAAAAACAACTTGTTACATTTCCTGATCCAGAATCTACTGTGACTCCCCCAAAATAGGTATACATCACCCATTCTGAGTCGCCAAATACATGTGTTGGAAGAATGCATATTTTGATTTTATGTTTAAAGTAAATGCTCATGATTATATGTAAAGTCCTTCAAGGAATATATGTACAAGAACTTAGTGATAGATCAAAATTGTTAGGTTGATCTAATCTTTAATGTTCATCATTCTATAAACGAATGTATAGATAAAGAGATCAAAGATGTTAGGTTAATCTATGACTTGAAAGGAATAGATAAGCCTTGAAAATAATCGCAGTCTATCGAGCTGATCAACAGATTGCAGAAGTTAAGGCAGGATCATAGAGCTTAGAAGATCGTAGTGTATCTGCCTTGAAGGGCCTCTCCAGAAATCGTAGAGTGGTCCAGACGTTTGCCAAAGCTAACTCAGATATCGTAGTGTGCTCTCGGAAACGTAGAGTCTGCAAGACGAGCAAGTTAAGATCGTAGTGTAAAAATCCTTGAGAGAGATCGTAGTGTTCTCTTTAGACCAAGCACCAATGTGAGAAGACACCGTGATATGGATCGTAGAGTATCATCTGCCTTGTATCAGAAGCATCAAGCCCTACTTTTGTTTGGAGATAGATTCTAACAAATATGGAATGGTTTTGAAACGTTGAAGTCCTCACCAGTCCCAACAGTATAAAAGATATCCTTAGTATTCAACAAAAAGAACGTAATCAAGAAGTTAAGGAAAGGACCATAGGACAGAGAAAAAACACATTTTCATATGTTAGGTGAGAAAGCAGTCTGCTATGTCAATGGGCTAGAATGCAATTCAGAAGGTGTGAAGAAAAGTCTCCATCAAAGTTTAGAAATGTCAAACACATTTAATGCTTCAACAAATGGCTTCAACGGATAGATTTCAAGGATCACATATATGCAGATTATAGATCTAAGCAAGCATTAAACAAAAACACACAAGAACACTCAACGTTCAACTCTACGATCTGAGAAAAAGAGGAATCTTGCTCAGCTACTCAATTCTTTCGAACAAGTGCTTAACTGCAACTAAGTAGCATCAATCACGAACTCAACAACTACCAATCAACTGAAGTAAGAGTTCCAAGTCAGAAGGACTTGAAGAGTTCTAAGTGAACTGTGAAGAACCAAGTTTGCTGGACTTGAAGAGTTCAAGAGTGAACTAAGAAGTGCCTAGACTGTTGGTCTAGAAGGAATCTGCGAGATTCAAAAAGTGTAAAAGACATCCTTAGTAGATTTCTTACTCGAGGAGTAGAAGAGTTGACTAGGAGCTTTAAGTTCTCTGAACCACTTAAAAATAACTGTGTCTATTTCATTCTTGCTATAACTGCTATAATTGTTATAACTGTTATAACTGTCTCACTCTCATTAACTCTATCTAAAAGGGAGTTCAAAGAAACCTTAATTCCGCTGTGTTTAAATCATTATCAAAACTGTCTTAGTAGAAAGAAAATTTTTTAGCTATCTATTCAACCCCCCCTTTCTAGATAACTATTGTGCCTTCGGGAACTAACAATTGGTATCAGAGCAAGGTTCTATAATATAGCCTACAAAGCTTGAGTAGATTAAATGGCACACTTACCAAGAGAATAAAAGACTGGAAGAAGCAGCAAGCCACCTATGTGCAACAAAGATAAATTCACTAACTGGAAGGTTAGGATGCAAGCTTACATGGATTCAATAGATGAAGATCTATTTGAAACTGTTCAGAATGGTCCCTATGATCCTACAAAGCTTGCACCAACTACAGACAACCCAAACAGAATACAGATCAAGGTCAAAGGAGAATGGACAGAAAACGAGAATAGAGCTGTCCAGTTCGACAAAAAAGCCAAGAACATCTTATTCCAATCCTTAGAAGATGATCTGTTTGAAAATGTGGTCAACAGCAAAATAACAAAGGAGGTTTGGGAAGCATTACTCATTATGCATGAAGGAACAGAAGAAGTCAGAGAAAATAAACAATCTCTCTTGACTCAGCAATATGAGATAAACACTCACGTTCAAGGAGAGAACGTCACTGCCACCTACGAGAGATTTAATGTTCTGCTCAACTCTCTACGAGCCTATTGAAAGATCTATCCAAACAAAGATCTAATCATAAAGTTCATGAGAGCCTTACCAAGCAAGTGGGATGCCAAAACCACTGCCATTAGAGAGTCAAAGAATCTACACGAAATGACTATTCAAAAGTTATATGGCAACCTTCTCACATACGAACTGGAGCTAACTCAACGAGCAGAAACCTTGTCTAAAGGAAGAAAGAAGGATAAAAGTGTTGCTCTCAAAGAAACTGAAAATACCTCCAAAGTCAACACTGAAGTTGATTCTGACTACGATGAAGATGATGATGAGGAGGACTTTGCAATGCTGGTGAAGAGACTCAGAAGGTTCATGCGACAAGGCAAAACCAACAAGCCAAAGAAAGTCAGCAACTATAGCAGCCAGGAGATATTGAATGACCTATGCTACAATTGCAAGAAACATGGCCACTTCATCGCTAACTGCAACAAACCTCTTAGAGAAGAACTCAAGAAGAAATCACATTCAAAGAAGGAATACAAAGGCAACAAAAGGCCTCAGAAGAAAGACAAAGGCCTTGTAGCTGGAGGATTGTGGAGTGACTCAGACAATGACTCAACTTCGGAATCTGGAGATGATGAAGATCCTCAAATGGAAAATCTTTGCCTGATGGCCAAAAATGCAAGGGACAAACAGAACTCCAACATATATGAAGTAAGTATCGATGAGGTATTTGACTTCAACTCTCCTGATGTAGATATTGATGACTGAAGAACTGCACTGCATGGTATAACATCTGATCTACATCAATACATGAAGTGGTTTAGAGTTATGACTAAGGACTATTCACTTCTTCAAAAGGAGAAAGAAAAAGTTCAAGAAGAACTGGAAACAACCCTTCTAAGTACTGATTCTCTCTCTAAGTTTGAAGAAGAGAATAAGCTCTTAAAACAAACAAATGAGCTCAATGCAAAACGAGAGTCAAGTCTAACCTCTAAAATTGAGGATCTAGAAAAGACAATCTCTACATGGAATAAATCCTCTTTATCCATGGACTCCCTAATCTCTACCCAGAGAAGTGTCTCTGACAGAACAAGGTTAGGCTTTGGGGAATCTACCTTAGAGCCATGTGTGGAAAAAGTAAAGGAAATTAGCACTAGTAATGCCTCAAGTTTTAGTAGGGGCATTATATTTGTGAAATCCTCACAGAAGGATGAGCCTGTCAAACCCTTCTCTACTGATTTAATCCATATTCCTAGGAAAAAGGGATCTCATGCCGGTTTGGGTTTCAGAAAAGAGAAGAGTAACCCAGCCACTACTCACCAACCTCGAAGGATCGTAGAGTCTAGTAAGATCAGCTCTATGAACCAACTAGGAAGGTACAGTAGAGGTAAGGTATTCTCCTCACAAATCATGAAACACAAGGACACATGGAAGAAGGAATATCAGCTTAACAGTAGGATGACCAATAACGCACAAAAGTCCAAATGGAGGAAGAATTTCTACACACACACAAACATGCATCATATTAGATGTTTTGTATGCTACAAAGTTGGCCACAAGGATGAAAAATGTCATTATATTTCCATGCATATGAGACCCAAAATCAAGCAGGTTTGGGTCCCCAAGGGCACTAACAAAGTAGGACCCATGCAAGTATGGGTACCAAAATGAAGGTTTAATGTTACTATAGGAAAAGAGCTCCATGATCACAACCTGGTATCTGGACAGTGGATGCTGAAGGCACATGACTGAGAACAAAGCCCTTCTGTCTAACTACATAGAGAAGGAGGGTCCTTCGGTCATCTTTGGAGACAATGGCTCTGGCAAGACAAGAGTATATGGCTCAGCTGGAAATGGTGCAGTATCCTTCAACAAAGTGGCCTATGTGGAAGGACTACAACACAACCTTCTAAGCATTAGTCAACTCTGCAACAAGGGTCATCAAGTAACATTCCTCAACAATCAATGTCAAGTCCGAGACCTGAAGACATCTGATGAAGATGGAGTAATAACCAGGAATAAGGAAAGACTAGTGGCCAAGGGCTACTCTCAGGAAGAAGGCATTGACTACGATGAGACATTTGCACCTGTTGCCAGACTAGAAGCCATCAGAATATTCCTTGCCTTTGCTGCTCACATGAAATTTAAGGTCTTTCAGATGGATGTCAAAAGTGCATTCTTGAATGGTGAACTTCAAGAAGAAGTCTATGTAGAGCAACCTCCAGGTTTCATCAATCCATCTCTTTCTAATTATGTCTTTAGATTAGACAAAGCCTTATATGGTCCTAAACAAGCACCTAGAACATGGTATGAAACACTAACTAACTTTCTTATTGAAAATGGATTCACTAGAATTAGAGTAGATACCACACTATTTCTTAGAAAGCATAAAGATAAAGTCTTATTAGTTCAAATATATGTTGATGACATTATTTTTGGATCTACTGATGAAAAGTTATGCAAGAGATTCTCCAAGCTTATGCAGAGCAAGTTTGAAATGAGCATGATGGGTGAGCTGAATTTCTTCCTTGGACGACAAGTAAAGCAGACTGATGAAGGAATCTTCATAAACCAAGCCAAGTACATTAAAGACTTACTTAAGAAGTATGGCATGGAATCAGCTTCTCCCATGAAAACCCTAATTGCTCCTGCAACTAAACTTGACAAAGATAAAAAAGGTAAAAGTATTGATATAACTCAATACAAAGGTATGATAGGCTCTCTTTTATATCTAACCGCCAGTAGACCAGATATAATGTTTGGAACATGCATTTGTGCTAGATTTCAGGCTAATCCTAAAGAATCTCATCTAACTACTGTAAAGAGGATTTTCAAGTATCTCAAGGGTACACCTCACTTGGGGCTTTGGTATCCCAAGGAGTCCTCATTTGAACTAACAGGATACACAGATGCTGATTTTGCAGGATGGAAAATAGATAGAAAGAGTACTAGTGGCACCTGTCAATTGCTAGGAAACAGACTTATGTCCTGGTTTAGCAAGAAGCAAAATTCAGTATCTCACTTTAGCTGCGGCAGGTTTGAATACATTGATTTGGCAATTTGTTGTGCTCAGATCCTATGGATGAAAAATCAGCTAGCAGATTATAGGTTTGAATTCAAATCCATACATATTCACTGTGATAACACAAGTGCAATTGCAATAACTCATAATCCTGTCATGCATTCTAGGACTAAGCATATAGAAATAAGGTATCACTTCATTAGGGATCATGTGCAAAATGGAACTATATCTTTACAATATATCCTAACTGAAAACCAACTTGCTGATGTCTTTACAAAACCTCTAGATGAATCCAGATTTAACAAGTTAATAAGTGAGCTAGGCATGCTTAACTTACAACCATGAAAAATATGCTCTAGTTTATGCTAACTATACATATTTAAAGGCTATGTTCGAAATCATAGACATGATCAAAGGAAGTCCACGATCGTAGAGCTGAAGTGTCATAAAAGACAACGATCGCAGTGCAGACTCAACGATCGCGATGCAGACTCAACGATAGCAGAATTCCATCAACAAAACAAAGGAGCATCCTGTGATGACGAAAGTTCAACAAAACAAAGAAATCTCTCTGATAAGCGCCTCAGGGACAAACCTAACCCTTGACTCATTCAATGAGGTTGACCCCTCCTGAGTCAAAATTTCATCACAAGGACTCAGTCAGACATGACGATCACAGTTCAGACTTGACGATTGCAGCTCAGACACAATGACAGCTGAACAGACTCAACGATGGCTGAGCAGACTCGACGATTCCAAGGACCATCTCAATGATCGTAGTCCTTCTGAAGAATATATTAGCTCAGAAGGAGTTAAGGGCAATTCAGTACAATACTCCTCAGTCAGACTCATAAAGCCAAGCAGAATTCGACACCTGTACCACTAAGCGAAATGGAGAGAGGGAAGTTACAAGAACAAATTGAAATCGTCTTTTTGAAATCAGAAGTTCAAAAAGTTCATCTCTCTCATTCTCTCTCAAGCAAAAACCCTAAAGAAAGCTCAGACAGTCATACTCATTACAAAGAAATCAATGGCGGCTTCCAACGTCATCTCGGGCTACAGACTCTGCTTTGATGAGTTCAAAATAGCTGAACCCAAATTTCACAAAACTCTGTCATTATTAAAGAAGGTTGGTCTCGAAGAGGCTCTGGGTACAGACACATTGATCTACCCTAAGCTAGTGAAAGAATTCTATAGAAATGGTGTGTTTAAAAATGACGCCATCACTACGAAAGTCAAGGACGTGGAAATCAGTCTGAAGGCTGAAGACATCAACCTAGCCCTAGGTTTCAAATCTGAAGGGTATTCATTCATAGATGGCATAGACTTCCATGAGGGACTTAAAAGGATGAATCACAAGAAATCCCCCTCTGTCAAAGGATACAAGAAGAAGGAGTTTCCTCAGAGGTACGAATTTCTGGCTGACATTGTTGGAAAATGTATATGTTGCAAGAGTTCTGGTCACGATTCTGTAAATGAGGTGCAACTCAAGCTCATGACTGCCATATGTTATGGAATACAACTTAACTATGGAGCTTTATTGCTTGAATGGATTGGAAAGTGGATCACCAGCTCAAAGAAGACAAAGAGCTCTCAAAAGATGTTCTACGAGCGATTTATAAGCATTATCCTACAGTCTGCTCTATGTGACAAAATTGGGGATGATGAAGGAGAGTCCATCGATCCAAAAAGACGAATGACCCAGCAACTATTCGAGAACTTGAAAAGGAATCCAGCAGAAAATGTGCGTATGATATCTGAGTCCAGTGGTAGGACTGCTGATGCAAAGGAGTTAGGGATTCCAGGGAATATGTCAGTTGTCAGGGAGACTGAAGAAGAAGAAGAAGAAACTAACAAGGAAGAACCCACTGCCCTGGTCAGAAAAAGCAAGGGCAAGAGAAAGCTAAAGGCTCCAATGGCAGAAGAACCCCAGGGATTAACTACTAATAAACCTGTAGAGTCCTCTGACATTGAGACTCTAAGGATCCTAAGAAGAAAACAACAAGAAAGTGAAAGCGAAGAAGACAGAGCTACCATATCACAAATTGCTGCCAAGAAGAACAAAATCATCCACAAATCCAAGAGGCCATCTGCCTCTTCGATCGTAGAGCCTCTATCGATCGTAGAGACCAGACTGAACACCTCGAGCAAGGAAGGTGCTGCATCAGATGTTCTAGCTGATCAACAGGACAAAGCTAAAGCTCAAGAAAGTCCTGAGGCTGTGGCTCAGCCTAGAAAACCAAGACAAAAACTGGTTAAGAAGTATATCCTTGTCAATGAAGGAGTAATCAAAAAGGAAGACAAAGAGTTGGCTGCTGAACAGGAACTATCCAAAGAAAGACAAAAGGACAAAGCTCAAGCTGAGGGGGAGATGTCTGAAGCTCTCATCCTAGAAAATGCTCCAGCTGAGGGGGAGCTACTAATCCTGCAGGAGAATGATCATGTTGAGGGGGAGGCTCATGATATCCCCATGACAGAAGAAGAGATTCCTACAGAAAATGAGGGCGAACCAGAGCAGGAACAAAATTAAGCAATTGATATAGTGGACTCCTTGAACGAAGACAAAGAAGAGGACGAAGACGACGAGGTCGAGATCATAGATGTGGGCATTAATAGGTACAGAAAAGCTAACTATGAGCAATTGTTCTTCTATCTACCCATGATGCCTTTTCATCAAGCTCAAATTCTAAACTCCTGGAATCACATGTTTTGGAGCTTCAAAGAATATCCAGCCATCTCTGTGCTAGCTCATGGATTCCCAGGAAACTTCAACTTTGCCAAATAGCTGATCACAAATGGTCCCTCCTCAAGAATGGTGCATGAGGTATTAACTATCCCGATCTTATTCAGAGTTAATCATTATCCACTATCCTTCTACAGCCAATTTTATGAATTTCTAAGCTGGCTGGAAGTGGTCCTCAATGAACCAAGTCAATTCCCAGTTACAGAATCCCAAAATTCTGTAACTGATGAACCAAATATGCCCAACTTTATATTGCTCCCACCTCCCATCATCTCTACGATCACTGACTCTAGCCCCATTGTAGAGTCTCAAGCTCAAATTGTAGAGCCACCTACTCTAAATACTCAAACATAGGCCCCTCCATCCGACATTCCCTCCTCATCCACCAATGAATACTTCAACCCTGATCTTGCCCTTTACTCATTACAAGATCAATTCAAGAGAACACCCCCTCCTTCACAAATTCCCCAACTCAATGAACTTCTTTCAGAGCTGCCCACCAAAGCCGATTTATCAGCAATGTCCAAGAAAGTGATCAAGGAACTCGATGAGAGTCTTGAAAAACACACTGAAATCATTTAGATGAGATTATCAACAATGATCAATGCTGCAAATAGTCTCCAAGCTCCCTAAGCTCTACGCTCACTAAGAAACTTAAAGAGCTCATCAAGGAAATGATTCAGAGCATAAAGGACAGGGATGACATTCACTTTCTAGCAGCCAAAAGAGACAGAGATGATGTTCGTGTCTTACAGTCCACTCAGGAAGCTCAGAATAAACTCATGATGGAGAACTTCCTCAATCTGCAAACTGTCGTAAAAGAATTCTAACAATTTTACGTCAGCCAAGGACAGTAGACTGACAATATACTAGCCGTTCTTCAACAACGGGAAGCTCGATCTGATGCTCTAATCAAAGAAAATCGAGAAGACATTGCTCAAACTCATAGTCAACTCAACGAGATTGTCCAAGGAGTGACTCGCTTCTCAAAAGAAATTCGAACCCTTGATGCTGGCATAAAGGGGGAGAATAAAGGGAAAAGAGTTCAAGGCAAGGGCAGAGGTCAATCCCAAACTCAATCTTCAAGGAATCCTCCTGCAAGGCAATTCCACCAACAAACTCCACGATCCAGCCATCAAACCCAACGATCTGATCAGCGGGAAGTTTTAATGGCTCAACCATTAAGAAGTCAAAGGCCTTCTCCCAGCTCTCATAAGGTGACAACAACAGGTCTAAGAATGCCAATAGGAGATCCTGCATTCATGAACAGACATGATCATAGTGAAAGACTCAGTCAAAGCGAGCTGGAAGAAATAGCTCGAAGAGATGAAGCTAGCAGGAGAAGAAGAGCTGAGGAATATGCAAATCCTCCGAGAAGCAAAAGGTCGAAGAAATAGAGATAAGATGAAACTTAAATTCTTATTGATGTAAAGCTTATCTGTAATATCTATTCTTCAAACATCAATAAATTTATGCTTATTTTCTAGAAATTCCAGCTACTCACTGAAATATTAAGTCATGTTTACTTTCCTAAAAATGCATCTAGAACTTGATAATCATGACAACAAATCTCCTTGGTAATGTTAACATCAAATAGGGGGAGATTGTTGGAAGAATGCATATTTTGATTTGATGTTTAAAGTAAATGCCCATGATTATATGTAAAGTCCTTCAAGGAATATATGTACAAGGACTTAGTGATAGATCAAAATCGTTAGGTTGATCTTAGCTTTTAATGTTCATCATTCTATAAATGAATGTATAAATAAAGAGATCAAAGATGTTAGGTTGATCTATGACTTGAAAGGAATAGATAGGCCTTAAAAAGAATTGCAGTCTATCGAGCTGATCAACAGATTGCAGAAGCTAAGGCAGGATCGTAGAGCTTAGAAGATCGTAGTGTATCTACCTTGAAGGGCCTCTCCAAAAATCGTAGAGTGATCCAGACATTTGCCGAAGCTAACTCTGAGATCGTAGTGTGCTCTCGGAAAAGTAGAGTCTGTAAGACGAGCAAGTGAAGATTGTAGTGTGCAAATCCTTGACAGAGATTGTAGTGTTCTATTCAGACCAAGCACCAATGTGATAAGACACAACGATATGGATCGTAGAGTATCATCTGCCTTGTGTCAGAAGCATCGAGCCCTACTTTTGTTTGGAGACAAATTCTAACAAATGTGGAATGGTTTTGAAATGTTGAAGTCCTCACCAGTCCCAACGGTACAAAAGATATCCTTAGTATTCAACAAAAGGAACATATTCAAGAAGCTAAGGAAAGGACCATAGGACAGAGGAAAAACACCTTTTCAGGTGTTAGGTGAGAAAGCAGTCTGCTGTGTCAGTGGGCCAAAATGCAATTCAGAAGATGTGTAGAAAAGTCTCCATCAAAATTCAGAAATGTCAAACGCATTTAATGCTTCAACAAATGGCTTCAACGGATAGACTTCAAGGATCACATATATGCAGAACATATGCAGATGATAGATCTAAGTAAGCATTAAACAAAAACGCACAAGAACACTCAACGCTCAACTCCACGATCTGAGAAAAAGAGGAATCTTGCTCAGCTACTCAGTTCTTCCGAACAAGTGCTTAACTGCAACTGAGTAGCATTAATCACGAACTCAACAACTACCAATCAACTGAAGTAAGAGTTCTAAGTCAGAAGGACTTGAAGAGTTCTAAGTGAACTGTGAAGAACCAAGTCTGCTAGACTTGAAGAGTTCAAGAGTGAACTAAGAAGTGCCTCAGATCATTTGGTCAGAAGGAATCTGTGAGATTCGAGAAAGTGTAAAAGACATCCTTAGTGGATTTCCTACCGAGGAGTAGAAGAGTGGACTAGGAGTTTTAAGTGCTCTCTGAACCACTTAAAAACAATCGTGTCTATTTCATTCTTGCTATAAATCGCTATAATCTATAAGCGCCTCACCCTATTAACTCTATCTAAAAGGGAGTTCAAAGAAACCTTAATTCCGCTGTGTTTAAATCATTATCAAAACTGTCTTAGTAAAAAGAAAATTTTTAGCTATCTATTCAACCCCCCCCCCCCCCCCCTTCTAGATAACTATTGTGCCTTCGGGAACTAACACCATGCAGTCTTACAATATCATTTATATATATACGAGCAAGACGTTCAAGTAAATAAGTTTCTCGTATAAGTAAGAAATGAGCAGACTTGGTTAATCTATCAACAATTACCCAAATTGCATCTATTGTAAGACCCCAACTTTTTATGAATAAAGATTTAATTTATCTAATTATTATTTTTGAATAATAAGGTGTTGATTTGATATAATTCTTTAGTTATAGGTGAAATGTGTAAATTTTGCAAAGTAAACAAGTGGTCATAAAATATTCGTTTTGTCGGGAAATATTCGTTTTGGTTGGTATTCTTTTTGTCAGGAATATCTGTACGATGGCGCAATCATTGGTGGACCACATAACGGAATAACTGTCGGATATAGAAAGCGACAGAAATAACCTTTTTATAAAAATAACGATAAAATTTTTATCGTTAAACTTTTGAAATACCCGGTAATAAAAGTACAGTAATATGCGTGGTTACACAGTAGAACACGGTATTGCACAGTATCTCTTATTATTGATTCTTAAGTTAGAAGTCACTCAATAATTGATACAGTAAAATTACACAGTCTTTCATATTATTTGTGACAACCCGAGAATTTAGACAATTTATTAAATTCTTAAATGATGGATTTAAGGTCAAATAATAGACCTAGACAGAAAATAAGTATATGTGTTTGATGTTTTTGAGAAGGAATTTTGAGGATTTCAAAATTCTGTGAAGGATTTAGGTGAATTATTCAGGATCAAGTGTATATGTGTATATGTTCTGTGTATATGGTTGTATATGTGTTCAGTATGTGGTTGAGGGTCAAGGGTTGACCAGATAAATTTTATCAGTGTCAAACCCTAAGTATATATATTAGGAACGTCAACGTTCAGTTAGAAAACCCTAGCAATGTATAAGAAATCCTAGAAATCGGTTCTGAAACCCTAATTTCGATTCCGGGAATTCGAAACCCTAATCTGGGAACTTAAAGGACAATTATAATGCTTAAGTGCTATTAATTATAATATTAATTAGGGTAAAGCTTAATTAATTAGTAAACCCTAATTTCAAATTTTTAAACCCTAATTATTCCGTCAAAAACCCTAATGCTCAATTGTGGATTTAATTGCTAAATTGGCAATATTAATTAGGGAATAATAATCCTAATTAGCAAGATTGAATTTGATGATTAGAAAATCTTAGTATAATTAGAGAATTCTAATTATAATTTACAAATGTTAATTTTCTATTTCAAAAACCCTAATCTGGAAATCCTAGAAAGGTGAATTATGGAAAGTTTAGGTTTTTACCCTAAGGGTTTCATCAAATGACAATTCTAGAATTAAAATTGTATAGAAATGACTATTTTGCCCTTTTAGCAATTCTTTAATAAGTTGGTGAGTAGGTTTTGACATGAGGTGAGTTGTTCACCAAACCTAACCATAGACATGTGCAATATGTCAAATATCTCAACCAATTTACTAGACAAATACATTGTATCATACATTATATAAAATTAAGAGAGAGAGGAAAGTTCACTTTATCACTCATATTAGTCAACCTCTTGTCTCTCTAAATTTCGGGATTTAAGTGTAAGATGGAGTGAGGAGATGAAACAATATCAAACCCTAACTCTCCATGATCAGCAACAAAAGATCAGTTCTTGAATCAAAGATTAAAAGGTATAAAAACCCTAAATCTTGAATCCTTAGATTTGATATTAGATGTTATGATTTGTTGTTTAGAAGTGTGTTATAAGGTGTTAATTAGTGATCTGGGTTGTTAAATCCCAGATCCATAACATCAAAGTGCTCGAAATTTGAGTTTTTAGAAATCTGAAAATCTGGAAAAATGTGGCCTGACAGTCATATGTTAGAGGCCTTAGATCTGTGTGTGTTTGATGTTTGGTGTATTTTATGCTCTAGATCTATTCTTTGATGTTAGGGCTTTGATCTGAGACTTGAATAAAGCTCAGATCATATTTAGATTGCAAGATAGGATCGGTCAAAGTCCGTTAACCAAGCAAGAAATTTGAATCTGGGCAACCCAGAATTTTTCCCGGGTGGTCTGACAAGATTTTCAAAACCCCTAATCTTGCTGTATGTTTATGATTTGGCTAAGTTATTGTGTTTTTGTTGTAGCCTGACATGAAGACTACATGTTAAAGGCTTTAGATCACTCAGATCTTGCTCAGAATCAAACTTATTTGTGGTCAAACCACCGTTGACCAACTGACGGGATGAAGATTTATGGGAAACCCAGATCTTCAAGAACCGTATCCTGACCCCTAGTTTGTCCAGCCTTGATCTTTCACATGTGCTGTTTGTAGACTGATATACGGTCGTATACTTGTACTATGACATCGGGACTACATGTTGGAACCTTAATATCACACTAAGACAGCTGGGAACATATAAATTTAGAAGGATCAAAGTAAGAACCTCGAACTATTCTTCATTTCTGGAAAACCCAGAAATGAAGAACAGGTCTGACATCAAATTCAAAGGCCTTTATCTCACTGATTTGTTGTTGGATGGCCATGATATTGATTTATAATCATAGTATTACACTTAGACTACATGTTAGGTATCATTAGCTGCCCAGAAAACATAAGGATCATAGATTAATTTCTGGTCAAACCAAGCCCCTCGAACTCTAACATGGCTTTATGGGTTTACTGATGAATGCTCAAGAACACACTCAAGAACACCTATAGCGACGGTTTTGTCGCTATAGGTCCCCTTTAGCGACATTTAATTACTGAAAATTATTAATTAATTAAATAAATAGAAAAAAATAGTTTTTAATTATTAAAAATACATAAAAAATTAAAAAAATTATTTTAAAGCCTAAAAAATAGTTTTTAATTATTTTGAGTATATTTCAAAAATATTTAATATTTTTGGAATATAAAAGATATTTATTTATTTAATTATAATATTAAATAAATTATTTTAATTCATGAAAAATCATGAAAAATTATATTATGGTGTTAGAAAATATTTTAAGTTATTTTTAATAACTTTTGATATTTTGTGATGAAATTCATTAATAAATTAATATTAATGGTAATTAATTTATTTAATAAATATATTAAATAAATTATGGAAAAATAAAATTAATGATTTAAAAATTATATAAAATGATTTAAGTGTTAGAAAATATTTTTAAGTTATAAAATATAACTTTTGATATTTTGTCATGAAAATATTAATATTTTAATATTAAAAGCAATTATCGAGATAATGGATTTAGTTGTTTTAAAAATCATATAAATATGATTTTAAAGTATTAAAATACTTTGTGATATTATAATTATATTATAATATTATGTTATGCTCTTCATTAATATTTAATATTAAATAAATATTAATGATATTAGAATATTGTGGTATTTAAATTAGATAAATACGATATTAATGATTGGAAAATCATTTTGAATGATAATAATTATTTGAAAATTATTATGAGACTTGAAAAAATTATTTTGGTTAATAATATGATTATTTAAGATAATTGCTAAGTGTTTAGCCAGAGTTTAATTTAACTTAAACTCGATTTTTTTGTCCGACTAGACCGTCGGGATGTTAGAATTGTGTCGGGTTCAACTCAGACTAAAATAGTCCGACTTGATGTTAAGTTTTATGTGTTGTATAAACTAATAGGGTTATGTGTTATGTGTTTAGGTTATTCTACGTATATATATATATATATATATATATATATATATATATATATATATATATATATATATATATATATATATATATAATAGTATTATATTGTGATGATATTATTCTAATATTGGAGATCTATATTACTAATATTAGGTCTTCGGATAAAGCGTTATAAATTGCGAAAGCGAAGAATCAACTAAATGTATAAGTTTTACTTAACTCTACTAAGAGTTGTTTCATTCGAATATGCTTATGGTTAATCATTGCTGATTACCATGTAGAATTGTATTATGTACATATTGCATGTATATGTCAGGTATGAAAGGCTGATCACCTTCATTACCGTTTGGTCCAGATATATTTGTTCATGTTTAATACTTGTTCAGTCAAAAGTTTGTTCGTGCTAGTTCTCAACTATATTAATGAATTATAGCCAGCTTATTATTCAGACTCTTTCAATCATGATATATCCTTAAATAAAATTTAAACTTGCTGGTCAACTTTCATGCTCACCCTTGCTATATCAAGATAAAACATTGCAGATAAAGTCGAATGCGTTGGATACAAGGAAAGGTTAAAGACAGTTCCAGCTTAAAGTTAATGTGTGCGATTAGATTTGTGATAATAATGTTTTATGTTAGATAGTTTATGATTGTGTATATGTTAAGGTTACTCGACCTTGGGGAAATAGTGTTTAAAGTGTATTGTATAAACAATTTATGTTTATATCTTCCGCAATAGTTGTAGAATGATTGTACCAGATCCGTGGTGATTTAGGACCCAGATTTGGGGCTCTCACAGTTGGTATCAAAGCTGTTGGTTATGAAGCTTAGGTAGGAATACCTGAGACCAATAACCGTAGTGATTAGGATAAGATCTAACTCACATAGAGTTAGTTGGTCGGTAAGATTCAAAGACGAATCTCGGCGAGTTGTTAAGATACAGAGTTCCCTAACTCTGATAATAAGGTTGAATAGTAGTGGTGAATAGATAGAGTCTAAAAGACTAAAAGTACAGTGATAGGAGAATGTAAAACAAAACGATCATAGTATAGAAATGAATCGTAATATATACGATGAGATCACCCCGTGATCTGATAAGGTGATAGTAAGGAAAAGAATCAATCTAATGATTTGAAAGTTTACAGCAATATTGATGTGTGAATTAGTACAGATTCAAGAAAGGATTATGAATACTGATTAAATAAAATTCGTATTGAGAAGGGAGTTAGTATTAGGTGGGGATTTCAATTGAGGACTCATGTCGGCAGCTGAGTTGTATGATTCCTTGTATAGGCAGGGAATTGTACGTGGTGTAACAACTACTTAGTTTCTGACACTGATAATCATTGAAATGTTTATGTCGCGCTATTTGTTATATGCCTGTTAAGAGGGTGATTCCTTTCTCGTGTGTATAATAGATAGATAGGTCATATGTAGAGGATATAAGGTTGAGTACGAGTTCTTAAAACTCATACTTATCTGACATTCTTGACTCATAGTTATATGAAATGTTTATGAACCCCTCAGCGAATAGAAGCCAAAGGTCTGACTAGGGTAAGTTCTTAAACTCATATGATTGTGGTAAGTTTATGAACTCATAAGTGTGGTTTGACAAATTGGGTATAGTTGTGTGTGAATGGAGTATTGAGGATAATAGGAATAGATAGATTTTTAAGCAAATGATTATTAGTGGAGACATAAGTTTTCCAAAACTCCTAGCTATGCTAGACTTTGAAATTTTGACATCAAGCTAAATACGCACTATGTGCTTTTAAAAAAAATGTAGACTCGTAACAATTTTTGAAACGGTTTAAAGTACAGTCTATGCTACTTATTTCAGCTAGACGTAAAATGATTTGAAATATCAAAATATATTTTATTTATCACTTATGTACCATGTAACCTGGTGCAAAGATGATAAAAAGGTGATGGAGTTGTAAATACAAGAATACTGTGAGACCCCAAATTTTATGAATAAAGATTTAAATTTCTCAAAATATTTTTTTTAAATATTATGGTGTGGATTTGATATAATGTTATAGTTGTGGGTAATATTTATAAATTTTGCAAAGTAAGCAAGTGGTTATATAATATTCGATTGGTTGGGGAATATTCTTTTTATCGAGGAATATCAGTACGACGGCACAATCATTGGTGGACCCCACAACGGAAGTATTGTCATAGTTAGAAAACGACAGAATTATCTTTTTATAAAAAGAACGGCGAAAGTGTTACCGTTAAAACTGTTGAACTACCCGGTAGTAAAAGTACAGTAATACACGTGATTGCATAGTAGCACACGATATTGATTATTGATGCTTACGTGAGAAGTCACTCAATTATTGCTACAGTAATTGTTGTATCATATCTCTCATATTATTGATTCGATTATTGTCACAATATCATCTGTATAATATGATATATTATTAAATCAATAATTGAGACGACAAAGTTATTCATATTATTAAATTGCAATATTTACAATGTCAAGAAGTTCTGTCAAGGAGAGGTTTGGTCATCTAATTGCCCGCCAATAAAGAGAAATCCTTATCGAAAAGCCCCCTCTTTCCTGGGAACGACCTGGTTATTAAATATTGTGAGTTATAATATTAATGATGAATAAGTTCGTGTTGATTAAAGATGAAATTAATAGTTCCATTGTGTTGGAATTATTAGTGTTAGTGAAAATCGACATTTATTTCGATAATAATTGATGTCTGGAAGTTATCGGGTAATTAATCAGATAAATGAGCAATTAATTGCTACTAATTCACATGCTTATATAACTATTTGCTCACATGTGTGTATTATTGAATCACATTCTTATACTATTAGGGGAGTTGGTGCAAGATTGATAATACTTGCATGACTAAGTTAAAAATGGAGGTATAAATGGAGGTACTATACTATAATTTGTATTTTCACATGATTATAACTATTAATTCACATGATTGAACTATTGATTCACATTATTTACTATTAGGGGAGGTGGTGCAAGTTTGATGATACTTGCAGGACTAAATTAAAAATGAAAGAAAAGTCGGAGGTATTGTACTGTAATATTTTGAGCCGCAAAACATGCAATTATCGAAACTATATTTTCCTATAAATTGAAGCTCATTCTTCCTTCATTTCTCACCAATTCACTAAAGCTTTAGAGCAATTATTATAGAGAAAAATTATAGAGAGAAAGAAGAAGAGAAGTCTGCTACCTCTCTACTCTAGTATCCAGATTCTTTCTAAGGTAAGGGGTATTATTTCTTTCATATTCATGAAGAGAGCTTCTGTTATTCCATTCTTTATTATTATATTGGAATAACCTATCTATGCGAAGTACCACATACATGGTGAAATTCTTCTGTTATTTCATTATTTATTATTCTGTTGGAATATCCTGTCTGTGCGGATTAAGCTAGACCTGGTTCCATTCTTTATTATTCTATTGGAATAACCTATATCGTGCTTGGTCTATCGCATGCATTGTGAATTCTTTGTTATTCCATTCTTTATTATTCTGTTGGAATATCTTGTCTGTGCGGTTTACGTATGACCTGGTTCCATTCTTTATTATTACATTGGAATATCACATGCATTGCGGTTACTTGCATGACTGGTTCCATTCTTTATTATTTTGTTGAGAATAATATGTCTGTGCGGTATATCGCATGCATGGTGAATTCTTCTATTATTCCATTCTTTATTACTCTGTTGGAATAACCTGTCTATGTGGATTACCGCATGCATGGTGAATGATCCTTTGTATTCAAATGAATAGTATTTTCATTCAAAATGGGTTTCTGCCAGGGGTCGTTTCGTAATTTTTCTGACCCTCAAAAATTCTGGAAAAATATGAAATGATAATTTGATGAGTTTTCTAGATTGTGTCCAAAAATGGCGATTTTTGGATGTATAAATTAAGAGTTATGGATTTTATGGGAAAAGACTATTTTAAAAGTAAACCCTTATAACTCTTTGTGGTTAACTCCAAAATTGGTGAACTTTTTATTAGAAGTACATGTATATAACAGGAGTATACCCTGTAAATTTCGGAATTTTTGGACAAAAGTACAATTTATGATAAATGCCTAAATATTCGGCAGTTTTGGCCATATGAAAAATAGTAAATGAATTTTAAAAATTCCGAGAAAAATATATGTTCAATATGGGACTATATTCTGCTAAATCCCAGAATAGAAATATTTTTAGGACTGATTTGGTATTTTTCATGAAAATGAACTAGTTATGAGTAAATGAATTAAATATGTTATGTGAAGTAACAAAATTGGAAAATAGGATTTTATGGCTTGGGAATCTTATATAGGGTATATGCAGATTTTTGATGAGGGATTTGATCATTGGTGATGAAATCTTATGAGTGTGGCATTTTTGAATGATTAAATGCATTATTTGGTAAAGTGTAAATAATTGAAATAAATTGTTTATAAGTTTATGAAGTGATTAAAATATTGTTATAATATTAATAATATTAGATGATGAGTTTATTAAGTGATTGATAATATTTTGATAAATTTAAAGTCTTTAATATTTATCCTTTTTTCGTTTGATTAATGCTTATAACATTGTCATCATCCTCGTGCTTATATTGTGATGAAAGTCCTCTTTGACTTACGTGCATAGATGGACTTGGTATAATTATGACCAGGGATTATTCTGTATAATCATAACCGTAATGTAACGAATGATGTGGTAAAAGTCCTCATTGGCCTGTAGTGCATTGATGGATAATTTTTGGTATGATTATGACCAGGGATTATTCGGTATAGTCATGACCATTTATGATTTAATGAATATCCTTGGCCCGTAGTGCATGGATGATTCGATGATGTGGTTTATTTATTGTCGAGTCTCGTGATAAAAATTGATGAAAACATTTTAAAACATAGAAGATAGTAGATATCATGCTCTACTTGACTCTTCTAATGGATTGCTTATTCACTGCAGATTAAACTTGATGTCTATTGTATTTTATCGGTTTAACATTGTTGAAAACTAATGATAATTTATTCTGCATTATCTTAGTCATAATATTTCTTACTGGGCTAGTTGAGCTCACCCTTTCTTTCAATGTTCTCTTCAGAAAATTAGAATGTAGCCGGGACTAATCATGGAATAGAGTGACGGTCCAGATGATAGCATTAGTAGTCCTCACTATTCTATTAAATAGTGTGACAATAAATGTAATGAGGACTCCATTGAGTGTGGATATTGTCTAGATGACAATATTCTTATTAAAACTCTTAGATTATGCTTTGTCGTATTTTACACGAATGTTGTATAATTAAGTTGTATTTGAATTTTGTACCATGTATTTGGCGACTCAAGATGGGTGATGTATACCTATTTTGGGGGCGTCACAAATACTTAGTGTGAATTTGATCTAAAATCGTTATTCCACTATTGTATGATGTGTTATGACAAAGTCATACGATGACGGCATCCTCAAACGAACTGTTAATACAGTACGGCATCATGACGTCATTCTCGAAAATATTTTCAAAAATTTAATTTTCCAACAGGGTTTGGCTACACCTAAATAATTCTATTGAATTGAATTATTGATATGAGTCTATACTATTCGATTCAGCTAGACTAATGTTTATGAAAACTCTAAGTGTTCATTGAGAAAAATTTCCCGAACCAAATTGTTTTGGTACGGAATTCTATGATAAGACTGAGGTAAGAATTTTGTGCATATGGCAATGGCGAGAAACAGATCAACCCAAAGACTTTGGGTCATAAAAAGGGCGTAAGCAGGTGATCACCCACTATGTTCATAAGACCAGTGCGGTTTGCGGATGAATTTCCATAAAACCTTTGCGAAAATGACAAACAGATAGTCTATATAACTCCTCAGCAAAATTTGAAAATTTTTACTCTTGTGAGTGGTGATTGGGTATAATGTGATGATGTGTGAATGGTATAAGCAGTACGGTGTAAGGTGTAATGTGAATTTCGGGGACAAAATTCTTAAAAGAATGGGTGAATGTGACAACCCAAGAATTTAGACAATTTATTAAATTCTTAAAGGATGGATTTAAGGTCAAATAATAGACGTAGACAGAAAATAAGTATATGCGTTTGATGTTTTTGGGAAGGAATTTTGAGGATTTCAAAATTCTGTGAAGGATTTAGGTGAATTATTCAGGATTAAGTGTATATGTGTATATGTTCTGTGTATATGGTTGTATAAGTGTTCAGTATGTGGTTAAGGGTCAAGGGTTGACCAGATAAATTTTATCAGTGTGAAACCCTAAGTATATATTAAGAACGTCAACGTTCAGTTAGAAAACGCTAGCAATGTATAAGAAACCCTAGAAATTGGTTCTAAAACCCTAATTTTGGTTCCAGGAATTCAAAAACCTAATTCAGAAATTGAAACCCTAATCTGGGAACTTAAAGGATAATTATAATGCTTAAGTGCTATTAATTATAATATTAATTAGGGTAAAGCTTAATTAATTAGCAAACCCTAATTATTCCGTCAGAAACCCTAATGCTCAATTGTGGATTTAATTGCTAAATTAGCAATATTAATTAGGAAATAATAATCCTAATTAGCAAGATTGAATTTGATGATTAGAAAATCTTAGTATAATTAGAGAATTCTAATTATAATTTACAAATGTTAATTTTCTATTTCAAAAACCCTAATCTGGAAATCTAAAAAAGGTGAATTATGGAAAGCTTAGGTTTTAACCCTAAGGGTCAAACCCTAAGGGGTAAACCCTAAGGGTTTCATCAAATGACAATTCTAGAATTAAAATGGTATAGAAATGACTATTTTGCCCTTTTAGCAATTCTTTAATAAGTTGGTGAGTAGGTTTTGACATTAGGTGAGTTGTTCACCAAACCTAACCATAGCCATGTGCAATATGTCAAATATCTCAGCCAATTTATTAGACAACATACATTGTATCATACATTATATAAAATTAAGAGAGAAAGGAAAGTTCACTTTATCACTCATATTATCCAACCTCTTGTCTCTCTAAAACTCGGGATTTAAGTGTGAGATGGAGTGAGGAAATGAAACAATATCAAACCCTAACTCTCCATGATCAGAAACAAAGGATCAGTTCTTGAATCAAAGCCTAAAAGGTATAAAAACCCTAATTCTTGAAATCCTTAGATTTGATGTTAGATGTTATAATTTGTTGTTTAGAAGTGTGTTATAAGGTGTTAATTAGTGATCTGGGTTGTTAAATCCTAGATCCATAACATCAAAGTGCTCGAAATTTGAGTTTTTAGAAATCTGGAAATCTGGA
The DNA here is from genome assembly GCA_020205605.1 of Panax ginseng. Classification (NCBI taxonomy): domain Eukaryota; kingdom Viridiplantae; phylum Streptophyta; class Magnoliopsida; order Apiales; family Araliaceae; genus Panax; species Panax ginseng. Next base: position 76,930,039 of record CM035133.1, on the reverse strand, counting down.
AAAATGTGGCCTGAGTCAGAGGCCTTAGATCAGTGTGTGTTTGATGTTTGGAGTATTTTATGCTCTAGATCTATTCTTTGATGTTAGGGCTTTGATCTTAGACTTGAATCAATCTCAGATCATATTTAGATTGCAAGATAGGATCGGTCAAAGTCCATTGACCAAGCACGAAATTTGAATCTGGGCAACCCAGAATTTTTCCCAAGTGGTCTGACAAGATTTTCAAAGCCCCTGATCTTGCTGTATGTTTATGTTTTGGCTAAGTTATTGTGTTTTTGTTGTAGCCTGACAGGAAGACTACATGGTAAAGGCTTTAGATCACTCAGATCTTGCTCAGAATCTAACTTATTTGTGGTCAAACCACCAACTGACCGGATGAAGATTTATGGGAAACTCAGATCTTCAAGAACCGTGTCCTGACCCCTAGTTTGACCAGTCTTGATCTTGCACATGTGTTGTTTGTAGATTGATATAAGGTCGTATACTTGTACTATGACATCGGGACTACATGTTGGAACCTTAATATCACACTAAGACAGCTGGGAACATATAAATTTAAAAGGAGCAAAGTAAGAACCTCGAACTGTTCTTCATTTTTGAAAAACCCAGAAAAGAATAACAGGTCTGACATCAAATTCGAAGGCCTTTATCTCACTGATTTGTTGTTGGATGGCCATAATATTGATTTATAATCATAGTATTACACTTAGACTACATGTTAGGTATCATTAGCTGCCCAGAAAACATAAGGATCGTAGATTAATTTCTGGTCAAACCAAGCCCCTCGAACTCTGACATGGTTTTCTGGGTTTACTGATGAATGTTCAAGAACACCTATAGCGACGGTTTTGTCGCTATAGGGCCCCTTTAACGACATTTAATTACTGGAAATTATTAATTAATTAAATAAATTGAAAAATATGGTTTTAAATTATTAAAAATACATAATAAAATATTAAAAAATATTTTAAAGCCTGAAAAATAGTTTTTAATTATTTTGAGTATATTTCAAAAATATTTAATATTTTTGGAATATAAAGATATTTATTTGTTTAATATTATATTAAATAAATTATTTTAATTCATGAAAAATTATATTATGGTGTTAAAAATATTTTAAGTTATTTTAATAACTTTTGATATTTTGTGATGAAATTCATTAATAAATTAATATTAATGGTAATTAATTATTTATTTTCATGACAAAATATTTTTAAGTTATAAAATATAAATTTTGATATTTTGTCATGAAAATATTAATATTTTAATATTAAAAGCAATTATCGGATAATGGATTTATTACATTTAAAATCATATAAATATGATTTTAAAGTATTAAAATACTTTGTGATATTATAATTATATTATAATATTATGTTATGCTTTTCATTAATATTTAATATTAAATAAATATTAATGATATTAGAATATTATGGTATTTAAATTAGATAAATACGATATTAATGATTGCAAAATCATTTTGAATGATAATAATTATTTGAAAATTATTATGAGACTTGGAAAAATTATTTTAGTTAATAATATAATTATTTAAGATAATTGTTTAAGTGTTTAGCCTGAGTTTAATTGAACTTAAACTCGATTTTTTTGTCCGACTAGACCGTCGGGATGTTGGAATTGTGTCGGGTTCAACTCAGACTTAAATAGTCTGACTTGATGTTAAGTTTTATGTGTTGTATAGACTGATAGGGTTATGTGTTATGTGTTTAGGTTATTCTATGTATATATATATATATATATATATATATATATATATATAATAGTATTACATTGTGATGATATTATGCTAATATTAGAGATCTATATTACTAATATTAGGTCTTCGGATAAAGAGTTATAAATTACGTAGCAGTAATCAACGAAACAGACAAGTTTTACTTAACTTTACTAAGAGTTGTTTCATTCGGATATGCTTATGGTTAATCATTGTTGATTGCCATGTAGAATTGTACTCTGTACATATTGCATGTATAAGTCAGGTATGAAAGGCTGATCACCTTCATTACTGTTTGTCCCGATAAATTTGTTCATGTTTAATACTTGTTCCGTCAAAAGTTTGGTTCGTGCTAGTTCTCAACTATATTGATGAATTATAGCCAGCTTATTATTCAGACTCTTTCAATCATGATATATCCTTAAATAAAATTTAAACTTGCTGGGCAACTTTCATGCTCACCTTTGCTATATCATGATAAAACATTGCAGATAAATTTGAATGCGTTGGATACAAGGAAAGGTTAAAGACAGTTCCAGCTTAAAGTTAATGTGCACGAATAGATTTGTAATAGTGTTGTATGATAATAATGTTTTATGTTAGATTGTTTATAAATTGTTTATATGTTAAGGTTACTCAACCTTGGGGAAATAGTGTGTAAAGTGTATTGTATAAACAATTTACGTTTATATCTTCCGCAATAGTTGTAGAATGATTGTACCAGATCCGTGGTGATTTAGGACCCGAATTTGGGGCTCTCACATTATTGATGCAATAATTACTACAATGATAATTGAATAGTATTTTACATTATTGATTCAATAATTGTCACGACATAGTAACTCATATTATTGAATTAATATTATTGGATAGTATTATTGATAATGCCTAGAAAGTTCTATCGAGGAACGGTTATTTAATTGCGCGCCAATAAGAAGAAATTCTTATAGGAAAGCCCCCTCTTTCCTGGGAACGATCTAGTTATTAGTATTGTTAATCTATAATATTAATTAGAAATAATTATTGAAGAATTGTAAATAATGGATGAATATGATAAGTAAAGATTTCTTTAAATTTTGATATAAATTGAGGAATTTTAGAATGAGACAATTGTCGAAAGTTGATATTTTTTTTAATGAAATCATAATTATCTTCTCTGATAATATATTTATATATTATTATAATATTACATTATAATAGTATAATATGATAATATAATAGTATAATTTTTTATAATTTAAATAGTAATATTATTGTATTTTTGCTCATGTGAATTAAATGGAGTGAAGATGATCAAACTGAATTTGAATTCTTTTATTTTCAAAAACATGTGTTAAATGGTGGAGTCAGCAAATTGGCTTTAAAAAACTTGGTTTCAAAATGGGTGTGCTATTAATTCATCTGTAGGTGAAATTGGTCAGAGGTGGTGTGCTACCACTTTTCTATAAATAGGCTGCTTAGTTAAACAATGAAACTCACACCAGAATCAGAAAATTCTCTCTCTATAATATTGAGTGTATTTCTTGTGAGTATAAGGATACTTTGAGTGTAACTTTTTGTGCAAGATTTTCTCAGAATAATATCTAATATTCCAGTCAAATTCAGTTTCTACTAAGGTAAAGGATATTATTATTTTTTTCGTAAAGGAGGTTATTTTCTTTCAATACTCGTAAATGATATTATTTCCTTCCATATTCGTAAGGGATATCATTTTCTTTCATACTCCATATTACATAAGCAATATTATTTCATCTCATATTCCTAAATTTAAACTTACTATGGTAAGTATTGCTTCCATAATTCCTAAAATGATTAGAAATTTCGCTTCATCTAATATCATTTCACTGGAATATTGGTCTGAACTTTCTTATTAAATTTGAAACTTTTCATGTTTGGGTACTGTTCATGGGCACTGTTCATACGGTACTGTTCATACATACGATATTGTTCGTATATATGGTACTATACACAAGTACTGTTCACAAAAAGAAATATTTTTTTTTTTTACCAAGTTATTTGTTGTGGCCCTTATTCTTGAAATTGAATCCATGTTATGGTCTCACTTGATTCATTCTTATTATCATTATCATAATTCTTAGACTTAAATTATGTTGAAAGATATCTTTGGCCCGTAGTGCAAAGATGAGCCGTTGGTTGATATCTTTGGCTCGTAGTGCAAAGATGAACATGTGTTTGGCATGATCATGACCACTGGTGATACAAACGATTATCTTTGGCCCGTAGTGCATAGATAATTCATTGATTGGAAATAATTATTGATTGATGTTACAGGGATAAAATATTGATGATGGACTTTTAAATCATGGAAGATAGTAGACATCATGATCTACTTGACTCTTCTAATGGATTGTTGTTTCCGCTGCAGTTGTTAATCAAAAACTTGTTTTCTGTTGTATTTTATCAGATTTTTCCCTATTGAGGACTAAGGATAATTTATTATGCATTATCTTAGTTATAATATTCTTTACTGGGCTAGTTGAGCTCATTCTTTTCCTTTTTGTTCCATTTTTCTTCTCAGGAGGCGAGAATATAGAGAGGACTAGTCGGGTGTAGAGTGATGGTTCAAGACAGTTATTATAGCAGTCCTCACTATTTTGTAAAATAGTGTATCAATAATTATAATGAAGACTTTATTTGATTTTGGATATTGTCTACAAGACAATATTGTATTAAAACTCACAGCATGTGTTGTCGTATTTTGCACGATAGTTGTATTATTGAAGTTTGTATTTGGTTTTCTGTACCATGTATTTGGCGATTCAGAATAGGTTGTGTGGACCTATTTTGGGGGCGTCACAATTGGTATCAGAGCTTAGGAATATGATCTCTAGTGGAGATCTGGGATTAGAACTAGGAGGGGAGAGACGAGTAAATCCTTCGCTAGTGTGTCCTACCTAAGCTTATTTGTTTGGTCGGTCAGAATATAGGGATATTATGTGGCATGTCAATTTCTTTAATTAACATTTATTTTGTGGCAGTATTTGAGAATGGCATCTGAAAATTTTGAGATGAGCAATGAAGTACATGAGACCGTTGAGACACCGGCAATTAACAACCATAATAATGTGCATCAGGAAGGCAATAATCCTCTTGTAAACAACAACACCAACCAAATGATGAATGATGGGATGTTTAGGAGCTTTCTACAATTCATGCAAAACCAGACGAGAGAGACTCTTGTTCAAAATGTAGGTGGAAACAATGGTAACTCACGGCTTACCACTGCCAAGCAATTCAAGGAGTTGGGACTGCCGGAGTTTTTGGTAAAGCCTAAGCCACTTAAGGTAGAGACATGGATTAAGCAGATTAACAAGATATTTGATGTCTTGGGATGCACTGAAGATCAGAAGGTTCCCTTTGCCACCTTCATGTTGCGCGAAGAAGCAGATTACTGGTGGGAATCTGTAAAACGTACCCATCCGTCCGCACTTAAGATGTCTTGGAAGAGGTTCTAAGAATTATTCAACAACAAGTACTTTTCAGAAAGTCTTCGTCACATGAAGGAGGTAGAATTTATCAAACTAGAAAGCGAGAACAATATAAGCGTATCGCATGTCTGAGGCAAAGTTTATGAGTTATCCGGTTTGCATCCCATTTGGTAGACAACGGGGAGCGAATGACGCAAATGTTTCTAAGAGGTTTGAAACCCAAAATTCGTCAACATCTTATCTCTTATAAACTTTGCTTGTATTCAGATGTAGTGAATAGGGCTCACATATTGGAGCTGGATTATGAGTTAGCTCAACCAAAAGACAGCAACTGGCAGCACGATAATAGTCATACAAGTGGCAACAATCATCGAAGCAGTGATAACCAACGTGCTAGAAATGGTAACCACTTCGGTGGTAATCATGGCCAAGATAGTAGGAGAGGTGAGTCAAGTGAAAATTTCAAAAAGAGAAGATTCAACAATGATGGGAAGACGTTGGCAGCAGCACCAGCACCAGCAACAAATTCTAGGGGAGGAGAACGACCGCTAGTTAGATGATACAGATGCAGAGAGGAGGGCCACATAAGTCCAAACTGTTCACAGCCTTCCAATGTGTGTTTCAGTTATGGAAAAGGCGTCATATCTCTTGGATTTTGTCCGTAGGCGAAGTCAAGTCAACCAAATTGGGACGGTGGTACCAAAGGCGACTACGGATAAAAAAAAGTCGGTGGTTCAAGGGAGAGCGTTTGTCGTAACGTCCCAAAAGGCGAAGAACCCGAAGTTATCACGGGAAAGCTAATTATAAACTCTTATGAGGTATATACCTTATTAAATACCGGTTCTGCCCATTCTTTTATTTCTCCTACTTGTGCTCAACGTTTGAACTTGACCCCTGAGAAATTAGACTTTGACTTATCAGTTGAAACTCCGTTAGGAGAAACTTTCATTACATCCACGGTTTATAAATCTTGCTTGATTCAAGTTGGGACCATCACATTACCTGTTAATCTTATCTCTTTGAAATAACTTGCATTTGATGTGATTTTAGGGATTGATTGGTTAACTACTCATCATGCTAAAATTGATTATTTTTGTAAGCTCGTTAGTTTTCATATTCCTAACCACCCTGTTATGTGAATTCAAGCAACCAAACCACTAAAGTCAATCACTGTCATATCAAGCCATAAAGCCATTCGTTTATTGAAAAATGGATGTCAAGCTTTCTTAGCTCATGTCATGGATTTAAATAAAAATATGTCAGATTTGAATAATATTTCTGTGGTTAATGAATTTCCTGACGTATTTCCTGAAGAACTTCTTGGCCTACCCCCAGAGCGTGATATCGAATTTTGTACTGACCTTAAACCTGGTACAAAACCCATTTCTAAAACCCCATATCTAATGGCTCCTATTAAACTTCAGGAGTTAAAAACCTAACTACAGGAAATGTTAGATATTGGTTTCATTCGTCCTAGTACATCTCCTTAGGGTGCTCCTGTTTTATTCTAAAAGAAGAAAGATGGGAGTATCCGACTTTGCATTGACTATCGGGAGTTGAACCATGTCACCATCAAAAATAGGTCCTCGTTACCTCGCATTGATGACCTGTTTGACCAATTGCAAGGGGCTAAATTCTTTTCAAAGATCGATCTTCGTTCCAGATATCATCAGTTAAAGATTAAAACTGATCACATTCCAAAGACTGCTTTCAGGACTCGGTACGGGTATTATGAATTCCTAGTCATGTCTTTTAGATTGACTAATGCTCTTGCAGCCTTCATGGATCTGATGAACCTAGTATTCAAGGAATATTTGGATCATTTTGTGGTTCTTTATTGATGGCATTCTCATATATTCCAAAAGTTGTAAAGATCATGAGCAACACTTGAGGCTGATACACCAAAAGTTTAGTGAAAACAGGTTATATGCCAAGTTGAAGAAATGCGAGTTCTTGATTGAGGAAGTAGCATTCCTTGGGCACATGGTATCGAAGTTTGGAATATCAGTTGACCCGACAAAGATTGAAGCAACACAAAATTAGGAGCAACCTAAGTCAGTAACCAAAGTACGTAGCTTTCTGGGCTTAGCTGGTTATTATCGAAGATTCGTGGAAGGATTTTCTCGAATCTCTACTCTATTAACTCAGCTGACTCAAAAACATACAAAATTCGAATGGAGCGAGGAATGTGAGAACAGCTTCCCAGAACTAAAGAGGAGACTCATTTCGGCACCTGTTCTGACAATACCATCAGGTTCAGAGGGATTTGTCATCTACAGCGATGCTTTAGGCAAAGGTTTAGGATGTATTCTCATGCAATATGGGAAAGTCATAGCCTATGCCTTGAGATAACTCAAAGAATATGAGAGGAATTATCCTACTCATGATCTAGAGTTGGCAGCAATTATTTTTGCGTTAAAGATCTAGAGGCACTACCTGTATGGGGATAAAGTTGAGATCTATACAGATCATAAAAGCCTCAAAAATTTCTTCACCCAAAAGTAACTCAACATGTGGCAACGACGTTGGCTTGAGCTGTTAAAAGATTACGACCATACCATTCAATACCATCTTGGAAAAGCAAACGTGGTAGCTGACGCATTGAGTAGAAGATCATATGCGGGTACGAGTGCGATGTTGTTAACACAAAGGCCCATTTTGTATGTCTTATAAAGGATGGAGATAGAGTTAAAGACTCTAGGGACCCACATGATGATGGTAAATATACGAGTAGAATTGACTTTAATCGATAAAGTTAAAGTTGCTCAAGCTGCTCAAGCTACAGACCCGGAGCTGATGCGTATGAAGATGAAGGTATAAGAAGGTGTTATTCCAGAAGCAAGAATAGACGAAGAAGGAATACTTCGAGTCAACTCCAGACTTTGTGTTCCTAATGACTTTGAATTGTAGTATAAAATCCTTATGGAAGCACACAACACACCATTTGCAATCCATCCTGGAAGTACCAAAATATATCATGATCTTTGACATACATTTTGGTGAAGCAATATGAAGAGAGAGATCGCAGAGTTTATTTCAAGGTGTTTAACTTATCAACGTGTCAAGGAGGAGCATCAAGTACTAAATGTTCCATTGCTACCACTCAAAATTCTAGAATGGAAGTGGGAGCACATCAGCATGGACTTCGTTATCGGTCTTCCCAAGGTTTCTCAAGGCAGAGATGCAATTTGGGTCATTATCGATAGATTAACCAAGTCTGCTCATTTCTTGCCTATAAGAGAAACTTATTCACTTGAATGTCTTGCTCGTATGTACATAAATGAGATTGTGAGATTGCATGGTATGCCAGTATCCATAGTTTCTGATCTAGACCCAAGATTCACTTCACGATTTTGGGTTAGCTTATAGAAAGTTATGGGCACTGATCTACGATTCAGTTCTACATATCATCCTCAGACAGAAGGGAAATCGAAGAGGACTATTCAAACTCTTGAAGACCTATTAAGACTTTGTGTCCTAGACTTCAAAGGAAGTTGGGACAAGTACTTGCCATTGGTGGAATTCTCCTACAACAATAGTTATCGAGCAAGCATAGGCATGGCTCCATTTGAGGCGTTTTATAGATGAAAGTGTCGTTCTCCAGTATGCTAGGACGAGGTGGGTGAACCAACGTTGTTGGGACCAAAAATTATACGCATGACGACTAAGGGTGTAAACGAGTCGAACCAGAGCGAACAGAGAGCTACTCGCATTCGACTCGAAATGATAAATTTGTACTCGAATTTGGCTCGAATTTGAATTATATTTGAAAAATCCTACTCAGATTCGACTCGACTCGAATATTTATTACTCGAATTCAATCCGACTCGACTCGAATATTTATTCAAACTAGTCGCGAGCTTCAAATTCAAGCTCGAATTCGAGTCTCCACATAATAACTAGTTTTATAATAAATATAATTATAAATTGAACTTGTTATTTTACTTAGAAATAAGAAAATATATTTATTATTACACTTTACAAATATAAAATCACAATTAAAATTAAAAACAAAATAAAATAATAATTAATTATCCTAATTTGATTTGAATTTGTATATATTATAAGAGAATGTATCGAACATCAAATCGAATATGTATTAACCTATTATGTATCGAATCACAATCAAGAATTCGAGTAGTTTGAATCTTAAACGAGTCGAGTATAACCTTGCTCAGATTCTACTCATATTTTTATTCGAACTATTTTTAATGCTCAGATTTGGATTATATTATTAACGAATTCGAGTCTCGCTCGTATTTTTTTGAGTTGAGCTCGAATCAAGCCCGAACTATTTGACTCGTTTACGGTATTAATGACGATGGAAAATATTCAAATGATTCAGCAACGTATACAAACCTCACAACATCGACAAAAGAGTTATGCTGATCTTCATCGAAGGGACGTGGAATTCAATGTTGGAATTCATCGAAGAGACGATGTATTGTTACGTGTTGCTCAATGGAAAGGAGTTACAAGATTTGGAAAGAGAGGAAAACCCAATCCTCAATTCATTGGTCCATTTGAAATCCTCGATCGAGTAGGAACTGTGGCCTATAGACTCGCTTTATCGCCAAGTATGTCTCATGTTCATAACATTTTCCACATATCCATGCTACGTAAATATGTGAAAAACCCGAACCATATTGTTAAGTTAGAACCAGACGAGACAGTAGAAGATTTAACGTATGAAGAGGTACCTGTTAAAATCTTGGATAAGAGGGAACATATTTTACGCTTAAAGGTTATACCTCAAGTCAAAGTTTTATGGAAAAACCATGATATTGAGGAAATGACCTGGGAGTTAGAACCGGATATAAAAATAAGGTATCCTTACGTCTTCGACATACCAGGTACGTACATCAATTTCGATGATAAAATTTCATAAGTAGAGGAGGTTGTAAGACCCCAACTTTTTATGAATAAGGATTTAATTTCTCTAATTATTATTTTTGAATAATAAGATGTTGATTTGATATAATGCTTTAGTTATGGGTGAAATATGTAAATTTTTCAAAGTAAACAAGTGGTCATAAAATATTCGTTTTGTCGGGAAATATTTGTTTTGGTCGGGGAATATTTGTTTTGATACAGTAAAATTGCACAGTCTTTCATATTATTGATGTAATAATTGTTACAGTGATAATTGAATAGTATTTTACATTATTGATTTAATAATTGTCATGACACAATTGTTGGGTTTGTAAGATTCATGAACGCAATCAAATTGCACAAAATAAGTGAAAGCATGGAAAATCAAGTTTTAAAATTTTACAAACCATATATTCGAATCATCCTTTATGCACAATTATTAATTAAACGAAAAGATAAAGAACAAGAATTATACCCTTGAAGATTCGAGCTTCCTTAGGTACAAGTTCACATCCAAATCCTTTCGCGTTCAACTTGAATCCACCAGGTTTGGTTCCTTCCTTTGATCAATGTTAGCCACCCAAATGTTTGGCCTCTAGAGGTGATCCACCAAGGAAGAAGAAAGATTCAAGAAGATGGGTGTTTGGCAAAACCCTAGTTTTTTTATCTCTCATAGAAAAAGGAGTACTCTCCCAACTATTGGAATTACGTATTCACATGTTTTGTGAAAGTGTCAACCACCCTCACCCATAATAAGACTCCTCTTATTTATAGATGTGGGCAACCCTCCTTATCAATTAAGGAATTGGATTTTATTTTAATTTATTAAACTTCTTTAATTAATTATGCTCCCAATCTTATTATGAATAATTAATTAAAATCTTTTAATTAATTAGCCTCCTAAACTTATTAGGAATAAATAAGAGTACTTAAATTAAATTAATTTCTAACTCTTTAGAAATTAAAATAATAATAATTGTAATAATATTAATAAGACTCCTCTTATTAATTAATATTTAATATTTCCAAAATATTAAATAATAAATATTAAGCTATTTAATTTATTCTATCACCATAGATTAAATTAAATACACTTAACATATTATTATGATTATGCCATTAACTTCTTAAATAATTATTCTTCCTTTTATGGTGTGACCCTTTAGGTTCTCCATATTAAACCGGTTGTGAATAAATCAATTAGAACAATTCTAATCTTATTGAAATAAATAAATTAAACTATTAATTTATTTAAATAAATAATATTTATTCTACAATAGGGATAAGCCTCCCTAGCGATTAACGACTATCCAGATAATATAGATTTCAACATTAATCATATAAGAACCTTTGAGTAAATAGTTACCGTACAATTCAATCCTTCTACCATACAATGTCCCAATTAAATATAAGACATGGAATAACTGTCACGTCTTATTTAATTTAATTATATGTATTTCGACTCTTAAATGCACAACTCCAAATAATGCAAATTAGAAACTCCTTTCTAATTTCATTCTGCCTTGGCCAAGGACTACTAGGTTGTCATTTATCGAATCACATAGGACATTTTTTTCTTTTACTAGAAGTAGTAGATTCTTTATTGATCATACATTATCTCCATGTACGACTTATTATACCCAACCATACCCTTTGATATACCCTAAGGGTCTTAAGAAATAAGTCAAAGTATAATTCATCATACACAAGATACTATGATGATCTTAAGTCCAAGGATCACTTGTACTACTATCACTACAGAAATTCCTATTGATAGGCAAGTAAAACTACATTAGGTATTCCTTAGCGAGCCACGTTCAGTGAACTTATTCTCTAATAAGCACCTACATACTTGCTTTAGTGTCTCCACAAAAATGATCATGAGATTAATCATCCTCATCCAATAAGCAAGCAATGTATGTACCAATCTATCCGGATTCACTAATCCCCAATTTAGTAATCCAATAATTGGGAACTATTTTAGTTTTAAGCTTTCTGAGAATTTAGATCTCATTAGAATGATCATCATCATTATTCTAAAAGTATTGCTTAAAACTATGGGTTTATCATATATTATAAAGGAGCATCATATAGATAATTAAAAGCCTTTAATAAATTAATACTTTTTATTAATAAATGAATAAGATTGTTACAAAGTATATGCTTTATCATCAAACATGATTGGCTTGTGTGCATACTACTTTCAATTGCACTAAAGTCAATCGTCATGGTATCTCATACCCTTCTTCTCTAAGTGACGATTATCATGTCGTTGGATAAGCTTTAGTTAATGGATATGTAATGTTGTACTCGAGAGTCCACGATCTCTATAGTGATTTCCATCTTTCAATGATTCCTATAATTAAATGAAAGTGCAACAACACATGTTTAGATCCAAGATGAGATTTAGGAACTATTTCTAGTTCTGTAATGAACTTTTCATCTAAATAATCAACTTGCAGCTTCATTTATAGCTATATACTTTATCTTTATCACTAAACCAACAACTCTTTGTTGTTTGGAACCTTTCCAATTTCACTGAACCACCATTCAAGGTAACACTTTACCTTAAAGTGGATTTTCTGTCGTTTTGGTCTGTCTGAAAAAAACTTGAGTCTATTAAGCCCTCTAGTTTTAATTCAGACCCACCATAAATATGATCACATCCTTAGTGCAGGTAAAGTACTTTAAGATGTTTTTCACTGTCTCATAGTGAACTTCTCCAAAATATGACTGATCAACATCAGGTCTCGTACATTTCATTGCATATATGATAGTTACTCATGCGATCTCTCTTTTATGAGTCTATGGGGACTATTAAGAGAGATACACTTCAGGGCTCATCAACATGAGGCATCTCTTAGAGTTTGACATGCTAAACAACTTTAGCATCAAATGAATATACGTTCCTTGGGTTAAGCCGAGCATCCTTTTAAATCTATCTATATAGATTTGTATCCCCAATTACAATACTCTTCCCAAATCATTCATGGAGGAATGTTTAGACAACTTTATCTTTACTGATTGTAGCATTGGTATGTTATTCCTTATCCGTAGTATATCAACATATAATACTAGGAATGTCACGACGCTCCCACTGACTCTTTTGTACACACTAGGTGCATTCTTATTTTATGATAAAATCAAACTCTTTTGAGTGTCTCATCAAAACGAATGTTCCATATTTGACAAGCTTGCTTCAATCCATTTCTCTAAGTGTCTACAACTCTTACCTTGTGATGCCCCCAAAATAGGTCCATTCCATCCAACCCATTCTGAGTCGCCAAATACATGGTACAGAAATAACTACAACTTTATTAATACAATTGTCGTACAAAATACGACAATACATATATTGTAAATTTAAATACAAATATTGTCATCTAGACAATATTCACAACCAAATATGTCCTCATTACAATTATTGATACACTATTTTATAAAATGGTGAGGACTACTAAAATAACTGTCGTGAACCATCACTCCACACCCCAACTAGTTCCCGCTATATTCTCGCCTCCTGAGAAGAAAAATGGAACAATAAGTAAAAGGGTAAGCTCAACTAGCCCAGTAAAGGATATTATGACTTAAGATAATGTACAACAAATTATCCTTAGTCTTCAACAGGGAAAAAATCTGATAGAATACAATAGACAACAAGTTGTAGATCAACAATTGCAGCGAAAACAACAATTCATTAGAAGAATTAAGTAGAGAATGAAATCTACTATCATCTATGAATTTAAAAGTCCATCATCGATATTTTATCCCTATAACATCAATCAATATACATCTTTAATCAAATAGTCATCTTTGCACTACAGGCCAAAGATATTAATCGATCGGTCATATTTCATCTCAACACTGTTCATCTTTGCACTCTGGGCCAAAGATATTGATTATATCATCATTTAGGGTGAGGATGATGAAAAAATATTTTAAAGAAAAGCGAATCCAGTGAAACAAAAGAACAAATTTTAAGGATTCGTATTTTAGACAATCCAAGTTCAAAAATACTCCATAATAAACTATTGTGGAGCAGAATTCAAAAAAAAATGAAGATCAAAACATAGATCCAATCAAAGATAGGAACCATAATAGACAATCTTGGACACGGAAAAGAAAATTTAATTTTTCTGTGAATAGTGTCGTATTCGTGAATAGTGCCGTATACATGAATAGTAACCCCGACACTAAAAGGTAGAAATTACACAAGAAAAATCATTATGCTTCGTGAATAGTACTCATAAATAGTAACTCGTGAATAGTAACTCATGAATATTAACTCGTTAATAGTAACTCTGACATTAAAAGATTAGAATTTCACAAGAAAAATCTTACCAATATTCCGGCATAATGATATTGAAAGAAATAATATCATTTTTTTAAAAAAATAACATCCCTTACCTCAAAAGAATAGTACTTCTAGCTGGAATATCAAATATAACGCTAAAGGAAACTTGCACCGTATAGCAACACTCAAGATTTTAAAATATTCACAAGAATACGCTCGATAATATAGAGAGAGAAAACTTTAGTTTTTGGTGTGATTTTCAATTCTAACCTAAGTACCCTATTTATAGGAAATTGCTTTGAACACCAAAGTAGAAAATTTTTTTAAATAATTTTATTTATTAAATTTTCAAGCCCACCAATCAAGAATCGAATTGACTCATTTACCAAAACATGGGGCCCACCAATAATGAAAAAATGTTTTCTTATAAAAAATAATTAAAACTTCAAAAATCAATTATTCTGGAACTTCAGAACTTCAATAATTCATAATAAATAGCCCTTTTATCAGAAAAATACGAAATTTATGTCCATTCCATAGGAAATCGAATTCTCTCCAACTTTGTAAAAGAAAATTTTTCCAAATTCTAAGCAGAAGTTGACCAAAATCCACAAACGGACGATTTTCAGGCTATAATCAAATTTCAGTCAAGAAATGGGGTCCACAAACATGAAAAACATGTTTTTTAATATTTATTGTAACAAAAATATTCTTCCTCCTCATTTATTCATATATCACACATTCATTGTAAAAATATCACCATTATTATATTATTAAAATATAATAATATATTTAAATGAATTATTTTATCAGAAAAGATAAAATATTAATTTTCAACAATTGTCACATTAAAAAATTTCTCCATCTATATCCACATAAAATGAATATTTTCTTTATCATATAAATCAATAAATAATTATTCACAAATAATATTGAGGAATCACAATCATCGACAACCGAGGCTGTTTCGAGGAAAGAGGGCTTTCAATTAAAATTTCTCTCCTTGGTAGCAATTAGGTGACCAAACCTTTCCTTAGACAGAACTTTCTAGACATTGCCAATAATTCTATCTAATAATATTATTCAAATAATATGAATTATTGATCTGATAGTAGAAAATACTGTGTAGTGACAATTATTGAAACAACAATAATATAAAATATCAACGTAGCAATTATTGAATCAATAAATTAAAATATTGAACATTAATTACTGTAACAATTATTGAGTAGTGCCTTCTTACGTAAGAATCAATAATTGGTGCAATCACTGGTGTCTTTCTTTTGTGCAACAACGCGTATTACTGTATTTTAACCACCGGGTATTCCAATAGTACTAATGGTAACAACTACGCCGTTATTTATAAACAACTTATACTTGTCATTTTTTTCATCTATTTGCTTTCCGTTATGGGGCCCACACAAAGTTGCGTCGTCGTACGAATATTCCCTGACAGCAAGAATATTCCACGACCAAACGAATATTCCCCAACAACAATGAATATTTTATAACCACTTGCTTATTTAAGATATTTTCACATTTTACCCACAACTAACCACATTAATCAAATAAACCCTTACTATTTTAAAATAATGAATAAAGGAAATTCCATTTTATTTAAAAAAAATTCGGGGTCTTACAACCTCCCCTCCTTATGAAATTTCGTCCTCGAAATTAACGTACGTACCTGGTGTTTCGAAAAGGTGGGGATACCTCGCTTTCATTTATGATTCCAACTCCCAGGTCATTTCTTTAATAGCATGGTTCCTCTACAAAACTTTGACTTGTGGTATGACCTTTGTACGTAAGACATGTTCCTTCCTATCCAAGATCTTGACAGGTACCTCCTCGTACATTAAGTCTTCGGCTATTTCATATGGTTCTAACTCAATAACGTGGTTCAGGTCGTCCACATATTTACGTAACATCGGTACGTAAAAAATGTTATAAACACGCGACATACTTGGTAGTAAAGCGAGTCTATAGGCCACAGTTTGAGCTTTCCTCACATCACCGATTCTCGCTTTTGGAATAACAACTTCTTGCACCTCCTTCTTCATATTCATCAGCTCCGGTGTGTAGCTTGAGCGGTTTTAACTATCGATTAAAGTCGATTCTACTCGCATATCATCACGTGGGTCCCTAGAGTTTTTAACTCTATCTCTATCATTTGTAAGTTATACGAAATGGGTCTTTGTATTCGACAATATCGCACTCGTACTCGTATACGATCTTCTACTCAACACGTCAGCTACCACGTTTGCTTTTCCAGGATAGTATGGTCAGAACATGTGCCGAAATGAGTCTCCTTGTAAGACCCCGAATTTTATGAAATAAAAGTATTAAATTTTCCTATTTAGTAAATGGTTAAATTGATAAAAAGTAAAGTTAAGGGTGATATATGTAAATATTTTAAATACACAAATGGTTATAAAATACTCATTGTTGTCGGGGAATATTCGTTTGGTCGTGGAATATTCTTTTTGTCGGGAATATTCATACGACGTCGCAGTTATTTGTGGGCCCCATAACAGAATAACTGTCGGATGAAAAAAACGACAAGTTTGAGTTTTTATAAATAACGGCGTAGTTGTTACCGTTAACACTGTTGGAATACCCGGTGGTTAAAATATAGTAATACGCGTGGTCGCATTGAGTCTACTATTATTACTGACAAGATTGTTGAATTATTGATTCGTACGGAAGAAGGCACTACTCAATAATTGTTATTGTAATTACTTTTCAATTTTTTTTTATTGATTCAATAATTGTTGCGTTGATATTTTATATTATTGTTGTTTCAATAATTGTCACGGCACAGTATTTCAGATCAATAATTCATATTATTTGAATAATATTATTAGATAGCATTATTAGCAATGTCTAGAAAGTTCTGTCAATGAGAGGTTTCGTCATCTAATTGCGCGTCAGTAAGGAGAAATCCTTATTGGAAAGCCCCCTCTTTCCTGAGAACTGCCTGGTTGTCATTATTGTGATTCTATAATATTATTTGTGAATAATTAATTATTGATTTATATGATAAGGAAATATTTATTTGATGTGGTTATAAATGATGGATTTATTTATGTGGTTATAAATGAAGGAATTAATGTTGAGGTATTTTATCAGTATTTTATCAGATTGGGGCTATTAAAAGGTCAAATCGGTGTTCTTCAAGCTCTATTGCGTGAGTTATAATTTTAATCCGACCGTTGGATCGTTGTGATTTTTGGATATGTTATACATATATAAGTTGAGTATATGTCTATAAATTTTGAACCGTTGAAAATTAACGCATGATTTGTTATGAATTTTAAAAGGTGTTGAAAATCATCCGTTTGTGGATTTCGGATATTTTCTGTTGGGAATTTGGAAAAACCTTCTTCTGTAAAGTTGTAGAGAATTCGATTTCATGCGGAATGGATATAAAATTCATATTTTTCTGATATACAGGCTATTTTCTATGAATTACTGAAGTTTGAGAAAATAAAATAATTTTTATTAGAATTGGGTGGGATCCACTTTTTGGTTGGTGTTGAATGCACATGGGCTGCTATATTTTTTCAGAAATGAGGGCTAGTTTTGTGGTGGCATACGTAGAAGGTTGATAAATAAATAATATTAATTTATTATTTTAGTCTCCTATGGCGTTCTAGCATTTTCCTATAAATAGGAGCTTAAGTTAGAATTGAAAATCACACCAGAAACATAAGTTTTCTCTCTCTATATTATCAAGCATATTTTTGTGAGTATTTAGATACTTTGAGAGTTGCTATTCAGTGCAAGGTTCTTTCGACTTTACATCCGATATTCCGGTCAGAAATACTGCTCTTTTGAGGTAAGGGATTTTAAGGGTTATTATGTTTTTCAGTTTCGAAATTTTTTCGACCTTCAAAAATTCTGGAAAATTTTGAAATGATAATTTGATGAGTTTTATAGACTGTGTCCAAAAATGGCGATTTTTGGATGTATAGATTAAGAGTTATAAATTTTATGGGAAAAGACTATTTTAAAAGTAAACCCTTATAACTCCTTGTGGTTAACTCCAAAATTGGTGAAAATTTTATTGGGAGTATATCTATATAACATCAATATATTTTGTAAATTTCGGAATTTTTTGGACAAAAGTACAATTTATGATAAATATCTAAATATTCGGCAGTTATGGCCATATAAAAAATAGTAAATGAATTTTAAAAATTAGAGAGAAAAATATATGTTCAATATGGGACTATATTATGCTAAATCCTTAAAAGAAATATTTTTTGAACCGATTTGGTATTTTTCATGAAAATGGTCTAGTTATGAGTAAATGAATTAAATATGTTATGTGAAGTAAGAAAATTGGAAAATAGGATTTTATGGCTTGAGAATCCTATATGATGTATATGCAGATTTTTTTATTGGTGATGAAATCTTATGAGTTTGGCATTTTAGAATGATTAAATGCATTATTTAGTAAAGTGTAAACAATTAAAATAAATTGTTTATAAGTTTAAGAAATGTTATTCTTTCAATATCATTATACCGAAATATTGGTATGGATTTTTTTGTGGAATTTCTACCTTTTTCATGTCAGAGTTACTATTCATGAGTTACTATTCACGAGTTACTATTCACGAGTTACTATTCATGACAAAATTGGTTTCTTTTTTTGACCAAATTATCATTGATTTATGAATCTTACTCTTGAAATTAAATCCATGTTTTGATAATATTGTTTTTATTATCATATATAACATTTTTATAATCCTGGTGAAGAAATTTCTCTTTGACTTGAGTGTAAAGATGGGTAGATTATTGGTATGATCATGATTGTGAGTTCTCTTTGGCCAGTAGTGCAAAGTTGAATCGTTGACTGGTATGATCATGACCATTGAATTTACAATTGAATATTTTTAGCTTAAGTGCAAAGGTGAATTGATCAACATGATTATAATTATGGTTTATATAAATTCTGAAATGATTATGTATTTCTTTGAGATATTAATATCTTTGGCATGTAGTGCAAAGATGAATTATTGATGAATATCTTTGGCCCGTAATGCAAAGATGACCTGTTGTTGAATATCTTTGGCCTGTAGTGCAAAGATGACCTGTTGTTGAATATCTTTGGCTTGTAGTGCAAAGATGAATTGTTAATGAATATCTTTGGCCCGTAGTGCAAAGATGAACTTATTAGTATGATTATGAACAGGAACTGTGATTTGGTATAACCATGATCTTTGATGTTTCAGGTAAAGACAGGTGATGAAAATTATCTTTGTCCTGGATGAGAAGAGTAATTAGAATCACAATTATGATTATGAGTTATTCATATGATTGTGGAAAGGAACTGTTGATTGATGTTACAGGGATAAAACATTATTGGTAGACTTTTAATGTGGAGAAGATAATAGACTTTATGGTCTATTTGACTCTTCTAATGGATTGCTCGTTCCACTGCAACTATGGTTGAAAAGTTTTATCATCTACCATATGTTCTAAATCTCTGATTTATTACTGATGAAGGCTATTGATAATTTAATTATCTTTAGTCATGATATTCTTTCTTCGAGCTAGTTGTGCTCACCCTTTTGCTTCACAATTCCTTTCGGTGTAATAAAGTGTGCATTTGGGTCAAGCCGGGGATAACAAGGGAATACAACGGTGGTCTATAGCTGTTGAGGTTCTCCCTAAACAGTATGGAAATAATTTTATTGAGAACTTTAGATAAGTGTGTCCTAATGTATACGTCATTTGATATTTAATTTTTGGTGAACCGAATAGGGTGAGGCGAACCCAACTTTGGAAGGGTGTTTTGTCACTATCATACAAGATGTCTAATGACATACAACCTCGTGTTATCATAAGACAGGGTTGTGCACATCCACTTGCTGAGTATATCTACGAGCACTACTTATATGATCTTGGAGTTTGGTTGAAACATAATGTTCAATCGCAGACAGTGGAGATAGTTATATGTCAAGAGAAGACTCACCATTGGAAGGAACATGATAGTAATCTTCTCATTTTTCTTTGGGGTCTATTAGATCAACCAAGGATAATTCTCTGGACATATGATATCTATCATAACTTAGATTCATGGCCTCCTATGTACGAAGGTTTCCTTGAGCACTTCCCAAAGATTTTAATTTCTAAAACAGTTATTGATTGTACTTTTATGTAATGTATCTATGTGAGGTGTTATCTATAGTTGGGACATGAGTCACAGTTGGTATTAAAACTCACAGTATATGTGTTGTTATATTTTGCACGACAATTGTAGTAATAAAGTTGTAGTTGTTTTCTGTACCATATATTTGGCGACTCAGAATAGGTTGGATGGATTGGACCTATTTTGGGGGTGTCACACTCCTCTTGAGTTCTTCGAAGCTCTTCCCACATTCCTTGCTCCATTCGAACTTTGTATCTTTTCGAGTTAGCTGAGTTAATGGAGTAGCGATTAGAGAAATCCTTCCACGAATCTCCGATAGTAACTAGCTAAGCCCAGAAAACTACATATTTCGATTACTGACTTTGGTTACTCTCAACTATGACTCATATCCAAATCTTGGATAGCACGTCATAATGGCACCTATCATTTTACTACCGCACGAATATGGCGTCCCCTACGGAGAGTCTGGCTTCGGTGCATTCCACAAAGGAAGTCACCAGTTAGAGGCTCGGTTATCAACTTTTATAGTTGGGTTTTTAACTCCTGAAGTTTAATAGGAGTCATTCAATATGAAATTTTAGAAATGGGTTTTGTACTGGGTTCAAAGTCGATACAAAATTCAATATCACGCTCTGGGAGTAGGCCAGGAAATTCTTCAGTAAATACATCAAGAAATTTATTAACAATAGAAATATCATTCAAATCTGAGGTATTTTTGTTCAAGTCCATAACATGGGCTAAGAAAACTTGACATCCGTTTTTCAATAAACGAATGACTTTATGGCTTGATATGAAAATGTTTGACTTCAATGGTTTAGTTGCTTGAATTCGAATAACAGGTTGCTTAGGAATATGAAAACTAACAACCTTACGAAAATAATCAATTTTGGCATGATGAGTAGTTAACCAATCAATCCCTAAAATCACATCAAAAGCAAGTATCTTTAAAGAAATAAGGTCAACGGGTAATGTGATGGTGCCAACTTGGATCAAACAAAATTTAAAAACAGTGGATGTAACGAAAGTTTCTCCTAACGGAGTCTCCATAAATAAGTCAAAGTCTAATTTCTCCGGAGTCAAGTTTAAACGTTGAGCACAAGCAGGAGAGATAAAAGAATGGGTAGAACCGGTATCTAATAAGGTATAGATTTCGCAAGAATTTATAATTAACTAACCCGTGCTAACTTCATTCGGTTTACTCGCTTTTTGACCAGTCACGACAAACGCTCTTCCAGGAACCGCCGACTTTATTTTGTCTGTATCCGCCTTTGGTGTCACCGTCCCCCAATTTGGACTTGATTTTCTCTGAGGACAAAATCTAGCTATATGATGATCTTTTCCACAACTAAAACATACCTTGGAAGGTTTGTGAGCAGTTTGGACTTATATGTCCCTAAATCTCGCATTTGTAGCATCTAATCAAGGTCGTTCTCCTCCGCTAGAATTTGTTGCTGGTGTTGGTGCTGCTGCCGACATCTTCCCGTCATCGTTAAATCTTCTCTTCTTGAAATTTCCACTTAAGTTATTTCTTCTATTATCTTGGCCATGATTACCACCAAAGTGGTTACCATTTTTGGCATGATAATTTCCTCCAAGATGGTTATCATTGTTCCGATGACCGTTGCCACCAGTACAATTATCATTGAGTTGTTGGTCGTTATTCTTCGGTTGAGCTGACTCATTATCGTGCTCCAATAACTGAACCCTATTCACAACATCTGAATATAGAGAAAATTTATGAGAAATAAGATATTGACGTATGTCGAGTTTCAAACCTCTCAAAAACATCCGCGTCATACGTTCCTCATTCTCCACCAAATGAGGTGCAAATCTGGATAACTCCGCGAACTTCGCCTCGCACTAGGACACCATCATGTTGTTCTATTCTAGTCTAATAAACTCTACCTCCTTCATATGGCGAATACTTTCAGGAAAGTACTTGTCATTGAACAGTTTCTGAAATGTTTCCCAAGACATATTGAGTGCGGCAAGCTGGGTACGCTTCACAGATTCCCACCAGTAATCTGCCTCATTACGGAACATAAAAGAGGCGAATGGAACCTTCTGTTCCTCCATGCATCCCAATACATCGAATATCTTGGTAATTTGCTTGACCCACGTCTCCGCCTTTAATCGGATCCGGCTTCCCTGCACTCAGTGGTCCCAACTCTTTGAATCGCTTGATGTGACAAACCGTATGCGTTGTTATCATTTCACACTGTATTTTGTACACGAGTCTCCTAAATCGTCGATTTTGCATGAACTGCAAAAAGTTTCTAAACATCCCGTCGTTCATCGTCTGCTCAGTGGTGTTGTTCACAAGAGGAACATTATCGGCCTGTTGCACGTTCTCCTCATTAGTGAGTAAAGGTGTCTCCACGGTCTCATTTACTCCACTGTTAACATTCTTAGTTGCCATTCTCAAATACTGCCACAAAACAAGGGTTAACTAAAGAATTTAACATGCAACATAATAACCCTATACTCTGAAAAACCAACAAATAAGCTTAGGTAGGACATACTAGCGAAGGATTTACTCGTCTCTCCCCTCCTAGTTCTATTCCCCGATCTCCGCTAGAGACCATATCCCTAAGCTATGATACCAACTGTAACGCCCCCAAAATAGGTCCATTCCATCCAACCAATTCTGAGTCACCAAATATATGGTACAGAAGCAACTACAACTTTATTAATACAATTGTCGTAAAAAATACGACAATACATATACTGTAAGTTTAAATATAAATATTGTCATCTAGACAATATTCACACCCAAATAAGTCCTCATTACAATTATTGATACACTATTTTACAAAATAGTGAGGACTACTAAAATAACTATCATGAACCATCACTCCACACCCCAACTAGTTCCCGCTATATTCTCGCCTCCTGAGAAGAAAAATGGAACAAAAAGGAAAAGGGTGAGCTCAACTAGCCCAGTAAAGGATATTATGACTTAAGATAATGTACAACAAATTATCCTTAGTCTTCAACAGGGAAAAAATCTGATAGAATACAATAGACAACAAGTTTTAGATCAACAACTGCAGCAGAAACAACAATTCATTAGAAGAATTAAGTAGAGAATGAAATCTACTATCATCTATGAATTTAAAAGTCCATCATCGATATTTTATCCCTGTAACATCAATCAATATACATCTTTAATCAAATAGTCATCTTTGAACCACAGCCAAACATATTATCGATCGGTCATATGTTCATCTCAACACCTATTCATCTTTGCACTACTAGCCAAAGATATTCATCGAAAATCATTCATCTTTGCACCACTGAGCCAAAGATATTTGAGTTATATCATCATTTAGGACTGAGGATGATGAAAAATATTTTAAAGAAAACGAATCCAGTGAAACAAAAGAACAAATATTAAGGATTCGTATTTTAGACAATCCAAGTTCAAAAATACTCCATAATAAACTATTGTGGAGCAGAATTCAAAAAAAAATGAAGATCAAAACCTAGATCCAATTAAAGATAGGAACCATAATAGACAATCTTGGACACAGAAAAGATAATTTGATTTTTTTGTGAATAGTGTCGTATTCGTGAATAGTGCCGTATACGTGAATAGTGTCGTATACGTAAATAGTAACCCCGACACTAAAAGGTAGAAATTTCACAAGAAAAATCATCATGCTTCGTAAATAGTACTCGTGAATAGTAACTCGTGAATAGTAACTCGTGAATATTAACTCGTTAATAGTAACTCCGACATTAAAAGATTAGAATTTCACAAGAAAAATCTTACCAATATTCCGGCATAATGATATTGAAAGAAATAATATCATTTTTTTAAAAAAATAACATCCCTTACCTCAAAAGAATAGTACTTCTAGCTGGAATATCAAATATAACGCTAAAGGAAACTTGCACCGTATAGCAACACTCAAGATATTAAAATATTCACAAGAATACGCTCGATAATATAGAGAGAGAAAACTTTAGTTTTTGGTGTGATTTTCAATTCTAACCTAAGTACCCTATTTATAGGAAATTGCTTTGAACACCAAAGTAGAAAATTTTTTAAAATAATTTTATTTATTAAATTTTCAAGCCCACCACCGAAGAATTTGAATTCAGCTCATTTACCAAACATGTGGGGCCCACCAATAATGAAAAAAATGTTTTTCTTATAAAAAATAATTAAAACTTCAAAAATCAATTATTCTGGAACTTCAGAACTTCAATAATTCATAATAAATAGCCCTTTTATCAGAAAAATATGAACTTTATGTCCATTCCATAAGAAATCGAATTCTCTACAACTTTGTAGAAGAAACTTTTTCCAAATTCCAAGCAGAAGTTGACCAAAATCCACAAACGAGCGATTTTACAGGTTATAATCAAATTTCAGTCAAGAAATGGGGTCCACAAACATGAAAAACATGTTTTTAATATTTATTGTAACAAAAATATTCTTCCTCCTCATTTATTCATATATCACACATTCATTGTAAAAATATCACCATTATTATATTATTAAAATATAATAATATATTTAAATGAATTGTTTTATCAGAAAAGATAAAATATCAATTTTCAACAATTGTCACATTAACAATTTTTTCCATCTATATCCACATAAAATGAATATTTTCCTTATCATATAAATCAATAAATAATTATTCACAAATAATATTACGTAATCGCAATCATCGACAACCGGTAGTTCTAGGATGAGGGGCTTTTCAATAAGAATTTCTCTTTACTAAAGCAATTAGGTGACCAAACCTCTCCTTAGACAGAACTTTCTAGACATTGCCAATAATTCCATCTAATAATATTATTCAAATAATATGAATTATTGATCTGATAGTGGAAAATACTGTGTAGTGACGATTATTGAAACAACAATAATATAAAATATCAACGTAGCAATTATTGAATCAATAAAATAAAATATTGAACATTAATTACTGTAACAATTATTGAGTAGTGCCTTCACGTAAGAATCAATAATTGGTGCTATACTGCAAGTGCTATCTTGTGCAACAACGCCGTACATCGTATTTTAACCACCGGGTATTCCAACAATACTAACGGTAACAACTACGTCGTTATTTATAAACAACTTATACTTGTCGTTTTCTTCATCCAATCGCTTTCCATTATGGAGCCCACACAAGGCTGCGCCATCGTACGAATATTCCACAACAGCAAGAATATTCCACGACCAAACGATTATTCCCCAACAACACTGAATATTTTATAATCACTTGCTTATTTAAGATATTTGCGCATTTTACCCACAACTAACCACATTAATCAAACAAACCCTTACTATTTGAAAATAATAAATAAAGGAAATTCCATTTTATTTATAAAAAAAATTGGGGTCTTACATACCTCATCGTATGTAACTGGATCATCATCTTCTATGATGTGTACCTCATCATCATCATCTATGATGAATCCATACCTCCTAGGTATCTTCAGTACTCTTCCAGATTTATGATTCGGTTGTGGTATAATAAGTCTATCTACAGGTTCCTCTTATTTAACTTATAGTGTTTTGTGGTTCTTGAACTCTTCAAGATCTATTATCCTCTCACTAGCCCCTTTAATGATAAACACCTTTATCTTAGAAGTTAGCGTGTTTCGCAACAAACACCTTTTTATAAGTAGGATTATAGAACATATATCCTAAACTTACTTTAGGATGTCCCACAAATTTGTACTTGTCAAATTTTATCCCAAGCTTATCCTTTGAAACCTTTTCACATAAGTTGGACAACCCCTTATCTTAACATACTTAAGATTAGGAATCATCCCTGTCCATAACTTTTATGGAGTCTTGGGGCTAGATTTTGAGGTTACCTTTTAGTAGATATGCAGTCATTTCTAGGGCATGGCCCCAGAGGGATAATGGAATGTCGGTAAAATCATTATGGATTGTACCATGTCCAACAAGGTACAATTTTTCCTTTCAGATACATCAATCAATTATTGGGTAACAGTATACGTCTATTGTGAGAAAACCATTTGAGATGATCTAGAAACTTATTGCACAAGTATGCCTTCCTCGATCTAATCAAAGAATCTTAATACTTTTCAAATTAGTTTCACTTTTGAATTCTTTGAACCTTTTAAATAATTCATACTTGTATTTCATCAAATACAAACATTCAACTCTTTGAATGATCATCTCCTTTTCTTATACTAGTTTGTTCAATTTGCAAAATAATTTTTCATGTAAGTCAAGTACACAAAATCCATTAAGTAATATTTTAGTTCTATATAAAACATTATTATTATAAATAAAACAACAATTGTTCTTAAATATAATACCAAAGATTTCATTGTCCAACAATAAAATAGAAATAATGCTTCCAACGAGAACTGGAATACAATAACAACTTATTGACTTAATAGATTTGCCCGTAGGCAGTGTTAAACTATAAGTTCCTATGGCTAATGCAGCAACATTTGCTTCATTTACCAGACATAGGATTACTTATCCTTTATTTAGCTTTTTACTTCTGCTTGGTCCCTTCATAAATCTAGATTTATGATAACCATAACCGGTATCCAATACCCAAGTAGAACCTTGACTTAAAGAAAAATTTATTTCAATCATAAAAGAAAACTATATTTATAACCAAAGCTTCACTAAACTTCTTCTGGTTAGCCTTTACAAGATACTTCTCGCAGTTTCTTTTCCAGTGTTCAGGCTTATTGTAGTGGAAGAAAACTCTTTTGCTATCCGTATCAGTTTTGTTCTTATTATCCATTATTTTTGCCCTTTCTATTTACCTTCTTAGAATCGTTCTTCTTTTCAAAAGATTCTTTGACCCCTATCAGTAAGACTTGGTCTTTCTTGGTTGGAAAGTGTGACAACCCGAAAAATCGAATTGTCCAGAATTTAAGTTTAAGAATTAGTTATTAATAAAATGAATTTTTATTAATATTATTATGTGCTATGTATTTATTAATCGTTCTATAACCTAGAATGATTATTAATTGGGAGGATTCTGGCTACGAGCTAGACTGAACGAGTAAGAATTTTCAAGACGAAAATAAAAAAATTTCGGGAACAAAAATATTTCCGGGGAAAAAGACGAAATAGGCACTATTCATTCGTTTCTGCTCGGAGATTTATTTTGAATTTTCGAGAAACGCGTAATGATAGAATCCTAAGACATAATGGAATATTCAATAATATTTCAGTTATGGTAAAAACAAAGTTTTCACCTGCGGACTTAAAACCTAAGGGTTAGGAAAAGTGAGTTCCGAGAATTTTATGATTTCGTATAATAATTAGAGTTATTATGCGTGAGAAATACGAGTATAATACTAGTTATTATACGAGTATAGTACGAAGATTAGTACGACATATAATACAAATATCGTACGAACGATATACGAAGAGAATATAAAAATACGAGAATGGAATGCGTAGAATATGATTAGTTTTAATGGACTTTGAGTTCATGGACTTTGAAGAATCCAATTGGACTTGGATTATATCAAGCCCAAAGGGATGTGTAATCAAGCCCAGAGAAGGCCCAGTAAGAATTAATGTAAGGCCCAATGTTAGATTTAATTAAGCCCGATCCAAGAAAATAAATCGCGGATCGAACCGATGGGTCACCGGATGGGTAAAACCCATGGAGCAACCCATGGGGAAGACTCATGGGCATAAGGGGTGGCCACTTGGTCACCAAGTAAGGGTGGTGACCAAGTAAACTTGGTGCCTAAGCATAGAAATAGTAAGGAGGTGGGGTGAAATGACCAATTTGTCCTAAGCCTTGGTTTTCTATAAATAGAAAGCTTAAGTTCATTATTTTGAGCTTTTGAAAATCCTACAACTTTGAGAGAGAGAGAGAGGGTTCGGATGGGAGAAGAGAGGAAAAAGATGAGGAAAAGCTTGCCGAGTGCACGCTTTGTCCGACGGAAGGAGATTAAAGAAGAACGGTAATCCGAACCCTAGTTTCTTCTAATTTTCTTTAAGTTTAATATGTTCAAAAACATAACTTAATGAAGATAAGAAGTAGATGAAGTTAAGAATGATTTCATATAGTTGAAATCATGAGAAAACAAAGAAATAAGAAATTAGAAATTTAGTTTATAAATTTCTTGAGGAAGTGTAAGATTCGTAAGGATTTTGAGCGATTCGAATGAATCTTATGAATGAGTAGGTCAAATAAGTAAGGAGTGATGTTCTATAAAATCAAATTCCAAGAAAAAGTAAAATTATAATCCAAATTATCGATTAAAAATGAAGAACACACGAAGAACGTGAAGAACACGCGAAGAACGCGAAGAATGTTGTTGATGGACAAATTTAAAACTATCGTAGGATAATTGTTGTTGATGGACAAATTTAAAACCATCGTGTATAAGTTAGTTTCTTATAGCTTGGTTAGGAACATTAGAAACGTTCATGAAGAACGAATTAAAACTGAGCTATAACGAAGTTATGGCAAAATTTTCGTAAAAGAAGAACGAGAATTAGAAAGTTAGAAAATGAACCCGAACATTTAGGGTTTCATAAGAATGTAAGAGAATGTATAAAACGTGAGTTGTGGACTCAAGAACGAATGAGTTCATAGTTCGGATGACCGAATTACGGACGAACGAACGAAGAACGTTAATAACATAAAACGAACGAAGAGCGAAGATTAAGCCAATTGAATGGAATGTTAACTTATTCAGAATAAAGTTCTATCCAAGGGTAATCGAAGTACGTAAGATAAGGAACAAAATGGCTTTGGAACGACCTCGTTCCGAGTTATAACGAATAAGATATGAGATTTCAAAGTTTGCGTCTCAAGCTGGTAAAAGACTTAGAAAATTTTTCTAGGTTTCATGCTTGGCGAGTCGTGCCTTGGGGGTTTCGGCGGCCATGAATACAGCTTGGGCCATTAGCTACTTGCTAAGTGAAAGCCAGCAACTAAAAAGAAAGGGAGGTACACCTTACACAGCCAAAGCAGTAGGCAATACCCAGAAATGAGATTTTAACTGCTCAATTTCTCGGGGGATGTGCAAGAAAGAAATATGAATATGTAATTCAACTAATGTAACACTTAATTAAGTGTATTAAACCTTTGATGAAGGTTGAACGAAAAGATTAAATGAGATTAAAAGATGAAGCATGTAGACGCGGGTTATGTAACCAATATCTGGGAACCGTACTCGCGATAAACGAACGTGAGGGATTGCTATAATTGTGATTCCTTAAACGTTGATTGACTAGGGTAATAAATAACATTTTGATGTTATGTCATGGTCATGAGAGATGAATGTAAAGCGTTTAGATGTTGTGAACGCAACGCTGTTGCGATGAACGATCGGTCTTAGCATACAACGAACCGTATGGCTTTGACATTAAGAAAGAATAATGAACATAGGGTTCATGGGATGAATAACGATTGAAAGTAATTAAAACCTTAGATGAAGGTTGAATAAAATTAAGAGGCAAGTAATGTAAATGTAGAATACGTAAACCATCCTCGTGAATCGTATTCACGTTGAGTGAACGTTCTAAGTATACATTGGTTGTATGACTTAGACGTTGTCGAAGGTAGTAAGTAAGATACGTTTAGTATCTAGAAAGCCGTAGAGAACGATAATGAGATTAATGAAAGCTGAATGTGAGTCGGATGAAAATGTTAGAATGAAATGTAAGCGTTGAACACTTTAACCGACGTGAAGGTTAAGTGTACGCGAATACTAAACGGGTAGAACCTACACCCCGTGTATGGTTTGACCGTAAGGTAATAAAGATCAATGATTATACATGTGATCGGTGAAGAAGTTGAATTAAAGACGAGTACGTATAACGTAAAAGAAGTCAAGTTAATGTTTATAACTTGGATAACGTTCCGAGTCGAATTAATCAGACGTTGTAAGTTAAGAATAAGGTAGCGTAAAATGTGTATCGCTATTAAATGCGTAGAATGAATATTGAATGATCGTTCTGAGTATACAAAAGACTGTATGACTTAGACGATAAAGAATAAATCCTGAGGTATAACATTTATTTGCCATAAAGTCATAAGGAATAAGAAATTGACTTAACGAACATTATAATTTAATAGTTTGGGTAAGTTAAGATGAATTTAGGTTCAAGTACAATCGTAACCTTTGATGGTTGACATATGGGAGCTGGGCTAAACAATTCCTTCAGAGAGCGAAGGTATATACAAAACTGGCAACCGATCTAACTCACTGTTATGGGCAGTGTAGATGAGACGGGAACTTGTTTGTGGGAAACCACTTAGAGTACCATATGGACTACTAGCAGAGACACGATGTGTGATGAGTCCTAGGAAAGTAAAAGAAGAAGATAAGAATGTAAATCATTAAAGATGATGAACGTATTAAGTAAGACATCTCCGTATGTCATGAAGCCGTAAACCGATAAAGGAAGTTGGTCGCATAAACTTAGTTTGTAAGAACGCGAACCCTAAGAAATAGAGTTAAGTAAACCAATGCGTAAAGTCAAGTATATGACTAATTGGTGTATGTGTTATTTCCTTATGTGCTACATAGGAATTGGAATGAAGCGATCAAACGTAAACTATAAGTTGTAGCTGTGCGTAAGGCAAGTTTCCTAACTTCATTCATATTTTAAATGAATGCTAGTTTCTAAACTTCTTAGAAGATCACCACGTGATCATAGTAAATTGTACTAACAGATGAGCTATTAAAGCGATGAATGATTCATATCTAATGCTATGAATGAATGGTACTACTAAGTAAAAGACGGGAAGAAAGAACTTCAGATTGAGTTGTAAAGGATAGCATACGAATTAAAGAAAATTCGTATTAAGTAAAGAGAAAGTTAGAAGTTGTAAGATTTCAATTGAGGACTCGTGTGATAGCTGAGTTGTATGAATCTTTGTATGGGCAGAGGTTTATGCTTTGGTGTAATAGCCACTCAGTTTATTACAGTGATAATCATTGAAATTGGTCACGCTATCAAGATGTATATGACGAGAAGGTGAATCTTTTCTCATGTATATACTTGATAGGTAGAGAATGATAAGGTAGGTGCGAGTTCTTGAAACTCATACTTATGGTAAGTTCGTGACTCATAATTATATGGTATGTTTTTGAACTTCTCAAATGAATGGATGCCTATATTGCATCCAGGATAGTTCTTAAACTCATATTATTGTGGAAAGTTTCGAACTCATAATGTGTGGTAAGTTGATGGTACTGCATTTAAGGTATAGGAAGGTGTAGACTGAAAACGAGTTATTTTCAGTAGACTTAGCATTGAAGGTGCTACAGAAGATTAAGTATTGTCACAAGTAAGACAGGAAGATGGAGGATAAGATATTCCAAGTCATCTAGCTATGCTAGATTTCGAAGTTTCTTGAATTCGTGCTGAAGTGCGCGTTTTGGAAAATGAAAGAATTGGTTCAATTTTT
This sequence comes from Panax ginseng, assembly GCA_020205605.1. Classification (NCBI taxonomy): domain Eukaryota; kingdom Viridiplantae; phylum Streptophyta; class Magnoliopsida; order Apiales; family Araliaceae; genus Panax; species Panax ginseng. The sequence continues at coordinate 76,898,127 of CM035133.1, read as the reverse complement.
GGAACCAATGGATTTTAAAAGAACTATTCTTGGTATGTCTATGCTAATTGTTTTGGCTAGACAGAAATTGATTTGAAATATCAAAATAAATTTTATATCATCAGTGCATTACATGCAAGGATGGTAAAAGGATGGAGTTATTAATGCAATTAAACCTAGTGTTGGATTTGATCTTAGGATCAACAATCTACTATGGTATGATGTATAATGACGAAGTCATAAACTGACAATGTCCTCAACGTACTGTGAAAAGTGCGGTATCATGACGTCATGAAACGTTTTGATGTATTGCAAAATAATTTAAAGAATTGGTCGATGTCAAGTGAGTTAACTAGACGAATGTTTCAAGTTGATGTCCAATTTATTTGTATGGTCTAAGCTACTTGATTTGGCTAAGACGAATGGTATGTCATGATTAAAAGAAAATCGAGCTTTCTTTGAAGAGCTATGCCGAACCAAATTGTTTTGGTACGGAATCCAATGATTAAGTCTGAGGTGAACATACCCTGAAATGGGGTTATACGATAGGTTGATCACCTACGTATGGAAGAGGTGGTTTACCTTCTTTGTGATTGTAAACTTACAGTAAGAAAAGCGTTTACTAAAAAAGTCGTTTAACCTAGTAAGAGTTTATGGTCAATTTGACCCCTCAGCAAAAGAATGAAATGTTTTAAAGGAATCCTTATATTCCTAGTTATTCCTTTCACTTCATGATTCTTGATAAGTTATGAAGGGTAGGGAATGTATGAAAGATAAGAACATCTTTGAAGAGAAGTTGAGAAGAATGGTTAACTAAAATTTTGAGGACGAAATTCTTTGAAGAATGGGAGAATGTGAGGACCCGGGTAAGGGTTGGTTTTAAGAAATTCCGAGGACGGAATTTTTTTAAGGAGGGAAGAATGTGACAACCCGAAAAATCGGATTGTCCAGAATTTAAGTTTAAAGACTTAATTATTAATAAAATAAATTTTTATTAATATTATTTTGTGTTATGTGTTTATTAATCGTTCTATAACCTAGAATGATTATTAATCGGGAGGATTCTGGCTACGAGCTAGAGTGAACGAGTAAGAATTTTCAAGACGAAAATGAAAATTTTCTGGGAACAAAAATATTTCTGGGGAAAAAGACGAAATAGGCACTATTCATCCGTTTCTGCTCGGAGATTTATTTTAAATTTCCGAGAAACGCGTAATGATAGAATCCTAAGACGTAATGGAATATTCAATAATATTTCAGTTATGGCAAAAACAAAGTTTTCGCCTGCGGACTTAAAACCTAAGGGTTAGGAAAAGTGAGTTCCGAGAATTTTATGATTTCGTATAATAATTAGAGTTATTATGCGTGAGAAATACGAGTATAATACAAGTTATTATACGAGTATAGTACGAAGATTAGTACGACGTATAATACGAATATCGTAAGAACGATATACGAAGAGAATACGAAAATACGAGAATGGAATGCGTAGAATATGATTAGTTTTAATGGACTTTGAGTTCATGGACTTTGAAGAATCCAATTGGACTTGGATTATATCAAGCCCAAAGGGATGTGTAATCAAGCCCAGAGAAGGCCCAGTAAGAATTAATGTAAGGCCTAATGTTAGATTTAATTAAGCCTGATCCAAGAAAATAAATCGCGGATCGAACCGATGGCTCACCGGATGGGTAAAACCCATGGAGCAACCCATGAGGAAGACCCATAGGCATAAGGGGCAGCCACTTGGTCACCAAGTAAAGGTGGTGACCAAGTAAACTTGGTGGCTAAGCATAGAAATAGTAAGGAGGTGGGGTGAAATGACCAATTTTCCCTAAGCCTTGGTTTTCTATAAATAGAAAGCTTAAGTTCATTATTTTGAGCTTTTGAAAATCCTACAACATTGAGAGAGAGAGAGAGGGTTCAGATGGGAGAAGAGAGGAAAAGGATGAGGAAAAGCTTGTCGAGTGCACGCTTTGTCCGACGGAAGGAGATTAAAGAAGAACGGTAATCCGAACCCTAGTTTCTTCTAATTTTTTCTTTAAGTTTAATATGTTCAAAAACATAACTTAATGAAGATAAGAAGTAGATGAAGTTAAGAATGATTTCATATAGTTGAAATCATGAGAAAACAAAGAAATAAGAAATTAGAAATTTAGTTTATAAATTTCTTAAGGAAGTGTAAGATTCGTAAGGATTTTAAGCGATCCGAATTTATCTTATGAATGAGTAGGTCAAATAAGTAAGAAATGATGTTCTATAACATCAAATTCCAAGAAAAAGTAAAATTGTAATCCAAATTATAGATTAAAAACGAAGAACACGCGAAGAACGCGAAGAACGCGAAGAATGTTGTTGATGGACAAATTTAAAACCATCGTAGGATAATTGTTGTTGATGGACAAATTTAAAACCATCGCGTATAAGTTATTTTCTTATTGCTTGGTTAGGAACGTTAGAAACGTTCATGAAGAACGGATTAAAACTGAGCTATAACAAAGTTATGGCGAAATTTTTGTAAAAAAAGAACGAGAATTAGAAAGTTAGTAAATGAACCCGAACGTGTAGGGTTTCATAAGAATGTAAGAGAACGTATAAAACGTGAGTCGTGGACTCAAGAACAAACGAGTTCTGAGTTTGGATGACCGAATTACGGACGAACAAACGAAGAATGTTAATAGAAGAACAAGGATTAAGCCAATTGACTGGAATGTTAACAGATTTAGAATGAATTTCTGTCTAAGGGTAATTGAAGTACATAAGATAAGGAAGAAAATGGCTTTGGAACGACCTCGTTCCGAGTTATAACGAATAAGATATGAGATTTCAAAGTTAGCGTCTCAAGTCGGTAAAAGACTTAGAAAATTTTCTAGGTTTCATGCTTTATGTAGTCGTGCCTTGGGGTTGCCACACAAGACGAGCTTGGGCCATTAGCTCTTTGCTAAGTGAAAGCCGCAGTGTGAAAGAAATGGAAGGGAAGAACGCAGTAGCAATGGCATAGTCGGTGTAGGCAATACCCAGAAATGAGATTTTAACTGCTCAATTTCTCGGGGGATGTGCAAGAAAGAAATATGAATATGTAATTCAACTAATGTAACACTTAATTAAGTGTATTAAACCTTTGATGAAGATTGAATGAAAAGATTAAATGAGATTAAAAGATGAAGCATGTAGACGCGGGTTATGTAACCAATATCTGGGAACCGTACTCGCGATAAACGAACGTGAGGGATTTCTATAATTGTGATTCCTTAAACGTTGATTGACTAGGGTAATGAATAATATTTTGATGTTATGTCATGGTCATGAGAGATGAATGTAAAGCCTTTAGACGCTGTGAACGCAACGCTGTTATGATGAACGATCGGTCTTAGCATACAATGAACCGTATGGCTTTGACATTAAGAAATAATAATGAACATAGGGTTCATGGGATGAATAACGATTGAAAGTAATTAAAACCTTAGATGAAGGTTGAACAGAATTAAGAGGCAAGTAATGTAAATGTAGAATACGTAAACGATCCTCGTGAATCGTATTCACGTTGAGTGAACGTTCTAAGTATACATTGGTTGTATGACTTAGACGTTGTCGAAGGTAGTAAGTAAGATACGTTTGGTATCTAGAAAGTCGTAGAGAACGGTAATAAGATTAATGAAAGCCGAATGTGAGTCGGATGAGAATGTTAGAATGAAATGTAAGCGTTGAACACTTTAACCGACGTGAAGGTTAAGTGTACGTGAATACTAAACGGGTAGAACCTACACCCCGTGTATGGTTTGACCGTATGGTAATAAAGATCAATGATTAAACCTGTGATCGGTGAAGAAGCTGAATTAAAGACACGTACGTATAACGTAAAAGAAGTCGAGTTAATGTTTATAACTTGGATAACGTTCTGAGTCGAATTAATAGACGTTGTAAGTTAAGAATAAGGTAGCGTAAAATGTTTATCGCTATTAAATGCGTAGAATGAATATTGAATGATCGTTCTGAGTATACAAAAGACTGTATGACTTAGACGATAAAGAATAAATTGACTTAAAGCCATAAAGCCAAAAAGACTGTATGACTTCGAGAAGAGGTATGACATTTATTTGCCAAAAAGCCATAAGGAATAAGAAATTGACTTAACGAACATTATAATTTATTAGTTCGGGTAAGTTAAGATGAATTTAGGTTCTAGTACAATCGTAACCTTTGATGGTTGACATATGGGAGCTGGGCTAAACAATTCCTTCAGAGAGCGAAGGTATATACAAAACTGGCAACCGATCTAACTCACTGTTATGGGCAGTGTAGATGAGACGGGAACTTGTTTGTTGGTTTTTTGTGGGAAACCACTTAGAGTACCATATGGACTACTAGCAGAGACACGATGTGTGTTGAGTCCTAAAAAAGTATAAGAAGAAGATAAGAATATAAATCATCAAAGATGATGAACGTATTAAGTAAGACATCTCCGTATGTCATGAAGCCGTAAACTGGTAAAGGAAGTTGGTCGCGTAAACTTAGTTTATAAGAACGCAAACCCTAAGAAGTAAAGTTAAGTAAACTAATGCGTAAAGTCAAGTATATGACTAATTGGTGTATGTGTTATTTCCTTATGTGCTACATAAGAATTGGAATGAGTAGTTCAGCGTAAACTATAAGTTGTAGCTATGCGTAAGGCAAGTTTCCTAACTTCATTAATATCTTAAATGAATGCTAGTTTTTAAACTTCTCAGATGTTGAACTTGAGAAGTTCTGTCTATGTGCAAATGTGTGATATTTGTACAAGGTGCTAGAATATATGAGGCCTTTTGCCACAATGTGAACACTTCGGTGTTTCTATGATACGAACTGTTATGTGATTGAACTGTTCAATATGAGCATGTTCTGTTTATATATGAACCGTTATTGTTAAGTCTGTGCTATTGATTCTAGCCAAACAGAATGTGTATATAAGAGAGTAGAGAATGAAAGTATTTCAAAGTGAATGTAACTAATGTTTTAAAATGATAGGAATCGAGATTATTCCTATTATTCAAGCTGCTTTATAACCTTTGTTCGGTTATTGAAGTCTTACAAGAATGTTTGAATTCTTAAAGTTGTTTGTTCAACTGTTATGACTTGCTGGGCAATTGAATACTCACACTTGCTTTAAATAAAAACATTTTCAGCAAACGATGTTAGAAAGAACTTAAGGATCCCAGAAAGATCAAGCTGATCGGTATCCAGAAGATGTGTCGTTCATTATATGAATGTGCGTGAAGATCAAGCAAAGACTTGTAATATAGAATGATAGAATTAAACTATAGAATAGTTTAATGAACGATTATGTATCCTTGATAGCGGATAAAAGTCACTTGTACAAGATGTAAAGAATAATGTAAATATCATTATTTGGAATGAAAGAGGTTTTATGGTTTTAGAACCTGGGATTTGAGGATGTATGTTGTTATATTTAGCTATATAATGATGTAAGTTTGGAAGAAGATGGGATCGTGACGTACGGAATCCGGATGTGAATAGACCGGATTTTGGGGTGTTACAGAAAGTGACTCTCAACATTTTTTAACATGTTAAACAAATCAGCGAAGCTGATATCCATCTTGTTCATATGAAAAATTCACAACAATTGTGAAAAGGAGTCCGGGAGTAATTATAAGATCAAATCTTGGCTCAACTCTCCATCTATGACAAAACTTGTTGTCCTAATTGTTCAATCAAATTGATCATGTTTAGGACATGTGTTTGTACTGTAGTGTCGTTGGTCATTCTAGATCAGAAGAGCTCCTTAGATATCTGATATCTATTAGTCCTACTTTCCTCACCATCAACTTCTTGATGTGTAAGAGTATAGTAGGAGCATCCATAGTTTTATGTTGACACTGAAGCTCGTTACTCATGGATGCGAGTATGATGCATTGGCCAACTATGCATCATTTTATCACTTTCTAAAAGTAGAAATGTCTTCCTTAGAGGCATTGTCTGCAACCATTGCAGGGATAGGCGTATTAAGGATATAAGATAGCTTTTCAGCCGTGAGAACTATTCTCAAATTCCTTAACCAATCCATTTAATACGGTCCGGTTAAATAGCATATAATATGCTTCGCAGTGATAGTAATTTAGATATTGTAAAATTCTATAAATAAATTTGTAATTGACAACATTTTAGCATACATTCTTTTATTAATTACCAAAATAAATTAGGTCTTATTTTAAATTGGTATCTCCCACTATTTTCTTCAAACTATATTACCCTCAATATATATAGTTCGGTAATATCTAATTAAAGATATGCTAGTGACAATAAGGATCACATTTCAAATGTATGTAGCCTTATGTATGCACAACAAACTATATATAAATAAATAGGTAGACAACTCTTGTTAATTACATCAACTATGCAACTCCTTATATTTTGCCTCTTAGATCATAATGGTCAAGTGTGTGGACATCCGAACTAAAATGATCTAAGTTAAGTCATACCTAGCAATCCATATATTCAAAGAAAAACATTGTCCTTGTGTGTGCACAACAAAACAGCGTTGTTCAGTCTATTTATAAGCATTAAATGTGATAAAACAACATCTTAAATATTTAATACTTGCCTTATATGTGCACAACAAACTCATATTAAATATTTAATACTCTATTGTTTTACCATGCTAAAAGGCGGCGTTCGATATTCTAAATATCTTTGAACGTTACAACTTAATATAATTTATTTGAGGGGTTTGTTATTAATTTGTCACATCTTATTTAGTGCGCATTCACATGTATATATAAAATGTGCGTCATATTAACTAACATGTGAATCATGTTTTCATAATAATATATATATATATATAGTATAAGCATGCATATATAGAATATTATATTCTACCCAGATTGATTGTAACGCCCCGAAATCCAGTCTATTTTCACACCCGGATTCTATACGTCACGGTCCCATTTCTTGCCAAACATACATCATTATGTAGTTAAATATAACAACATATATTCTCAAATCCCAAGTTCTAATACCTTATAACCTTGTTCATTTCAAATAATGATAATTACATTATTCTTTATCTCTTACAAGAGTGACTTTCATCCACCACCAAGGATACATAACAATTCATTAAACTATTCTATAGTTTAATTTCATTATTCTACATTACAAGTCTTGACTTGATCTTCAGGCACATTCATACACTGAATGGCACTTCTTCTGGATACCGGTCAGCTTGATCTTTACGGGATCCTTAGGTTCTTTCTAACATCGTTAGCAAAAAATGTTTTTATTTAAAGCAAGTGTGATCATTCAATTGCTCAGCAAGTCATAGCAGTTGAACAAACAATTTCAAGAATTTAAACATTCTTTTAAGACTTCAATAACCAAACAAAGGTTATAAAGCAGCTTGAATAATAGGAATAATTTTGATTCCTATCATTTTACAACATTAATCACATTTACTTTGAAATACTTTCATTCTTCTACCTTTTTCATATATATCCTGTCTGGCTAGAATCAATAGCACAGACTTAACAATAATGGTTCATGTATAAACAAAACATTCTCATATTGAACAATTCAATCACGGAAGAGTTCATCTCATAGAAACACCGAAGTGTTCAAATTGTGGCACAAGGCCTCATACGTTCTACCACCTTGTACAAATATCGCACATTTGCACATAGACAAAACTTCTCAAGTTCAGCATCTGAGAAAATTTAAGAAACTAGCATTCATTTAAAATATGAATGAAGTTAGGAAACTTGTCTTGCGCACAGCTACAACTTATAGTTTACGCTGAACTGTTTACTGCAATCCTTATATAACACATAAGGAAATAGCACATACACCAATTAGTCATATATTTGACTTTACGCATTGGTATACTTAACTTTACTTCTTAGGGTTCGCGTTCTTATAACTACGCGACTAACTTCCTTTACTACCGATTTACGACTTCATGACATATGGAGATGTCTTACTCATACATTCATCATCTTTGATGATTTATATTCTTATACCTTCTCTAGGACTCAGCACACATCGTGTCTCTGCTAGTAGTCCATATGGTACTCTGAGTGGTTTCCCACAAATAACAAACAAAAAAGTTCCCGTCTCATCTACACTGTCACCACAGTGAGTTAGATCGGTTGCTAGTTTCGTATATACCTTCGCTCTCTGAAGGAATTTTTTAGCCCAGCTCCCATATGTCAACCATCAAAGGTTACGATTGTATCACAACCTAAACTTGTCTTAACTTATCCGAATAATTAAACTATAATGTTCGTTAAGTCAATTTCTTATTCCTTATGGCTTTCTGGCAATTAAATGTCATACCTCAAGATTCATTCTTATCGTCTAAGTCATACAGTCTTTTGTATACTCAGAACGATTATTCAATATTAATTCTACGCATTCATAGCGTTAAGCATTTTATGTCACCTTATTCTTATCTTATAACGTCCGGTTCATTCAACTCGGAACATCATCCAAGTTATAAACATCAACTCGGCTTCTTTACGTTATGCGTGCTTCTTTTTAATTCAGCTTCTTCAGCGTTCACAGATTTAATCATTGGTCTTCATTATCCTACGGTCAAACCATACACGGGGTGTAGGTTCTGCCCGTTTAATATTCGCGTACACTCAACCCTAACGTCGGTTAAAGTGTTTAACGCTTACATTTCATTCTAACATTCTCCATCCGACTCATATTTGACTTTCATTAATCTTAGTACTGTTCGTTACGGCTTTCTTGATAAATCATTTCTTAATTACTAGTTTCGTTATCCACTACATGAACTCCACGTTCATTACTCTTTCTTAATGTCGAAGCCATACGATTCGTTGCATGCTAAGACTGATCGTTCATCGCAACAGCGTTGCGTTCACAGCGTCTATATGCTTCACACTTAACTCTTATTAAGACATCATAACATCGAAATGTTATACATCATCCTCGTCATTCAACGTCGAATGAATCACAATCATAGCAATCCCACACGTTCACTTAATTGCGACTACGGTCCCCGGATATCGGTTCCGTAAGTTGCGTTTACATTCTTTGTCTTTTAATCCCGTTAAATCTTTTCATTCAACCTTTACTAAAGGTTTAAATCACTTGATTAAGTGTTACTTTACGCGAACTATATGTTGTGACAACCCGGAAAATCGGATTGTCCAGAATTTAAGTTTAAAGAATTAGTTATTAATAAAATGAATTTTTTATTAATACTATTATGTGCTATGTGTTTATTAATCGTTCTATAACCTAGAATGATTATTAATCGGGAGGATTCTGGCTACGAGCTAGATTGAACGAGTAAGAATTTGCAAGACGAAAATAAATTTTTCTGGGAACAAAAATATTTTTGGGGAAAAAGACGAAATAAGCACTATTCATCCGTTTCTGCTCGGAGATTTATTTTGAATTTCCGAGAAATGCGTAATGATAGAATTCTGAGACGAGATGGAATATTCAATAATATTTCAGTTATGGCAAGAACAAACTTTTCGCCTGCAGACTTAAAACCTAAGGGTTAGGAAAAGTGAGTTCCGACAATTTTATGATTTCGTATAATAATTAGAGTTATTATGCGTGAGAAATACGAGTATAATACTAGTTATTATATGAGTATAGTATGAAGATTAGTACGAAGTATAATACGAATATCGTACGAACGATATACGAAGAGAATACGAGAATGGAATGCGTAGAATACGATTAGTCTAAATGGACTTTGAGTTTATGGACTTTGAAGAATCCAATTGGACTTGGATTATATCAAGCCCAATGGAATGTGTAATCAAGCCTAGGGTAGGCCCGAAGAATTAATGTAAGGCCCAAGATTAGATTTAATTAAGCCCGATCCAAGAAAATAAACCGCGGATCGAGCAGGTGGGTCACCTGGATGGATAAAACCCATGGGGCAACCCATGGGAAGACCCATATGGGCATAGAAGTGACCACTTGGCCATCAAGTAAGGGTGGTGGCCAAGTAAACTTGGTGGCTAAGCCATGAATAGTAAGGAGGTGGGGTGAAATGACCAAAATACCCCTAGCCTTGGTTTTCTATATAAGCAAGCCTTAAGCTCATTTGTTTGGTTTGAAATTTCAACCAACACTTGAGAGATAGAGAGAGAGAGAGTTCGGATGGGAGAAGAAGAGGAAGAGGAATGAGGAAAAGCTAGCTCGAATGCACGCTTTGTCCGACAGAAGGAGATTAAAGAAGAACGGTAATCCGAACCCTAGTTTCTTCTAATTTTCTTTAAGTTTAATATGTTCAAAAACATAACTTAATGAAGATAAGAAGTAGATGAAGTTAAGAATGAATTCATATGGTTGAAATCATGAGAAAACAAAGAAATAAGAATTAGAAATTTAGTTTATAAATTTCTTAAGGAAGTGTAAGATTCGTAAGGATTTTGAGTGATTCAAATGAATCTTATGAATGAGTACGTCAAATAAGTAAGGAATGATGTTCTATAACATCAAATTCCAAGGAAAAGTAAAATCGTAATCAAAATATCGATTAAAAATGAAGAACACGTGAAGAATGCGAAGAACGTTGTTGATGGACAAATTTAAAACCATTGTAGGATAATTTTTGTTTATGGACAAGTTTAAAACCATTGCGTATAAGTTAGTTTCTTATTTCTTGGTTAGGAATGTTAGAAACATTCATGAAGAACGAATTAAAACTAAGCTATAACGAAGTTATGGCAAAAATTTCGTAAAAGAAGAACGAGAATTAGAAAGTTAGTAAATGAACCCGAACGTGTAGGATTTCATAAGAATGTAAGAGAACGTATAAAACGTGAGTCGTGGACTCAAGAACGAAAAAATTCTGAGTTCGGATGATCGAATTACGGACGAACGAACGAAGAACGTTAAAAACATAAAACGAACGAAGAGTGAAGATTAAGCTAATTTAATGGCATGTTAACGGATTCAGAATGAAGTTATGTCCATGGGTAATCGAAGTACGTAAGATAAGGAAGAAAATGGCTTTGGAACGTCCTCATTCCGAGTTATAACGAATAAGATATGAGATTTCGAAGTCAGCGTCTCAAACTTGTAAAAGACTTAGAAAATTTTTCTAGGTTTCATGCTTAGCGCCGCAGCGCGAGTCGTGCCTTAGGGGCCGACGCCACAGTGCGAGCTCGGGCCATTAGCTACTGCTAAGTGGGCGCAAATGATCTGAAAAAAGGAAAGGAAGACGCACGGGCACAGTCATGGCAGTGAGTAATGCGAAGCGATGCCGTAAAAATGAGATTTTCTTGCTAAATTATCGGGGATGTGCAAGAAAGAAATATGAACATATAGTTCAACTAATGTAACACTTAATCAAGTGTATTAAACCTTTGATGAAGGTTGAACGAAAAGATTAAATGAGATTAAAAGACAAAGAATGTAGACGCCGATTACGGAATAAATATCCGGGGACCGTAGTCGCGATAAACGAACGTGAGGGATTGCTGTGATGGTGATTCCTTAGACGTTGATTGTCGAGGGTAATGAATAGCATTTCGATGTTATGTCATGATTATGAGAGATGAATGTAAAGCATTTTGATGCTGTGAATGCAACGTTGTTGCGATGAGCGATCGGTCTTAGCATACAACGAATCGCATGGCTTCGACATTAATAAAGAATATTGAACATGGGGTTCAGGTGATAGTAATAAATGAAAGCGATTAAAACCTTAGGTAAAGGTTGAATGAAAGATTAAGGGATGACCAACGTAAATGTTGAATACGTAAACGATCCTCGTGAATCATATTCACGTCGAGCGAATGTTCTAAGTATACATTGGTTGTATAACTTAGACGTTGACGACGGTTGTAAGTAAGATATGAATTATCAAGAAAGCCGTAGCGAACGGTAATAATATTAATGAAAGCTGAAGGTGAGTCGGATGAGAATGTTAGAATGAAATGTAAGCGTTGAACACTTGAACCGAGTTAAAGGTTAAGTGTACACAAATATTATACGGGTAGAACCTACACCCTGTGTATGGTTTGACCGTAAGGTAATGAAGATCAATGATTAAACCTGTGAACGATGAAGAAGCTAAATTAAAGATAAATACGTATAATGTAAAAGAAGCCGAGTTAATGTTTATAACTTGGATGATGTTCCGAGTCGAATGAATCGGACATTGTAAGAAAAGAATATGGTAACGTAAAATGCTTAATGTTATAAATGCGTAGAATGAACATTGAATAATCGTTCTGAGTATACAAAAGACTGTATGACTTAGACGATGATGAATAATCCTGAGGTATGGCATTTAGTTGCCAGAAAGCCATAAGGAATAAAAAATTGACTTAACGAATAGTATAGTTTAATAGTTTGGATAAGTTAAGATGAATTTAGGTTGTAGTACAATCGTAACCTTTGATGGTTGACATATGGGAGCTGGGCTAAACAATTCCTTTAGAGAGCGAAGGTATATACAAAACTGGCAACCGATCTAACTCACTGTTATGGGCAGTGTAGATGAGACGAGAACTTGTTTGTTGGTTGTTTGTGGGAAACCACTCAGAGTACCATATGGACTACTAATTGGTGTATGTGTTATTTCCTTATGTGCTACATAGGAATTGGAATGAGTAGTTCAGCGTAAACTATAAGCTGTAGTTGTGCGTAAGGCAAGTTTCCTAACTTCATTCATAATTTAAATGAATGCTAGTTTCTTAAACTTCTCAGATGTTGAACTTGAGAAGTTATGTCTATGTGCAAATGTGTGATATTTGTACAAGGTGGTAGAACGTATGAGGCCTTGTGCCACAATTTGAACACTTCGGTGTTTCTATGATATGAACTGTTCTGTGATTGAACTATTCAATATGAGCATGTTCTGTTTATACATGAACCATTTTTGTTAAGTCTGTGCTATTGATTCTAGCCAGACAGAATGTGTATGAAAGAGGTACAATAATGAAAGTATTTCAAAGTGAATGTGACTAATGTTTTAAAATGATAGGAATCGAGATTATCCCTATTATTCAAGCTGCTTCGTAACCTTTGTTCGGTTATTGAAGTCTTACAAGAATGTTTAAATTCTTAAAGTTGTTTGTTCAACTATTATGACTTGCAGGGCAATTGAATGCTCACATTTGCTTTAAATAAAAACATTTTCACCGAACGATGATAGAAAGAACTTAAGGATCCCGGAAAGATCAAGTTAATCGGTATCCAGAAGATGTTTCGTTCATTATATGAATATGCATGAAGATCAAGCGAAGACTTGTAATATAGAATGATAGAATTAAACTATAGAATAGTTTAATGAACGATTATGTATCCTTGGTGGCGGATAAAAGTCACTTGTATAAGATGTAAAGAATAATGTAATTATCATTATTTGGAATGAAAGAGGTTTTAAGGTTTTAGAACCTGGGATTTGAGGATGTATGTTGTTATATTTAGCTATATAATGATGTATGTTTGGAAGAAGATGGGATCGTGACGTACGGAATCCGGATGTGAAAATAGACCGGATTTGAGGTATTCTGAGTTAGTATCAAAGCTGATAGGTTATAAATCTTAGGTATGAGTACCTAAGACTATAATCGTAAAAAGAAGGATAAGAAGATCACCACGTGATCATAGTAAATCGTACTAACAGATGAGCTATTAAAACGATGAATGATTCATATCTAATGCTATGAATGAATGGTACTACGAAGTAGTACGGGAAGAAGAACTCAGATTGAGTTGTAAAGGATAGCATACGAATTAAAGAAAAATCGTATTAAGTAAAGAGAAAGTTAGAAGTTGTAAGATTTCAATTGAGGACTCATGTGATAGCTGAGTTGTATGAATCTTTGTATGGGCAGAGGTTTATGCTTTGGTGTAACAGCCACTCAGTTTATTACAGTGATAATCATTGAAATTGGTCACGTTATCAAGATGTATATGATGAGAAGGTGAATCTTTTCTCATGTATATACTTGATAGGTAGAGAATGATAAGGTAGGTGCGAGTTCTTGAAACTCATACTTATGGTAAGTTCGTGACTCATAAATACGTATAACGTAAAAGAAGCTGAGTTAATGTTTATAACTTGGATGACGTTCCGAGTCGAATGAATCGGACGTTGTAAGATAAGAATAAGGTAACGTAAAATGCTTAACGCTATAAATGCGTAGAATGAATATTGAATAATCGATTACGAGTATCTGAAAGATGTATGACTTAGACGATGATGAATAATCCACGAGGTATGGCATTTAGTTGCCGTAAAGCCATAAGGAATAAAAAATTGACTTAACGAGCGTGTATAGTTTAATAGTTTGGATAAGTTAAGATGAATATAGGTTGTAGTACAATCGTAACCTTTGATGGTTGACATATGGGAGTGGGCTAAACAATTCCTTCGAGAGAGCGAAGGTATATATAAAAGCGGCAACCGATCTAACTCATCATTATGGGCGGTGTAGATGAGACGGGAACTTGTTTGTTGGTTGTTTGTGGGAAACCACTCAGAGTACCATATGGACTACTAGCGAGAGACACACGATGTCTTTGAGTCCTAGGAGAGTTATAAGAAGAAGATAAGAATGTAAATCATAAAAGATGATGAACGTATTGAGTAAGACATCTCCGTATGTCATGAAGCCATTAATCGGTAAAGGAAGTTAGTCACGTAAACTTAGTTTATAAGAACGTGAACCCTAAAAAGTGAAGTTGAGTAAACCAATGCATAAAGTCAAGTATATGACTAATTGGTATATGTGTTATTTCCTTATGTGCTATATAGGAATTGGAATGAGCAGTTCAGCGTAAACTATAAGCTGTAGCTGTACGTAAGGAAAGTTTCCTAACTTCATTCATATTTTAAATGAATGCTAGTTTCTTAAACTTCTCAGATGTTGAACTTGAGAAATTCTATCTATGTGCAAATATGTGATATTTGTACAAGGTGGTAGAACGTATGAGGCCTTGTGCCATAATTTGAACACTTCGGTGTTTCTATGATATGAAATGCTGCACGTGATTGAACATTCAATATGAGCATGTTCTGTTTATACATGAACCGTTATTGTTTAAGTCTGTGCTATTGATTCTAGCCAGACAAAATGTGTATGAAAGAGGTAGAATAATGAAAGTATTTCAAAGTGAATGTGACTAATGTTTTAAAATGATAGGAATTGAGATTATCCCTATTATTCAAGCTGCTTCGTAACCTTTGTTCGGTTATTGAAGTCTTAAAAGAATGTTTTAATTCTTAAAGTTGTTTGTTCAACTGTTAAGACTTGCTGGGCAATTGAATGCTCATACTTGCTTTAAATAAAAACATTTTCAGCGAACGATGTTAGAAAGAACTTAAGGATCCCGTAAAGATCAAGTTGATCGGTATCCAGAAGAAGTACCATTCATTATATGAATGAGCGTGAAGATCAAGCGAGGACTTGTAATATAGAATGATAGAATTAAGCTATAGGATAATTTAATGAATGATTATGTATCCTTGGTGGCGGATAAAAGTCACTTGTGCAAGATGTAAAGAATAATGTTTATTTGTAATGAAAGAGATTTTAAGGTTTTAGAACCTGGGATTTGAGGATGTATATTTTTATATTTAGTTATATAATGATGTATGTTTGGAAGAAGATGGGATCGTGACGTACGGAATCCGGATGTGAAAATAGACCGGATTTTGGGGCGTTACATATGTTCTTTATCTTCCCTTACATTTCCCCCAAGAGTTGAGCAGTTAAAAGCTCTTCTCTGGCTTTTTCCCAACATCGGTATGTGCCACGGCCCCTTCCTTTTCCTCGCTAGTAGCTCCACTCAACAAGATAGCTAACTACCCAGCCGGTGGTCTTTGCGTGCCGCGCCTCAAGGCATGGTTTGGCGCGCCGCCAAGCCTTAATCATGAAAAAAAATTAAGTCTTTTACGTACTTGAGACGCTTACTTTGAAATCCCATAACTTCTTCGTTATAACTCGGAACGAGGTCATTCCAAAGTCATTCTCTTCCTTATCTTACGTACTTCGATTTCCCTCAGACAGAACTTCGTTCTGAATCCGTTAACATGCTATTCGATTGGCTTAATCTTCATTATTTGTTCATTTTACGTTATTAACGTTCTTCGTTCGTTCGTCCATAATTCGGTCATCTGAACTCGGAACTTATTCGTTCTTGAGTCCACGACTCACGTTTTCTCGTTCTCTTACATTCTTATGAAACCCTGCACGTTCAGGTTCATTTACAAACATTCTACTTCTCATTCGTCTTTTTACGAAATTTTTTCCATAACTTCATTATAGCTAAGTTTTAATCCATTCTTCATGAACGTTTCTACCATTCCTAACCAAGCAATAAGCTTCTAACTTATACGCGATGGTTTTAAACTTGTCCATCAACAACAATTATACTACAATGGTTTTAAATTTGTCCATCAACAACGTTCTTCGTGTTCTTAACGTGTTCTTCGCATTCTTCGTTAGTTCTTCAATTTTTTATTGATATTTTGATTACGATTTCACTTTTTCTTAGAATTTGGTGTTATAAAACACCATTCCTTACTAATTTTATTGAATCATTTATATGATTCATTCGGATCGTTCAAATTCATTACCAAACTTATACTTCGTTAAGAAATTTATAAACTAAACTTTTAATTCTTATTTCTTCGTTTTCTCATGATTTCAACCATATGAAAATCATTCTTAACATCATTTAATTTTATTCTCAAACATTCCCTAACCTTCATAACTTACCAAGAATCATGAAGTAAAAGGAATAAATAGGAATATAAAGATTCCTTTAAAACATTTTATACTTTTACTAAGGGGTCAAATCGACCATGAACTCTTACTCGGTTTAACAGCATTTCACCATAAACCCTTCTATCACGGTCAGTTTACAATCACCAAGAAGGTAAACTACCTCTTTTATACATAGGCGGTCAATACATTGTATAACCCCATTTCGGGGTGTGTTCACCTCAGACTTGATCATTAGATTGCGCACCAAAATAATTTCGTTTGGCATAACTCTTCAAAGAAAGCTCGATTTTCTTATGATATGACATACCATTTGTCTTAGCCAAATCAAATAGCTTAGACCATACCAATAAATTGGACATCAACTTGAAACATTCGTCTAGTCAAATCAATTGACATCGACTACTTCTTTAAATTCTTTTACAATACATCAAAATGTTTTATGACGTCATGATACCGTACTTTTCACAATACATTAAGGACTTCGTCAGTTTATGACTTCATCATTATACATCATACCATAGCGGGTTATTGATCATAAGATCACATCCAACATCAGGTTCAATTGCATTAATAACTCCATCCTTTTGCCATCCTTGCATCAAATGCACTGATGATATAAAATTCATATTGATATTTCAAATTAATTTCTATCTAGCTGAAATAATTAGCATAGACATATAAAGAATAGTTCCTTTTAAAATCCATTGGTTCCAAAAGTTGAACCAATTCTTTCATTTTCAAAATGTGCACACATAAGCATGATTTCAATAAACTTCAAAATCTAGCATAGCTAGATGACTTGGAATATCATATTTCTCCATCTTCCTTCATTGTCTTACTTACGACAATACTTAATCTTCTCTAGCACCTTCAATGCTAAGTCTACTGAAAATACTCATTTTCAGTCTAAACATTCCTATACCTTAGTATAGTCCTTCAACTTACCACACATTATGAGTTCAGGAACTTTCCGTGGTAATATGAGTTTAAGAACTTATCCCAGTCAGACCATAGGCGTCCATTCGTTGAGAAGTTCAAAAACATACCATATTATTATGAGTTACGAACTTACCATAAGTATGAGTTTTAAGAACTCACACCTAATCTTAACATTCTCTACCTATCACACATATACATGAGAAAAGATTCATCTTCTCGTCATATACATATTGATAACGCGACATAAACCAATGATTATCA
This sequence comes from Panax ginseng, assembly GCA_020205605.1. Taxonomy (NCBI): domain Eukaryota; kingdom Viridiplantae; phylum Streptophyta; class Magnoliopsida; order Apiales; family Araliaceae; genus Panax; species Panax ginseng. Next base: position 76,880,221 of record CM035133.1, on the reverse strand, counting down.
CTGTAATAAGCTAAGCAGTTGTTACACCAAAGCACAAACCTCTGCCTATAACAAAGGTTCATACAACTCAGCTATCACATGAGTCCTCAATTGAAATCTTACAACTTCTAACTTTTCTCTTTACTTAATACGAATTTTCGTTAATTCGTATACTATCTTTTACAACTCAATCTGAGTTGTCCTTCCCGTACTACATCGTAGTACCATTCATTTATAGCATTAGCTATAAACCATCCATCGTTTAATAGAATATCTGCTGTTATGATTCAATATGATCATGTGGTGATCTTCTTCCTTAATCGTTTAACTCAACGATCTTCTTATCCTTCTCTCTACGATTATAGCCTTAGGTTATAACCTATCAGCTCTGATACCACTCTATAACACCCCAAAATCCGGTCTATTTTCACACCCAAATTCCGTACGTCACGGTCCCATTTCTTGCCAAACATACATCATTATATAGTTAAATATAATAACATACATTCTCAAATCCCAGGTTCTAATATCTTATAACCTTTTTCATTACAAATAATGATAATTACATTATTCTTTATCTCTTACAAGAGTGACTTTCATCCGCCACCAAGGATACATAACAGTTCATTAAATTATTCTATAGTTTAATTACATTATTCTACATTACAAGTCTTGGCTTGATCTTCAAGCACATTCATATACTGAATGGCACTTCTTCTGGATACCGGTCAGCTTGATCTTTACGGGATCCTTAGGTTCTTTCTAACATCATTCGCTAAAAATGTTTTTATTTAAAGCAAGTGTGAACATTCAATTGCTCAGCAAGTCATAGCAGTTGAACAAACAACTTCAAGAATTTAAACATTCTTTTAAGACTTCAATAACCGAACAAAGGTTATAAAGCAGCTTGAATAATAGGAATAATTTTGATTCCTATCATTTTACAACATTAATCACATTTACTTTGAAATACTTTCATTCTTCTACCTTTTTCATACACATCCTGTCTGGCTAAAATCAATAGCACAAACTTAACAATAACGGTTCATGTATAAACAGAACATTCTCATATTGAACAGTTTAATCACTGAACAGTTCATCTCATAGAAATACCGAAGTGTACAAATTATGGCACAAGGTCTCATACGTTATACTACCTTGTATAAATATCGGACATTTGCACATAGACAAAACTTCTCAAGTTTAGCATCTGAGAAAGTTTAAGATGTGGCACCCCCAAATCCGGGTTACCTGACCCCCGAGTTTAGTGTTCACGATCCACAGTATAATACTAATTAACTACTCATTCATATATGAATAGTAATACATAGCTCATTAATAGATATTGTTAATACATAAGTCCCAGGTTTTCTAACCTTAACATTACAAACATACCCTTTAGTTATACAAAAAGGGTTCACAAATATAACATAATAATAATGTTCATATCTAGTTTAGAACTATGCCTTTGCCTTTATCCTTCGCAACACCTCCTGCCACTTTGTCCCTAGCTGAAAAGTTTTATTTAGCAAGGGTGAGCAACAAATTTGCCCCGCAAGTTAAGACATACAATAAATGTATAAGAATTCAAAACAACAGACTATCTATTTGATAGAATGAAACCAAAGTTCGGGAAACTATGAAATAGCTGAACAAATCGTTATTCAATAACAAATCTTCTCGTATTCTATACAACACAATAATTCAATAATGAAAGTGTACAACGCTTTCAAAGTTTCTACGATATTCTAATGAATAATCAAGAATCAATTCTACGAAATAGCAAAGTTGAATATTTTCCAGATTTATGCTAAGTGATCACACAAGATCTTGAACTTATCTTCTCGGGTAGATATCAAAGATTTACTTTAATATATACTCAGGTGTATCAGGTAATCATAAAGATTAAATCATACCCCTCTACAAGTACTTAGAGTCGGCCAACTCCTTATACCCTATATTATGCATAATACTTAAATATAGCGCACAGTAGTCGAATTTACGACCAATAAAATGTTCCCTTTATAAAAAAAAGTTGTTCTTCTCAGTCTCAGAATCAAGATTTTGATTTAACAACGAAATACTGTGATTTCAAATTCTAATTACTTCTTGATCTAGCCGAAATAATTGGCATCGATCTGTCAATAATAATTAATTTCTCTTTTCGAATCTATCAAGTTCTAACAAATGTTCATCTAGCCAGAATAATTAGCTAAGATATTTCTCAACATAATTTGACAATAAACAGGAATTATCTGTACTGTCAATTCTAGCTTCTACGGATATGAATATCCAACAACAGTTATTCTACGAATGTATATATTCCGAATCGGTAATTCAATTTGAATTATTAAACATGCACTAACTGCGAAATATCAATAATAAATCCCTAGACGTGGTATAATTAGCAATAATTAACCAACATAACAATTAAATAATATTAACTCAAGGTTGAGTTAGGGAACTTACCTCTTCCACTGATTACAGCTACACAATAAACTTATCTACTTTCGAAAGACCTATAACCAATAATATTTGTCTCATAATTAGTACAATATTTCATAACACGCATCATTGTATTCTATAGTCAAACTTCTCCAAGACACATTATCACATAGCCACATCAGTGTTCATAACCTATATAAACACTTATCATGTCTAACTATTTCGGTTTGGTTGGACTTTGGTCCATTCTCGGCGTTCTGGTCACCCTATCTGACAATTAACACAGTTATTGTCAAATAAATTTGATTTCTAAGCTTTAATATTAATTTAGATAAGTCAATTATCATTAATAATATTTTTCGGAAGCTTTTAATAATTTATAAGCAATTATTATAATTTATAATAATTTTTTAAACATCAAAAACATTTTTGAATGATTTAATCATCAAATAATCTTATCATCATTAATTATTTAATAATATAAAAATATTAATGACATACTTGTCAAAATATTAAAGTTATTATTAATAACTTAAAATATTTTTAAATCAACAATATTCTACTTAAATGATTTTAAAATAATTAAAATTATTTTAAATCATCACCATTAATATCTAAATATTAATGAAATTATTATCCAAATATTAAAAGTCATTAATTATAACTTAAAATATTTTTAAATTATTTTCTTATTTTTAAATAATTTTTAAATCAATAAAATCATTTTTAATTCATTTATTTATTATAATAATTAAAAATTCTAATATCATTAATATTAATTTTATTAATGAAAATTCTACAAAAATATTAAAAATTATATTTTATAATTCAAAATATTTTCTAACACTTTATTCTCATTTTAAAATGATTTTTATAATATTAAAATTATTTTTCTCTAATTTATTTAATATATTAATTAAATAAATTAAACATCATTAATATTAAATTATTAATGAAAATTCTCTAAAAATATTAAAAGTTACATTTTATAACTCAAAATATTTTTAAATACTTTATTCTTATTTAAAATGATTTTTCATAATATTAAAATTATTTTTCTCTAATTTATTTAATACATTAATTAAATAAATTAAATACCTTTAATATTTAAATAATTATAAATATTAAAGAAAAATATTCAATTGGTCAAAAAATTATTTTTCCATAATTTAAAATAATTTTTAAAACCATTTTTAATAATTTCTATAATTTATTTCTATTTTTAAATTATTTCCAGAAAATTAGAAAATAAAATAAATGAAAATCGTCGTTATAGCCTATAGCGACACTTATCTGTCGTCTTAGGTGTTCTTGAGCTTCAAGAACACTGTCAAACAGTTAACAAGTGTGCAAGTTTAACCGGCTTTGATTCTCAGTATATTCATGTTCTAGGCAATATTGTGCATCGATCATGTAGTCTACATGTAGTACTACAACAATCAAGTATTATCTCGATCATACAACAACAATTCTGCAAGATCCAGAACTTCAAAGGAGCTGTCAGACCAATTTTGGATTTTCTGGGTAACCCAGAAACCCAGACAGTGTCGAGTTGACACTTTAGAGCTCACTTTAATCTATGTTATGTTCATCCCATTAGTTATGTTATGGTCCAAATCTATAGTACTAGTGTCAAGGTACATTTACATCACAACAGCTCAGTTAAACAACATCTAAATCTCCAGATATGATCCGGTCAAACATGGTCAGAAGTCATGTTCATACACTTTCTGGAATTTCCAGAAAAGTGTTTCGTGATCAGATGGGCTATTTTGACCACCCATTAAAACCAATCCATTTGATGTTTATGGAATCTAAAGGCATGTACTTGGAGTCCATATTACAGGCTATAACATGTATACAACAACATCCACAAACAACTTAATCACTGACAGATCTTAAGCCCACAAAAGGTTGTCAGACGTTGATCAAGGCTTTCTGGATTACCCAGATTTGGCCCGGTCAACGTCAGTCAACGGGTTTTGACCTTAAATAACTTCGAATCCAGACATCTAATGGCTATACTACCACTTGCAGAGCAAAGACAACATAACAAGCTACCAATAACAACTTTAAAACAACAAAAACCATAAACATATCAAGATCTACGGCTACTGACATTTCTTGTCAGACCATGATTCAAACTCAAGAACAGATTTTGGAAAAATCACTTTTTACCCATTTTGATGCAATGGATCCATCATGGATCAACATAGATCATCTAAAAACATTTTTTAGCATCAATCTAAACACATAAACACAGAATTTCTCTTAGCATACAAGATCTAGAATGAGATAGGGTTTATACCTTCTCTTATCCAATCTTGATCTTCGATCTCCTTAGTTGTTCTTGGTGATCTAGGGGCTAATTATATGACTGAGGAACTTTAAGAATTCAGAGGTTGAGAGAGAGAATAAGTTATGGAGAGCTTGAGAGCAAATGACAAGTTTTTATGACTTTCTCTCTCTCCAATCTAATATAAATTACTTGGATCACTACTACAAAACAGTAAATAGATAACGCAGAAAAAACGTTGTGGTTTCAGTCAGAAAAACGTCATGGTTAAGGGTGTCATCTATTTGACACCCTTACACAACGTTTTTAAAATGTTGTAGTTAAGCACAATACACAACGTTTTTTAGGAAAAAAACGTTGTAGATTTGTTTTCCAAAAATTAGCAGATGCTTAAAAACGTTGTAGAAGGTATGATTCCACAACGTTTTTTGGATAAAAATGTTGTTGTTTAGTATATCAGACAACGTTTAGGCACATTTACACAACGTTTATAAAATTTTGTAGATTAAAAAAAAGAAAAAAAATGTTGTGATTCACCTACATTACCAATGCACCTGCAATATGCTAATGCCATGATATATAGCTAAAAGGTCTAAATTCTCAATTAAATTTAAAGTCAAAATGTATTAACCATTCAAAATACATCCCAATAAATACCATTCGTTTACAGTTTCACATTACTACATTCACAATATATACCAAACTATCCATATGTGCATATAAATAATACCTTTCGAAAGGTAACTTCTACCCCCATACACCTAACGAAAGGTAAATTCTACCCCCATTCAAATAATTTATAACTAGAGCTATAAAGGCTACATACATGCACTAAGTCTCATTTCCCCTGCAGCTGGAAATCGAAGGAGCCAAAGTGCACTGTTAGGAACACGTTTGAGAATGTTGCACCCGAAACATTTGATGTCAGACTTAGTACAACACCAAATAGTATATACCACCACTAAAGAACACTGTCAAAACTCTTGTAACATCATTACCAAGCCATGAAAATTTCAAGATCAATTTTATACAGCTGATTGAAAAAAGCAAAAATGAATTTATCCTCCGGCAATCCGTAATCGATCGCTTTGGTTGGTAGGTCGGATCCAGTACATCAAGGTTTTTCTTCAAGTAAAAGAAATTCATAAAAAATTGAGCACACAAACCCATCATGAAAGGCAACATTTTCTATAATCATGACTTTTTGTTTTGATATTGAAATCTCTACTCTAATGCTAAGAATTACAACATTTTCTCGATCACACAAACCCATCATGAAAGGCAAAAAAATGTTGGATCTTGATAACTCAAACTTCTAGAAAATTAAAAAATCTACATTCACTCAAGCCGTTGCCAACATAAAAGAAAAACCTTATATTCTGCATCCTAAAGTAATAGAAGTTCCCCCACTGTTGTGAAGGTCCTTGATGGTGTTTTGCTATGTACTGCTTATGAGCCCATTCTTGGCAACAAACATGTAGTATTATCTATCAGTCATTCAATGAGGACCACGAAAAGAATGACACAAGACAATTCTAAACTCTGCAACACCTTTTCCAAAGTTTTTATCCCGAAAGGCCGAAACATGATAAAGTAGATGCATTGGAATGGACTGAAGGAGTGGAATATACCCTAAGACAGAGGATGCCCACCTCACTTTGCAAAATCAAAGAAAATTAATTTGATAACCCAAGTAGGTGACCAAGTAGAATAAGGGAGCATAAAAGAGTAGGTGACCAAGTAGAGTAAACTGCCACCTTATCCACAATCATTTCAACATCATCATCTGAAAGTATCAGATCTGATTCATGCAATAGTGCCAATACCATCTCCTTCAACTATCATATAAGACAAAGTAAAAACCATCAGGCAGATAACAAAGTTCCATAAGCACGTATATAGTACCAAAATCGAACAATCTTTTAGAGGGAATAAATAACTCAAGCAACATAGATATTCTAAAGCCTATATCATCTACAGTAGAAAAATTGTGATAGTTGAGGAAATGCACTAAAAAAGTTTGTGTCCTTGATAACAAACTGTGACAAGTTTATTTATCCCTCAATAGTCTTAAGCCTGTAGGTTTGCACTTTTATAGTTTTTTATCATGTGGTTTCCTACTTAAGAGAGAATAGATGATTAAGAATAAAGAAAGAACAATTGAATAGTTTACAATACTTGCCTCTTCTCTCTCAATAAAGCATGTGCTCCTTAGATCATACACTCTAAATGCAATTGTCAAAAACAATTTGCAAATTAGAAGATGGAGATAAACTAATAAAATCCAAAGCATGATAAATTTAAAGTAGATTCATCATTATAAAATTATCAAATGTAAATAGAAATCAATCTTTCATGAGATTTTGTCAGATACTGGTGCATTTAGGTGAAAGATGCTCAATGACTGGACGAAGTCTCTAAACTCTATAACTCCATTGCCCTTGACATCAAACAAGTTAAATATCTGCATAACCATATATATGATTAGTCGTAGTAAAAGGGAATATTACAATCTAAAGTTTTTTTATTTTCTTTCCAGATATAGCATGTGCTTTTGAAATTATTAACTCAGAATTAGGCTGCAATTAACAACTACTCTTAGCAGTCATATTTATAGAGACTCGTGAGAACATAAGATTTTAGTGCACTTAAACAATAGAAGAACCATAAGTAACTAGAGAATAAAATATAGTATGGAAAACAAACCCTTTATACAAAGAGATTCTTCCTGTTTCTGTTCTTGAAGAGTGCAAATAGAAACTCTTCCTGAAGAAAAGATGGGATAAAAGTCGGTATTCAGTATATCCAACATCCTAAACCCATTGAATGATCAATATTAAGTTTGATCAGAGTGTTTGTAGTATTAGATGGTTTATCCATATATACAACCCATGAACATACCTTGTGAATGAACCCATCATTTATAATGGAACTGCTTAATTTTTTATATAGCTCGTACAAGGCCTGTACTTCACTCACTGTAACTGCATGGACATAAATTAAACCGCAAGTACTTAATGAAATCAATTTTATTGTTGCATCATGCATGTTAAAATTTTAACAGGATGACCCTTGCATTTGATAACCCGCTCCATACAGGTATCTATGAAAGCTTATATGTCCATGAAATTCACAGATGCAGAACACTACCCAGCTCGAACATCGTAAATGCAAGAGGTGAAATGCACTAACCTGTACCACTAGTGTGCATCTCAGGTCAGCTAATAATCTCTGTGTGTGCATCTCGGGTCAACTAACCTCTATTTATGGTTTTCTAACTTAAAGCACCCAGCAAATTCTTGTGATCAAAAACTAAAATTTATAGTGACTTGATAAGTTATCTTTTAAAAGCATAAAAAATATATAAACTATTCAACAACACAGCCACAAATTACAAATGGGTACATCAAGAATTCAGAGAAATTGACTGATTTGCTGGATTTCTAGATGTCACAAAGTCAAGTGGTTAGGTTACCAACTAAAGCTCTTTAAAAAATTTACAAGTTACATATTAAAAAAGGGCATTTTAGTCATTGTACATGTGATTTTAATGGCATACTTGACATTTTCCAAACCCTTAGGGTTTAACCCTAAGGTTCTAACCCTTAGGTTTTAAATTATTGGTTTCCAAAAATTTTTAAATTAGGATTTACAAGATAGAAAATTAAGATGATAAAATATAATTAGTGATTACTAATTACATTAAATGTTATCAATCACATTAAGACTTACTAATTAGGATTAGGGTTTCCTAATTAGGGTTTAGGAATCCCAAATTTTAAATTAGGGTTTTTCGGCGTATAATTAGGGTTTTTAACTATACAATTGGTTTTCTAAATCTGAGATTAGGGTTTTTAATCCCTAATTAGGGTTTATTAATTACAAACCTTATTCGATCAATTATTGATCAACATTCCTATACAGTACAAACACGTATCCTTCAATATAATTATTTTAATTGCATTTTCTACCGAATCCCTATCCAGAAATTAGGGTTAGGGTTTTCTAAAGCTGTTAAGTACAACTCTACTCTAATTTCTCAGTCAATACACAAATTGACCAATTCTCGAGACTCGTATCACAGATACATAGTACAATATTAACAGTCAATATTAAATAAAAAAAATAAAAAACTTATTCTTAAATTTAAGATTATTCGAAATCCCGGGTTATCACATAAGAAACTAGCATTCATTTAAAATATGAATGAAGTTAGGAAACTTGCCTTGTGCACAGCTACAACTTATAGTTTACGCTGAACTATTTATCGCAATCCCTATATAACACATAAGGAAATAGCACATATATCAATTAGTCATATACTGGACTTTACGCATTGGTTTACTTAACTTTACTTCTTAGGGTTCACGTTCTTATAAACTATGTTTACCCGACTAACTTCCTTTACTACCGGTTTACGGCTTCATGACATACGGAGATGTCTTACTCATACATTCATCATCTTTGATGATTTATATTCTTATTTTATTCTTATACCTTCTCTAGGACTCAGCACACATCGTGTCTCTGCTAGTAGTCCATATGGTACTCTGAGTGGTTTCCCATAAACAACCAACAAAAAAGTTCTCGTCTCATCTACACTGTCACCATAGTGAGTTAGATTGGTTTCCAGTTTCGTATATACCTTCGCTCTCTGAAGGAATTGTTTAGCCCAGCTCCCATATGTCAACCATCAAAGGTTATGATTGTATCACAGCCTAAACTTATCTTAACTTACCCAAACCATTAAACTATAATGTTCGTTAAGTCAATTTCTTATTCCTTATGGCTTTCTGGCAACTAAATGCCATATAGTCTTTTGTATACTCAGAACGATTATTCATTAATTCAACACATTCATTGCGTTAAGCATTTTATGTCACCTTATTCTTATCTTACAACGTCTGGTTCATTCAACTCGAAACGTCATCCAAGTTATAAACATCAACTCGGCTTCTTTACGTTATGCATACTTATCTTTAATTCAGCTTCTTCACCGTTCACAGGTTTAATCATTGGTCTTCATTATCCTACGGTCAAACCATACACGAGGTGTAGGTTCTGCCAGTTTAATATTCGCGTACACTCAACCCTCACGTCGGTTAAAGTGTTTAACGCTTACATTTCATTCTAACATTCTCCATCCGACTCACATTCGTCTTTTATTAATCTTAGTACCATTCATTACGGCTTTCTTGATAAATCATATCTTACTTACTAGTTTCGTTATCCACTTCATGAACTCCACGTTCATTACTCTTTCTTAATGTCGAAGCCATACGATTCGTTGTATGCTAAGACTGATCGTTCATCGCAACAGCGTTGCGTTCACAGCGTCTATACGGTTCACACTTAACTCTCATTATGACATCATAACATCGAAATGTTATACATCATCCTCGTCACTCAACGTCGAAGGAATCACAATCATACCACTCCCACACGTTCGCTTAATCGCGACTACAATCCCTGGATATCAGTTTCGTAAGTTGCGTTTATATTCTTTATCTTTTAATCCCATTAAATCTTTTCATTCAACCTTTACTAAAGGTTTAAATCACTTAATTAAGTGTTACTTTATGCTAACTATATGTTCTTTATCTTCCCTTACATTTCCCCCAAGAGTTGAGCAGTTAAAAGCTCTTCTCTATCTTTTTCCCATTGGCGCTGCTGCGCCGGTCCCCTTCCTTTTTCTTGCGGCCACTCAACAATAGCTAACTATCCGGGTTGGCACTGCAGCGCCGCCTCCTAAGGCATGGCTGGCGTTGCGGCGCCAAGCCTTAATCCTTAAAAAAAAAATTAAGTCTTTTACATACTTGAGACGCTTAATTTGCAATCCCATAACTTCTTTGTTATAACTAAGAACGAGGTTGTTCCCAAGCCATTCTCTTCCTTATCTTATGTACTTCAATTTCGCTCAGACAGAACTTCATTCTGAATCTATTAACATGCCATTCGATTGGCTTAATCTTCATCATTCGTTTATTTTACGTTATTAACGTTCTTCGTTCGTTTGTTCGTCCGTAATTAGGTCATCTGAACTCAGAACTTGTTTGTTCTCAAGTCCATGACTCACGTTTTCTACGTTCTCTCACATTCTTATGAAACCCTACACGTTCGGGTTCATTTACAAACTTTCTACTTCTCATTTGTCTTTTTACGAAATTTTCACCATAACTTCGTTATAGCTAAGTTTTAATACGTTCTTCATGAACGTTTCTACCGTTCCTAACCAAGCAATAAGCATCTAACTTATATGTGATGGTTTTAAACTTGTCCATCAACAATAATTATACTACGATGGTTTTAAATTTGTCCATCAACAACGTTCTTCGTGTTCTTCGCGTTCTTCGTTAGCTCTTCGTTTTTTTATCGATATTTTGATTACGATTTCACTTTTTCTTAGAATTTGGTGTTATAAAACACCATTCCTTACTAATTTCACCGAATCATTCATATGATTCATTCGGATCGTTCAAATTCATTACCAAACTTATACTTCCTTAAAAAAAATTATAAACTAAACTTCTAATTCTTATTTCTTCGTTTTCTCATGATTTCAACCATATGAAAATCATTCTTAAAATCTTTTACTTCTGTTCTCATTAAGTTATGTTTCTAACATAGAAAACTTAAAGAAAATTTATATGATACAAGGTTTCGGATTACCTTTCTTCTTTAATCTTCTTCCGTCGGACAAAGTTTGTACACGAGCAAGCTTTTCCTCCTCCTTCTCCTTCCCATCCGACCTCTTTCTCTCTCTCTCTCAAGTGTTGGTGATTTTCAAAATCACCAACAAATGAAATTAAGGCTTCCTTTTAAAGATTTTCAAAGCTAGGGGAAAAATAGTTATTTTGCCCCTAAAGTTACTATTCACACCTCCTTACTATTCATGCAGCTTCTCCTGGAAGCTTCGTGCTTCCGTCTTGTGAAATTCGTCTGACAGTTCAAAAACTGTGATTCTCAGAATCTAAATATTTTTAGATATTTCGTCTTTCCTTTACCGACTAACTTTTACGCATTCTTTGGATATCCGAAAAACTGAAAAACACTTTTCGTCGGGTGAATAGTGCCTATTTCGTCTTTTTCCTCGGAAATATTTTGTTCCCGAAAAATTTTTATTTTTGTCTTGGAAATTCTTACTCGTTCAATCTAGCTCGTAGCCAAAATCCTCCCGTATTATAATCATCCTAGGTTCTAGAACGATTAATAAACATATAGCACAAAATATTATTAATAAAAATTCCTTTTATTAATTACTAATTCTTTAAATCTTAAATTCTGGACAATCCGATTTTTTGGGTTGTCACATTGATTATGGACTTTGTTCTAGTTGGTTCACTAGAGCCACTAAGTGAACCAGAAGGTCAAAACTAGGGTGCAAGAATTAAATTTAAATATAACTACTCCATTATAAACGGGTCTTCAAACGATCATTGCTCATTGATCTTGTAACGACCCCAAAATTCATACAATTTAATTCTCGACTTCGGTCATTAATAATACATTCAACCTCTAATTTTACATTATTAAACGATAATACAACCATTAAAATTTGCGTAATAATTAAAATTTTCTATTACAAACTATCCTCGTTCCCAAAACCTTCAACATTTACATCTAAATATCTCAGAATCATTTTAATACTACAATAGTTACATCGCAAAACGATATTACAATTCAACATTAATACATTATTCGAAACCTTAAACAGTACGTCTCCTTGGGGTACTCCTGTTCTATTCGTGAAGAAGAAAGATGGAAGTATGCGACTTTGTATTGATTATCGGGAGTTGAATCATGTCACCATCAAAAATAGGTACCCGTTACCTCGTCTTTGGTGATCTGTTTGACCCGACCGATAAGGCGCCAAATTCTTTTCAAAGATCGATCTTTCGTTAGGATATCTTGAGTTGAAGATTAAAAGCGATGACATTCAAAGGCGCTTTGAGAACTTCTAATGACGGCATTATGAATTCCTAATCATGTCTTTTGGATTGACTAATGCTCCTGCTGCCTTCATGGACATGATGAACCGAGTATTCAAGGAATATTTACTTCAAGCAGAGGGTTAGGATGTGTTCTCATGCAACATGGGAAAGTCATAGCCTATGCCTCACAACAACTCAAAGAATATGAGAGGAATTATCCTACTCATGATCTAGAATTCATTGATCGTTTTTTAGCTTAAAGATCGGAGGCATTACGTATGGGGAGAAAGTGGAGATCTATCTGAATCATAAAAAGCCTCAAATATTTCTTCACCCAAAAGGAACTCAACATGCGGAAACAACGTTGGCTCGAGCATTGAAAGATTACGATCATACCATTCAATACCATCCGAAAAAAGTGAGCGTAGTGGTGATCGTTGAGTAGAAGATCATATCGCGAATCGAGTGCGATATTGTCAATATGAAAAGGCCCATTTTGTATGACTTGCAAAGGATGGAGATAGAGTTAAAGACTCTAGGGACCCACATGATGATGTCAAATATATGAGTAGAACCGACTTTAATCGATAAAGTTAAAGCTGCTCTTAACGCCCCAGAAAATTGAACATTTTGTAAATACTTTTAATAATGAATAAAATAATATTATTTATTATTATTATGTGTTAGTGAAATGAATGTCTTTCTATAACCTAGAAACGTCGGAACGTTGTAGTATTTTAACTACGTGAAGGAATTAAAGTGTTTGAATTTTCAAGACAAAAATAAAAGTTTTCTGAGAAATTTTCTGAAAAACACTATTCATCGATTTCTGCTTGGGAATTATTTTTGAACTTCCGAGAAATACGTAATGTTATAATATCAAGGTGAGATGGATTATGTAATAATAATCTAAGTATGGAAAATGCAATATTTCGCATGCGGACTTAAATTAAGAACGTTAAGGATTAAATACAAAATGAATGGAATGGTGGATATTGTATGATGTACAAGTCCAATGAGAATTAAGGGACAAGCCCAAGATGTATCAAGGATTAAGCCAAGTGTTAGTTTATATGAAGCCCAAAGTAGCTTAATACAAGCCCAAAATGAATAAGCTAAGTTAGTTAACTTAAGCCCAATGTAATGATCCAATGGGTTAGGCTTGATCCATGGAGCAACCAAGGTTAATATGGGTTATCTTGGTGACCAAGTACTTTATGTGATGGCCAAATATTGGATATGTTTTGTGTTTTCCAAGTAATTAGTGTGGCTAGCAAGTATACTTAATTGTTAAGCAAATGAATAGTAAGGAGGTTAGTTAAGGAGGTGGGATGTTCTAATGTCCGTAATGCCCTCACTTTGGCTTTCCTATAAATAGAAGGAGATTTCTAGTCATTTATCACTTGTTCAAAACACCAACAACTTCCAATACAAAGCAACTTATTGGCTAGAGAGAATAAGCACTTTTAAGACAAACATCCTTTGTTAGATTTTCCAAGAAGAAGAAATTAGTCATCAAAGGTAATGATCTTATGATCTACTAATCTTCTATCTCTATCATTGTAGGGTGATAAGAGAAGTGTAGTCTAATAAGCATGTATGTTAAAAACATGTAAGAATTGATTAATGAATAAACTTAAGCCGAATAAGTCATGAATAAATAAGATAAACCAAAATAAGTTATGACCTTATAATGAACTTGTCATATGATTGCCATATGAAGTTAGTATGTTTGATAAGATGTGAGAAGGTTGATTAGAGGACCTAAATCTATAATAAGTCATAAGGAATTAAAATTTGTAGTTTATAAGTTATTAAGTCATGAACTTATGAAGAATAAGTCAAAACCTAATTTGAAAATAAGTTGATATAATAAGTAGTTTGAAATGTCATATGATGGTTAGAATCCATTTAGAATGATGATCAAAACCTAAGTAATGATGTTATGTCGGAATTCACACGATTGGACGATAATCGTCGAATTCGTAAAATTCTCGGAATGAAAGTCATATTTTGTGTTTGAACTCGGGAACGTTGGTTTTCAATGGAGACAAGTCATATTTAGCATTATAGAGTATCGGACTCAAAAATGATCGGCCGACTTAGAACGAAGAAACGAGCGTTGAACGTTCACGAACGTTTATCGTTTTCGTTAAAAATGAACTAATAGGTGAATTTTTAGCAAATGAAGTCAAATAGATAAAATTCTTGCATGAACGTATAGAGTATGTAATTTGTGAACTGTAGGCTTTTGAACGAGCCAATTCAGACTTATAACGAAGAAGTTATGCATCCCGGAATTCATGAAAGTTGATAATCTGTCAAAGCTATCTCGAGGCCTGAGTTTGCACCATGGCGCCAAACCGAGGCCAAATGGTGGCGCTGCAATGTCGAACCTGATGTCACAACCTTACGTGAGAGTCCGTGTGCGGTATGCCCAATGTGTTATATGTGGCGCCATGATCTTGAACTCGACCATCACTCACTCAGAAACTTCATGTGCAGTACATGAGTTGTCTGAAAATAATGGCTTGCCGCAGCTGGACTTAAGAGAGGCATAGTAAGGAAGGTTTACAAGTAGAGAAAGAATGGTAACAGTTTATCAAAGAAGTAAAGATTAATTTTAACATTATAAGGTATTGTAAACCTTAGGGTATGATGACAAAATGGTAATGATAATGAATTGATCATGAACGTAAGAACAATGCGAACTATATCAAAAAAGTCAGAACCAATAATAACGAATCTAAGTCATAATTAGATTGAGAAGAAGGGTAAGATTCATTAGGAACCATGTATGTTCATTCATGACCTAATATGTTATGTGATGTTATCATTTACTGTAGAGACTCAAAGACTTAACGTGAACGTGTTATAACTATAGCAGACGCTAAAGGCAAGTATTCTAACCCTTGTTCCAGTTCAATCTGGACAAGCTTTGTAATTCATGTATTATTACACATGAAGTATTGTATGACGAAGTCAAAGCCAACTCTTTCGGCTAGATTTACATTATATTTCTATCAAGCATGGTCAATGTTTACCAAGTTATATTGGGTGGTTTTCAAACGAAGACTGAGTATGCTAAAATTGTTTTGTCGTCAAACGACAGGCACGTGAGGTTGCCACAACTTAAACGTACACACGTTTAATGAATGTAGTGTTGATCAACATAGAGTACTATAGGCTGATCACCTAGACGTGCTCGTAAGAAATGTCGGACTTACAGACTTAGTGTCGGGATGTCCTTTTCAAAAGAACTTATGAAATGCTCATGGTCTTGGACCGGAAATGATGTTTTACTAAATATTGTTGTTGTAAAACGTTTTAGGAAAAGAAGTGCTATTTTGAATTATCGATAGTACTTTGTAACTATTGTTCAGTTATTGAAGATATATGATTCCTATATTTCAAGCATCTTTGTTTATTAGAAGCTGTTGTACTTCTTTGAGCTAGTCATGCTCACTCTTGCTTGAACCATATGAATACTGACTAAGATCGAAGCGGATGAAGGCTCCAAAGAAGGATAAAAAGGCAAGGCGAAGACGAACCCGTAGAATACTTATGTAATAGTATAGGGTGAAAGATTATAATATATTTAATATTATGACAAGAAAAAATGTAATAGTTATAAAGAACTTGGGAAATGTTAATATTATTTTGAATATATAGAAGACATATTCGTTCTATTGAGACTTTTCAATTAAATGTATATGTGAATGGTAGTACCGTGTAGCACCATCTGTCAGGTTGGAAGATACCTGGATTTGGGGGCGTCACAGGTTGGTATCAAAGCATTAGGTTATAAAACTTAAGGGGAGAATTAAAACCTTAAGTCATAACCTTAAGAGAAGTCAAAGAAGTAAAAGAAGAAAATAATCTTATAAAAATGCATTATGAATATGTTATGTGTTTTTATTATTCTACTGACATGTACTAATCAACTTAATTATTTTGTGTAGATGTCGGGGAGTAAATGGAATCTTGATTAGATGTACAAGCAGTTAGTGAGGAATCGGTTAACCAAATAGAGGTTATACCTAATCCCATAGCAGAAGAGCCCGAGATAGTTGTCATTAAGTCTGGAGACTCAGAGGATCCTGATTTCATGTCTGTGTTCGACGACATGATAGAAGAGGATGTGGAGGTAGTGTCCTTCAATCCAGTAGCAATAGAAGTAGAGATGGCTCCTGGGGAGTCAATGATGTCATTATTTATGTTAGTATTGGATAGAAATATCCATTACTGTCAAGAGGTTAAGGAGCTTAAGGCAGAGCTCCAGGACGTTATAGAGGAAAAGACGGACGTGGAGTCCATGTGGGAACAGGAGCATGATGAGAGGATTTTGGCCAAGGACAAAGTCCACGAGTAAAAATATGAAGTTTTGAGCTCGAGGAGGGCTAAAGACCAAAAAGCGAGAAGATAGGGAGAATGTCCTATATCCATAGGAGTTCTCATCTGATTTCAATGACGATAGGTGGTTGGTTATCCTGTGAAAGCGGGGTGAGCCTTGACATCTATCGGTAGTGATATTATTGTCGGTCTTGCCAAGGCATTTTGATAATGCCTTAAGACAGATGTGATCTAG
This sequence comes from Panax ginseng, assembly GCA_020205605.1. Taxonomy (NCBI): domain Eukaryota; kingdom Viridiplantae; phylum Streptophyta; class Magnoliopsida; order Apiales; family Araliaceae; genus Panax; species Panax ginseng. The sequence goes on along the minus strand of CM035133.1, from coordinate 76,862,982 downwards.
TAGAAGCTAGAGTAGTTTAGATATGTAAATATTTGTATCTAATAGTGACGTATAACCCTCTTTTGTATAACGAAGGGTAGTCTTTTGTAAATCCCAATTTTTGGAAAGCAATAGCGGAAAAGTAATGTAATTAGCTTCGGCTGTGTAATGTAACCGATATAGTATTATACTACAATGAATGAATGAATATAAGCCTTTTCATGGAACATAATGAACAATGGATGTTGAAGTTATTGTTTAATCTTGAATAATAACTAACTAATAAAGAAAGGAATAATAACGTAATGTGTGGTTTATTGTATCAGCAAAATGCCACCAAGAAGAGTACAACGAAATCAAGGCACTAATGTGAATCAACCAGGAGGAGGTCAAGTTAACCCCATCTTGAGGAGTTTGTTAATGTTTTAATGTACCGCATTTAATAGGATTAGGCTAATATCCAAGTAAATTAGAGTAGGTACGAGCTACTACCTTTAAGGATTTTAAGAGTGTTGGTCCATGGGAGTTCAAAGGAACTACGGACCCTATCGAAAGCTTCAAGCGTGGGTAAAGAAAATTGAGAAGGCATTTGTGATAGCAAATGTCGACGAGGCCTGAAGGTTGCCTTTGCAACCTCGTGATGAAGGAGAGGCCAATTTTTGGTGGGAAGCCAATCGTACTAAGTAGGGATAGAGAATCTAACGTGGGTGAGGTTCAAGGAGATATTCTTCGAGAACTACTTTCCCACGAGCATGCAGGGAAGGATGGAGATGCGGTTTCTCGAGTTGAAACAAGGAGACATGACGGTTCCCCAATACGCCGCCAAGTTTAATAAACTGGAAAGGTTCGTTCCACACCAAGTGGACACCGAGGTTAGGAAGGTGCGATGGTTCGAGCAGGGGTTGAAACCCTGGCTTTATAACCGTATTTCTGTGTTCCAGCGTACATCATTTGGGACCATTTTAGAGAAGGCGATAATCGCCGAAGGTGGTAGTGAGGCTCTAAGCCAATACCATAAGGATAAGAAGAACAAAGGGAAAGTAGATGGGGGAGTGAAAATAGAAGGAGCCAGTGGAAGTGGCGAGGGATAGAAGAGGAAAGCGTTCAGCTCTGGAAATACCGGAGTAAAGTAAGGGGACCCAAAGCGGAGGATGGAGGTCTGCAAGACCTGTGGGAAGACTCACTTAGGAGTCTGTCTCAAGGGGAAGGTCGTATGCTATAATTGTGGACAGGAAAGGTACATATCGCCTAACTGTCCAAGTCCGAAGAAGAACCATGGATGCTTTATGTGTGGGTTAACTGACCACATGGCAAAGAACTGTTCGAAGAAGGGGACGAACGGGAATAGGGGCACTAATAGCGGTAAGTTAGCTATTGGTAGTCATTGTAGCAAAGGTAGTAGATGGGCAGTACCTTTAACATGATGATCCAAAGATGATTTGCATCACGGGGACGTCGTCATGAGTATTATTCCGATCAACGACACATAAATGCTTACGTGATGTTTGATTAAAGGGTCTTTACTTGTTCGTTTATAGCATGTGATTTGGCTAGAGCGATTAGGATTACTTCTCGAAAAGTTGCCTATACCTTTAAATATTAAGGTAGCAAACGAAGAAATAATTCATGTTGAAGATGTTCATAGGAGTTATTGCGTAGAAATACGGGGTTGTAAATTATCGGTAGATTTGATACTGATAAAGTTAGGAGAATTCGATGTAATTCTCGGAATGGATTGGTTGGTAAACCATGGGGCAATTATAGATTGTCAGAGAAATGTGTGAATATTAAAACGTTAAAATAATCTCAGGTAGTATTTTACGGGAATAGATCGCCGGAACGTTCTTGTTGTCTAACCATGACACAAACTAGGAAATTATTGAGGAAGGGATGTGTGGGTTACCTGTGTCATGTTGTTGATACCCAGAGAGTGGTAGCAACCATGGAACAAATACCTATAGTGTGAGACCGCGAATTTTATGAAATGAAAGTATTTAATTTTCTTATAATTATTCTATTTTAGTAAATGGTTAAATTGATAAAAGGTTAAAGTTAAGGGTGATATATGAAAAAATTTCAAAGTATGCAAGTTGTTATAAAATATTCTTTTTGTCGGGGAATATCCGTAGGACGTCACAATCATTGGTGGACTCCACAATGGAAATATTGTCGTAGTAAGAAAATGACATAATTATCTTTCTATAAAATAATAAATGAAAGTGTTACTGAGTTAAAAGCTGTTGAACTACTCGGTAGTAAAAATGCGATAATACACGTGGTTGCATAGTAAGTAATTACGGTATTGATTATTGATGCTTACGTGAGAAGTCACTTCGGTTATACTCAATTATTGCTATAGTAATTCTTTGCATCATATCTCTCATATTATTGATTCAATTATTGTCACAAAGATTATCCGCATAATATGTTATATTATTAAATCATTAATTGAGATTTCAAAGTTATTCATATTATTATTTGCAATATTGAAAATGTCTAGAAGTTCTGTCAAGGAAAGGTTTGGTCACCTAATTGCGCGTCAATAAGGAGAAATCCTTATCGGAAAGCCCCCTCTTTCCTGGGAACGACCTAGTTGTTAAATATTGTGAGTTATAATATTAATGATGAATGTTATTAAAAATTGAATTTGAGTTCGGAGTTGAATTTGGAAACGCAGACGTAATATTTGAGTCCGTAACGATGAAATTAGTAGAAATAGACTATAAATAAAAAATTTGTCGGGGTTCACTTTTTGGTCAAAAAAGTCAACGGTTGACTTTTTCGGAAAAAGTCAAACTTTGAAATTTCAAAATTGAAATTTTTGAGAAAAATATTTCCATTGTGTTGGGATTGTTAGTGTTAGTGGAATTCGACATTTATTTCGATAATAATTGATATCTGGAGGTTATATTGATCAATCGGGTAATAACTGGATAAATGAGCAATTAATTGCTATTGATTCACATGATTATAACTATTTGTTCACATGTGTGTACTATTGATTCGCATTCATTTACTATTAGGGGAGTTGGTGCAAGATTGATAATACTTGCATGACTAAGTTAAAAATGGAGGTATAGATGGAGGTACTATACTGTAATTCGTATTTTCACATGATTATAACTATGAAGTCACATGAATGAACTATTAATTCACATGATTTACTATTAGGAGAGGTGGTGTTGGTTTGATAATACTTGCAGGACTAAATTAAAAATGAAAGAAAAGTTGAAGGTATTGTACTGTAATATTTCGAGCCCCAAAACGTGTAATTATCGAAACTATATTTTCCTATAAATAGAAGCTCATTCTTCCTTCATTTCTCACCAATTCACTAAAGCTATAGAGCAATTATTATAGAGAGAAATTATAGAGAGAAAGAAGAAGAGAAGTCTGCTACCTCACTATTCTAGTATCCAATTTTCTTCTAAGGTAAGGGGTATTATTTCTTTTGTATTCATGAAGAGAGCTATTGTTATTCCATTCCTTATTATTATGTTGGAATAACTTTATACATCACAATCTACCGCATACATGGTGAAATTCTTCTATTATTCTATTCTTTATTATTACATTTGGAATATCCATGCATCTTAATTACGCATGACTGGTTCCGTTCTTTATTATTACGTTAGAATATCATCGTCTACATGAGGATTACGCGTGACTGGTTCCATTCTTTATTATTACATTGGAATAACTTTTATCTCATGCGATTTATCGAATGCCAGTGAATTTCATTGTTATTCCATTCTTTATTATTACATTTGGAATATCACATGCATGCGCAGATTACGCATGACACTGGTTCCATTCTTTTTATTTATACATTGGGAATAACACATGCATGCGGATCTATCGCATGCATGGTGAATTCTTACATTATTTCATTCTTTATTATTACATTGGAATAACTTTGTCTACATGTGGATTACCGCATGCATGGTGAATGATCCTTTGTATTCATTCCTTATTAAATTGTAGAAATGATCTCAGATATCGTGGATTCTTTGGATGGTGGGTGAAAATCCATTTTGCGGTTTCGTAATTTTTCTAACCCTCAAAAATTCGGGAAAATTTGAAATGATAATTTGATGAGTTTTCTATATTGTGTCCAAAGATGGCAATTTTGGATGTATAGATTAAGAGTTATGGATTTTATGGGAAAAGACTATTTTAAAAGTAAATCTTTATAACTCTTTGTGGTTAACTCCAAAATTGGTGAAATTTTATTGGGAGTACATGTATATAACAGAGAGTATATACCTGTAAATTTTGGAATTTTTGGACAAAAGTACAATTTATGATAAATGTCTAAATATTCGGCGATTTTGGCGATATGAAAAATAGTAAATGAATTTTAAAAATTTCGAGAAAAATATATGTTCAATATGGACTATATGCTGCTAAATTCCAAAAAAGAAATATTTTTTTGACTGATTTGGTATTTTTCATGAAAATGAACTAGTTATGAGTAAATGAATTAAATATGTTATGTGAAGTAACAAAATTGAAAAATAGGATTTTATGGCTTAGGAATCCCTATCGAGGTATATCTGATTTTTATGAGGGATTTGATAATTGGTGATGAAATCTTATGAGTATGGCATTTTTGAATAATTAAAATGCATTATTTGGTAAAGTGTAAACAATTGAAATAAATTATTTATAAGTTTAAGAAGTGATTAAAATATTGTTATAATATTAATAATATTAGATTATGAGTTTATTAAGTGATTGATAATATTTGGATAAATTTAAAGTCTTTAATATTTATCCTTGTTTTATCTTATATCATGGTCATCATCCTCATGCTTATATTATGATGAAAGTCATCTTTGGCTTACGTGCAAAGATGGACTATTGATTATTAGTTTTACAGTTGTATATCTTTGGCTTACTTGCAAAGATGGTGATGATTATTAGTTTTCTGATTTGTATATCTTTGGCTTACGATGCAAAGATGAACTATTTATTGATGAGTATCTTTGGCTTATGTGCATAGATGAACATTTATTGGTATGATTATGACCAGGGATCATTCGGTATAATCATGACCCGTAATGTTATAGATGATGTGGTAAAAGTCCTCATTGGCCCGTAGTGCATTGATGGACAGTTATTGGTATGAATATAACTAGGGATTATTCGGTATAATCATGACAATTAATGATTACATGAATATCCTTCGTCAGTAAAGTGAGGATGATTCGATGATGTGGATTATTTATTAAGCTAAGTCTCAAATGATAAAATATTGATTATACACTTTTAATTCGTAAAAGATAGTAGATATCATGCTCTACTTGACTCTCCTAAAATATAGTTGTATGTCTTTGGCTGTAGTGCAAAGATGAATTATTAATGAATATCTTTGGCCAGTAGTGCAAAGATGAATTTATTAATATGACTATGAAAGCGGGAATTACGATTTGGTATAACCATAATTTTTGATGTTTGGTGAAGATAGGTGATGAAAATTATCTTAAATCACAGGTGCGAAGAGAAATTTAGAATCACAATTATGATTATGAGTTATATATATGATTGTGGATGATGAATTGTTGATTGATGTTACTGAGGATAAAACATTATTGGTGAACTTTTAACATAGAAGATAATAGACACGATGGTCTATTTGACTCTTTAATGGATTGCTCATTCATTTGCAACTATGGTTGAAAAGTTTTATCATCTACTATATGTTCTAAATCTACGATTTATTATTGATGAAAGCAATTGATAATTTAATTATCTTTAGTCATGATATTCTTTACTGGGCTAGTTGTGCTCACCCTTTTTCTTCACAATTCCTTTCGGGTAATAAAGGTGTAATTTGGGTGGTAAGGGTACTAAGAGGATTAGAGCGGTGGTACATAGGTTGTTGAGGTTCTCCCTAAATAGTATGGAAATAATTTTATTGAGAACTTTAGATAAGTGTGTCGTATTGTATATGTCATTTGATATTTAATTTTGGTGAACCGAATAGGATTAGAACTGTTTATTGGTATGATTATGACCAGGGATCATTCGGTATAATCATGACCCGTAATGTTATAGATGATGTGGTAAAAGTCCTCATTGGCCCGTAGTGCATTGATGGACAGTTATTGGTATGAATATAACTAGGGATTATTCGGTATAATCATGACAATTAATGATTACAAGAATATCCTTGGCCGTAATGCAGGGATGATTCGATGATGTGGATTATTTATTAAGCTAAGTCTCAGTGATAAAATATTGATTATACACTTTTAATTCGTAAAAGATAGTAGATATCATGCTCTACTTGACTCTCCTAAAATATAGTTGTATGTCTTTGGCCTGTAGTGCAAAGATGAATTATTAATGAATATCTTTGGTCGTAGTGCAAAGATGAATTTATTAGTATGACTATGAGCAGGAATTACGATTTGGTATAACCATAATTTTTGATGTTTCAGGTGAAGATAGGTGATGAAAATTATCTTCGTCCTGGGTGCGAAGAGAAATTTAAAATCACAATTATGATTATGAGTTATATATATGATTGTGGACAGGAATTGTTGATTGATGTTACAGGGATAAAACATTATTGGTGAACTTTTAACATGGAGAAGATAATAGACCTGATGGTCGATTTGACTCTTTTAATGGATTGCTCATTCCGCTGCAACTATGGTTGAAAAGTTTTATCATCTACCATATGTTCTAAATCTCTGATTTATTATTGATGAAAGCAATTGATAATTTAATTATCTTTAGTCATGATATTCTTTACTGGGCTAGTCGTGCTCACCCTTTTTCTTCACAATTCCTTTCAAGTAATAAAGGTGTAGCTGGGTCGAGCGGGGTATTAAGAGGATTAGAACGGTGGTCTATAGCTGTTGAGGTTCTCCCTAAATAGTATGGAAATAATTTTATTGAGAACTTTAGATAAGTGTGTCGTATTGTATATGTCATTTGATATTTAATTTTGGTGAACCGAATAGGGTGAAATTTGAACCCAACTTTGGAAGGGTGTTTTGCCACTATCATACAAGATGTCTAATGACATACAACCTCGTGTTATCATAAGACAAGGTTGTGCACATCCATTTGCTGGGTATATCTACGAGCACTACCTATATAATCTTGGAGTTTATTTGAAATATAATTCTCACTTGGAGATAACAGAGATAATTATATGTCAAGAGAAGATTCGCCATTGGAAAGAAGATGATAACAATCTTCTTATTTTTCTTTGGGACTATTGGGTCAACCAAGGATAATTATGTGGACATATGATATCTATCATAACCTAGACGCATGGCCTCCCATGTACGAAGGTTTTCTTGAGCACTTCCCAAAGATTTTAATTTCTAAAATAGTTATTGGTGTACTTTTATGTAAGGTACCATTGTAAGGTTGTGGTTGAGGCACCATGAGAGTTACATACATTTGTATTAAAACTCATGGTTTAAGCTGTGTCGATTCGCACGACAATTCAATGATTAATATAAATAAAGTTTGTATTTGATTTTTATAGTATGATATCCGCTAATCGGAATGAGTCAGTATGGACCTATTTTGGGGGCATCACAAATGGTATCGAGCTTAGGGATATGGTCATTGGCGAGGAGATAAGAGTCTAACCAGAGGAGAGAGGCGAGGTTATATACTTCGCTAATAGTGTGTGACTTACCTAAGCTAAAATTGTTTACTTGAGAAGTTGACAAATTGTGATATGTCAATTAACCTTTGTTTTGAAGATATATTCTAGAATGATATCTCGAAATACTGAGGAGATGAGCAATGAAAAAATCATGATCTGAGAGGAAATAACCTGGGAAGGTACAATCTGAAAAGAAAGAAAAGGTATTCTCATCTCTTGAACTACCAGTGCACGTAAATTTCGGGCGAAATTTCATAAGGAGGGAGATTGTGAGACCCGAATTTTATGAAATAAAAGTATTCAATTTTTCTATTTTGGTAAATAGTTAAATTGATAAAAGTTTAAAGTTAAGGGTCATATTTGAAAATTTTTCAAAGTAAGCAAGTTGTCATAAATAACCTAGGTAGTAAAAATAAAAGAATGTCTGGCATGTGGTTGCGTAGTAGTAGCTTACGGTATTGATTATTGATACTTATGTGAGAAGTCACACTCAGTTATACTCAATTATTACTACGATAATTCTTTGCATCATATCTCTCATATTATTGATTCAATTATTTTCACAATGTATCATCGTATAATATTTTATATATTATTAAATCAATAATTGAGGACAATGCAAAGTTATTCATATTATTATTTGCAATATTGATAATGTCTAGAAGTTACATCGAGGAGAGGTTTGGTCATCTAATTGCGGCGTAAATAAGGAGAAATCCTTATCGGAAAGCCCCTCTTTTCCGGGAACGACCCGGTTGTTAAATATTGTGAGTTATAATATTAATGATGAATGTTATTAAAAATAGAATTTGAGATCAGAATTGAATTTGGAGATGCAGACGTGATATTTGAGTCTAGAACGATGAAATTAGTAAAAATAGACTATAAACACAAAATTTGTCAGGTTTGACTTTTTGGACAAAAAAATTAACAGTTGACTTTTTCAGAAAAAGTCAAACTTTGAAATTTCAAAAATGAAATTTTTGAGAAAAATATTTCCATTGTGTTGGGATTGTTAGTGTTAGTGGAAATCGACATTTATTTTGATAATAATTGATGTCTGGAGGTTATATTGATCAATCGGGTAATTAACCGGATAAATGAGCAATTAATTGCTACTGATTCACATGATTATAACTATTTGTTCAAATTTGTGTACTATTGATTCACATTTATTTACTATTAGGGGAGTTGGTGCAAGATTGATAATACTTGCATGACTAAGTTAAAAATAGAGGTATAGATGGAGGTACTATACTGTAATTCGTATTTTCACATGATTATAACTATTAAGTCACATGAATGAACTATTAATTCACATGATTTACTATTAGGAGAGGTGGTGCAGGTTTGATAATACTTGCAGGACTAAATTAAAAATGAAAGAAAAGTTGAAGGTATTGTATTGTAATATTTCGAGCCCCAAAATGTGCAATTATCGAAACTATATTTTCCTACAAATAGAAGCTCATTCTTCCTTCATTTCTCACCAATTCACTAAAGCTATAGAGCAATTATTATAGAAAGAAATTATAGAGAGAAAGAAGAAAAGAAGTCTGATACCTCACTATTCTAGTATCCAGTTTTCTTCTAAGGTAAGGAGTATTATTTCTTTCGTATTTATGAAGAGAGCTATTGTTATTCCATTCCTTATTATTATGTTGGAAAAACCTGTCTATGCGAAGTACTGCATACATGGTGAAATTCTTCTATTATTCCATTCTTTATTATTCATTGAATATATCCGCATGCATGCGGATTACGCATGACTGGTTCCGATTCTTTATTATTACATTTGGAATATCACATTCGTGAGGACGCATAACTGGTTCCATTCTTTATTATTCTATTGGAATAACTCATGCATGCGATTTATCGACGCACAGTGAATTTGTTGTTATTCCATTCTTTATTATTCTGTTGGTGAACCGAATAGGGTGAGGTGAACCCAACTTTGGAAGGGTGTTTTGTCACTATCATACAAGATGTCTAATGACATACAACCTCGTGTTATCATAAGACAGGGTTGTGCACATCCACTTGATGGGTATATCTACGTGCACTGCCTATATAATCTTGAAGTTTATTTGAAATATAATTCTCACTTGGAGACAACAGAGATAATTATATGTCAAAAGAAGACTCACCATTGGAAAGAAGATGATAGCAATCTTCTTATTTTTCTTTGGGGACTATTGGGTCAACCAAGGATAATTCTGTGGACATGTGATATCTATCATAACCTAGACGCATGGCCTCCCATGTATGAAGGTTTTCTTGAGCACTTCCCAAAGATTTTAATTTCTAAAACAGTTATTGACTGTACTTTTATGTAAGGTACCATTGTAAGGTTGTGGTCAAGGCACCGTGAGAGTTACATACATTTGTATTAAAACTCACAGTTTAAGCGTAATTAAATTCTCGCATTACGACAGTTCAACAGTTGTATAAATGAAGTTTGTATTTGATTTTTATTGTATGATATTTGGCGACTCAGAATGGGTCGTGTGGACCTATTTTGGGGGCGTCACAAATAATATTACAGAATCACAATAATGACAACCAGACCGTTCCTAGGAAAGAGGGGGCTTTCCGATAAGGATTTCTCCTTACTGGCGCGCAATTAGGTGACCAAACCTCTCCTTGACTGAACTTTCTAGACATTGCCAATAATGTTATCTGATAATATTATTCAAATAATATGAATTATCGATCTGATAATGAGAAATACTGTGCAGTGACAATTATTGAAACAACAATAATATAAAATATCAACGCAGTAATTATTGAACCAATAAAATAAAATATTGAACAATAATTACTGTAACAATTATTGAGTAAAGTGCCTTTATACGTAAGAATCAATAATTCAAAAATCATCGTAATACTGCAGTGCTACTCGTGCAACCACAGCGACATCGATTTTAACCACCGTGTAATCAACAGTGTTAACAGTAACAATTACGTCATTATTTATAAAAACTCAAACTTGTCGCTTTTCTTCATCCAATGAGTTATTCTATTATGGGACCCTAAATGTATTACTGGCAGTAAATACGAATATTCCCCGACAACAAGAATATTCCACGACTAAATGAATATTTCCCGACAAAAATGAATATTTTATAACCACTAGCTTATTTTACAAAATTTGCACATTTCACCCATAACTAAAGCATTATATCAAATTAACTCCTTATTATTTCAAAATAATGAATAGAGGAAATTTAATTTTATTTATATAAAAAAAATCGGGGTCTTACACACACGGTATTGATTATTGATGCTTACGTGAGAAGTCACTCAGTTATACTCAATTATTGCTATAGTAATTGTTGCATAGTATCTCACATTATTGATTCTATTATTGTCACAATATCATCTGCACAATATCTTATATTATTAAATCAATAATTGAGATGACAAGTTATTCATATTATTATTTGCATTATTGACAATGTCTAGAAAGTTCTGTTAAGGAAATGGTTTGGTCACCTAATTGCTTGTCAATAGGGAAAAATCCTTATCGAAAAGCCCCATCTTTCCTAAGAATGATCTGGTTGTTAATATTGTAAGTTATATTATTGATGAATAAATGTTGTTAAAAATATTGAGGGGATTTTTATAAAGTACTTGTATAAATTTTGATTATTATATGGACCCCCACTTACCCATTTTTCAAAATAGTCAGGAGAAAGTTATCTCAGTTTTGTTATATATATATATATTATAAGTTTTGTTTTTTTATGAAAAATAGAATATATTATATTTTATTATGCATAGTGTTTGCATAGTAAATTAGGAAAAAAATTCTTTCGCTGGTTGCGTCCGTGATTATTTCCACTGTGCAGTCCATGGATAAAATTTCTAAATAGTATCATTCCATTCTCCTATAAATAGGATGCTTAGTTTAGAATTGAAAATAACATCAGAATCGGAGAATTCTTCTTTTACAATATTGAGCGTATTTTTTTTTTTGAGTTTTAAGAAGCTTTGAGTGTAGAAAATAGTACAAGTTTTCTTCATAAATATCCCCGCCCTACCAGTCAAAAGTATTCTCTTTTTAAGGTAAGAGATATTATTTTTGTTCAATATTCGTATGAAATAATATTTTCTTCCATACTCTGTAGTATGTAAGTAATATTATTTCGTTTCAGATTCTGAATTCTACGTTCATTTTGTTAAAGTATTGCTTTTATACTCCGTGAAATTAGTAGAATATCCTTGAAATTTGCGCTTCATCTAGTATCTTTTCATAAAAATATTATTATGAGCATTCTTGATAATTTTTTATCTTTTCATGCCAGAGTACTATTCACGGGGTACTATTCCCAAAGTATTATTCATGGGATACTATTCACTCGGGTACTATTCATTCGAGATACTATTCATGATAAAAATTAATTTTTTTTCGGTCCAAATCATTTTTGATACAATATTATTCTTGAATTTTACTCCACAAAGCAGTATCATGTTGATAATTTGGATATTATTGAATTTTGGATAAATTAAATTTTAAATCTTTAAAATTTATCTTTTGCTTTTATTTAATTGAATTCTTATATCATTGCCATCATCCTCATGCTTATATTGTGATGAAAGTCATCTTTGGCCCGTAGTGCATAGATGGACTATTAATTAGTATGATTATGACCATGGATCATTCGGTATACTCATGACCTGTAATGTTACAAATGATGTGGTAAAAGTCCTCATTGGCCCGTAGTGCATTGATGGACAGTTGTTGGCATGATAATGACCATTGGTGATAACACGAATATCCTTGGCCCGTAGTGCATAGATAATTCGTGGACGTGATATTAATGAATATCCTTGGCCCGTAGTGCATGAATAATTCAATGATATGGATTATTTATTAAGCTGAGTCTCAGTGATAAAATTAATGATAAACTTTTAAATCATAGAAGATAGTAGATATCATGCTCTACTTGACTCTTCTAATGGATTGCTTGTTCCGCTGCAGTTAAACTTGATGTTTATTGTATTTTATCAGTTTAACATTGTTGAAGGCTAACGATAATTTATTACGCATTATCTTAGTCATAATATTTCTTCGGCTAGTTGAATTCACCCTTTTGCTTTCATTTGTTCTCTGAGGAAGTGAGAGAACGTAGAGAAAGGAAGAAACATAATGAGAGAAGAAGTTTAAGAAGAAAGGGGAAGCAAGAAAATCAATTCATTCAATTCATAATGCACTTTTAGGGGTTGTTTGTTTAAACTCGAAATTAAAATAAATTGATGCGTTTGTTTTTTATAAATTTGAATAGATGGATTAATGTCGATTTTTTTAAATGAATTTTATTTTCATTAAAAAAATTAAAAAATTAAAAACATATTTATATTAAGTAATATTAAATAAATTTCCTTTATTTTTTTAGAGGGATAATGATTTAATTTTGAGATATGTCAATTGATGCTTTTTTTCATTCAAATTCAGATCTAGCTCATTCAGATTTAGATTCAACTCATTCAAATTCAAATTCAAATTTATTTAGTTTTTATCAAGCACCCCCTTACACTAACCCAATACAAATAGCATCTAACAACAAATTTTAGAATGAAGGAAATACATATTTTATGGGAGCCTAATAACTTATAACTAAAAAGATTCAATTTAAACAAAAATATTTTATCCTTTTATTCCATTGAATTCAGGCCTTTAGTCTCTTTTCTTTATGGAACAATTACATTTTAAACTTTTATTTGGTGTTTTGGGAATATTTACATAATTAAGCTTTAAATTTTTATTTTCTTCTTCTTTAATTTTGGGATGTGATTTAATTTGTGCAATTCAGATTTTTTAAAAAAATAAATCGATACCGCTGCGTTTTTTGGATTGATTTTTTTGTTGTTGGAAACCCTTATTTGGTGTTTTGATTTTTTATCTTCTTAACATGTATGTATTTTCGATATTTTTGGTTGATTTTTGTTGTTGGCGTTTGGTTTTTACGTATTTGTCGTATTTTTATTTTTAAGTTTTTCGGTTTGTTCCTATTTATCGGTTCTACATTTTTTGATTTCTTCTTTTTTTTATGATGGTGTCTGCGAGGAAGAGCATGGAGGGAATGGGGGATAAGAACCCTGATAGGAAGAGGAAAAGAGTTTCAGATGATTATTATTTGAAGGTTTCAAAGTTATCTGTAATGGTGAAGGATAGTATTCCAAATTCTTCAAAACAGGGGAAGAAGTTATTGTTGAAATCAGGTGTTGATGATAGGAATATTGGGAGACATACAAAGAAGAAGGATAAATCATTGGTATATATTGATTCCGATTTTGAAAGTTCTGCCGAAAAAGTTGCCAAAGAAGATGAAGTTGAGCCTCATAACCAGAAAATTGTTCCACGACAGAAACATTTGAAGGTTTGTTATTTTTTTGCTTAAGAATATATATTTTTTAGTTGTTTTTGGTTTTTGTGTTTTTCTTTTTCTGCATGGTGGTGTTTTGGTGTATGTTTTTGCTTATTTTGTTGTTGAGTAGTACTATTGATGTTGAAGTTGTTGTTTGATAAAATTATTGTTTCCATTCCGAGTGTATTTTCTGAAACATAGTTTATTCTGTTTTGGTCTCTAGATTACATTATTGTGATTATGCATGTTAATTATTTTTTGTTGGTAACCTGCTAATTGATTTTTGGTTACCCCCATTTGTATGTTTGGAAACTGCTCATTTCATAGTTGTAAAATGTATTATATACCATTATAGTTTGAGTTGTTTTAAGGATTGTTCAAATTGATGTTAAAATTTTTGTTTTCATTCATATTTTAGTGTCTGATACTAGTATATTCTCGGTTGGTCACTAATTTACATTATTGTGATTACACAGGTTGATTATGTTTTGTTAGTAACTTGCTAATTGTTTTTTTGTTACCTTCGTTTATATGTTTGGAATCTATTTTTTGTAATAGTTGTTAAAATGTATTATATTTCATTAGAGTTTGAGTTGTTTTAAGGATTCTTCAAATTGTTGTTGTTTAAATCATTGTTTTCATTCTATTTGAGTCTCAAATACTATTTTATTATGTTTTGGTTACTACATTACATTACTGTTATTATATAGATTTATTATGTTGGTAACTTGCTAATTTATTTTTGGTTACCAATATTGAAATGTTTGGAAACTGCTAATTTCATAGTTGTTAAAATGTATTTTATTTCAATAGTGTTGGAGATTGATGATTGTTTATGTTGTACGTGGAAAAATGGTTAAGTTGTTTCCAAGTGGATGTATTGTTAGTACTATTATCTAAATTTTTTAGTATATAATTTGTTATATATTAAATAGTCTAATTAATTTGGTTTATGATCACTTGTTGATTTTATTTTGGTTAACATTGTTAGTGTTTTTGGATATTATTCATTTAATAGTTTTAGTTTAAAGTTTTATAGTTGTTTTTTAATTTGGTTAATGTGTTTTTAATGTAATTTCTTGCATTTTCAGATTTGGGATCTATTCTATGAGGAGCATAATCGAAACTTTACAACAAAAGTTATTTGCTGGTGTGATACGGAGGTTCCAAATATTATTAAGAATAAATTGTCTGAGGTACAATTGAATAAGTTAAAGTTGACATGTTTTGGAAAATTATTAGAGTTTAGGCAGCCACAGATGTTTTCACAGATAATCCATTAGGCTTTGATTATGGAAGTTTATCAAAGGGATGATGGGGAGATGTGGTTTTTATTTGGTGAGAGAAGGGTAAGGTTTGGATTGCCAGAATTTTGTTTAATTTTTGGTTTGAATTGGCAAGGAGATGAAGACATTGATGGTTTCAAGGGGATTAAAAATTTGTTGGTGGAGGAGTTTTTTGGTAATGAGGTTATAACTCGTTCTAGTATCGGGAGAATATATAGGAGTACTGTTTTTGATGATGATGATGAGGCAGTTAGGATGTCCATCATTTTATTGGTTTTTAATTTCATACTAGCTACTGTTTCTGACAATTATGTTAATGTAGCTTTGTTTAACTTTTTGTCTTATGGGGATATTGAAAGTTATCCATGGGGGAAATTTGCTTTTCAACAAACAAAGAATTCTCTATCCCTTGCTGTTAAGGGTCATGTAAAGAAGGATAAGCATGGTGGGGTGATTTACAATTTTTATAGGGATAGTTACTGTAAATCTTACAAACTTAATGGATTACCTTATGTGTTTCAAGTTTTTTTTATTTGAAACAATTCCTACTTTGAAAGTCAGAGGCTTTTGTGTTGATGATCATGCTGCAGAATTCAGATTATTTAGATGGAGGGAGTTAGAAAAGCCTCCTAAGAATGAGAAATTGAATGACCTGGTTTTTGGTTCTGGTCAGGTATATTGGTTACCATTTGCTTTACATTTGGTTACCTTTATATATGTTATTGGTTATTGTTTTTTGTTTTTTTTTTGTTTTGTGTACTGTCTTGTTTATGTTTTATATTTAATGTTTCTGACATGGTATATTTGTTGTTATTATTATGTTTCAGTTGATTATTCAAAATCTTGTTCCTACGGAGGATGAGAAGGTGCAGGTTGGGTTTAGGTGGTTTTCATTTTTTTAATGGAAATGATAGTGGAGCCAAAATTTCTGATATTAAAGTTGAATCATCAAGTAAGGTTAAAGATCTTAGGTTTTCTCTTTCTGATGTGAAAAAAGTTATCGATGCACGGGTGAAACCTTTGGAAGGTAAGGTGATGGAGGTGAAAAAAGAAATTAAAAATTTGGGTGTTGAATTAAAAGATCAACTGCAAGTGTTTCATATTCAGATTTGTAGGGACATAAAGAAGATGTTTAGAAAGCATTTATATGGTCAGTCTAGTTATAGCAAACATAGAAATATTAATGTTGTTGAAGATGATGATGATGATGATGATGATGATGTTTAGTTGGGTGAGAATGTTGATGTTGGTAATGTTAATGTTGTAGTTGATGATGTTATGACCGTGGAGGATGATGAAGTTGAAGTTCCCTACAATGCAAAACAGTTTAAAGGAAGTGTTGATCCTCCTATTGGTGGTGTTGTTGCGAATCAGTTAGAAGAAGAGGATGCAAAGGTTTACATTTATTTTTGTTTTTCATTTTTTCCCTTGGTTAACAATTTAATGCTTTTTTTTTGTTTTTTTTACAGATTGAGAACAAGAATGTCAGTTTAAATTCTGATGGGAAAGAGATTGTTGTTTATACTCCTAGAGGGGTTCACATTCATGTTGAGGATGGAAAGGTTAAGCATTTTTTTAAAATGTTATTTTTTTAATGTGTTACATTTATTAATTGTATTTTTTTAATAGGCTGAAAAGATCAATGACATTCCAAGTTTTGATATTTTAAGTCAATCTAGTGGAAAAGAAATTGTTGTTTTTACCCCCATTGAGGTTTGTAATTTTTTCAATCAACAATTACCTTCATATGTTGTATTAGTTACTTTGTCATAGTGTTTATGTTTATATTGATTATGTTTTGTATTTTTAATTTGATATTGTCCTTATTTTTTGTGTTATGTCTTGTAAAACATTAAAGGGTAATAAATTTGAAGAATCAGACAAGTCGATACTTGATGAGATGGTGTTAACAACTCAGGATTTACTTCATTGTGTTGAAGTTGAGAAATCTGCATCAAAACCACTTGGTAGGCCTGTCCGTGTGTCTACAAAGAGTGTTGTGCTGAAGAGTCCTTATACGTCAAAGTTCGGTTCAGCTGATTCAACTTCTTCTAATGTGGATGTTAGTCAATTATACCGGGGGATATCGGCATTTTCGGATGTTTATATGGGTATGCCTTCGAAAGTTGAAGATGTTCTGTTTGAGCAGTGGTTTAAGATTGGATTAAATAACAGGAAAAGGTATGTATATTGGAGTTTAATATATTTACATTATGTTTTTTAAAAGGATATAAAATCATTTTTTTTATCTTTCAAATATGTTATTGTTTTGAAGGATTGAAAAATTTTCGGGTAACCATGACAAAATTGAGCCTTCATTCAGATTTGGGTCTGTGTTAATATCCTCAAAAATGTGGTTTTACAAGATAAAGACCTTGAGGCGTTATATGATGTATGTATTTATTACTTTTGTAATTACATTAGGTTATTATTTTCTTTTTTAATTTGTTTATCTATTAGTTCTTTATTACATTACGAGTTATTTTTCTTTTTTAATACATTTTTATTATTTTTATTTTTGGTTGACACATCAACATCATTTTTGTATTACATTAAAAAAGCGGCTAGATACTCGAACAAAATTCAAATAAGGGTTACGACAACAGATTGTTGGTTCCATATCAAGTTGGCCAATTTATATGGGGAATATTGTAATAAAATTTGTGATAAGAATCTGTTGTTGGGCTCTGTTGATATAGTTGAGTATATACATGGCTTTCTTATGGAAGTCAATACATCGTGGGTTACCATTGATTTTGTCATGTTTCCCGTTCATATGTCAGCTCCTGGTCATTGATTTTTGCTGGTTTTTGATGTTCATCGCAGAGTATTAGTAGTTTATAATTCTCTACAACAGGACAGGAATATAATGCGCATGAATATTATGGATGTGTGTGAGCCGTATATTTTTATTCTTCCCATAATTTTGTCTAGATGTGGTTTTTAGAAGAATAGATCTGATATTGATTTCAATAGTGTTCCATACCGCACCAAAGGAGAATATGATATTATTGATCTCGAATTTGCTGAGGGTCTTCCTGAACAAATTGAAGGGTAAGTTTACATTGTTTATATTTTTTCAGTTTTCCATATATCATGAAGTTTGTTTTGATTTATTTTATATCTTTATTGTTTTTTTAGTGATTGTGGAATGTTTACAATTTCTTTTGCGGAACATTTTCTTCATCAGACGATTTTTGAAATGCCAAAACCATTTACAATCCTTCAATACCGCAAGAAACTATGTGTCAACTTGTTCACTTATGCGAGGAACAAATAAGTAGGTGGATATGAATCTGATTCAGAATATCCAGGAAGATTTGTTAGTGAAGGCTAGTTTGGTTATGCATCATGTTATTTGTATTTTTTTTTTGTTTATTTGATACCATTTGATATGGTTATTGGTTGTGGAATGTTTTGTAATTATTCTGATGATTGAATGATGTATTAATTTTTACTATTGGAAGTATGAGTATGTTTTTTTGGCTCACATTGTTGTTTTTTGTCTTTTTTATGGCACAGTGGGTTGCTAAATTTGCATACTTAGGTAACCATTTGAACTGTTTTTGGTATCCAATTAGTATTATCAATATATTCTACAAAACATTTTAAAATTAATAATGTTGTTTCCTGTTATGATCATCAGTATTTGTGGGTGTGCAAATAGTTATACTTATGTACAAATTTAAAAATCATTTAGATAGATTTTTTTTATGATACAATTGGTTGCCAGATTTGCATATATAGTTAACACTTTTCGTTGTTGTTAATCAGCCATAACAGGAAATTATATCACAGTTTACAATTTATATCATGTATTTTTTTTTATGGTTTAGTTGGTTCCCAAACAACATATATTGTTTATAATAAACAGTATTTGTGGGTTACCAAATACTAAACATATTTAGTTAGTTCCCAAACAACATATATTAGCAAATACTAAACAGTATTTGTTTATAATAAACAGTATATGTTTGTGGGTTACCAAATACTAAACAGTATTTGTTTATAATGAACAGTTTTTAGTTGGTTCCCAAATAACATATATTGTTTATAATAAACAGTATGTTGGGTTACCAAATAGTTATATTAATTTAAAATTACTCAAATAATGTTTATAATAGCTTATGTTTTTTACATGGTACAGTAGGTAGTCAAAATTTCATTTAAAGGTAACTATTTTAGTTTTAGTTAATAACCAAAATATACATAAATATGTCTGTTATATATTATGTTATTTGAAGTTAGAATTACTTGTTGTTAAAAGGTAATTAATGAAAATAATCATATTTCAATATTGTGCAATATAAATTTTGTTTTATTTAATCAATAAAATGATTACAATATGTATGGATATTGAGCAACCTCAGTAACCATCAAGGAGTCTATTACAATTTTTTGATGTTGAAGTATATTAGAACGTTCTTGGCCTTAAAGTTGGTGGATTATTGCATGTTTTCTTGTTGTGTCCTTTTTCTTGGCATCGACTGCATTTATTCTGAACTGTATTTTCAGATACATGCTTGTACCTTCCAATCTTTGGTCTTCCAGCTGGTCTTTTTGTATTTTGTGGTTTGACACATGTTTTTAATCTCGTTTGGAACATCCCAATTCTCTTTGTCATCTAACGGCATGATGGAAGTTGAATATGTGTCTACCAAACTTTGTTTTGAATAATATTTTGAGCAAAAATCATAACAGCTCATATTCCTTTTGCTAATAACAGCAGCAACATGTGAGCAAGGCATCTCATGGTATTGAAATTTTTGACATGTGCATGTCTTTTGTTCCATGTCCACGATAAATTGTTTGGTGACATCGTAAACAGTGAAAATCACTAGATTCGATGTCTCAATCTACAACATTATTTAATAGTGTAGTTAGTATGTATAATAACTTTTTTTTTGAATAGATAGAATAATTAAAGTCATATGTACTGTTGGTAACTTTTATAGTTTATAGCGGTAACCAAAAAAGCATAATGTGGTTTCCTATAAATGTAAATGCAATTTTTCGAAGGTATGCAGTTAACAATTTAGGAGTTTTATGACTGACCTTAAGTTTCTTTGACTTGATGATATTATGTTGCAATCTTCTCTCAGCTGTTATGGAAAGGTTTGTGAAAGTTGATATTGCTGATTGTTTGTTTGTGAAATACCATCTTTGAACCATACACTGTAGGCATTCAATCATCGACGCAACTGGAAGATCTCTAATTCCCTTAATTGCATTGTTAATAGATTCAGCTGTGTTTGAAGTCATTTTTGAGTACCTGCTAACAGTTCCATGGAGCCTCGTGCACTTTTCTAGCTTAACTTCTTCCTCCATATATGTCTTTATTCGAGTATCAATTGCATCAAGTTCAGCCATATGTATGTTGAATTCTTCAATAGTGTAAGCCCTACAAGCTGCGTTGTATGCTTTTTTTATTTCTTCTCCTTTCTTTTTGAATCTGTTTTTTATATTTTTCAAAATATGGTATGTGCATGAACCGTGCATGACATCAGGGAACACACAGTTAAGTCCCTTGATAATTGCATCATGTTTGTCTGAAACGATGCATTGTCCTTCTCTAACACCACAAGCATCTCTCAATTTGATGAAAAACCATCTCCATAATAATTCATTTTCACTGTCAACAACTGCAAAAGCAATCGGTATAATATTCCTATTTGCATCTTGCGTGCTTGCTATGAGCAGTGTACCCCCGTAGGTTGATTGTATAAATGTGCCATCAACTACAATGATTGGAAAATAATGTTGCCATGCTTCAATGGATGCTCCTATTGTGAAGAAGAGATATTTGAAGCGTCCATTTTTTTCCAACTCCAAGGATGTTATGGATCCTGAAAGAAATTTTAAAGTAAGGTTAATGTAATTATATGTAATAAATATTGTCCAAATTTGTAGTTAGGATTACTATGTGTATTAACTTTGCTATCTAATTACTTAAAATTTAATGTCTTCTACAGTGTTCAGATGGTATCTAAAATGATATTTAATAGTTTCATTTCATGTAGATATTTGTCTGCTGCAAAAATCAGTTTTTAGTTTTATTTTATTAAAACAGTTAGTAGCTAAACATGTATTTGTTGGTAACCAAATTACTTAATTTGAGTAACCAAAATATTTGAAAATTTTAATAAACAGTTTTAAATTGTTACCTGGATTTGTTTTTTGCAACATGTGTAACCATGAAGGGATCAGAGTGCAGTCGTGTGGATTTCCTCTTTCTTTTTCCATTACTTTTTCCTTTGATCTCCATGCTTTTTGGTAGGAGATGGACAAATTATACTCCGTCATCATGTCTTCCACAATGTCGGTTGGTGTGTAAATTTTCTCGAAGTTCGTTAATTTATGCTTTATGCACTCACTAACCATCTGGCTATTTGCTTGTCTGTGATCTCCAAGCAGTATGTTGGACGAACAACTGTGTACATCATTAAATTCTCTTACCTTGAATATAGTTGTTTTTTGAAACTTTGATGCTCTTAGTTTCCATTTGCAATTTTCATTATCTATGCATACCAGAACAAAATCTCTACCACTTGGTCTTGCAACCTTGTGTTATCTGTTTTGCCTTATGGAATGTAGCCTTATTGCATGTGTAAGAATTTTTCTTGTCTTTGTAAGTTTGATGTATTTTGACTTCAAACTTATTCGGATCTGAAATGACCTCATCACATTGTTCTCCAGTGTTTGCTATGTTCTGGTTTTTGGCTTTTTCTTTGTCAATAAATTCAATTGCCAGCTGCTCAACATATTGTGATTCAATTTGGTCTTCTTGTGTTGCCAACGATACAAATTCAAAATTCCATAGTGTCAATCTCATTGGCGTTTCTGCTTGCACTATATATTCTTCTTCATTTATCACGTTATGTAAGATTGTAGTCCCTCCAATGCTGTATTCAGAATCTATAATTAGTGGAAACTTGTCATGTTCATTTGAATTTCTACTGACTTCCATATAGAATCTTAAGGTTGCTTCATTTGTCACCTTGATCGAAGGAATGTTGCTTTTAATCTGAAATTTGATTGATAATTCCGTTGTGTTGTAGTCTAGACTTAATGCAGTACATATCAAGTTGCACATTTCTGTGAATGAACAATTTGAAGGGACTAGTAAGCCGGTAACTTCAAAATTTTGATATTGGCTACTGTCAGTCCACGTTCCGTTGAAGTAAATTACAATTGGAAGCATATTCATGGTCCAAAATTTGAAACAGTAACATTCACACAATAATGTAATTAGTGGCCAAATCTTTATAAGAATGTTCCCAAAACTTTGTATGCGTAACAAAATATGAATGTGTAACAAATACGCTTTGGTAACTGAAATAATTTATATTCTTTAATTGGTGACCAAATTAACATTATACAGTGACCAAAATAGGTGTTTTTAGTATACATACTTTTGAATCATTCAGTTTTTTCCAATTTATAATCAAATATACAAATCCAAAATTAATATGTTTTTTAAGGTGAAATACTAAAATATCGAATCTTATATTAAGGTAACCAAACCTTTTTATATGTATGTTGCCAAAATTAATATTTGAATTATGTCAAAACTTTGAATTGTGTATCAAAATACTATTACGTAACTGAAATCAGGTCTATTCATTATTTTGATACCAAAACAACATTTTACAGTAACAAAAGTAGACGTAATTAATATCAATTATTATGCATATTTGCTTTCGATTTGTTTATAAACACATCACAATTTATGATGTCCTGAAGATGAAATGCTAAATATTAAACACTAAAAACAAGGAATCCAAATCTTTATATGATTGTTGCCAAATTTTTATATAAATGCTTCCAAAATATGAATTTGCAATAAAACTATTTGGTTACTGGAATTAAAAATGTTATTTAATTGGTTACCAAATTAACATTATCTGATAACCAAAATATCGTTATTAGTATCTTCTTCTCTGTAAAATCTTTGTTTTCATTCTTTTTATAAATAAAACACAAATTATGATGTCGTGAAGGTGATTTGCCAAATACTGAACACTTAAAACAAGGTAACCAAATCTTTATATGAATGTCCCCAAAACTTTGTATACGTAACAAAA
Source organism: Panax ginseng (assembly GCA_020205605.1). Classification (NCBI taxonomy): domain Eukaryota; kingdom Viridiplantae; phylum Streptophyta; class Magnoliopsida; order Apiales; family Araliaceae; genus Panax; species Panax ginseng. Next base: position 76,839,626 of record CM035133.1, on the reverse strand, counting down.
TTTTATTGAACAACAAAGAATAATTTAATATTTATTTTATACAATCGTTTATATTATTGATTTGATATACATTAATATAAATCTGCGAATTATTATATTCTGTTTTGTTTTTTGTTATTGTGATAAACATTACACTCTCAGTTGAATTCAAAGGTAACAAAAAATGATTGCAATATATAAATTAACTGATTCGTACCTTTGTATTCACTTTCTAGATTCATTTTACAATCTCTGTTTAAATCTTTTGTTTCTGTTTCGGAAACCTTTGATCGGTTTGTACATGTCGATTTTCCGATACTCTGTTTTTGCTTCTCTGTGCTTTCGAATTAGGCTTCTTCTGTTTGAATGTTTCTGCTTCTTCTCGATTGATCCGCTGTTAAAGATGGTTATTATCTGCTTTCGGATTGTTCTTCTATAGAGCATTAGTTTGTCTTCTCGATTTTTGAATGTTTTGTTTAGTTGGTAACTGCCGCATAAAGTGGAGTAGTTTTCTCTTTGAATCAAGGTGTTTCTATTTTTGTTGGTTTGGATTTTGTGACGTGGATTGCACTTCTATTGATATTATTATATATTATTGTACTATTACTATAATTATTTAATTGGTGCACTATTCTTGTAATATCTTTTTATTTTTATTTGTTGTATACTTCTGTAAAGGACCGAAAAATATAACCGAGCATGCATTTACTATTTTGTATTTTTGTCATACTTTAATTTATTACTTTCCTTTCTAATTGCACAATTACACTTATAAAATTGGTACCGAAATTAATTTTACCCTTTTAAAACACTTCAAAAGAATCAAAACGTTTTTTTAACCTTCTTCAATATTTTATTTATATTTATTCTCTTTTCCTAATTCGGTCTCCTTCGATCTGTCCGGTTCCCCAAAAGTTAAAAAACAACCGATCACTCACACTCGCTGCATGCAGTCCAATTTTTTTTCAAAATCCCCTATTCCTCTATTCTCTGTATACACTTTCCTCTATTCTGAGCCTGTAAAGAGAAAACCCATCTCTCCTCTATACCACTCTTTCTTCCTATCCAGTACTGAGGAGCAGAATTTCTCTTAATTTGCTTCAGATTTCGGTTTTAGCAAGGTAATTGGGGAACCCACATTTTGCATTTTCAATTCACTGAAGTTAGGGTGGATTTTTCACTTGCATTTGTTTTATGCATGTGTATATGTAAATTTATTTAGTATATTTCTTCAATTGTTTGTTAGAAATACTGACTTTGGGTCTGTTTTGGCCAAAAATGTTTGTTTCTCCCTGTAATTTGTTGGGTATTTGTTGGTTTTTTGTCTCACTCTCAACTAACCCTAACCCACTGTCACCATCCCCACTGAAACCCTAGTTTTCTCCGCCCTTAAACACTCATTAAGCCACAGCAAACCTTAAACTTCACCGACTACATAGAACCCTAGCATTCTCTGAATCGTTGATAGACTACACTGATTTGGTGAAATATAGCTGTTCCTTCTTCATCTCTGAAGCTACAGCCGCCAAATTTGGGAAATCTTTGTTGTTCTCTCTAGTTTCCTTCCGTATATCTTTCTATATGTGTACACGCATTGTTCATTTTAACAACCCCACTTCATGATTTCATTCCCCTAGTTGATGGTTTCTGTACCAACTCAGGTATTTTTTCCCAAACCCTAGCCTCGAATCTGTCAGTAGAGATTCTCTCATAGGCAATATTTCTTAATACTTATTAATTCTGTTGAATATATATTTAATTGAATTTAAGGACTCTTATTTATAAGTAGATGAACTATCATTTATTTGAATGTTCTTGGTTACCAATGAATTTTATAAGTGCTGAAAGTTTTTGGTGTATTTATTGGTTTCTTATAAGATTTGTTATCATTAATTGCTCTGCTTTTGGGTTTTTATAATCTGTTGACAACATTAGGCATCCTATATACCTTAAAATTTTATTTTCGATAAGTATACTAAAATTGATTTCTTCTGTATTGTCACCAAATAAAAGTCAAAGGGGCTGCCCATGTTCAAATATCAACTGAATAAATGAGTGCCAACTCTGGAAAACTTGTAAAGAAGTACGTAAACAGTGCTCTAATTATGGACAAGTGCAATTTGTGTGACTTAATTCTTTCCTTTTTTTTATTAAGGAGCTGTTTGTTTAGGACTGAATACATCTGAATGGCTGAATCGGTCAGCCATTAAGTGCGTTTGTTTTGGAAAAAAATCGTCTGAATGGCTGAATCGATCAGATGATTGAGCTGAATGGCTAAGTTAAATTTTTGGCTGAATGAACAACTGAATAAAGTAAATTTTTTTTAAAAATTTAAAAATTTAAAAAAAATTTAACTATAATATTAAGTAATATTAAATAAATTTACAACAACTTTGAATTTTTTCAGAGGGGTAAAATAATAAAATTCTGTTAATTATCAAACAATTTTTTTCATTCAGATTCAACTCATTTAGATTCAAATTCAAATTTAAATTCATTCAGTTTTTATCAAACACCCCCTAAGTCTATCTGCTGTAGTATGTTATGACCTTTGAATTTTTTGTTCATTCGACTATTCATGTTATGGTGTAAATAGTCTTGAGTCTTGTTTAATAAAGAATAGAACTTACCAAATTTAATACAAATATTAGGAAATAAAGGATTTTGGTTGAAAATTTATCATCCATCTCTTGTTCATATAGCAATCCTGTACTTCTTTTTTCATGTTGTACTGCTATGTGTGACAGTTCAGTCAATATTACATGTTGTCCAAAACTTGAAGAATGGTAATGAAAGTTCTCAGTTTTTGGTAGATACATGTCTAAATTTAGCAGTTTTCTTGTCAATTTTTTAAAAATTTATCACTTCATTAGAGTTGCAGCTATCATAGCTTTGTTATCGTGCTACTTGCAAGTTATCTATCGTGCTCTTCCATTACGGAAACCGACTCCTAGTTTAATCAAAATAGAAGTACTTCACATAGCGGATCATTTTTTTTTTGTCAATGAAAAAAGGCAATTGGATCAACTCGTCATCATACATACTGACTATTTCTGATGCACGGCAGCAAAGAAAGGCAGCTAGGAGACTAGTAGAAGAATATGACAATATGATAAATATGCACATAATTATGATTTTTCTTGAGCAGAAAGACTTTTTTTTTACTGTATTCCATTTCTTGTTTAACAAATTATCAATAACTATATTAGTCTTTTAGTTAGACCAGATGTTTGATATTCTTTATCTTTTTCCCTTTGAATTTGTATTTGGCTGAAACATTTTGAGGAGCTTCTAGGTGGAGGAGTGTTAGATTTAAATGAAATTTTATGGTGGCTGAAACATTATAAATAAGCCTGACTATTAAATGAATTGGCTTTCTAAAAGAATTTGGGTAATGTTCAGTAGTATCTAAATTTGTCCTAGTGGTGGTCCTTGACGGAATAGGTTGTGGTTCTTCTTTTTCTTTCTGGAACTGGGGGATGACCAATTTATGTAGCTGTCTGGAAAAATCCTAGCAATCCCTTTGCCCATAGATCCTGAGGACTGGAAGCACCCATATTGCAATAAAATCTTGCTCTTCTTAAACCTCCAAAAAACACCAACACCTTGTAAGAAATAGGTCCTCCAAGGGTGCATGGCAACTCCAGGCCTCATAAGGCAACCAAAACATACAAGCTCAAAAGAGTCAAGCCACCTAGAAATGGAGAAATAGATAAGAGTGGGTGTAACTTCTAGGAGAGCACCAAAAAGCAGATTTTATGAGGCATTGATTTGTGTGGCCTACGGCTCTTGTGCAATTCTAAAGTAATTGTTTGCATATGCAGATGTTTTTTTTATTCATCTTCTATATTGGATTTTTTCCTTCTAATTTCTTGTAGCCTGCTGAGTTGCTGCCTACCTTTTTGATCATTCATTCATGGATGAATATAGGATTTTGAATGTTTTATCGTATAATTCTTAATTCATTTTGCACGCTGAATTTTTGCAAAATTGTACAAATGTTATAAGGTCATATAATTCGTGGTCAAGATGTGCTACGTTTGCTTTTTGAGAAATCATCGGAAAGGTCATAAATATAGATCAAGCAGGAGAGGTTTCATAATCTGTCCAAGAAAACAGAAAGCTCCTTTAAGTTTCCATCATCTGAGATCAATAATTTTTCTGTTTATAATATTTATTTATCCCCTCGCTAAACTGAAACATTATAAGTGGATTGTCGAACAATATAAGCCAGGGATAGTAAAGATATTATGTGAAACAGTATGTGTTATTCCTTTTCTGAAATTCTATTAGAAGCCAAGTAGATGCTTTGGAAATCTGTTGATCGTATTTCTTTCGATAAATTCTACCTGTAAATGTTCAAACTACACAAATCCTCCAGGGATGAGAAGTCTTAATGGTTATGTGATGGTAGAGATACTCCAAACCAGGTTATTCTTATCTAGTTTTAGTTTCGGGTTATATGCTTGTAAATAATTGTTGTTTCTGTTAATCACTAAGTGAAGCTTCATCACAGTAGACTAGCTTTGGTTCCTTCCTGTACAATTTCTCTTAGAATATTTCGTTGTTGTTTCTTAAGTTAGCTTAAATATGAGTTGGTGTTTTGTTTATCTTTTAGGTATTTTATTAAAGAGATGGAAGAAAGCCCATCATCTGCTATTGCGGATGGTATTATCACCGGAATCAGATTTGGATTGGCAAATCGGCAAGAGATTGTGAGTACAGAATCTTCATTTGGCATTCTTCTTTTCAATTTGTGTTGCACACGTTTTGTTTGAGCAAATACTGGGTTTTGATTTATTGTAACCATCTGTATCTTCACCCTCACCTTTTACTTCAGTTTTCCTCATTGTTTGAATGGGTTAAACTTGAATCCTTATTTTTAAGATTTATTCTTATATTATTTTAAAAACCAAGATCTTGTGATGGATTTTAGAATTGTTTAAAATTTAATACTGGACAACATGTTGAAGCAAGAGCTGATAAGTAGTGTGCTTTACAATGATTTACAACTAAGAATGGAAGGGTTTCATATAATTAGACTGGCAAAATTAAGAAGTGCAGCTCTTCAGTGTCCCCTGGTTGGATAGATTATTAACTCTCTCTCTCTCTCCCTCCCCCCTTGTGTAGTGTACATCTTCCAATAGTGACTGCCCAATCAGTCATGCCAGTCAGCTGTCAAATCCCTTTCTTGGTCTTCCCCTTGAATCTGGTAAATGTGAATCTTGTGGTACTGCTGAACCTGGGGAATGTGAAGGTATGAAAATTATCCTCTTTAGGCTTTCTTATTTTGCACGTATGTCTCTACGCATACTTAACTTATGCATAGGGCCAGTTGGTTACATGCCAATGAAACAATGAAGTTCTTCTATATTTCTTTTCAGGTCATTTTGGATATATTGAATTACCAATTCCAATATATCACCCTTCCCATGTTAGCGAATTGAAGCGGATGCTGAGCTTGTTGTGCTTTAAGTGCTTGAAGCTGAAAAATAGGAAGGTAAAATGTTTATGCTCTTTCAATTTTAAAACGGTAGTACTAGTTCTTGAACTTAACAATTCTTCATGTAGATTTACTTGCTTCTAACCAACCAGTACAATAATTATGAAAGTAGCATGAACATAAATACAATTTTATGCTCGTTCTTATATTATAAATTTGTTTCTTATAACGATCTCCGTGGTTCTGGATACTATGGGCATTGACATCTGGGATAAGTATGTATTTTTGCTATTTTTGTATGACTGTTTTCTTTTGATCATTATGAGATGTGTTGTGAACAATAGAAAGGGATTACTTTGGCTGTTTGGGAACATTATAATGAGTAGGTAATGCTTTACTAAATCTAAGTACTTAGACAATTAAGTTTATGCAAATCCTCAATATATTATCTGATACAAAAGGAAATAGAAGGTACATGATAGTTGTAAGCTCATTCTATTACTACTTACTATATTTTATTTATTTACTTTCCTTTGTGAAGACAATGTATAATAAGCTGATGAAAAGAAATTATTTTTTATCTTAAAAGAGTGGATACCTATTGCCTCCTGCTCCTTTTTCAAAAAACATAGCAAATGGGTGCAGTTTATAGATTTTTAACCGTGTCGAAAAACTCTTTATGGACAATGTAATTGATGATTGTCTTTTATCAAGTTGACAGCATAAAAGGAAGAATTGATTGTGTGCGTCTCTTTTATGTCCTCTTATGCGTTGTGTCCACTTTTAAAAAGATATGCTAATTTTCTTCAATTTTCAGTGTGTAATAGGGAACGATTTTTGATTTTTTTTTAATTTTTATAATAAGCTTTAACAAAGTTTGTTTTCTCAAGGGTACTGCTTTCTGTACAAGTTTTTGTTTGATTCCTTCTTCGATCAGAACTATGGTCAAAAATTATGTTTATTATGCGATAGGGCTGTAAATGAATCGGGCTGCGGCGAGCTCGACTCGGCTCGACTAAGCCTGGTTCGGCTCGACTAACTTTGGCTTGAGCTCAACTTGAGCTTGTTATCAAGCCGACCTCGAACAAGACCTTTAGTCTATTTAGTTAAACGAGTTGTGCTCGAACAGTGTGGTGTTCGACTCGTTTAGGCTCGACTCGAGCCTTACTCGTTTAAGCCCGACTCGTTTAACAATTATTTAATTAAAATTTTATTTAATTTATATAAAATATATAATACAAAAATAAACATAATTAAACGAAGTTCCTAGTTATGTTCGTGCATAATATGTTTTAATTCTAATTATAACGCATGCGCGCGTGCATACAAATTAAAATTCATTGTCTCAAGTCAATTGTAATATTTTTAAAATGGCTGAATGACACTTCTGTCCCTTCAAGTTGCCACTCACTTTCAAAGTCGTCCCTAAAGTTTATTTTTCGTCAGTTAGGTTCTTAAAGTAACATTTTTTGGCGTTTCTGTCTCTTTTATCCAATTTAACTGTAACCCGATCCATTTATCTCTAACCCGATTTGACTTTTTTTGCACTTCTGTCCCTCTAAGTTACCCGATTTTTTTTATTTTAAGAAAAAAAATAAAAAATTGTTTTTTTAAAGAAAATGAGTGAAGTTTAAAAAAAATAAAGCTTTATTTTCAGAAAAATAGTTTTTTTTTTAAATTTAAAAAATGAGTAAAATTTCATAAAATATAGATTCAAAATAAAATAAATTAAAAATAAAACTTTGTTTTTAGATTTTTTAAAACTAGTAAATTTTCATGAAATTTAGATTCTAAAAATAAAAAAAAATATAAAAATTTATTTTCAGAAAAATTAGATTTTTTAAAAAAAAGTGAGTAAATTTTCATAAAATATTCAAAAAAATAATACAAATAAATAAAACTATATTTTGGAAAAAATTGTAATATAGTCAAAAAATTCTATAATACGGTAAAAATACAAAAAGTCAAAGTCAACCAAAGTCAAGGTGGACCATTAATCCATTGGGCTTTGACTTTGTGAAGCCCAATAGGAAGTGTTAGGAGGCCCAATAATAAACTAAATCAAGGCTCAAATGAATGTTAATTCAAGCCTAAAGATTTGCATGCCTAAAGATTGCTCCAAATTGAATTAGAACCCTGCCCAAACCAAGATCCAACAAAGATGGGTCAACCAAGGATAAAATGGGTGGGTAATGGTGATGGGGCAACCCATGTGGGATCCCCAAGGAGGGTAAAATCCGGCCAAGCCAAGCTTCCTCAAGAAGCTTGGCCAAATATCAAGAGTAAGGAGGTGGCCATTAATGCTAGGATGACTCAAAAGCTAGGTATCATCATTTTGGTTAGTAAGATTTGTAAACTTAAGGGTGTTGACTATTCAAGACTCTAGCTAAAGTGACTAATTCATAAGGAAAGTAAAGTTGTCGTAATGACCCTTTAGCCCTAGGTCTTGCTTTTCTATAAAAGCTAAGACATTACTCTTGAATGTGTTAGTTTATTTCAACCAACATATTCAAAGAGCAAGTCATATATTGAGAGAGAAGTGAGAGCACAAATTGAACAATCAAGGGAGAAGGAGAAGCTAGCTAACTCGCCAATCAACTAAGAACATAAGAGGTAATAACTAAGAACCTAAATCTTCATCTTTTTCAAGTTGTAGGTTTGTTAGGAAGTGCATAATTGGTGGTTTTTGAATGATTCATTGGAATCATAATATGATCCGGTGGAATAAGGAGAACTTAGTGGACTTAAAACATTAATAAAAACATGATAAGTGAAATCATAATCGTTAATAATGAACTAAACGAAGAACACATGAAAAACTTAGAGCTTGTTGTTGATGGACAAGTTTAAACCATCGTATATAGCTTAGTTGCTTATGTTTGGTTAGGAGATGTTAGACATAAGTAAGTCTTGGAAATGTTCTAATTGGAACGGTGTAAAAATATGCTATAACGAAGTTATGGTGAAATTTTTTGTAAAAGACGTTAACTGTTGAAATTATAGTTAACTATGATTTCCAGATGAATATGAAATATGAATAATGAGCCCGATAAATTAGTGTTTCATAAGTATGCTGAAAAACATGAAAAATGTGAGCCATAGGCTCAAGAACGAACTCATTCGGGTATCGAATGGGTAAGTTACGGACGAGCGAACAAACGAAAAGCGTTATATACGTAAAATGAACGAAGGAGGAAATTGGAGTCGATGAAAAGACTAGTTAACGGATTTAGAAAAATATTTTGTCAGGGGAAATTGTAGTATGTTAAGAAAGCAAGAATTTTGCTCGGGAATGGATTCATTCCGAGTTGGAATGATCAAGTTACAAGTTAGCAAAGTTAGCGGTTTAAACATGCAAAAGACTAGGAAAAAATTTCAAAGGGCCTTGGCATTGCAGTGCCTGTTTTAAGGATGAGTTACTATAATTGAGCGCCGTAGCGCCTAGAATCCGGGTGCCGGTGTAGGGCAACTGACAATGAAGAGCTTTTAACTACTCAACACTTGGGGAAAGTTTAAGGAACGATAATGAACATTAAGTTCACATAATGTAACACTTTAAGAAGTGATTAAACCTTAAGTTAATGATTGAACATTGATTAAAAGGTTAAGAAATATAAATGCAAAGTACTTAAACGAAATGAATGTTAGTATTCGTGTCGGGCGAACGTTCCTAGCATAAATGGATTGTATGTTTTAGACGTCGATGAACGATAATAATATATTACATTTAAATGTGATAAAGCCGTAATGAACGATAAAGAACTTAACAAATGTTTTTGGTTTAACGATTCGGATAAGATGCAAAAGAAGAAGTTAGTATGAGCAATGTGTAAAGATTGTTTGGTAGCTAATTATTATGCTATTATGATTATATCATGTAGAGAGACTGAATTATAGTAGAAGATTAGAAGACGTTCAAGGCAAGTTTTCTAACTCGTCTATACTCTTATGTTAGACAAGTTGTTGTTTCATTTGATTTTGTTCATATGAAGATATATGATATGATAAAGAAAGTATACACAATTCTTCCTTGAATATGTGTATTCCAAAATCCAAACTTATACAAATCTTTTAGTATTTGTACAAGTGTTAATGACATGCTATGCCATGAAATGTTTAAAAAGGAGTCGATGCCATTTGATTCGGCTAGACAAAGATTAAAATGTTTTGTTGATTTATTTACAAATTTCAAAATATTATTGTATGCTATCTTTAAACCAATTGCTTTGGTAAGAATTCAAAGGTAAGCTTGAGGAAGAATGAACTTAATGTTTCTAGTCGTATATCGACTGACACGGAAGGGTGTCACAAATTAAACGTAAATACGTTTAATGGATGAGTACTATAGGTTGATCACCCAGAAGTGCTCGTAAGATATATCGGACTTGTGGTTTTAGTGCCGGGTTGTCCTTTTTAAAGCAAGAAAAGAATGTTCATGGTCAAATGACCAACTAAGAATTTTAAATGACTTTTACGTCATCTCAAAATGTTTTAAAAGAAAGAAAAGTGATATTTTGTTATTCATAGTACTTCATAACTATTGACTCAGTTATTGAAGATAAATCATATGATTCTTGATGTTATTAGAAATGTAAAACATACCTGGCAATTTAATGCTCATACCTTATTTAAATTATATGATTTTAACTAAGGCTAAACGGATTGAAGGATTCAGTAAGGATAAAGGGAAGGCGAAAATGATAAGTAGATTATCCAATAATAGAATAGTATTATTTTTGTAATAAATAATAATATGACAAACAAAGAATGTGATGGTTATCGAAACCTGGAAGAATGTTGGAATATGATGTAATAATTAGTATTTACATTCATGTTAAGATATATAGTTGAATATATATGTATGTATGTTGTAGCACCGTGTAGCACTAGAAGGTACCCAGATCTGGGGGAGTCAGAGGACTGAGGACCGATAGCCAACGTTTTAAATTTAAGGTTATTCTTACAACACATCGTGATCGTCCATCCAATGATCTAACAGTTTAATAGAAGTTCTGTCCGCAGTTTAGTTTTCAGTATTTCACTATTTAATACTGCGGCTGGGACAAATGACCAAAATACCCCTCCTTGTAAAAATCTCTGTCCGGGAGCTCGGTAAGTCAAAGCCTGACTCGTTTACAACCTTATTATGTGACGATTGATAGCATCGAAGAATCACAAAAAAACTTCAAACTTCAAAATTTTAAAAGGAAAGAGATACCTAATAATTTGTTATATAAACGATTACTTCAACAAGATTACACAATGCCAAGCTAGTTGGGTAGGCTGACAGTAAGGACAGTAAGGGTGTAAACGAGTCAAATCGAAGCGAACAGAGAGCTACTCGAATTCGACTCGAAATATTAAATTCATACTCGAATTCCACTCGAATTCGAACTGTATTTGAAAAATTCTATACAGATTCGACTCGACTCGAATATTTATTACTCGAATTCGATCCGACTTGGATCGAATTATATTCAAAACTACTCGCGAGCTTCAAATTCAAATCTTCATATAATAACTAGTTTTATAATAAATATAATTATAAATTGAATTTGTTATTTTACTTAGAAATGAGAAAATATATTCACTATTATACTTTTCAAATATAAAATCACAATTAAATTTAAAAATAAAACAAAATAATAATTAATTATTCTAATTTGATTTAATTTTGTATATATTATAAGAGAATATATCGAGTATCTAATCGAATCTGTATCGATGTATCGAATCATAATCGAGAATTCATCGAGAATTCGATTAGTTTGAATCTTAAACGGGAGTATAACCTTGCTCATATTTTTATTCGAACTATTTATTATGCTCAGATTTGGATCATATTATTAACGAATTCGAGTCTCGTTCATATTTTTTCGAGTCGAGCCCGAATCGAGTCCGAACTATTTGACTCGTTTACAACCTTAGCTGACACTGAATCCCATATGTAAGCACAAAAGTAGAAAGACAAGGAGATTAATAAAGAACTGAACAAATTAAAACTTTAAAAGAATAAAATTAATAAAGGAATAGAAATAGATGAAAATAAATAAGAAAAGAACACTAAATATAGAAACATATGTACTCATTTATATAAAAAGCTAAACTTATAACAAAAACAAAAACAAGATGGAACACTCGAACAAGATGGAACACTCTAATGGTCTTCTGATATGCGGATTGCAATCCTCTAGTCATTCCTTTCAAATGATGACTTATTATGAGTACTTCTTTCTGTTACATAAGATTCATTACTTCTTTGTTAAATGTCAATTAACATAAATAAAAAATCTCTTACTTTTCACGGCTGAAAGATTAATCCGTTATTATTGCATGTCTGTGTACGAAATTCTTCGGAATACCTATAATACGAAGGTTGTTTGCTAATCGCAATAAAAAGTTGTAGGAAGTAAGTCTTTGCATTCTGGAGGCTGTTTGACCTTCAGTTCTGTTCTCTTCCAAATTTCGATTCCACCCTTATATGAAGTCTCCTGAACTTCAGTTTTCACTCCCTTCTGAATGTTAAATTCTACTTAACTTTTTATATTTATCCTGCAACAATCCCTGTGCTTGTAGTTCTTATGCTTTGTCTTACTGATATTTTACTTTCAGATTCAGGTGAAGAATGTTGGTGTAGCTGAAAGAGTGTTGTCCATGTGTTGTGAGGTGAGTGTCAATTCGGTAGAACTGCCACGTGTGACAATATTTAGTCTGCAGATGGGTGGTATTATTTTATTTTGTCCCTTTGATATATTTATATTTTTATTACTACCAATTTAATTGTTTCGCTTTTCTATGTATATGTTGATAGGGAAGTGTTATTTTCACAATTTGATATTCCCTCAAGAATCTCACACGAATACTTAGACGCTCAATTTTTTTTTGTGGAAGATTAGTGGCAGTAATGAATTTCTAATTTGGCTGGTCTGGAATCCAAAAAAAGATGCTTCAAAGTGATGATTTACTTCCTTATTCCATTAAGCTTCTTGTGGACGTATAGATTTTGTCTATTTAGATGCCCTAGAGGATGAACCATCGTTCCTTTGATGTAAAGCTAATTGGCTGGTTCTCAGAAGTATCCCAGTACCGTATAGGAAAGATTGGCAAAAAATAATCATTCATTTGCTTTTTCATTTCGCTTCCCATTTGTAGATGTAGCCAAATTCATTATACTTGTCTTTGTTGGGAAGACAAACACGCTTAGTATGAGTCCAAGGTTTAAAATTTGCACTAATATTGCCTGTTTAGTGCAATGGAATTTTCCCTCACCCGTCTTTTCATGAACTTTGGCCTCCAATTCAATATTCTTAGCTCTCAAGACTTGAAAGGGCAGAAGTATTTGCGTCTGAGAAAGGTGATATCTCCTACTGTATTCTCAAACCCCTAGTGTTGAAAGAATAAATGACTATTGTAGGCAAGATTTTGCTCTGGGAACAGAGTGGGATTGGGGTACAAAGCTATAAAGAAAAGTAGTTTATGTCCAGTGCACAGACTCATTTTAAGGTTTATACATTGTTTTAAAAATGTTTGGGACACTGGTGGACCGCATGTTGTAGGGGCTTGAGATATGATGTGAAGTTACAAACTGTGTTATTTAGGGTATTTGTATCTCAGTAGTGACTAGTTTCTAGGAAGCAATTAATTGGTCTTCACTTCTATTTGGTTGTAGTGATATAAATGAAAGAAATACATGTTATGCATGAATAATTAGTCTTCACGTGAATTGAAATACTAATAACATACAATGATAATATTTCATTCTTCATATCTTATGAACTTTCTATCTGGGTTTCTATGGCAAAGTTGGGACTTCGTATATTTGGCGGTGTCTAAGAAAAAGTTGTCCCTTTAGAAGGTTTGAAGGAAGATTGAAGAACTGACACTGATAATTTTGTCCTGACAAATTTGAGTTGAACCTTTTATCCTGATGCTACTTTCCATTTACTTTTCTCCAGATGTTGGGGGACAGACAGATGAAACATTTTCCTCTTTTTTTTTGGCTTTTCCCGAAATAATTGAAGTTGTTTTCTTAGATTTATAACTTGTCTATGAAAAATACTTACCTATTAATATTATTCAATCCATTTACTAGTAATACAAGTCAGACTGGTTTTTTATTGAAATTTGTAACAAAATTATGATTAAGCTAGAAATAAGTATTATTTCTTAAAGAAAGAAGTTGTCCACATAATCTGGTGAATGGCATGTTATGTCCACATAATCTGGTGAATGGCATGTTATTTGTAAAGGGAGGTTCAGGAAATAAAGACTACATAAATCTTTCTTAAATGTGGGCAGAGGATATGATCTAAATCCATGGTCTGTTCCACGATGGCTACAAAAATTGCAATAGCCGCTGGCTTTAGTAGTTTATTTGGTTTAGGCATCCATCCTTAAATTATTCATAGTAGTTAAAAATTGAATATTTTGTTAGATTTCAGAGGTTATGCTAATAAAATACAAATGGCACAAAACTTTTATGTGGCTTATATTTTTTGATGTTTTGTAGGAGGCGTCACAAATCTCTATCAGTGAGGCTAAATCTGCAGATGGTGCATGCTACTTGGAGTTGAAAATACCATCTAGGTCGCACATCTCCTGGAACTTCTTGGAAAGATATGGTTTTCGCTATGGTGATGGCTGTTGTCGAGCTTTGCTTCCTTCTGAGGTTTGGTTCTCCTGTTCTCATTTCAATTTAATTTTGTTGATGATGGATTGTGAAATTATCTTTATATTATCTCTAATTTGTGGCTTGCAATTAAATTAAGGCCACTAACTTCTTTTAGGTCCCTTGACTATATCTTCCTGCTTGCAGTCTCAAGCAGGATATAGTTTTACATGCAAAGTTTGTTTCCCTGTTGCAGTACCTACCATTTTCAAAGATCAATACTTGTGATTGTAGCACACTCTAGCAGGTGATGGGACCACAGAGTTAAAGAAGCTTAGAATTCTATTGATATTTGGGAGGAAATATTACACCCAAAACTGAGAAAGGCGTGGAAGATGTGTATGGGTGTGTTCGTGTCTATATATATACATATATGTGTATATATATACACATATGTATATATATGTGTATATGTATACATATATATGACATGTGTGTCTGTGTGTTCTGTATGTATATATATAATATACTTTGCTCACAAGCCTTACAGAGTTGAGCATGTCATACTTAATCTTCACTTGTTTAGTTACACGAGCTTATTAAGTTCGTTCATTTGTTAAATAAACGAGTTTCAAACAAGATTTATATGAGCAGAGCTCAAGCTGTTTCATTTGCACTCCTATTGTTTAAGATTGAAACTTGAAGTCTCATTTCAGTTTAGAATGTTATACTTGTTTTTCTATTCCATTGCTACTTCTCTACCTCCTATTTTTTGATTACAAATGTAAACATTTGTTAATTCTGAGATTACGAGTCCTGGTGGTAGGATATTGGTAAATGAATTTTTGAGTTTGGACATGTCAATCTTATTGATGGAAGGAGACTAGCAGGATGGTGTCTTGGTTTAAGCGCGTGTTTATATATATATAGTTAAGTCCAAATTGTAGAATATTTGAGACAAGTATATGTCAGATTGTTATTCTTACCCTCTCTTTAGATTTTTTGATTTTTTTCCTAAAAAAATTGATATGGTGTTTCTGGTCAATCTTTGTCTGTTTTTTGGTTTTATATATTCTCTTAAAACAATTCATTTTTAGTTTTAAACTTCTTGCCATTCTGTGGCAGTTATATATTTCCCCTAGTTTTAAGTATTGGTCTGTAATTGGGTTATTTATACTTCTAACACTTTCAAGGAGTGAAGTTGCGTACTAAAATTTTTTTCCCTCTCTTTACAGTTCTCAAACCGGTGTTGTGTCTTGTATTACTAGGCTGGCTAGTTGAAAAACTACAACTGATATCACATTGCATGAATGAGACTTTATGTGAAATGTTTCAGGATTTTTTGGGAAAATTCTTGTTATCTAAATTACTACTTTCTTGGAAAATGTTTTAGTTCAACATTCTCCTTGTTATTTAATTTTTATACCCTAAACAATGACAGGTTATGGTAATTCTGAGAAAGATTCCTGAGGAGACTAGGAAAAAACTTGCTGGGAAAGGATTCTTCCCTCAAGATGGGTATATCTTGCAATATTTACCAGTCCCTCCCAACTGTTTGTCCGTGCCGGACATCTCGGATGGAACTAGCGTCATGTCCTCGGTTAGTCATTCTTTTCTTACATGACTCTTTGGTTTGATCTGGTGTTTCTATCTTGACCATTATTTCGACAATATCTTTTCAGGATCATTCTATAGCAGTTCTAAAGAAAGTGCTGAAGCAAATCGAGATTATTAAAAGCTCAAGGTCTGGGACACCAAATTTTGAATCCCATGAAATTGAAGCTAATGATCTGCAAGCAGCAGTTGCACAATATCTTCAAGTTAGGGGTACTGCTAAGGTATTCATACGACTTGGTAAAATTTTAATTTGTGCATGAGTAGGATCACTCAAACAAATTTGAGAGGAAAGGTCCTTAATGCTTATATACATTTATTTTCTCGGGTAAGGTGTGTGTTAGCAAGATGGTTTAGATTTTGCTTGACTTAAGGAACTATGTGTTAGTATTGCTTACTGTATTGAATCTTTAGATTGTCCCAAGAGGATGTCCGCCATATATTTATTTTTGCTATTGTCAGTGGAGAATCTTTTGCAGATCAAGTTTGTTATTTGTTGTCAGTGGAGAACCTTTTGGAGATCAAGTTTTTTATTTTATTTTTGTTTGGGGGGTGGGGTTTCTGGGGAATTTTTGTGGCCAAGTGCTTGTTTTACTTGGGAAAAGAATTGTATTGCTATTTTGTTGCGCTGTTGGATTGAAACGAACACTGGGATCTTTTCAATGACAATATTCTCTCTTTCCTCATAATGGGACAAATTGTCTTCCCTTGCATCTCTTGGTTGTTGGTTTTTGGGACTTCAAAGATCTTTTTATTCCAGATCTCCATACGAAATTGGGGAAAATCCTTCCATGTGACTTTGTAGCAATTTCTAGTTTTCTTTGGGAGGATTATCTTCCTCTATTGGATCTCTTTTCTTTCTAATAAGTTATTCATTTTCTATATAGAATAACGAGAAGGATAAGCATGGCAAACAATTATGTGTTTTACAAGATGACCTGGTATTTAGCTAGTTTAGTTGTTGGCTTCGTACAAGCTAGGATGAATTTTTTTATTTAAGTGAAATTAAACAGTGTCCAAAATCTGGTTTAATTAATATGAGTAAAGTTCTAATATTGCTCAAGAATTTTCCTTCCACTAAAATATTATTATAGTTCAGTTGACATGTTATATCATCTAAGTTATAATTATGTATGTTAATCAACTGTCCTTGCTCTCACTGACTCAAAAATTTTCTTTTGTAAGGCATCTCGTGATGTGGATGGACGTTTCGGGATAAAAAGAGAACCAAACGGTTCTTCTACAAAAGTATGGTTGGAGAAGATGAGAACCTTGTTTATCAGAAAGGGTTCTGGGTTTTCCTCTCGTAGTATTATAACTGGTGATCCATATAAAGGGGTGGGTGAAATTGGTTTGCCTTTTGAAATAGCTCAGAGAATTACTTTTGAGGAGAAAGTGAGTCAGCACAATATGTCATATCTGCAGAAGTTAGTTGATGAAAAATTGTGCTTAACATATAGGGATGGGTTGTCTACATACTCATTGAGGGAGGGTTCAAAAGGTCATACATTTTTAAGACCTGGACAAGTGGTACATAGGAGGATTATGGATGGGGACATTGTCTTTATAAATAGACCACCTACTACCCACAAGCATTCCCTTCAAGCATTATCGGTATATGTTCATGACGACCACACAGTGAAGATTAATCCCCTGATCTGTGCGCCACTTAGTGCTGATTTTGATGGAGATGCAATTCATTTATTCTATCCCCAGTCTCTTCCAGCAAAAGCAGAGGTGTGGGAGCTGTTTTCAGTGGGAAAACAGTTGCTTAGCTCTCATAGTGGCAACCTCAATTTGCAGCTGGCTACAGATTCATTATTATCTATTAAAGTAATGTTTAAGAACTATTTCTTTAATAGAGCATCTGCTCAGCAGTTGGCATTATATGTTTCTGGTGTCTTACCTAGCCCTGCACTGCTGAGAGCACAAAATTCTGGTCCCTTATGGACTGTTTTACAATTACTGCAAACTGCTCTACCGTCTAATTTTGACTGTTGTGGGGAGAGACACAACATCTGCGAAAGTCGAATCTTGCAACTTGATTTTAACAGGGACATTATACCATCTGTTCTCAATGATATTGTCACTTCTATCTTCTTTGGGAAGGGTCCCAACGAGGTTTTAAGGTTTTTTGATTTCCTTCAGCCTATGCTGATGGAATATCTATATTCAGAAGGATTAAGTGTTGGATTGGAAGATTTTTTTGTTCTGAATGAGGTTCTAGAGAGCATACAAACTCAAATTCAGAATGTTTCCCCTTTGCTCTATCATTTGCGGTTGTCTTACAATGAACTGATAGAGTTGCAATTGGAGAAGCATATAAGGTATGTGAAAATGCCAGTTGCTAATTTCATTGTAAAGTCATCTGCAATGGGTAATTTGATTGACTCTAAGAGTGACTCAGCTATCAACAAGATAGTTCAACAAATTGGTTTTCTAGGTCTGCAACTTTCTGACATGGGGAAATTTTATTCAAAAACCTTGGTTGGCGACATCGCTTCTCTTTTTCAGAAAAAGTACCCCTTTTGTGAGAACTACCCATCAGAAGAATTCGGAGTGGTGAGAAGCTGTTTATTTCATGGACTAGACCCATATCAGTCGATGGTTCATTCAATTTCTAGTAGAGAAGTAATAGTTCGCTCATCTAGAGGGTTGACTGAACCTGGAACTTTGTTCAAGAATTTAATGGCCATCCTTCGAGATGTTGTCATCTGCTATGATGGAACAGTGAGGAATGTATGCAGTAATTCTATTATTCAATTCGACTATGGGACACAAACAGGAACTATGGCCCATACTTTTTTTGCCGCCGGGGAACCTGTTGGAGTATTAGCTGCAACTGCTATGTCGAATCCTGCATACAAGGCAGTTCTCGACTCTTCTCCAAGTAGTAATTCCTCATGGGCGATGATGAAGGTATTTGCTTTACATAATAATTGACAAGTTAATTTTTTGTAAGTGTACACTTTCATCTTTCTCCAATTTGTTGTATTCAGGAGATATTGCTTTGTAGAGTAAAATTCAAGAATGATCAAGTTGATCGCAGAGTCATATTATACTTGAATGATTGTGATTGTGGGAGAAAGTATTGCCAAGAAAATGCTGCATATTTGGTTAAAGAACAGTTGAAAAAAGTCAGTCTTAAGCATGTTGCAGTTGAGTTATTGATAGAGTATGTTCTCTCTTTTAATGTTGTTCTCATCTGTTAACTTTTTATTTTATTTTACTTATTTAGTATATCCTCATATTATCACCCTTGACTAGTCACTATGTCAGATTCAAATAAATTTATGCTAAGAAATCAGGAATTAATTTCTCTTTCATGAATTAATTAAGTGTTATTTCTGCTTAGTTCAGTTAAGCAACCTCTAATGTCCTGCCAATACATTGATTTGACTAACCGTGTAGCCTAAGAAGCTAACTGTAGTATGTAACCATTCTGGCAGACCTTTCATTGCATGCGGTTACTATCTTATACATATGTTAGATTTGATAATGGGCCGGAGCTTAGTGATGTGGTTGACTTCCCCATTGAGTTAAGCTGTCACTGTTAGTTTGCTAGTGTACTTGATCCTTTGGTTTTGTGTTTTTTTATAACAGTGATTTTAATGATAAGTCTTGTTTAGCTACAAACAGTGATATATATACTTTGAGTTGCTTTTGCTTCTTATATTTGTAAGGTACTATTTTGAGTAAAGCATTAGTTATTATCATTACTAGTTTGGATGTTTGCTTTTCTTTAATGATCGTAGCTCTTTCTGTGTTATCTTTTCTACATTCTTAGTTGTAGTGACCACAAGGAATTTTATATTTGCTTTGATTTTCTTGTTGCTTCATCCTCACAGATACAATAGACAACAACAAACTGCATTTGAAAGTCAAAGTTCTGAAATTGATGCAGGTCTTGTTGGCCATGTTCATCTCAACGAGGTTGGCATATATGCAAATAACATTTTAACTTTTGAGATTTCTCAGTTTTGAACTTGAAGTTAATTGATTTTTTTAGTAAGCTTGAAGTTACTTAGCATATTAAGCTGACTGTATTTTGACTTGTTGAACAGGTACTGATAAAAGATTCACATATAAGCATGGATAAGGTATTTGAAAAATGTCAAGACACTGTCCGTTCATTCTGGAAGAAAAAGAAAGTTGGTCATCTGTTCAAGAGAATTGAATTATCAGTCAGGTTGATTTCTTTCGTCAAAATTTCTGTATAATATGTCTGAGCTGTGAAAGTTGTCTCAAGGCCATTATCATAAAAGATTTTATGTGATTTTTTGTTGATGTATGAATCTCTTGGTCTTGGCGTGCACAATAATGGATGAGGAAATTTCTACAGGTGGATATCTTTTTAATAATAAGTTGGATAGGGCTTTGTCATAACATGCCATCTTAAGGCGTGATAAAGCACAATTGTAGGTTATACTTCTGAAATATTTTGACATAATATTCCTCCCTCTATCCGAGATCTTGTGACCTAACTATTATGAGATCTCCAATTTCAATGTCATGGCACTTTTTGATTAGGTAGTCTATTTTTCCCTCATATAAAATGATAAAGAAAAGCTTGTTGACAATTTTGGAACACATTTCATAAACTTTTCTATCTTAAAACTATGTGCCATTGCAAGTAGCCACTTAAAACATGGACAGAGGAAGTACTTATTTACTCATTTTTCAACTAAATTAATAATTTGTAAAACTTAATTCTTAGAACCTAAGGCTGTGTTTGTGAGTTTAGTTTCGGAGGGAAGGGAAAGTTTTTCCTTCCAATACTTCTGGTATGGTATGCAAATGAATGGGTGGGATGCTTGCTAGGACTCGTCAAGAGCCCTAATGTTAAATGCCCAGGACTTTTATGTAAGCCTCGCTCACACATTGAAAATGTTTAATTTTAATTTTCAAGGATTGTCACACCGTCCTTATTAACAGAATTACTTCCTTGGGGTTTTTCTTTTTATCCATCTTTATTTATTCTCTTTGATAATTTTTTTGAAAACATTAAGACATTTTTAACATATGCAATAATTGTGGCAACTGCAAGCACTTTTTATATAAGAGGTTGCCTCTTTGTAGTTCCTCGTATTTTAAAGTGACAGATGTTCAATTTAACTTAGGCATGTAGTGGTTTGTGTATTATGATGACCTTTCTTCTATTTGTGCATCTTTACTGCTTAAGCAATTTCTTTGTCCTTTTCAAGTACAATGAATTCCATAAAGCTTGGCAATACAAAGGTATTTAAATTCTCAAACTAAATTTATTTCTTTACAGTCAATGTTGTTCTTTTCGACAATCTCGTGAAAGCAAAGGTCGTGACATGCCATGCTTGAAGTTCTTTTGGAAAGAGACAAGTGATAATCATTTAGAGAGGACTTCTCATATTTTTGCTGACACCATTTGCCCGGTTTTGTTAGAAACAATAATTAAAGGTACTTCAGATTGCTGTTTCTCATTGTCTGAACATCTTTTGACATTTAAAAAAAATAACTTCTTATCGTCCCCATTTTCTGAGTTAATGGTTTATCATCTCTTCATATTTCAATTAAGCAATGACAGTGTATTTGACAGAGATAATTGTTGGACATTTTTTTTGACTTCGCCTATTTTGGTTCTTTCTTCCCCTCTCCCCCACCCCCCGGGATCCCGTCTTCCTTGTTTTGTTAAAGGTAAATCTCCTTAAAACATATGACACATGACAACTACTCTCTTCTCGTTTATCATATCTTATTTGTTGTGTACTGCGTCTATAATGGTTGAAGTATTTAGGTTATAGGATTACCTTACAATCAAACAGGCTGGAATGTTTCCCATCACCAGATACGAGTGTTGTCAGTTAGCCCTCTTTCTTTGAAGGTCATGTTTTTGTCTTGGATGACAAAGAGGAGAACGCCTAATGAACTGATATTTTTGTTATTAGGGGTAATGTGATTAAACCTATTAGGGAAAGAGATTGTATGGGTTTTGGCATGTCACTTAAGAAGGCAATATAATGCAAGCAAAGTATCCTATCTTTGATTTGTAGTTGGTTTTCTTTGTATAATGATGAACTGTTGGACAATAAGTATTCTAGATTTGTCTGCAAATTGATTGGATTGTAGGCAATCTTAGTTGTATCTGGGAGTGAAGATATCTCCTTGATCCGTAAGAGCTTATTTTAATTTGAGTATTGATTGACATATATAGTAATTGCTGTATAAGTAGATAGAATTATTTTTAGGTTACTCTTCTTCAACTTGCATATATCGTGAGCTGAACAACTTCTGAATTTTATTTTTATGCATTTAGATTTTGGATAATTCAAAACCCAGTTTTGATGTGTGAAGTGTGAACATACTTGAACATAGTATATCAAGTATCATTTAGCTAGGAATTGTGACTGTGTTTGATCATACTAGGCTCATTATGTTTGACCATATTCCGTGTCTGATACTATTTGGCTTTGTGAATATGGTTCCCGACTTTTGATGCATAATTTTTTGTGAATCACGTGCAATACAAATTCGATATTCCAAAGCTTCCTGATTTTCAACTCTTCCTCTTAGATATTATTGTAAAGAACATAAAGTGGCAGAAGGGCAGTTAATGAGTGGGATTATTATAATTGATTGAATTACTTGTCCAAAAAAAAGAAGAAAAGGGAAGAAAATTGACTACATAAAAGAAGAGTAAACTTTTAGCAGAAACAAGAAGAGATGGAAAAAGAAACACAGATTTGACTAGGACTGTCTGATAACTTTTTTACAAGTAATATAGTTCTTTCGTTTATCTTTTGCTAAGATGCAAGGATTTAGGTTCGCCATACGGTGATTTGGTGATTCAGCAAATCTCAAAAAATGGGAATTAGGCATGTATTTACATACTATATAGATCTTTTTATGTAACTATAGTTTTATATACGTACATACATTAAAGTTTCAATAATAATAAATATTAATTCCTGATAAAATGTAAAAAAAAAATTAAAAAATTATGAAACTCAAAAATTTTATATACCAGTTCTATCTAGGAATTTCGGAAATATGTACTTATTAATTCTTATACTAATTTCGTGGATCATATTATTATAAAAACATTACATTATATAGTATTTGTATTTGTAATATGTTCTTTTAGATTTATAAAATGGGCTCAAAGTATAGTATATAAAGACATCAAACTCTCTAACTAAAATCCAATTGCCAATAATAAGAGTTGACCCAACTCATTATATACTAGACATACTTTGTCAAGGTATTCGATGTGGGACAAGATATATATTTTAACACTTCCCTTCACGTGTAACTCGTATTGAGGATTGCACGTGGACCTGAGATCCACACAATATAAGCAAGTCCGAAAGAAACTTGTAACAAGACAAGTCCAAGAAAGCTAGTAAACCACGAGCAACTATTGACCCAATTGATTGATAGGTGGTACTAGTTAAGAAATGAGTAATTTGGACCCTTTAAGAATGGACTGCAAGTTGGTAAGAATGTAGGCTAAGAAGAATGTTTTTTAATTAGTCCCAAGGATAACCCACTCTATTACTATGTTAAATTTATAAATGGGACCAAATCTAGTATATAAAGACATCAAGTTCTCTAATTCAAAATCAATTGACAATGAGAAGAGTTGGCCCAACTCATTATATACTAGGCATATTTTGTCAAGGTATTCGATGTGGGACAAGATATATACTTTAATATGTTCAATCTTTAGTACAATATATAGGTTGGTAAATATTTCCATTTTGATCACTAAAAAGACTACAGATGTATTCCTACTTCGTTTTAAAATCAAAGCTGTTGAAGTCAACCAAGAGGACATCTGGAGGGAAGATTTAACCAATCTAATGAAAATCCTTGCAACTTATATCTTTTGCTTCTGCACCCCCAGTTGTTGCAGTATCAGATATGAGTAGATCTAACGCATCGTCTTACATTACATATAAAAATAGGGAGCATAGTCCTTTCCTTTTTAAAATTTTTAAGCATGTGCAATATTTGGGGCCGTAATTATTTAGGTGGTATCCCGAGATTGAAGAGCTACAGAGTTACGGACTATTTGGCTATACAAGGCACAAGTACCACGATGGTACTTTAGTTCCATAAATGTACATAAGCTATCTTTTAGTCCGAGTTTCGTCTTCATTAAATGTGATGCATAGTATTCTTTGATTGAGATTACTCCTTCCATTTCCGTTTCTTTTATTCCTCATTCATCTATGTTTATACATTATTAACCAGCATTCCATTATGATATTTTCCTTTTTTTAAAAGGAAGTATGCTTTAATTGGGATGATATAATGTGATTTTGTGAATGAACAGGTGATCCGCGGGTTTGCTCAGCAGACATAATTTGGATAAGTCCTGACACGACAACTTGGATCAGAAACCCTTCCAAAAGTCAGAAGGGTGAACTGGCTCTTGATGTGTTTCTTGAGAAAAAAGCTGTGAAGCAAAGTGGAGATGCATGGAGGATAGTAATAGACTCTTGCCTTCCTGTAATCCATTTAATTGACACGAGTCGATCCATCCCCTATTCAATAAAACAAGTTCAAGAATTACTTGGGATATCTTGTGCTTTTGAGCAAGCTATTCAGGTACATGTCAGTTTTTCCTTTCATGTTCATCTACAACTACTAGATTACTAGTTTGGAGCATTGCTTTTCATCGTTCACTGCTTTACATCCATTATTTAGTGTATTTTTTGTATTATAATAATTAAACATAAAAAGCCACCTATATTTCTCCATGTGCTAAATAATTTCTGTTACACCCTCCTCACTTTTAGAGCCTATTTCTACTGCTGAATATACATGATCCTGTGTTCGTGCTTTTATACATGTTGTCTTCACGTCAAATGGACTCGGTATATTTATATTATAAAGCAGTAGGAAAAACTTGACAGTTAATTTGGTGTAAACAAAATAGTACAGCCTTTTTACTTTCCTTACTTTACATTGGTCTGTTATTTACTTTTTCACCTCTCTCCTATTATTTAACCTCCAATGCTTAAGGATCACATATTCTCACTTTTAACACACGCAGTGTGTGCCATGTAAACTAGTAGATATTAAGTGCTTGGTTAGTTTCCATGTTTTTCCGCAGTCAAGTTAAGGTCCCTTCTCATAGCTTTGTATGATTCTCCAATTAGCAAATGCATTGTTACACACTCAATTAAATCTAAATTACTTCTGTATAGAAATTATGGCTTGTGACATAATGTATTACAGTGGATGTTTTGTTCACTTTAGGTATATAACAGAATTTAGGGATATTGGAACACTTGTTTACTTTATTTGATTTGTTCATTACTTGCGTCTTTACTTATGTTTGTCTTTCTCCGAAAGCCTATCTGTGAAATTTTTCTTTCAAGTATATTACATATAGCTTATTACTTTGATGAATTACTCATTGGCTGGAAGAATAAGAGCAGAACAAATGTTACTTTAATGAAACGTGAAATTTATTTATCTACAATCTTACTTCCATTGATCTTTTGAAGCTTCTGGCAACTATTTTGGTTTACTTTTGTAGCGCCTTTCATCATCAGTGACTATGGTAGCAAAAGGCGTGCTAAAAGAGCATCTTATTTTGCTAGCCAATAGTATGACATGTTCTGGGAATCTGGTTGGATTCAATAAAGCTGGTATAAAGGCATTATCTCGATCTCTGAACGTGCAAGTACCATTTACAGAAGCAACACTGTTTGTAAGAATTTTGCTTTCTTCTATATTTCTTTAGATAATATGATGTCTATATGCTTGTGTTTGATAACTTCCCTCTATATATATTTAATCCTGTACACAGACCCCCAAAAAATGCTTTGAAACAGCTGCTGAGAAGTGCCATGTGGATTCTTTGTCGAGCATTGTAGCTTCTTGTTCATGGGGCAAACACGTCGCTGTTGGAACAGGCTCTTCATTTGATATTCTTTGGGACACGAGACAGGTATCTTGTACTCTATTTTGTGCTTTATCATTTTGCATAAATTCATAAAGGTTAGACAGTAATTGTTTTTCTGTAGGTTGCAAAAAGATTCAGTCAAAACTAATGCGCTATTGCTGTTCTTTGTTAGGTTGAACTGAATCAGCATAATGGAACTGACGTCTACGACTTCCTTAATCTGGTGCGGAGCAGTTCAGGAGTAGAAAGGAACAGTGGTTGTCTTGGTGCAGAGATTGATGACCTTGATATGTATTACGAATCCGATGAAGTGGCTCTGTCCCCAGAGCATGCTTCTGATAAGCCTGTATTTGAAGACAGCGCCGAGTTTGGCATTGCTGACGAATCTGATTGGAACAAGGGCAGCCAATCTGTGTCAGAGCGAGCTGGTGGTTTAATCTCTTCAACTACTGATGTTTGGCGTAAAAATGTGGAAGAAGATTCTGCTAATGGTTGGGCTAAGAAGGTTGAGAAGTCTCACAATATTGAAGAGTCAGGTGCATGGTCCTCTTGGGCAAAGACTAGTGAAGAAAGTGATCAAACTCTATGGAATAAAAAGGACTCTGAGCCTCTGCCAGATCAAGCTGTTCCTTTGATTTCTTCGACTGTTGGTAGTTGGGGTAAAAGATCAGAGGAAGATGCTGGAGATGGTTGGAGTAAGATGGAAAGATCTGGTGACAAAGCTCAACAGTCTGGCTGGGGTAAGAAAGCTGACGAAGCTGATTGGAATAAAAAGGACATGCAACCTCTGCCTGACCAAGCTGATCTTTTGAATTCTTCAACTGATGTTGTCTGGGGTGAAAAATCGGAGGATGATTCTGCAAATGGTCGGGGTACGGAGGCTGATAAAGCTGTTGATACATGTTGGAATAAAAAGGACAGCCAATCTCTGTCTGACCAAGATTATCCATCTTCAACTGCTAACTGGAGTAAAAGATCTGTGGAAGATTCTGAAGATGCTTGGGGTAAGAAAGCGAAGAATACTGGAAATGACGCTCAACAGTCAGGCCCATGGTTGCCTAAGAAGGTTGATGGAGCTGCTGAAACACCATGGAACAAAAACAACAGCCGACCTTCAACTGCTGGTATCCTGGGTGAAAGATTAGAGGAAGATTCTGGAGATGGTTGGGGCAAAAAGGTTGAAAGATCTGGGTGGGCCAAGAAGGTTGAAAGATCTGAATGGGCGAAGAAGGTCAATGATCCTGTTGAAGAAAAATGGAATAAAAAGGAAAGCCAAGATCTGCCAAATCAAACTGGTGATGCGATTTGTTCATCTCCTGGTGGCTGGGGTGATAGATCAGAGAATGATTCTGCTGGTGGTTGGGCCAAGAAGGTTGAAACATCTGTATGGGCCAAGAAGGTTGACGAACCTGTAGAATCACAATGGAATGAAAATGAAAGCCAACATCTGCCAGATCAAGCTGGTGCTGCAATTTCTTCTTCTACTGGTGCCTGGGGTGAAAGCTCGGGGAATGATTCTACAGGTGGGTGGGGTAAAAAGGTTGACAGCATTCAACAGTCAGACTCATGGTCCTCTTGGGCTAAGAAGGCTGATGAAGCTGGTGAAACAAAGTGGAGTAAGAAGGAAAGTCAACCTCCATACAGTGCCACTGGTCTGGGTTCCTCTACTGGGTGGGCTAAAAAGGAGGGTTGGGGTTCCTCTAATGCAGGAGATGGGAGGTACAAGAGAAATCGCTCTTTCAAGCCGGTTGGAGGGGCAAATGATGAATCTGGTGTGAGTGCACCTTTGACTGCAACAGGGAAACGGTTGGACTTGTTCACAGCTGAGGAACAAGATCTTCTATTAGAGATTGAGCCAGTCATGCAATCCATTAGGAGAGTCATGCATCAATCTGGGTAATCTTTAACTTCTGTTTATTCTATTTATCCAAAATTGGAACTATGGTAGACCATGTCAAACATTCAAATCAGGAATTACGCGAAATTGAACTAGAACTAAGGCCTGTCATGTTGAGAACAATTTATTTATTTGTTGTTTTACTTTTTAGCTACATAATTGGCAGTATTGCCCCTGGAAAACTGATGATTTCCTTTAGGAAAAGAAAGACTAAAAAGTTGAACATCAATCTGACTGAGGACTCTTAATGAAGGTACAATGATGGTGATCCTTTATCAGCTGATGATCAGTCGTACATTGTTGATCATGTCTTCAATTACCATCCAGATAAAGTCGTGAAGATGGGAACTGGAATCGACTATGTCATGGTATGTGAGCTACATACTACAATCTCATTAAACATTAGAATCCAAAACATATAGTTGTGGAGTATAATTATAAGAAATTGTTTTTTTCGACCATCTTATCTTTTCACATCAGGGTGGCTTGTATTGTACAACCTGCACAATTAACGATTTTTTCATAATTTACATTTATGAGATTAGAGCTGAGAAAAGCAAGGGGGACTGAGAATACCAGATGAACTTGGGGGAAGAAGATAAGGGGGAGTCAAATGAGTTCTTTCAATTCATTTCATATCAAAAGCTTGATTACTAGACTTCCTTATTCAGCATATATAGAGAAGATCACAGTTATTCTATGTAACAAGAAAAGATGGGAAAAAATTAAAGTACCCCCAACTGACTCACATTGCCTGTGGACCTGTTATTCTGGAGAATGTTACTCTACTAGTTACTAGGTTACCCCTCCAAACTATTGTCTACTTAACAGTATTCTTCCACTGGTTTTTGTCCATTGACTTCTGTAATTGAGTTTATATCTGCTGTAGCAATGAGTTTCCTAGTGTTTTTTGGCTATATGACACATGATTTTGTGCCAGCTGAAGGATATATTTCGCACTATTTTATCTATGATATCAACTCAAGTGACTGTAAATTGAGATAGTAAAATTTCTGTTATCTTACAGATGCGTGATCAATTCCCTCGAGATATGGCTCGTAAATGAATCTCTAGAACTAGTAATTTTCTGCACTAGTTGAAAAGAGCTTGATCTCAATTTTGAGGGAATTGGATGGCTTGATTCAATTTGCACGCAAAGGGCAATGGATTATTTTTGTTTCATAAAATTTTCTCACAATTATTTCTCCCTTTTTCAGCAAGTATTTTTATCTTTTTCTTAAAATTTCTTATGCAAAGGATGTAACCTTTTTACATTTCATGATTTCATTAAAATATTTCTAATTTATTTCTGTCATATAAATAATTTCTTCACAGGTCAACAAGCATAGCAACTTCCAGGATACTAGGTGCCTATACATCGTTTCTACTGATGGCCGCAAAGAAGATTTTTCCTACAGAAAATGCCTGGAGAACTTCATCAAGGGGAAGTATCCTGAACAGGCCGAAGCTTTCATGGCCAAGTATTTCAAAAGACATAACCAACCTCGGCCTGGTTGGAATAGGGAGCGCAGTGCTGCTCCCGAGGAAGCAGCAACTGAGAATAAGCCTAGAGGCTGGGAATGAGAACAGCCAATAGGCTCGTCATTTTTTGAGTTATTTAATTTAAAGCTTCCTGGGTTTTGGGCTTTGTGATTATACTGATGTAATTTCCTGATACAGAACATTCCTGTCATCTGCTGCTTGATTTGTGTATACAAAGTAGATGGCTTGTAGTTCCTGTCATCCTTGGTAGGTAAATTTATGAGAATTAGAGCAACTGCCAGTTTTTCTTGCCGGGAGCAGTTCATAGTTTGTTGCTACTTGTTAATATAACAGTGGATCATCCGCATTTTAAGTGGAAGGTGTTTAGACTCTTAGTGGTAGTGCAATTGCATAGATGTTCTTTCTGTTTTAGTATCCCTCTTTCAAATCTCTTTTTTTTTGGGGTGGTGCTAAATATCATGCAGGGTCATAAGATCATTACATACCAAATCAATGATAGATACACATTTGAGAACTAAAGTTTGAGACCCCTACCATTATTATTGCTATTATTATTGTTAGTTATTATTGTGGTTCTTATTATTTCTCCTTTTGGCATGGGTATTTATTTATTCGTGGTACTGATTCTCTCTAACATCTTTGTGAACGTTAATGAGAGCTGGATTATGATTTTTCCCCTTTTGGCCTGGGTTTAGAGGCTCTACTAAGAGAGGAAAATCAAGCTATTGAATTGTTCAGGTATCTATCTCTGTCTTGGTGACCCGGAACTACTCAATTTGCATAAGATATCTTGTCGCTTAAAATAATTGTAAATTATTTTTCTTTTCCTAATGTGTGAGTCTTGATTTGGACAATCATTGTGGATGTTCTAGTGATAAATGAATCAAATTTGTCATAAAGGAGATTTGCTCAAGTGAAATATGTACAAATAATAACATCATTATCAACATCTTTATCTCTCTATTAACATTCTTGGAGTTTTGGTTAACAGCAAGGTTGTTAATGATGTTTGGAATTTTCAGACTTAACTCCTAAAAATAAAGGCAAAACTAAGGATCCCATTATGACTCCGCAACTTTTATCTATGACACCATTAAATTTTTAATTTTATAATTATTTTATTGAACTAATTAAAAAATTAAAATTAAATTATTTTGTTAAAAAAAATGAACGACCGTTAATTTAATTCACACATGACATTAAAAAAAAAATATAAAAAAAAGATTTAATGACATGATCAATTTGACTAAAAAAAATAAAATAAAAATTAAAAAACAAACATAAAATTCAACAATCTCATTCATAGGTCTTCTTCTTCCCCCTACATTCACCATTCTCACCTCCATGAACATCATTACCTCCGACTACCATCATCAATCATCTACAGTATAACAATTATTTTGCCTTCAACACTGATCCACCAGCAACTAGCTACCAGCTAGGTGTAGTATAAAAGTCATTCCACCAAAGTCGCATAATTCCTAATTTAGATAGAGAAATATAAACCTTCAAAAATCTGCCCAAAACTTTGTAATTACATCGAATTCTTCAACACAAATCAAAAGTTGATTTCAAATCTCCCATGAATATATCCTCCAAAACTTGATTTCACTATTTCTAAAAAAACTCATGAAATTACTTTTACAATTACAAAATTCACTTTTGATTTTAGTCGAAGAGATAAATTATTGATGATAGGTGATGAGATCTGTCCAAGTATGGAAGATCAATATCAAAATGAAAGGTCTCAATCTTGCCCAAGTATAGAGATTCTAGAATTCCAAAATTATTTTAATGACAAATTTCATCTTCGGATCTGGGATCTGGTCGACGGAGGACAATCAATGGCAGGTTTAGAAATAGGAGTAAGAAAACAGTAATGTTGTTGGAATGGTGGTGGAGGACAGTTGGCGGTGGGCAGAGGAGAAGAAAGGAAATACATAGACACAAAGAGCTCCCTAAAGATCTGATGTTCTGTTACTTGTGATGCTTGGGGTGTGTTACCATGTTATGTGCTACTTTGGGACTTGATGTGGTGACTTGAATCCTACTTGTGAGCTAGTTCACCAACTTTAGTAGCTTACTTATGCTCTAATTCTCTTTAATCTTGATTATGATTTTAGTTTTTATGATTAAGGTTGTTTAATGATGTTTATTAACACCTAATTGAAATTTAATAATCATGGTTAGAGTTTAGGATAACCTAACTAGGGTTTAATCTAACCAATTAGGGTTAGGGTTTGAAAATCAAGGTTTAGGTTTTTCTGATTTTGATATTAGGGTTTCTAACTTAGGTTTTTACACAAATCCTAACAAGCACGACAAAGTAGCTTGTAAAAATATCTATATATTGAAAAGTGTTTTCGGATGAAAATTTTTATGCACGACGTGTCAAGCACGTCAAATTTTGGACGAAAATTTATTTGATTTAATTCTATAACAGAGTATATAATAACACAATACACATTCAGAACGGAGAGATTTTATTTATTAATACTGAATTTACATAACCGAGTCTTATTAGGGTTTTGGGGTTTCACATTCACTCCCACTAATAAGAATTTCGTCATCGAAATTACAGTACAAGTTAAGTAAACAGTTGGGGATAGTTCTCTCGCATTTTGTTCTCGAGCTCCCATGTAGCCTCTTCAACGTTCTGATTCCTCCAAATCACTTTGACCGATGTTATCACTTTATTTCTCAAGACTTGCTCTTTACGGTCGATGATCTGCACAAGTTCTCCTACATAAGAAAGATTTTCTTTGATTTGGATCGGTTCATAGTTTATAACGTTTTTATAGTTGAGTTTATATGGTCGTAAAATGGACACATGAAACACATTATGAATATGATTTAACTCAGGAGGTAGTGCTATCTCATAAGCAACTTCACCTATCCTCCTTAAAATTTTGAATGCTCCAATGAATCTCGGACTCAATTTTCTTTCTTGTCAAAACGTATCTTGCCCTTCCAATGGGACACTTTCAAGAATACATGGCTTCCTACGCTAAAGTTTCGTTGTTGACGATGCGGATCAACGTATTTCTTTTGTCGATCTTGAGACGCTTGTAATTGTTCACGTATAATTCAGATTGTCTTAGTAGTTTGTTGGATTATCTCAGGTCCTAGCATTTGTCTTTCCCCGACCTCATCCCAGCATAAATGTGTTCTACATTTCCTTCCATATAAGGCTTCAGAAATATCTTATCTCTCATTAATTTTCTTTATATTCAGATGTTGTAAACATGGCTCAACTATTAGAGCGAGACAATGAGTATGTTCAACCGAGGGACCACAAACTGTGGTAATCCGGTGATGTGTGGTCATTGGAGCGATGATAACCAGCGAGGAGGGAAAAATACAGACAAAAGCGGTAACCACTCAGGTGGTAATCGTGGCCCTGATAATAGGAAAGGTGAGTCAAGTGGAAATTTCAAAAAGAGGAGATTCAACCATGATGGGAAGACATCGGCACCAGCACCAACAACAAATTCTAGGGGAGGAGAACGACCGCCAGTTAGATGCTACAGATGCGGAGAGGAGGGACATATAAGTCCAAACTGTTCATAGTCTTCGAAGGTGTGTTTCAATTGTGGAAAAGACGGTCATATAGCCCGATTTTGTGCGGTAAATAAATCAAGTCCAAGCTGGGATTTACGGCACCAAAAGCGAATCTGAGACAAAACAAAGTCGGTGGTTCAAGGGAAGGTGTTTGTCGTGACTGGCCAAAACACGAGAAACCCGAACGAGGTGATCACGGGTAAGCTAATCTTGAACTCATATAAAGTTTATACCTTACTAGATACCAGTTCTACCCATTCTTTTATTTTTCCTACTCGTGCTCAACATTTAAACTTGACTCTGGAGAAATTGGACTTTAACTTATCTGTTGAAACTCCGTTGGGTGAAACCTTCGTTACATCTACAGTTTATAAATCTTGCTTGATCCAAGTTAGCACCATCACATTACCTAATGATCTTATCTCTTTAAAGATACTTGCATTTGATGTGATTTTAGGGATTGATTGGTTAACTACTCATCATGCCAAAATTGATTGTTTTGTAAGGTTGTTAGTTTTCATATTCCTAACCAACTTTGTTATACTTAATTCAAGTAACTAAACCACTAAAATCAGTCACTGTCATATCAAGCCATAAAGCTATTCGTTTATTAAAAAACGGATGTCAAGCTTTCTTAGCTCATGTTATGGACTTGAACAAAAACACGTTAGATTTAAATAATATTTCTGTTGTTAGTGAATTTCCTGAAGAATTTCCTGGTCTACCCCCAGAACGTGAAGTTGAATTCTTTATTGATCTAGGCACAAGGCCACAAAGACGATCTAGTTGATAACAAAATGATAATGTAAACACTACACCGGTTACGAGTACTCTATATTACTGAATTTAACACAATTATAGCACTAGGAGACGATATTCGGCAAGTTGACAACTTTCTAGAGAATTCTAGTAATTGACACTGTTTCATCAAACGACTTGAGCCATGTTTCATCATTCCAGTAGTTGTGATCAACTCTAGAGGCCAAACACTTGGGTGGATAACATTGATCAAAGGAAGGAATCAGGCCCGATGAATTCAAGTTGAACGTGAAAACAAATTGGAGGTGAACTCATACTTGAGGAAGCTAGTTTCTAGTTTCTACACGGGTTACTATTCACCTAGTTACTATTCACTCTAGTATTTTTCACTCGGGTATTTGGGACACTTTTTGTGTTGGGGTACTATTCACGGGGTACTATTCCTGAAATACTATTCACGGGGTACTATTCACCTGAAAAATATATTTCTTTTCGGTCCAAATCATTTTTGAGTACAATATTATTCCATGAGAAGATGTGATAATTTTTCAGACAGTTGGTTGGAATTATAATAGTAAATCAATATGGATCGTTGGTTTAAAGTTTTAATAGTTACTTGTCCTTTTGGTTTTCCAAGAGTTACTTGTCCCTTCGGTTTTCCAATAGTTACTTGTCCCTTCGGTTTTCCAAAAGTTACTTGTCTCTTCGGTGTTCCAAGAGTTAATTGCCCCTTTGCAAATAGTAGTTGTCTCTTCAATATTACCAAGAGTTATTTTGACCCTTCGTTAAGACCAAGAGCTACTTTCAATGCTTCTATAAATAGAAGCTTATTACTTCATTATTTCTTACGAATTCACTGAACCTCTAGAGAGAGAAGCTATAGAGAGAAAGAAGAAAAGTATTCTGCTACTTCACTACTCCAGTATTCAGTTTTTCCAAGGTAAGGGATATTATTTGTTATACTCGTAAGGGGTATTATTTCTTTTGTACTCATGAAGAGAACTTCTGTTATTCCATTCTTTATTATTCTGTTGCAATAACCTGTATACGCGGACTACCCTGTACTTGGTGAAATTCTTCTGTTATTCCATTCTTTATTATTATGTTGGAATAACCTGTCTATGCGAAGTACCGCATACATGGTGAAATTCTTCTGTTATTCCATTCTTTATTATTCTGTTGGAACATCTTGTCTGTGCGTTTATGCATGACTTGGTTTCGTTATTTATTATTCTGGTGGAATATCCTATCTGTGCGTTTACGCACGACTTGGTTCCATTATTTATTATTCTGTTGGAATATTCTGTCTGTGCGTTTACGTATGACCTGGTTCCATTATTTATTATTCTGTTAGAATAACCTGTCTGTGCGGTCTATCGCATGCCTGGTGATTTCTTTTATTATTCCATTCTTTATTATACTCAGTTGGTTAAAGTTTTGGCTTTTATACTCCATGAAATTAGTGGAATATCCTTAATATTTGCGCTTCATCCAGTATCTTTTCATGGAAATATTCTTCTGAGCATTCTTGAGTTTTACCCCACAAAGCAGTATCATGTTGACAATTTGGACGTTATTGGTTCCTGGATAAATTAATTCTTGAACTTGTTTTATTGAATTCTTATATCATTGTCATCATCCTCCTGTTTATATTATGTTGAAAGTCATCTGTGGCCTGTAGTGCATAGATGGACTTGGTATGATTATGACCAAGGATTATTCGGTATAATCATGACCGTAATGTTACAAATGATGTGCTAAAAGTCCTCATTGGCCCGTAGTGCATTGATAACATTATATCAAATTTACTCCATAATATTTAAAAATGATATTTATAGAAAATTCATCTTTATTCATAAAATTTGGGGTCTTACATTCAGCACTTGGACATTTTGCCCTTTCTTTTGCTAGTAGATGGCTCATCAACTTTCTCCACTTTAGCTGCAGTGTTAATTGCAAGAGTGAGCAAACAAATGCTCGCTGATATAGAAGGTAGTAATGATAACAACATGAGAGTGAACAACGAATGCTGAACAACAATGAACCTGTTCTACGAATCAAAAATAGAAAACAAGTTCGAACTTTAATTATCTGAGGGTCTTAAGACCACGAACTATGTCTCCGGTATTTAGGTATTATTACCTTAACCTTAACAGTCATTAGACTATACAGACCCTTCTTAACGTACTTAGGGGGATCAGCCCTTTGTACCATGTATTGTGCACAAACATCTAAACGTCACACGTACAAAATCCTCTATGTTAGGGTTGTTCGTCTCAGTTTGAATTAGAATTTCCGCACTAAAGAAATTTTAGTTTGGAACTACCTTATTAGTGTTTCTAGAATTTTAGAACACTATTAAATTTCCATCAATAAAGGTTTGCTTACTACTTGAAGGTTTAATACAAGAATGTATAACTGAACAAGGCTATCAAAGTCAAAGATCAGATATCAACAATATATATAATTGAATAACATGATATAAATACAAAGTGCTATAACCAAAAGGTTTGGAACAATCTCATTTGAATCGATGTATTAGAACAATATATACTTTGAATAATAACATCAAGGTTTAGAAAAGTAAAACTTGCTTGAGGTAACGAATTAGGTTACAAGAGCTTATTCAATCGTACATAAGGATAGAATCAATAGTCTTGCTCAATAAAATTTAGGAACTTGCATTCATTAACAAAAGAATGAAGTTAGAAAGCTTGCTCAATGTAAAGAGTTAAGGTTTAGAAACTTGCCTTGTATGTAAGCTACACAAATGTAATATTCGTCAATTACCCTACATATATCATTGAAATCGCAACCAGAATTAGTTATATGAATATTAGCTTTAGGGTTTAAACCATCATTTAGGTCATAACCCTAACCTAGCACCTAACCATGTAGGTTAACATACTTAACAAATCTGAAATCTCATTACGATCCAACATAACTTAATCGTTCATCTCTAACTTTTGAAAACATCACATTTGACTTCATTATATAACTCAATTAACAATCATTTAAAAATCTATTACACTTTGTTTTACAACACCTTACAATCTGTTATTGTAGTTTTTATTATGTCTTAACATCATTAACATGCTTTCTTAGCTAACATAAGTCCATTACACATGACCTGTAAATAGGCAGAAGTCACTGCTTGGGCTCAGGGCATGGCGCGTTCTGCTATTTGTCCCTTAGCTTGGCATCGGAGCAAATTACATGGTGCTCACTCACAGAAAACCTAGTATGCGATTCATACCGTTTTACATGGTAACCTAGGCCAGATTGCGCCGCCAGAATAGAAACTACACAGCTCTACACCAGACACCCAAATCATTCCAATAACCACCGATTTACATGAATCCTAGCAACTAAACTTTGTGATAACATCTATAAACATGCAATACCACCTAATAACAACATAAACACTTTACATATTCAATTTTGAATGATCAAAATCCCAATTTTCCAAATTTTATCATATTTTACACTATTAGCGAATTCAATCACCACGAACTCGTTTCTTAATCAATTGACACGATTCCAACTACGCCGCTTTCATTTCTTAACATACAAACATATTCTAACATCAAATTGCAAATTATAACAAGTATTGATTATGAAATTTCATACTTAAACAAGCCATATTATAGGAACATATCACTGTTATATGAACTCTTTCTACTACAACCCAATTTCATGCTCTTAATCATCAAATAGCACTTACATATGATAGATAACAGATTATAAATCATATATACATATATGTGTATCAATCTAACACCACATTTAATAGAAATTTCAAGAAAATAAGAGTTAAAAAAATTAGAATTGGTTATACCTTATTCTTTGATTGTTGGCTAGCAAAAGATGATAGATAGCCTTCCCAAACCCTCCTTTTCCAACTCTCAAGATCACTTAGTATTTTTCCTCTCTTCTTCCAAGCTCTCTCTCTCTCTCTCAACTCCGCTCTTTCAGCCTTAGGAGAAAAAATAAGTTGCAAAAGAAAATAAACTGATATGGCTTAACTCTCCCACGTTCTCTATCAGTTAAAAACAATGCGCCTTCATTTGTTAAGTTAGACCAAAGGCCACAAGGCCTTGTTTGGCCATACACCCATTCTCCCAACTAGATTATTTTTATATTATTATATTATATAGTTTCACGTGTCACACCTTTAGTTAGTTTTAAATAATTTATAATAACAATAATTAATAATAATTATAATCTCATTATAATTATACATATAATTAATAAATACTTATATATCTAATTTAATTAATAAATTAGAAACATCACTTTATTTAATTTATTTATTTCCTTTAATATTAAACAATTAATCTAATTTAATTATTTTCTTAAATATTAAGCAATTGATTTAATTTAATTATTTCCTTAAATTAAATCCTTCAAATAAAATTATCACTATTCAATTTAATTAACATTAATTAATTTAGTTATTAAATTAATTCACCACAATTCACCAATTATTTATTTCCCTTAATAAATTAATTATTTAACATATTTATTTAATTCAATAAATATTTAAATTAAAGTATAAATTTCTCGATCGTTACGTCCTTCCCTTCTTAAAAGGACTCTGTCCCTAGAATCACAACTCAAAAAATTTATTCGTATTACATTTTTCCCTCTTTAACAAGATTTTGTCCCCAGAATCGCTATACAAGATCAAGCAAATAATTGAGGATAATTTTTTATCATAACACTTTCAAGTTCCCACGTAGCTTCTTTAGCATTGTGGTTCCTCCAGATTACCTTAACAGAAGGTATCACCTTATTTCTCAGTACTTGCTCTTTTCTGTCAACAATTTGAACAGGGACTTCTTCATAAGACAAATCTTTCTCAAACTATAAGGGCTCATATTCTATTACATGTTTATAATCAGGCTTATATGGCCTCAGTACCGATATATGGAAAACATTATGAATATGCTCCAACTCCGGAGGTAAAGCTACTCGTACGCCACTTCACCAACTCATCGAATCACTTCGAAAGGTCCTATAAATCTAGGACTCAATTTCCCCTTCTTGCCAAACCGAATTTTCTCCTTCTAGGGAGACACTTTCAAGAAAACATAACTACCGACATCGAATTCTCTATTTTGTCGATGCTAATCGACATATTTCTTCTGTCTATCTTGTGTAGCTATCAATATCTCTTGAATAACCTTGATGATCTCGACTGTCTGTTGTACCAATTCTGGTCCCAATAGCTGACGTTCGCCTACCTCATCCCAATATAACAGAGTTCTGCATTTTCTGTCGTATAACGCTTCGTAAGGCGGCATGCCAATACTCGCGTGATAACTATTATTATAAGCAAATTCTACCAAAGGTAGATGGTCATCCCAATTCCCCTTGAAATCCATGATACATGCTCTGAGCATATCTTCTAGTGTTTGGATGGTTCTATCACTTTGTCCGTCGGTTTGAGGACGGTATGCTGTGCTCATTCTCAGTTGTGTTCCCAAGCATTCTTGTAATCGTTTCCAGAAATTAGATGTGAAACGTGGATCTCTTTCTGATACAATGGACACTGGTACACCGTGTCTTGACATAATTTTCTTCACGTACAGTTTTGCTAACCGATCTAGGGTAAATCTAATCCTGATTGGCAAAAAGTGTGCCAATTTTGTCAATCGATCGACAATCACCCAGATGGCATTGTAACCTTATTGGGTCGTTCGAAGACCTACCACAAAATCCATTGTGATATGTTCCCATTTCTATTCTGGTATCTCCAACGGTTGCA
Source organism: Panax ginseng (assembly GCA_020205605.1). NCBI lineage: Eukaryota > Viridiplantae > Streptophyta > Magnoliopsida > Apiales > Araliaceae > Panax > Panax ginseng. Next base: position 76,800,600 of record CM035133.1, on the reverse strand, counting down.
ATAATCCGCTTGGCCTTTGATGCTCAGCTTTGACTTTCTGACACGTTAAACATTTTGCCACGCATTCAGCCACATCCCTCTTCATATTTGGCCACCAAAAATGATGTCTAAGATCCTGGTACATCTTTGTACTCCCAGGGTGAATCGAATATCTTAAGTTATGAGCTTCACTTAGAATTTCTTCTTTAACTTCTGGTACTGGTGGAACCCAAATTCTCCCTTCGAATCGAGTAACCCTTCTGAATTGATTTTGAATTTGTTTTCCTCACCTTCAGATATTTTCTGTTTTATCTTTTCACAGTCTTCATCATGAAGTTGTGCATTTTCACCTTATCTACCAATGTTGAACTGTTACCTATCTGGAATAACTTTTCATCGGATTCTATCGGATGTTTAATTTCCAACTCCATCTTAGCCATTTCCGACACTAGCTTCTCCTGAGCAGTTAACAACATTAACTTCTCTCGCCCCTTCCTACTTAAAGCATCAACAACAAGATTCGCCTTTCCTGGATGATAGAAAATCTCACAGTTATAGTCTTTGATCAACTCCAACCATCTTCTTTGTCGCATGTTCAAGACTTTTTGTGTAAAGATATACTTTAGACTTTTATGGACGGTATATATCTCACACTTTTTTCCATAAAGATAATGTCTCCAAATTTTCAGGGAAAACACCACCACCGCCAACTCTAAGTCATGAGTCGGATACCCTTTCTCGTAATCTTTCAACTGACGTGATGCATACGCAATAACTCTGTCGTTTTGCATAAGCACACAACCTAGTCCTTTATGCGATGCGTCACTATACACCACAAAATTTCCTGTATCATCAGGCAATGACAACACAAGTGCTGAACTCAACGTCTTCTTTAATTCTCGAAAACTTTCCTCACATTTCTCTGTCCAAACAAACTTAACCACTTTCCTAGTTAAGTTCGTCAATGAAGTCGTGATCTTGGAAAAATCTTGAATAAAACGCCTGTAATAACCCGCCAATCCTAAGAAACTCCTTACTTTTGATAGTGTCTTCGGCTGATCCCAGTTTATTACAGCTTCCACTTTCGATGGATCTACCAAAATTCTATCCTTATCAATAACGTGTCCGAGAAACTGCACACGTTCCAACCAAAACTCACATTTTGAGAACTTAGCGTACAACTTCTCTTTTCTCAATGTCTCCAACGTCACTCTTAAGTGTTCCACATGTTCCTCTTTGGTTTTGGAATATACCAATATATCATCAATAAACACCACCACAAATTTGTCTAAGAATGGTTTAAACACCCTGTTCATCAAATCCATGAACGCTGCAGGTGCGTTGGTTAAACCAAAAGATATAACCAGAAACTCGTAATGACCATACCGAGTTCTGAACGCTATTTTTGGTACATCCTTCGGCCTCACCTTCAGCTGATGATTACTATTTCTCAAGTCTATCTTCGAGAAATATCTCGCTCCTTTCAATTGATCGAACAGATCATCGATTCTAGGTAACAAATACTTATTTTTGATCGTGACCTTATTCAATTCTTGATAGTTAATGCAGAGCCACATCGATCCATCTTTCTTCTTAACAAACAACACCGGTGCTCCCCATGGCGACACACTCGGCTGAATATACTTCTTGTTGAGCAATTCTTACAATTGCACCATCAACTCTTTCATCTCTACTGGGACCATTCTGTATGGTGCTTTAGATATCGGGGCCGTTCCTGGTAATAAGTTAATCATGAACTTTATTTGTCGATCCGGCAGAAGACCCGACAAATCATCTGGAAATACGTCTGCAAAATCTCTTATGATCGGTATTTCTTCTAACTTTGCACTCTTCTTTTGTGTATTGACTATGTAGGCTAAGTATCCTACACATCCTTATCTCATCAACTTCTTGGCTTGCATCACCGTCAGACAACTTGCTTGTTAAGGTGACTTGCTGCCAAAGAACACAACCTTTGATGGAGTCATAAGGTTAACACACTTCCTTTGGCAATCAATTACTGCTCCGTAATTGAATAACCAAACCATTCCTAGTATAACATCAAATTCACCAAGTCTAATTGGTATCAAGTCTACCATTAACTCGTGACCTTTTATATCCACTCTACAATTCCTATATATGAATTTAACAAGAATCACTTCCATATTCGCAATCTCTATACTTAAGGGAAATTCTAATACTTCCTGAGGCAAATCTAGGTTTTGAGCAAATTTATCGGATATAAATGAACAAGTAGCAACTGAATCAAATAGTACATAAGCATTATTACCATTAATCAGAATGATACCTGACACCACATCCTTAGACTGTACAACATCCTGCACAGTCATATTGCAAGTTCTCGCAGTAGGTCGGCTTGACTGTGCTGGTCCAGTGATAGTTAATGCACCACCACCGTTGTTGTTTCCTTTTCCACCACTTGAACTTCCCGTTGGCTTCTTAGGCCAATCACGAGCCATGTAATCCTTTGAACCACAGGTAAAGCATGTTCCTTTCTTGGGACTAAAGCAGTTTGGTGCAATGTGTCCCTCCTGACCATAGTTGAAACACACCCATTTTCCCTTTAAACATACTCCAGTATGGTTCTTTCCACACGTCGCACAAGTTTCAAACTTTTTTCTTCTTTGATTTCCCTCTTTGTCCTCTCCATGATTGAATTCTTGCTCCACTTCCTCTTCTAACTATTACTTCCAACATTACTACCACCAGCCTTGTTTTCATTCTCAGTCTTCCTCTTTTTATGTTCCTGATTGTACTTGGTCAAGGCATCGCTTCCACCTTCCGCGATAATTGCCTTTTCTAGTACTGCCGCAAATGTATTCAGCTGGAACATTGAAACTTTGCTATATAGCCAGGGTTTCAATCCATTCGAACCTTCTCGCTTTGCGTTCATCAGTATTAACTTGGTAAGTGGCAAACCTTGCCAATTTGTTAAACTTCACAGCATATTCAGGCACCGTCATCGTTCCCTGCTTCAACTCCAGAAATTATACTTCCAACTGATTCCATAAACTTGCTGGAAAGTACATGTCGAAAAACATTTCCTTAAATCTATCCCACGCTATCACTCCTTGTCCTCCATGAACTTTATTTGCCTGCCACCAGTAGCTAGCTTGAGACTTCAGCATGAACGTTATGAATGCAGTCTTCTGATCCTCGTTAACTCTAGCAACGTCAAACACCTTCTCCATTTCCATGATCCAGGTTTGGGCTTCCACTGGGTTCATAGACCCTTGAAACTCTGGCGGTCCAACCGCTTTGAATTCTTTAAAGGTCGTGACTTGAGTTTGCGATTGATTCGCAAGTGCACCCGTCAACAGAGTTACCAACTGCTAAACTGGATTAGCATTGGCCTCGTTGTTATTATTAGTAGACCACTCAAGAGGTTCTTGCTGACGTGGTTGTCTTCTTCTAGGAGGCATTTTCTATTAAAATATATGCTTATTAGTTCCTTATTCAACTTCTTGGGTATTTGAGGTTTAACTTAAACATTCCAAGATTAAAGCTATAACACATAACATTTCAAATAAACTTTTATTCATTCATAATATTTTAAAACATACTAAAAATAACATAACCGCTATAAAATCAACTTTCCTGAACTAGACAAGTTTCAGGATTACATACTCATACTATCCCTTTATTTATCTCAAAATAAGGGATTCACAGTTTATTTATTCACATAATTAACCACACATAATTATCACTCTTATTCTATCTAGGCATATTAAGACGTTGTAAGGCTTCTCGACGTTCCTCCTCCATGATACGATATGTCGTTCTACGATCCATCATGAACTACGCTGAGTCTTCAAACTGAGGTGGGTAATAAAAGACTCGATCCTGGGCCCTATCAATAGCAGAATTAAAAACGTAATCCATCTCGTTCATCTCGGCCTTCTTCACTTGGACCTTAGCCTCAGCACGGTCTGTACGTTGAGTTGCCTTCATCCAAGCATCCTCTGCTCTTGCACGATTAGCTGATTCCTCTTTGAATTCATCTTTAAATTTCTCCATGTCATTTCATCTTCTTCTTTCATCGCCAAGTGTGTCTTCATGCTGACCCTTGGTATGAACTAGGTCCCACTCCGTGTTTCCAAGGCGTGAGTCGAGTTCTTGAATCTCCGCATCCTTCTGCTCCATTGAAGCGTGATGCATCTCAACCATCTCCTTCAGCTCCTAAACCTTGTCCTTTAATTCTATGTTACGGTTGTACAGAGCGACATACATCTCAGCTGATATGGAGTTTGGTGGAACCTCCTCAGGGTCCTCTTCCTCATCATCCTCCTCTATCTCCTCAGAACTATCCTCCTCGGGATCAGTCACAGGCTCATCCTTCTGGATCAACTGTTCCCGCACAACATAAATATCCCGGGGTTCATCGTCTCTAGGTACCTGAGGTATCACTTCCCTAGCTGGACTGGATCCTCCTTCGTTAGGCATCCTGACAATAAAATATTTTAAGTTTTACTTAGCATTTTTCGATACTCGCGAGCACATAAGTTATTAACACATAGCACATAATGTCTTTTATTATTTAGCTTCAATAGATACCTTAATCCATTCCTTAAACTCGATAAGAGTTAGACACCTCTATATTTTCTGTCTCCTTAAAGGTTACTTTCTAAGGTTTCCCCACCTAAGGTTCATAACCTAAAGCTTTGATACCAACCTGTGACACCGCCAAATTCGGGCACTTCATTTCCACAGAATTTGGTGCTCACTATCCAAAACCATTACATCTAACTACCCATCATAAAGGATAAAGACATAATTTAAATAACTTAAATAATAATATTTCCCATTAAAGGGTTACATCATCATCTCCCAGGTAATCTAACCTTAAATTTATTACATCAGTTTGCGGAATACATCGTAAAATAAAACAAGTCTTTAACATAATTCATTAAAATAAAATTCTCATAAGTCTTCAACACTTGGACATTTTGGCCTTTCCTTTGCTAGTAGATGACTCATCAACTTTCTCCACTTTAGCTGCAGTGTTAATTGCAAGACTGAGAAAACAAATGCTCACTAATATAGAAGGTAGTAATGATAACAACATGAGAGTGAACAACGAATGCTGAACAACAATGAACCTGTTCTACGAATCAAAAATAGAAAACAAGTTCGAACTTTAATTATCCGAGGGTCTTAAGACCACGAACTATGTCTCCAGATTTAGGTATTATTACCTTAACCTTAATAATCATTAGACTATACTGGACCCTTCTTAACGCATTTTTAGGGGATCAGCCCTTTGTACCATGTATTGTGCACAAACATCTAAACGTTACACGCATCAAAAATCCTCTATGTTAGGGTTGTTTCGTCTCGGTTTGAATTAGAATTTCCGCACTAAAGAAATTTTAGTTTGGAACTACCTTATCAGTGTTTCTAGAATTTTAGAACACTATTAAATTTCCATCAATAAAGGTTTGCTTACTACTTGAAGGTTTAATACAAGAATGTATAACTGAACAAGGCTATCAAAGTCAAAGATCAGATATCAACAATATATATAATTGAATAACATGATATAAATACAAAGTGCTATAACCAAAAGGTTTGGAACAATCTCATTTGAATCAATGTATTAGAACAATATATACTTTGAATAATAACATCAAGGTTTAGAAAAGTAAAACTCGCTTGAGGTAACGAATTAGGTTACAAGAGCTTATTCAAATCGCATATAAGGATAGAATCAATAGTCTTGCTTTCAATAAAATTTAGGAACTTGCATTCATTAACAAAAGAATGAAGTTAGAAAGCTTGCTCAATGTAAAGAGTTAAGGTTTAGAAACTTGCCTTGTATGTAAGCTACACAAATGTAATATTCGTCAATTACCCTACATATATCATTGAAATCGCAACCAGAATTAGTTATATGAATATTAGCTTTAGGGTTTAAACCATCATTTAGGTCATAACCCTAACCTAGCACCTAACCATGTAGGTTAACATACTTAACAAATCTGAAATCTCATTACGATCCAACATAACTTAATCGTTCATCTCTAACTTTTGAAGACATCACATTTGACTTCATTATATAACTCAATTAACAATCATTTAAAAATCTTTTACACTTTGTTTTACAACACCTTACAATCTGTTATTGTAGTTTCTATTATGTCTTAACATCATTAACATGCTTGCTTAGCTAACACAAGTCCATTAAACATGACCTGCAAATAGGTAAGTCATCATTTGCTTGGGTTCGGGCATGCAAGCATTACTGGTGATCACCCGCAGAAAACCAGCAGGGCGAAGTTGCTACTTTATTTTTGCACTGTCATGGCAACGACGCATTGCACACCACGCCTAGACAAAACTCGCAGCAGATCTCGCACTGCACACCCAAATCATTCCAATAACCGCCAATTTATATGAATCCTAGGAACTAAACTTTGTGATAACATCTATAAACATGCAATAACACATAATAACAACATAAACACTTTACATATTCAATTTTGAACGATCTAAATCCCAATTTTCCAAATTTCATCATATTTTACATTATTAGCGAATTCAATCACCACGAACACGTTTCTCAATCAATTGACACGATTCCAACTAAGCCTCTTTCGTTTCCTAACATACAAACATATTCTAACATCAAATTGAAAATTATAATAAGTATTGATCATGAAATTTCATACTTAAACAAGCCATATTATAGGAACATATCACTCTTATATGAACTCTTTCTACTACAACCCAATTTCATGCTCTTAATCATCAAATAACACTTACATATGATAGATAACAGATTATAAATCATATATACATATATGTGTATAAATCTAACACCACAATCAATAGAAATTTCAAGAAAACAAGAGTTAAAAAAAATTAGAATTGGTTATACCTTATTCTTTGATTGTTGGCTAGCAAAAGATGATAGAAAGCTTTCCCAAACCCTCCTTTTCCAACTCTCAAGATCACTGAGTTTTTTTCCTCTCTTCTTCCAAGCTCTCTCTCTCTCTCTCTCTCTCTCAACTCTGTTCTTTCAGCCTTAGGGGAAAAAATAAGACACAAAAGAAAATAAACTGATATAGCTTAACTCTCCCACGTTCTCTATCAGTTAAAAATAATGCGCTTTCATTAGTTAAGTTAGACCAAAGGCCACAAGCCCTTGTTTGGCCATACACCCATTTTCCCAACTAGATTATTTTTATATTATTATATTATATAGTTTCATGTGTCACACCTTTAGTTAGTTTTAAATAATTTATAATAAAAATAATTAATAATAATTATAACCTCGTTATAATTATACTTATAATTAATAAATAATTATATATCTAATTTAATTAATAAATTAGAAACATCACTTTATTTAATTTATTTATTTCCTTTAATATTAAACAATTCACCTAATTTAATTATTTTCTTAAATATTAAGCAATTGATTTAATTAAATTATTTCCTTAAATTAAATCCTTCAAATAAAATTATCACTATTCAATTTAATTAACATTAATCAATTTATTTATTAAATTAATTCCCACAATTCACCAATTATTTATTTCCCTCAATAAATTAATTATTTAACATATTTATTTAATTCAATAAATATTTAAATTAAATTACAAATTTTTCGATCGTTACAATAATCTCAGATGTGGAATAATCAGCAATAATTATCCACTACTATGTTTAAAAGGTAATAACTCAAGATTGAGTTAAGAAAACTACGTTTGAAAGATCTATAATCAATAATATCGGTGTCGCAATTAGCGTAACATATCACGTCATATAATACTATTATTTAAAGTCACTATATCACTTAGACACGTAATCATGTAGTCAAAAAAGTGTTTAGAACACTTATCAGGTCTAACTAGTTCAGTTTGGTTGAACTTCGTTATTAATACTAGGTCTTGATTACCCTATCAGATAATAAATGAGTTTATTTTCAATAAAACTCGATTTCAAAGCTTCAATATTACTTTAGATAATTAAAATATCATTCATAATATTTTTCGGAAGCTTATAATAATTTTCAAATAATTATTATCTTTTATAATAATTTTTCAAACATTGGAATAATTTTTATATGATTAAAATCTTGAATAACCACATTATCATTAATATTTAAGTAATATTAAAATATTAATGAAATCCTGTCAAAATATTAAAGTTTTTATAATAACTTCAAATATTTTAAATCACAACTATTACTCTTAAATAATTTTTAAAACATTTAAAATCATTTTAAAATATTTATCATTAATATTCAAATATTAATGTATTTTTCATCAAAATATTAAAAGTCATTTATTATAACATAAAATATTTTTAAATCCTTTATATCATTTTTAAATGATTTTTAAATCATAAAACCATTTTTGAACCATTTATTTAATATAATTTTTAAATACATCTAATATCATTAATGTTAAATTATTAATGAAATTATCTCCAAATATTAAAAGTCATCTTTTACAACTTAAAATATTTTAAACACTTTATTATCATTTAAAATGATTTTTAAAATATTAAAATCATTTTAACTAATTTATTTAATATACTTATTAAATAATTTTAATATCATTAATATTTAAATAAATTAAATTATTAATTGAAAATTATGTCAAATTATCAAAAGTTAATTTTTATAACTTAAAAATAATTTTTAAAACTCATTTTTGAATTTATAGGAATTATTTTCTATTTTTATCTATTTATTAGAAATTAATATAATTAATTTTAATAAAGCGTCGTCATTAAAGGCTTTATTACGAAACTATCACTATTGGTGTTCTTGAGCCTCAAGAAAAATCAAAGTCAGCTTCTGGGTGCCTAGTTTTACAAATCTTAATTCATTGCTCATGATGTTTCTGGGCATGCAAGTGTAATGGTTATGTAGTATTAATATAATAATGCATGTACAAACAATAATCAAGGTCAAACTATATCACATATGCAAGATCTAAGAGCTCAAAGTGGTTGTCAAGCCTGCTCTGGGTTTTCTGGGTTACCCAGAAACCCAGACAGTTCCTGGTAGCTACTTTGCAGCTTCATTAACATGGATTCTGGTTATTGTTTAGGTGTTTAAGTGTTACAATCTTGTAGAACTCATGTCAAAGAACAAAAGTCACTACTACAAAACAGTAAATAGACAACGCTTAAAAGACAACGTTTTTTATAAAAACGTTGTGGTATTTTTTTCCACAACGTTTTTAAACAAAACGTTGTAGATATATATGCAAAAACGTTATCTATTTAAAAAAGCATTTTTTTTATTTTAAATAGATAACGTTTTTTTTAAAAAAACGTTGTCTATACGTAAAAACACGGAGCAAACTTAAAATTAAAATTAAAACACGGAGAAAACGCGACTAAATCAAGCCTAGGTTTGTTTCTTCCTCCGTGTTTTTGTGAGAGAGTAAGAGTTAGGGAGAGAAGATACGATGAATAGGACATGGGATCCATCTCTAGGCCTTCGTAAAGAAGGATTCCTTCAAGATGCTTATGAGAGATGTCGTCTTACCCCATGGAAGGTATGTTTCTCATGAGAGATCTACCGATCCGAGTTTTTTCTCCTCATACATATAAACAAAACATCTATTCACTGTGAAGTGAGCTTTTTCTCCTCATACAAATTCAATATAGTTGCATATAACTGTTTTGATTCCACGAATTGAACTCTGAAATTCAATTAGTTTAATCATGTTTATCTTCGTCTTGGGCTTTTTCCTGCAGATTTTTAAGTTCCCATTAGATCGAACCAGGTGAGTGCATTTTGACTACAAATCTAGGGTTTTTCTTTCATGTTGCACACTACTTGCTACCGTATGGTAATAAGCTATATCAGCTTGCAGAGCTTGGAAGAGGCAAGTGTGACACCCCCAAAACAGGTATACATCACCCATCTTGAGTCGCCAAATACATGGTACAAAATACAAATACAACTTAATTATTCATTTTTAAGCACTTTGATGTTATGGATCTATGATATATAATCATAGATCACTAAATAATATCTTATAACACATAAATAGACACAAAAACACAAAATCTATCTTAGCATACAAGATTAAACTTGGTTAGGGTTTATACCTCTCTTTGAACAATCTCTAATCTTTGCCTCCTAATCTGATCTTGAGGTGTTAGGGACTATTCTAGGGACTGAATTACAAGTAAGTTTCGTGGCTATAGAGAGAAAATAACTTGGTTATGTGTATGAACATAAATGAGTCTTGGTTTTGATTTTTCTCTCTCTTTAATCTCTTTAATTTGATTCAATGAATCCTCAATGTTGCAAGGTGGCCCTAAAGATCAGATTTTGTCTTGATTTTAAGTACATGTTGTTATCCACAATGGTGAGTCACAAGATTTAGAAAATCTTTTATCTTACAAGTTAAGAAAAAGGGTATTTTAGTAATTTTGCCTCTAAAAGGGTATTTTGGTAATTTCCCACATGATTTTAAGGGTAGCTTAGTCATTTGACATGATTCCCTTTAATCTTGACCCTTAGGGTTTAATAATCATAATTAAGATTTACTAATTAGGGTTTAGGATTCCCGAATAGGAAATTAGGGTTTTCAAAAATACAATTAGGGTTCGTAATCGATCTTAGGGTTTACTAACCGTAGATTAGGGTTTCTAATCTAACATTAGGTTTTACTAATGTTAAACTTGTTTGATCAACCTTTGATCATTAATTCCATATTGTACCAACACTTACTCATAGTTATAATTATAATAACTATATTACCTATCGAATCCCTATCTGTAGCTATGGTTAGGGTTTTCATTAGATGTTTAACAAAACTTCACTCATATTACTCAGTCAATAAATAGTTTGATCATCTTGCTAAGCTCATAGCACAGATACTCAGCACAATATTTATAATCACTACCAATATAAAAAAAAATTATTCGTAAAAAAATTATATTGTTTAAAATTATGCTGAGTTAAAAATTATACTCAGCATTATATTGTTTATATTGTTTAAAATTCGGAATCACTACCTCCTTACATTTTAATATCTTTTAAAGTTGTATCATCAATTCCTTTATATAAACACAATACTAATTTGTGATTCATATATTAACTTGTGACTTGGATTTGTAAAAGAAACAACTCACAACAATATCTATCCACTAATACGCACGTAATTATATCACTGAATGAAATCTTTACCTGTCACCACCTCTTGTGCAGCCACTGCATCTTGAACCGTCATATTGAATGTACGTGCCGTTGGTCTTCCCAGTTGAGCAGGTCCTTTGATCGTCAGTGTTCCGCTGTTGGTTCCCTCGTTAATGCTTCCCTTAGCGACATTCTTTTTAGGAAAATTTCGAACCAGATGATCTGATGATCCACAAAAGAAATAACCTTGTATCTTCTTTGGAATGGGACAATTGGGAGACTTGTGTCCCTCTTGGCCACAGTTAAAACAGACTCCTTTACCCTTCAAACAAACTCCTAGATGATTTTTCCCACAAATTGCACACGGCTCACCTCCCTTCCTACTTTCTCCCGACTTGTTCCCTGATTGGGTATTATCACTCCACTTTCGCTTATTGGGATTACTCCCACCACTACTACCTCCTTCATTTGTTTTCTTCTCCTTCTCCTGATGGTACCTAGATGCAGCTTCACTTCCTCCTTCGATAATGATCGCTTTTTCCAACAGAGTCACAAATGTATTAATCAGTGGTTCCTTTAAATTCTGGCGGCCTTACCGGTTTAAAATCTTTGAAATCTTCCAATATATTGGCTGGCTGATCTCTTGCTGTTAGTACCCTATTTTCCATCGTTTGAGTTAACATGTTTACAAAATTTTGCATCGGGTCTGCCTGACCTCCTTCATTATTCACCGATTGCTCCTCCTTTGGTTTTGATTTTGTCGTCTAGGCGACATTATCTGATTAAACAAAAACTTACATTAATCCTTTATCTCTATACTAATTCTTATTAGTAGCATAATAAGAATTTAACACAAATTTCTCATATTATTGAATATTTGTTCAAATAGCACATAGTACTTTTAGTACATAACACATACTACTTTTAATCAGTTACTATCCCTTTTTGACCAAAAATCAGGATTAACTACCACAACTTTACACAAAAAGTCGAGATTCACCAAAATTATTCTTAATATTCATACTAAAAACAAGGATTACATTCATACTGATATACATATATATTCACATATACCTACTCATCGCTTACGATATTACAATCTTTAATACATCATCTCATTACCGAAAGGTAATATTGCTCATACTTAATCTGTCTACAGTCCACTCCCTTCACCTATCTTCTTCTTAGGACACTTGTTGAACCTGTGACCCATTCCACCACATAAAAAACATCTTCTTTTATTTGGCTTAGGATAATTTGGTGAAATATGTCCTGTAGACACTCGAAATTTTCTGCACACCTGTTATTAACATTGCGGGGAGGGCGATTAAATCTTCGGAGATAACCACGAAGAGGCGGCTCATATCCATTACGGATACCATCGGAAGTTTAGTCTCAACCCCGGAACACACACCAGGATTATCAGTTCCAAACTCAGAGATAACCTCGAGTTTCATCCAAGGAGATAACCCCAAGTATTGTCGTTGCAGTTCCGGCGATAACCCCGGAACTGCTTGTTTCAAATGCATGCAATCAGCTTCAACCTTGGAACTCCCGCCGAGGCACTCATTCCAAAGACCCGGAGCTAACACTGGGAAGACAGGCACACTTAAAGATGACCATGTAGAATTCAAACACTTGTAGCAGTCCAATCTCAGAGATAACCCTTAGCAACGCCTGCTTTATCAGCCCTAATCGAAGATAACCCCGATGCAGGGCAAAATAATCATCTTTCCACCTCAACCCCATATTGCGCCGTCTTAACATCTCATACATACATTTCTACATAGCAATGTCCCACAAGAGCCAAGGAATTACAATCCCGAGTGACTATTACGCAGGGTAGCACACCGGATAGAATTTGAAGCTTGAAGACCATGGGCATGGTCCCCTCTTCCTGACTTTGTACAACCTTTAATCCCATGTTATTACATAACTCTCGACAAAAGCGATCCGAGAAAGGTCTTGTACACCTCATTCGGATGCTCGAATTGAAGTTCTGCAAGTTCGAGCGGACATCACAGTGCACGAGTGCACGTACTTCGAGATGGCTAGACTTCATGAAGCTGAGGCACTTTGAGACGGTAGTAGGTGCATCTGCAGTCTTCATGTAGAGTACACTACTGACCACCAACTCTATAAATATAGAGCTTGGGGTGGCCATTTTTAAAGAGGAAAAGGCGAGGAAACTCTGTCAAATTTGCTCTATACACACCCCATATTGAGTGCTTTCTCATTTTAAACACCTGTTAGCTCATATATAGCTATATTTTTACCGGTGGGAGCTGAGTGTTCATCCATTTATAGTCATAGAAGTCTTCTTTGGCAGCCCAATGTAAGCCTTCTTACACATTATAAAGCCTTTCTCTTCATCTTTGCACACACTATTCTTCACTTTGAGAGTCGTGTTGTGTGTGTATGCCCGAACTTCGGTTCATGGTTTTCATTTCTGTCTGTATATATATATATATATATGGACTAACATTATCGAGTTATGCCTCGATTGAGCCTAGACTTATGTCTGGAGCGTTTATTTGCTTTTATATATATATATATATATATATATATATATATATATATATATATATATATATATATATATATTGGCTCATCGGACATAATCCTGGCTCCGAATTTTATATCCGGAGCGTTTACTGCTTTTATATATATATATATATATGAACTGTTGTCGAACTCTGTTCGATGAGCCTGTATTTTATATCTGGTGCGTTTACTGCTTTTATATATATAGCGACAAATCGCTGAAATGATAAACCAAGCCGGGATTGAGAAACATCTTGTGCGTTTACTGCTTATATATATATATATATATAAATTTTTGTCAGGCCTGGAGTTTACTTCGTGGCCTTTTACTACTTTATTTACATTTCTTCCCGCCTGGAGTTTACTTCGTGGTGGTTGATCGTTTTTACTGCTTTATTTACATTTAGTCCCGCTTGGAGTTTACTTCGTGGCGGTTGATCGCATTTACTGCTTTATTTACATTTTTGATCCCCCATGGAGGTGCTTCGTGGTGGTTAATCATGTCTCTATATTTATATTTACCGCTTTTATATATTTACATTTACGATCCCCATGGAGGTGCTTTCGTGGTGGTTGATCATGTATGATATATATATATATATATATATATATATATATATATATATATATTCTGACTTTTATATACATAATCGCTACTACTTTTTTATATAAAGCTGCGACATCATGTGAGCCTAGGAATCATGTGATCACATCCCATCCATTGAATATAGATTCGGTTCGTGATGGACATTTTCAAATGTATGTGACTTTTGTAAATTATTCACGGTGTTTGAATTTCCTTAGATGGCTTTCATGCGCATGAGGAGTTCGGCACTATTGTATATTATTTTCTCGAAGATGCTTTGCATCTCAAAAATAAAAGCAAACAAGCCGAACATTTAATAATAAAATAGAAGTATGAAAAGGTCTCAATTACTATTGAGCACATGGTTTGAAAAAACCTCTTTTACAAAACTTCATTGCTATATCATGTTTAAAACTGAATTTTTATATAAATTCAAACCCTTTGTATATAGGTGCGAACGAGGCCTCGCATTACTTCCAAATAAATTGCACATTAATCCACACACATACACACACACATATTCATATAACAGTTTCTTGAAAAGTGGCGGTCACCGTGGTAACACAGATGTCGGGGGGTGCCTGACACCTTCCCTCCGCATAATCAAGCCCCCGAACCCAAATGAATCTCGGTTTCATAGACCCATTTAGCAGTGTCACATCACTCGGTCAATATGTAAACCATTTCTCGATTGCGTTAGTGCAACCAGTTAAAAACACCAACTGGCGACTATTACAGTCAAATCGTCGACATATACATGTCAGACCTTTTTCACTTGTTTTTTCAAACAAATCTCACATAAAATGAGAACACCAAAGAACGAGAATAGAAAAAGGGACAAATAAAA
Organism: Panax ginseng; assembly: GCA_020205605.1. Taxonomy (NCBI): domain Eukaryota; kingdom Viridiplantae; phylum Streptophyta; class Magnoliopsida; order Apiales; family Araliaceae; genus Panax; species Panax ginseng. The sequence goes on along the minus strand of CM035133.1, from coordinate 76,785,513 downwards.
ATCCCGACGTCGATAAGCGGCGACTCTGTTGGGGACTCCAGTAAGAGGGCTTAAGCCGCTACTACAATCTTTTCAAAACTGTTATATGCTTGTGTGTGAATGTTGCATTTACATTTATGATGAATGTGTACGAATGCATTGAATTACTGCACTGCAAAATATCTATCTGTGATATTAGTGCTTCGCACATGTCATCATTTTCATAAACGGTGAGACACATTGTATGTGAATGTATGTTGTGTGGTTCCTCCACCAGGAGGATATCCTGTCAGTGTTTGATTACTGGACTCGTAGGGAGACTAATTCCAACGAGGCTCATGAAAGGCACCACCCAGATTCGCTGCAGTTGAAAGACCGGATTAACTTCTCGTTAAGTAGATTGCGATGATTTGAGAACCTTCATGCCAAAAAGCCACGAGAATAACCCTAAGATAGGTAAGCCTCTGATAAAACAAACACGGAGGAAATTCTCTTCATGCTTTCCATTTTTCTATTATTTGTAAAAGCATTTACTTGTAATTTTATTCCTTGTTCATATTTATATAATGGAAAATATGAAGAATATTTGCACTTACATGACATGCTATCAAATGACACCCATTTTTGGAGGATAATATTCCTAAAATTGACACATTATGATATCATGTAAACATTTACATTATCCCTAAGACTAAACTACATAAGTTTTTGTAGGGAAACAATTGGGCCTATTACCCGCTCAAAATCCTAAAAGGTCACAAGCCTACAGCCAATCATGTCTTCTTCTGACCAGTCTAATCCCGTTTCTCGAGAAGAATTTGATGAACTAAGTAAAAAAATTACAGATTTGGCTGTTCTACTTAAAGAATTGCATCACCACTACTGTGGCTCAAAGATGCTACTACATACGTAATCCTCTCGCACAAGGAGGAACTCAAGGTTTGGATAAAACAAATTCGGAACCTCAGTTGGATACGACCAACAAAGACCCTGAAAACACCCATCTCAAAGGAGATCCAAACACAGGTGATATCAGGAAGAAGGTCCTTCAAATGGAAGAAACCATCCATTCTCTCAAGGGGATTGGAGCACATGGAGTGTTTCATATGTTGACCTTTGCATATTCCCTGGTGTTCTTTATCCAGAGAAGTTCAAAACCCCTGACTTTGAAAAGTATGATGGATTAGGGGATCCTTGCACACATTCGAAGGTGTTCATTGGAGAACTTGGATCTTATGCAGAAAACGAGAAACTCAGACTGCAGCTATTTCAGAAGAGTCTGACTGGAGAAGCTCGTTCATGGTATACAAGATTAGAAAACTCAAAGATCCATAGCTGGGAAGAGCTAATTCATGCCTTCCTCACTTACTACAGCTTGCAATCTCAGATGGCTCCTGATCGGTACCAGATTACCAAGGTCAAGAAACAGTCTCATGAGTCTTTCAGAGAGTACGCTCAATGGTGGAGGCACCTTGCTGCTCAAGTTATTCCTTCCATGACTAAATCAAAAATGGTCATGACTTTTATAGACATACAAGAAGCTCCTTTCTATGAGATAGCCTTAGCTGATATTGGCAAACCATTTTCTGAAATGATCAAACACGGAGAGATAGTTGAGATGGGGTTGAAGTCAGGAAAGATTCAAGACCTAGCCGCTCTTCAAGCAGTTGTTGAGCACATCCAGTCCAAAACTTATGGAAACAACCCCTGAAGGGTCCATAAAAAGAAAGAGGAGGATGTTTCCTTGATACTACAAGGTGAAAAAGGCAATCATAATATGCCTATACAGAGGAGAAACTACTCCCCTTTTCAAGCACAGTCTTCAAAACCTCCATTGCCTAAAAGTGGAGAAACAAAGCGCCCTCGAACGTTCATATGCTTAGGGGACTCACTCAAGCTCTTCTGACTACTCAAAAGAAAATCACGCATCTTCTTCCACCAGCCAACCCTAATGGGAGGGGTTTCAATGCTACTCAGAAGTGTGCTTATCATTCCGGGGCACCTGGACATGATACTCAAGATTTCTGGGCCTTAAAACATAAGATCCAAGATTTGATAGAAAATGGTGAGATCGTGGTTACCAAGCCAAATCAACCTCATGTGTAAGACAACCCTCTTCCTCAACATAAAGAAGAAAAGGTCAATATGATTAGTTAGAGCAATGGACAGAGTTCCAATTTTAATGATGAATCATCCTAGACCATCAAAGATGGTGTTGATAGATGGGATTACACAAAGTTTTAATTTGCTATGGAATGAAAGATGAAAGCTCTTTGTAAGCAAGTTGAACAATTGGAAGAACTGGTGATCCATCAGCATCAAGTCACACGCCAATTAGTCAGCCAAGAGCATGCCTGTCTCCTTCATTTTGTTATGAATGCTCCATCATCACCTTAAGAAAGTGAAGCACTGGAGGACAAGGTTGCAAAGAGAGCAAGTGCTAAAGCCCGTCAGGATTTTGCCAATAAAAGAGAATTTACATACCTGGGCCAATCTATGGAGGAGATATTTCAGATGCTAATCAATGAAGGAAGAATCACTTCCCTTCTACCTCCAATCAATCCCCGTTCAAGACGGTTCAACTCTGGTGGAGTATGTCAATATCATTCATATTCTTGCGGTCACAGCACAGAAGAATGTTGGGCACTCCGCCACCTTATTCAGAATTTAATTGACAGCGGTGTCTTGCAGTTGGCAAATGATGACACTGTGCTACTCGAGAATGGGAATACTTGTCCTACCAAATAGAAGGGATTAGTAGCAGTTATATCCGCTGAGGCTGATGAGACTGTCAGACCATTCACAATACAAGCAATTCAACTCAAAGGATCTAATAATCCTTTGAAAGTGGCTGCACCAGAGCCAATTTCATTACCCTTCAGACCATAGTATCATATTGTCAGCCTACACAAAGTCTCATGGAATTATGGAGAAGCTAAAGGATCCACATCTCATACTACTGCTACAGTGTCAAAGGAAAATCCACTGTATCTTCCTCAGAGGGTGATAAAGCCCACCATAAAAGCAAAGGGGAAGATTCCCATTGAGAAGATAGAGAAATTCCTCTGCACTATGGGCCATACTGAAGCCAGGGTGGTTCTAAGCTTAAGAGAAGCTCCACATTAAATCTCAATACTGGACTTGGTTTTCTCTTCCGAGGATCATAGGAAGATCTTATTGAAGGTTTTGGAAGAAGCCTACTTATCGAAATCAGTGGATATAGAAAAATTTCAACATCTGGTTGATCACATTTTTAACAACAATGTGATATCCTTCACTGATGATGACATACCGCCCAAAGGGACCGATCATTGCAAGCCATTTCACATTGCAGTTTTGTCCTCCAGGTATATGTTAGCTGGAGTTTTGATAGATGGAGGTTCGTCTCTAAATATCTGTCCTTATGCCACTTTGGTGAAGATGAACGTCGATCTTAAGCGGATCTGAAGTAGCCATATGGTTATCAAAGCTTTTTATGGATCCCGACGAAATTCTGTCAGAGAGATTGAGTTGCCAATTGAAATTGTTCCTCATACTTTCAATGTATCCTTTTATGTCCTCAAGATAGATTCAGGATACAACCTGTTATTTGGGAGACCATGGATCCATATGGCTGGAGCCGTCCCTTCTACACTTCAACAACACCATAAATACATTGTCAATAATAGCCTAGTCACTATCAACGCTAAGCCGGAATGTCCTGAACAAGGAGACCTACCACTCATCAGCTTTAATTCAGAAGTTGAGCCGGCCAATTTTCATACTTTGGAAATAAGCAACACACAATACCATCCTATTGGAGCGCCACTTCCCATACCCAAGATTTCTGCCGAAATGATGACAGCTACCCAAGAAATGATGTCATTGGGTCATCGACTGGGACAAGGTGGTAAAAATCGATGAGGGTATTAAGCACCCAATTCAAATGTCGATCAAGCTGAGACGGTAGGACTAGGCTATTTCGCGATTCGATCATAGGAATCCTCATACACACAAGCAGATTCCTCAAGCTTCCGCCACACGATGATCTTCTCCACCTGCAACTCCTAAGCTGATACAATCTCTGGTAAAGGTGACAGCCCATATTATGTCTATGCTATTTCCCAAACTAGTACCATTTAAAGCAAAAGAGGTCCTAATTCCTGATCCCGAAGTGGAAGAAAGGGAACAAAAACGTAAACATGAAATCACCCTAATGATGTCAAGCATACGCATCATTGTCCATGATGAACATACAAACAGATACACCCTAGACGATGATTTCCTAGATGTTATGGTCATCATTCGGGAAAAGGAGGACGATGTGACCCATCATCGCTGCAATCCATTAGGACTTTACCTCAACAATTGGGCAAAGGCCTCCATGCATTGGTCGACGAGGGTAAAACGGGTAAAAATCCCTCTACCCTATAGATAACTTTAATTGCTTACTTTTCTGTACAGTATTGGCATTTATTTTATCAGTACATGCTAACACTTTTGTATGATTAAATAGTTTCATATATTAAGTGAAAGCATATTTTGTTTCAGGACTCTGAATTTAGATGTGCCTGTACTTGCTGATGAGGTGCCTTTTCTTCACAAAGACTGTAACTTTGATGAAAAGTTGGACTCAGACTTGATGGAAATCCAAGAGGACATTGAGATACCTCAGGAGATCAAAGAATGGGTCAAAGACAAACCTAAACCCAACCTTGATCAAACCACCTCTTTCAATCTCAGAACTTTAGAAAGCCCTAAGTTAATCCAGATTGGTTCAGACCTTACCCCAAACCAACGGAATGACATGGTTGCGCTACTAACTCAATTCCAGGATGTGTTTGCATTGTCTCATGAAGACATGGTGGGTTTTTCCACTGACATTGTCCTTCATCGCCTTCTAAAAGAAGAAGCTCAGGCGATTGAAACATGAGTTGAGTTTAAAGGTGAAAGAAGAAATTGTAAAACAATTTCAAGCTGACATTATCATGGTGTCTACATATCCGGAATGGATATCCAACATAGTTCTCGTGCCTAAACCAGGAGGAAAGGTGCGAGTTTGCATGGATTACCGGGATTTGAACAAAGCTTGCCTTAAAGATAGCTTTCCCGTGCCCTTTATCCACATTCTTATTGACAATACTGCTCAATACGACATGTACTCATTTGCGGATTGTTTCACGGGGTATCATCAGATTATGGTAGTTGAGGAGGACCGTGAGAAAACTTCTTTCATCACGGCTTAGGGAACCTTTTGCTATAGACGGTTGTCATTTGGCCTCATTAATGCCAGAGCAACCTATTAGCGAGCTATGATGGTTCTTTTCCATGACTTAATGCACAAAGAGATAGAGATCTACATGGATGACATTATTGTCAAATCCCGAAGGGAGGAAAACCACTTGGACCATCTCAGAAAGCTTTTCAATAGGTTGCGTAAGTACAACTTGAAGTTGAATCCAGCCAAGTGCGCCTTTGGCATTAAATCAGGCAAGTTGCTAGGACTAGTCAGCCACAAAGGGATTGAGCTAGATCCCACCAAAATCTTGGCCATTAAGGAAATGCCCATTCCTCAGACAGAGAAGGAAATACGGGGATTTTTGGGAAGAATCAACTTCATTAGCAGGTTCATCTCTTAACTCACAGTAACTTGTGAGCCCATCTTCAAATTGTTAAGGAAGAACTTGTAACGCCCGAGAAAATCGGATTTTTATGACAATTAAATTTTTATTTGATTATGTGAATTAAATGAATTTAATTGATTTATTATTATGAGTAAGCTATGTGAAGGTCGTTTACATGACCTAGAATGTGCTAATGTGGTTAGTAATCGGCTATGTACTAGAATTAATTGTTTAGAATTTCCAAGACAAAAATAAATGTTTTAGAAATTTCCAGTAAAACACTATTCATTCATTTACATTAGGGAATTATTTTGAAATTCCGAGAAATGCGTAATGATATAATATTGAGATAAGATGAAATATCTGATAATATTTCATTTATGGCAAACAGAGTTTTTGCCTGCAGACTTAAAACCTAAGGGTTGAGTATATTGATTTTCGAGAAGGAAATGAAATGCATAGAAGAATTGTGTTATTGTTAGAGCTTGTGTTATACAAGTATGATGCTATTTAGTATCTATGTATAATACAATGAGTAAATACAAAGTACAATACGATTATCGTACGAGTATTATACGGAGAGGATACGTGAATTATACGTATAGGATACGATTCGTATTATAAAATTAAGTTAAGACTTAATGTTAATTCATTTGGGTTGGATTATAATTAGTCCAATTAATTGAATGAACAAGCCCAAGGGATTATTAGGTTAAGCCCAAGTCAAGGCCCAATGTTAGATGGTTTAAGCCCAATGCATGAAAACTGAACCGTTGATCGAACCGGTGGGTCACCGAATGGGTAAATCCCATGGGGTAACCCATGGGGATGACCCATGGGCATGAGTGGGCCGACCTTTGTGTGCAAGCCAAGCTTAATGCTTTGTCACCAAGCATTTTACTTGGTGACCAAGAGTGAATAGTAAGGAGGTGGTGGGGGTTTAATATCTAGATTGCCCTCCATTCTATTTTCTATAAATAGGAAGCTAGGTTTGGTCATTTGAGAGTTTTTCAATTGCCCAACTTAGATTATTTGAGAGAGAAAGAGAGCTAGACTCATCAAATCATACACTTTGGTAGCTTTGACTTAGAGTTTTCCAAGAGATTATTTAAGAGTTCTTAAAGGTAATATTCCTTATTTCTCATTCCATCTCTTTTGGTTTTCTTTTAGTATGGAGAATCATAAATGGATGGTGTATGTCTTGTATGGGGTAATAAGAATGACTTACCATAGATTCAATCTCTATAAGTCATGAAATCATAGAAATCATAAGGTTTGATATAGTTTTAAACCATGGAAATATTGATTGTTGAGATCGATTGTTGATAAACAATTGAACTCCATCAATACGTTAATATATGCATCTTACTTGGTTAGGATGTAGATGTGAAGTCCATGGAGTATTCCATGTGATTTGGCTTAGAGAACATTAGTAACGAAAGTTATGGCTAATTTCACGAAAATAGACGTTAAACGTCAAAAACGTTGAAATTCCGGATTGGTAGTCGAAAGTAGCTGTGAGACTTGAAAACGTTGTTTTTCAATGTCAACACGTGAGATAGGGTATTTAAGAGTTGTGGGTTTGAGAATCGTCGGATTCTGACTTAAAACGAAGAAAACAAGCATTGAATGCTCATTAACGTTTACGAACGCTTAAAAATTGAACTCAATAGTGAATTTTGAGTTAACGGATTAAAAAGTGTCGAATTCTTTTATGAACGCATAGAGTATGTCATTTATGATGTATAGACTTTTGAACGGACCAAAACGGGCTTATAACGAAGAAGTTATGGCTCCGGGAATTTCACAAAATTTTCAAACTGTTGGAATTATCTCAATGCTGAAGTGCATGTTGTGGCGCTGCACGTAATGTGATAAATGTCATGTGCGGCTAGCACACTAATGTTGGCTACTGCTAAATGGCACCACAGCGCCACTGGTAGAGCAAAGTCTCTACCTTGGCCTTGTGAGACCGGAACCAGAGACATTGCTAAGCGGCGCCCATGGCCGATCTAGTACTAAGAATCCGTCGCTGGCCTTGAGTGCAAGGTTGTTGATAGTGACTTAGGTTTTGAATTTCAATTGTTCAGAGACCTAAATAAGTAATGTTTGTACACATCATAAGTGTCTTTAAACTATTCCTATACTACCTATACTAGAGTATATGGTATTGAACTTAGGAATTGAATGCATGTTAATAAGTTATGAATGATGAACAAAGATGGTACTTTATCAACGATGTTCAAGTCCGATGAATAACGTCAGTTGGTTAATAAGCCGGGATGAAGGGTAGTAAGTCGAGTTGACTTTATTATTAATATTAAGTTAACTAAGACATAGAAGAGAAAGAAGTTGGTAGGAACAATATGAATAATTATTTGATAGCTAATTACAGTATGTTATGTGAATATATCATGTCGATTCTGTAAAGGCTGTGGTCAGTCGATTAAGTTATTTGAAGACGCTGAAAGGCAAGTTTTCTTAAGGCTTGTCTAACTTCCAAGTTACCCAAGTTTTATGTGATTCGTTGAACTGAATTGCACGACTGGTTTTTAAAGAAAGGGTTAATGCCAGAATTAATTCGGCTAGACTACTCGTAAGATATAGATTGATTTATATTCATATCTTTCTATATAGAAATGTTAACGCTATCCTATGCTAAGTAATTGGTACAGATGTGAAGGTAAGGTTTGTCTATGAACAAATAAAAGTATTTTTCATCGATTATTCGATGGGCACGCGAGTTTGCCAAATGTTAAACGTAAATACGTTTAACGAATGAGTGTTTATCAATATAGAGTACTATAGGCTGATCACCTAGAAGTGCTTGTAAGTAATGCGGATGTACATCCTTAGTGTTGTGATATCCTTTTCAAGTATGAAAACAGAAAGTTACTGTTCATGGTCTATCGACCGGTTCAGAATTTCTAATCTACTCTATACTTTGGGAATTGATGTTATGAAATGTTAAAGTATTATTGTTTCATAATACTTCATAACTATTTGTTCAGTTATGTAGGAATTGTCATATAATTCACGAATGTGGTATTACTATTATCCTTTGAGAAACTTGTTGAGCTTGTTATGCTCACTTCTTGCGTGAATTATATGATTGCAGTTAAGGATGAACGTCCTGAAAATGCTAAGAGAGATAAGAGCAAGGCTAAGATGGATAATTAGCCATCGTGTAATAGGTTAGTATGTTTGTATGTATTATACATTATGAACAACGAACTATGTAATCGGTTTATGAACCTGGGAAGGATTATACTTTGATTGTAATAAGAAGATAGTAATTATATTCATTTTGTTGTATTTCAATGGAATGATTGTAGGGTTATGAGTATAGTGTAGCACCATATGTCGGGTTGGAAGATACTCGAATTTGGGGGCATCACAGAACTCCTCCATGAAATGGAACGATGAGTGTCAGAAAGCATTCCTTACAATTAAAAAGAAGCTGGTTAACGCTCCTATTTTGGTACCTCCCAGGGATGATGTTCCCCTGCTCATGTACCCGTCCATTAATGACAATGCCATGGGCTGCATGCTGGGCCAGAAAGACTATAGAGGCCAAGAACGAGCTATCTATTACCTCAGCAAAAGATTCAGCAGCAGTGAACACAAGTACACCCTGATTGAGAAGACTTGTTGTGCTTTAGCATGGGCTTCCATGAGGTTACAACATTACCTCCATGGTCACACAACCCATCTCACATCCCGCGTGGATCCTCTCAAGTATGTATTCAGTAAACCCATGTTAAATTGTCGGCTGTCCAGATGGTAGTTGATTCTGCAACAATTTGACATCGTCTACGTGATGCAAAAGTCTATCAAAGGTCATGGAATTGCAGATTAGTTGGTCGCCGCACCCTCAGGGGATTACAAACTCTTAGAAACATATTTTCCCGATGAATGAGTCATGATAATTCAGTAACACTATCAGTACGATGCATACCGTAAGTGGATAATGTATTTTGAGGGGTTGTTAACACGTAAGGCTACAGGTGATGCAGTTCTAATATTGATGCAGAGGGAGCGATATCCGTCATTTGTTAAATTGTAGTTTGTCAGTACCAACAACACAACTGAGTATGAAGGCTGTATCATGGGGCTAAAACTTGCCCGTTCAATGGTTATCAGGCGGTTAACTGTCTTTGGGGATTTCGAATTGGTAATCAAACAATCCAAGGGAATTTATCAAACCAAAGAACTACATTTGCTGCCTTACCATTGGCAAGTTTCACAGATGGCTTTGGAGTTTGAAGAAATCTTCTTTTCACACATTCCTTGTAATAGGAATGATTTTGTGGGTGCACTAGCAACATTGGCCTCCTTGATTCACATACCTGACAAGAAAAACATGCCAAACATCATATTTTCCCTGTAAAAGTCCCCAACCTATGGGAACTATATTGGAGAAGTATCGGATGAGCTACCTCCCATCCACAACCCTTGGTATCAACATATCAAGGAGTATCTGCGAGATGGATCTACACCTGCTGAGGCGAGCACAACTGAAAAGAGGCGGATCCATCGAATGGCTATGAGATTCTACTTGAGCGGAGATGCACTCTACAAAAGAGATGTAGGATTAGGTCTCCTCAAATGTCTAGACAAGGACCAAGCTCAGAGGCTCATGGATGAGATCCATGGTGGAGTATGTGGCCCACACATGAGCGACCCCCTACTTAATAAGAAAATTCTCAGAACAGGGCATTATTGGCTTACGCTCAAAGCTAACTGTGATAATCACATTAAGAGGTGCTATCAATGCCAAATTCATGGAAATGCTATCCACGTCCCTCCAAGGAAACTCCATAATATGAGTTCACCTTGGCCCTTCTCAATGTGGGGAATGGACGTGATCGGGCCCATCGAGCCCAAAGCCAGTAATGGGCATCAGTTTATCTTCACCATGATCGACTACTTCACCAAGTGGGTAGAAGTAATTTCCTTCTGTGACGCCCCCAAAATAGGTATACATCACCTATTCTAAGTCGCTAAATACATGGTGCATAAATTAAATACAAACTTAATTATACAACATGAGCTGAGAGTTTTGACACGAATATTGTCTTCTAGATAATATACAAAGTCAAATAGAGTCCTCATTACATTTATTGTCACACTATTTTATAGAATAGTGAGGACTACTATAACACCATCTCGGACCATCACTCCGTTCCCTGACTAGTCCCGGCTACGTTCTTATTTCCTGAAGAGAACAATGAAATCAAAAGGGTGAGCTCAACTAGCCCAGTAAGAAATATTATGACTAAGATAATGCAAAATAAATTATCCTTAGCCTTCAACAGTATAACAACTGATAGAATACAATAGACAACAAGTTTAAGATCAACAACTGCAGCGGAATAAGCAATCCATTGGAAGCGTCAAGTAGAGCATGATATCTACTATCTTCTATGATTTAAAAAGTTTTTCATCAATTTTATTGCTAAGACTCAGCTTAATAAATAAACCACATCATCGAATTATCCCTGCACTACGGGCCAAAGATATTCATGTAATCATCAATGGTCATGATTATACTGAATAATCCCTGGTCATAATCATACCAACAACTGTCCATCAATGCACTATGGGCCAATGAGGACCTTTACCACATCATTTGTAACATTACGGGTCCTGATTATACCGAATGATCCTTGGTCATAATCATATAAATCAACAGTCCATCTATGCACGTAAGCCAAAGATGACTTTCATCATAATATAAGCATGAGGATAATGACAATGATATAAGAATTCAATTAAAAGAAACAAAGGATAACTTTTTAAAGATTTATAATTTAATTAATCCAGAATTCAATAACGTTCAAATTTCCAACATGATATTGCTTTGTGAAGTAAAATTCAAGAATGATATTGTATCAAAAATGATTTGAACCGAAATAAATTAATTTTTGTCATGAATAGTACTCTAGGTGAATAGTACCCGGGTGAATAGTACCCCATGAATAGTACTTTGAGAATAGTACCCCGTGAATAGCACCTTTGTGAATAGTACTTTATGAATAGTACTGGTGTTGGTGCTGTTGCCGACATCTTTCCATCATCGTTAAATCTTCTCTTCTTGAATTTCTCACTTGAATCATTTCTTCTATTATCTTGGCCATGATTACCACCGAAGTGGTTACCATTTCTAGCATTATAATTTCCTCCACGATGGTTATCATTTTTCCGATGACCGTTGCCACCGGTACGATTATTATCGTGTTGTTGCTCGTTTCCTTTAGTTGGACTGGCTCATTATCGCGCTCCAATAACTGAGCCCTATTCACTACATCTTAATACAAACACAATTTGTGAGAAATGAGGTATTGACGTATTTCTGGTCTCAAACCTCGCAGAAACATTCACGTCATTCTCTCCTCATTATCAACCAAATGGGATGCGAATCGGGATAACTCGGCAAACTTAGCCTCGTACTGCGACATAGTTATATTGTTTTGCTCCAACTTGATAAACTCCACCTCCTTCATGTGACGAATACTTTCAGGAAAGTACTTGTCGTTAAACAGCTCTTGGAACTTCTCCCAAGACATTTTGAGTGCGGCAGTCGAGTACGCTTTCTTCGATTTCCACCAAGAATCGCCTCCTCGCAACATGAAGGTGGAAAAGGGAACCTTTTGCTCCTTGGAGCATCCCAAGACATCAAATATCTTAGTGGTCTGCTTTATCCACGTCTCCGCTTTAAGTGGTTCTGGCTCTCCCAAAAACTCTGGTGGTCCCAGCTCCTTGAACTGCTTAGCTGTGACCAACCGTGAGTTGCCAGTGTTTCCACCTACATTTTGAACAGAAGTCTCTCTCGCCTGATGTTGCATGAATTGTATAAAGCCTCTGAACATCCCATCGTTCATCATCTGATCGGTGTTGTTGTTTACCTGAGGATTATTTTCTTCCTGTTGCACATTATCCTGGGTATTGATCGTTGGTGACTCAACGGTCTCATGTGCTTCATTGTTGATCTCAATATTTTCAGATGCCATTTTCAAACACTGTCACAAAACAAGGATTAATTGACATGCCACATATTATCCCTATACTCTGACCGACAAATTAAATACCAAATAAACTTAGGTAGGTCATACTAGCGAAGGAATTCCCCGTCTTTCCCCTCCTAGTTCTTGTCTAACATCTCAACCAGGAATCATATCCCTAAGCTTTGATACAAACTGTGATGCCCCCAAAACAGGTATACATCACCCATTCTAAGTCGCCAAATACATGGTACATAAATCAAATACAAACTTAATTATACAACATGAGCTAAGAGTTTTTACACGAATATTGTCTTCTAGACAATATCCAAAGTCAAATAGAGTCCTCATTACATTTATTGTCACACTATTTTATAGAATAGTGAGGACTACTATAACACCATCTCGGACCATCACTCCGTTCCCCGAGTATTCCCGGCTATATTCTCATTTCCTGAAGAGAACAATGAAATCAAAAGGGTGAGCTCAACTATCCCAGTAAGAAATATTATGACTAAGATAATGCAAAATAAATTATCCTTAGCCTTCAACAGTATAACAACTAATAAAATACAATAGACAACAAGTTTAAGATCAACAACTGCAGTGGAATAAGCAATCCATTAGAAGAGTCAAGTGGAGCATGATATATACTATCTTCTATGATTTAAAAAGTTTTTCATCAATTTTATCGCTGAGACTCAGCTTAATAAACAAACCACATCATCGAATTATCCCTGCACTACGGGCCAAGGATATTCATGTAATCATCAATGGTCATGATTATACCGAATAATCCCTGGTCATAATCATACCAACAACTGTCCATCAATGCACTACGGGCCAATGAGGACTTTTACGACATCATTTGTAACATTACAGGTCATGATTATACCGAATGATCCCTGGTCATAATCATATAAATCAACAGTCACTCTATGCACGTAAGCCAAAGATGACTTTCAGCACAATATAAGCATGAGGATGATGACAATGATATAAGAATTCAATTAAAAGAAATAAAGGAGAAATTTTTAAAGATTTATAATTTAATTTATCTAGAATTCAATAACGTTCAAATTGCCAACATGATACTTCTTTATGAAGTAAAATTCAAGAATGATATTGTATCAAAAATGATTTGAACCGAAAATAAATCAATTTTTGTCATGAATAGTACTCTGGGTGAATAGTACCCCATGAATAGTACTTTGAGAATAGTATCCCGTGAATAACACTTTTGTGAATAGTACTTCATGAATAGTACTTTATGAATAGTACTTTGTGAATAGTACCTGTAAATAGTACATTTGTTAATAGTACCGTATAAATGAATAGTACTCAGATGCGATTCTAGGCATGAAAAGCTTAAAATTTAACAAGAATGTTCAAAATATCATTTGTGAAACGATCTTTGGATGAAACGCAAATTTGAAGGATATTCTACTAATTTCATGGAATATAGAAGCCAAAACTTTAACAAAATGAGTATAGAATTCAAAATCTGAAATGAAATAATATTACTTACATACTAAAGAGTATGGAAGAAAATATTATTTTAAGCGAATATTGAACAAAAATAACATCCCTTACAACTGTTGAACGAAAATAATATTCCAACGAATATTTAACGAAGATAATATGCCACTGAATATTGAAGCGAAGATAATATTCTTTATGAATATTGAATGAAAATAATATTCATACGAATCTTAAAAAATAATATCTCTTGAATATGAAATAAATAATACCCTTTTACCTCGTAAGAAGGCGGATCTTTGGAATAGTCAAGTAGTGAGACTTCTCTTCTTCTTTCTCTCTATAGCTTCTCTCTCTATAATTGCTCTTGTGAGTCTTAGTGAATTGGTGAGAATGAAGGAATAATGAGCTTCTATTTATAGGAAAACATAGTTTTGATAATTGCACGTTTTGGGGCTTGAAATATTACAATATAATACCTTCATCTTTTCCTTCATTTTTAATTTAGTCCTGCAAGTAATATCAAACTTACACCACCCCCCCTAATAGTACATCATGTGAATCAATAGTACAATCATGTGACTCAATAGTTCTATACATGTGACAAAAATAATTACAGTATAGTACCTTCATCTATACCTCCATTTTTAATTTAGTCATGCAAGTATTATCAATCTTGCACCACCTCCCCTAATAGTACATGCATGTGAATCAATAGTACACACATGTAAAAAAATAGTTATAAACATGTGAATTAATAGCAATTAATTTTTCATTTATCCATTTAATTACCCGATTGGTCAATATACCTTCCAGACATCAATTATTATCGAAATAAATGTCGATTTCCACTAACACTAATAAGCCTAACACAATGGAACTATCAATTTCATCTTTAATCAACACGAACTTATTCATCATTAATATTATAACTCACAATATTTAACAACTAGGTCATTCCTAAGAAAGAGGGGGCTTTCCGATAAGGATTTCTCCTTATTGGCGCGCAATTAGGTGACCAAACCTCTCCTTGACAGAACTTCTAGATATCGTCAATATTGCAAATAATAATATGAATAACTTTATCGTCTCAATTATTTATTTAATAATAATAAATATTATGCAGATGATACTGTGACAATAATTGAATTAATAATATGAGAGATATGATGCAACAATTATTGTAGCAATAATTGAGTATAATTGAGTGACTTCTTACGTAAGCATCAATAATCAATACAGTGTGCTACTATGCAACCATGCGTATTACTGTACTTTTACTACTAGGTAGTTCAACAGTTTAACGGTAAAACTTTCGCCGTTATTTTTATAAAAAGATAATTCTGTCATTTTCTAAATACGACAATACTTTCGTTGTGGGGTCCACCAATGATTGTGTCGTCGTATGAATATTCCCTGTTAAAATGAATATTCCCCAACACAACGAATATTTTATATCAACTTGCTTTCTTTGCAAAATTTTCAAATATCACCCTTAATTTTAATCTTTTATCAACTTTACCATTTACTAAATAGAATAATAATTATAGGAAAATTGAACACTTTCATTTCATAAAATTTAGGATCACACACCTTCCCCAGGGTTACCAAAGAAGTCATCATTGCTTTCATCAGAAATATTATCATTTGTCGATATGGACAACCAGAGGTAATTGTGTCAACCCCCTACTCATTAGCCTATGGGATGGAAGTAGTTCTCCCCATAGAGGTGGAAATGGAATCCCTCAGAGTGTTGATGGACGCTTAGCTGGATGAAGACCAATGGGTACAAGATAGGTATCACCAATTGTCTCTAAGAAACGAAAGGCGAACCGCGACAATTTTCCATGGTCAGTTATATCAGCAAAGGATCGCAAGATCCTACAATAGGAAAGTCTGGCTACGGTAGTTTAAATTATATGACTTAGTTTTGAAGAAGATCAATGACAACCAAGATCAATCCAAGGGAAAACTCGCTCCTAACTGGGAAGGCCCATTTGTTGTCAAGGAGGTATTGACAGGAGGCGCTCTCAGACTACAGGAAATGGACGGCGATGAATTTCCACAACTTATCAACTCGGACACTGTGAAACCGTACTATGTTTGGGGTTACAATCAATCAAACATCCTGGCTTTGGATCATCAGATCATCAGTCATTCCGATTTTATAACCCTTTTTACATACTCTTCTGCCCCTCAGGGAAACATACACTTCAAACCAGCAGCCTGGTTTCACCTCATTTCAAACCTTTCATACAATTTTGGTTATCCCCCCAGGGATTGAACCTTTCACACCTGCAGTTTATCCTAAAGACGGGATTAAACTTTTTTACGCTTGCAGTTTGTCTAGAAGACGTGATCAAACTTTTTCACACCTGCAGTTTGTCCCAAGCATGGGATAAAACTTTCTTTTCCCCACAGTATAGCCTGCACATGAGATTCAGACTTTTCTTCAGCTGGAAATTGTCCTGAGGGGTGAACTACGTAGACCTAATCCCTTTTATACCCGGGAGTACATAGGCAACCATATTCTATATGGCCTGGTCGCAATAAAAAAAACACAACAAAAACATTTCTGGCCTTTTTCTACAAAAACAAAAACAACAAAAACACTTCTACACCCTTCTTTATCCATAAAGCTTCTACGCCCATTTACACCTTTCACATTCAGCGTTGAACCTCTTACACTAGGTTCGAACTACGCAGACCTGATTTCCTCTTCAATAGGAGTACGTAGGCAGCCATTTATGGTTTGGTCTAACCCCCTACCAGAACAAAAATACTTGTCACATAGTACTAGGATCAAATTTTAATCCACCACACTTCATCGGCTTCAGACCAAAGGGATGGAACTACCTAACCTCTCCTCACAAATAGGAGATTCGACAACCATCTAAGCTATAGTTGTGCCTCAAAGAGCAACACCAATCCATAAGAGATGGAACTAACTGGGCTCCTCCTAAATAGGAGTACTGGTGACCATCTGTGGTGCGGTCAATCTCAGAGAGGAAAAGCCATACTTCTCTCCAGATTTCCATAGAGAAACCAGTCCCAAGACACCAAAGATGGTAGGGATACACACAGATCAATGATCCATTTTGAAAGATCCTATGACGACTCAATGTCCACACATCAAGGATGAGTTCAGAATGCATCAAGATCACAAGCCCTGAAGAAATATGCAAATATCAAGAAAGTATCAAGGTACAACCGAAAAAGAAGTGAATCAAAATATATTTCCCTGCCATATATAATAATGTATGATATATACAATATGTGTTATACATGACAAAATGGCTAAGCTAGTCTATGCAGGAAAATACAAGTCTATCTACGGATCTGTGTGTATGCAGACTATCAGATCTAACATAGCATCCCTCTCCGAAAAGGAGGTAACGCTGCAAGCTCCTGCCCAATGGTATCTACACGAGCTAGCAAATCCGAGGCTATCTGTTACGCCTCCAAAACATTGGTATACATCACCCATCTTGAGTCGCCAAATACGTGGTACAAAAATATAAAATACAACTTAATAATACAACTATCGTGTAACATACGACAAAACATAAGCTGGGAGTTTAAACAAGAATATTGCCTTCTAGACAATATCCACTCTCAATGGAGTCCTCATTACATTTATTGTCACACTATTTAACAGAATAGTGAGGACTACTAATGCTATCATCTGGAATGTCACTCCGTTCCCCTACTCGTCCCAGCTATATTCTCATTTCCTGAAGAGAACAGTGAAGGAAAGGGTGAGCTCAACTAGCCCAGTAAGAAATATTATGACTAAGATAATGTAAAATAAATTATCATTAGTCTTTAACAATGTTAAACTGATAAAATACAATAGACATCAAGTTTAATCTAATGAACAAGCAATCCATTAAAAGAGTAAAGTAGAGAATAAAATCTACTATCTTCTATGGTTTAAAATGTTTTCATCATTTTTATCATTTGAGACTCAAACTTTTAATAAATAAACCACATCATCGAATCATCCCTGCATTACGGGCCAAAGATATTCATTAAATCATCAATGGTCATGACTATACCGAATATTCCCTGGTCATAATCATACCAAGTCCATCTCTGCACGTAAGCCAAATATATACAACAATAAAACCAATAATCAACAATTCATCTTTGCACGTAAGCCAAAGATATATAATTCAATAAACAACAGTCCATCTTCGTACATAAGCCAAAAATAACTTTCATCACCATATAAGCATGAGGATGATGACAATAATATAAGCATTAATCAAACTAAAACAATGATAAATATTAAAGACTTTAATTTTATCCAAATATTATCCATCACTTAAATAACTCATAATCTAATATTGTTAATATTATAACAATATTTTAATCACCTCTTAAACTTATAAACAATTTATTTCAATTATTTACACTATCAAATAATGCATTTAATCATTCAAAAATGCCATACTCATAAGATTTCATCACCAATGATCAAATCCCTTATCAACAATCTACATATACCTTATATAGGATTTCCAAGCCATAAAATCCTATTTTCCAACTTTGTTACTTCACATAACATATTTAACTCATATGTTCGTAACTAAACCATTTTCATAAAAAATACCAAATCAGTCCCAAAAATATTTCTTTTCTGGGATTTAGCATAATATAGTCCCATAATAAACATATATTTTTCTCGGAATTTTTAAAATTCATTTACTTTTTTTCAAATATCAATTTCTAATTAATTCCTTAAGAAATTAGCTACCTCAAGTTTAACTCCAGAAATTCCCAAATCTTGGTAGGATCTTACATATGTTAACGTGAGCTTCAGTTTTAAATTTCATGGTCATCTGAGTTATAGAACTAGGTTATAGCATTTTAAATCGGAAAAACCTAAATATTGAAATGGTCATAACTTGCTTATTTTAAGTCGGAATGAGTTCATTTTTGGATGAGGAGGTACCTTATATACCATATCGCTCATGTCCCAAAAGGCGGAATTTTCTCACAAATTAAGTGGGTCAAACTTCCCTTTTAAAAGTCTAAGCAAAGAGCATTATCGGTGATTTGACTTTTTTGACTCCTTTGCTAAAATCAGACCACATGAAAATCTATAACACCTTTTATAGTGATTCCACTTGGAGATGCTACAAAACTCATAGGTCTAACTCTAGAACTTGACCACACTCAAAAATTCGAAATATAATAGGAGATATGATGAATTGAATTTCATGTTCCATTTTCACCAAAATCTGATTTTTCTACCCTTTGTGATTTCTAAGAAACTTTCATGTTTTCACATAATAACCAACATAACTCATCTTAACACTTACTAATACTTCATATACCCATGATTTTCATCAGTCCAATGCTTTTATTATGACTCTCATCATAATCAACGTAACCAGATTATTTCCACAATTTAATAAGGAATGAATACGAAGGATTATTCACCATACATGTGGTAATCCACTTATACAGGTTATTCCAACAGAATAATAAAGAATGGAATAACAGAAGGATTCACCATGCATGCGATAGAGACCGCATAGACATGTTATTCCCAACGTAATAATAAAGAGCGGAAACCGTGTCCCGTAAAACGCATGCATACATGATATTTTAAATGTAATAATAAAGAATGGAATAACAATGAAATCACAATGCATGCCAGACGTGATGATAGACCAGATTATTCCAATGTAATAATAAATGATGGAACGTCAGCGAAACGCATGCATGTGATATTTCGACAGAATAATAAATGCGGAATAATAAATAATGGAACCAGGTCAGGCGAAATTCGCACCGATAGGATCTTCCAACATAATAATAAAGAATGGAATCATAGAAGAATTTCACCATGTATGCGGTACTTCGCATAAACAGGTTATTCCAACAAAATAATGAAGAATTGAATAATAACACTTACGAGTATTGAAAGAAAGTAATTCTCTTCATGAATATGAAAGAATAATACCCCTTACAGGTACAACAAAAAATATCCCTTATCTTAGAATGAAGCTGGATACTGGAATAGAAATGTAGCAGACTTCTCTTCTTCTTTCTCTCTATAATAAATGCTCTATAGCTTTAGTGAATTGGTGAGAAATGAAGGAAGAATGAGCTTCTATTTATAGGAAAATATAGTTTTGATAATTGCACGTTTTGGGGCTCAAAATATTACAGTACAATACCTCCAACTTTTCTTTCATTTTTACTTCAGTCATCCAAGTATTATCAAACTTGCACCACCTCCCCTAATAGTAAATCATGTGAATCAATAGTAAATCATGTGACTCAATAGTTCTAAACATGTGAAAAAATTAATTATAGTATAGTACCTCCATTTATACCTCCATTTTTAACTTAGTCATGCAAGTATCATCAATCTTGCACCAACTCCCCTAATAGTAAGTGAATGTGACTCAATAGTAACTCGTGAATAGTAACTTATGAATAGTACTCCGACACAAAAAGTGCACTGAATACTCGATTGAACAATATAATCTTCAGACATTATTTATTATCGAAATAAATGTCGATTTCTACTAACACAAATAATCCCAAAACAATGGAACTATCAAATTCATCTTTAATCAACACGAACTTATTCATCATAAATATTATAATTCACAATATTTAACAACCAGGTCGTTGCCAGGAAAGAGGGGGCTTTCTAATAAGAATTTCTCCCTATTGACGCACAATTAGGTGACCAAACCTCTCCTTGGCAGAACATCTAAACATTGTAAATATTGCAATTTAATAATATGAATAACTTTGTCGTCTCAATTATTGATTTAATAATATATCATATAACGCAGATGATACTGTGGCAATAATCGAATCAATAATATGAGAGATATGATGCAGCAATTACTGTAGCAATAATTGAGTATAATTGAGTGACTTATCACATAAGCATCAATAACCAATACCGTGTGCTATTATACTACCACGCGTATTACTGTACTTTTACTACTGAGTAGTTCAACAGTTTTAACGGTAAAACTTTCGCCGTTATTTTTATAAAAATAATTCTGTCCTTTTATTACTACGACAATACTTCCGTTGTGGGTTCACCAATGATTGTGCCATCGTACGGATATTCCCCGACAAAAAGAATATTCCCTGACAAATTGAATATAATATAACAACTTGCATACTTTGCAAAATTTATAAATACTACCCACAACTATAACATTATATCAAATCCATACCATAATATTCAAAAAAATATTTCGAAAATTTAAATCTTTATTCGTAAAATTTGAGATTTTACAATTTCCCCTCCTTATGAAATTTTGCCCTCGAAATTTACGTACGTACCTGGTATGCCTAACAGATGAGGACACTTCGTTCGATTCTAACTCTTGAGGTATAACCTTTGAGTGTTAAATACATTCCAGGATTTTAACAGGTACATCTTCATACGTTAATTATCCGCTATCTCGTCCAGTTTTTAATCAACAATATGGTTCGGGTCGTCCACATATTTACGTAACATCGATACGTTAAAAACGTTATGAACACGCAACATACTTAGAGATAAAACAATTCTATAGGCCACAGTTCCTACTTGATCAAGGATTTCAATTGGGCCAACAAAATCGAGGGTTGAGATTTCTTCTCTTCATCGATTCTTGCTTCTAGAATAGCGCCCTCTTGAACCTTCTTCTTCACATTCATCAACTCTGAGTATTTAGCTTGAGCGGCTTTAACTTTATCGATTAAAGTCGATTCTACTCATATATTCGTTATCTTCACGTGGGTTTGTATATTCGCACTCGTAAACGCATACGATCTTCTACTCAACACGTCAGCTACCACGTCAACTTATAAACAATTTATTTCAATTGTTTACACTTTATCAAATAATGCATTTAATCATTCAAAATTGCCATACTCATAAGATTTCATCACCAATGATCAAATCCCTTATCAACAATCTACATATACCTTATATAGGATTTCCAAGCCATAAAATCCTATTTTCCAACTTTGTTAATTCACATAACATATTTAACTCATATGTTCGTAACTAAATCATTTTCATGAAAAATACCAAATCAGTCCCAAAAATATTTCTTTTCTGGGATTTAGCATAATATAGTCCCATAATTAACATATATTTTTCTCGGAATTTTTAAAATTCATTTATCATTTTTCAAAAATCAATTTCTAATTAATTCTTTAAGAAATTAGCTACCTCAAGTTTAACTCCAGAAATTCCCAAATCTTGGCAGGATCTTACACATGTTAATGTGAGCTTCCAGTTTAAATTTCATGGTCATCGGAGTTATAGAACTCCGGTTATAGTATTTTTTGTTGGAAAAACCTAAATATTGAAATGGTCATAACTTTCTCATTTTAAGTCAGAATGAGCTCATTTTTGGACAGGAGATACCTTATACCATATACTTTTATGTCCCAAAAGGCCGGAATTTTTCTCACAAATTAAGTGCCCGAAACTGCCCTTTTAAAAATCTAGGCAGTAGCATTTTTGGTATTTTCAGCTTTTGACTCCTTTGCTAAAATCAGTCCACACGAAAATCTACAACACCTTTTACAGTGATTCCACTTGGAGATGCTACAAAACTCATTGATCTAACTCTAGAACTTGACCACACTCAAAAATTCGAAATATAATAGGAGATATGATCAATTGAATTTCATGTTCCATTTTAACCAAAATCTAATTTTTCAACCCTTTGTTATTTCTAAGAAACTTTAATGTTTTCACATAATAACCAACATAACTCATCATAACACTTACTAATACTTCATATACCCATGATTTTCATCAGTCCAATGATTTTATTATGACTCTCATCATAATCAACGTAACCAGATTATTTCCACAATTTAATAAGGAATGAATATGAAGGATCATTCACCATGCATGTGGTAATCCACTTATACAGGTTATTCCAACAAAATAATAAAGAATGGAATAACAAAATGATTCACCATACATGCGATAGAGACCGCACACACAGGTTATTCCCAACAAAATAATAAAGACGGAACCAGGTCCGGCGTAAAACGCACAAACATGATATTCCAATAGAATAATAAAGAATGGAATAACAACAGAAATCACCATGTATGCGGTACGTCGCATAGACATGTTATTCCAACAAAATAATAAATGATGGAACGAAGTCCTACAGAAAAGCGATGAGAGAGATATTAAACGAGAATAATAAATGCGGAATAATAAATAATGGAACCAGTAAACGTAAAATGCACGCAGAGAGGATATTAAAGACGAGAATAACAAATTCGGAATAATAAATAATGGAACCAGGTCAGGCAAAATTTGCACCGATAGGATATTCCAACAGAATAATAAAGAATGGAATAATAGAAGAATTTCACCATGTATGCGGTACTTCACATAAACAGGTTATTCCAACATAATAATGAAGAATTGAATAACAACTCTTATGAGTATTGAAAGAAAGTAATTCTATTCATGAATATGAAAGAATAATACCCCTTACAGGTACAACAAATAATATCCCTTACCTTAGAATGAAGCTGGATACTGGAATAGAAATGTAGCAGACTTCTCTTCTTCTTTCTCTCTATAATAAATGCTCTATAGCTTTAGTGAATTGGTGAGAAATGAAGGAAGAATGGGCTTCTATTTATAGAAAAATATAGTTTCGATAATTTCACGTTTTGGGGCTCGAAATATTACAATACAATACCTCCAACTTTTCTTTCATTTTTACTTCAGTCATCCAAGTATTATCAAACGTGCACCACCTCCCCTAATAGTAAATCATGTGAATCAATAGTAAATCATGTGACTCAATAGTTCTAAACATGTAAAAAAATTAATTACAATATAGTACCTCCATCTAAACCTCCATTTTTAACTTAGTCATGCAAGTATCATCAATCTTGCACCAACTCCCCTAATAGTAAGTGAATGTGACTCAATAGTAACTCGTGAATAGTACTCCAACACGAAAAGTGCCCTGAATACCCGATTGAACAAATTAATCTCCAGACATTAATTATTATCGAAATAAATGTCAATTTCTACTAACACAAATTATCCCAACACAATGGAACTATCAAATTCATCTTTAATTAACACAAACTTATTCATCATAAATATTATAATTCACAATATTTAATAACCAGGTCGTTCCCAGGAAAGAGGGGGCTTTCCAATAAGAATTTCTCCCTATTGGCGCGCAATTAGGTGACCAAACCTCTCCTTGGCAGAACTTCTGGACATTGTAAATATTGCAATTTAATAATATGAATAACTTTGTCATCTCAATTATTGATTTAATAATATATCATATAACGCAGATGATACTGTGACAATAATCGAATCAATAATATGAGAGATATGATGCATAAATTATTGTAACAATAATTGAGTATAACTGAGTGACTTATCACGTAAACATCAATAACCAATATCGCGTGCTACTATACAACCACGCGTATTACTGTACTTTTACTACTGAGTAGTTCAACAGTTTTAACGGTAACACTTCCGCCGTTATTTTCATAAAAATAATTATGTCATTTTATTACTACTACAATACTTCCGTTATAGGTTCACCAATGATTGTGCCGTCGAACAGATATTTCTTGACAAAAAGAATATTCCCCGACCAATTGAATATAATATAACAACTGCATACTTTACAAAATTTATAAATACTACCCACAACTATAACATTATATCAAATCCATACCATAATATTCAAAAAAATATTTCGAGAATTTAAATCTTTATTCGTAAAATTTGAGATTTTACAATCTCCCCTCCTTATGAAATTTCGCCCTCGAAATTTACATACGTACTTGGTATGCCAAACAGATGAGGACACTTCGTCCGATTCTAACTCTTGAGGTATAACCTTTGAGTGTTGGATACATTTCAGGATTTTAACAGGTACATCTTCATACGTTAATTATCCACTATCTCGTCCGGTTCTAAATCAATAATATGGTTTGGGTCATCCATATACTTACGTAACATCGATACGTTAAAAATGTTATGAACACGCAACATACTTCACGGTAAAACGATTCTATAGGCCACAGTTCCTACTTGATCAAGGATTTCAATTGGGCCAACAAAATCGAGGGTTGAGATTTCTTCTCTTCATCGATTCTTGCTTCTAGAATAACGCCCTCTTGAACCTTCTTCTTCACATTCATCAGCTCTGAGTATTTAGCTTGAGCGGCTTTAACTTTATCGATTAAAGTCGATTCTACTCATATATTCGTTATCTTCACGTGGGTTCGTATATTCACACTTGTAAACGCATACGATCTTCTACTCAACACGTCAGCTACCACGTTCCCTTTCCCACGATGGTATTGAATGGTATGATCGTAATCTTCAACAGCTCGAGCCAACGTCTTTGGCGAATGATACGTTCGTTTTAGTCGAAGAAAATAGTTGAGGGTTTAAGAAATGGGTTTTGTACGGGGGTCAATACAAAATTCGATTTCACGCTCTAGGGGTAAGCTAAGAAGTCTTCAAGAATACGTCAGGAAATTTATTAACAATAGAAATATCATTCAAAACTGTGACTCTTATCCAAGACTTGGATAACACATGTAATGAAGGTTTCTCCTAACGGAGCTTCAACTGATAAGTCAAAGTCTAACTTCTCCGGAGTCAAATTTAAACGTTGAATGCAAGCAAGAGAGATAAAAGAATGGGTAGAACCGGTATCTAATAAGGTATAGACTTCGTAAAAATTTATAATTAACTAACCCGTGCTAACTTCGTTCGGGTTACTCGCTTTTTGAGAAGTCACAAAAAAAACTCCTGAAACCACCGACTTTGTTTTGTCCGTATCCGCCTTTGGTGCCACCATCCCAGCTAGACTTGACTTCACTATACGAAAAAATCGAGCTAAAAGACCTTCTCTTCTTGAAATTTCCACTTCTATTATCTTGCCACGCCATAATAATACTTTAATCTCGGTGGCAGAGATGAGCGCTAGCATTCCGAGTGACCCTACGACGCGTGCCATACAAAATGTTTAGACCTAGCCAGTGGCGCTTAGCATCTCGGGAAGAAATTGCGTACACAACGCAGATCGCGCTTAATTTAGCCGATCCGACAAGCGGGAACGCGCTTATGCTACCTCATGCTACTGACTTCCTAGCGCGGGCCGCGCTACACAATGCCTATACCAAGCGCGGAATGCGCTATCAGTCTAGAAATCACTGCTTGCCTAGCGCGAGACGCGTTACTCAAGGGATATACCCAGCGCGGACCGCGCTACTCGGGAATTTCAGGCGCTGAACGGATTTAATTGACGTGTCTCAGATTTGAACAAAGCCAATTCTCCTTAATACATGCAACTTCTCCACTTCTCTTACACCCATTACACTTCCAATACTCTATAACCCCCATTAAACCATCCTTACCTCTCCTTCTCCTTTTTAACTTCCATTCCCATTAAACCCATCTAGCCCCAATTTCCAATCCACGTTGGTTTTTAATTTCTGCGCTGCTCAGAAATCCCAGGCGTTAAAAGTGGTTTAATTGCAATGTTAGTCAAGTCCAACTCAAGTGTAATTCCTGATTTATTCCAATGTGTTTGGCCTATTCTTCAGACTTAGCAGACAAGGAGGAACATGCTGTATTTTCAGGGAAGTCCTCTCTTTTAATTTTTCCTATCTTAGCCATTGAGGACAATGCCTGTTTTAACTTTGGGGGGCATTTTAGTGTCATATTACATATAGTTAGTTATTTACATTGTAGTGTATATAGTTACATTTAGTTTTTGCATTCAGTTTCTTGAATATTTTTTTACTATGTTAATATAGCATTTAGTATATCTTGCATGAGTCCAGCTGTTTGATATTTATAGTTTGTTTTGGCCAATGATGAGATTGGAATTGAGTAGCCAAGTATAGTACTGACTATTAAAGCTTTGATGTGATTTCTTGTTATGAATTGAATCTTTTTCTGTTTGAAACTGGTATAATAAGGATAGCACAGTAAAAATAACTTGTTGATTGATTGAGTTTAAATTGATACATATTGGGACTATAAAGGATAGTGCTAGTTTGAAAGAAAGAATGACAAGAATAAGTAGTGATGACTAAAGTTAGACAAGAACCTAAGTTTGGGGGAATATTTGGGGTATATAAGCTATAAAAAAAAGAAAAAAACAAGAAAAAGAAAAAAGAAAGTATGAATAAACACCGTGGCATGCTTGTCTAGTTTTGTGGCCTTTGTTACTTGAGTAAGTAAGCCCGAGGGGATTGTCTTTACACCTAGCGCCCTAAGATCTTAATGGTCTATGAGTTGTTGGTCGAAAGCTCGTTAAGGTAGCATTGAATAGCCTAAGGGAATAAGACATTGCATAGCTATGTCTATATAAACCCAAAAAAAATGAATAAAATGGGAAATAAGAGCAAAAAGCCCTCGTAGATGAAAAATAAAGCATAAATATCCCATGTTGACCCTCGATATTAGTAATTATTTAATTTTAGTTGGATCTAGCTTATTTTTGGATTTCTTGAGTTTACACTGTATGATGCCTTCGAAGAGACTTGTTATGTGTTAAATTTGATTTTATATCAGTTAACATTGTTGTGGAGCACACACGCACTATATTAGTGATAATAGTTTAAGATTTGATGATTGATTGAGAAGTTAATGATTTGTTTTGATATGATGTATTATCATGTTTACTTGATTTCTCTAAGGCCGGTTGAATGGACTTGTTTCTGTCATTACTATTGGATTTGTAGGCATATAGATTAGTTGCATTGCATAGCATTGTTGTTTGTGTTTTTGCTTGAGGACAAGAAAATGTTTAAGTTTGGGGGTATTTGATAAGTAGGTTTTATACCTACTTATCCGATATCTGTTACTTGAATTATTTACTTATATTCATGTTTCTTAGTTACTTTTCATACATTTTATGTTATTTTGTAGGCTATGACATGACATTGGCATGAAGAAGTAATGGAATGCAATTCAGACATCTTTTGGACTAAAATACGCAAGCAAATACAAGAAGGGAATATTGAAGGACTTTTAATACCATGTTGGATGCATGTTCTTGGCTTGGAACTTAGAGTTTATGGTAGCTCTACTTCTTAGCTTTTCGGAACATCTTGAATCATCACAATCGGAGTTCGGATGCGAGAGTTATGGCCTTTTTATCAACGAAGATCAAAGCTAAGAGTTGTCATGTTTGCCATTTACATAGCATCTATTTCAAGCACGATTTCGGCCTTGATCCGGATGGAATTTGTCACTGCTCAAAGAATAGAAGTTATAGAACACGTCGATATCTTCGATTTGATAGGTGGCAGGCCTTGTAACTCCAAGCGGAACAAAAATTGTGTCTGTTTATCAAAGGACGTCGCAAGCAAAAATGTCAGCGCGGACCATGATATAAATGAACTACACATAGCGGGCGTGCTTTAGCCACCGTAATATCTCGACACATCAGCTTGAGGCACGCCCAAAATGGCCTAGGGGACAGTGCATGTAGCTAGTCGGTGAGGGGCAAATTTGTTTTGGGTTATTTTGTGTCTAATTTGAGCTAGAATAGGATTCTTAGTTGCCTAACTTGCTAGGGTATCTATTAGAACTATAAATACATGATGAGAGGCATAAAAGAAGATATATAGGCTAGTTCTAAGACTCCAAAAAATCCCTCTTGGGATAGATTTCTATTAACTTATTCTTTACTTTCTTTTTTAGATTAGGAACCCTATATTAGATTAGAATTGAAGATTGAAGCTATTGATTATCATTGGAGAATCAAATTGGAAGCAAGAGAATGTAGATTTGTTTATCTCAATTCTAATTTCTTTTCTTATTTATTTGTATCTTTTTAATGCTTAATCAATTGTGGATGATGAATTCTAGTTCAATTATGAATTAAACTTTATTTTGAGATTACTATGGATCTTATTGTGTAGTTTACTTTGATATGCTTCTTTGTTAGTCTTATTAGCTATATTTGGATTGTCTATTATGATTTGTCCTTAACTGCTTAATTGCCTAGCTAACAATTACCGTGATAATCTATATGAACTCGAGAGATAAAGTATAGATTTAGATATGATCATGATAGCATGTGTTTGTGATTTCTGCATGGATGGAATTCATGATTCGTGTTTAGGATAGAGATATGCCTTTACACCATATGTAGTCTAATAAGAACTTGAACTTAAACCCTTTTTAATTGTAATTAACATAGAGATATAATGGGTTAGTTAATTAGGGTGTTCAAATTGATTCTATCATCTGTGGATTTGATTTGATACGAGTATGGTGCATTGAGAGATGGTCATATTTTACTTTCGTGTTCTTGATTAACAATCCAGTATAAATAATTTGGCTTAACAGGAAGTGTGTTGATTTAAATGAAACAATAATTGAAATTGTAATCTCAAGTCTTCAATATCTTGTTTCATTATAGGGATAGTTAGTAATAGTTTATTTAATTATTTTAAATTAAATTATTAAATTATTTGTTTAAATAAGATTAAATTGGTCATAGGTTAGTAATTGATAATTCTTATTAAATAATTCTCTGTGGGAATGATACTCAACTTATCACTTTATTACTTGTTGACCACGTATACTTGCGTGTTGTGCGTAATTAGATTTTACCCAACAACCTACATCAAATGCAGATCAACATCAGAATCCTTTACTCCTCATCAATAGGAAAGAAGGAAGATTAAGATCTAACTTTATACCTCGTTTGCATACAGGTAAACAGAAGGGTGTCGACTCAAATTGCCTAGAAGCTCTAGGTTCGCCACCTAAATGTTAGGCAAATTCCTAGGGGAACAAATGCAGCAGGAGCGGGAGCCTCAACCGATACATCCTCCTCCTCGTCCTCGACGTTCAGCACATCAACCTGGACTGGATGTATCACTACCTCCACTAAACAATGAGGATGTCTAACAGAGCGGGGTCGAGACACTTTAGAAGCCCTTCTCCATATACCAGAAGTGGTCCTACAGGAACTACTCAGCTGATCCGGATCCATAATATCTGGACAATAAGTCTCCAAATCACCTCAGAAAGGGTGTGGTAAATTATTATCTGGAGCTTTTCAAAATGCATTTTTATGACTACTTGCATGCATGTACTATTTTAACATACATCTACAGTAGAGTTAAAATGCGTGACTACCCAATGGCTACATTTTGGAAAATTTTTGTTGTAGTTCCCTTTGTAAAAAGGACTATCCACATACACATAGGCATGACTAGGTGGCCATTCTGTAGCACACCTACCCACAGTCATATACATCCTACATGCATTAATACATCATAGTAAATAATCCGTAAGGATAGCCTAATTACCAGGATTATTTTGCTTTTCTACCTTTACTCATTTGTCCTCAAATAGGATAAGAAATGACAGTAAAGGGTGCCAATTTGACTATTTCAAAAGTTAATTTTTTTCACATCATTACGTTCAGCATGGTTTAATACTAACGTTTACTATGTTGATATTGTTTATAAAGTCATATCAGCATGCATATTCACTACTATGTGTCTAGATGCATTTTATGTGATAAGTCACTTTCTAACGGATAGAAACTGGAAAAGCATACGCTATTAGGACAGTGTAGAACACTTGTACAGTAGCAGAATTTGCAGAAAGTCGCCCGAGATTAGTAGATCTAAAGAAGAGCTCTCAGATTTCCTTCGCGGCGCAACTTGAAAGAAACTTCTGAAAGCAACCCGTATGCTTTACATATTCACGGTTGGTGGTCAGAGGTCCACTCGCGGCCTGCAGTGTACTCACGACACCCCTACATGGGTCCCACCCCTCCAGCTCAGTCCAGTTTGAGTTGTAAAGGAGGTCTCACAAGCTGAAAAGGCCAAATCAGGAATAAAAATGCTACGCGATTGAGCGAAATGGCTTAGAATCCTGGTTGTTACAAGTCAAATTATATCTTCACATGTCACTCATTGGTATTCACCTAAATACAAGGTACACTATACCGATGAGCTCAGCTTTTACAAATCATACTCGGCAATGCCTTACACAGGTCCGATGCCACCAAATACATGGTCGTAACCCTAAACAGGCCCCGGGCGGGGGTCACAACATCGATATCATTGATAAAGTACATCGACGGGGGTCACAACGCATATTTTCATTCATCCACGTATCCCCGGCGGGGGTTACAATGCATTCTCATCCATTGATGTACATGTCAATGAAGGTCAAGCAACCTTGACGTCATCTCAGCTGGTGGCGAGTAAATCCATCGAAGCATCGGAAACTATTCGATGAGTGGTACGTATATCCATGTATCCCTGGAGGGGGTTACAACGCATTTTTATCCGTTAATACACACATCAATGAAGGTCAAGCAGTTTGATAGTTCACCCAACGGGGATTTATCCATTGATACACACATCAATGAAGGTCAAGAAGCCTTGACATTTCACCCAATAGGGATCTATCCGGTGATAAACACATCAGCGAAGGTTAGGCAGCCTTGACAATACATACTGTTGGCAGTAACTCCAACAGGACCGTGGTATATGCTGGCGACACAAACCAGAGAAGACCATCCTCATCGGAGAGGACCGATAATGGAATATGTTATATACATCCTCAAACAGACAAAGCTTTATCCCCATAGATCTCTTGCACACGAGAGACACATCTTCAGAGTAAAGTCTGTATCAAGGATTCAAGACTTTGGTGATAACCCCAACGTCAACATCCTGGAAGACTTGGATCGCATGTCCAAGACATCACTGATTGTCATCCTCGGTAGGATTAATAGGGAAACGACAATCATCCCATCATGTTGGAAAATAATCCAACAAAATACATGCATCATGTTGTTGCACATGGCATCATGTTTATCTTGTTGCATTTCAAGTGTCTAGGATTCTTTATCCTATCCATGCCTTGCATTGCATGAATATGATAAAAAGGGGCATCTGTAGACACTCAAAATTTTTTGCACACCTGTTACTAACATTGCAGGAGGGCAGATTCATCTTTTGCAGATAACCCTAGAAGACAGCACATATCCTTTTCGGATACCACCAGAATTTTAGTCTCAACCCTAGAACACACACCGGGATTAGTAGTTCCAAACTTAGAGATAACCCCGAGTTTTATCCTTGGAGATAACCCCAAGGAATGTCGTTACAGTTCTGGCGATAACCCCAGAAATGCTTGTTTCAAATGCATGCAATCAGCTTCAACCTCGGAACTCCCGCTGAGGCACTCATTCTAAAGACCCGGAGCTAACACCGGGAAGACAGGCACACTTAAGGATGACCCTGCAGAATTCAAACACTTGCAGCTGTCCAATCTCAGAGATAACCCTGAGCAACGCCTGCTTTATCAACCCAAATCGGAGATAACCCCGGTGAAGGGAAAAATCGTCATCTAGCCACCTCAACCTGACATTGCACCATCTCAACATCTCATACATACATTTCTACATAGCAATGTCCCACAAGAGCCATGGAATTACAATCCCGAGTGACTATTACGCAAGGCAGCACACCGGATAGAATTTGAAGCTTGAAGACCATGGGCATAGTCCCCTCTTCCTGACTTTGTACAACCTCTAATCCCATGTCATTGCGTAACTCTAGACAAAAGTAGTCTAAGAAAGGTCTTGTACACCTCATTCGGATGCTCGACCAAATCTTGCAAGTTGACGGACATCATAGTGCTGCAGTACACGTGCTTGAGGACTTGCGGGACTTCGAAAGCAGGGGGCACCCCGGCGGCCAGTCAGCAGTGCATCTGCAGTGCCAGTAGCGATTACACCTACTACCACAGGTTCTATAAATATAGAGCTTGGGGTGGCCATTTTCAAAGAGGAAAAGGAGAGGAAGCCCTATCAAATTTGCTCTGTACACACCCCATATTGAGTGCTTTCTCATTTTAAACACCTATTAGCTCACATATAGCTATATTTTTACCGGCGAGAGCTGAGTGGTCATCCATTTATAGTCATAGATGTCTTCTTTTCTAGCCCACTGTAAGCCTTCTTACACATTATAAAGCTTTTCTCTTCATCTTTGCACACACTATTCTTCACATTGAGAGTCGTGTTGCGTGTGTATGTCCGAACTTTGGTCCATGGTTTTCATTTCTATCTGTATATATATACTTATATATATATATATTTATATATATAGACTAACATTATCGAGTTATGCCTCGATTGAGCCTAAACTTATGTCTGGAGCGTTTATTTGCTTTTGTATATATATATATATATACACTTATATATATGAACTATTGTCGGATTATGTCCGATGAGCCTGGATTTTATATCCAGAGCTATATATATATATAGCGACAAATTGCTGAAATGATAAACCAAGTCGGGATTGCAAATCACTGAAATGATAAACCAAGTCGGGATTGCGAAACATCTTGTGCGTTTACTGCTTATATATATATATATATATATATATATATATATATATATATATATACATTTCTGTCAGGTCTGAAGTTTACTTCGTGGCCTTTTACTGCTTTATTTACATTTTGTCCCGCCTGGAGTTTACTTCGTGGCGGTTGATCGTTTTTACTGCTTTATTTACATTTAGTCCAGCATGGAGTTTACTTCGTGGTGGTTGATCGCATTTACTGCTTTATTTACATTTTTGATCCCCCGTGGAGGTGCTTCGTGGTGGTTGATCATGTCTATATATATATATATATATATATATATATTTACCGCTTTTATATATTTACATTTACGATCCCCCATGAAGGTTCTTCGTGGTGGTTGATCATGTTTGTATATATATATATATATTTGCATCTTTTATATATATAACTACTTACTGCTTTTCATAAAAAGTGCAACATCATGTGAGCCTAGGAATCATGTGATCACAGATTGATTAATTGAATCTAGATTCTGATTCCATGATGGACATTTTCAATTAGAAGTGACTTGTAAATTATTCATGGTGTTTGAATTTCCTTAGATGGCATTCATGCCCATGAGGAGTTCGGCACTGCTGTATATTATTTTCTCGAAGATGCTTCGCATCTCGAAAATAAAAGCAAACAAGTCGAACATTTAATAATAAAATGGAAGTATGAAAAGCTCTCAATTACTATTGAGCACAGGGTTTGAAAAAACCTCTTTTACAAAACTTCATTGCTATATCATGTTTAAAACAAAATTTTTATATAAATTCAAACCCTTTGTATATAGGTGCGAACGAGTCCTCGCACTATTTCCAAATAAATTGCACATTGATCCACACACAGACACACATATTCATATAACTGTTTCTTGAAAAGTGGCAGTCACCATGGTAACACGGATGTCTGGG
Source organism: Panax ginseng (assembly GCA_020205605.1). NCBI lineage: Eukaryota > Viridiplantae > Streptophyta > Magnoliopsida > Apiales > Araliaceae > Panax > Panax ginseng. The sequence continues at coordinate 76,751,120 of CM035133.1, read as the reverse complement.
GGTGCCTAACACCTTACCTCCGCAAAATCAAGGCCCCGAACCCAAATAAATCTCGATTTCAAAGACCCGTTTAGCAGTGTCACATCACTGGGTCAATGTGCAAACCTTTTCTCGGTTGCGTTGGTGCAACCAGTTAAAAACACCAACTGGCGACTCTTACAGTCAAATCGTCGACATATATATGTCGGACCTTTTTCACTTGTTTTTTCAAACAAACCTCACATAAAAAATGAGAACACCAAAGAAAAAGAATAGAAAAGGGACAAATAAAAATCCCGACGTCGACAGTAGTCCCCTTTTTAAAAAGGACTATCCACATGCATAAGCATGACTAGGTGGCCAATCAGTAGCACACCTACCCGCAGTCATATACATCTTACATGCATTAATACATCATAGTAAAAAATCTGTAAGGGTAGCCTAATTACCAGGATTATTTTGATTTTCTACCTTTACTCATTTGTTCTCAAATAGGATATGAAATGACAGTAAAAGGTGCCAATTTGACTGTTTCAAAAGTCAAATTTTTTCACATCATTACGTTCAACATGGTTTAATACTAACATTTACTATGTTGAATATTGTTTATAAAGTCATATCAGCATGCATATTCACTACTATGTGTCTAGATGTATTTCTTGTGATAAGTCATTTTCCAACGGATAAAAATTGGAAAAGAATACGCATACGTTACCAAGACAGTGTAGAATACTTGTACAGTAGCAGAATTTGCAGAAAGTCGCCCGAACTCAACAGATCTGAAAAAGAGCTCTCGGATTTCCTTCACGGCTCAACTTGTTATGAAAGCAACCCGCAGGCTTTACATATTCACGGTTGGCCGCAGGTGTACATGCAGTACCCCTACATGGGTCCCACCCCTAATTTGAGTTGCCCTGGAGGTCTCATAAGCTGAAAAGGCCAAATTAGGAATAAAAATGGTACGCGGTTGAGTGGAATAGCTTGGAATCCTAGTTGTTATAAGTCAAATTATGGCTTCACATGTCACTCATTGGTATTCGCCTAAATACAAGCTACACTATGTTAGAGTTTGTGCCCTAGAGGCAAATTATTTGATATAATTGCTTAACATTTTGATATTATATTTGATTGAATGTATGAATGATTTTATTATGGTTTTATTTACTGCGTTATATAAATGTTAACATAATAAAAATCCTTAAAATAGTGATACAAATTATATAGTTTCAAGTATGTGACTTGAACATGAGATTATATAATTATAATTATTATCATTATTCTTAAAAGTCCTTAGTCGAGTATCATTATTGATGGGACAACAATGATGCATTGAGACTAGTATGTGGATTGATTGATGACCAAATCTCATTGGTCATAAATATATAAGATATTAAGTCAATGCATAGTTACATGTTAGAGAACAATGTACTGGACAGACCCACCATGAGAATTCTATGTGGAGCATTATGCGAAGTGTCATTAACGATTCTCATAGTGACAATGATGTAATGATCCTCCGACCTGAAATCACTATATTACTACACAAGAATTTATGTGCTTTGATATCATCAAAGGTCACCTTTAATAGGGTGGACTATAAAGGTGATTATTGGGTACATCATGAATCGTGTGAGGAATATGAGTGAGTTAGATGGAATTTAACCCTCCAATGTATTAGGGGTGATATCCACAGGCCTCTTGATTGAGTAGGACTATGAAATGCATGGCCATGCTCAAATAGCGATTTGTTTCATATAGTCTACTCATTGATCAAGAAAACTCAGATTAAATTATTACGAGTATGACACATTCCATGACTCGAGTTTAATCTAGGATATTAAGGTTAAAAGGATTAAATTACATTGAAACATTGGTCACGAAAAGGTTGCATCGAATCATCGATCTTATTATTACTTGGGTAGTAGTGATGCATTACTAGATGCGCTCACTATTTATAATTTTATAATATGATTTTAAAATTATTACAACGTAATAATAACTATATAGGGTCACACACATAGAACATTATTAAAGGGAATTAATTTAAATTATAAGGATTTAAATATATCAATATGATTGATAGTATTTAAATCACTAATTTAAATTAAAAGGATGATTTATATATATATATTGATTTTATTTTAATTAGATTAAGGTTTTGATTAATTTCGATTTATTCTATATATATATATATATATATATATATATATATATATGATATATCAATTTAAGGAAGTCAATCATAACCAAAACCCCTAGCCACTCTTGAGAGAGACTAGAGAAAATTTTGAAAGTCCTAATCCTTTGTGGCTAAGTCTGCAGATTCTCTTCCACTGCAGATCGTATGACGATTAAGTGTGGGGAATTCGTGTGGATCTTAGTAGAGGCGCAATTCGATTGGATTCGTAAGGGATTCAAGCCGTTCGAACTCTTTCATAATCGGTATAATATCTAAACCACTGAATTAATTTCTGTTTTGCATGGATCCTGTTTTTGGGTTTCGGAAATTGCTTTGATTATTTTATATTTCTTCTGTGTTTTTGTGCCGAAAACCCAACACACTATACCGATGAGCTTAGCTTTTACAAATCATACTCGAAAATGCCTTACACAGGTCCGATGCCGCCAAATACATGGTCGTAACCCTAAACAGGCCCCTGGCGGGGGTCACAACGCCGATATCATTGATAAAGTACCCCGGCGGGGGTCACAACGCAGGTTTTCATTCATCCACGTATCCCCAGCGGGGGTTACAACCCATTCTCATCCATTGATGTCTATGTCAATGAAGGTCAAGCAACCTTGACATCATCTCAGCCGGTGGTAAGTAAAACCATCGAAGTATCAAAAACTATTCGATGAGTGGTACCTATATCCACGTATCCCCGGCGGGGGTTACACCGTATTCTTATCTGTTGATACACACATCAATGAAGGTCAAGCAGCCTTGATAGTTCACCCAATAGGGATCTATCCGTTGATACACACATCAATGAAGGTCAAGTAGCCTTGACATTTCACCCAACAGGGATCTATCCGGTGATACACACATCAGCGATGGTCAAACAGCCCTGACAATACATACTGTTGGCAGTAACTCCAACATGACAGTGGTATATGCTGGTGACACAAACCAGAGAAGATCATCCTCATCGGAGAGGACCGATAATGGAATATGTTATACATATCCTCAAACAGACAAAACTTTATCCCCACAGATCTCTTGAACACGAGAGGCACATCTTCATAGTAAAGTCTGTATCGTGGATTCAGGACTTTGGTGATAACCCCAACGTCAACATCTTGGAAGACTTGGATCACATGTCCAAGACATCACTGATTCTCATCCCCGGTAGGATGAACAAGGAACCAACAATCATCCCATCATGTTGGAAAATAATCCAACAAATACATGCATCATGCATTTGCATCATGTTACTGCATATGGCATCATGTTTATCTTATTGCATTTCAAGTGTCTAGGATTCTTTATCCTATCCATGCCTTGCATTGTATGAATATGATAAAGAGGAACATCTGTACACACTCAAAATTTTTTGTACACTTGTTACTAACATTGTAGGAGGGCAGATTCTTCTTTCAGAGATAACCCTGGAAGACAGCTCATATACATTCTGGATACCACCGGAAGTTAAGTCTCAACCCTGGAACACACACCGGGATTATAAATTCCAAACTCGGAGATAACCCCGAGTTTCATCCTTGGAGATAACCACAGGAATGTCGTTGCGAGCCCATGATAACCCCAGAAATGCTTGTTTCAAATGCATGCAATCAGCTTCAGCCTCAGAACTCCCATCGAGGCACTCATTCCAAAGACTCAGAGCTAACAATTGGAAGACAGGCACACTTAAAGATGACCCTGCGGAATTCAAACACTTTGTGATCCAATCTCAGAGATAACCGAAGCAACGCATTTACTTTATCACCATTAAACCCTAGAGATAACCCGGTGAAGGGCAAAATCGTCATCTTGACACCTAAACCCCCATTGCACCGTCTCAACATCTCATACATACATTTCTACACAGCAATGTCCCACAAGCGCCAAGGAATTACAATCCCGAGTGACTATTACGCAGTGCAGCACACCTGATAGAATTTGAAGCTTCAAGACCATGGGCATAGTCGCCTCTTCCTGACTTTGTATAACCTCTAATCCTATGTCTTTTACACCTCATTTGGATTCTCGGATTGAAGTTCTATAAGTTCGAGCGGACATCACAGTGCATGAGTGCACGTACTTCAAAACAGCAGGACCCGCGGAGCCCAGGGCACTCTGGGCAGCCGCGGGTGCATCTGTGGCTACTACAGGTACACCTGCGGCCACCAACTCTTTAAATATAGAGCTTGGGGTGGCCATTTTGAAAGAGGAAAAGGTGAGGAAGCCCTGCCAAATTTGCTTTGTACACACCCCATATTGAGTGCATTCTCATTTTAAACACCTGTTAGCTCACATATATCTATATTTTTACCGACGGGAGCTGAGTGTTCATCCATTTATAGTCATAGAAGTCTTCTTTGACAGCCCACTGTAAGCGTTCTTACACATTATAAAGCCTTTCTTTTCATCTATGCACACATTATTCTTCACATTGAGAGTCGTGTTGTGTGTGTATGCCCGGACTTTGTTCTGTGGTTTTCATTTTTGTTTATATATATATATATATATAAACTATTGTCGGATTATGTCCGATGAGCCTGGATTTTATATCCAGAGCGTTTACTACTTATAGAGCAAGGATCAAGATCATTCCTCTTAAATAGCACTCCTTTATTAAAACTACGTCATTTTGGAGTGAACACGAGTGGCATTTTTGTAAATAAAAGGAAAACAAGTGAAACCACTCCCTTTTAAGTCACTCCAAAACGACGTAATAAAGGAGTGCTATTTAAGGAGGAATGCTATTTAAGAGGAATGCTCTTTGTTGAACTCTGTTTGATGAGCCTGGATTTTATATCCAGTGCGTTTACTGCTTTTATATATATATATAGCGACAAATTGTTGAAATGATAAACTGAGCTGGGATTGAGAAACATCATGTGCATTTACTGCTTATATATATATATTTATATTTATGTCAGGCCTGGAGTTTACTTTTTGGCGGTTGATCGCATTTACTACTTTATTTACATTTCTGATCCCCCATGGAGGTGCTTCATGGTGGTTGATCATGTCTCTCTATATATATATTTAATACTTTTATATATTTACATTTCCGATCTCCCATGGAGGTTCTTTGTGGTGGTTGATCATGTCTGTATATATATAACTGTTTACTGCTTTTCATATAAACTGCGGCATCATGTGAGCCTAGGAATCATGTGATCATAGATTCAGTCCACTGAATCTAGATTCGATTCCCGTGGTGGATATTTTTAGCTGTAAGCAGCTTGTAAATTATTCACGGTGTTTGAATTTCCTTAGATGGCTTTCATGCCCATGAGGAGTTCGGCACTGCTGTATATTATTTTCTCGAAGATGCTCCGCATCTCAAAAATAAAAGCAAACAAAACAAATATTTAATAATAAAATGGAAGTATGAAAAGGTCTTAATTACTATTGAGCACAGGGTTTGAAAAAACCTCTTTTACAAAACTTCATTCCTATATCATGTTTAAAACTGAATTTTTAAATAAATTTAAACCCTTTGTATATAGGTGCGAACGAGGCCTCGCACTACTTCTAAATAAATTGCACATTGATCCACGCACACACACACACACACATTTATACAACAAATTCTTGAAAAGTGATGGTCACCGTGGTAACACGGATGTTGGGGGGTGCCTAACACCTTTCCTCCGTATAATCAAGCCCCCGAACCCAAATGAATCTCGGTTTCACAGACCCATTTAGCGGTGTCACATCATTGGGTCAATGTGCAAACTTTTTCTCTGTTGCGTTGGTACAACCAGTTAAAAACACCAACTGGCGACTCTTACAGTCAAATCGTCGACATATACATGTCATACCTTTTTCACTTGTTTTTTTAAACAAATCTCACATAAAATGAGAACACCAAAGAAAAAGAATAGAAAAGGGACAAATAAAAATCCCGACGTCGACATGTCCTACCTTACCACAATTGAAACACACATTCTTCCCCATCATACACTATCCTAAATAATTCTTTCCACACTTGTCACATGCTTGCTTCTTCTTTAAATTTGAATTTCCTAAGTTACTGTCACTGTCATTATTCCTTTTCCTTTTATTGTTACCCTTCTTCTGCTTGATTATACCTTCGGATGATCCACCACTTTCAACCCTCATTCTATCCACTTGTGCATTTAGATCATTTCATTCTTCTGTCATCTCGCTCAATGCCCTCTCTCTCTTCCACAATTCCTCCAAGAGAAACACCTTACTCTGTAGCTCTTGAACTTCTGCAGATACCTGACCTTTTTCTCCTACTTTAGTCTTTATTTCTGACTCCACCTTAGCTTCTTCAAAATCTACCTCTTCATCTTCATTCAGATCCATTTCAGGATACTCATCATGATCGCTTCCCAAATTCACCATAGGTTCGTCTCTTACAACTTCTTCAACTGACTAACTCTGAGATGACACCTCAGCTAATGGCATTGGTGCAACAACCGCTAACATCTTTGTAACCATTTCATCATCTCCTGACATCCTACAATCAGTTTTAAAAAAACTTGATTAGTACATCACCAGTACGAAATTCATAAATATTATGCGTCCACATATCTCATTATTGATGCACTTCATTAATCCATCACTTAGAACTCTAAATAAGTTTTCTCTATCTTGCTTTTTGTTATAATCCTAAGGTTTCTCCCCCTAGCTTAAGGTTTATAACCTACAGCTTTGATACCAACGTATGACGCCCCCAAATTCGGGTTACCTAACCCCCGGGTTTGGTGCTCACGATCCATCATATAAATAACATCTAACTATCCATTCATTTATGAATAACATCATACATACCATTAATTAATATCATTAATACAATATCCCAGGTTTTTTAACCTTAATATAACAACTATACCCTTAAATATACAAAAAAGATTACATATAATAACATAATAAGTAATGTTCATATTAAGTACTCCTGCAATTTGCCTTTGCCCTTGTCCTTCTCTGACCCTCCTGCTACTTCGTTCTTAGCTGAAATGTTATATTTAAGTAAGGGTGAGAAAAAAGTTTGCTCCACAAGTTAAAACATACAATAAAAGATATGAATCTAGAATAATAGACTATCGATTCGATAGAATTTCAATAAAGTTCAAAGGACTTTGAAGTAGCTGAATAAATCATTTATCAATAACAAAACTTTATCGAATTTCATGCTAAACAACAATCTAATAATGAAAGAGTAAAACGCTTTCGAAGTTTCAATAATGTTCAATCGATTATCAAGAGATAATACTACGCAATAACAAAGTAGATTATTTCCAGATTTTATGTTGAGTGATCACAGTGGATCTTGAACAAATTGAGTAATTAACAGTTATTTAATGTTAAAATTATCCAGGTGTATCAGATAACCATAAAGATTAAATTATACTCCTCCGCAAGTACATAAATTAACCAGCTTCATTGTACCCAATATTATACATAATACTCAAACTTGCGCAACGGCCGTATATCCGACCACAAAGTTCCCTTTTATATAAAGGTTGTTCATCCCAATCTTACATCAAGAATTCATATTGCAACAATATAGTTTGGATTTAAAGAAATACTATGATTTCAATATATAATATCTACCTCGATCTAGCCAAAATAATTGGTGTTGATCTTTCAATAATAATTGAGTTAGAACGTATCAAGTTTCAACAAATATTCATCTAGCCAAAACAATTAGCTAAGATATAGCTCAAAACTATTCAATAATAAACAGAAATCAATTGCACTATTTGCAATCAACAATAATATTGTGAATAACCAACAAAGGTTATTCCCCAGTCATACTTTTGAAATTAAAAATTCAGTTTGAGTTAATGAACTTGTATTAACTGCGAATAATCAATAATAAATCTCATATGTGGAATAATCAACAATTTTATACCCACTATTATGTTTGAAAAGTAATAACTCGAGATTGAGTTAAGAAAACTTTCATTAGTCATTGACTACTGCTACATAATATAATTTAGCTGCGTTTGAAAGACCTATAATCAATAATATCGGTCTCGCAATTAGCGTAACACATCACGTCACATAATACTGTTATTTAAAGTCACTATAAAACGTAGACACGTAATCATGTAGTCAAAACAGTGTTTAGAACCTATAATAACACTTATCAGGTCTAACTAGTTCAATCTGGTTGAACTTCGTTATTAATACTAGGTCTTGATTACCCTATCAGATAATAAACGAGTTTATTTTCAATAAAACTCTATTCCAAAGCTTCAACATTATTTTAGATAATTAAAATATCATTCATAATATTTTTCGAAAGCTTATAATAATTTTCAAATAATTATTATCTTTTATAATAATTTTTCAAACATTGGAATCATTTTTAAATGATTAAAATACTGAATAATCACAAGATCATTAATATTTAAGTAATATTAAAATATTAATGAAATCCTTGTCAAAATATTAAAGTTATTTATAATAACTTCAAATATTTTAAATCACCAATATTACCCTTAAATGATTTTTAAAACATTTAAAATTATTTTAAATAATTACCATTAATATTCAAATATTAATTCATTTTTCATCAAAATATTAAAAGTCATTTATTATATCTTAAAATATTTTTAAATCATTTATATCATTTTTAAATCATAAAACTATTTTTGAACCAATTATTTAATATAATTATTAAATAAATCTAATATCATTAATGTTAAATTATTAATGAAATTATCTCAAAATATTAATAAGTCATCTTTTATAACTTAAAATATTTTTAAACACTTTATTATCATTTAAAATGATTTTTAAAATATTAAAATCATTTTTGACTAATTTATTTAATATACTTATTAAATAAATTTTAAAATCATTAATATTTAAATAAATTAAATTATTAATAAAAATTATGTCAAATTATTAAAAGTTAATTTTTATAACTTCAAATAATTTTTAAAACACATTTTTGAATTTTTAGGAATTATTTTCTATTTTTATCTATTTATTGGAAATTAATACAATTAATTTTAATAAAACTGTCGCTAAAGTCTTTAGCGACGGAAACTGTCACTATTGGTGTTCTTAAGCCTCAAGAACATTCAAAGTCAGCTTTTGGGTGCCTAGTTTGACCAACCTTAATTCATTGCTCATGATATTTCTGGGCATGTAAGCGTAATGGTTATATAGTATTGATGTAATACTACATGTACCAACAATAATCAAGCTCAAACTATATCACATATGCAAGATCTAAGAGCTCAAAGTGGTTGTCAGGCCTGTTCTGGGTTTTCTGGGTTACCCAAAAACCCAGACAGTTCCTAGTAGCTACTTTGTAGCTTCATTAACATGGATTCTGGTTATTGGTTAGGTTTTTAAGTGTTACAATCTTATAGAACTCATGTCAAAGAACAAAAGTACTACACTTAGGTAGCTTAACTACATCACAATCTCAAGATCTGAGTCTGTCAAACCTTGTCATAAAACTTGTTCATCAGTTTTCTAGAATTTCCAGAAAACCAAATCTGTGCTCGGTCAACCTAGTTTGACTGCTTACAACTTTGATTTTGTTGTTTTTTTAAGTGTTCTAAAGCCATGGTTCTATAGTCCATATACCAGAGTATAACATTGATACATTAACACAAGCTAAACACATAACACAAGCAAGATCTAGGCAGATGAACATCTTGTCAAACACTGCTGGAGAATTTCTGGGTTACCCAGAAACTCAAATCCATGACTGGTCAACCCACTTTGACCATTAATATCTTGGAATCTGGACATGATATTAACATGATTCCATTTATAGATTAATCCCCTCATAGCATACTACAACTCTAATACATCTAATAAGTCTAATAATTAACAGATCTAGATCTATGGCCTCTGACATTTGGTTGTCAGGCCATAAGTTCTTGAAAGTTTTGAAAACTTCATTTTAAGCACTTTGATGTTATGGATATATGATATATCATCATAGATCACTAAATAACATCTTATAACACATAAATAAACACAAAAATACAAAATCTATCTTAGCATACAAGATTAAACTTGGTTAGAGTTTATACCTCTCTTTGAACAATCTCTAATATTTGCCTCCTAATCTGATCTTAAGGTGTTAGGGACTTTGCTAGGGACTCAATTACAAGTAAGTTTCGTGGCTTTAGAGAGAAAAGGACTTGGTTATGTATATGAACACAAATGAGGCTTGGTTTTGATTTTTTTCTCTCTCTTTAATCTCTTTAATTTGATTCAATGAATCTCAATGTTGCAAGGTGGCACTAAAGATCAGATTTGGTCTTGATTTTAAGCACACGTTGTTATCCACAATGGTGAGTCACAAGATTTAGAAAATCTTTTAACTTACAAGTTAAGAAAAAAGGGTATTTTAGTAATTTTGCCTTTAAAAGGGTATTTTGGTAATTTCCCACATGATTTTAAGGGTAGCTTAGTCATTTCACATGATTCCTTTAATCTTAACCCTTAGGGTTTAATAATCATAATTAGGGTTTACTAATTAGGGTTTAGGATTCCCGAATAGGAATTAGAATTTTCGGAAATACAATTAGGGTTCCTAATCTATCTTAGGGTTTACTAACTGTAGATTAGGGTTTCTAATCTAACATTGGGGTTTACTAAGGTTATAACTTATCTGATCAACCTTTGATCATTAATTCCATATTGTACCAACACCTACTCATAGTTACAATTATAATAACTGTATTAACTATTGAATCCCTATCCGTAACTCGGGTTAGGGTTTTCATTATTTGTTTAACAAAACTTCACTTATATTACTCAGTCAATAAATAGTTTGACTGTCTCGCTAAACTCATATGACAGATACTCAGCATAATATTGATAATCACTACTAATATAAAAAAAAATTATTCGTAAAAAAAATTGTATTGTTTAAAATTTTGTGTCCTCACAGTCTCCACGAAATCAATCCCCAAGATTCCATACGAGATGTGGACTGGGAGGAAACCTAGTTTTAAGCATGCTAAAATTTGGGGATGTCCAGCTTGTGATAAGCCCTGAATCTGGGTCCCAAATCACCGCGGATTCGGTTCACTATTTCTATCACTATTTGCAGAAGATATAAACATAAATTGTTTATACATTAAACTTACACACTTTTCCCCAAAATCGAGTAACCTTAACTTATACACAAATCATAACTTATCTAACACATAACACAATTATCATACAACACCATTACAAATCTAATCGCGCACACTAATTTTAAGTTGGAACTGTCTTTAACCTTTTCTTGATTCCAAACGCGTTCGCCTTATCTGCAATGTTTTATCATGATATAGCAAGGGTGAGCATGAAAGTTGCCCAACAAGTTTAAATACAATTTAAAGATATATCATGATTGAAGAGTTTGAATAATAAGCTGGCTATAATTCATCAATATAATTGAGAACTAGCACGAACAAACTTTTGACTAAACAAGTTTTAAACATTAACAAACATTTATGGACCAACTGGTAATGAAGGTGATCAACCTTTCATACCTGACTTATACATGTAATATGTACAGAGTACAATTCAACATGGCAACCAGCAATGATTAACCATAAGCTTATCCGAATAAACAACTCTTAGTAGAGTTAAGTAAAAACTTGCCTGAACCGTTGATTACCGCTACGCAATATATATCGCTTTATCCGAAGACCTAATATTAGTAATATAGATCTTCAATATTAGAATAATAACATCACAATATAAAATAACCTAAACACATTACCACATAATCCTATCAGTCTATACAGCACACGAGACCTAATATTAAGTCAGACTATTTAAGTCTGAGTTGAAATCGACACAATTCTATAATCCCGACGGTCTAGTCAGATAAATTACGAGTTTAAGTTCAATTAAACTCTTCCTGAACACTTAACAATATCACAGATTATTTTCTTATCAGTAAAAATAATTTTCATATACTTGTAATAATTTTCAAATAATTATTATCATTTTCCAACATTTTTCGATCAATTATACCGTATTTAACTGAATTAAATACCACAAAATTCTTAATCATTAATATTTATTTACTATTAAAATATTAATGAAAAACAATTATATCAAAGTATTTTTAATACCTTAAAATCATAATTATATGATTTTTAAACCATTAAATCCATTATCCGATAATTAATATTAATATTAAAACATTAACATTTTCATGTCAAAATATCAAAAGTTATATTTTATAACTTAAAATATTTTATAACACTTAAATCATTTTATAACATTAATTACATTTTTCCATAATTTACTTAATGTATTTATTAAATAAATTAATTACCATTAATAATAAATTATTAATGAAATTCATCACAAAATATTAAAAGTAATCAAAAATAATTTAAAATATTTTCTAACACCATAATATAATTTTTCATGAATTAAAACCATTTTTAAATAATTTATTTAATATAATAATTAAATAAATAATACCTTTTATATTCCAAAATATTAAATATTTTTGAAATATACTTAAAATAATAAAAAACTATTTTTCAGACTTTAAAATAATTTTTCATAATTTAATATGTATTTTTAATAATTAAAAACTATTTTTTTTCTATTTATTAATTAAAATAATTAATTTCTAAATAAACTGTCGCTATAGGGTCTTTAGGCGACAAAAATGTTGCTAATTGTGTTCTTGGTGTTCTTGAGCAAGAACCCAAAAATTCTATCAGAGTTCTTGCTACCTTGTTTGACCAGCTATAAATCTTAGCCTATTGTGTTTTTGGGCCAGGTTAAAGATTGATCAAGTAGTTTTTATGTAAAACTACACGAACCAATCAACAAAATGTTCAAACAACAACATAACAAGATAATCTGGGCATTCAAAATCATTGTCAAACGGTTTCTGGGTTTCCCTAGAAACCCAGCAGTTCGTCTATGTACTTTCTAGGTCATTTTAATCCAGGTTCCGTTCTCGCTTTTGATGGTTTTATGATTCAAACTGGTATTATTCGTGACAAAGAACAACAACATATAAAAATCACAGTTCATTAAAATCCCAAACACTAGCTAAAGCTCAGTCAAAGCCTAACATAAATAATGTTCTTAGAGTTTCTGGGAATTCCCAGAAACGGTAAATATGATTGTCATGCCTTGTTTGACCAACTGTCACGCCCGATCTGTTGATTATTAGAGGGATATAATGACATAAATTTAAAGTAAATATACCAGGCTACAAGTTTATTGCAATAAAAACATCAAAACACATTAAATATGCCAGATCTGGGCTGTGTAAAAAGTTGTCAGACGATGTTCATGCTGTTCTGGGTTGCCCAGATTTATGACCGGTCAACCACCGTCAACGGGTTTTGACCAAGTATATCATGCAATCTAGACATCCAATGGCTACACTACCACTTCAAGATGAAAGACCTGCTACCAGACTACTAATCCAAAACATCAAACCACAAAAATAACCAAAAGAAAAGAATCTATGAACTCTGACATTAGCTTGTCAGAGCTTTCTGGAAATCTGGAGATTTTCTCTGTTTTCCAAAAACAGGTTCTGTGATCGGTCAACTAGGTTTGACCACTTATAACTTTTGATCTATACATGCTATAGGCCTGAATCAAGTTCCAGAGTGAAGACCACATGGCATAGAACATATCTAAAACATAAAATACACAAAATATCTAACACATAAAGATCTAAGGCCACTGACATATGACTGTCAGGCCATATTTTTTCAAATTTCCAAATTTTTAAAAATTACTAAATCGTGCATCTAGATATTATATATCCATGATCTATCAACCCAGATCACTAAAAGACATCCTAATCCACAACCTTAACCAATCAATTACAACATATAACATAGAATCATAGGATTTCTAGGATTTAGGGTTTTTACCACTTTTGAGCTTTGATTCATGAGTCTGACTTTGGATTCTGTTCTTAGCTTGCTAAAACTTGATCATGGCTTAACTTTCAACTCTCTCTCACTTTAGAATTTCGAAAATGAAGAGAGAAAAAAGGTTGGAGAGAATGAGCATGAAAGTGGTCTTTTCTCTCTCTTTAATCTCTTATAAAATGGTACAATGAAGCTATACAATGCAAGGTGGCATGCTAGATCAGTTAGTAGCTTAGAAATAAGTTAAAAAGGCTAGCATTAGTTGGTTACCAAATCAAGATTTGGTAAGATTTACACTTAACATTTATAAAATGTGACAAAAAGGGTATAAATGTCATTTTGCTTCCAAATTTAATTTTAAAATTGTCAATTGATGAAACCCTTAGGGTTTAGGGTTTAGACATTAGGGTTTAGGGTTTAACCCTTAAAGATTTAGCAATTTAGATTTCTAAGATTTTCTAGTTAAATTTTAAAATAGAAAATCATGATTTCTAAATTATAATTAGGGCTTTCTAATTATATCATAATCTCCTAATTATAAATTAATCTTGCTAATTAGGATTAATTTATCCTAATTAAAATTGCTAATTTAGCACTTAAATCCATAATTGTGCATTAGGGTTTCTGACAAAATAATTAAGGTCTAAAATTCTGAAATTAGGGTTTGCTAAATAATTAAGCTTTTCCCTAATTAATATTATAATTAATATCACTTAAGCATTAAAATTCTCCATTAAGTTCCCAGATTAGGGTTTCAATCTATCAGAATCTGATATTAGGGTTTTCAGATCTGGTATTAGGGTTTTCTAATAATCAATTAAGGTTTCAAATAAATCATTAGGGTTTTCCCTAATTAAGTTATAATTAATAACGTTTAAACCTTATACATATCATTTTCGTTCCCAATCTAGGGTTTCATATACCGAATTAGGGTTTCAGACTCTCGGAACTGAAACTAGGGTTTCAGAACCAGTTTTTAGGATTTCTTATTAGACGTTACGGTTTTCTAACTGAACGTTGACGCTCTTAATATATATTAGGGTTTGACACTAATAAAATTTATCTGGTCAACCCTTGACCCTTAACCATATTCAGAACACATACATAACCATAAACACAGAACATATTCACATAAATCCTTAATCCTAAATAATTCACTTAAATCCTTCACAGAATTTTGAAACCCTCAAATTTCCTTCCCAAAAATATCAAATGCATACACTTATTTTCTATCTAGGTCTATTATTTGACCTTTAATCAATCATTTAAGATTTTAGTAAATTGTCTAAATTCTCGGGTTGTCACATTCACCCCTACTTATAAGAATTTCATCCCCGAAATTCACCTTACACCTTACACCATGCACCTTACACCATTCACACATATCACATGCTACCCAATACACCACTCACACGAGTAAAAGTTTTTGAATTTTGCTGAGGAGTCATATAGACTATTTATCTGTCATTTTCACAAAGGTTTTATGGAAATTCATCCGCAAACTGTCATTACTTACGGACACAAAGGGTGATTAGCCCGATATGTCATGTACTGGCCGAGTACTGATTTTATCTGTTTTCCCGTCACCGCCGAAGGCATAAAAATTCTACCTCAGTCTTATTGGATTCCACACCAAAACAATTTGGTTCGAGAAATTTCTTTCAATGAACATTTAGAGTTTTTTATAAACATTAGTCCAGCTGATCCAAAGAGCATAGACTCATATAAATAATTCAATTCAATCGAATTATTTAGGTGTAAATAAACCAGATTGGCAAATTAAAATTTTGAAAACATTTTGAAAAATGATGTCATGATGCCGCATCAGATTAACAAATCGGTTTGAGGATCTTAGTCATTGTATGACTTTGTCACAACACATCATACAATAGTGGAACAACGACTTTAGGTCAAATTCACACTAAGTATTCTCAGTATTTACAACTCCATCACATTTTTTATCATCTCTCGCACTGAGTTATATGGTACATGAGTGATAATTAAAATACATTTTGATATTTCAAATCATTTGCGTCTAGCCGAAATAAGTAGCATAGACTGTACTTTAAACCGTTTCAAAAATGATTACGAGTCTACATTTTTTTTAAAGGCACATAGTGCATATTTAGCTTGATGTCAAAATTTTGAAGTTTAGCATAGCTAGGAGTTAAGGAAAACCTAATGCCTCCACTAACAATCATTTGCTTAACAATCTATCTGTTCCTATAATCCTTAACACTCCATTCACACAAAACTATACCCGATTCGTCAATCCACACTTATGAGTCCATAAACTTGACCACAATTATATGAGTTTAAGAACTTACTCTAGTCTGACCTTTGGCGTCCGTTCACTGAGGGGTTCATAAACATTTCATATAACTATAGGTCAAGAATGTCACATAAGTATGAGTTTTAAGAACTCGTACTTAATCCTATATTCTCTACCTATGACCTATTTATCTATATATAACAAATAGCGTGACATAACATTTTAATGATTATCAATGCCAGCAACTAAGTAGTTTTTACACCAAGTACAATTCCCCGCCCATACAAGGAATCATACAACCCAGCTGCCGACATAAGTCCTCATTAAAATCCCCACCTAATCTTAACCCCCTTTTCCATACGAATTTTATTTAATCCGTATTCATAATCCTTTCCTGAATCTGTACCATTCACACAACAATATTGCTTTAAACTTTCCAATCATTAGATTGATTCTTTCGGGCTGTCATAACCTTATCAGATCACGGGGTGATCTCATCGTATATATTATAATTCAATTCTATGTCTTGATCGTTTTGTTTTACGATCTCCTATCCCTGCACTTTCAGTCTTTTAGACTCGATCTATTTACCTTTACTGTTCAACTTTATTATCAGAGTTAGGGAACTCTGTGTCTTAACAACTCGCCGAGATTCATCTTTGAATCTTACCGACACACTAACTCGATTTGAGTTAGTACTTAATCCTAATCACTGCGGTTATTGGTCTCAGGTATTCCTACCTAAGCTTCATAACCAACAGCTCTGATACCAACTGTGATAAGCCCCGAATCCGGGTCCCAAATCACCGCGGATTCGGTTCACTATTTCTATCACTATTTGCAGAAGATATAAACATAAATTGTTTATACATTAAACTTACACACTTTTCCCCAAAATCGAGTAACCTTAACTTATACACAAATCATAACTTATCTAACACATAACACAATTATCATACAACACCATTACAAATCTAATCGCGCACACTAATTTTAAGCTGGAACTGTCTTTAACCTTTTCTTGATTCCAAACGCGTTCGCCTTATCTGCAATGTTTTATCATGATATAGCAAGGGTGAGCATGAAAGTTGCCCATCAAGTTTAAATACAATTTAAAGATATATCATGATTGAAGAGTTTGAATAATAAGCTGGCTATAATTCATCAATATAATTGAGAACTAGCACGAACAAACTTTTGACTGAACAAGTTTTAAACATGAACAAACATTTCTGGACCAACTGGTAATGAAGGTGATCAGCCTTTCATACCTGACTTATACATGTAATATGTACAGAGTACAATTCAACATGGCAACCAGCAATGATTAACCATAAGCTTATCCGAATAAACAACTCTTAGTAGAGTTAAGTAAAAACTTGCCTGAACCATTGATTACCGTTATGCAATATATATCGCTTTATCCGAAGACCTCATATTAGTAATATAGATCTCCAATATTAGAATAATATCATCACAATATAAAATAACCTAAACACATTACCACATAATCCTATCGATCTATACTGACCTTAAGACCTAATATTAAGTCGAATTATTTAAGTCCGAGTTGAAATCGACACAATTCTATCATCCCGACGGTCTAGTCGGATAATTTCTGAGTTTAAGTTCAATTAAACTCTTCTGAACATAACAATATCACGAGATAATTTTCTTATCGGTAAAATAATTTTCATAGACTTGTAATAATTTTCAAATAATTATTATCATTTATCAACATTTTTTCGATCAATTATCTTAGTATTTAATGAATTAAATACCACAAAATTCTTAATCATTAATATTTATTTACTATTAAAATATTAATGAAAAACTATAACATAATATTATAATATAATTATAATATATCAAAGTATTTTAATACCTTAAAATCATAATTATATGATTTTTAAACCATTAAATCCATTATCCAGATAATTAATATTAATATTAAAACATTAACATTTTCATGTCAAAATATCAAAAGTTATATTTTATAACTTAAAATATTTTATAACACTTAAATCATTTTATAACATTAATTACATTTTCCATAATTTACTTAATATATTTATTAAATAAATTATTTACCATTAATACTAAATTATTAATGAAATTCATCACAAAATATTAAAAGTCATCAAAAATAACTTAACACCATAATATAATTTTTCATGAATTAAAACCATTTTTAAATAATTTATTTACTATAATAATTAAATAAATAAATACCTTTTATATTCCAAAAATATTAAATATTTTTGAAATATACTTAAAATAATTAAAAACTATTTTAGGACTTTAAAATAATTTTTTATAATTTAATATGTATTTTTAATAATTAAAAACTATTTTTTTTCTATTTATTAATTAAAATAATTAATTTCTAAATAAACTGGCGCTATACGGTCCTTAGGCGACAAAAGTGTTGCTAATTGTGTTCTTGGTGTTCTTGAGCAAGAACCTAGAAATTCTGTCAGAGTTCATGCTACCTTGTTTGACCAGCTATAAATCTTAGCCTATTGTGTTTCTGGGCCAGGTTAAAGATTGATCAAGTAGTTTGTATGTAACAATACACGATCCAATCAACAAAATGTTCAAACAACAACACAACAAGATAATCTGGGGATTCAAAATCCTTGTCAGACGGTTTATGGGTTTCCCCAGAAACCCAACAGTTCGTCTAGGTACTTTCTAGGTCATTTTAATCCAGGTTCCGTTCTTGATTTTGATGGTTTTATGATTCAAACTGGTAGTATTCGTGACAAAGAACAACAACATATAAAAATCACAATTCATTAACATCCCAAACACCAGCTAAAGCTCAGTCAAAGCCTGACATAAATAATGTTCTTAGAGTTTCTGGGAATTCCCAGAAACGGTAAATATGATTGTCATGCCTTGTTTGACCAACTGTCACGCCCGATCTGTTGATTATTAGAGGGATATAATGACATAAATTTAAATTAAATATACCAGGCTACAAGTTTATTGCAATAACAACATCAAAACACATTAAATATGCGGATAAAATTTGTGTAAAAAGTTGTCGGACGATGTTCATCTTTATTGCAGGTTGCCCGATTTATAATGGGTCGACCATGGTCAATGGGTTTTGACCGAGTATATCATGCAATCTAGACATCCAATGGCTACACTACCATTTCAAGATGAAAGACCTCCTACCAGACTACCAATCCAAAACATCAAACCACAAAAATCACCAACAGAAAAGAATCTATGAACTCGACATTAGCTTGTCGAGCTTTCGAAATCTGGAGATTTTTCGGGTTTTCCGAAGCAGTTACGTGATCGATTCAACTAGGTTTGACCACTTATAACTTTGGATCTATACATGCTATAGGCTGAATCAAGTTCCAGAGTGAAGACCCATGGCATAGAACATATCTAAAACATAAAATACACAAAATATCTAACACATAAAGATCTAAGGCCACTGACATATGACTGTCAGGCCATATTTTTTCAAATTTCCAGATTTTTAAAAATTACTAAATCGTGCATCTATATGTTATAGATCCATGATCTATCAACCCAGATCACTAAAAGACATCCTAATACACAACCTTAACCAATCAATTACAACATATCACATAGAATCATAGGATTTCTAGGATTTAGGGTTTTTACCACTTTTTGAGCTTTGATTCATGAGTCTGACTTTGGATTCTGTTCTTAGCTTGCTAAAACTTGATCATGACTTAACTTTCAACTCTCTCTAATTCTAGAATTTCGAAAATGAAGAGAGAGAAAGGGTTGGAGAGAATGAGCATGAAAGTGGTCTTTTCTCTCTCTTTTCTCTCTTATAAAATGGTACAATGAAGCTATACAATGCAAGGTGGCATGCTAGATCAGTTAGTAGCTTAGAAATAAGTCAAAAAGGCTAGCATTAGTTGGTTACCAAATCAAGATTTGGTAAGATTTACACTCAACATTTATAAAATGTGACGAAAAGGGTACAAATGTCATTTTGCTTCCAAATTTAATTCTAAAATTGTCAATTGATGAAACCCTTAGGGTTTAGGGTTTAGACATTAGGGTTTAGGGTTTAACCCTTAAAGATTTAGCAATTTGGATTTCTAAGATTTTCTAGTTAAATTTTAAAATTGAAAATCATGATTTCTAAATTATAATTAGGGCTTTCTAATTATATCATAATCTCCTAATTATAAATCAATATTTCTAATTAGGATTAATTTATCCTAATTAAAATTGCTAATTTAGCACTTAAATCCATAATTGTGCATTAGGGTTTCTGACAAAATAATTAAGGTCTAAAATTCTGAAATTAGGGTTTGCTAAATAATTAAGCTTTTCCCTAATTAATATTATAATTAATATCACTTAAGTAGTAAAATTCTCAATTAAGTTCCCAGATTAGGGTTTCAATCTATCAGAATCTGATATTAGGGTTTTCAGATCTGGTATTAGGGTTTTCTAATAATCAATTAAGGTTTCAAATAAATCATTAGGGTTTTCCCTAATTAAGTTATAATTAATAACGTTTAAACCTTATACATATCATTTGCATTCCCAATCTAGGGTTTCATATACCGAATTAGGGTTTCGGACTCTCGGAACTGAAACTAGGGTTTCAGAACCAGTTTTTAGGGTTTCTTATCAGACGTTAGGGTTTTCTAACTGAACGTTGACACTCTTAATATATATTAGGGTTTGACACTGATAAAATTTATCTGGTCAACCCTTGACTCTTAACCATATTCAGAACACATACATAACCATAAACACAGAACATATTCACATAAATCCTTAATCCTGAATAATTCACTTAAATCCTTCACAGAATTTTGAAACCCTCAAAATTCCTTCCCAAAAATATCAAATGCATACACTTATTTTCTGTCTAGGTCTATTATTTGACCTTTAATCATTCATTTAAGATTTTAATAAATTTTCTAAATTCTCGGGTTGTCACATAGCTTATGTGAAAAGGTTTCAGAAATGATAAGCTTGGAAAAAAATATGATAAGTACACGTTTGTGGGATATCCTAAAGAAACTTTAGGATATTATTTCTACAATCCTACTGAGCAAAATGTGTTTTTTTTGCCAAATATGCTGCCTTCTTGGAAAAGGAGTTTGTCATTGAAGGGGCCAGTGGGAGGAAAATAGATTTTGAAGAAATTCAAGAACCACAAACCACTACAAGTCAAATGGATGAATCTGTCCAAGTAGAGATACCTTCTATACAACACCCTATTAGTAAATCTGGAAGAGTACCAAAGAAACCTGATAGTTATGGATTCGTCATAGAGGATGACGATGAGGTATGCATCATAGATGATGATGATCCATTGAATTATGAACAGGCTAGGAGTAGGAAAGTGTTACGCCCCCAAAATAGGTATACATCACCCATCTTGAGTCGCCAAATACATGGTACAAAATTCAAATACAACTGTCGTGTAAAATACGACAAAACATAAACTGAGAGTTTTAAAACGAGTATTGTCTTCTAGACAATATTCAATTCAAATGGAGTCCTCAATACATTTATTATCACACTATTTCATAGAATAGTGAGGACTACTAATGCTATCATCTCGGACCGAGTCACACCCGCTTCCCGACTAGTCCCGCCACGTTCTCATTTCCTGAAGAGGACGATGAAAGCAAAAGGGTGAGCTCAACTAGCCCAGTAAGAAATATTATGACTAAGATAATGCATAATAATTTATCTTTAGCCTTCAACAGTGTTAAACTGATAAAATATAACAAACATCAAGTTTAACTGCAGTGGAACAAGAAATCCATTAGAAGAGTCAAGTAGAGCATAAAATCTACTATCTTCTATGATTTAAAAGGTTTTTCATCACTTTTATCCCTGAGACTCAGCTTAATAAATAATCCACATCATCGAATCACCCCTGCACTACAGCCAAGGATATTCTTTAGTATCACGACCACAAATTATCTATGCACTACAGGCCAAGGATATTCATGTATTCATCAATGGTCATGATCATGGCAACAACTGTCCATCAATGCACTATAGGCCAATGAGGACTTTTACCACATCATTTGTAACATTACGGTCATGATTATACCGAATAATCCCTGGTCATAATCATACCAAGTCCATCTATGCACTATAGGCCACAAATGACTTTCAACATAATATAAACATGAGGATGATGACAATGATATAAGAATTCAATAAAACAAGTTCAAGGATAAATTTTTAATGATTTATAACTTAATTTATCCAGAAATCAATAATGTCCAAATTGTCAACATGATACTGCTTTGTGGAGTAAAATTCAAGAATAATATTGTACCAAAATAATTTGGACCAAAAACGAATCAATTTTTATCATGAATAGTACCCCGGGTGAATAGTACTCGAGTGAATAATATCTCGTGAATAGTACTTCGGGAATAGTAACCCTGTGAATAGTACTCCGGCATGAAAAAGTTAAAACTTATCAAGAATGCTCAGAATAATATTTCCATGAAATGATACTTGATGAAACGCAAATATCAAGGATATTCTACTAATTTCATGGAGTATAGAAGCCAAAATTTTAACAAAACGAGTATAGAATTCAAAATCTGAAACGAAATAATATTACTTACATACTACAGAGTATGGAAAAAAAAATATTATTTTAAGCGAATATTGAACAAAAATAACATCCCTTACCTTGAAAAGAAGAGTATTCCAACTGGTATAACGGGGATATTCCTGAAGAAAACTTTCAGTATTTTGTACGCTCAAAGCATTCTAAAACCCGAAAGAAATACGCTCAATATTATAGAAGAAGAATTCTCAAATTCTGGTGTGATTTTCAATTCTAACTTAAGCGCCTATTTATAGGAAAATGCTAGAACGCCATAGGAGACTAAAATAATAAAATAATATTATTATTTATACAAAATTTCTACGCATGCTTTGTTAAATTGTTGGCAACCATTTCTGAAAATTTTTGGCAGCCCACATGTTAAAAACAAAAGTGGGTCCCACCCAATTTTAATAAAAATTATTTTATTTTCCGAAACTTCAGTAATTCATATAAAATAGCCCTTTTATCAGAAAAATATGAATTTTATGTCCATTCCACATGAAATCGAATTCTCTACAACTTTGTAGCTTTAAGTTTTTCCAAATTCCAAACAGAAAATATCCGAAATCCACAAACGAACAATTTTCAATACCTCATAAAATTCATAACAAATCATACGTTAATTTTTAACGGTTCAAAATTTGTGGACATATACTCAACTTATATATGTATAACATATCCAAAAATCACAACGATCCAATGGTCGGATTAAAATTATAACTCACGCAATAGAGCTTTAAGAACACCGATTTAATTTTTTAATACCTCTAATCCGACAAAATACTGATAAAACACCTCAACATTAATTTATTCATTTATAACCACATAAAATAAATATTTTCCTATCCATCATTTATGTCCACATAAAATAAATATTTCGTTATAATATAAATCAATAATTAATTATTCGCAAATAATATTACAGAATCACAATAATGACAACCATGCCGTTCCCATGAAAGAGTGGGCTTTCCGATAAGGATTTCTCCTTACTAGCGCACAATTAGGTGACCAAACCTCTCCTTGACAGAACTTTCTAGACATTGCCAATAATGCTATCTAGTAATATTATTCAAATAATATGAATTATTCATTTGATAATTGGAAATATTATGCAGTGACAATTATTGAAACAACAATAATATAAAATATCAACGCAACAATTATTGAATCAATAAAATAAAATATTGAACATTAATTACTGTAACAATTATTGAGTAGTGTCTTCTTATGTAAGAATCAATAATTCAAAAATACTGTGCAATACCGTGTGCTACTGTGTAACAACGCGTATTACTATATTTTAACCACCGGGTATTCTAACAGTTAACGGTAAAACTTTCGCCGTTATTTTTATAAAAAGATATTTTTGTCATTTTCTCAATCCGATAATAAGTCCATTGTGGGCTCCACCAATGATTGTGTCATCGTACGAATATTCCCCGACCAAATGACTATTTTATAACAACTTGCTTTACTTTGCAAAATTTTCACATATCACCCTTAACTTTAATCCTTTTATCAATTTAACCATTTACTAAATAAAATAATAATTATAAGAAAATTGAATACTTTCATTTCATAAAATTCGGGGTCTTACAGAAAGAATCAGGGAAATGGCTAGAAGCCATGAAATCCAAAAATGGACTCCATGTATGAAAACCAAGTGTAGACTTTGGTTTCACCACCTGAAGGCATTAAGCCTATTGGGTGTAAATGGGTCTTTAAAAGAAAGACTAGAGCGGATGACAAGGTAGAGACCTATAAGGCCCAAATGGTAGCAAAATGTTTCAAACAAAGATAAGGAGTTTACTATGACGAAACCTTCTCACCAGTAGCTATGCTTAAGTCCATTCAGATTTTGTTTGCGATTGCAGCTTACCACGACTACGAAATCTGACAGATAGATGTGAAAATGGCTTTCCTCAATGGGAAACTTGAGGAGGATGTGTATATGACACAACCAGAGGGATTTGTTTCAACGATTGGAACAAATCAAGTCTGTAAGCTGAAACGATCCATTTATGGATTGAAGCAAGCTTCTCATAGGTGGAACATCTATTTTGATGAGACAATAAAGGAGTTTGATTTTATCAAAAATGAGGATGAACCATATGTGTACAAGAAGGTTAGTGGGAGAGTTGTTTCATTCCTTATATTATATGTTGATGATATATTACTGATAGAGAATGATATTCCTATGATATAATCGATTAAAATCTGGTTATCTACGCACTTCTCCATTAAGGACTTGGGAGAAGCATCCTATATTTTGGGGATAAAGATCTAAAAAGATGATTGACTTGTCCCAAGGAACGTACATTAACTCGATGCTAAAGAGGTTTAGCATGGAAGATTCCAAAAGAGGTCTCATGTCGATGAGTCATGGAATACATCTCTCCAATAAATAAGGCCCAAAGACACCTGAGGAGAGAGATAGTTAAGTAAGATTCCTTATGCTTCAGCAATAAGATCTATCATGTACGGTATGATATGTACTAGACCGGATGTCTCTCATGCACTTGGTGTAACAAGCAGATATCCATTCAATCCTGGAGAAGAACACTAAAAGGTAGTGAAAAATATCCTAAAGTACTTAAGAAGAACTAAGGATGTATTTCTTGTCTACGGTGGGTCTAGATTGAAACTAGAGGGCTTCACAGACTCAAATTTTCAAATGGACCAAGATGACAGTAAATCCGTTTCAGGGTATGTGTTTACCTTGAATGGTGTCCCAGTGAGTTGGAAAAGTTCCAAGCAGCAAAATGTTGTTGATTCAGTGACAAAGGCAGAGTACATAGCTGCAAGTGAAGCTACAAATGAGGCTATTTGGATGAAGAAGTTCATAACCGAACTTGCTATGATTCCTAGCATTAGAGGACCAATACCTTTATTCTTTGACAACACCGAAGTTGTTGCGCAGGCTAAGGAACCCAAGTCTCATCAGAAATCCAAACACGTGTTATGGCGCTTTCATTTGATTAGAGAGATAATTGAAAGAAGAGACACCACCCTAGAGTGTGTGGACTCTCAAGATAACATTGCAGATCCATTTACTAAAGCTTTAACACAACAGCAGTTTGATCGTCACTTAGAGAAGATGGGTATGACATACAATGGTGATTGGCTTTAGTGCAAATGGGAGATTGAAAGTAGTATGCATACAAGTCAATCATGTATGATGATAAAGCATATACTTTGTAACAATATTATTTATTTATTAATAAAATTATTCATTTATTAAAGGCATTTAATTATCTACATGGTGCTATTTTAATAATATGTGATAAACCCATAGTTTTAAGCAATACTTTTAGAATCATGATGATGATCATACTAATGAGATCTAAATTCTTAGATAGCTAAAAAATAAAATAGTTCTCAATCATTGGATTACTAAAAAGGGCTTTAGTGAATCTGGATGGATTTGTACATACGTTGCTTGCTCATTAGATGAGGATGATTGATCTCATGATCATTTGTGTGGAGACATTAAAGAAAGTATGTAGGTGCTTATTGGAGAATAAGTTCACTATACGTGGCTCGCTAAGGAATACTTAATGGAGTTTTACTTGCCTGTCAATATGAATTCATGTAGTGATAGTAGTACAAGTGATCCTTAGACTTGAGATCATCATACTATCTGGTATATATAAGTTATACTTTGACATGTCCCTTAAAACTCTTAGGGTATATCAAAGGGTATGATTGGGTCTAATTGTAAGAACCGTGAATTTTATGAATAAATATTAATAATAATATTAATAAGAATGTGAATATTTATTTTATATAAATATTTATGTGTCATGAGATGAGTAGCTCAATTAGATTAAATTGAATTTATGATAATTGAGAAAATGTGGGGAAATATGATGAGACCTGTGAAATGCCTTATGTGACACGAGAATGGAAATTATGATGGTTTAATTAAATTAAAGAATGAATGAATTAAGAAGTGAATGATTAATTAATATCATATTGTTAATTAATTGTTATTGTGAGTAATAGAATATTAATGAGTAAATAATTAATATAATAAGAATTATATTTATTCAATTAATTGTTGTGTGCAAGATATGTGATAATTAATAGTATTATATATAGTACATACATTCAATTAAAAAGGAAGTGTAGTGTGACACTTTAATGTGACTATATAATATATAAAACTATATAGTAAAATTGAATGAATTATAAGTTACATAAAGGATGCTTATGTGACAACATGTATATGTGAGAATATTAAAGATGTACTTTGTGTAATATTAAATTAGAATAAATAAATGATTTGAAAATTAATAATTATTTCAATAAGTATAATTGGAATAATAAAGTTTATGATAATGTGGTTAGATAATACCCAATTAGATTATATTCAGTATTATCAAAACATACATGGATTATATTGTATGAATAGATATATACCCCCAATTTGCTAACGTAATATTGTTATATCATTAAAATCCATGTATACACCCAATTGGATTTAAAACCTAAGTATACATATATGTGTGTTTAACCTAAGGTGTACATATATGTGTATTAAACATATAGTATGTGGCATTGTTCATTTGTCAAATGCTGAGAATAAGAGTTGTCCCATATTGAGAGTCCCGCTCTTCTCCCGCACGTGAATGGCCATTGGCCTAAGACTAGCTATTCCCTTCATCTCTCGATTTCCTCAATCTAGCTAGCAAAATGATGGCTGTGATGCCCCTAAAATAGGTATACATCACCCATTCTGAGTCGCCAGATATCACACTATAAAAATCATTTACAAACTTCATTTATACAATTGTTGAAGCGTAAATGTAATACGACCATGATTAAACTGTGAGTTTTAATACAAATGTATGTAACTCTCATGGTGCCCCGACCACAACCTTACAATGGTACTTTACATAAAAGTACTGATCGATATGATTTTAGAAATTAAAATCTTTGAAAAATACTCGAGAAACCTTAAATACATATGGGAGGCCATGGGTCTAGGTTATGATAGAAATCATATGTCCACAAAATTATCCTTGGTTGACCCAATAGTCCCCAAAGAAAAACAAGAAGATTATTATCATCTTCTTTCCAATGGTGAGTCTTCTCTTGGCATATAATTATCTCCGTTTTCTCCGATTGAGAATTATATTTCAAACAAACTCCAAGATCATATAGGTAGTGCTCGTAGATATACTCAGCAAGTGGATGTGCACAATCCTGTCATATGATAACACGAGGTTGTATGTCATTAGACATCTTGTATGATAGTGGAAAAATACTCTTTCAAAGTTGGGTTCACCTCACCCTATTCGGTTCACCAAAATTAAATATCAAATGACGTATACAATACGACACACTTATCTAAAGTTGTCAATAAAATTATTTCCATACTCTTTAGGGAGAACCTCAACAGCTATAGACCATCGTTCTATTCTCCTGTTACCCCCGCTCGACCCAGCTACACTCTTATTACCTGGAAAGAATTGTGAAGCAAAAAGGATGAACACAACTAGCCCAGTAAAGAATATCATGACTAAAGATAATTTACATCATCAATAGGATTTCTCCTTATTGGCGCGCAATTAGGTGACCAAACCTCTCCTTGACAGAACTTCTAGACATTGTCAATATTGCAAATAATAATATTTATAACTTTACTGTCTCAATTATTGATTTAATAATATAACATATTATGTAGATGATACTGTGACAATAATTGAATCAATAATATGAGAGATATGATGCAGCAATTACTGTAACAATAATTGAGTATAACTGAGTGATTTTTCACGTAAGCATCAATAATCAATACCTTGTGCTACTATGCAACCGCGTGTATTACTGTACTTTTACTACCGGGTAGTTCAACAGTTTTAACGGTAACACTTTTGCCGTTATAAAAAGATAATTCTGTCGTTTTCTTACTACGACAATACATCCGTTATGGGGTCCACCAATGATTGTTCTGTAGTACGAATATTCCCTATTAAAACAAATATTCCCCGACCAATCGAATATTATATAACAACTTGCTTACTTTGAAAAAATTTCACATATCACCCTTAACTTTAACCTTTTATCAATTTAACCATTTACTAAATAGAATAATTATAAGAAAATTGAATACTTTCATTTCATAAAATTCGAGGTCTCACAATCTCCCCTCCTTATAAAATTTTGCCCTCGAAATTTATGTACATACCTAGTATTCGAAGAGATGAGAATACCTTGCTTTTCTTTTCGAATTGTACCTTCCCGGTTATATCCTCTGTATCATGATTTTTCCATTGCTCATCTCCTGTATTTCAGATATCATTCTAGAATATATCTTCAAAACAAAGGTCAATTGACATATCATAAATTATCAACTTATCAAGTAAAATTTTTGGCTTAGGTAAGTCACACACTAATGAAGTATATTACACAAATCTCTCCCTCCTAGTTCTAGACTCATATCTCGCCAACGACCATATCCCTAATCTCGATACCATTTGTGGCGCCCCAAAATAGGTATACATCACCCATTACGAGTGCCAGGATATCACACTATAAAAATCATTTACAAACTTCATTTATACAATACTGTTGTTGAGCTGTAAATACGAAATCGACCATGCAGTTAAATTGTGAGTTTTAATACAAATGTATGTTACTCTCACGGTGCCTCGACCACAACCTTACAATGGTACTTTACATAAAAAGTGTCGATCGATAAGCTATTTTAGAAATTAAAATCTTTGGAAAATACTCAAGGAAACCTTCGTATACATGGGAGGCCATGCGTACAGGTTATGATAGATATCATATGTCCATAGAATTATCCTTGGTTGACTAATAGTCCCCAAAGAAAAACAAGAAGATTACTATCATCTTCTTTCCAATGGTGAGTCTTCTCTTGACATATAATTATCTCTGTTTTCTCCAATTAAGAATTATATTTCAAACAAACTCCAAGATCATATAGGTAGTGCTCGTAGATATACTCATCAAGTGGATGTGCACAACCCTGTCATATGATAACACGAGGTTGTATGTCAGTTGACATCTTGTGTGATAGTGGCAAAACACTCTTCCAAAGTTGGGTTCAGCTCACCCTATTTGGTTCACAAAATTAAATATCAAATGACGTATACAATACGAGACACTTATCTAAAGTTCTCAATAAAATTATTTCCATATACTATTTAGGAAGAACCTCAACAGCTATAGACCATCGTTCTATTCTCCGTTACCCCGCTTTCGACCAAAACTACACTCTTATTACCTGAAAAGAATTGTGAAGCAAAAAGGGTGATCACAACTAGCCCAGTAAAGAATAGCATGACTAAAGATAATTTACATCATCAATAACCTTCATCAATAGTAAATCAGAGATTTAAAAGATATGGTAGATGATAAAACTTTTCAACCATAGTTGTAGCGGAACAAACAATCCATTAGAAGAGTCAAATAGACCATCCGATTTATTATCTTCTCCATGTTAAAAGTCCACCAATAATATTTTATCCCTGTAACATCAATCAATAATTTCGCCCACAATCATATGAATAACTCATAATCATAATTGTGATTCTAAATTCCTCTTCGCACCGGGACAAAGATAATTTTCATCACCTATCTTCACCGAAACATCAAAAATCATGGTTATACCAAATCACAATTCCCGCCATAATCATATACTAATAAATTCATCTTTACACCATGAAGAGATATTCATTAACAATTCATCTTTGCACTATAGGCCAAAGACATACAATTGTATTTAAAAGAGTCAAGTAGAGCATGATATATACTATCTTTTACTTAATTAAAAGTGTATAATCAATATTTTATCGATGAGACTCAAACAATAAATAATCCACATCATCGAATCATCCACGCTTACTCGCCAAGGATATTCATTTAATCATCAATGATCATGATTATACCGAATAATCCCTGGTTATAATCATACCAATAACTGTCCATCAATGCACTACGGGCCAATGAGGAGGACTTTTACCACATCATCTATAACATTACGGGTCATGATTATACCGAATGATCCCTGGTCATAATCATACCAATAAACAGTTCATCTATGTACATAAGCCAAAGATACTCATCAATCAATAGATCATCTTTGCATGTAAGCCAAAGATATACAACTGTAAAACCAATAATCAACAGTCCATCTTTGCACGTAAGCCAAAGATATACAACTGTAAAACCAATAATCAACAGTCCATCTTTGCACGTAAGCCAAATATGACTTTCATCATAATATAAGCATGAGGATGATGACAATGATATAAGCATTAACCAAACAAAATCAAAGATAAATATTAAAGAATTTAAATTTATCCAGAGTTTAAAAATATCCAAATTGTCAACATGACACTGATTTGTGGAGTAAAATTCAAGAATAATATTCATGTACCAAAATTAATTTGGACATAAAAGAAATATATTTTTTGCGTAAATAGTACCCCGCAATAGTACCCTATGAATAGTACTTCGGGAATAGTACCTCGTGAATAGTACCCCAACATGAAAAGTACCCCAAATACCCGAGTGAATAATATTATGGTAAAGTAATTTGGGTGAAAAGTAACCTGTAAATAGTAACTCTTGAATAGTACTCTGACACGAAAAGTGCCCCAAATACCTGAGTGAATAATACTAGAGTGAATAGTAACCGGGTGAATAGTAACCCGTGAATAGTAACTCGTAAAAAAAATACCAAAGAAAATGATATTCCATGACGAGTATAAAAGAAATGAGATCTCATACGAGTATAATAGAATATCTGAAAGCGTAAATGGATTTTCACCCGCCATGCGGTAATCCACGTAGACAGATCATTTCCATAATTTAATAAAGAATGAATACGAAGGATCATTCACCATGCATGCGGTAATCCACATAGACATGTTATTCCAACTGAATAATAAAGAATAGAATAATGTAAGAATTCACCATGCATGCGATAGACCGCACAGCATGAGTTATTCCCAATGTAATAATAAAGAATGGAACCGTGTCATGCGTAATCCGCGATGTGAGGATATTCAACAAATGTAATAATAAAGAATGGAACCGGTCATGCGTAATCCACATAGACAGGATATTCTAATAGAATAATAAAGAATGTAACCATGTCATGCGTAATCCGCACAGACATGATATTCCAATAGAATAATAAAGAATGGTATAACAACCCTTACGAATATTGAAAGAAATAACTCTCTTCATGAATACGAAAGAAATAATACCCCTTACTATAATAATAATATCCCTTACCTCAGAAGAAAACTGGATACTGGAATAGTGAGGTAGCAGACTTCTCTTCTTCTTTCTCTCTATAATTTCTCTCTATAACAATTTCTCTATAGCTTTAGTGAATTGGTGAAAAATAATAAAGGAATGAGCTTCTATTTATAGGAAAATATAGTTTCGATAATTGCACATTTTGGGGCTGAAAATATTACAGTATAATACCTTCATCTTTTCCTTCATTTTTAATTTAGTTATGCAAGTATTATCAAACTTGCACCACTTCCCCTAATAGTAATTGTGACAACCCGGAAAATCTAATTGTCCAGAATTTAACTTTAAAGAATTAGTTATTAATAAAATGAATTTTTATTAATACTATTCTGTGTTATGTGTTTATTAATAATTCTATAACCTAGAATGATTATTAATCTAGAGCATTACAGCACTGAGCTAGGCTGAAGCAGTAAGAATTTTCAAGACAAAAATAAAATTTTTCTGGGAACAAAAATATTTTCGGGGAAAAAGACGAAATATGCATTATTCATCCATTTCTGCTAGGAGATTTATTTTGAATTTTCGAGAAGCGTGTAATGATAGAATTCTAAGACGAGATGGAATATTCAATAATATTTTAGTTATGGCAAAAACGAAGTTTTCGCCTGCGGACTTAAAACCTAAGGGTTAGGAAAAGTGAGTTCCGAGAATTTTATGATTTCGTATAATAATTAGAGTTATTATGCGTGAGAAATATGAGTATAATACTAGTTATTATACGAGGATAGTACGAAGATTAGTACGACGTATAATACAAATATCGTACGAACGATATATGAAGAGAATACGAAAATACGAGAATGGAATGCGTAGAATACGATTAGTCTAAATGGACTTTGAGTTCATGGACTTTGAAGAATCCAATTGGACTTGGATTATATCAAGCCCAATGGAATGTGTAATCAAGCCTAGGGTAGGCCCAGTAAGAATTAATGTAAGGCCCAGTGTTAGATTTAATTAAGCCCAATCCAAGAAAATAAACCGCGGATCGAACCGATGGGTCACCGGATGGGTAAAACCCATGGGGCAACCCACGGGGGAGACCCATGGGAATAAGGGGCGGCCACTTGGTCACCAAGTAAGGGTGGTGACCAAGTAAACTTGGTGGCTAAGCTTTGAATAGTAAGGAGGTTAGGGGCGAAATGACCAATTTGCCCTAAGCCTTGGTTTTCTATAAATAGAAAGCTTAAGTTCATTATTTTGAGCTTTTGAAAATCTTACTCTATGAGAGATAGAGAGAGAGAGAGAGTTCAGATGGGAGAAGAAGAGGAAGAGAATGAGGAAAAGCTTGCCGAGTGCACGCTTTGTCCGACGGAAGGATATTAAAGAAAAACAGTAATCCGAACCCTAGTTTCTTCTAATTTTCTTTAAGTTTAATATGTTCAAAAACATAAATTAATGAAGATAAGAAGTAGATGAAGTTAAGAATGAATTCATATGGTTAAAATCATGAGAAAATGAAGAAATAAGAATTAGAAATTTAGTTTATAAATTTCTTAAGGAAGTATAAGATTCGTAAGGATTTTGAGCAATTCGAATGAATCTTATGAATGAGTAGGTCAAATAAGTAAGGAATGATGTTCTATAACATCAAATTCTAAAAAAAGTAAAATTGTAATCCAAAATATCGATTAAAAACGAAGAACACGCGAAGAACGCGAAGAACACGGAAGAACGCGAAGAACGTTGTTGATGGACAAATTTAAAACCATCGTAGGATAATTGTTGTTGATGGACAAGTTTAAAACCATCTCGTATAATTTAGTTGATTATCGCTTGGTTACGAACATTAGAAACGTTCATGAAGAATTTATTAAAATTGAGCTATAACGAAGTTATGGCGAAAATTTTGTAAAAGAAGAACGAGAATTAGAAAGTTAATAAATGAACCCGAACGTATAGGGTTTCATAAGAATGTAAAAGAATGTATAAAATGTGAGTCATGGACTCAAGAACGAACGAGTTCCGAGTTCGGATGACCGAATTACGGACGAACGAATGAAGAACGTTAAGAACGTAAAATGAACGAAGAGCGAAGATTAAGCCAATTGAATGGCATGTTAATGGATTCAGAACGAAGTTCTATCCAAGTGTAATCGAGCTACATAAGATAAGGAAGAAAATGGCTTTGGAACAACCTCGTTCCGAGTTATAACGAATAAGATATGAGATTTCAAAGTCAGCGTCTCAAGCTTGTAAAAGACTTAGAAAATTTTTATAGGTTTCATGCTTGGCGCCGCAGCGCGAGTTGTGCCTTGGGGGCCGGCACCATAGTGCGAGCTCGGGCCATTAGCTACTGCTAAGTGGTGCCGCAACACGAAAGAAAGGGAAGGGCATGGCGCGTTACGCGGCAGGTGGCAATGCCGTAAATGAGATTTTACCGCTTTCAATTACTAGGGGATGTGCAAGAAAAAAATATGAACATATAGTTCAACTAATATTACACTTAATTAAGTGTATTAAACCTTTGATGAAGGTTGAACGAAAAGATTAAAAGAGATTAAAAGATTAAGAATGTGAACGTGGGTTACGGAACCTATATCGAGGGACCGTAGTCACGATAAACGAACGTGAGGGATTGCTATGGTTGTGATTTATTACACGTTTAGTGATGATAGTAATATATAACATTTCGATGTTATGACGTGGTAATGGGAGGTGAATGTAAAATGTTCAGACGCTGTGAACGCAACGTTGTTGCGATGATCGATCAGTCTTAGCATATAACGAACCGTATGGCTTTGACATTAAGAAAGAATAATGAACATGGGGTTCAGGTGACGAGTAATGAATGAAAGTAATTAAAACCTTGGATGAAGGTTTAATAGAATTAAGAGGCAAGTAACGTAAATGTTGAATACGTAAACGATCCTCGTGAATCGTATTTACATTGAGCGAACGTTCTAAGTATACATTGGTTGTATGACTTAGACATTGACGGGAGTAATAAGTAAGATATGAATTATCAAGAAAGCCGTAGCGAACGGTAATAAGATTAATGAAAGTTGAATGTAAGTCAGATGAGAATGTTAGAATGAAATGTAAGTGTTGAACACTTTAACCGATGTTAAGGTTAAGTGTACGCAAATATTAAACGGGTAAAACCTACACTCCGTGTATGGTTTGACCATAGAATAATTAGGATCAATGATTAAACCTATGAATGTTGAAAAATCTGAATTAAAGATAAATATGTATAACGTAAAGAAGTAGAGTTAATGTCGATAACTTGGATGACGTTCCGAGTCGAATGAACCGGACGTTGTAAGATAAGAATAAGGTAACGTAAAATGCTTAACGCTATAAATGCGTAGAATGAATATTGAATGATCGTCCTGAGTATACAAAAGATTGTATGACTTAGACGATAAAGAATGAATCCTGAGGTATGGTATTTAGTTGCCAGAAAACTATAAGGAATAAGAAATTGACTTAACGAACATTATAAATTAATAGTTCGGGTAAGTTAAGATGAATTTAGGTTCTAGTACAATCGTAACCTTTGATGGTTGACATATGGGAGTTGGGCTAAACAATTCCTTCAGAGAGAGAAGGTATATACAAAACTGGCAACCGATCTAACTCACTATTATGGGCAGTGTAGATGAGACGAGAACTTGTTTCTTGGTTGTTTGTGGGAAACCACACAAAGTACCATATGGACTATTAGCAGAGACACGATGTGTGCTGAGTCCTAGGAGAGTTATAAGAATAAGATAAGAATGTAAATCATCAAAGATGATGAACGTATTAAGTAAGACATCTCTGTATGTCATGAAGCCGTTAACCGATAAAGGAAGTTGGTCGCGTAAACTTAGTTTGTAAGAACGTGAACCCTAAGAAGTAAAGAAAAGTAAACTAATGCGTAAGTAAAGTATATGACTAATTGGTATATGCGTTATTTCCTTATGTGCTACATAGGAATTGGAATGAGCAGTTCAACGTAAACTATAAGTTATAGCTATGCGTAAGGCAAGTTTCCTAACTTCATTCATATTTTTAAATGAATGCTAGTTTCTAAACTTCTCAGATGTTGAACTTGAGAAGTTCTTTCTATGTGCAAATGTGTGATATTTGTACATGGTGTTAAAATATATGAGGCCTTGTGCCACAATGTGAACTCTTCAGTGTTTTTATGATATGAATCGCTACGTGATTGAAGCTGTTTCAATATGAGCATGTTACATTTATACATGAACCGTTATTGTTAAGTCTGCTATTGATTCTAGCAGACGGAGAATGTGTATGAAAAGAGAGAGAATGAAAGTATTTCAAAGGGAATGTGACTAATGTTTTAAAATGATAGAATCGAGATTATTCCTATTATTCAAAGCGCTTCATAACCTTTTTCGATTATTGAAGTCTTACAAAGAATGTTTGAATTCTTAAAGTTATTTGTTCAATTGTTATGACTTCTTTGGGCAATTGAATGCTCACACTTACTTTAAATAAAAACATTTTCAGCGAACGATGTTAGAAAGAACTTAAGGATCCCTGAAAGATCAAGCTGATCGGTATCCAGAAGAAGTGTCATTCATTATATGAATGTGTGTGAAGATCAAGCGAAGACTTGTAATATAGAATGATATAATTAAACTATAGAATAGTTTAATGAACGATTATGTATCCTTGGTGGCGGATAAAAGTCACTTGTACAAGATGTAAAGAATAATGTAATTATCATTATTTGGAATGAACGAGGTTTTAAGGTTTTAGAACCTGGGATTTGAGGATGTATGTTGTTATATTTAGCTATATAATGATGTATGTTTGGAAGAAGATGGGATCGTGACGTAAGGAATCCGGATGTGAAAATAGACCGGATTTCAGGGTGTTACAATAAATTATGTGAATCAATAGTAAATCATGTGACTCAATAGTTTTAAATATGTGAAAAAATTAATTATAGTATAGTACCTTCAACTATACCTCCATTTTTAACTTAGTCATGCAAGTATTATCAATCTTGCACCAACTCCCCTAATAGTAAATGAGTGTGAATCAATAGTACACACATGTGAACAAATAGTTATAATCATGTGAATCAATAGAAATTAATTGCTCATTTATCCAGTTAATTACCCGATTGTTCAATATAACCTCCAGACATCAATTTTTATCGAAATAAATGTCGATTTTCACTAACACTAATAATTTCAACACAATGGGACTATCAATTTCATCTTTAATCAACATAAACTTATTCATCATTAATATTATAATTTACAATATTGAACAACCAGGTCGTTCCCAGGAAAGAGGGGGCTTTCCGATAAGGATTTCTCCTTATTGGCGCGCAATTAGGTGACCAAACCTCTCCTTGACAGAACTTCTAGACATTGTTAATATTGTAAATAATAATATGAATAACTTTACCGTCTCAATTATTGATTTAATAATATAACATATTATGCAGATGATACTGTGATAATAATTGAATCAATAATATGAGAGATATGATGCAGCAATTACTGTAGCAATAATTGAGTATAACTGAGTGACTTTTCACGTAAGCATCAATAATCAATACCGTGTGCTACTATGTAACCACGCGTATTACTGTACTTTTACTACCGGGTAGTTCAACAGTTTTAACGGTAACACTTTCGCCATTATAAAAAGATAATTCTGTCATTTTCTTACTACGACAATACATCCATTGTTAGGTCCATCAATGATTGTGCCGTCGTACGAATATTTCCTATTAAAATGAATATTCCCCGACCAATCGAATACTATATAACAACTTTCTTACTTTGAAAAAATTTCACATATCACCCTTAACTTTAACCTTTTATCAATTCAACCATTTACTAAATAGAATAATTATAAGAAAATTGAATACTTTCATTTCATAAAATTTGGGGTCTCACAATGGCCATGATGAAGAAAGGTGTGGGTGATGGGAGTGGTTGGCAACTATTGCACCGACCCTTGATTACCTAATGAGTACTCCTTCCATCTCTTGGTTTCAATTCTTAGACAATAGCTTGGCATGGTTAGTAAGTTTCCTATAAATTAAGCACTCCCCTTCATTTCAATGTTGCTGAGAATATTTGCTAAGTTGCTATAGAGAGTGTTGAGGGAGTAATTTGATATTGAGAGGAAGCTCTGTCCAATTCAAAGGACAAAGGTATAACATTGCATTATATTCTTAATTTAAGTTTAATTGATGCTTTAATATGCATAAATTCTTGTTAATTAGATATGTAACATACTGATTGTAAGTTGGTAGAGTTGTATACATGTTATTGATATAATATAGCTGTTTTTAAGCTTGTTTCATGAATTAATCCGAGAGTTAGCTTAAAGCTCTCAATATGAAAAAGCAAGTCATGCGGAATCGGAGTGGTGGTCTCGCCACTCCCTAGTACTAAATAGAACGCTACCGCCTATACGCAAAGGAGAAATTCAATTTTTATGCTTTCTGGTTTATTAAGCATACTAGTATAATGTCATTAAGCATAAATAAGTCCCTGACATGCTAGTTTAGACGGCCTTTCATGTAGTCACTTAGCAAAGCTTGGGTTTTAAAGGAAACTTGAGTTTTCAAAGTGCAAACTCAATGAACTATTTACACTCTAAATTCTAGACTTCAAAGCATGTTTATGTGGTCTAGTTATATGGATATGAAAGCATGATGTATAGTAAGTGAAGTAGTTTTGAATACTTGATTGGTTAACATGAGATTTTCAAAAAGAAAACTTAAGAATTTGGGAAACTAATTTGGTTGATAACAACCTTATGTGTATTCTAAGATTTTGACTATCATGTTTGGATATGAATATTCATGTAGATATGATTGACATGTATGCCTAGCTAGCCATATGCATTATAAACTAGTTGAGTATGGTTTAGAATAAGTCTAAATGAAGTAGAACTATACAACTTGAAATGCATGACTAAGATAACGTGAGCATGTATAGTTGAGACTTATTGACCTCGTTGTATATGTATAATGACTAAACATGAGAGACTTTGTTAAATGTACACTTAAAGCCTTGACTAGGTGGGAATTGATAACAAGCCATGTTAAGGACAAGTTATAGGATCAATCCTAGTTATAAACATCATGACATGTATGTTCTACAAGTGTCATCATATAAGTATATGGGTGTGAAAGTTTGACCATGCTTCTGTTATTCAGCACGACCGCGCCACTCCCTAGTTCAAATCAAGCACGGTTGTGCCACCCTGCAGTGAAGTCTGCCTATTCTATTTGTGATCTGAGATTTGATACATGCTTGTATTGTAATTTAATCTGTAATACATGTCTAGTACAATATTCAAAGTGTCAATAAACATGCTAACGATAGAATTATATATTTAATAACTGTTTATGAACTTTCAAACGTTAAGTCGAAAGATGATTATGAACTATGTTATTTGATTTCATAGTGTCTTACAAACTGATTTTTGTGTTATGTGTGTGTAAGGTACGTAATGACGTACGTATGGGATTATACGACTAAGTTAGACTCTTATGTATGTGTTTTATGAGTATTGAATATACGTAACTAATGAATATCATATATGCGTAACTATGTTATAATAGGATTCGAAAAGTGTTAATAAGCTATACCTTGGTAAACTACGCATAAAGCAAGTTTTCTAACTTACACGACTTTGAATATTGTGCAAGTATCTAAACCTTATCTCTTTGATGCAAGTTTCTAGCCCTATTCTTTATGGAACATTACTTAAGCTTGTGTTATTATTGGTCGTACAAGTAAACCATTAAAAGTGTGATTCATGTCTTATGACTTAATGCATCGTAGCTTAAGATAAAGTTGTTTACATTCTTCGAACTTTGATTTTTGGTGTTGAACTTATAATTGTTCTTATATACTTTGAAAAAATAGTTTATGTGACGCCCCCAAATCCAGGTCCCTTCGAACCTCGAATCTGGTCCGCCACGATACTACTATCGTCAAACTATTATATCTTTTATTCATAACTTAAATGAATATAACCTTGCTTATTATAATTTAGAATATAAATTCTTTCCATATCCAGGATCTATGTATAATGACCCCAAACTATTATAAGTTTCAAATATTGGTCATTTACCATTCCTGTTTTACATCATATTCGATGTTATATAAATATGCAGAATAATTTAAACTTTTTCAATCTCTTTGGAAAATAATCTTTTATTGATTTATTAACTTGAATCAATTACAAATTCCTGAATCAAATTATGCTATAATTCATTCTATTCAATTACTGTATAAATATTTACATCTCAATTCGAATTTCTCTGTGTATCACATAATATAACTTTACAACGCAACCTGTATTGCACCTCGTAAACTACTATCATGTACGACTCCTAGAACATAAACGTGGTTCAAGAGTATATATTTAAACATATAAACCGATCTCCTTCAATTACTATTGAACTCTATCAATCAAGTAGCACATAACTTTATCGTTAGTCCTTAACCTGCAAAAGTGGTTATTTGCAAGGGTGAGCTTGACAGCCCAGCAATTCTAACAGTTTTCATGCAGCACATAGCATACAATAACATACTCGGTTCATGCATTCATAATCAATTAATATTTACTACGCATGTTACTTCACACATAACAGGCATAGAGATTTTCATCACAAGCATATCATCAAAGATCAACTTTCACATTTCATACATATCTCATATGCATTTCATATATATACATCAACATTTACATAGCATAATATAACTCAACTAACAGTTATCGAATTCATATAACAAATAGAAACTGAAAGACTTGCCTGATTCGTTGTTTATCAACTACAACTTAACTGCGTATCGCTAATTGCACTTTGTGTATCCCTACACAATTATATAATCATGGATTCATATCCATCAGTAACATATTTAATGCATTCTCAATGTAATAACAATGTGACATTGTTTCCTAATTAGGTTCGTAAAACCTACATTCCACTTTCTCATCATATTCTCGGAATAGCTAGGTACGTATAGGTATACCTTAACCACTCGTACTTGACATCAACATTCATATATAGCTATCAAGCGCTTAACTCGCTAAGTGTTTGACACATTTAAAACTCATATAGGTAAGTTCAAATGTTACACATAAACGTCTAACTTAGTTGTAAACTTTCATCATATATCCTACATACTTAAAGCACAAATCAGATTATAAGTCACCATAAAGTCAAATAATCACAGTCTTTAATCATTACTTTATAGTCTACAAATACCTTTTGGACTTATCATTTTAAAGTCTATAATCACCTCTTTAAACGTTCAATCTTATCACCTAGCATGCTCTTTAACACATCAGA
This sequence comes from Panax ginseng, assembly GCA_020205605.1. Classification (NCBI taxonomy): domain Eukaryota; kingdom Viridiplantae; phylum Streptophyta; class Magnoliopsida; order Apiales; family Araliaceae; genus Panax; species Panax ginseng. Next base: position 76,709,624 of record CM035133.1, on the reverse strand, counting down.
TTTGTTCTGGTCATATAATACATGTTAGAGTAACAACACAAGCATGCAAATACCTTCAAACCATTTAAAGAAAACAGATTTCACTGCAAGCTTGCGCGGCCGCGCTTGGTTTGTACTGAGGAGTGGCGCGGCCGCGCTACTCCTGGTGCAAACCAAGACTGCTATATAGAAGCTAGGCAAGACTTTCACATCCGATCACAATTCGAATAACACTTGCATAATCATACGTGAATATATTCAAGATCAGAACTTAAAGTCGCAATGAGCATAATGCTTTGTTTTTGTAAAAACTTCCTTTGGAAATCATTAAACCAACTAGTAAGATTCTTTTAAGCATGCAAGATGAGTTCATATAGTTTAAATCATGCAAGACAACTTCAACTCACATGTCCTATTTGTTTGTACATGTTTCTACACCCGTTTACAAGGTCAAAATATAACCACTCCATGTATATAAAACTTAGTTTGCAAAACATTCGAGTTTTCCCTTGAAATTATTTTAAACAAAATCAATGCAATCCAATACATATGAAACAACTTTAAATCTCTCATCATGCATAATTAAACCTTGTAAACATGTTATCCACTCAAAGTTCATCAAGGTTTATTTTTTAAAATCTTCAAGTCTCTTTTAGAAAACCTTTGAAACCATGCTTGACTAGTCCATAACATGTTTAATTTGATGGATACACATATCAATCATATCTAGATGCATAAAGCATCCTATCATAATGGTCCATAGGTTCAGAATACTACTATGGTATTCCCCCAACAAAGTTGGGCTTCAACTTCAATATTTTTATTGAAAAACTCATGTTAAACCTCTAAGCATGCAAAATAAGTCCACTAGTTTAAGTCATGCTTTCATGTTCATAGATATATGAAACCAATCTATAATAGCATGTGTTCGTGTTCAAAACTTGGTGTACACATAATTCATTTACACATAGCTATCATGGTCTTTTACTTGCGTTTTTCTTTTAATTAATGCTTGGCTATAACGTACCCTCGCCCATAAGTTAACTAACATATTGTTCACATGTTAAGACATATCAGAACGTAATACATTCACAATCCAAGGTTAGAACATGTTTTGAAAAAGGCAAAAAAATGAGCAGACTTGGTCAATCTATCGACAATGACCCAAATTGCATCCATGCCTTGAGAAACCTTGGGAAGGCCAGTAATGAAGTCCATGGTAATGTGCTCCCACTTCCGTTCTAGAATTTCAAGTGGTTTCAATGGACCTTTTGGCACTTGATGCTCCGCCTTGATACGTTGACAAGTTAAACACCTTGAAATAAACTCTTCATATTGCTCCACCAAAATGTATGTCGAAGATCACGATACATTTTGGTACTCCTAGGATGGATTGCAAACAGTGTGTTGTGCGTTTCCATCATATCTTATACTTTAAATCAGGGTCGTTAGGAACACAAAGTCTGGAGTTAACTTAAAGTATTCCTTCTTCATCGATTCTTGCTTCCGGGATAGTACCTTCTTGTACTTTCTTCCTCATACGCATCAGCTCCGGGTCTGTAACTTGAGCATCTTTAACTTTATCGATTAAAGTTGGTTCTACTCGTATATTTTCCATCATCACGTGGGACCCTAGAGTCTTTAAATTTATCTCCATCCTTTGTAAGTCATACAAAATGGGCCTTTGCGTTGACAATATCGCACTCATACCCGCATATGATCTTCTACTCAATGCGTCAGCTACCACGTTCGCTTTTCCAGGATGGTACTGAATGGTATAATCGTAATCTTTAAACAGCTCGAGCCAACGTCGTTGCTGCATGTTGAGTTCCTTTTGGGTGAATAAATATTTGAGGCTTTTATGATCCGTACAGATCTCTACTTTCTTCCCATACAGGTAATGCCTCTAGATTTGAAGTGCAAAAATGACAGCTGCCATCTCTAGATCATGAGTAGGATAATTCCTCTCATATTCTTTGAGTTATCATGAGGCATAGGCTATGACTTTCCCATGTTGCATGAGAACACATCCTAACCTTTGCCTGAAGCATCGCTGTATATGACAAATCCCTCTGAACCAGATGATATTGTTAGAACAGGTGCTGAAATAAGTCTCCCCTTAAGTTATTGAAAACTCTTCTCACATTTCTCCCTCCAACCGAATTTTGTATCTTTTCGAGTCAGCTGAGTTAATGGAGTAGCGATTCGAGAAAATCCTTCCATGAATCTCCGATAATAACTAGCTAAGCCCAAAAAGCTACATACTTAGGTCACTGACTTAGGTTGCTCCCAGCTTTGAATTGCTTCAATCTTTACCGGGTCAACATATATTCTGTGATTTGATATAATGTGCCCAAGGAATGCTACTTCCTCAAGCCAGAACTCGCATTTCTTTAACTTGGCGTATAACTTGTTTTCACGAAGCTTTTGGAGTGTCAACCTCAAGTGTTGCTCACGATCTTCACATCTTTTGGAGTATATGAGAATATCATCAATAAAGACAACCATGAAATGATCCAAATATTTCTTGAATACTCGGTTCATCATATCCATGAAGGCAGCAGGAGCATTAGTCAATCCAAAAGACATGACTAGGAATTCATAATGCCCGTACCGAGTTTTGAAAGAAGTCTTTGGAATGTCATCAGTTTTAATCTTTAACTGATGATATCCAGAATGAAGATTGATCTTTGAAAAGAATTTAGCGCCTTGCAACTGGTCAAACAATTCATCAATGCGAGACAACGGGTACCTATTTTTGATAGTGACATGATTCAACTCTCTATAATCAATACAAATTCGCATACTTCCATCTTTCTTCTTTATGAATAGAATAGGAGCACCCCAAGGAGACATACTATGACGAATGAAATCGATGTCTAACAACTCCTGCAGTTGGGTTTTTAACTCCTGAAGTTCAATAGGAGCCATTCGATATGGGGCTTTAGAAATGAGTTTTGTACCGAGTTCAAGGTCGATACAAAATTCAATTTCACGCTCTGGGGGTAGGCCATGAAGTTCTTCAGGGAATACGTCAGGAAATTTATTAACAATAGAAATATCATTCAAATCTTACGTGTTTTTGTTTAAATCTGTGACATGGGCTAAGAAAGCTTGACATCCATTTTTTAATAAACGAATAACTTTTTGGCTTGATATGACAATGATTGACTTTAGTGGTTTGGTTGTTTGAATTCGCATAGTAGGTTAGCTAGAAATATGAAAGCTAACAACCTTACGAAAATAATCAATTTTAGCATGATGAGTGGTCAACCAATTAATCCCTAAAATCACATCAAATGCAAGTATTTTCAAAGAGATAAGATCGACAGGTAACGTGTGGTTACCAATTTGAATCAAACAAGACTTATAAATAGTGGATGTAATGAAGGCTTCTCCCTACTGAGTTTCAACAGATAAGTTAAAGTCTAATTTCTCCTGAGTTAAATTTAAACGTTGAACGCAAGTAGGAGAAATAAAAGAATGGGTAGAACCGGTATCAAATAAGGTATAAACTTCGTAAGATTTTATGATTAGCTTACCCGTGATAACCTCGTTTGGGTTCCTCACTTTTTGGGAGGTTACAACAAATGCTCTCCTTTGAACTACCGACTTTGACTTCTCTGGGACGGCCTTTAGTGCCTCCATCCCAGCTGGACTTGTCTTCCCTGCACGACAAAATCGGGCTAGGTGACCTTCTCTTCCATAATTGTAACACGCTTTGGACTGCATCGCGCAGTTTGGACTGATATGTTCTTCCCCTGCGCATTTGAAGCATACAATCGGTGGTCGTTCTCCTTCTTTAACAACGGGTGTTGGTGCTAACGTCTTTCCATCATTTTTGAACCTTCTCTTCTTGAAATTTCCACTTCTATTGTCTTGGCCATGATTACCATCGAAGTGGTTACCATTTCTGGCATGTTGATTTCCTCCACGTTTGTTGTCACCGCTTCGATGACTGCTACCACTAGTATTATCATTTTTCCAGGTGCTCTCTCTTGATTGGGTTGACTCATTATCGCGCTCCAATAACTGAGCCCTATTCACAACATCTGAATACAATCAAAGTTTGTGATAAATGAGATATTGACGTATCTCGGGTTTTAAACCTCTTAGAAACGTCCGCGGCATTCTCTCCTTATTATCAACCAAGTGGGACGCAAAACGGGACAACTCGGTAAACTTAGCTTCGTATTGCGACACGGTCATATTGTTTTGCTCCAGCTTGATGAACTCCAACTCTTTTATGTGACAAATACTTTCGGGAAAGTACTTGTTGTTGAACAATTCTTGGAACTTTTCCCAAGACATTTTGAGTGCGGTAGGCTGAGTACATTTTACTGATTCCCACCAGTAATCTGCCTCTCCTCGCAACACGAAGGTGGCAAAGGCAACCTTTTGCTCCTCGGAGCATCCCAAGACATCAAATATCTTGGTGATCTGCTTTATTCACGTCTCCGCCTTAAGTGGTTTTGGCTCTCCCAAAAACTCTAGTGGTCCCAGCTCCTTGAACTACTTAGCGGTGACCATCCGAGAGTTGTCAGTGTTTCCACCTACATTTTGAACAGGAGTCTCTCTCGCCTGATGTTGCATGAATTTCATAAAGCCTCTGAACATCCTATCGTTCATCATCTGATCGGTGTTATTGTTTACCTGAGGATTATTGTCTTCCTGATGCACATTATCATGGGTATTCATCGTTGGTGACTCAACGGTGTCATGTGCTTCATTGCTTATCTCGACATTTTCAGATGCCATTTTCAAGCACTGCCACAAAACAAGGGTTAATTGACATGCCACATATTAACCCTACACTCTGACCAACCAATTAAATAACAAATAAACTTAGGTAAGTCATACTAGCGAAGGAATTACCCGTCTCTCCCCTCCTAGTTCTAGTCTCACATCTTAGCCAGGGATCATATCCCTAAGCTCTGATACCAACTGTGACGCCCCCAAAATAGGTATACATCATCCATCTTGGGTCGCCAAATACATGGTATAAAATACAAATACAAACTTAATTGTACAACATGAGTTGGGAGTTTTTACACGAATATTGTCTTCTAGACAATATCCAAACTCAAATGGAGTCCTCATTACAATTATTATCTCACTATTTCATAGAATAGTGAGGACTACTATGACACCATCTCGGACCATCACTCCGTTCCCCGACTAGTCCCGGATACGTTCTCATTTCCTAAAGAGAACAATGAAAGCAAAAGGGTGAGCTCAACTAGCCCAGTAATAAATATTATGACTAATATAATGCAGAATAAATTATCTTTAGCCTTCAACAGTGTTAAACTGATAAAATACAATAAACATCAAGTTTAACTGCAATGGAACAAGCAATCCATTAGAAGAATCAAGTAGAACATAATATATACTATCTTCTATGATTTAAAAAGTTTATCATCAATTTTATCGCTGAGACTCGGTTTAATAAATAAACCACATCATCAAATCATCCCTGTACTACAAGCAAAGGATATTCATTAGTATCACGACCATGAATTATCCATGCACTACGGGCCAAGGATATTCGTGTTTTCACCAATGGTTATGATCATACCAGCAACTATCCATCAATGCACTACAGGCCAATGATGACTTTTACCACATTATTTGTAACATTACGGGTCATGATTATACCAAATGATCCCTGGTCATAATCATACCAATCAGTAGACCATCTATGCACGTTAGCCAAAGATGACTTTCATCACAATATAAGCATGAGGATGATGACAATGATATAAGAATCCAATTAAAAGAAACCAAATGATGAATTTTTAAAGATTATAATTTAATTTATCCAGAATTTAATAATGATCAAATTACCAACATGATACTGCTTTGTGGAGTAAAATTCAAGAATGATAATGTATTAAAAATGATTTGGACCGAGAAGAAATCCATTTTTGTCATAAATAGTACTTCGGGTGAATAGTATCTAGGTGAATAGTACTTCAGGAATAGTACCTTATGAATAGTACTTTGTGAATAGTACTTTGTGAATAGTACCGTATAAATAAATAGTACTCATGGACAGTAATCCGGCATGAAAATCTTAAAATTTAACAAGAATGTGCAGAAAATATTCTTGTGAAACGATACTAGATGAACCACAAATTTCAAGGATATTCTACTAATTTTACGGAGTATAGAAGCAATACTTTAACAAAATGAGGGTATAATCCAGAATATGAGATGAAATAATATTACTCACATACTACAGAGTATGGAAGAAAATATTATTCCTTATGAATACTGAACAAAAATAATATCCCTTACCTTAGAAGAAGACTGGATTCTGAAATAGTGAAGTAGCAGAATACTCTTCTTCTTTCTCTCTATAGCTTCTCTCTCTATAATCGCACTTGTGAGTCTTAGTGAATTGGTGAGAATGAAAGAAGAATGAACTTCTATTTATAGGAAAATATAGTTTCGATAATTGCATGTTTTGGGGATCGAAATACTACAGTATAATTCCTTCATCTTTTCTTTCATTTGTAATCTAGCCCTGCAAGTATTATTAAACTTACACTACCTCCCCTAATAGTGCATGCATGTGAATCAATAGTTCTATACATGTGAAAAAAATAGTTACAATATAGTACCTTCATCTATACCTCCATTTTTAATTTAGTCATGCAAGTATTGTCAATCTTGCACCACCTCCCCTAATAGTATATGCATGTGAATCAATAGTACATACATGTGAATAAATACTTATAAGCATGTGAATTAATAGCAATTAATTGTTCATTTATGTGACGCCCCCAAATCTAGGTACTTTATTCCCACAAGATTTGGTGTTCACTTTCTATTCATACATATCTATCTACCCAAATAAAATAATATTTAAACCATAATCCTCCCTTTAAATAGGGTTACATCATTAAATTCAAAAACATCTCAGGTTGTCTAACCTTTAAACATCATATAAGTGCGGAAATAAAATTATTACATCACATCATTATTTAAAAGTCTATGATCATCACAATACATAAAATTACAAGTCTGCATCACTTGTACATTTTTCCCTTTCCTTTGCTAGTTAAAGGCTCATCTACCTTCTCCACTTTAGCTGCAATAATAATATTTATGCAAGAGTGAGCAAAATAATTGCTCACTGGATATAACAACGAATCAACAGGAGAATAATAATAACAACTGGCAACGAATAGGCTCATCAAAACTGAATAGTACTCTATCAATGATAATCAGAAATTGGAATCCAAAATATGGAATATATATAACTGTGGGTCATAAGACTATGAACTATGTCCACAGTTGCAAGTAATCTTTCAACTTCAACTTTAACAGTCATAAGACTATAAGGACTCCTCGTACTTAGGGGAATCAGCCCTTCATACAATGTATTGTGCACAAACATTTCAACGCTAAGCGTAAATTATCCCCTAATAATAATAATAGGGTTGTTCATCTCAGTATTTAGAGTACAAGTCCGTACCAAAGAAAGTTTGGTTTGGATAAGCTTTCAAGGGTAATTTGAAGTTTAACGAACATCAACTAGAGGACTAGTTGAATCAATAGTGTTTAATAACACAACAGTTGATCAATAATAACATAATATGGAACAATGAATAAGTGTAAGCGAACTAACTATATCTTGAACTCATACTTAGAAACAACTACAAAGCATAAGTATTGAATGACAATAAACCTTTCTTGAATAAAATTAAGCTAGGACTATGAATTATTGAATATACATTAAGTAATAGCAAGCTGAAAATAAAGCTTGCTCATTATGAGAATGGCTTGTGTCAAGTAAATGAACTAAGATAACTCAACATTAGAAATTAGAATTCAAGAAAATTGCATTCATAGTACATGAAGGACAATAAAGAAACTTGTCTAACAATAAACAAGTTAGAATACATCAATAAATATTAGAATTCAAAACTTGTTCGAATAAAGTTTAAGTCATAGCTAGCTTGTTCAAATAATGATTAAGAATACAATAATTCGATTAATGAAAGGTTAAAGTAAGAAACTTGCTCAATGTAAATGTAGAGTTATAAAACTTGCTCAATGTAAAAAGAAAAGTTTAGAAACTTGCCTCGAGCGTAAGCTATAATATTAAACTTACGTTCACCTACACATAGGTTTAAAACCACAATACCTATTAGATATGCTAACATACCACAACATGTACATTTCTAACCAAACTTATCATTTTAGCACAAGTCTTATGCTACCATTTACATTTCATAATTCCCAAGTGTTAACATCACAACACTTTACTAACCTTCATTGTATAAACTAAGTTATAACATAACACGTTTATGACTTATAAATCATTTTTACAACTTTGAATTTACAATCCACATAACACGACTCTTTTTAACCTTGTTGTTACATGGTTCTCACATTAACCTAACATTAAGCTAAGTTACATTGAACGACCAAAGTCTGCGCAGAATTAATGAGACTTCATCGTTTAAGATCAGGCCGGGCTTGGCGCACATGCTAATTTGATTTTTTATCATCGCTTCATGCAGGTATGCCCATGCCATGGGCTACTCTGCATGACGCTCTGCCATTGTGATTTTAGTTTTGCAGAACATGGTTACGACACTTTTCTTAAGCCAACTAACACGAATTTCACCCACCAAACAGTAAAATTAACACGTACAATTGATACAAAACCATTACAACATGTTTCACGCACATATATATATATATATATATATATATATATATATATATATATATATATATATATATATATATATCAATATAGAATAATTATACTACTTTAATTTCTCAAATTTCTCATTTTCATACATAAACACCATTTTGACATCTCTTCCCAAAATTCACACTGTGATCACAACTCTTGTCCAAATTACTCAGTTCAAATTATATTATGCTCGTTTCTTAATGAACTAACATATACAAGACTCAATTTGCAGTTTAACATGCTAATTGATCATAAAAATTGATACTTACAAAAGCCATATGAAAAATACATATACTGACATTATTTTCTTCCTACTGTCAAACGAAATTATCATACAATTTTGGTTTAAACACAAATTCTAGCATAATAAGCATGTATCATCACAATTACCAAGTATATATCCATAATTCATCAATTTTGATTTCACAGGATACAAAGAAACTATACTGTAAATTCATATATGTATGTACATATATATATAATACAAAGGTTAGATAAAATACCTTCAAATAGTTTGTAATTCTTGCTAAAATCATTGGAAATTGCTTAAGTTTTTCTCTCAATCTCCCAAGCTCCTTTCTCAATTCTCTCTGAACTCTCAACGTTCTTCTCTCTTAGGCTTAGCAACTAGAATGCGTAGAACAGCTGATAGCTATAAGGCGTAAAACTAAAACTTCTAAACCTTAATACGCCAAAATTAATAAAATATCAGTTATAACGCTTAAGTTATAAATATATATTATATTTATTATTTTATTTATTTTATTTAAATTCATAAATTAGAAATCCCAAAAGCCATAAGGCTTTGTTTGGCAAAACCCTTTAAATTTTAAAGAATTAATATATTTAAGCCTTGTTTGGCAAAACCACATTAAAATCTTTTATTTTATTTTAATAAACAATTTTAGTTTATAATTTATAATTACATATTATTTACTTGGACCTCCATATCCAACATTAACCAACTAAATTAATCATCTACTACATTTTAATTAAATATACCATTTTAGCAAATATCATAAATTATAATTTTATTTAATAATTTAATATACCATTTAAATTATTAAACCAACACAACAATATAACCTCTCATGTTATATTACACTATCTAAATTATAAATTAATTTAATTTAGAACATTACCTAATAAATTTAGATTCATAAATATTTACTAGCAACTATTACATCAATAAAATATTTATTTCATCAATTCAACAATAGACACATCAAATAAATATTTATATTTTTAAATAAATATTTAATATCACAATTTAAAATTTTGAATCATTACAATTTATCCGATTAATAACCCGATTGGTTAATTTAACCTCTAGAAATTAATTATTATCGAAATAATTGTTGATTTCCACCAACACTAATAATTCCAACATAATGAAAATATCAAATTCATCTTTAATCAACACGAACTTATTCATCATTAATATTATAACTCACAGTATTTAACAACCAGATCATTCCCAGGAAAGATGGGGCTTTTCGATAAAGATTTCTCCTTATTAGCCTGCAATTAGGTGACCAAACCTCTTTCCTCGACAGAACTTTCTAGACATCATCATTATTGCAAATAATAATATGAATAATTTTGTCGTCTCAATTATTGATTTAATAATAATAAATATTATGCATATGATACTGTGACAATAATTGAATCAATAATATGAGAGATATTATGCAGCAATTACTGTAGCAATAATTGAGTATAACTAAGTGACTTCTCATGTAAGCATCAATAATCAATAACGTGTGCTACTATGCAACCACGCGTATTACTGTACTTTTACTACCAGGTAGTTCAACAGTTTAACGGTAAAACTTTCACCATTATTTTTATAAAAAGATATTTATGTCGTTTTCTAACTACGACAATACTTGCGTTCACCAATGATTGTACCGTCATACGAATATTGTGACGCCCCCAAATTCAGGTACTTGAAACCCAAACTCGGTGCTTCACGATACCATTTCTATGAGTGGAATAATACTAATAATAATAATAATAATATAAATACCAAAATTAATTTGTACGTAACCTTTAAACATTCATTACAATACATGATAGATAATAGATATCATAATCTTAGTAAAGTTAATCTATTACATAGGATAGCATAGAAACTCATTCAACAACCTTCCCTTTTCCTTTGTTCTTGATAGAGCCTTCTGGCTGTTCACACTTAACTGAAAACATTTAAATTAAGCAAGGATGAGCATTTGAGTGCCCAACAAGTAATAGGAATCAATAATAGTTACCTGAAAGGATAAAATATTTTCTTTGAACGATACTTCTACAACGAATCAAAAGTTGTGAAGTAAGCTGAACCAATTATAAACAACATATCATTTCGATTTCAAAATTTTGAAACTACGTACTGACTATAAATGAGGATCAGTCGATAGACTATGAACATTATTTTCTATTTTTGAAAAGGTTAAACGAAACTTCATCTGTAAACTATCATAACTTACGAGCATGGGGGTGATCAGCTCGTTATGCCATGTATTGATCAATACTACATACAAGAACGATATTTTCGTCCAGCATATCCGCCTTAGGTGCATAAAAGTTTCCCATATTTGGGATGTTCATACCAGTCTAGAATCCGAACCAAAACAATTTGGTTGGATAACAATAAAGTTCTATCTAGTTCAATCATATTTTTAAGTTTGTGTCTAGCCGGATCAATTAGCTTAGACAGCTTTTAAGTCAACGTATACATACTGGAAACCAATAAGTATGTATCAACATGTGATAAAATATAATGATTATCCAAGTGAGGACACTTGTATAACCATACTTTAGAAATTAACGAACATAATATATATCTTGATCAATAATAACAGAACTAATAAACTGGTACAAAAGATTATGATATAATAACTTACTTATATAGAATTATTGCATAAGTATATACTGGGGTTATGACATTTGAACAATGAAAAAGAATAGTTCAGATATTAGCTTACACATGTCCATTGCATAAAGTAAATGCAAAGGGTTAGATACTTGCATGATCTGCTGCTAACAATACGCAACTTAGTTTTATCTTTTATATCAAGCCCTATCATTAATAAGATCATTTATTCGATTAGAATAATATATCATAACACATAGCACTGCTATTTGCAGTCAACACATAACCTAATTGCATTGTCACATAAGTTTAACAACCATTGAATCACAAATAAATACTTATCAAGTCAACCAATCTAAGTCCAGATCAATTTCTAAAATATGTCGGTGTATCGACGACTTTATAGGGTATTTATCGAGTCTAAGACTCTATCCCGAAGTTCAATAAAACTTAAACATTAGTCCAATTATTTTTAAATGACTTATAATAATTTTTAAACAATTATTATAATTTATTTTGATTTTTCAAACACCGAAATCATTATTAAATGATTTAAATATTAAATAATTCCATTATTATTAATATTTAACTAATATTAAACTATTAATGAAACCATTGTTAAAATATTAACGTTATTTACAATAACTCAAAATATTTTTAAAGTATTAATATTACCCTTAAATGATTTTTAAAACATGTAAAATCAATTTTTAAATAATTACCTTTAATATTTATATATTAATGCATTACTTATCAAAATATTAAAAGTTATTAATTATAACATAAAATATTTTTAATTCATTTATATCCCGTTTAAATAATTTTTAAATTAGTAAAACTATTTTTAAACTATTTATTTAATATAATTATTAAATAAATTTAATATCATTAATATTAAATTAATATCATTAATATTAAATTATTAATGAAATTATCCTTTAAATATCAAAAGTTATATTTTATAACTTAAAAATATTTTTTAACACTTTATTTTCATTTAAAATGATTTTTATAATATCAAAATCATTTTTAAACTAATTTATTTAATAAAATTATTAAATAATTCTAATATCATTAATATTAAATAATTAATGAAATTTAATTTAAAATATTAAAAGTTATATTTTATAACTTAAAATATATTAAAATACCTTATTATCATTCAAAATAATTTTAATATAACAAAATTATTTTTAATTAATTTATTTAATACATTTATTAAATAAATTAAATATCAATAATATTTAAATAAATACTAATATTTATGCAAAATATGTCAAATTATTAAAAGTTAATTTTATAACTCAAAATAATTTTTAAAATTACTTTTATAATTTTAGAATTAAATTTCTATTTTTAAATGATTTTTGGAAATTAAAATAATTAAAATTATTAAATTTGTCGCTAAAGACTGCATATAGCGACAGAACCGTCGCTATAGATGTTTTTCATGTTCTTGGTCAAACCCAGAAACGCATGTCAATGATCAAGTTAGCTACTTCGACCAAATATTACACACTGCTCATGTTGTTTCTGAACATGTTTCTGGTCAGATCTTGTAGTACTAGTGTAAGACTATATGATCCAACAACAAAACATGACCAAACAACATAGCACGAAAGAGATCCGATCGTCTAAAGTGGTTGTCAGAGTTGTTCTTCATTTCTGGGTTACCCAGAAATGAAGAACAGTTCGACTGCCCTACTCTGGGCTTCCACAACTTGCGATTTGTGTGATATTTTTGTGATATAATGGATCTAGTGTGTAGCCAACATGACAAGGAAGAGATCTATAACATTATATTACTAAAATAATAACAGATCAAACAGATCTATGCCGGTCAAACCATGTCAGACGACATGTTCAAGCATTTTCTTGGTTACCCAAAAAACAACTTCCATGATCGTCTCGCCTAGTTTGACCGTCCACTGTGATCCACCTGTTTGATGTTTAGGCGATATAAAAGCTTGTATCAACAGTTAATGTAACATACTTCAACATGGATACAATAACAAGAACCAAATCAACAAACACAACAAGATCTATAGACATGAACTCACTGTCAGAGCCATCTGGGTAAGTTCTGGGTTACCCAGAAAGGCTTGGTCATGGTTGGTCAACCGACTTTGACCATCAATAACTTTTAGTCTATGCCAGATCTAAACCCTATTCAAGTTACAGATCTAAGATCTCATAGCATATTACAAGATCAAACCTTTAAACAACAAAAACACATAATAGATAAAGAGATATGAGGTCTGACATTCATTGTCAGACAATTTTTTTAAGTTTTTCCAGATTTTCAAAAACTTCAATTTTGAGCACTTAGATGTTATGGATCTACAAGATACCAACCCAGATCATTGATTAACACTACTTACAACATATTACAACACATAAACACCAATTCTAACACAACATTAAAGGTCAGATTCTAAGTTAGGATTTATACCTTTCTATGAACTAACTTGAATCTGGCTTTCTGGTTTGTTAATGGAGGTAGTGGGGCTTTGTTTTGTGACTGAAATGCCTTAAGATTTCGTGGGTTTGGGTGAGAGAGAATTGAGTTGAGTATTGGTTGCACAAATGGCTTAATAAGTGACTTTTCTCTCTCTTTGATATTATAAATAATGTGGTGCAATGCATTTGGTTGAGATGTTGCTGCTGATATGTGTAATATGTAGGCACATGGCTAGGTTGGAGTGGTTGAACAACTACACATAGGGTAGGCCAAGATCTACAAGTTTCCTTTAATAATACGATAAGGGCAATTTGGTCATTTGTCTTATAATTTTAATGGCATGAAAGTAATCTTGGCAAACCCTTAGGGTTTAACCCTAAGGTTCCATAAATTTTATTAGTTTCTAGAATTTCTAATTTGACTAAAAATATATAATTTTAGTTTCTAAAAATTATAAATTAGTGTTCCTTAATTACATTTAGTTTTCTAATTACATAGAACACGAAAATTAGGTTTAAGTTTTACTAATTATAATTAAGATTGCTAATTTAGCAATTAGGGCTTACAATCAACAATTAGGGTTTTTGTTTTAGCATTTAGAATTCCTAATTTTTTATAATTAGGGTTATCAATTTACAATTAGGGTTTCCTAAATAATAATTAGGGTTTTCCTAATTAACAGTTAGCTGTATATTTTAACAGTTAAGGTGTGACGCCCCCAAAATAGGTATACATCACCCATTTTGAGTCGCCAAATACATGGTACAGAAAACAATTACAACTTTATTATTATAATTGTCGTGCAAAATACGACAACACATACGGTGAGTTTAAATTCAAATATTGTCTTCTAGACAATATCCACACCCAGATAAAGACCTCATTAATTATTGATGCACTATTTTATAAAAATAGTGAGGACTGCTAAAACAACTGTCGAGGACCATCACTCTATACCCCGACTGGTTCCTGCTATATTCTCTCTTCCTGAGAAGAAAAATGGAACAAAAAGGAAAAGGGTGAGCTCAACTAGCCCAGTAAAGAATATTATTACTAAGATAATATACAACAAATTATGTGACGCCCCCAAATCCAGGTCTCTTTCAACCCGACAGATGGTGCTACACAGTACTACCATTCACACATATATTCAATTAAAAAGCCTCAAAAGAACGAATATGTCTTCTATATATTCAAAATAATATTTACATTTCCCAGGTTCTTTATAACCCTTTCAACTGTTCTTGTCATAATATCCAATATATTACAATCGTTCATCCTATACTATTACAAAAACATTCTATGGATTAAATCTTACGCGCCTTTCTTTTTCCTTTAGGAGACTTGGACGATTCGATCTTAGCTGTGTTCATATGGTTCAAGAAAGAGTGAGCATAACTAGCTCAGCAAGTACAACATTTATAATAAACAACATGCTTGAAACATAGGAATCATATATCTTCACTAACTGAAAAATAGTTATGAAGTACTATCGATAATTCAAAATAGCACTTCTTTTTATACAAAACATTTTACAATAACAATATTCAGTAAAACATCAATTCTGGTCTAAGACCTTGAGCATATCATAAGTTCTTTGAAAAGGACATCCCGACATTAAGTCCGTAAGTCCGACATTTTTTACGAGCACGTCTAGGTGATCAGCCTATAGTACTCTATGTTGTTCAACACTACATACATTAAACGTGTGTGCGTTTAAATTGTGGCAACCTCATGTGCCTGTCGTTTGACGACAAAACATTTTTAGCATACTCAGTCTTCAATTGAAAACCACACCAATATAACTTGGTAAACATTGTCCATAATTTAAGTCTAGCCGAAAGAATTGGCGTTGACTTCATCATACATCAATTTATGCGTAAAAATACATGGATCACAAAGCTTGTTCAGAATGAACTGAAACAAGGGTTAGAGTACTTGCCTTTAGCGTCTGCTACAGTTAATATCACGTTCTTGATTAAGTCTTTAAGGTCTCTACAATACATGATCACATAACGTACTACATTAGGTAATATATAATCAAGTATGATTACATCTATATATTACCCTTCTTCTCAATCTAAACATGACTTAGATTTATTGTTATTGGTTTCGGCTTTCCGTTACGTTGTTCTTATCTTCACATTACATTTATGTTCGATTGTTATTTCTAACCTTTAGGAAACATTATTAAGGTTTAACAATACCTTATAATGATTCATTAAGTTATTTAGTTCATTATCTAAGACTTAGTATTCATTTCATACTTGTAAACTTTCTTCTCTACGCCTCTCTTAAGTCATGCTGGCTGCACTTCAGTCTCTTTCAGATAACTCTCATTGCCGCATGGTCATGAAGTTTTAAGTAACTATGGTCGAGTTCAAGTATGCGTGCGCCACATACATAATACATTGGGCGTGCTACCAAGTGACTCAAAAGGTAATGACTTTGTGTTAAGCGCAGTGATCGCCACCAATTGTTTTGGTCAGCCATGGCCAACTCAGGCCTTAGAAAAATTTTACAGGCTTTTAATTTTGTGAACTTCTCGGATGCATAACTTCTTCGTTATAAGTCTAAATTGGCTCATTCAAAAGCCTACGGTTCACAAATTCCATACTCTATACGTTCATGCAAGAATTTTATCTATTTGACTTTGTTTGCTAAAATTTCACCTATTAGTTCATTTTTAACGAAAAACGATAAACGTTCGTTTCTTCGTTCTAAGTCGGAATCCGGTCATTTTCGAGTCCGCAACTCTATAATGCCAAATATGACTTGTCTCCATCGAAAACAAACATTTCCAAGTTCAAATACAAAATACGACTTCCATTCCGAGAATTTCACGAATTCGACGATTGTTGTCCAATCGTGTGAATTCCGGCATAACTTCGTTACTAACAATTCGATTATTGTTCTAAATGGATTCTAACCATCAAATGAACATTTCAAACTACTTATTATATTAACTTATTTTCAAAGTAAGTTTTGACTTATTCTCGTGAGTTAATGACTTAATCAACTTATAAACTACGAATTCCCTTTCTTATGACTTAATATGGATTTAAGTCCTTTATTCAATGTTCTCATACAATATTGAACATACTAACATCATAAGGCAATCATATGATATGTTTATCATGAGTCCATAACTTATTTAAGTTCAAGTTACTTATTCATGACTTATTTGGCTTAAGTTCATGCATTCATCAATTCTTACATGTTCTTAGCATACATGCTTATTTCATTACACTTCTCTTATCACCCTACAATGATAGAGATGAAGGTATATTAGACACAAGATCATTACCTTTGATGAACTAGTTCTTCTTCTTCTTCTTGAAGATTTAATAATGGAAGTCTAACTTATAAGTGCTTATTCTTGCTTAACCCCTCTAACCAATAAGTTACTTTGTAAGAGAAAGTTTTTGAATGAAATAAAACAAGCAAATAATGAATTGTGAGCATGCTATTTATAGACTAACCAAAGTGAGGGCACTATGGTCAATAAATACTGCACCTCCTTAATAACCCCCTTACTATTCATCTACTTAACCACTAAGTAAACTTCCTAGCCACATAAAGTACTTGATCATCACAACACTTGGGCATTACACAAAGTTCTTGCCCATCAAGTTTATCCATGGGATGCACCATGGATCCTAATTATTGAATGGATCATAATTTGGGCTTTAATCCACTTAGCTTAACTCAAACCTTTAGACTTGCATTAAGTTATTTTGGACTTTAGCTTACTAATTACTTGGGCTTGTACCTTAATTCTTGTTGGACTATTCAATTATTACACAATCCTACAAGTTCACGTCTTTTAATTTAAAACCTTATTACATAAGTTATACGTATAATTCTCGTATTCTCATTCATATATTAATTTGTAACATACGTTATCTCCTTATTCATACTTATTCGCATAATACTCAGATTCAATACCTCGTGACAATACCGCGTATCGCATTTATCATTACACTTTCTTCTTAACGCTTAATATTTCTAACGATCTTAAATTAAGTCCGCATGCAAAATATTACGTTTTCCATACCTATATTATTACATAATCCATCTCACATTGATATTATAACGTTACATATTTCTCGGAAGTTCAAAAATAATTCCCGAGCGAAAATTGATGAATAGTGTTTTTCAGAAAATTTCTCGAAAAACTTGTATTTTCGTTTTAGAAATTCAAACACTTTAATTCTCTCACGTAGTTAAAATACTATGACATTTCGACGTTTCTAGGTTATAGAACGACATTCATCTTACTAACATATAATAATAATAAATAATATTTTTTTATTCATTATTAAAAATATTTACAATTGGTTCAATTTTCTGGGGCGTTACACTCTCTCCCCCTTATAAGGATTCTGTCCCCAGAATCTTGCTATATAAAAAAATTACACAAATAATTGAGGGTAATTCTTTTTCATCTTTTCTTCAAGCTCCCACGTTGCTTCTTCTGCATCGTGGTTCTTCTATAACACCTTTACCGAAGGTATAAATTTATTCTGCAGAACTTGTTCTTTCCTATCGATGATTTGAATCGGCATCTTTTTATACGTTAAGTCCTTCTCGATATGGATAGGCTCATACTCTATTACATGTTTATAATCCGGCTTATAAGGACGTAATACCGATACGTGAAACACGTTATGTATACATTCTAAATCTGGAGGTAATGCTATTATGTAAGCTACCTCACCTACTTGTTTTAATACTTCAAAAGGTCCTATAAACCTCGGACTTAACTTCCCTTTCTTTCCAAAGCGTATCTTTCTTTTCCAGGGAGATTGTTGCCTCTTTTTCATTTCTGATAAAAGAGCTCTAACTCATGCAAGCATACATGTGTCAACAAGTAATAAAGAGTAAGTAGAGTATCGATCCCACAGAGAAAGTTGTTAAACTTAAATTATCATGCATCAATTAACTCACCGTATTTATATGCGTAGACTAATGACTAAAAGTGTTTAATTAAACTAGTTATGAATAATAACTAAAAATAAGAATACAAATAGAATAAATATAATCAGGAAATAATGGGACCCTAACTTCATTTAATATTTCATCTAATCACCACTATCATGCAAGAAGTGTTCACATATCACAGGAAAATAGCCAAGAGCACAAATAGAGTTATAACCATTTTTCAATGAACTATAACCTACTTACACAGCATCTATAGATGTTAGACTCCATGTAATCACCAATACAACCAAAAACACTATATTTCTATGTGAAATTGCAATTATATTGATTTTAAACACAAGCCCTTATTCTAGCTCATACGGTGAGACAATATATGTCTATCTGGTTCACAAAATACGCAAGCCATATACAACAGCCCCATATTCGCATGTTATCATGATTACAATCCATACTTGCATGTTCATTGTCAATTCCATAGAAATACTGAGACGAATGGTGATCAAACATTCATACATGTAAAACAATCATGATAAATATCCCATATGATATGCAAAACAACCCTAGCATTTAAGCATGAAACCAAACTACATATTAAAATCCGTTAGAATCCCATAATGGAGTTTAGTTCATGACTGAACCAAAAGCCATTATGGGATCAACGCTAAACATGATCAATAAACAACAATTAAAATAAGAAAGATAGAACGATCAAACCTAATCGCTGAATAAAAACCAAGGATAAACGCTTAAATCCTCATAGAAATCCAGTAGATAATAATGAAAATCCACAATGATAGAGAATCCCACGAAGAATTGGAGAAGAAGACGTTTTGGCTTCGTTCTATGTTGGAATCTCTCCCAAGGTGTAAATCCTAGTTACTGTGATGAAAATACGCTCAAAATTATCAAGTGTGACTCTGACACCAGTCAGAATCATTTTTAAAATTAATTACCCATCATTTAATTAAAATTAAAATAAAACAAAATCACAAAGATCAAAGATCGCCACGTTGCAAGTCGCGCTCCTCTAGTATATCACTCGCTCGGGCGTGAGACTTGCAGAAAGTTTGCCTTGTCCGGTGGGCCTCTCACGAGCGCTGCCTCCTACACTTGTCTCCCTTTCATGGTCGCAAGAACTTGCGATGAGGTCATCATTGTTCAGCTGTACTCGCTACATGCGTTCGCTCCCTCAGTCGTTACATCATGCCAGCTTGCACTTGCACTCTGTAGGTTCTTCTTCTGGTTTTTTTTCTATCATGCTGTTGCTGCTATTTGTTCTTTAATGCTTGATCTTCTTGCTCCATGCTTGGTCTCCATGCTTCATTGTACCTCCATGTCATGCACATCCTCGTTTGTGCCTCGCCTTCACGCATCTATTAGCCACGTGCCTTCTAATACCAGCAAAATTAAGCCGATTCCTGCACTTATTCACCAAAAGGAGTTTTAAGTAAATGCAATGCAAAATAACATAAAATGCAACTAAAACACAATAAAATGTACTTGAGATGGGCACAATTCGCATGAATTGGTATTCAATAAGTAGGTAAAAATACCACTTATCAAATACCCCCAAACTTGAACTGTTGCTTACCCTCAAGCAATGCATACTAATGAACAATGAAAATGAAACTACAAAACTATGCAACTACTCCATGATGCAAACTAGTCTCACATAATCCCAGCCATAACAGAATTTCAGCCCAAATTGCCTCAGTGAATTATCGAGATCCAAGAATACAAATTCAAACCAAACTATAGGCATAATGTCATACACTTAAATAATTCATATATGCTATAGAAATGTTGTGTGTGTGTGACGTTTACCAAAACTTGATCTAAGTAAAGAATACATATGATACTCTGTTCCAAACAGAAAATTATTGTCTAAATCAAGACTTATGTATATTCATGTAATGCAGGCTGTTTCAACATATTGACACAAACTGAGGTTCAACAATGGGTTAAATGCTTTATTGCTACTCACGAGGGCGATTTACGCACTTTCCCGCGGTGTTTATTGCTATTTTTTTCTTTTCTTTATTTTATTTTTCTCTTATTTTTTTTCATATGACTGTGCAATGTCTCAATCCATTAGGCACACTGCTACCCCTTAGCGAGCTTTCAACCAACGACTCTCAGACCATAAAAGACCTTAGGGCGCTAGGTGTAGAGACAATTCCCTCGGGCGTATTTACTCAAGTAGCCAGGGCCCCAAATTAAGACTAGCCACATTATTATTATTCGATATATTTTTTTTATACACAGCATACCCATGTTTTCCCAAAATTTGCATGTCAATGTTCATACAGTCTAGGAGCACTTTCCACATGCTTCTCTTTTTAAAACTACGTGTTCTATCAAGCAGTGCAACACATACTTCTTAAACCTACAAGTGATTGTGAACACATTTGTGCAAACCGAAAGCATTTAAACAACAACATGAATCTCATCGTGTAAAATATTATATCTCAGCTCATGTTATCCAAAATATTCTAAAATCCTTCACAATTCACTATCATCATTGGCTAGGCAAGAATTTCTATTAAGCAAAAATATGTGTGAGACATGCAACTAAAACATACTAACACAATCAATAATGAATAAAAATTTAAAAAATTTCTGCCAAATTTTATTTAACCTATAATCATGCAAAATTAAACTAAATATGGAAGAATTAAATAAAACTAAACTACTATGTTATGACCCCCAATACCCCCAAATTTAAAATATTCAATGTCCTCATTGAATGAAGGTAAAGGGTATAGAAAAACTCCCCTAATGATCGGATTGACCACCCTCCTCGGGTGGTGAATCTGGTGGTGGATATGGCGCTACGGTTCCAAACTGAGGCCACTCTAGCATTATTCCTTGTTGTGCAAAGGCTTCAGCCAAGGCCCTTGTGAGTCCCGTAGCAAAAGTTTTAAGATTGTCATACATGGCATCGACTTTGCGCTCCAACCTTCAAAGCTGTCGATCGCTAGGAACGGTGTGTGCTCGGGTGGACGGGCCTGCCTCATCTGTCGGAGGGGGCTTCTGCGATGGCTCAGGAAATGTAGGCCAGAGAATAAAACCTAATTCGCTTGGATGTGGTTCACCCCCCGTCCAATCAATGAACTTGGCAATTGTGGCATGAGTGATGTCGTGGCTCAGATTTTGCAATTGCTCGTCATTCCACGTTACTCCTTGTTGGGTACAAAACATGGCTGCCATAGAGGCATGCGGAATACTCCCATTCATGCTCCCCCGCCAATAACGCAGCATGTTCTGATGAATTAGGTGGCCGACGTCAATATACTTGCCTGTGATAATGCCCTATAAAATGATAGCTCTCCCGGTAGGTACTTCATGCTTGTGAGCGGACGGAATTAACTTAGTGCATATGAACAGATTCCACGCTTGGGCATAACGATTCAAGGTGAATGACTGAAAAGATTTTGGCTCTACGTCTCTCGGTTTATAATTTCATTTGGTTCCCGGGATGCACAAATTCTAAATCACTATGTCCAAGTCTGTCATCAAATGTGCACCTGTAACCCAATTCGCAGACCCAGTAGGTGGTGTATCAGTTATCCCAAACACGACTCACGATGGGTCGGGGCGAAAATCCACTTGTATTTGATTTAACTAACGCTATCCCTACTCAGTATCTCCTCCTTCGCATTCACAGAGAACTCCTTTAACAACCCCCATGGGAATAGGCGTAGGAGTTGTGGCAAGGTTAACTTCACCTCTTTCGCGTAGCATATTCCATAGTTAGCCGTCTTTCTTGTCAGGTTTAAACCCCCGTTCTTTCACAAACGATTTTGTCTCTAGGTGATAATATTCTTGCTGGGCTTCCCAACTGAGAAATTTTTTACGTTCCATGATATCCTCGTTGCGAGCACTAGATGATGAGTCTGATGATGAAGAGATGGAGATTGAACGTATTCTTTTTGGACCCATAATAGATGAGAGATAGAGAGTGTAGATGCTCTACTACAGATGAGAGTACCCTTCAAACTTGCTTGTGCACAACCCACGCAAAATAAACCCTAGATTGAGGCCAATGAAGAAAGTTGTGGTATGAGCTTTGATGATAGCTGAGGAGTCTTATGATTATGGGAGAACAGAAGAATACGCTTATATTATGGCACGTGAGAGACCAAGTGGACCACCACTCGGATTCATAAACTTAAAATTTGTCGTGGCCCCTTGTGTCATGCAAGGCCACTGCAGATTTTCTTAGGGGGCTAAGCCAGCGCTGAAAGTGACTTTCCTGGAATTATGAGTTACTGACTTTCAGGTGCTAGCCTGCGTGGCCTCGTGATGTACTTCATGAATGCACACTGTGTACACCCAATTTATATATCAGTGATGAGTGAAATTGAAAACACCTACATAAACATGAATGCACCACACATTGTTTATCAGGCATGGAATAGAATTGATTGAACTACTACTCTACTAAAGGAATGGAAAGAAAATAGGGGTGAAAATAATGGGTTGCCTCCCATCAAGCACTAAGTTATAGTCAATTAGCTTGACTGTCTCTGAATCTCATGTCGACAAGAGAATTAAGATGACGTTCTGTCTGTCCACCTCGCCACCAAAGTAATGCTTCAATCGCTGGCCATTTATGTAAGACCCCGAAATTTTTTTAAATAAAAAGGAATTTCCTTTATTTATTATTTTGAAATAGTAAGGGTGGATTTGATTAATGTGGTTAGTTATGGGTAAAATGCGCAAATATTTTAAATAAGCAAGTGGTGATATAATATTCATTATTGTCGGAGAATATTCGTTTGGTCGTGGAATATTCGTCATTGTCGAGAATATTAAATATTGATGGCAATGCAGTACCATGTGTGGGCCCCATAACGGAAAGCGATTGGAGGAAGAAAATGACAAAAATAAGTTGTTTAAAAATAACTTGCGTAGTTGTTCTGATTTTACCTTTGTTGGAATACCCGGTGGTTAAAACACAAGAATACGCGTTATTGCACAAAGAGTATTTGCAGTATTGCACCAATTATTGATTCTTACGTAAGAAGGCACTTACTCAATAATGGTTACGGTAATTCTTTATTCAAATTATTTTATTTTATTGATTCAATAATTCTTTGCGTTGATATTTTATATTGCCGTTGTTTCAATAATTGTCATTACACAAAGTATTTTTCATTATCGAAGCAATAATTCATATTATCTCGAATAATATTATTAGATAACATTATTGGCAATGTCTAGAAAGTTACATCTAAGGAGAGGTTTGGTCACCTAATCATGGCGCCAAGAAGGAGAAATTCTTATTGAAAGCCCCTCTTCCTGGAACCGCACAGTTGTCAATATTGTGATTACGTAATATTATTTGTGAATAATTAATTATTGATTCATATGATAAGGAAAATATTGATTTTATGTGGATATAGATGGAGAAAATTTTTATAGTGACAATTGTTGAAAATTAATATTTTATCTTTTACGATAAAATAATTCATTTAAATATATTATTTTAATAATATATTAACGATGATATTTTTTTTACGATGAATGTGGGATATATGAGTATATGTGGAGGAGGAGTATTTTGTTACCAAAAATGTTTAAAACATGTTAAACATGTCGGTGGACCCCATTTATTGACTGAAATTTGATTATAGCTTGTAAAATTGCCCATTTGTGGATTTCGGTCAATTTCTATTTAGAATTTGGAAAAACTTTTTTTCGCAAAGTTGTAGAGAATTTAATTTCCTATAAAAACTCATGAGATTTGAATTTTCGATA
Source organism: Panax ginseng (assembly GCA_020205605.1). NCBI lineage: Eukaryota > Viridiplantae > Streptophyta > Magnoliopsida > Apiales > Araliaceae > Panax > Panax ginseng. Next base: position 76,684,889 of record CM035133.1, on the reverse strand, counting down.
AAAGGACTATTTATTATGAATTATTGAAGTTCAAAGCTCAAATAATTGATTTTTGGAAGTTTAAAATATTTAAAATAAGAAAAACGTTTTTTGGGTCTAACATGTGATTTGAATGGGTTGAATTCTAGATTTTCAGATTCAAGAATGGCGAGAGAATTTTGATATATATATATATTATTATATTAAATTTTACGCTTTGGTGTTCTAAGCAATTTCCTATAAATAGGTGCTTAGGTTAGAATTGAAAATCACACCGTAAACTCAAGTTTTCTCTCTATATTATGAGCGTATTCTTGTGAGTATTTTGAGTATACTTTGAGTATTGCTATACGGTGCAAGTTCAAGTCATAGCCTATATCCGGTGTTTCAACTAGAAATCTTGTCTTTTGAGGTAAAGGATGTTATTTTCTTCTCAAATGATATTATTTCTTCAATATCATTATGTTGAAATATTGGTTGGAACTTTTTATCAAATTTGGAACTTTTTCGTGTCGGGGTTACTATTCATGAGTTACTATTCACGAGTTACTATTCATGAGTTACTATTCACGAGTTACTATTCACGAGTACTATTCACGAAGCGTGAAGATGTTTTTTGTGAAATTTCTATCTTTTGGTGTCGGAGTTACTATTCACGATATCAAGACTTATTCACGATACTCTGCACTATTCACGTATCAATACTGACTATTCAATTCGAAAAATGAAATTTCTTCTTTTTGTCCAAAATATCTATTATGGATACTAGCTTTGATTGTATCCATGTTTTGATCATTCTTGAATTTTACACCACTATGATTATTTTTGAGGTATTTTTGGACGTGGATAAAACAAAGTACGAATCCTTAATCCTTAATCCTTGTCATTTTGTTTCACTGGATTCGTTTCTTTAAAAAAATATTTTCATCATCCTCGGTCTTAAATGATGATATTATTGAATATCTTTGGCTGTCAGAGTGCAAAGATGAATGATTTATGATGAATATCTTTGGCCGAGAGTGCAAAGATGAATGATTTATGATGAATATCTTTGGCCCGTAGTGCAAAGATGAATGATTTCGATGAATATCTTTGGCCCGTAGTAAAGATGAAGCAGTGTTTAGATGAACATGACCCGGTGGTGAATGTCCTTGGCACGTAGTGCAAGGATGAATATTTGATCCCGGATATATATTGATTGATGTTACGGGGATAAAATAGGCGATGAACTTTAAAATTCATACATAGAAGATAGTAGTTTGCATTCTCTACTTAACTCTTCTAATGAATTATTATTTTCAATCTGCGAATATTGATTTAAAACTTGTTGTCTATTGTATTCTATTATATTTTTTCCTGTTGAAGACTAACGATAATTTTGTTGTATATTATCTTAGTCATAATATTCTTCTTCGGGCTAGTTGAGCTCACCCTTTTCCTTTTTGTTCCATTTTTATTCTCGTGGAGGCGAGAATATAGCGAAAGTATTTAGCCTGGGGTATGGAATTAAAGTTCTAGGGAGAGTTGTTTAGTAGTCCTCACCATTGTTGTAAAATAATGTATCAATAATTATGATGGGGATTTATTTTGCGTGTGGATATTGTCTAGATGGCAATATCTCGTATTTAAACTCAGCTTTATATGTTGTAATAATAAAGTTGTAGTTATTTCTGTACCATGTATTTGGCGACTCAGAATGGGTTGGATGGAATGGACCTATTTTGGGGGCGTCATAATTTACCTTAAAAGGCTTGTTTGGAAACTGATCATATACTTCAATTGCACCATGCGGAAAGATAGTCTTCACTGTAAATGGACCTGACCATCTCGATTTCAGCTTTTCGAGAAAATGTTTAAGTATGGAATTATAGAGCAAGACCCTTTGTCCCGGTTCAAATGTCCTTTCTATGATCTTTCGGTCATGCCATTTCTTCACTTTCTCCTTGTACAACATCGAATTCTCATGTGCCTGTAATCTAAATTCATCTAACTCATTGAGCTGGAGTAGACATTTCTCCCCTGCAGATGTCAAATCAAAATTGAGCTTCCGTATTGCCCAATAGGCCTTATGCTCTAGCTCCATAGGGAGGTGACAGGCTTTGCCATATACGAGTTGAAAAGGCGACATGCCTAAGGGAGTTTTGTATGCTATTTGATAAGCCCATACTACATCATCTAACTTTAACGACCAATCTTTCCGTGTGGGATTCACCACTTTTTCGAGGATTCTCTTTACTTCTCGATTCGGCACTTCAGCTTGCCCATTCGTTTGTGGGTGATAAGATGTAGCGATGTGATGGTTCACCCCATACTTAGCCAGTAAGGCTGTAAACTTCCTGTTGCAGAAATGACTGCCTTCGTCACTAATGATAGCCCTTGGGGTCCCAAACCTCGTTAAAATGCTTTTGTGTAGAAATCTGAGTATGACCTCGACATCATTAGTCGGAAGAGTTGTAGCTTCAACCCATTTTGAGACATAGTCCACTATGAGCAAGATGTAGAGATTTCCACAGGAAGAAACGAAGGGTACCATGAAATCAATCCCCCATACATCGAAAATTTCTACTTCAAGGATTGTATTCAACGACATTTCATTTCTTTTGGAGATATTACCCGCTCGCTGACATCTATCACACCGCTGGAAAAAACTGTATGCATCCTTGAAAAGTGTTGGCCAGTAGAATCCTGCTTGTAGTACTCTAGCTGCTGTTCTTTCACCACCATAGTGACCTCCATACACCGTAGAATGACACTCTTGCAAAATCCCCTCAGTCTCGCTTTATGGAATACACCTTCTTATCACTTGATCGGAGCACTGTTTAAACAAGTAAGGCTCATCCCATATATACCATTTAACATCATGCAAATTTTTTTCTTTTGATAGCCCACCAAATCAGAAGGTACCATCTTACTTACCAGGTAGTTCGCGTAGCCAGTGAACCATGGCATTTCCCCTTTCACCACAAACAACTGCTCATCCAGAAAGGATTCATTGATCATAACGTTGTCGTTTACTTCCCTTTCCACATTCTCGAGTCGAGATAAGTGGTCCACCACTTGGTTTTCAGTCCCCTTTCTGTCCTTGATTTCCAAGTCAAATTCCTGTAAAAATAAAATACATCTGATCAAACGAGGTTTTGCATCCTTCTTTGCCACTAAATGTCGAATTGCCGCGTGATCCGTATACACTATCACCTTTCTGCCAATCAGAAATGCTCAAAACTTATCAAAGGCGTATACCACTGTCAATAACTCTTTCTCAGTGGTGGTATAGTTCAATTGTGCATCCGTGAGGGTCTTGCTGGCATAATAGATCACATGAAATATCTTGTCCTTTCGCTGCCCCAAAACAGCCCCTACGACATAATCACTAGCTTCACACATCAACTCAAACGGTAGAGCCCAATCAGTGCAAAGAATCACAGTCTTTGAAGTTAGCTTCTCTTTAAGTGCTAAAATCTTTGTCATGCAAAGCGTCATCAAAACTAAACTGTGCATCCTTCTCCAATAGATTGCACGATGGTTTAGTTATTTTGGAGAAGTCCACGATGAATCTGCGATAGAAACACGCACGCCCCAAAAAAGCTGTGGAACACCTTTTTATTGAGGTAGGTGGTGGCAAGTTCTCAATAGTATCCAGCTTTGCCCTATCCACCTCAAGTCCCTTTTTCGAAACCTTGTGTCCCAATATGATTCCTTCTTGGACCATAAAATGGCATTTTTCCTAGTTCAACACCAAATTTGTCTCAACGCACCTCTTCAAAACCAAAACTAGATTCTCAAGGCATAAATCAAACGAGTCCCCGAAGACTGAGAAGTCATCCATAAATACCTCCACATTCTCCTCCACCATATCTGAAAATATAGCCATCATGCATCTCTAAAAAGTGGCTAGAGCATTGCACAACCCGAAAGTCATCCTTCTGAAGGCAAAAGTGTCGTACGGGCATGTGAAAGTAGTCTTTTCCTGGTCTTTTGGAGCTATCATAATTTGATTGTAGCCCGAGTATTCGTCTAGAAGGCAATAGTACTCATGACCTGCTAATCTATCCAACATCTGATCAATGAATGGGAGTGGGAAGTGATCTTTCCTCGTATATTTGTTTAGCTTGCGATAATCCATGCAAACTCTCCACCCAGTTACTGTTCGTGTTGGAATTAACTCATTATTCTTATTGATCATGACTGTCATGCCACCCTTTTTTGGAACACACTGTACTGGGCTCACCCATGAACTATTTGAGATCGGATAAATTATTCCTGTATCTAACCATTTCAGTACCTCTTTCTTAACTACTTCTTTCATTATCGGATTAAGCCTCCTTTGTTGCTCAACTGTCGGCTTGCTACCATCTTCCATCAGGATCTTGTGGATGCAATAAGAAGGGTTGATCCCTTTGATATCTGCTATAGTCCATCCAATAGCTGATTTGAACTGTCGAAGCACTCGTAGCAATCTTTCCTCCTGACAATATGTTAGTGCAGAAGCGATAATCACAGGTAATTTTGAATCTGAACTTAAAAATGCATACATGAGGTGTTCGGGAAATGGTTTTAACTCCAACTCTGGAGGTGACTCAAAAGATGGCTTTAACTTTACTAAGGCTTCCCCAACTGTTGTCAATGGCTCTGCAGGTGGTCTAAATCTCCTGAATTGTGAGGTTATATCCAGATATTGCACAAATTCATCGAATTCCTCATCCTCCACTTCTAAACTCTCATTAGTGATATTCTTCAAAGGTTCATAATCTGCAAGACTCTGCACCTCATCCTTTACGATTCGATCCACCAAATCAACCAGAAAACATTCTTCTTCATCTGTTGGGAACTTCATGGCTTTGAAGACATTGAAAGTGACCTCCTAATCCTGAACGCCCATAATGAGCTCCCCTTTCTGCACATCTATCAAAGTCTTACCCGTGGCTAAGAATGGTCTCCCTAGTATGATTGGTATACTTTTGTCCTCCTCATAGTCTAGAATGATGAAGTCAGTCGAAAAAATAAACTTATCCACCTTTACCAACACATCTTCAACAATTCCACGTGGATACGTGATGGATCTGTCAGCTAGCTATAATGATATGTTTATCGGCCTTAGAGCCGGCAATCCCAACTGATTGAACACTGACAAGGGCATCAAGTTTATACTTGCCCCCAGATCACAAAAACACTTACTAAAGTTCATCTTCCCAATTGTGCACGGAATTGTGAAGCTGCCCGGATCCTTCAGCTTTGGAGGTAATTTCTGTTGGAGAACTGCACTGCATTCCTCTGTCAAGGCCACTGTCTCAAACTCATCTAGTCTTCTCTTCCTTGACAATATACCCTTCATAAACTTTTCATAGCTTGGCATTTGTTCCAATGCCTCGGCAATTGGTATGTTAATCTGCAGCTTTTTGAATACCTCCAGAAACTTGCTAAACTGTTTATCTTCCTTCTGCTTAACTAACCTCTGCGGATATGGAACTTGAGGGTGAATTAGTTGTACTGGACTCTTATCCTTCTCTTCTGAATTTGCCTTGTCTTTCTCTTCTTGTTGAGCCTCAGAATTTTCCAGATTTTTCTCCTCTTGATCATTTGTTTTTGCCTCACGCCGCCGCTGACTTTTTTAGTATTATTGAGCACAGTAGCGCGTGTGTGCGATTATTTGAACTCGCCATATCTTTCCCTGATCTCAATGTGATCGCTTGACACTGCTCCTTCCCATCTCTTCTAGGAATTATCTCTGTGTTACTTGGCAATGAACCTTGGGGCCTATTGTTAAGCATGCTTGCCATCTACCCCATCTGAGTCTCAAGATTCTTGATAGCCACTGCTTGGCTTTTGATCATGACTTCAGTGTTTGCCATGTATTTCAACATCATCTCCTCCATCTCTGATTTCTTTTCTAGCTATGGAGCAGTTGGAGTGTGGTGTTGTTGTTGTTGAGAAAATCCCTGTGGAAACGATGGTTTTGGTGTAAACTATGACTAAGATGAATGAGGTTGAAACTGATGGTTCGGCTGAAACTGATTTTGCTGGTGTCCTTGGTTATTAGACCAACTAAAGTTCGGATGATTGCGGTTGTTGGGGTGGTATGTGTTCTGGAATTGACCTTGGTCTTTTCTGTAGTTGCTCACATACTATACTGACTCCTAGCTGATAGCACATTGATCCGTGGAGTGTGACCCCGCACAAATCTCACAAACGAAGGCAACTGTTTTCACTTTGCTCTCTGCCAAAGTATCAATTTTCTTAGCCATAGCTGTCATCTGTGCTGACAACTGTGTAATCGCATCTACCTCCAACACACCTTCAACCTTAGGCTGTGCCATCCGAGCTGTAGGATTCTGATAGTCATTTGCAGTGATAGTCTCGATAAGCGTATAGGCCTCGTCATAGCTCTTTGCCCATAATGCCCTTCCTGCGGCTGCATCCGCAATCGGTCTCGACTGCCATCCCAAACCATTATAAAACGAGTTGATCACCATCCAATCTGGCATACCATAATGCGGACATTTTTGGAGCATCTCTTTATATCGCTCCCATGCTTCATATAAGGACTCACCCTATTGTTGCTCAAACTGAGAGATAGCCGTCCTCATCTTTGCAGTCTTTGCCTTTGGAAAGAACTTGGCTAAGAATTTCTGTGCTAAGTCCTCCCATGTGGTTATTGACCCTGACGGCAAAGAATGTAGCCAACTCCTAGCCTTATCTCTCAATGAAAATGGAAATAACCGTAGTCTAATGGAATCCTCCGTCACACCATTGTACCTGAATGTATATCACAGATTTCAATAAAACTCAATAGGTGCTCATTCGGATCATCTGTGAGCAAGACACCCCAAATCGAATCAGAGTTACGCACCATTTGAATAGTGCCTGGTTTAATTTCAAAGGTATTGGCTGCTATCGCTGGTCAGACTATGCTCAACTGTAGTCCATTTATGTTTGGCATGGAATAATCTCGTAGAACCCGATGCTCTTCCCTTTGCTCAAGTCTCTGCTCCTCAGCCATTCTGGATGTTGTACTGTCTAACTGTGCTTGGAAATTTCTTCGCACGCTCGCTTTCTAACCTCTTCTGTTTATGTTGTCCTGTGCTGGTGTTAGTTCTGAGTTGGACGACCGTGTGTGCATAAAAATTTACAAGTACCTGAAACGAAAAATGAAACAAAAATAGAAATAAAAAACGATCAGACTTGTCTAGGTCATACAATATAGCTTTAAACTAATGATGATTATTTAAATTAACGCCTTTCCCTGGCAACGGCGCCAAAAACTTGTTGCCTCTTTTTCAGTTCTGATAAAAGAGCTCTAACTCATGCAAGCATACATGTGCCAACAAGTAATACATAGTAAGTAAAGTATCGATCCCACAGAGAAAGTTGTTAAATTTAAATTATCATGCATCAATTAACTCACCGTATTTATATGCTTAGACTAATGACTAAAAGTGTTGAATTAAACTAATTATGAATAACAACTAAAAATAAGAATACATATAGAATAAATATAATCTGGAAATAATGGGACCCTAACTTCATTTAATATTTCATCTAATCGCCACTATCATGCAAGAAGTGTTCACATATCACAGGAAAATAGCCAAGAGCACAAATAGAGTTATAAAAAATTTTTCAATGCACTATAACCTACTTACATAGCATCTACAGATGTTAGACTCCATGTAATCACCAATACAACCAAAATCACTATATGTCTGTGTGAAATTGTAATTATATTGATTTTAAACACAAGCCCTTATTCTAGCTCATACGGTGAAACAGTATATGTCTATCTTGTTCACAAAATACACAAGCCATATACAACAGCCCCATATTCGCATGTTATCATGATTACAATCCATACTTGCATGTTTATTGTCAATTCCATACAAATACTGAGACGAATGGTGATCAAGCATTCATACATGTAAAACAATCATGATAAATATCCCATGTGATATGCAAAACAACCCTAGCATTTAAGCGTGCAACCAAACTACATATTAAAATCCGTTAGAATCCCATAATGGAGTTTAGTTAATGACTAAACCAAAAGCCATTATGGGATCAACGCTAAACATGATTAATAAGCAACAATTGAAATAAGAAAGATGGAACGATCAAACCCAATCGCTGAATAAAAACCAAGGATAAACGCTTAAATCCTCATAGAAATCCAGTAGATAATAATGAAAATCCACAATGACGGAGAATCGCACGAAGAATTGGAGAAGAAGACGTTTTGGCTTCGTTCTATGTTGGAATCTCTCCCAAGGTGTAAACCCTAGTTACTATGTTGAAAATACGCTCAAAATTATCAAGTGTGTCTTTGACACCAGTCAAAATCGTTTTTAAAAGCAATTACCCATCATTTAATTAAAATTAAAATAAAATAAAATCACAAGATCAAGATATAAGCGTAGGCGGCGCCGCCTCCTCTAATATATCACCGCGGGCACGAGACTTGCGTGAAAGTTTGCCTGTCTCCGCACTTGTCTCCGCTTTCATGGTAAGGCAACTTGCGATGGGTCATCATTGTCTAGCCGGGTATTTACATGGCCGTGGCATGCTCTCCAAAGCTATTCTAGCTGCATTGCACACTTTGGAGGTTCTGGTTCTGGTTTTTGCTTTTGTCATGCTGCTGCTGCTATTTGTTCTTTCATGCTTGATCCTCTTGCTCCATGCTTGGTCTCCATGCTTCATTGTACCTCCATGCCATGCACATCCTCATTTCTGCCTCGCCTTCACACATCTATTAGCCACGTGCCTTCTAATACCACCAAAATTAAGCCGATTCCTGCACTTATTCACCAAAAGGAGTTTTAAGTAAATGCAATGCAAAATAACGTGAAATGCAACTAAAACATAATAAAATATACTTGAGACTGGCACAATTCGCATGAATTGGTGTTCAATAAGTAGGTAAAAATACCACTTATAAGAGATACCTTCAGAAAAACGTAAGAGCCTATTTCAAATTCCCTATTCTCTCGATGCAAATCAGTAAACTTCTTCTGTCTGTCTTGAGCTGCTACCAAACACATCTGTATCAGTTTAACAATGTCCACTGTTTGCTGCACCAATTCAGGTCCTATCATTTAGCATTCTCCCACTTCATCCCAATACAATGGTGCTCTGCACTTTCTCCCATACAAAGCTTCTTAAGGCAGCATACCTATGCTCGCATGATAACTATTCTTATATGCAAACTCTACTAATGGTAGATGATCATCCCAACTACCCTTGAAATCCATGACATAAGATCTTAACATATCTTCTAACGTCTGAATTGTCCTCTCACTTTGTCCATCGATCTGTGGATGATATGCCGTACTCAACTTCAACTGCGTTCCCAATTGCTCTTGTAGACTCCTCCAAAAGTTCGATGTGAATCGTGGGTCACAATCTGTCACAATCGATACTGGTGCTCCATATCTAGAAATTATTTCCTTAATATAAAGTCTAGCTAATTGATCTAAGTTATACTTGACCTTAATTGGCAAAAAGTGAGCTAACTTTTTTAACCGGTCCACTATTACCCAAATCGCATCATACCCTTTTTGAGTAGTCGGAAGTCCTACCACAAAATCCATCGTGATATTCTCCCACTTCCACTCCGGGATTTCTAATGACTGTAGCAAGCCACTAGGTCATTGATGTTCAGCCTTAACTCTTTGACAAGTCAAGAACCTAATCACATATTCGGCGATCTCTCTCTTCATGTTCGGCTACCAGAAACTCTGTCGAAGATCCAGATACATCTTAGTGCTACCAGGATGAATCGAAAACCTTGAACTATAAGCCTCTTGTAGAACCTGCTCCCTTAATTCCGTCTCATTCAGAACCCAAATTCTTCCTTCAAATCTTAATAACCCCTCATTATCAAGACTGTACTTAGTCTCTTTTTCATTGGTTAATCTCTCCTTTACTCGATCACATTCATCAGTTCTGAGCTGTACCTCTTTGATTCTCTCTACGATAGTAGATTGCATCTCTGTCGTAAAAAGTATCTGCCCTGATTCGCTTGGAAACTTCACTTCTATCTCCATCCTAGCCATCTCTGTTATTAACTCAATTTGAGCTGTTAACATAGACAACTTTTCCCGACCCTTTCTACTTAAGGCGTCTGCAACTACATTGGCTTTTCCAAGGTGATACAGGATTTCACAGTCGTAATCCTTTATCAACTCCAGCCATCTCCTCTGCCTCATATTCAACTCCTTCTATGTGAAGATATATTTCAGACTCTTATGGTCCGTGTATATCTCACATTTTTCTCCATAAAGATAATGTCTCCATATCTTTAGAGCAAAAACTACTGCGGCTAGTTCCAGATCATGATTAGGGTAAACTTTCTCATAATCCTTCAACTGCCTTGCTGCATACGCAATGACCTTGCCATGCTGTATGAGCACGCAACCAAGTCCTCTATGCGAAGCATCGCTATAAACTACGAAATTTCCCGTGTCATTGGGTAATGACAAAATAGGCGCTTCACTCAATCTCTTCTTCAATTCTTGAAAACTGTCTTCACATTTATCTATCCACGCGTATTTCATCGTCTTCCTTGTCAAGTTAGTCAACGGAGTCGCTATCTTTGAAAAATCCTGAATGAATCTCTGATAGTAACCCGCTAACCCTAGGAAACTCCACACCTCAGTCGACGTTTTCAGTTGTTCCCAATTCATCACGGCTTCCACCTTCGCTGGATCTACTGAAATTCCCTCATGGTCAATGACATGACCTAAAAATTGTACCTTCTCCAACCAAAATTCACACTTAGTGAATTTCACGTACAACTTCTCCTTCCTTAGTGTCTCCAACACTAATCTTAGGTGTTCAACATGATCTTCTGGCGTCTTAAAGTAGATTAGAATATCATCGATAAACACCATGATGAACTTGTCCAAATATTGTTTGAACACTCTGTTCATTATATCCGTAAATGCAGCTGGTGCATTAGTCAACCCAAATGACATCACAAGAAACTCGTAATAACCACAACGAGTCCTAAATGCTGTCTTTGGTACATCTTCCTTCCTAACCTTCAACTGATGATACCCCATCCTTAAATCTATTTTAGAAAAATACTTAGCCCCTTTTAATTGATCAAAGAGATCATCGATCCTGGGCAATGGATATTTATTCTTTATCGTTAACTTGTTCAACTCTCTATAGTCGATACAAAATCTTAATGATTCATCCTTCTTGTTGACAAACAGTACCGGTGCTCCCCACGGTGAAACACTCGGTTGAATATACTTCCTGTCCAACAGTTCTTGTAACTGCACCATCAACTTTTTAATCTCCATCTTTGGCGTTACGATGCATACGGTGCCTCGAAGCCGGTGCCACTCCACGGCACAATGTCTATTACTTAAACTTCGGTCTCCCTATCCAAATGGAATACCCGTAGCTCACTCGGGAATACAACAGCTAATTCACTCACTATAGGTATTTGTTCCATGGTTTACTAACCAATCCATCCCAAGAATTACGTCGAATTATCCTAACTTTATCGGTATCAAATCTATCGATAATTTACAACCCTGTATGTCTACGCAATAACTCCTATGAATATCTTCAACAAGGATTATCTCTTCATTCACTACCTTAATATTTAAAGGTATAGGAAACTTTTTGGGAAGTAATTCTAATCGTTTAGCAAAATCACAAGCTATGAACGAACAAGTAGCACCCGAATCAAACAGCACGTAAGCATTTATGTCGTTGATCGAAATAATACCTGCGACGATGTCTCTCGATGCAACTGCATCTTGGACTGTCATATTAAAGGTATGACCCATCGGCCTACCCGACTGCGCTGGACCCCCAATAGCTAACTTCCCGCTATTAGTGCCACGGTTCCCTTCTTTGGGCAACTCTTTGCCATGTGGTCAGTTGACCTACACACAAAGCACCCGTGATTCTTCTTGGGACTGGGACAGTTAGGCGTAATGTTCCCCTCCTGTCCGCAATTATAACACACAGCATTCCCCTTGAGACAGACTCCTAAATGAGTTTTCCCGCAGGTCTTGCAGGTCTCCATTCTCCTCTTCGAATCTCCTTGCTTAACTCTGGTATTCCCAGAGCTAAATACCTTCCTCATCTCACCACTGCCACTAGCTCCTTCTATCTTGACTCCCCCGTCAATCTTCCCCTTATTCTTCTTTCCTTTATGGTACCGGCTCAACGCCTCGCTACCACCCTCGGCGATTATCACCTTCTCTAATAGGGTCCCAAAAGTAGTGCTCTAGAACACAAACACACGGTTATAGAGCCAGGGTTTCAAGCCCTGCTCGAATCGTCGCGCTTTCCTTACCTCAGTATCCACTTGGTGTGGAGCGAACCTTGCCAGTTCATTAAACTTGACAGCGTATTGGGGAACTGTCATGTCCCCTTGTTTCAAATCGAGAAACATCATCTCCATCCTCCCTTTCATGCTTGTGGGAAAGTAGTTCTTGAAGAATATCTCCTTGAACCTCACCCACGTTACGTTCCCTATATCCGCTCTGGCCTGATTGGCCTCCCACCAAAAGTTGGCCTCTCCCTTCATCATATAGGTTGCAAAGGCAACCTTCTGGGCCTCGTCGACATTTGCTATTACAAATGCCTTCTCAATTTCCTTCACCCACGTTTGGGCCTCAATAGGGTCCGTAGTTCCTTTGAACTCCGACCGAACAACACTCTTAAAATCCTTAAAGGTAGTAGCTCGTGCTACTCCCAGATTTACGGGGATATTAGCCCCAGTTCTATTAAATGCAGCTGTTATTAAGTTAATAAACTCTTGCATTGGATTAACCGGACCTCCCTCCGGTTGGTTTGCATTAGCGCCTTGGTTTCGTTGCACTCTTCTTGGCGGCATTTTGCTGATACAATAAACAACACATTGCGTTATTATTTCATTCTTATTATTTAGTTATTATTCAATATTAAACAATAACCTCAACATCCATTACTCATTGTTTTTCCATAAAAAGGCTTATATTCATTCATTCCTTGCAGTATAATACTACATCGTTTCATTACACAGCCTAAGCTAATTGCAATACTATCCCGCTATTACTTTCCAAAAATTGGGATTTACAAAAGACTACTCTTTGCTATACAAAAGAGGGTTTTACGTCACTACTAAGTACAAAATGTTTACATATCTAAACTACTCTAGCTACTACTAGATTACATCTTCCTTAAGGCATTGTCAAAATCTGCTTTGGTAAGACCGGTAATAATATCACTATGATATAGTATGTCAAGGCATTCTTCCCCCACCTCTATAGGATAACATTGACTACCTATTCTTTGGAAATCTGTGTGAGAACTCCTATGGATATAGGACATTCTCCCTATCTTCTGTCGTTTGGTCTTTAGCTCCTCCTTGAGCTCAAAGACCTCATACTTCAACTCGTGGACTTTGTCCTTGGCCAAAATCCTCTCGTCATGTTCCTACTCCCACATGGACTCCACGTCCGTCTTGTCCTCTATAACCATCTGGAGCTTTGCTTTTCGCTCCTTAACCTCCTGACAGTAATGGATATTTCTATCCAACACTGACATAAACAATGACATCATTGACTCCCCAGGAGCCATCTCTGCTGCTATAGCTACCGGGTTGAAGAACACTACCTCTACCTCTTTCTCCATCATACCATCGAATACTGACATGAGGTCAGGATCCTCTGAGTCTCCAAACTCAATCACAACAATTTCGGGCTCTGCCACTATGGGATTCGGTATAACCTTTACTTGGTTAACCGACTCTTCACTAACTGCTTGGACATCTAACTGCATTCCATTTACTCCTGAAATCTATACAAAATAATTAAGTTGATTAGTACACGTCAGTAGAATAATAAAAACACATAATGTAATCATAATGCATTTTTATAAGGTTACTTCTTTGACTTCTCTTAAGGTTATGACTTAAGGTTTTATTTCCCCCCTTGAAGTTTTATAACCTATTGCTTTGATACCAACTTGTGACGCCCCCAAATCCAGGTCTCTTTCAACCCGACAAATGGTGCTACACGGTACTACCATTCACACATATATTCAATTGAAAAGCCTCAAAAGAACGAATATGTCTTCTATATATTCAAAATAATATTTATATTTCCCAAGTTCTTTATAACCCTTTCAACTGTTCTTGTCATAATATCCAATATATTACAATCGTTCATCCTATACTATTACAAAAAAATTCTATGGATTTGTCTTCGCCTTGCCCTTTTCCTGGCCGGAGACTTCGGTCTGTTCGATCTTAGCTGTGTTCATATGGTTCAAGCAAGAGTGAGCATAACTAACTCAGCAAGTACAACATTTCTAATAAACAATATGCTTGAAACATAGGAATCATATATCTTCAATAACTGAACAATAGTTATGAAGTACTATCGATAATTCAAAATAGCACTTCTTTTCATACAAAACGTTTTACAATAACAATATTTTGAAAAACATCAATTCCGGTCCAAGACCTTGAGCATATCATAAGTTCTTTGAAAAGGACATCCCGACACTAAGTCCGACATTTCTTACGAGCACGTCTAGGTGATCAGCCTATAGTACTCTATGTTGATCAACACTACATTCATTAAACGTGTGTACATTTAAATTGTGGCAACCTCACGTGCCTGTCGTTTGATGACAAAACATTTTTAGCATACTCAGTCTTCAATTGAAAACCACACCAATATAACTTGGTAAACATTGTACATAATTTAAGTCTAGCCGAAAGAATTGGCGTTGACTTCATCATACATCAATTCATGCGTAAGAATACATGGATCACAAAGCTTGTTCAGAACGAACTGAAACAAGGGTTAGAGTACTTGCCTTTAGCGTCTGCTACAGTTAATATCACATTCTCGATTAAGTCTTTAAGGTCTCTACAATACATGATCGCATAACGTACTACATTAGGTAATATATAATCAAGTATGAGTACATCTATATCTTACCCTTCTTCTCAATCTAAACATGACTTAGATTTATTGTTATTGGTTTGACTTTTCACATTCGTTGTTCTTATCTTCACATTACATTTACGTTCGATTGTTATTTTCGACCTTTTAGGCAACATTATTAAGGTTTAACAATACCTTATAATGATTCATTAAGTTATTTAGTTCATTATCTAAGACTTAGTATTCATTTCATACTTGTAAACTTTCTTCTCTACGCCTCTCTTAAAGTGCGGTGACTGCGGCACTCAGTCCTCTTTTGTATAACTCTCGCTTCTGTATGAAGTTTTAAGTAACTAAAGGTCGAGTTGACTGTATTTACCACATACAATACATTGGGCCGTGCCACGGCGTGACTCTGCAAAAGGTAATGACATCTGCTGTGTTAGCGCGCAGATCGCCACCAATTGGTTTTGGGTTGGCCACCAACTCGCGGCCTTAGAAAAATTTTACAGGCTTTTAATTTTGTGAACTTCTCGGATGCATAACTTCTTCGTTATAAGTCTAAATTGGCTCATTCAAAAGCCTACGGTTCACAAATTCCATACTCTATACGTTCATGCAAGAATTTTATCTATTTGACTTTGTTTGCTAAAATTTCACCTATTAGTTCATTTTTAACGAAAAACGATAAACGTTCGTTTCTTCGTTTCTAAGTCGAATCCAGGTCATTTTGAGTCATAACTCTATAATGCCAAATATGACTTGTCTCCATCGAAAACCAACATTTCCAAGTTCAATTACAAAATACGACTTCCATTCCGAGAATTTCACGAATTCGACGATTGTTGTCCAATCGTGTGAATTCCGGCATAACTTCGTTACTAACAATTCGATTATTGTTCTAAATGGATTCTAACCATCAAATGAACATTTCAAACTACTTATTATATTAACTTATTTTCAAAGTAAGTTTTGACTTATTCTCGTGAGTTAATGACTTAATCAACTTATAAACTACGAATTCCCTTTCTTATGACTTAATATGGATTTAAGTCCTTTATTCAATGTTCTCATACAATATTGAACATACTAACATCATAAGACAATCATATGATATGTTTATCATGAGTCCATAACTTATTTAAGTTCAAGTTACTTATTCATGACTTATTTGGCTTAAGTTCATTCATTCATCAATTCTTACATGTTCTTAGCATACATGCTTATTTCATTACACTTCTCTTATCACCCTACAATGATAGAGATGAAGGTATATTAGACACAAGATCATTACCTTTGATGAACTAGTTCTTCTTCTTCTTCTTGAAGATTTAATAATGGAAGTCTAACTTATAAGTGCTTATTCTTGCTTAAACCCTCTAACCAATAAGTTACTTTGTAAGAGAAAGTTGTTGAATGAAATAAAACAAGCAAATAATGAATTGTGAGCTTGCTATTTATAGACTAACCAAAGTGAGGGCACTATAGTCATTAAGTACTCCACCTCCTTAATAACCTCCTTACTATTCATCTACTTAACCACTAAGTAAACTTGTTAGCCACATAAAGTACTTGATCATCACAACACTTGGGCATTACACAAAGTTCTTGCCCATCAAGTCTATCCATGGGTTGCACCATGGATCCTAATTATTCAATGGATCATAGTTTGGGCTTTAATCCACTTAGTTTAACTCAAACCTTTAGACTTGCATTAAGTTACTTTGGACTTTAGCTTACTAATTACTTGGGCTTGTACCTTAATTCTTGTTGGACTATTCAATTATTACATAATCCTACAAGTTCAAGTCTTTTAATTTAAAACCTTATTACATAAGTTATACGTATAATTCTCGTATTTTCATTCGTATATTAATTGGTAACATACGTTATCTCCTTATTCATACTTATTCGTACAATACTTCATATTCAATACCTCTTACAATACATGCGTATCGTACGATCATTACACTTTCTTCTTAACGTTTAATATTTCTAACGATCTTAAATTAAGTCCGCATGCGAAATATTACATTTTCCATACCTCGATTATTATTACATAATCCATCTCATATTGATATTATAACGTTACGTATTTCTCGGAAGTTCAAAAATAATTCCTGAGCGGAAATTGAAAATAGTGTTTTTCAGAAAATTTCTCGAAAAACTTTTATTTTCATTTTAGAAATTCAAACACTTTAATTCTCTCACGTAGTTAAAATACTATGACATTTCGATGTTTCTAGGTTATAGAACGACATTCATCTTACTAACATATAATAATAATAAATAATATTATTTTATTTATTATTAAAAATATTTATAATTGGTTCGATTTTCTGGGGCGTTACAAATTATCCTTAGTCTCAAAACAGGGAAAAATCTGATAGAATATAATAGACAACAAGTTTTAGATCAACAACTGCAGCGAAAATAATTCATTAGAAGAGTTAAGTAGAGAATGAAATCTACTATCATCTATGAATTTAAAAGTTCATCATCAATATTTTATCCATGTAACATCAATCAATATAAATTTTGAATCAAATATTCATCTTTGCACTACGGGCCAAAGATATTCATTTATATCACCAGTTGGTCATGTTCATCTCAACACCTGTTCATCTTTGCACTACGGGCCAAAGATATTCATCAAGTAATTATTCATCTTTGCACTACAGGCCAAAGATATTCATCAAGTATCATCATTAAGGACTGAGGATGATGAAAAATATTTTAGAGAACAAATCCAGTAAAATAAAAGGACAAAGATTAGAGATTCGTACTTTAGATAACTCAAGTTTAAAAATACTCCATAATAAACCATAATGGAGTAAAATTCAAGAATAAAGATCAAAAACATGGATACAATCAAAGATAGTAACCATAATAGACATTTGGGACAAAGAAGAGAAAATTTCATTTTTCGGTGAATAGTGTCGTATTTATGAATAGTGCCGTATACGTGAATAATAACCCCGATACAAAAAGGTAGAAATTCCACAATAAAACTCATATCAATAATTCGGCATAATGATATTGAAGAAAATAATATCATTTAAGAAGAAAATAACACCCCTTACTTCAAAAGAACAGTACTTCTGACCGAAATATCGGATGAAGTGTTGAAGGAAACTTGCACTAAATAGCAACTCTCAAAGTATCTAAATACTCACAAAATACGCTAGACAATATATATATATATATATATATATATATATATATATATATAGAACTTGTTTCTGGTGTGATTTTCAATTCTAACTAGGCACCCTATTTATAAGAAAATGTTAGAAAGCCGAAGCAGACTTAACCTGCTACCTAGTAGCTTTACCTGTTACTATTCATGCCCACCACATTTGAAATAAAATTTTAGCACATTTCTCACCAACCAAAAGTGGGGCCCACCAATTCTAGAAATTTCCAAAATATTTTACCATTTAAGTAATAATCAGAAACGTCAATAATTCATAATAAATAGCACTTTTATCAGAAAAATAGGAATTTTATGTCCATTCCATAGGAAATCGAATTCTCTACAAAATTACCGAAGAAAGTTTTTCCAAATTCCAAACAGAAAATGTCCAAAATCCACATACGGACGATTTTTAATACCTCCATTCCGACAAAATACTGATAAAAAACATCAGCTTTAATTCCTTCATTTATAACCACATAAAATAAATAAATATTTCCTTATCATTTATTCCAAATAAAATAAATATTTTCTTATCATATAAATCAATAATTAATTATTCACAAATAATATTACAGAATCACAATAATGACAACCAGGCCATTCCTAAGAAAGAGGGGGCTTTCCGATAAGGATTTCTCCTTACTGGCGTGCAATTAGGTGACCAAACCTCTCATTGACAGAACTTTCTAGACATTGCTAATAATGCTATCTAATAATATTATTCAAATAATATTAATTATTGATCTGATAATGGGAAATACTGTGCCGTGACAATTATTGAAACAACAATAATATAAAATATCAACGCAGCAATTATTGAATCAATAAAATAAAATATTGAATAGTAATTACTATAACAATTATTGAGTAGTGCCTTCTTACGTAAGAATCAATAATTCAAAAATATTGTGCAATACCGTGTGCTACTGTGCAACCACGCGTATTACTATATTTTAACCACCAGGTAATCTAACAGTGTTAACGGTAACAATTACGCCATTATTTATAAAAAATCAAACTTGTCGTTTTCTTCATCCAACAGTTATTCGTTATGGGTCCCAAAAATGGATGCGTCGTCGTACGAATATTCCCGACAAAAAGAATATTCCACAACCAAACGAATATTCCCCGACAACAATGATTATTTTATAACCACTTGCTTATTTTGTAAAATTTGCACATTTCACCCATAACCAAAGAATTATATCAATTTAACTCCTTATTATTTCAAGATAATGAATAAATGAAATTTAATTTTATTTATAATAAGTTGGGGCCTTACAACCTCCCCTCCTTATGAAATTTCATCCTCAAAATTGACGTACGTACCTGGTATTTTAAAAAGGTGAGGGTACCTCGCTTTCATTTCCATTTCCAACTCCCAGGTCATTTCCTCAATAGCATGGTTCCTCCACAAAACTTTAACCTGTGGTATAACCTTTGTTCGTAGGACAAGCTCTTTCCTATCCAAGATCTTAACAGGTACCTCCTCGTATGTTAAATCTTTGGCTATCTCGTCTGGTTCTAACGCAATAATGTGGTTTGGGTCTTTCACATATTTACAAAGCATAGATATGTGAAAAACATTATGAACATGAGACATGCTTGGAGGTAATGCGAGTCTATAGGCCACATTTCCTATTCGGTCAAGAATCTCAAATGGACCAACAAATCATGGATTGAGCTTTCCTCTCTTCCCAAATATTGTAACTCCCTTCCATGGAGCAATACATAACAGTACATGATCCCCAATATTGAATTCCACGTTCTTTCGATGAAGATCCGCATAACTCTTTTGTCGATCCTGTGCCGTTTATATACGTTGTCGAATTGTTTTGATCTTTTCTGTAGTCATGCGTACCAATTCTGGTCCCAACAACGTTGCTTCACCCACCTCATCCCAACATACTGAAGAATGACACTTTCGTCCATACAATGCCTCAAATGGAGCCATGCCTATACTTGCCTGATAACTGTTGTTATAAGAGAATTCCACCAATGGCAAGTACATATCCCAACTTCCTTTTAAATCTAGGACACATAGTCTTAATAGATCTTCAAGTGTTTGAATAGTCCTTTCTGATTGCCTGTCCGTTTGAGGATGGTATGCTGAACTGAATCATAAATCCGTGCCTATAGCTTTCTGCAATCTAACCCAAAATTGTGAAGTAAATCTTGGGTCACGATCCAAAACTATAGATACTGGCATGCCATGCAATCTCACAATCTCATCTACGTACATACGAGCAAGACGTTCAAGGGAATAAGTCTCACGTATAGGCAAGAAATGAGCAGACTTGGTTAATCTATCAACAATAACCCAAATCGCATCTATGCCTTGAGAAACCTTGGGAAGACCTATAACGAAATCCATGGTAATGTGTTCCCACTTCCATTTTAGAATCTCAAGTGGTTGTAATGGACCCTATGACACTTGATGCTCCGCCTTTACACGTTGATAAGTTAAACACTTCGAGATAAACTCTGCGATCTCTCTCTTCATATTGCTCCACCAAAATGTATGTCGAAGATCATGATACATTTTGGTACTCCCTGGATGGATTTCAAATGGTGTGTTGTGTGCCCCCATCATGATTTTATGCTTCAAGTCAGAATCATTAAGAACGCAAAGTCTGGAGTTGACTCGAAGTATTCCTTTTTCATCGATTCTTGCTTCCGGAATAACACCTTCTTGCACTTTCTTGTTCATATGCATCAGCTCCAGGTCTGTAGCTTGAGCAGCTTTAACTTTATCGATTAAAGTCGATTCTACTCATATGTTTGATATCATCATGTGGGTACTTGGAGCCTTTAACTCTATCTCCATCCTTTTTATGTCGTACAAAATGGGTCTTTGTGTTAACAACATCGCACTCGTACCCGTATACGATCTTCTACTCAATGTGTCAGCTACAACGATTGCTTTTTCAGGATGATATTGAATTATATGATCGTAATCTTTCAACAGCTCGAGTCAACGTCGTTGCCACATGTTGAGTTCCTTTTGGGTGAAGAAATATTTGAGGCTTTTATGATCTGTATAACTCTCCACTTTCTCCCTATACAGGTAGTGTCTCCAGATTTTCAACGCAAAAACGACTGCTGCCAACTCCAGATCATGAGTAAGATAATTCCTCTCATATTCTTTGAGTTGTCATGAGGCATAGGCTATGACTTTCCCATGTTGCATGAGAACACATCTTAACCCTTTGGCTGAAGCATCACTGTAGATAACAAATCCATCCAAACCAGATGGTATTGTCAGAACAAGTGCCGAAATGAGTCTCGTCTTTTTGAAATTTCAACTTGACTCACCTCTCCCCTATTATCATGGCCACGATTACCACCCGAGTGGTTACCGCTTTTGTCCGTATTTTTTCCTCCTCATTTGGTTATCATCGCTCAGGATCATTTGTCACCCCAGATATAACCACAGTTGTGGTCCCTCGGTTGAACAGACTCATTATCTTGCTCTAATAATTGAGCCCTGTTGAAAACATATGAATACAGAGAAAATTTATGAGAGATAAGGTATTGACGAATCTCGGGTTTTAGACCTCTCAAAAACATTCGCGTCATACGTTCCTCATTCTCTACCAAATGAGGTACAAACTTGGATAACTCCGCGAACTTCGTCTCATACTGGGACACCGTCATGTTGTTCTGTTCCAATCTAATAAACTCTACCTCCTTTATATGACGAATACTTTCAGAAAAGTACTTGTCATTAAACAGTTTCTGAAATCTTTCCCAAGACATGTTGAGTGCGGTTGGCTGGGTACGCTTCACAGATTTCCACCAATAATCTGCCTCACTACGGAACATAAAGGTGGCGAATGGAACCTTCTGTTCCTTCGTGCATCCCAAGACATCGAATATCTTGGTAATTTGATTTACCCACGTTTCTGCCTTAATCAGATCCAACTTTCCCCAGAATTTTGGTGGTCCCAACTCCTTGAACTGCTTGGTTGTGACAAACTGTGCGTTGCTATTATTTCCACCCGTATTTTGTACACGAGTCTCCCTTGTCTAATTTTGCATGAACTGCAAAAAGCTTCTAAACATCGCATCATTCATCGTTTTCTCGGTAGTGTTGTTTATAGGAGGAATATTGCCTTCCTGTTGCACGTTCTCTAGGTTGGTGATTGAAGGTTGTTCCATGGTCTCATAGACTCCATTGTTAACGTTCTCAGCTACCATTCTTAAAAACTGCCATAAAATAAGGGTTAATTAAACAAATTAACATATCACATAATATCCCTATATTTAACCGACCAACAAATAAGCTTAGGTAGGACACACTAGCGAAGGATTTACTCGTCTCTCCCCTCCTAGTACTATTCCCCGATCTCTTCCAGAGACCATATCCCTAAGCTCTGATACCAACTGTGACGCCCCCAAAATAGGTATACATAACCCATTCTGAGTCGCCAAATACATGGTACATAAAATAACTATAACTTTATTATTACAATTATCGTGCAAAATACGACAACACATACTGTGAGTTTAAATACAAATATTATCTTCTAGACAATATCCACACCGAGATAAAGTCCTCATTACAATTATTGATTCACTATTTAACAAAAATAGTGAGGACTGCTAAAACAACTGTCTAGGACCATCACTCTATACCCCGACTGGTTCCTGCTATATTCGCGTTTCCTGAGAAGAAAAATGGAACAAAAAGGAAAAGGGTGAGCTCAACTAGCCCAGTAAAGAATATTATGACTAAGATAATATATAACAAATTATTCTTAGTCTTCAACAGGGAAAAATCTGATAGAATATAATAGACAACAAGTTTTAGATCAACAACTGCAGCGGAAACAATAATTCATTAGAAGAGTTAAGTACAGAATGAAATCTACTATCATCTATGAATTTAAAAGTTCATCATCAATATTTTATCCCTGTAACATCAATCAATATGAATCTTGAATCAAATATACAACTTTGTACTACGGGCCAAAGATATTCATTTGTATCACCAGTTGGTCATGTTCATCTCAAAACCTGTTCATCTTTGCACTACGGGCCAAAGATATTCATCAGGTAATTATTCATCTTTTCACTACAGCCCAAAGATATTCATCAAGTATCATCATTAAGGACTGAGGATGATGAAAAATATTTTAGAGAACGAATCCAGTGAGATAAAAGGACAAAGATTAGAGATTCGTACTTTAGATAACTCAAGTTTAAAAATACTCCATAATAAACCATAATGGAGTAAAATTCAAGAATAAAGATAAAAAATATTGATACAATTAAAGATAGTAACCATACAACATCTGTGACAAAGAAGAGAAAATTTCATTTTTCGGTGAATAGTGTCGTATACGTGAATAGTAACCCCAACACAAAAAGGTAGAAATTCCACAATAAAACTCATATCAATAATTCGGCATAATGATATTGAAGAAAATAATATCATTAAAGAAGAAAATAACATCCCTTACCTCAAAAGAATAGTACTTCTGACCGGAATATCAGATGAAGTGTTGAAGGAAACATGCACTGAATAACAACTCTCAAAGTATGTAAATACTCACAAAATACGCTCGACAATATATATATATATATATATATATATATATATAGAGAGAGAGAGAGAGAGAGAGAACTTATTTTTGGTGTGATTTTCAATTCTAACTAAGCACCCTATTTATAGGAAAATGTTAGAAAGCCGAAGCAGACTTAACCTGCTACCTGATGGCTTTACCTGTTACTATTCATGCCTACCACATTTGAAATAAAATTTTAGCACATTTCTCAACAACCAAAAGTGGGGCCCACCAATTCTAGAAATTTCAAAAATATTTTACCATTTAAGCAATAATCAGAAACTTCAATAATTTATAATAAATAGCCCTTTTATCAGAAAAATACGAATTTTATGTCCATTCCATAGGAAATTGAATTCTCTACAACTTTGTAGAAGAAAGTTTTTCCAAATTCCAAACATAAAATGTCCAAAATCCACGTACGGACGATTTTTAGTACCTCCATTCCGACAAAATACTGATAAAACACTTCAACTTTAATTCCTTCATTTATAACCACATAAAATAAATAAATATTTCCTTATCATTTATATCCAAATAAAATAAATATTTTCTTATCATATAAATCAATAATTAATTATTCACAAATAATATTGTGAGAATCACAATAATGACAACAGTAGTTCCAGAAAGAGGGGCTTTCCGATAAGGATTTCTCCTTACTGGCGCAGAATTAGGTGACCAAACCTCTCTTTGACAAAACTTTCTAGACATTGCCAATAATGCTATCTAATAATATTATTCAAATAATATGAATTATTGATCTGATAATGGGAAATACTGTGCCATAACAATTATTGAAACAACAATAATATAAAATATCAACGCATCAATTATTGAATCAATAAAATAAAATATTGAGCAGTAATTACTGTAACAATTATTGAGTAGTGCCTTCTTATGTAAGAATCAATAATTCAAAAATACTGTGCAATACCGTGTGCTACTGTGCAACCACGCGTATTACTATATTTTAACCACCAGGTAATCTAACAGTGGTAATGGTAACAATTATGCCGTTATTTATAAAAATTCAAACTTTTCGTTTTCTTCATCCGACAGTTATTCGTTATGGGGCACACAAATGGCTGCTCCGTCGTACGAATATTCCCAATAAAAAGAATATTCCACGACCAAACGAATATTTCTCGACAACAATGATTATTTTATAACCACTTGCTTATTTTGTAAAATTTGCACATTTCACCCATAACCAAAGCATTATATCAATTTAACTCCTTATTATTTCAAGATAATGAATAAATGAAATTTAATTTTATTTATAATAAGTTGGGGTCTTACATAAGGTTCTAGTTTAGTAATTAGGGTTACTAATTTAGAAATTAGGGTTTACAGTTAATTAGGGTTCCTAAATATGAGTTAGAGGTTCCCTAATTAACAATAAATTTCTAAGGTACACATAATTATTAAATAACACGGTTACCAAATAGCCTTGAACTCGTATTCGAGTTTTAAATTAGGGTTTCACAAATTAATGTTAGGTTTGGTCATGATATACCATAATTGACCAACCATTATCGGTCAACACACATACAATACATATTTATAGCACTGAAATATAAATAATATTATATTATTATCATCATTCCTTGATCAAAATCCAAAATTAGGGTTTGGATTCCATATCTGATTTATCTTGCATATATAACACTATTAATTAAGTTAAAAATAATTAACTTAACTAATCTAAAATAAATTCACATATTAAAATAAAATAATTATTATATTAATTCTATAATCATTTCATATATTATTTAAATAATATAAATTCATATTTTCATAGAAAATAAATAATAAAACATTTTTACTATAAAATTAATTATTATAAGAATATAGTTTATAATGATCAATAATTCTAAAATAAAATCATTTGTAAATATTATTCATGTAATAAATATATTTTATTTATAACATACGTATATATCCACATTATCTTGGCACATATTCCCCATATTTATTTTAATAAATAAAAAAAAATTATACGCAAAATTTCTGATTTATTTATATAGAAAATATCGGGTTATTACATTCACCCTCCCTTATAAAGATTCCGTCCTCGGAATCACCGTTTTAAAACTTATACATACAAGGGTACATAGCATACACTATCATTGCAAGTAAATCTCGATCATAATTGATCGAACCAATCTTTAATTATTCACATAAAGCTTATCTATCTGATTAAATGAAAATTTGATTTCTGAGAGAACTCAAATTCCTCCTTCAAAATTTCTTTATAAAATAATTTACTATATACAGGAAAATCATGTATATAAGAAAATAAATGTTATATGAATAATACCTGGAGTTCCTTCACCAGCTGCCACAGTATCCTGGACCGTCATGTTGTAGACTCTCGCGGTTGATTTCGTTGCCTTGCTGGATGACGTTGGTCTTGTGATCGCTAGAGTCCCGCCGACTTTCCCCATGTTCACTCTTTCAGCCTCCATTCTCCTTCTCGGACAGTCCTTCACCTTATATTCCTTCAATCTGCATAGAAAACACCCACTATTCATTGTAGGATTGGGGCAGTTGGGAGAGATATGACCCTCCTGCCCGCACTTAAAACATGCAAATTTACCTTTCAGACATTCCCCATAGTGATTCTTTCCACAGTTCTCACACTGTACCCCTGCTTCTTCACACCTTCTTGTTTTACCTAAACATTTCTGAAATTGTTCCGCTTCCTCTTTCCATTTCCACTCCTACTCCCACTATTTGTTTCCACCTTCCCAGTTCCCTCGACCTTACCCTTGTTCCTTTTCTCCTTGTTATAGAGGCTCATGGCCTCACTCCCCTCCTCAGCAATAATAACTTTTTCTAACAGTGCTGCAAAAGTACTAATCTGCACTACTGCCACCTTGTTGTAGAGCCAGGGTTTTAATCCCAGCTCAAATCTTCTCGCCTTTCTAGCCTCCGTATCAACTTGATGCGGAGCTAACCTAGTCAACTCATTAAACTTTGTGGCATACTCCGCAATAGTCATGTTCTCCTACTTTAATTCCAGAAATTTTACCTCCATCCTAGCCTGCATACTAGATGAAAAATAATTTTTGAAAAATAAAGTTTTGAACCTATCCCAAGTAACTATTCCTTCTCCTGCCCTCGCCTGATTTGCTTCCCACCAAAAGTTCGCCTCCCCTTTCATCATGTAGGTGGCAAAAGCGGTCTTTTGCCCCTTAGCTACCCTAGCTATCACAAACGCCTTTTCAATCTCCTTAACCCAAGTTTGGGCTTCTACAAGGTCAGTTGTACCTGTGAATTCTGGTGGTCCTACAGCCTTAAAATCTTTGAAGTTCGCCAATCGATTGTCCGGCTGGTTCGCTGCAGTTGACATTCCCTGTTGCATAGCCTGAGCTACCATGTTCGCAAAGTTTTGCATCGGGTCTTGTTGTTGTCCCCCAGCATTGTTAACAGATTCTTCTACCCTCTGATTTCGAGTTTGACGTCTTGGCGGCATTATCTGATTAAATAAAACATAATACATACTTTATTAACTTACATTCTAAACCTTATCATATAAGTTTAATATATTAAACTTGTTTCATTACTCAAACAAAGATTCATATTTATTTAGCGAATACTTTACATAGCATAGCACATACTGCTTTAAACATCAACTATCCCTTTGTGATAACAAAAGTCGAGATTTACAGTTTTGACTTATACAAAAGTTGAGAATATTACATTACACAAATATACTTATCACATATATCACATTAAACAAACCTACACAACAGAACTTATACTACTTATTCACTACGCCTTTTTCTTGATCTTGGATAACTTTTCGCCTGATGACCTTCTATCCCACAAATAAAATAGACACCTTGCTTCGGATTGGGACAATGAGGAGAGAAATGACCCTCATGTCTGCAATTGTAGCAAACATTTTCCCCTTTCCTGTATACCCCTTCATGTTTCCTGTCACAGTTTGTACACTTTTCTATTCGGTTAAGGTTCCCTTGGTTGTTATTGGAATTTCCTATATCGCGGTCATTCATCTTTCTTTTCCCCTTCTTGCTCGGAGCTACACCCAACTTGTTGCTTTTAGCTCCCATTTGATAAATTTGGATTTTAAGCTTATCTTGTTCTTCCATTGTTTCTATTAATTCTTTCCGCAATTGACTATTTAACAGCTTTTCTATTTCCCATAGCTTTTCCAGAGAAGAAACCTTGTTCCTCAGATTCTGCACTTCCGTTGATGCTTGATCAGCTCCAACTTCGGTGCCCGAATCACTATCTGTTAGTTCCACCATTCCCGGATCTGGTACTACGTTTTTCACAATAACCACCTCATCGAGGTTGCTTTCACTTTGAGCCTCTATTTCAGTTATTGGCTCCTTCTTTACGATCTGAGGGTATCCTAATCCTTTTTCACCTGACATCTACACACATAAATTATCCTGATTAGCATATAGTATATACACACAGCAAATAATAGTTTTATATAAGTTATCTTTTATTTTGTTTGATGATGAACTTATTTAATTCATCTCCTTATAAACTCTATATGAGTTATTTGTATTTTTAACGTATCCCTCTATTCTAAGGTTATAGCCTAAGGTCTATCCCACCTAAGGTTTCTAACCCTAAGGCTCTGATACCATAATGTGACGCCCCTAAATTCAGGTACTTGAAACCCGAACTCGGTGCTTCACGATACCATTTCTATGAACGGAATAATACTAATAATAATAACAATAATATAAATACCAAACTTAATTTACATAATTATCAGAGTCTAATTCCCAAGTACGTAACCTTTAAACATTCATTACAATACATGATAGATAATAGATATCATAATCTTAGTAAAGTTAATCTATTACATAGGATAGCATAAAAACTCATTCAGCAACCTTCCCTTTTCCTTTGTTCTTGGCAGAGCCTTCTGGTTATTCACACTTAGCTGAAAATATTTAAATTAAGCAAGGATGAACATTTGAGTGCCCAGGAAGTAATAGCAATCAATAATAGTTAGCTGAAAGGATAAAATGTTTTCTTTGAACGATACTTCTACAACGAATCAACAGCTATGAAGTAAGCTGAACCAATTATAAACAACATATCATTTCGATTTCAAAATTGTGAAACTATGTACTGACTATAAATAAGGATCAATCGACAGACTATGAACATTATTTTCTATTTTCGAAAAGGTTAAACAGAACTTCATCTATAAACCGTCATAACTTACGGGCACGGAGGTGATCAGCCCGTTATGCCCTGTATTGATCAATACTACATACAAGAATGATATTTTCGTCCAGCATATCCGCCTTAGGCGCATAAAAGTTTCTCATATTTGGGATGTTCATACCAGTCTAGAATCCGAACCAAAACAATTCGGTTGGATAATAATAAAGTTCTATCTAGTTCAATCATATTTTTAAGTTTGTGTCTAGCCGGATCAATTAGCTTGGACATCTTTTAAGTCAACGTATACATACTGGAAACCAATAAGTATGTATCAACATGTGATAAAATATAATGATTATCCAAGTGAGGACACTTGTATAACCATACTTTAGAAATTAACGAACATAATATATATCTTGATCAATAATAACAGAACTAATAAACTTGTACAACAGATTATGATATAATAACTTACTTATATAGAATTATTGCATAAGTATATACTGGGGTTAAGACATTTGAACAATGAAAAAAATAGTTCAGATATTAGCTTACACATGTCCATTGCATAAAGTAAATGCAAAGGGTTAGATATCTTTTGCACGATCTGATTTGCTTACATAACACGCAACTTAGTTTTATCTTTTATATCAAGCCCTATCATTAATAAGATCATTTATTTGATTAGAATAATATATCATAACACATAGCACTGCTATTTACTGTCAGTACATAACCCAATTACATTGTCACATAAGTTTAACAACCATTGAATCACAAATAAACACTTATCAAGTCAACCTATCTAAGTCCAGATCAATTTTTGAAATATGTCGGTGTACCGACGGCTTTATTGGGTACTTATCAAGTCTAAGACTCTATCCCGAAGTTCAATAAAACATAAATATTAGTCAAATTATTTTTAAATGATTTATAATAATTTTTAAACAATTATTATAATTTATCATTATTTTTCAAATACCGGAATCATTATTAAATTATTTAAATATTAAATAATTCCATTATCATTAATATTTAACTAATATTAAACTATTAATGAAACCATTGCCAAAATATTAAAGTTATTTATAATAACTCAAAATATTTTTAAAGTATTAATATTACCCTTAAATGATTTTAAAAAATGTAAAATCATTTTTAAATAATTACCATTAATATTTATATATTAATGCATTACTTATCAAAATATTAAAAGTTATTAATTATAACTTAAAATATTTTTAATTCATTTATATCCCTTCTAAATGATTTTTAAATTAATAAAACCATTTTAAAACTATTTATTTAATATAATTATTAAATAAATTTAATATCATTAATATTAAATTAATATCATTAATATTAAATTATTAATGAAATTATCGTTTAAATATCAAAAGTTAAACTAATTTATTTTCATTTAAAATGATTGTTATAATATTAAAATCATTTTTAAACTAATTTATTTAATATAATTATTAAATAATTCTAATATCATTAATATTAAATAATTAATAAAATTTACTTTAAAATATTAAAAGTTATATTTTATAACTTAAAATATCTTTAAATACCTTATTATCATTCAAAATGATTTTTAATATAACAAAATCATTTTTAATTAATTTATTTAATGCATTTATTAAATAAATTAAATATCAATAATATTTAAATAAATACTAATATTTATGAAAAATATGTTAAATTATTAAAAGTTAATTTTTATAACTCAAAATAATTTTTAAAATTACTTTTGTAATTTTTAGAATTAAATTTCTATTTATAATGATTTTTAGAAATTAAAATAATTAAAATTATTAAATTTGTCGCTAAAGACTGCATATAGCGACAGAACCGTCGCTATAGATGTTCTTTATGTTCTTGGCCAAACCCAGAAACGCATGTTAGTGATCAAGTTAGCTACTTTGACCAAATATTACACACTACTCATGTTATTTTTGAACATGTTTCTGGTTAGATCTTGTAGTACTATTGTAGGACTACATGATCCAACAACAAACATGACCAAACAACATAGCACGAATGAGATCTGATCGTCCAAAGTAGCTGTCAGAGTTGTTCTTCATTTCTGGGTTACCCAGAAATGTAGAACAGTTCGACTGCCCTATTTTGGGCTTCCACAACTTGTGATTTGTGTGATGTTTTTGTGATATAATGGATCCAGTGTGTAGCCAACATGACAAGGAAAAGATCTATCACATTATATCACTAAAACAACAACAGATCAAAAAGATTTATGCCGATCAAACCATGTCAGACGACATGTTCAAGCGTTTTCTGGGTTACCCGAAAATGACTTCCATGATTATCCGCCTAGTTTGGTAGATAATCTTTGTGATCCACCTGTTTGATGTTTAGGCGATATAAAAGCTTGTATCAACAGTTAATGTAACATACTTCAACATAGATACAATAACAAGAACCAAATCAATAAACACAACAAGATCTGTGGACATGAACTCACTGTCAGAGCCATCTGGGTAAGTTATGGGTTACCCAGAAAGGCTTGGTCATGGTCGGTCAACCGACTTTGACCATTAATAACTTTCATTCTATGCTAGATCTAAACCTGATTCAAGTTCCAGATCCAAGATCTCATAGCATATTACAAGATCAAACCTTTAAACAACAAAAACACATAATAGATAAAGAGATATGAGGTCTGACATTCATTATCAGACAATATTTTTTAACTTTTTTTTAGATTTTCAAAAACTTCAATTTTGAGCACGTAGATGTTATGGATCTAGAAGATACCAAACCAGATCATTGATTAACACTACTTACAATATATTACAACACATAAACACCAGTTCTGACACAACATTAAAGGTCAGATTCTAAGTTAGGGTTTATACCTTTCTATGAACTAACTTGAATCTGGCTTTCTAATTTGTTAATGGAGGTAGTGGGGATTTGTTTTATGACTGAAATGCCTTATAATTTCGTGGGTTTGGGTGAGAGAGAAGTGAGTTGAGTATTGGTTGCACAAATGGCTTAATAAGTGACTTTTCTCTCTCTTTGATCTTATAAATAATGTGGTGCAATGCATTTCATTTGAGATATTCTTTGGCGATATATGTAATAATATTTACATACATGGCTAGGTTGGAGTGGTTGAACAACTACACATAGGGTAGGCCAAGATCTACAAGTTTCCTTTAATAATACAATAAGGGCAATTTGGTCATTTGTCTTATGATTTTAATGGCATGAAAGTAATCTTGGCAAACCCTTAGGGTTTAACCATTAGGGTTTAACCCTAAGGTTCCATAAATTTTATTAGTTTCTAGAATTTCTAATTTGACTAAAAATATACAATTTTAGTTTCTAAAAATTATAAATTAGTGTTCCTTAATTACATTTAGTTTTCTAATTACATAGAACACGAAAATTAGGTTTAAGTTTACTAATTATAATTAAGATTGCTAATTTAGCAATTAGGGCTTACAATTACCAATTAGGGTTTTTGTTTTAGCATTTAGAATTCCTAATTTTTTATAATTAGGGTAATCAATTTGCAATTAGGGTTTCCTAAATAATAATTAGGGTTTCCCTAATTAACAGTTAGCTGTATATTTTAACAGTTAAGGTTCTAGTTTAGTAATTAGGGCTTAGGGTTTCCAATTAATTAGGGCTCCTAAATATCAGTTAGAGTTTCCCTAATTAACAATAAATTTCTGAAGTACACATAATTATCACATAACACGGTTACCAAATAGCCTTGAACTCGTATTCGAGTTTTAAATTAGGGTTTCACAAATTAATGCTAGGTTTGGTCATGATACACCATAATTGACCAACCATTATCGATCAACACACATACAGTACATATTTATAGCACTGAAATATAAATAATATTATATTATTATCCTCATTCCATGATCAAAATCCAAAATTAGGGTTTGGATTCCATATCTGATTTATCTTGCATATATAACACTGTTAATTAAGTTAAAAATAATTAACTTAACTAATCTGAAATAAATTCACATAATAAAATAAAATAATTATTATATTAATTCTATAATCATTTCATATATTATTTAAATAATATATATTCATATTTTCATAGAAAATAAATAATAAAAACATTTTACTATAAAATTAATTATTATAAGAATATGGTTTATAATGATCAATAATTCTAAAATAAAATCATTTTAAGTATTCATGCAATAAATATATTTTATTTATCACATACATATATATCCACATTACCTTGGCACATATTCCCCATATTTATTTTAACAAATAAAAAAAAATTATACGCAAAATTTTTGATTTATTTATATAGAAAATATCGAGTTATTACAAATATTCCCTGTTAAAATGAATATTCCCCGACCAATCAAATATTTTATAACAACTTGCTTACTTTGCAAAATTTGTAAATATTACCCCAAACTATAATATCATTTCAAATCAATACCATAATATTCAAAAAATATATATCGAGAAAAAAATAATCTTTATTCATAAAAGTTGGGGTCTTGCACATAACGTATGGTACTTTGAGCTGATCTCCTGTTGTACTTGTTTTTGTTGGATTATCAGCATATTACTGTTAATTCTAGTAGAAGTTCATAATCTTTAGTGACTGCTCAGTATTCATTATTTTAAAATCTCGAAATGATTAAGCATTGAATCTTATGGATATCTTTCTATCGTTAGCGACTATTGTTGAGAACCATCGATACTTCTTGCTATCCTTGAACTATCATTTATTTTAATACTCTTCAGAATTTAGAAATATTTTGAACACCCTTGTTGGTATATTACTTGCTGAACAAACTTGTTGCTCATTCTTGCTTTCCCTAAAAACATTTCCGTTAACGCAGAGCAAGGTGGACCCCTCGGGCACTGATAAGGGCAAGGGCAAAGCTACGGAGTAGCTTTATATTTATTTGGGAATATTATGATAATGTAAAGACATAAATTGTGTTATGTATTAATTATGTCTAAGATATGTTTAAGTGTGTTTAAAGTATGTAAGAGATGTTTAAGTTACGAAACCTTGGGACGTGAATGATTATATTAAATAAATGTAATCTATTCTGTTATTTCCATTGCGTGAGATGTTATTTAGTCATTAGATATGTAGCACGTGGCGAACCGATTTTGAGACGCTAGTGTTCCGAATTTGGGGGCGTGACAGGTTGGTATCAGAGCCGTAGTTTTAAACCTTAGGAGCGAGAGTCCTTTGATTATAACTTAGAAGAACTTAGAAGATAGGAAGGGATGAAGCCCATTTAGAGTTTCCCTAGAGAGAGACTTAGTGTGTTATGAAATATAATTTCATTTTATACGATGAACTTATGTTTTATTTAACATTTTAATGAAGTTGTTGTTTGCTTGTCTTATGTTTGTGGTTGTAGGATGGCAGACATGGGAGTACCTAGTAGAGTGGCAGAGGAGGAGTCCCAAGATATGCATGTTGTATATGAGGCACCCTTAGAGGCTGAGCTTGTGTAGGCAGTTGCACCGTCCGAGTTTGGCGACGAGGATTAGGTAGAGGTAGAGTCTGATCCAGAAGAGGAGCCTATAGAGTAGGAGCCTATGGAGGAGGAGCCCATTGAGGACTCTAATGAGGCTACTATAGAGGAACAGATATTGGGAGAGTACGAGGAGCGGATCCTAGAGTTAGACAGAGTCCAGGAGCTAGAGGCTGAGGCTCAAATGAGGGAGTCTGAGTTAGAGGTAGTGATTGTGACACCCCCAAAATAGGTATACATCACCCATCTTGGGTCACCAAATACATGGTACTCAATATAATTACAATCTTAATTATACAACATGAGCTAAGAGTTTTTACACGAATATTGTCTTCTAGACAATATCTGAACTCAAATAGAGTCCTCATTACATTTATTGTCATACTATTTTATAGAATAGTGAGGACTACTATAACACCATCTCAGACCATCACTCCGTTCCCTAACTAGTTTCGGCTACATTCTCATTTCCTGAAGAGAACAATGGAAGTAAAAAGGTGAGCTCAACTAGCTCAATAAAAAATATTATGACTAAGATAATGCAGAATAAGTTATCATTAGCCTTCAACAATGTTAAACTGACAGAATATAATAGACAACAAGTTTAACTGTAGCGGAACAAGCAATCCATTAGAAGAGTTAAGTAGAGCATGATATCTACTATCTTCTATGATTTAAAAAGTTTATCATTAACTTTATCGCTGGGACTCAACTTAATAAATAAATCACATCATCGAATCATCCATGCACTACGGGCTAAGGATATTCATTAGTATCACGTCCACAAATTATTCTTGCACTACGGGCCAAGAATATTCGTGTAATCATTAATGGCCATGATCATACCGAATTATCCCTGGTTATAATCATACCAATTAACAGTCCATCTATGCACGTAAGCCAAAGATGACATTCATCACAATATAAGCATGAGGATGATGACAATGATATAAGAATTCAATAAAAAGAAAGCAAAGGATAAAATTTTAAAGAGTTATAATTTAATTTATCCAAAATTCAATAATGTCCAAATTGTCAACATGATACTGCTTTGTGGAGTAAAAATTAAGAATAATATCCATGTATCAAAAATAATTAGGATAGAAAAGAAATAAATTTTTTGGTGAATAGTATCCCGTGAATAGTACCTTGTGAATAGTACTTTAGGAATAGTATCCCGTGAATAGTACCCCGACATGAAAAGTACCCCAAATACCCGAGTAAATAATATTTGAGTGAATAGTAATTGGGTGAATAGTAACCCATGAATAGTAACTCGTGAATAGTACCCCGGCATGAAAAGTGCCCCGAATACCTGAGTGAATAATATTCTAGTGAATAGTAACCCATGAATAGTACCTTGAGTGAAAATATTGATATTTAATAAGAAAGTTCATATCAATATTCCAATAAAATGATACTGGATGAAGCGCAAAACACAAGGATATTCTACTAATTTCAAGGATTATCGAAGCAAAACATACCATAGTAAGTTTAGATTTAAGAATATGAAAAGAAATAACATACGAAACTGCAAATGGATTTTCACCAGTCATACGGTACGTAATCCGCGTAGACAAGTTATTCCGACATATTAAAGGATGAATACAATAAATAGTATTCCTTATGAATACAAAAGAAATAATACCCCTTACCTTAGTAGAAGACTGGATATTGTAATAGTGAATTATTAGAATACTCTTCTTCTTGCTCTCTATAGTTTCTCTCTCTATAGTGTCTCTTGTGAATCTCAGTGAATTGGTGAGAATGAAAGAAGAATTA
Source organism: Panax ginseng (assembly GCA_020205605.1). Lineage (NCBI taxonomy): Eukaryota > Viridiplantae > Streptophyta > Magnoliopsida > Apiales > Araliaceae > Panax > Panax ginseng. Next base: position 76,648,789 of record CM035133.1, on the reverse strand, counting down.
AGCTTCTATTAATAGGAGAATGGACTAAATAGTAACTGATTCATGAACAGTCCAGATTAATTTACTATTAGAACGGACGGTTTATATTGATTACTATTAAAACCACAAACCGATGGTCCAGATTGATTAACTTTTAAAACCACCACCGATGGTCCAGATTGATTTACTTTTAAAACCACCACCGACAGTCCAGATTGATTTACTTTTAAAACCACCACCAACGGTCTAGATTGATATACTACTTGAAGGCATTTAGCCTATTAGGTGTTAATGGGTCTTTAAAAGAAAGACTGGATTAGATGACAAGGTACAGACTTATAAGGCCCGACTGGTCGCAAAAGGCTTCAAACAAAGACAAGGAGTTGACTATGATGAAACCTTCTCACCAGTAGTGATGCTCAAGCCCATTCAGATTTTGCTTGAGATTGCAGCTTACCATGACTACGAAATCTGGCAATGGACGTGAAAACGGCCTTCCTCAATGGGAAACTTGAGGAGAATGTGTATATGACACAGCCAGAGGGATTTGTTTCAAAGGTTGGAACAAATCAAGTCTGTAAGCTACAACGGTCCATTTATGGATTGAAGTAAGCTTCTCATAGATGGAACATCCATTTTGATCAGACAATCAAAGATCTTGATTTTATCAAAAATGAGGATGAACCTTATGTGTACAAGAAAGTTAGTAGGAGCGCTATGATAAGTGGAATTTATATCCACGAATTGATGTCCATTTCTTGCTTAATCGTTGTTAACTTCTTACTTCAATGTTCATTTTTACTTGTTTATTGTTATTTAATGTGTAGGTATGGTGGTGCGGTGTTTGAGCATAAAAGGAGTGCTTTAGTGGTAGCAAGGAATCAAGCATGAAGTTCAGTCAAGCCAACTAGCAAAACCCACCCTTTACTGTAAGGGCATTATTAAGTTATACCCGTCCGTAAGGTGGGGAGTCCAACAATCAGGAGACAAAAGCCTAGCCACGGAAGTGGGCCTTTTTCAGCATATACCCCGTAAAGGCGGGGTCCAGTCTGGCACTCCTGGTTTACTTGAAACTCTGCTAGAACATGGATTTTAGCACTTGGATTGCATTTGGACTCTAATGGACATGGGACTTCGACAAAAACGTGTGTGTTGGATGTATATGGGGCAACTAACAACAAATTCAAGAATATATAGAGCAATAATCAGATATTGAGTACAGAGATTCATATTGAGCATTGGAGTGAAGATTTTAAAGAATTTCATATTGATTGCAGATTAAGGCTACGTGAAGGGTGTTCTGCATTATTCTTCTTCTTAGTCTTATATTTGTAATTGAAAAGATGTTATCTTTGATTTAAACAGTATTTAATTCATTGATGATGAACTAATTTACTTTTTAGGCTTATGATGGATCTTTAAGTGAAACGATGATTATGTAACTTTGATTTCCAGTTTAATAAGCTATTATCCAGTTTATCTATATGAATTTGAGCTTGAATTTATGAATTGCCTGATCAACAGTTCTTTGTGGATTTGTATGAATTTGAGAGAGGAAGTACGAATCTAGACTTAGTTAATATAGCATGTTTTCTTGAATTTTGTGAATGAACAGAATCTTGATGAATGTTAAGGTAGAGATATGCTTGAGATCGCATGTAATCAGATAGGGAACTTAATCTTAAACCTTCTTTAATTATAATTCACATAGTGATATAGTGAGTTAGTTGATTAAGGTGTTTAACTTGTTTCTATCTAATTTATGGATTTAAGTTAATATGATATTAGTGCATCGAGAGGTGGCTAGTGCTACATTCGTGTTCTTGATTAATAAACTGGGGTAGTTAGTTGAACTGAAATAAAGTTGTAAAAATCAGAGTGAAGCTTAAGGTGAAGTCGTAAGCCTAATTCTCTAATAATTGTTTAAAAATTCAGTTTTTAATATTTGTGATTGGTTTGTGATCTTACATTTATTAATAATTTAGTTTTTATAATTTTAATCATTGTTTTGGATAGTTTAATAAAATTAGGATTAATAGGAAATTGATAATTGTGAGCTTAAAATTTTGACTAAATTGTCTCTGTGAGAACAATACTCTACTTATTATTATATTACTTGTTGACCACGTATATTTGCGTGTCGTGCGTAACTAGATTTTACCCAACAAGTTTTTGGCGCCGTTGCCGGGGACAAATTTAGTATTGATTTTAATATTTTTAGGATATTAGTTTAATTAGTCCAGTTTTACTTAAACATTTTTGTTTTTGTTTTGTTCCTCTTATTTCAGGTTTTTGTGGTTTATGCAAACTCGGTCCAAAAATCCAGACTTGCTGCCTTTTGAGGACGACATTGAGAAACGGTTTTAGAGGTTAAGTAAGTGGATCAAAGAAACAAGAGAAGAATTCAAAAACTCTGAAAAAGAAGAGGTAATGGCAGCCAAAGATCAGAAAGTGTTGAGGGATTTTGCTACACCCAAGGTGACTGAGCTGCAGTCGAGTATCACCAGGCCTGCTATAGCTACGAACACCTTTGAAATCAAGCCTAGGACGATTCAAATGATCAAAAATTCAGTTCAGTTTGGGAGATTGGCAAATGACGATCTGAATGAACACCTAGTCAGATTTCTGGAAATTTGTGACACCTTCAGGTATAATGGGGTGTCGGATGATGCGGTGAGACTTCGCTTGTTTCCATTCACCTTACGAGACAAGGCAAAGAGTTGGTTACACTCTCTACCGCTGGGATAAATAACTACTTGGGAAGACCTAGCTCAGAAATTCCTTACAAAATTCTTCCCACCAGCGAAAACTGCAAAAATGAGGAATGAGATAATGATGTTTGAATAGCAACACATGGAGTCACTGTATGAGGCATGGGAAAGATACAAAGAATTGCTTCAAAAGTGCCCGCATCATGGATTGCCAAAGTGGTTGCAGATGAACACATTTTACAAAGGATTGAACGGAAACCTCAGAACCAGTATTGATGCAGCTTCGGGTGGAGCGTTTATGGCTAAGAGTTATGAGGAGGCCTACAAATTGATAGAGACTATGGAAGCTAACAATTACCAGTGGCTCACGATAAGAATGACACAAGCAAAGCCTGCTGGAGTATTAGAAGTAGATGGTGTGACGGTAATACAAGCGCAAATTTCAGCACTTTCAAAGAAGTTGGATGCTATGACAGGGGTACAAGCACAACAAGTGTCAATTATATGTGAATTGTGTGCAGGAGAGCATCCTACAGATCAATGCACAATTAATCTAGCATCAATGCAATTTGTGGACAACTATAACAGAATTCCACAGAATACATACCAGAATGTTTACAATTAAGGGAATAGGAATCATCCAAACTTTTCATAGAGTAATAATCAGCATCAACATGCTCCACGACCATCATATCCCCCAGGATTTCAGAATCACCAACAACCAACTCAACATCAAGAGAGGAAATCAGATTAAGACAAAGTACATAACAAACAATGAGGTGGCTATGAAAAATCCAACAATGGTAATGAAATCACAAGAGATGGCCATCAAGAATCTCGAGAATCATATGGGACAAATTGCATTAACGTTGAACAATAGACCACAAGGGACTCTACCAAGTGACACCGAAAGAAATCCGAAGGGTAATCACGAGCAATGTCAAGCCATTATGTTGAGAAGTGGAAAACAGGTTGAGGGTAAAGAAACAGAAAATTCGGCTATAAAGGAGATTGAGATGGATAGAGAAAATACAGCGGTTGAGGTCAAGTAGGGGGAAGAAAAAAAAGTGGAAAAGAGCAAACCAGTTAACGAACCAGTTGTCTATTCTCCCCCACCGTTTCAGCAAAGAGTTCAAAAATAGAAACTAAACAAGCAGTTTGCAAAATTTTTGGAAGTTTTTAAGAAACTTCAGATTAACATCCCGTTTGCAGAAGCCCTGGAGCAGATGCCTAGTTATGCAAAATTCATGAAAGGGATTTTGTCCAGGAAAAAGAAGTTGGAAGACTTCGAGACAGTGGCATTAACAGAGGAGTGTAGTGCGGTGTTACAGCAAAAGTTTCCACCAAAGTTGAAAGACCCGGGTAGTTTCACAATTCCATGCACGATTGGGAATATGGCGTTCAACAAATGTTTATGTGATTTAGGAGCGAGTGTGAACCTTATGCCGTCATCAGTTCATACAAAATTAGGTTTACCCGTGCCAAAGCCTACGAACATCTCATTGCAGTTGGCGGATAGGTCAGTCACATATCCGAGAGGCATTGTAGAGGACATATTGGTTAAGGTTGATAAGTTTATATTCCCCGCGGATTTTATTATTCTGGATTTTGAGGAGGATAAGAACATCCCGATTATCCTAGGGAGACCTTTCTTGGCTACAGGTAGGACACTCATCGACGTACAAAAAGGTTAACTTACTATGATGGTCCAAGATTAAGAAATAAAATTTAACTTGTTTAAGGCCATGAAATTCCCTACGGATGAAGAAGAATGTTTGAGGATGGATATCATTGACCAAATAATCAGCGAAGACATGAACAAGAGTTTGGTTAATGATCCATTGGAAACGACATTATTTGGGGATGAAGAGTTCGATGATCTAGAATTTGTGGACTATTTGTAGATGCTAGACTCCCTGCCACGAGTTAGCAGATTTAAAACACCCTTTGAATCATTGCACACGGAGGATAAAGCCACAACAAGGATAAAATCATCATTGGAGGAGCCACCAACTCTTGAACTTAAGCCACTCCCTAAACACCTCAAGTATGCGTATTTAAGCAATTCTAATTCTTTACATGTTATTATTTCTGCTGCACTTAATGATTTGTAGGAAGAAAAGTTGCTGAGAGTGCTGAGGGACCACAAATCGGCTATAGGATGGACAATCGCGGATATCAAGGGAATCAGCCCATCCTTTTGCATGCACAAAATTTTGATGGAAGACAATGCAAAACTGAAAGTGGAGAAACAGAGACGGCTCAACCCTATTATGAAAAAAGTAGTCAAAAAGGAAATACTGAAATGGTTGGATACGGGTATCATTTACCCGATTTTCAGACAGTAAGTGGGTTAGTCCCGGTGCAAAAGTGTCTTAGAAAAGGGAGGAATGACCGTGGTTTAGAATGATGAAAATGAGCTGATTCCGACAAGGACAGTGACTGGTTAGAGGGTTTGCATGGACTACAGGAAATTGAATAAGGAAACCCACAAAGATCATTTTCCTTTGCCCTTTATCGATCAAATATTGGACAGATTGGAGGGACATGAGTATTACTGCTTATTGGATGGATACTCAGGTTATAATCAGATCGTCATCGTTCCTGAAGATCAAGAGAAGACTACGTTTACGTGCCCATACAACACATTCGCATTTAGGAGAATGTCATTCGGTTTGTGTAATGCACCCGCTACCTTCCAGCGGTGTATGATGGCCATCTTCTCGGATATGGTGGAAAAGAATGTGGAAGTTTTTATGGACGACTTCTCTGTCTATGGGGATGACTTTGATGCATGTTTGGAAAATTTGGTAATGGTCTTACAAAGATGCAATGACACGAATTTGGTCCTTAACTGGGAAAAGTGCCACTTTATGGTGGAAGAAGGTATAATTTTGGGGCACAAAGTCTCGGCTCAAGGATTGGAGGTTGATAAAGCTGTTTGGAAACAATTGAGAAATTGCCTCCCAAGAGTTGATTAAGGGAATTAGAAGTTTTCTGGGACATGCTGGATTCTACAGGAGATTCATAAAGGACTTCTCTAAAATTGAAAAACCTTTGTGCAGTCTTTTAGAGAAGGATTCAGTTTTAAAGTTTGATGAAGAGTGTATATTGGCGTTCGAGTTGTTGAAGAAGAAATTGACCACAGCCCCCGTAATCGTCGTGTCGGATTGGACCACGCCCTTTGAGTTAATGTGTGAAGCAAATGACTATGCGGTTCGGGCTGTTTTGGGTCAACATCGAGAGAAATTATTTCACGCAATATATTATGCAAGTATGACACTCACGGAGACTCAAATGAATTACACAACTACAGAAAAAGAATTGCTTACAGTGGTGTATGCGTTCGATAAATTCCGGGCATACTTGATCGAGGCTAAGGTAGTAGTTTATACAGATCACTCGGCCATTCGGTACTTAATTGTGAAAAAAGATGCTAAGCCACACCTTATCAGATGGATTCTCTTTTTACAAGAGTTTGATTTAGAAATAAAGGATAGAAAGGGGACAGAGAACCAAGTCATCGATCATTTGTCTAGGCTGGAAAATCAAGATAAACAGAAAGAGGACAAGTGTGTAATCAACGAGTCATTCTCGGAAGAACAATTATTTGGGATAAATACAGAATTTCCATGGTATGCGGACTATGTGAATTATCTAGTGAGCAACGTTCTTCCTCCTAATCTTACAAGACAACAGAAAAAGAAGTTTCTTCATGACGTCAAATGGTATATGTGGGATGAGCCTTACTTATTCAAACAGTGCGCCAACAAGATGATCAGAAGATGTGTGCCCTATAGTCGAGTGAAGAACATCCTATATGAGTGTCACTCATTTGCGTATGGGGGACATTACGATAGTGAACGAATAGCGGGAAAGGTACTTCAAGTCAGATTTTATTGGCCTACACTGTTCAAGGACACCCACCAGTTTGTTAAAACATGTGATAGATGTCAAAGGGTGGGCAACATTTCAAAAAGGAATGAGATGCCACTACAAACAATTCTAGAAGTTGAGATTTTTGATGTATGGGGCATAGATTTCATGGGGCCATTTCCTTCATCACTTAACAATCAGTACATTTTTCTTGCAGTGGATTACGTCTCAAAGTGGGTTGAAGCCGCAACACTCCCAACTAACGATGCCAAAGTGGTTCTCAAATTCTTGCAGAAGAACATTTTAACGAGATTTAGCACGCCGAGAGCTATTATAAGTGATGAAGGTAGTCACTTCTACAATAAATCATTTACAGCTCTATTGGCAAAGTATGGGGTCAACCATAAGGTAGCTACAACTTATCATCCCCAAACCAGTGGGCAAGCTGAGGTTTTGAACAGGGAAGTAAAGAGAATCTTGGAAAAAGTGGTAAACCCGAATCAAATGGATTGGTCTTTTAGGTTGGATGATGCACTATGGGCCTACCGGACTGCGTATAAAACACCGATTGGTATGTCACCATATCAACTACTATACGAAAAGGCTTGTCACTTACCTGTTGAGTTACAACACAAGGCTTACTGGGTGATTCAGAAACTTAATTTCGATCAAGCAGCTGTGGTGGAAAAGTGACTAATGCAATTAAACTAGCTTGACGAATTTTGACTTCAAGCCTACGAGAACTCTAAGCTATACAAGGAAAAGGTCAAAAGATGGCACGACTAGAAAATCATGCAAAGAACGTTTGAACCTAGGCAATCAGTCCTATTATTCAACTCACGGTTGAGATTATTCCCAGGCAAGCTTAAGTCAAGATGGTAGGGACCATTAACCATCAAAAGAGTTTTCTCTCATGGTGCCGTTGAACTCTACAGTCGGAATCCATTATAAACTTTCAAAGTTAACGGTCAACGATTAAAGCACTATTGGAGTGGAGAGTCCAACACAGATGTCATTGCCATCACATTATCCAAAGTACCATGAACAGGAAGTAGTTAGGATGAATGACTTAAAATCAAGCGCTAATTGGGAGGCAACCCTATCATACTTTTATTTTTCTTATTTTCAATCATAACTGTTAGATTATAGTTTAGCATAATTAGTAATTTATAATAAGTTCATTAAGTAGTTATTATATTGTATGAGTCTCGTTAATCTCTCAACCATGCTCAAATTAATCAACAATCTAATAACTTTTATGTTTCATGGCTTGCAGGATGGGAAAATGTACATTAAGTGGCATAGCATGAAGAAAAGAAGAGAAAATGGGTCAGTTTGCAGAGTGTATGCCTGCTAAGGCAAGCCCCTAAAGTACCAACACCCCCGCCGGGGCGGGGGTTCCCCAAGTCTAATAGCAGTGAGCATGCCTGCCGGGGCGGGGGTCTCCCACATCAACTAACAGACTGCATGCCCGTCGGGGCAGGCTTCCTAAGTGTATTACCCCCCGCCGGGGCGGGGGTCCTGGAGTTCAACAGACAGGTTGAAATCAGTTACTCCTTCGTAACCCATTTCCCCACTTCCTCATTACACATAAACACTTCCCCAATTGTTCGTCACATAAACTATCAACTCCCATCAATTCTCTCCCACGTTCTAGCAACTTCAATTGCATCTCCCCACCACTCCAATCCACTACACCATTACTTCACCCCACCACCTTACACCACAACACCATCTCTATATATATATTCACACCCTAATAACCCTTCAACTACATCTCACAAGGCTACGAATTAGGGCTTTCAGTGCAGCAAGTGTAAAACAACTACAGCTAAGTACTTTGTGTTCCAATTCCTCACCTCCAAGTACCATAATAGATCAAAGTTTTAAGTTTTGTGGAGGTTAAATCATTGTGCACACCAAGTGTTCGACAGTTTGTGTGAACCAAGTTTGGGGGGAGATATTGTTGTCTAGGCTTTCGGGAATCAATGGCTTTGCAACCCACATCAAAACAACAAAGGGGAGAAAGTTCAAGGCCCACACTACCGACACGGACCTTTGATCGCTGTAAATTCGTAAGTGCCACCGTGATAAGTTTGTTTTATACCTACTAATCCGGTATCTATTACTTTAATTATTTGCTCAATCTCGTGTTTCTTAGTTACTTTTAATGCATTTTCTTTCCATTTTGTAGATTACATGTTTGAAAGCGAATTGAGCTACTATTGGTATGAAATTGTAAGGAAAAGCAATTCCGGATATCGTTCGGGCCTTCATGTTCATTTTATGTGTATTTCATGTTCGTGGCGTGGAACTTGGACTATGTTGTAGAACTCTTTCTTGGCTTTCCGGAACGTATTGATTCATTCCAATCAGAAGTTCGGATGTGAGATTATTGCATATTTATCGAAGCTAAGAGTTGTTATGTTGTCATTTACACAGCAGCTACTTCAAGTGCAATTTCGACATTCATAAGTTCGTTATTTCTGAAAACTCAAAGAATGAAAGTTGTAGAACTCGTCGATAGCTTTGATTTGATAGGTGGCGAGCCCCGTAACTCCTCCCAGTTTAAAAGTTATGGCAGTTTTAGCAGAGGATGTTGCAGTAGATTTCCAGAAGGTACCCAAGCTGGGGCTTGCCCTTTTGTGCTTTGATAGCAAGCCGAGGCTTGGGTCCTGGGCGTTTTAGCAGTAGGTAGGCAAGCCGGGGCTTGCTATTACAAAGGGAAAAGGCAAGTTGGGGCTTGGGTACTCGAATTTGATGTCTCCTAGTTGGTTTCTAATGCTACAAACTTGGAGTTTTAGTGATGGTGATGACTTGGCATTCGTTTTGGCATGGAATTGTAATCAGAATACATGTGGAAGTATATAATTAACAACAAACAATGAGATTAAGAAGATACGAGGAAAATTACGAAGATTAATCTCAGTTTTTCTAAGCAAGCGTTGGAGGAGTATTTCAAGGAGATTTTCAAGACGATTGCGATTCTAGGCTACGTGAAGGGTGTTTTTCAATATTCTTCATCTTAGACTATTATTTGTAATTGAAAGGATGATTTCCATGATTTATTCAGTGTTTATTTTGTTTATTATGAACTAATTCACTTTTTAGGCTTATGATGGATCTTTAAGTGAATCTATGATTTTGTAAACTTTGATTTCCAATTTAATAAGTAATTTTCAGTTTATCTATATTACTTTGAGCTTGAATCTATGAATTGCCTGATCAACAATTCTTTGTGGAATTGGATGGAATCGAGAGATGATATTCAAATCTAGACCTAGTTGATATAGCATGTGTTCATGATTTTGTTAGTAGCTTAAACTTGATGAGTGTTAAGGTAGAGATATGCTTGACACCGCATGTAATCGGATAGAGAACTTATTCTTCATCATTCTTCAATTGTAATTCACATAGAGATATAGTGGGTTAATTGATTAAGGTGTTTAACGGATTTCTATCCTAATTGTGGATTGATGTTAATAGGGTATTAGTGCATCGAGAGGTGGTTAATACTACATTCATGTTCTTGATTAATAAACTGGGATAGTACATTGAATTGGAATAAAGGTGTTAAAATCAGAGAGAAGCTTAGGGTGAAATCATAAGTCTAATTCTCCGTTAATTGTTTGAATTTTTATATTTTTATATTCGTGGTTGTTTTGTGTTAGTTTAATTATTCTTCATTTTAGTTTCGTTAATTTCAATTATTGAGTTGATTTGTTTAATAAAATTAGGGTTAATAGATGATTGGTAATTGTGAGTTAAGGTTATTGCTAATTAGTCTCTGTGGGAACGGTACTCTATTCATCACTCTATTACTTGTTGACCACATATACTTGCATGTTGTGCGTATATCGATTTTACCCAACAAGTTTTTGGCGTCGTTGCCGGGGACTATAGTATAATTCTTAATATTTTTACAATATCAGTTTAATTAATCCAGTTTTACTTAGACATTTTTATTTTTTTTGTTTTGTGCTTCTTATTTCAGGTGTTGGAAGTAGTTTATGCAAACTCGGTCCCAAAATCCAGACTTGCTGCCTTTTAAGGACGACATTGAGAAAAGGTTTCAGAGGTTGAGTAAGGGGATCAAGGAAATGAGGCAAGAATTCGAAACATCTGAAAAAGAAGAGGTAACAGTAATGGCAGCCGAAGATCAAAAAGCATTAAGGTTTTTCATAACACCAAGGTGGTGAGCTGCGATCAAGCATCACTAGGCCAAAGAATAGCGAAAATACGTTCAAAATTAAGCCACAGGATGATACAAATGATTGAAATTGATTCGGTTTGGGGGATTTGTAAATGATGATCCGAACGACCATCTGGTCAACTTTTCGGAAATGTCGCGACGACACTTTTAGGTTCAATGGGTTTTGAGATGAGGCGGTGAGACTTGATTGTTCCCATTCTCTTTATGGGACAAGGCGAAGAGTTGGTTGCATTCTCTACCGGCCCGATTCGATAACTACATGGGAGGATTTAGCTCGAAAATTCTCATAAAATTCTTTCCACCGGTAGCTGCGAAGATGAGGAATGAGATTACGATGTTTGAACAACAACATGGGGAGTCATTATATGAGGCCTGTGAAAGATACAAAGAACTGCTCAGAAAATGCCGACATCATGGATTGCCCCAGTGGCTACAAATGAACACCTTTTACAATGGACTACATGGGAATCTCAGGACAAGTATTGATGCAGCGTCGGGCGGAGCATTCATGGCTAAGAGTTACGAGGAAGCATACGAGTTGATTGAAACCATAGTGGCTAATAACTACCAGTGGCCCACAGCAAGAATGACACAAGTGAAGGCAACTGGGGTGTTAGAAGTAGATGGTATGACAGCAATGCAAGCACAAATATCTTCACTTTCAAAGAAGTTGGAGTCGGTAATAGCAGCACAAGCACAACAAACACAGCAATTACAACAAGCGGTAATAATATGCGAGTTGTGCGCGGGAGAGCACCCAACAGAGAAATGCACGATTAATCCAGCATCTGTACAGTTCATCGGCAATTACAACAGAATTCCGTAAAACACGTATCAGAACACAAACAATCAAGGAAATAGGAATCATCCGAATTTCTCATGGAGCAACAACCAGCAAAATCAAGCTTCACGATAATCATATCCACCATGATTTCAGAACCAGGAACAACCAGCTCAATATCAAGAAAGGAAATCTGATCTGGAGTAAGTGTTGACAAAATACATGACTAGCACCAATTTGGCTATTAAAAATCAAGCCATGGCTATGAAATCACAAGAGATGGCTATCAAAAATCTAGAGAATCAGATAGGTCAAATTGCGTTGGCATTGAACAGCAGGCCACAAGGGACCCTACCAAGAGATACAGAGAGAAATCCAAAGGGAACTCACGAGTAGTGTAATGCTATTACGCTTAGAAGCAGTAAGGAGTTGGTTTCTAACTGGGATAAGAAAGCTAGTGCAGGAGATGAATGTGAGGATGAAGGGAAGGAATTAAAGAAGAAATGTACAGAAAAAGTGGTGCAAAAAGCAAAGGAAGAGAAATAACTTAAAGCTACACCACCTGCACCCTTTCCTTCAAGGTTAGAAAATAACAACTTAAAGAATCAGTTTTAGAGGTTTATGGATATATTCAAACAGTTACACATTAATATTCCATTTGCCGAAGCACTTGAGCAGATGTCGCGTTACATTAAATTCATGAAGGACATACTTTCAAAAAAACGTAAGCTCCAGGATTTCAAAATAGTGGCGTTAACCGAACAATGCAGTGCAATACTACAGAAAAAGCTCCTGCCTAAATTGAAAGATCTAGGAAGTTTTATAATTCCTTGTGCAATTGGCAATCAAGATGTGGGAAGAGCTCTATGCGATTTAGGAGCGAGTATAAATCTTATGCCACTGTCCATTTACCGAAAGCTGGGATTAAAGGAAGCAAAACCAACCAATATTAGTCTATAACTCGCCGATAGATCAACAACATACCCTTTAGGAATAGTCGAAGACGTATTGGTCAAAGTTGAGTCACTAATTTTTCCAGCCGATTTTGTGGTATTAGATTTTGAAGAAGATAAGAACATCCCTATCATCTTCGGATGACCATTCTCTGGCATTATTTGACAAACAGCGATTGGCGTGCCTAACGGAGGAACCCGATTATGAAAGTGTTTGATCGTAGTAATTGAGTAAGTTGTTCAACGAAATCCCAATCCCAACTGACAAGTAAGAGTGCGAGTTGCTCGAGGAATCTACACGTGTCAAGTTCAGGGCTTACAAAGAGGATAGTGGTCTTAAGGCATTAGTTGAGGATAGAAAGTCAAATTCATTATCCAGCATGGAAGTGAACGGGCATGCATTACAACAATGTTGGTGTTGCGCGATAAATAATCATCATGCCAAAGTTAACCCAACCGATCCGGGATGAAACAGGAAGTAGTCAGGTTGAACGACTTAAAATCAAGCGCTCATTGGGAGGCAACCCAATTTTATTTTTATGTTTATTTTTATTTTTATTTTTATTTCTCTTTTCTTAAGTAATGTTATCCATGCTAGTTAGATGGTAGTTCACAATAAAATTTAGTCTAGAATATATTCAGGACAATTCATCAGAAGTATTTAAAGTATGTTGATATAATCTTACCCTCCATGCTTGAATTTGCTCAATATCTAATGATGATTATGCTTTAATGTTGATCAGGTACTCAAGAAGCTATGGAATGCACTAAGGAATCAAGGAAGAGGAAACTTATATTGCATTAGCAGACTAAATGCCTTAGCAGAACACTACCAAGCTGGGGCTTGCCCCTTCAAGAACAAAAAGCAAGCTGGGGCTTGCTCCTCATGGGCATTAACAGAACATTGGCAAGTCGGGGCTTGCCCCTTCAAGAACAAAAAGCAAGTTGGGGCTTGCTCCTCATGGACATTAACAAAATATAGGCAAGCCGGGGCTTGCCTTTCAAAGCACATTGAGCAAGTTGGGGCTTGGGGGTCCGAAAATTGAAGAGTTGGTTATAGCAGTTACAATCTTCTGACATGATTTCCCAATCTCATTGCAACTCAACTTCCTAAAATCCCACTCCGTCACAACATAAACCCACGACCTTGCATATTACTTCCCACCTCCTCACTACAACCAAACACTTACCCACTACTTCAGGCTAGTCACCCACTATTCCCTACATAACCTCATCTCTATAAAACCACCCCTTCACCACACAATCCAACAACCTCAATTCACACCAATCTAGAAGTTCAAGGTTAGGGTTTGAGTGAATCTCTACAACCAACTTGGAAATATACTGAGAGTAAAAAGTTGGTTTTCTAATTCCTCAATTTCTATCACCATAGTTCAAGCCAAATCACCAAGTTTATGGGAATTTCAAGCCTCGCACACCAAGTGCTCGACAGATTGTTGAAGTGAAGTTTAGGGGAATTTTTTGTTAAAGCTCATCAATTCCAAATCAATGGCACCAAAACCTGCATCAAAAAGACAACGAAGAGAGAGTTCGGGGGCCACACCACCAACACGAACCTTTGATAAGTTTAAAATTCATAAATACCCGGCAAACCATTACGACTATATGGTGACAAAATCACTCACACTGAAAGCGGGGTTGCTTTTGAGCCTGTGGATGGCGATATAATGCAACAAATATATCAAAAAGGTTGGAATAAATTCACAGCAGAGCCCGAGGCCGCAGTTGTAAGTGTGGTTAAAGAATTCTACGCTAACGCCGAGGATAAGGCCCCCTTCAATGCTTTTATGTGGGGTAGGTTAGTGCCTTTCATTACCGACGCCATTAACACGTACTATCAGTTACGAGCGCCGAGACATTGCCAGTACCAACACTTACGTGATAATGATCCAGATGATGAGGCTATTATGCAGGAGATGACAAAATCGGGTACCTCTTGGACAAAATCAAATCATGGAGGCATTGTCTTTCGCAGTAAGGATCTCAGTCGGTATGGGAAGATATGCTACGCCTTTCTGTGCGCTAAGTTACTTCCATCGACACACACATCATATGTACCTAAGGATAAGGCAGTGCTCTTGTATGCCATGGTCCAAGATTTCATCATCGACATAGGGGCTATAATTAACTTTTCAATCCGAAGATGCCTTCGTGGACCATACTCTAGCAGATTGACACACCCATCACTCATTTGTGGGTTGTGTATACAGGAAGGAGTTCAATGGTCAGATGATGAGATAACCCAGATGCCGCTGCAGACACTCGACTCGAGAATGATTGAAAGATATGTTGTGTGGCCCGGAGGCCAGTCGCACCCGAGAGGAGTAGGATTTGTATTTCTCTTAGCCTCGGAGGATGAGTCTGATGCTGAGGACACCTCGGATGATGATGAGTTTTAGGGGACTGCGATAATGGGGGACCAAGATACAGAGACGTCACCACAGCCCGGAATCATATCTAGCCCTCAGTTCCTAAACCTTCAATGACAAGTGGATGAGCACAACAAGGAAGCACAAAGAGAAATGCGGAGACTCGCAGCGAGGCAGGACCACATGTTTGATGCCATGAATTTATCTTTTGCCTCATTGAACACTACGCTCCAGAGCTTCAATCCTACTACCCAATTCCCATACCAACAACCAGCCCCAATGCCAAGGTTCCCACCCCGCGATTCCGATGAAGAACAACAGCCACCACCAACCCAGACTTAGGCGATTACAGGGTAGTCGTCTCTTATTTATTTCTTTATCTATACAATGAGGACATTGTAATTTTCAATTTTGGGGGATTTAGTTGTATGTTGCATGTTGCATGTTGCATATTTAATTTCATTAGCTAGGTTTGCATATGTTAGTTCATTGTTTATGTTTAGGATTATTAAATGTTGCATTCAGGTAATCATGTACTTGTATAGTAGCTTAGGAATGTGAATAGTTTTTATTTATCTATGCAATCATGTTATGTTTACCACATATTTCTAGTTAAAAAAAATTCAAAAAAAAAATTCAAAAATTCATCTTGCATGAGTCTAGCTGTTTGATAGTTACAGTCTATTGTGGCCAATGATTATAATGGGATTGAGTAGGCAAGTATAGTACTGACTATTAGAATTTTAATGTGATTTCTTGTTATGAATTGAATCTTTTCCTGTTTGAAACTGGTATAATCAGGTTAGCACGTTAGAGACAACTTTGTTGACTGATTAAGTTTAAATTGATACATAATTGACTTCTTAAGGATAATATTAGTTTGAATGAATGAAAGACATGAACAGGTGGAGATGGCTAAATTTAGACAGAAACTTAAGTTTGGGGGAAAAATCTGGGATATATAAGCTTTAAAAAAAAAGAAAAAAGAAAAAAAACAATAAAAAATGATGAAAAAAGAGAATATCGTGGCTAGTCTTGTTTCGGGGCCTTTGTTACTTGAGCAAGTACGCCCGAGGGGATTGTCTTTACACCTAGCGCCCTAAGGTCTTATATGGTCTGGGAGTCGTTGGTCGAAAGCTCTCTAAGGGGTAGCACTGTTAGCCTAATGGAATGAGACATTGCACAGTCATGGTGAAAAAATAAATAATAATAAACAATAAAACGGGAAAAGAGCAAAAAAACCCCCGTAATGCAAAGTTAAGCATAAGTATCCCGGATTGGACTCTTGAATTTGGTGGAAGTTTGACTTTAGTTGGATCTCTTTAAAGATATCTATTATGTGTTGTATTTAGCATTATATTAGTTAGCATTGTTGTTGAGCACACACGCACTATATCAGTAATAACAGTCTAAGATTTGATGATTGACCGGAAAATTACTGTTGAGTTTTTATATGATGTATTATCATGTTTACTTGATTTCTCTGAGGCCGGGCGAAAAGACATGTTTTTCTCATTATTGCTGGATTCGTAGGCATATAGATTAGTTGCATTCCATTCCATTGCATTTTTGTTTTATTTTTGCTTGAGGACAAGCAAAGGTTTAAGTTTTGGGGTATTTGATAAGTTGGTTTTATACCTACTTATCCGGCATCTATTACTTGAATTATTTGCTCAATCTCGTGTTTCTTAGTTACTTTTCATGCATTTTGTTTCCATTTTGTAGATTATATATTTGGAAGCGGATTGAGCGACTATTGGTATGAAATTGTAAGGAAAACCAATTTCGGATATCGTTCGGGCCTTCATGTTTATTTTATGTGTATTTCATGTTCGTGGCGTGGAACTTGGACTATGTTGTAGAACTTTTTCTTGGCTTTCCGGAACGTCTTGATTCATTCCAATCGGAAGTTCGGATGTGAGATTATTGCAGATTTATCAAAGCTAAGAGTTGTTATGTTGTCATTTACATAGCAGCTACTTCAAGTGAAATTTTGACATTCATACGTTCGTTATTTCTAAAAACTCAAAGAATTAAAGTTGTAGAGCTCGTCGATATCTTCGATTTGATAGGTGGAGGGCCCCGTAACTCCTCTCGGTTTAAAAGTTATGTCAGTTTTAGGAGAGGATGTTGCAGCAGATTTCTAGAAGGTACCCAAGCTGGGGCTTGCCCTTTTGTGCTTTGATAGCAAGCCTGGGCTTTGGTCCTGGGCGTTTTAGCAATAGGTAGGTAAGACAGGGCTTGCTATTACAAAGGGAAAAGGCAAGCTGGGGCTTGGGTACTCGAATTTGAAGTCTCCTAGTTGGTTTCTAATGCTACAAACTTGGAGTTTTAGTAATGGTGATGACTTGGGATTCGTTTTGGCATGGAATTGTAATCAGAATACATGTGGAAGTATATAATTAACAACAAACAATGAGATTAAGAAGATACGAGGTAAATTACGAAGATTAATCTTAGTTTTTCTAAGCAAGCGTTGGAGGAGTATTTCAAGGAGATTTTCAAGACGATTGCGATTCTAGGCTACATGAAGGGTGTTTTTCAATATTCTTCGTCTTAGACTATTATTTGTAATTGAAAGGATGATTTCCATGATTTATTCAGTGTTTATTTCGTTTATTATGAACTAATTCACTTTTTAGGCTTATGATGGATCTTTGAGTGAATCTATGATTTTGTAAAATTTGATTTCCAATTTCATAAGCTATTTCCAGTTTATCTATATTAATTTGAGCTTGAATCTATGAATTGCCTGATCAACAATTCTTTGTGGAATTGGATGGAATCGAGAACGGATATTCAAATCTAGACCTAGTTGATATAGCATGTGTTCAGGATTTTGTTAATAGCTTAAACTTGATGAGTGTTAAGGTAGAGTTATGCTTGACAGCGCATGTAATCAGATAGAGAACTTATTCTTCAACATTCTTCAATTGTGATTCACATAGAGATATAGTGGGTTAGTTGATTAAGGTGTTTAACGGATTTCTATCTTAATTATGGATTGATGTTAATAGGGTATTAGTGCATCGAAAGGTGGTTAATACTATGTTTGTGTTCTTGATTAATAAACTGGGATAGTACATTGAATTGGAATAAAGGTGTTAAAATCGGAGAGAAGCTTAGGGTGAAATCATAAGTCTAATTCTCCGTTAATTGTTTAAATTTTTAAATTTTGATATTCGTGGTTGTTATGTGTTAGTTTAATTATTCTTCATTTTAGTTTCGTTAATTTCAATTATTGAGTTGATTTGTTTAATAAAATTAGGGTCAATAGAAGATTGGTAATTGTAAGTTAAGGTTATTGCTAATTAGTCTCTGTGGGAACGATACTTTATTCATCACTCTATTACTTGTTGACCACGTATACTTCCGTGTTGTGCGTATATCGATTTTACCCAACACACTGCCGCCGACCAGTACGACTATATGATGACAAAAGCTCTTACACCGGAGCGGGGGTTGGCACCAGATCATGTCGACGGTGAAATGATGCAGCAAATTTATCAGAAAGGTTGGAACAAGTTCACCGAGGAACTTGAGGCCGTCGTTGTTAACATAGTCAAGGAGTTCTATGCGAACGCCGAGGATAAAGCCCCCTTCAATGCTTATGTACGGGGTCGATTAGTCTCGTTCAGTGCCGATGCCATCAACACCTATTATCAGTTACGAGTGCCTCGACAGTGCCAATATGCTCACCTATGCAATTTTGATCCGGACTATGAGAGGATACTCAAAGAAATGACTAAGCCGGGAACAACATGGATCAAAGGTCGGAAGGGAGGCACAGTTTTTTATAGCAAAGATCTCAGTCAGTATGGTAAAATTTGGTATTCTTTCTTATGTCTAAAATTGTATCCGTCCCAACACACATCAGACGTGACCAAGGAGAAGGCACTACTTCTATACGCAATTGTGCAAGATTTCATCATTGATGTCAAGGCCATAATATGTTTTTCCACTCGCTGATGCTTACAAGGAAACTTTTCAGGTGACTTGCCACATTCATCACTCATATCTGGGTTGTGTCGCAAAGCGGTTGTTAGATGGTCAGATGATGAACCCACGCAGATGCCCCTTCAGTTAATAGATTCTAGAATGATAGCGCGGTATTCGGTGTGGGCCGGAGGTGATTCTGATCCTCGAGGTCTGGGTTTTATTTTTCCATCGGCTTCGGAGGACGAAGTTGACGCAGCAGACACCTCAAAGGATGAGGATGCAACTATGGGAGATCAAGGAATAGAGCAGGTACCGTAGTCTGAGGCATTATCTAGTCCTCAGTTTCTTGCATTTCAGCGCCAAGTAGATGAACACAATAAGCAAGCACGACGAGAGATGAGGCGTCTCGCTGCAAGGCATGACCATATGTTCGAGACAATGAACCTGTCATTCACTTCATTGAACACGACGCTACAAAGTTTCAATCCAGCTGCCCAATTTCCATACCAGCAGATCATGCCAATGCCAAGGTTTCCACCGAGTGACTCCAATGAAGAAGATCAACCACCACCACCCCAGACTTAGGCGATTGCAGAGAAGTCCTCACACACTTTATTGCGATAATCCATACAATGAGGACATTGTAATTTTTAAGTTTGGGATAATTAATTACATGTTTGCATGCATGCATAATGTCATTAGTTAGGCTTGCATTTGTCATTGCACTTTAGTTTTGCATATTAATTTAGGAATTGTGATGTTGTGATGTTGCATTCATGTAATCACATAGTTGCATGATAGCTTAGGTGCATACATAGTAGCTTAGGTTATTTTTGTCAGTGCTCCATTTTGTTATGTTATGTTTGATATATCTAAAAAAATATTTAAAATATTTAGTTAAATATTGTGTTTGCATATGTCCAGCAGTGTTGTAGTTCATGTTACTTTGGGCCAATGATGAGATTTAGCTTAAGTCGATAATATAGCATTGATTATTAGAACCTTGATGTAGTTCTAAATTATGACTCGGATCTTATTCTTGTTTGAAACTGGTATAAAAAGGGTAGCACGTAATAATGTCTGTGTTGACTGATTAGTTTAAATTGATACATAAATAGTTTCTAAAGGATAATGTTAGTACAAAACATAGAAGGACAAGAATAGGCAGTAAAGACGATGAATTAGCCAATAACTTATGTTTGGAGGAAAAGGTAGGGTATATAAGCTTCAGAAAAAGAAAAAAAAAATAATATCTAGTTTAGACTTGTGGTGGGTTGAGGAAAATATACTCCCCATAAACACGAGCGTGAGATGGAGCGTAAAACGCACTCACCAACCATCTATCTAAAAAAAATATGAAGAAAAGACGGGAAATAAGAGCAAAGGTCCCCCGTCAATGTAAAAAAGAGAGAGAAAACATGAATACCCTATTTTGACCCCTAATCTTGGTGATTGTTTAGTTTTAGTTGGAACTCATCTATTTTTGAACTTTTTGAGTTTGTCCTGTATGAGTCCTTCTAAGAGATTGGTTATGTATTGAATTTGAGTACGTATCAGTTATCATGGATGTTGAACACACAAACACACTATACTAGTAATAATGGTTTAAGATTGGAGGATTAATAAGGAATTATTGATTGGTTTTGATGATTAAGAATTGTAGGGTTTGCTTGGTTTCCCTGAGGCCAGTGGAATATTTTTGATTCTGTGATACTATTGGATTCGTAATCTTATTGATTAGATACATTACATCTCATTGCATTGCATTGCATAGCATGTAGTTTGTTTTGTGCTCGAGGACTAGCACAGTTTAAGTTTGGGGGATTTTGATAAGTGGATTTTATATCCACGAATTGATGTCCATTTCTTGCTTAATCGTTGTTAACTTCTTGCTTTCATGTTCATTTTTACTTGTTTATTGTTATTTAATGTGTAGGTATGGTGGTGCGGTGTTTGAGCATAAAAGGAGTGCTTTAGTGGTAGCAATGAATCAAGCATGAAGTTCAGTAAAGCCAACTAGCAGAACCCACCTCCGTTGGGGTGGGCATTATTAAGTTATACACTTACCGAGAAGTGGGGTCTAACAATCGAGGAGACTAGCCCCAAGGCGCGGGCCTTTTCAACATATACCCAGGAAATGGGGTCCCGAATTCTAGCACTCCTGGTTTACTTGAAACTCTGCTAGAACATGGATTTTAGCACTTGGATTGCATTTGGACTCTAATGGACATGGGACTTTGACAAAAACGTGTGTGTTGGATGTATATGGGGCAACTAACAACAAATTCAAGGATATACAGTGCAATAATCAGAGATTGAGTATAGAGATTCATATTGAGCATTGGAGTGAAGATTTTGAAGACTTTCATATTGATTGCAGATTAAGGCTACGTGAAGGGTGTTCTGCATTATTCATCTTCTTAGTCTTATATTTGTAATTAAAAAGTTGTTATCTTTGATTTATTCAGTATTTAATTCATTGATGATGAACTAATTTATTTTTTAGGCTTATGATGGGTCTTTAAGTGAAACAATGATTATGTAACTTTGATTTCTAGTTTAATAAGCTATTATCCAGTTTATCTATATTAATTTGAGCTTGAGTTTATGAATTGCCTGATCAACAGTTCTTTGTGGATTTGTATGAATTCGAGAGAGGAAGTACGAATCTAGACTTAGTTAATATAGCATGTGTTCTTGAATTTTGTGAATGAACAGAATCTTGATGAATGTTAAGGTAGAGATATGTTTGACATCGCATGTAATCGGATAGTGAACTTAATCTTAAACCTTCTTTAATTATAATTCACATAGAGATATAGTGAGTTAGTTGATTAAGGTGTTTAACTTGTTTCTATCTAATTTAAGGATTTAAGTTAATACGATATTAGTGCATCGAGAGGTGGCTAGTGCTACATTCGTGTTCTTGATTAATAAACTTGGGTAGTGAGTTGAACTGGAATAAAGTTGTAAAAATCAGAGTGAAGCTTAAGGTGAAGTCGTAAGCCTAATTCTCTAATAATTGTTTAAAAATTCAGTTTTTAATATTTGTGATTGGTTTGTGATCTTATATTTATTAATAATTTAGTTTTTATAATTTTAATCATTGTTTTGGATAGTTTAATAAAATTAGGATTAATAGGAAATTGATAATTGTGAGGTTAAAATTTTGACTAAATTATCTCTGTGAGAACAATACTCTACTTATTATTATATTACTTGTTGACCACGTATACTTGTGTGTCGTGCGTAATTAGATTTTACCCAACACTCTATTTCATTCCTTGTATTATATGTTGATGATATATTACTGATAGGGAATGATATTCCTATAATTAATTAAAATCTGGTTATATAAGCACTTCTCCATGAAGGTCTTGGGAGAAACATCCTATATTTTGGGGATAAAGATCTATAGAGATAGATCTAAAAGGATGCTTGACTTGTCCCAAGGAACGTAAATTGACTCGATGCTAAAGCGGTTTAACATGGAAGATTCCAAAAGAGGTCTCATGCTGATTAGCTATGGAATACATCTCTCCAAGAAACAGGCCCCAAGGACACCTTAGGAGAGAGACCGTATGAGTAAGATTCATTATGCTTCAACAATAAGATCTATCATTTACGGTATGATATGTATTAGACCAGATGTCTCTCATGCACTAAGTGTGACAAGCAGATATCAGTCGAATCCAGGAGAAGAGCACTGGAAGGCAGTGAAAAATATCCTAAAGTACTTGAGAAGAACTAAGTATGTATTTCTTATCTACGGTGGGTCTGAATTGAAACTAGAGGGCTTCACAGGCTCAAGTTTTCAAATGGACCAAGATTATAGTAAATCCATTTCGGGGTATGTATTTATCTTAAACGGTGGCGCAGTGAGTTGGAAGAGTTCCAAACAGCAAACAGTTGTTGATTCAGTGACAGAGGCAGATTACATAGCTGTAAGTGAAGCTGCAAAGGAGGTTGTTTGGAAGAAGAAGTTCATAACCGAATTAACTTGGTGTGGTTCCTAGCATTAGAGGACCAGTACCTTTATTCTGTGAGAACACCGGAGCTGTTGCATAGGCTAAGGAACCCATGTCTCATCAAAAATCCAAACACGTGTTGAGGCGGTTTCATTTGATCAGAGAGATCATTGAAAGAGGAGATGTCACAACATAGGGTATACCTGTACCATATATTTGGCGACTCAAGATGGATGATGTATACCTGTTTTGGGGGTGTCACAGTATAGTGGAAGGATTGAATTATACGGTAACTATTTACTCAAAGGTTCTTTTATGATTATTGTTGAAATCTATATTATCTGAAAAGTCGTTAATCGCTAAGGAGGCTTATCCTTATTGTAGAATAAATATTATTTATTTAAATAAATTAATAGTTTAATTTATTTATTTAAATGAGATTAGAATTGTTCTAATTTATTTATTCACAACCGGTTTAATATGGAGAACCTAAAGGGTCATGCCATAAAAGGAAGAATAATTATTTAAGAAGTTAATGGCATAATCGTAATAATATGTTAAGCATATTTAATTTAATCTATGGTGATGGAGTAAATTAAATAGCTTAATATTTATTGTTTAATATTTTAGAAATATTAAATATAAATTGATAAGAAGAGTCTTATTAATATCGTTATAATTATTATTATTTTAATTTCTAAAGGAGTTTGGGAATTAATTAATATTAGTACTTTCATTTATTCGTAATAGGATTAGGAGACAAATTAATTAAAAGAGTTTAATTAATTATCCCTAATAAGATTAGGGAGCCTAATTAATTAAAGGAGTTTAATTAATTAAATAATACCTTGAAAAGGGTTAACTGGTATCTTTATAAGAGGAGTCTTATTCAGATATCATATATACGTGAATTCAATTGTTGGAATGTACGCCCCTTTTTGTTAGAAAAATAAAACTAGGGTTTTAGCCAAACCACCCTTCTTCTTGAATATTCTTCTTCCTTGGTGGATCACATCTAGAGGCCGTACACTTGGGTGGCTAACATTGATCAAAGGAAAGGAATCTAACCCGGAGATTCAAGAAGATCAGGGAGAAGTAAGAGTTGAACTCGTACCTGTGGAAGCTCGGATCTACAAGGGTATGATTCTATAAATTTTTATTCTTCGTTTTAATTAATAATATGCATAAAGGATGATCCGGGTAATTGGTTTGTGAAAAATTTTAAATTCTATTTTTACTTTGCTTCCACTAAAGTTTACTATTTGATTGCATCTTTGATTTTCATAAAACCTAACAAAAAGGATTTTCGGACACCCGAGCAGCATCGTCGACCCACGCCAGATGACTCTAATCCTACTGGTGGTAGTACTAGTTAAGGTATATATATATATATATATATATATATATAGAGAGAGAGAGAGAGAGAGAGACCACGGATCAGGTTCGGACTCCCGGACCTGATCAAATCCGGACCCTATTTTTTTTTTTGCTTTTTTTAAAAAAAAACAACTAATTTTTTTTTTTATATTTTATGGAACTGAAATTTTTCCATAATACAATGTTTTGGGCGTGATTTAGATACCTATACCAAAAAAATATATGTACAGTCTGCACAGACTGTACATACATATTTTGTTATTCGTATCCAAATCACATCCAAAACACTGTATTATATAAGAATTCCAGTTCCATAAAATATTAAAAAAAAATTTAGTTATTTTAATAAAAAAGCAAAAAAAAAAAAGTCGATATTTTAAAAAAAGTCCGGGAGTTCGGATAGGAACTGGACTCTCTCTCTCTCTCTCTCTCTATATATATATATATATATAGTGTCTATCATATATCTGTCTAGATATTTTGTAAAACATTGTATAGACACGTAGTGATAATTCGGCGTCATTTCATTGTTCGTTTTAGTTTATAAGTTATACTATATTAAAGTACACTACAAATAAACACCATTGTTATCTGTACAAGATCAATGTTTATATCTTTGTAGTTTTATTTTGTAGTTTAGTTTTGAGGTTTATAAAATACATCATTGTAGTTTATAAGTTTGGTTTAGTTGTTTTGTTAATCTTTGTAAATTAGTTTTTAATTGGCATTGTTATTTAACGTTAGAATGTATTTGAAGAAAAGTATATACAACATTGTATTATAGGTTGATTATGATATATATGTTGTGGCTGGTTGTACAAAAAAAGGTTTAAAAACATGGAAAATGCAAAATCAAACATTTTTTTTAAAAAAAAATTGCTATTTTCGACGAAATAAGTTAAAACCGACAGAATTTCTGTTAGAAATAATGAATTTAATTTATTTTATAAACTCTATTTTCAAAGGATTATACGCTATTTCCGATGCAAATTTAGTCGGAATTAAAAATAGCTCACTGTTCATGTTGGGCCACGTGGCAAGCTTTATCCGACAAATTTTTTCTGACGAGATAAATTATGTCGAGTGTAGTGCATTTCTGATGGATAGTTCATCGGAAATAAGTCCAATGTAGATACGTTTTTTCGAACAATTTTTTGACGAAAGTAAGCTCGACGACATTAAATTCGTCTGAATTTTCGACGAAATATTTCATCGAAAATAGCTCTTTTCCTTGTAGTGTCAGTTAATAAAGTTGAATTACCGTAAGAATATAAGTTAGTTATATAAACTAATTATACTCTTCTGAAAGTACATGAAGTGATTAGCCTCATTGTACCCGTGATTATGCATAATACTCAAAAATAGCGCGTAGGTCGGATGTCCGACAATAAAGTTCCCCTTTCTATAAGAGTAGTTCATCTCAGTCTTACATCATGAGTCTGTACCACAACAAAATGGTTTGGATTACTTTCAAAGAAATATTTTGATTTCTACATATTATATCAATATTTATCTAGCCGAATCAAGTGACATAATTCTTCAATAACAACTTAGTTCACAAATAATAAAACGTTTCATGCTTTAACAATTTAATATTAGTCTAGCTGAAACAATTGGCATCGACATAGTACTTAAACAATTTAGGCATATTTGGATTTTTAAAGATAATTTAACACTTGTACAAATATAAAAGATTTGTATAAGTTCTAGAATTTATTTAAAGTAAGATCGTTGAAAAAATATACAATTTTCAAACATTGTGAAACAATTATAAGAATTAAGATAAATGAATGTAAGAATTTACCTATCAATAACAACTTGCACAATGCGCGAATATCAATAAATTAATATAATGGATGACGAATAATTGTAAATAATTATTCCACTAGTATGCTTGAAAAATATTAACTCAAGTTTTAATTAGGAAACTTGCCTTGATTGTTGATTAGTGCTACGCAGTCTAATTTAACTTCTTTTGAAAGATCTATCATTAATAAGATTAATCTCTCAATTAACATAACATATCTTTTAACTCTTATCACTACTACTCGAATAATAAATTATCTAACATGTAATCACATAATCAAACATTTGATAATACCTTATTAGTAATATTATCATCCTTATATAATATTTCTTTCACTTAATCATTATCTTAAACTCTTACCTAATATTATTAATTATTTAATAATATTTTATTTACTTCATAATAATATTTTATTCAATTACTAATATTATTAATCATTTAATAATATTTTAATAACTCTTTAATAAAATCTTAATCATTTACATTTAATCTTATCTTAATCAATTCCTAATATTATTAATTATTTAATAATATTTTAATCACTCAATAATATTTTAATCACTTAATAATATTATTAATTATTTAATAATATTTTAATCACTTACTAATATTATTAATCATTTGATAATATTTTAATCATTCTTTAATAGTTTCTCAATCATTTATAAATATTATTAATTATTTAATAATATTTTAATTAATTACTAATATTATTAATCATTTGATAATATTTTAATAAATAATATTATTAATCATTTAATGATATTTTAATCAATTATTAATAATTTAATTAATTACTAATATTATTAATTATTTAATAATATTTTAATCTCATATTATTAATCATATAATAATATTTTAATCTAAAATTTATTAATTATTTAATAATATGTTAATCTAATATTATTAATTATTTAATAATATTTGAATCATTTATTAAACTTACAAACAATTTAATTTAACTGTTTACCCTTTACTATTTCATTTATTTAACAAACATAAAATGCCATACACATAAAATTTTATTAAAAATGACCAAAATACCCTCCTGAAATCTAAATATATCATATTAGGGGTCTTTATGCAATAAAATCACATTTACACAATTTATAATTTCATTTAACTTAATTTTCTCATTTATTCTTATCTTGAACAATTACATGAAAAATACCAAAATATCTCCGAAATTTTTTCTTTTCTGGAAAATATCAGTATATGTTGTTTTAATGATAATACAAAGTTTTTGCATTTTTTAATTTCATTTACTATTTTTAAAGTGTCCAAAACAGTCTGAAATTGTATCATTTATCATAAACTATCCCTTTTGTCAAACAATTATGAAATTTTTAGGGTAGTCTCCCTCTATGAACATCTAGCTCTTGTAAATATTTTACAATTTTCTTAGTTACACACAAAGACTTATTCCAATTTACTTTTAAAATAGCTTTTTCTTGCAACCATCATAACATGAGTTCTAGACATCCAAAAATACTCATCTTTGGACTGGACTTATTTAACTTAACATACTATCATACCACAACATCTCAGAATTTTTAGAGCAACCAAAGTTGTAGCGCCCCCAAATCCGAGTTTCTTCTAACCCGACAGATGGTGCTATACTGTACTAACATTCATACATTCATCCAATTAAAAAGCCTCAAAAGAATGAATATCTCTTCTATATAATCAAAATAATATTTACATTTTTCCAAGTTCTAAACCCATTACAAAAGTTCTTTGTCATAATATCAACTATATTACAACATTAAACCTATACTATTACATAGACAGCTTAACGATCTGCCTTAGCTTTTCCTTTATCCTTAATCGATCTTTCAGGACGTTCAGTTTTAGCTTCATTCATATGGTTCAAGCAAGAGTGAACATAACTAGCTCAGCAAGTATGACAATTTCAATAAACAACGTGCTTGACACATACGAATCGTATATCTTCAATAACTGAACAATAGTTATGAAGTACTATTGATAAACCAAAATAGCACTTCATCTTTCTTTCAAAATGTTTTACAATAATAACAATATTCCGTAAAACATTAACTCCGGTCCAAGACCTTGATCATTTCATTCTTCTTTGAAAAGGACAACCCGGAACTAAGTCCATAAGCCCTGTATTACTTACGAGCACTTCTAGGTGATCAGCCTATTGTACTCTATGTTGATAAACACTACATTCATTAAACGTATATACGTTTAATTTGTGACAACCTCATGTGCCTGTCGTATGACGACAAAAACATTTGTTTAACATACTCAGTCTTCTTTTGAAAACCATATCAAGTAGTTGACAAAAGATAACAACATTTGATAACAGATGGATAGATTATCAATAATCCAACCAATATATCAAGTCTAGCCGAAAGGATTGGCTTAACTTCATCATACATCATTTCATGCGTAAGATTACATGAATTTCAAAACTTGTTTAGATTGAACTGAGAAAAGAGTTAGAATACTTGCCTTTAGCGTCTGCTACGGTATAATTACTTTATGTTTGAGTCTTTCAAGTCTCTACAACACATCATCACATAATGCCTCATATTAGGTCATACATAATCAAGTATGTATATGACAATATCTTACCCTTCATCTAAATCTAATAATGTATTAGATTTATTTACTATCAATTCTAGTTTATCATTATACTTGCGTTCATATTTGAATAGGTTATCAACGACCTTTATATACTATCCTTATGATTTAACAAAGTTTTAACAATGTTACTTCAAGTTTCTTTAAGGTAAGTTCGATTTGAATTAATCCCATACCTTCTTTGTACTCATTTTTATTCTCTACTATCTTTGAACAAGGAGGAGGCTATGGCTACTTAGTCATAAGCTTACATCTCGCTTCAAGCCTTGAGTTAGCGAAGTGAGGATGCTCGGACTTGGCGCTGACGCGAGTCCTTACTCGATGGAGTCGTACATGAGCCACTCTGCGATGGAGGTCGTGTCCCAGTACATGGTCTTTGCGGTGCCATCATTTACTCTATGGTTCGTTTGCAGCACGAGTTTCCAAAAGATGTTCGATTTTAGCCTCCTCATGCGGCGTGACAAAATGGCCTAGAAATTTGGCGTCAGCACAACAACTGTGCACCAGATAGTTTGGACAGTTTTTCAATTTTGTGAATTTCCCGGGCTCATAACTTATTCGTTATAAGTCTGAATTAGCTCATTCAAAAGCCTACGGTTCACAAATTATATATTCTATATTTTCATGTAAGAATTTTATCTATTTGACTTCGTTTGCTAAAAATTCACCTATTAGTTCATTTTTAACGAAAACGATAAACGTTCGTGAACGTTCAATGCTCGTTTCTTCGTTCTAAGTCGGAATTTGGTCATTTTTGAGTCTGCAACTCTAGAATACCAAATATGACTTGTCTCCATCGAAAAAAAATGTTTCCGAGTTCAAACACAAAATTTGACTTCTAATCCGAGAATTTCACGAATTCGACGTTTAACGTCCAATCGTGAAATTTCCGGCAAGTCTTCATTACTTATGATTTGTTCATTACTTCAAATGAATTCAATTCGTCATATGAACATCTCAATATACCTACTACAACAACTTATTTTCATGTTGGATTTTGACTTATCCTTTCATGAGATTATAACTTATTAAAGTATAAACTACTTATAACTTCATTGATCATAACTTATGAAAGTTAAGGTCTTTTAATCACCATACTTATATGTTCTCAACATATAATATCATTCATGTATACATGATACAAATTCATATAAACTCTTAGTTTTTTCATACTAACATTCAAGGTTAACTTATAATAAGTTCATAACTTTTATAAGTTCAAATGACTTATTTTCAACTTATGTGGCTTAAGTTCATTGAATACTCATTCTTCTTACTTCTTAACATTCATATTTCTTAATCCATACTTTTCTTATCAACCTATCATGGTAGAGATAGAAGATAATTGGAGAAGAAGTCTTACTCTTTGAAGTCTTTGTAAAGTAGCCTTCTTCTTCTTCTTACAAATGAAAGTAACTTATTGTGGCTTATTCTCCCTAACACTTAAGCACTTTGTAAGATTGTTAGATTATTTGAACAAGTAAGAAATGGCTAGCAAGCTTCCTCTATTTATAGAATTCACAAGGTTAGGGTAATTTAGTCAATAAACCAACCCACCTCCTTAAGCCACCTCCTTACTATTCATTACTTGCTAATCACAAATCTTATCCTTTGCTTGGTCATTACTCCTAACACTTGGTCATTACACATTAAACTTGATCACCACATTAACTTGGTCACCACACATTAACTTTATTAATATGGTTTGCCCCATGGGTCAATCAACCCATTAGATTCTCGCTTGGCTTAGATTAACTTAACCTTTGGGCTTTGCATTAACAAACACTAACTTGTTTATTAATCAATAGTTGGGCCTCACCATTTAATTCACTTGGGCTTGTACAAATTCTAACCAATCTTCCAAGTCTATTATCATTACTCAATACATATACATAATGTCTATGTATCATTTTCGTATTCTAACTCGTATAGAAATTTATTATATACGATATTCCTTCCTTCATACAAACTTGTATAATACTTCGTATTATACTTATTTTCATTACCTTGTACAATACCTAAGTTCATACAATTATTAATTACTTACTAATACTTTGCTTTCCTTAATATTCATAAATTAAGTCCGCAAGCGAAATATTACATTTTCCATAACTAGATTATTATTACATAATCCGTCTTACCTTGATATTCTATCATTTCGTATTTCTCGGAAATTCAAAAATAAATCCTGAGCAAATATTGATAAATAATGTTTTTCGGAAAATTTTTGGGAAAACTTTTATTTTCGTCTTGGAAATTCAAACACTTTAATTCCTTCACGTAGCTAGAATACTACGACATTCCCACATCATTAGGTTATAGAATGACAACCATCTTGATATCACATAAAATATAATTTTATTATTATTTAATTCAATAAAATTATTTTACAATAAAATCCGAATTTCTCGGTCGTTACATCCTTCCCCCCTTATAAAGATTCTGTCCCCAGAATCTCGCCTTACTTTAATCAAATAATTGAGGAAAATTTTTCTTCATCCTTTCTTCTAATTCTCACGTTGCTTCTTCGACATCGTGGTTCTTCCATAATACTTTTACCGAAGGTATTACTTTGTTCCGCAAAACTTGCTCCTTTCTATCGATAATTTGAATCGGCAGTTCTTCATACGTTAAGTCCTTCTTAATATGAATCGGCTCATATTCGATTACGTGCTTATAATCCGGCTTATAAGGACGTAACACAGATACGTGAAACACGTTATGTATTCGTTCTAGGTCTGGAGGTAATGCTATCACATAGGCTACCTCTCCCACCCGTTTTAATACTTTAAAAGGTCCTATAAACCTTGGACTTAACTTTCCTTTCTTTCCAAAGCGTATTTTTCCTTTCCAGGGAGATACCTTTAGAAACACATATGAGCCTACTTCAAACTCTCAATTTAACCTATACGAGTCCGCATATTTCTTCTGTCTGTCCTGAGCTATCACAAGATGCATCCGTATTAACTTTATTACATCCGTTGTCTGCTGCACCAATTCTGGTCCTAACATCTGTCGTTCTCCCACTTCATCCCAATACAATGGTGTTCTGCACCTTCTTCCGTACAAATCTTCATAAGGCGGCATGCCTATGCTTTCATGATAACTGTTGTTATATGAAAACTCTACAAGTGGTAGGTGATCATCCCAACTACCCTTGAAATCCATGACGTAAGACCTCAACATATCTTCTAGCGTCTGAATTGTCCTCTCGCTCTGCCCATCAGTTTGTGAATGATACGTTGTACTTATCTTCAACTGTGTTCCCAACTGTTCTTGCAAACTTCTCCAAAAGTTTGATGTGAATCGTGGATCATGATCTGACACAATCGATACTGGTACTCCATGTCTGGAAATAATTTCATTAACATAAAGTTTAGCTAACTGGTCTAAATTATACTTGACCCTAATTGGTAAGAAGTGAGCCAATTTCGTCAACCGGCCTACTATTACCCAAATCAAATCGTACCCTTTTGCCGTTGTCGGAAGTCCCACCACAAAGTCCATCGTGATATGCTCCCACTTCCATTCTGGAATCTCCAATGACTGTAACAAGCCACTGGGTCATTGATGTTCGGCCTTAACTTTTTGACAAGTCAAGCACCTACTCACATACTCCGCTATTTCTCTCTTCATATTCGGCCACCAAAAATTCTATCGAAGGTCTTCGTACATCTTAGTGCTACCAGGATGTATCGAGTACCTTGAACTATGAGCTTCTTGTAACACTTGCTCCTTTAATTCCATCTCATTCGGAACCCAAATTCTTCCTTCAAATCTTAATAATCCCTCATTATCAAGACTATACTTAGTATCTTCTTTATCGGTTAATCGCTTCTTTATTTGGTTACACTCATCAGTCCTGAGTTGTACCTCCTTGACCCTCTCTACGATGGTAGATTGCATCTCCGTCGTAAAAAGTATCTGCCCCAATTCACTTGGCATCTTCAATTCTATTTCCATCCTAGCCATCTCTATTATTAACTCATTTTGAGTCGTTAACATAGACAACTTTTCCCGACCCTTCCTACTTAAGGCGTCGGCAACTACATTAGCTTTCCCAGGGTGATACATGATTTCACAATCGTAATCCTTTATCAACTCCAGCCATCTTCTCTGTCTCATATTCAACTCCTTCTGTGTGAAGATATATTTTAGACTCTTATGGTCCGTAAATATCTCACATTTCTCCCCATAAAGATAATGTCTCCATATCTTTAAGGCAAATACTACCGCGTCCAGTTCCAGATCATGAGTAGGATAAACTTTCTCATAATCCTTCAACTGTTGTGATGCATACGCAATGACCTTGAAATGCTACATGAGCACGCAACCAAGTCCTCTATGTGAAGCATCGCTATAAACTATAAAATTTCCTGTGTCATCGGGTAATGACAAAACAGGCGCTTCACTTAATCTTTTCTTCAGTTCTTGAAACCTATCTTCACAATTATCCGTCCACACGTATTTCACCATTTTCCTTGTCAAGTTAGTTAACGGGGTAGCTATCTTCGAAAAATCTTAGATAAATCTTCAATAGTATCCTGCTAACCCTAGGAAACTCTGCACCTTAGTCGGCATTTTAGGTTGTTCGGCTTCATCATCGCTTCTACCTTATTTGGATCCACTGAAATCCCTTCTTCAGTCAATGACATGACCTAAAAACTATACCTTCTCCAGCCAAAATTCACACTTAGTGAATTTCGCATATAACTCCTCCTTTTTTAGTGTCTCCAACACTAATCTTAGGTGTTCAGCATGATCTTCTGGCATCTTAGAATAGACTAGAATATCATCGATAAACACAACGATGAACTTGTCCAAATATGGTTTGAACACTCTGTTCATCATATCCATAAATGCAACTGGTGCATTCGTCAACCCAAATGACATTACCAGAAACTCGTAATGACCATAACGAGTCCTGAATGCTGTCTTTGGTATATCCTCCTTCCTAACCTTCAATTGGTGATACCCCATCCGCAAATCTATCTTAGAAAAATATTTTGCCCCTTTCAACTGATCAAAAAGATCATCGATCCTGGGCAATGGGTATTTATTCTTTATCTTGTTCAACTCTCGATAGTTGATACAAAGCCTTAACGATCCGTCTTTCTTTTTGACAAATAATACCGGTGCCCCCCACAGGGAAACACTTGGTTGAATGTACTTCTTATCCAATAGTTCTTGTAACTGAACCATTAACTCTTTTATTTCCACAGGCACCATACGATACGGTTCCCTTGAGTCTGGTGTCGCTCCTGGCATAATGTCTATTATAAATTCGATCTCCCTATCCGGTGGTAAACCCGGTAATTCACTTGGAAACACATCCATGAATTCGTTCACTATGGGTATTTTTTCCATGGTTGCTCCCACTCGCTGAGTGTCAACAACATGGCACAGATAACCTACACATCCCTTCCTTAAGAGTTTTCTAGTTTGTGTCATCGTAAGGCAACACGAACGTCCCGACAATTTATTACCGTAAAATATTACAGGAGGTTGTTTCAACGTCCTAATGCTCACACATTTCTTTTGGCAATCTATAATTGCACCATGGTTAATCAACCAATCCATTCTGAGAATTACATCAAATTCTCCTAACTTTATCGGTATTAAATCTACCGATAACTTACAACCACGTATATCTACGCAACAATTCCTATGAATATCTTCGGCAAGAATTATCTCTTCGTTTGGTACCTTAATAATCAAAGGTGTAAGCAACTTTTTGGAAAATAATTCTAATCGTCTAGCAAAATCACATGCTATAAACGAACAAGTAGCACCCGAATCAAATAGAACGTAAGCATTTATGTTATTGATTGGGATAATACCTGTAACTACATCCCCGATGCCATCCTTTGCATCTTGGACTATCATATTAAAAGTGCGGGCCATTGATTCTACCGGTGTTGGACCACTAATAGCCAACTTACCGCTATTCGCCCTTATTTCCATCATCCCCTTCTTTGGGGTTCTTTGCTATGTGGTCAATTGATCCACATACAAAACATCTGTGATTTTTCTTGATTTGGGCAGTTAAGTGAAATATGCCCTTCACATCCCACAATTATAACATCTTGCCTTTCCTTGAGGCAGACTCCTAAATGAGTCTTCCCACAGGTTTTACAGGCCTCCATCCTCCTCTTAGAATCCCCTTGTTTTACTCAGGTATTCCCAGAGTTAAATCCCTTCCTCTTTTGACCATCGCCACTACCACTGGCTCCCTCGGTCTTCATTCCCCCATCAACTTTACCCTTATTTTTCTTATCCTTATGGTACTGGCTGAGAGCCTCATTCCCACCTTCGGTAATTATTGCCTTCTCTAATATGGTTCCAAAGGAAATACTTTGGAACACAGAAATTCGGCTATAGAGCCAGGGTTTCAAGCCCTGCTCGAATCGTCTAGCCTTTCTCACTTCAGTGTCCACTTAATGTGGAGCAAATCTTGCCAGTTCATTAAACTTGGCAGCATACTGGGGAACCATCATATCCCCTTGTTTTAAATCAAGAAACCTCATTTCCATTCTTCCCTGCATACTCGTGGGAAAATAGTTCTCGAAGAAAATCTCCTTGAACCTTACCCACATTAGATTTTCTATACCGGCCCTAGCCTTGTTTACCTCCCACCAAAAATTGGCCTCACCTTTCATTATATAGGTTGCAAAGGCAACCTTCTGACCTTCATCAACATTTTCTATAACAAATGCTTTCTCAATCTCTTTTACCCAAGTTTGGGCTTCTATAGGGTCCATAGTTCCTTTGAACTCCGGCGGATCGACACTTTTGAAATCCTTAAAAGTAGTAGCTCGTACTACCCCAGGATTTATGGGTACATTAGCCCCAGTTTTATTAAACACGGCCGTTAAAAGATTAATGAACTCTTGCATTGGATTAACCGGACCTCCCTCCGGTTGGTTAACATTAGAATCTTGATTTCTTTGTCTCCTTCTTGGCGGCATTTTGTTGTTAAGAAAACAACACGTCATTATTACTTTGTTCCTGTTGGTTAGTTATTATTGGTGATGAAACAATAACTCATACTCATTACCCAATATGTTCCATTAAAAGACTTATATTGATTCATAACTTGTAGTATAACACTACATTGTTTACATTACAAAGCCTAAGCTGATTACATTACCATCCCGCAATTGCTTTCCAAAAATTGGGATTTACAAAACACTACCCTTGATATACAAAAGAGGATTTTACGTCACTACTAGATACATAATATTTATATATCTAAACTATTCCATCTATTACTAGATTACATCTGCCGAATGGCATTCTCAAAGTCTTTTGTGGCCAGACCGGTAATGACATCCCAACTGATAGTATGTCAAGTCGCTTCTTCTTCATGGATATGACTACTTGCTGCTGGAAATCCACATGAGAACTCCTATATATATAGGACATCCTCTCTACCTTCCGTTTCGTAGTCTTTAGCTCCTGCTTAAGCTCAAAGACTTCGTGTTTCAGCTCATAGACCTTGTCCTTGGCCAAAACTCGATCATCATGCTCCTCTTCCCACATACCCTCCATGCTAGTCTTATCTTCTCGGACAGCTTGGAGTTCCTCTTTTAACTCCTTAACCTCTTGATAATACTGGACATTTCTATCCAATACTGTCATGAATAGTGCCTTCATTGACTCCCCGTAGTCAACTCTTCTGTAGGTGCAACCTGGTCAAAGGACATCACGTCCACCTATGATGCCCCCAAATTTAGGTACTTAAAACCCGAATTCAGTGCTTCACGATACCATTTCTATGAACGGAATAATACTAATAACAATAACAATAATATAAATATTAAACTTAATTTACATATCAGAGTCTGAATCCCAGGTACGCGACCTTTAAACATTCATTATATGATACTTAATAGTTATCAAAGTCTTAATAAGGTTATACTATTACATAGAATACCATAAATCTTATTCTGTTTGCTTTCCTTTTCCTTTGTTTCTGCATGAGCCTTCTAGTTGTTCACACTTAGCTGAAAACATTTAATTTAAGCAAGGATGAGCATTTGAGTGCCCAGCAAGTAATAACAATTATAAATATTAGTTGAAAGGATTAAATGTTTTCTTTGTACTACTCTTCTACAACAAATCAGAAGTTGTGATGAAATCTGAACCGATAATAATAACATAACAACTCTCTATCAATTTTTTAAAACTACGTACTTACTATAAATAGGGTTAAGGTGACATACTATGAACATTGTTCTCAATTTTTGAAAAGGTCTAACAGAACTTCATCTGTAAACCGTCATAACTTACGGGCACAAAGGGCAATCAGCCCGTTGTACCCTGTATTGATCAATACTACATGCAAGAACGATATTATCGTTCACTCTGTCCGCCTTGGGCGCATAAAAATTTTCCCATGTTCGGGATGTTCATACTTAGTCTGGAATCCAAACCAAAACAATTTGATTGGATACAAAAAGGTTTTATCATAATCGACAACATTTCTAAATTTGTGTCTAACTGGTCAAATAGCTTAAACGACAATTTGTTATCATTATGCATCTTTGGGAACAAAAGGTATATATATATATATATATATATATATATATATATATATATATATATATATATATATATATCAACATGTGTTTAAATACAATGATTATCCAAGTGAGGACACTTGAATAACCATGTTTAGACATTAACAAACAAAATATATATATCTGAATTACCATATACTAACATGTTGATAAACAATGATCGGATATATAATATATCACAATAGGGTTAATAATCTATCATAATAATAATATAATTTTGAAACTTCTTACTCATGTCCATTGCATAAAGAAAATACAAAGGTAAAGATACATGCTCAATAATAATTGTAGTAAGTATAGGAAACTTGCCTGGTCTGCTGCTTACACAACTTAGTTCTATCCTTAATTCAACAACCTATCATTTATAAGATTGTTCTAATGATTAAAATAAAATATTATAACACATAGTACTGCATATTGCAGTTAGCACATAACCTAATCACATTGTCACATATATTCAACAGTCAATGGATCACAAATAAACATTAATACAATCAAAATATCTAAGTCAAGATCAACTCCTGAAACATGTCGGTGTACCGACAGCTTAATCGGATAATTATCGAGTCTAAGACTCTATTCTATATCTCAATATCTGTAAATATCAGTCATATTATTTTAAATGACTCAATAAACTTTATTATAACTTATCATAAATTTTCAAACACCGGAATCATTATCAAATGATTTAAACATCAAACAATTCTATTATCATTAATATTTAAATAACATTAAAGTATTAATGAAACCATTGCCAAAATATTGAAGTTATTTATAATAACTTAAAATATTTTCAAAACACTTATATTACCACGAAATGATTTTTTAAAATATTTTAAATCATTTTAAATAATTACCATTAATATTAAAATATTAATATACTATTCATCCAAACATTAAAAGTCATTAATTATAACTTAAAATATTTTTAATTCATTTATATCCTTTTAAAATGATTTTTAAATTAATAAAACCATTTATTTAATATAATTATTAAATAAATTTAATATCATTAACATTAAATAAATATCATTAATATTCAATTAATAATGAAATTATCCTTTAAATATTAAAAGTTATATTTTATAACTTAAATATCTTTAAACAATTTATTTTCATTTAAAATGATTTTAAAATAATAAAATCATTTTTAAACTAAATTATTTAATAAAATTATTAAATAACTTTAATATCATTAATAATAATAATTAATTAATGAAATTCATCACAAAATATTAAAAGTCCTTAAAAATAACTTCAAATATTTTCTTGTATCACTATATAATTTTAAATGATTTTTCAAGTATTAAAATCATTTTTAAATAATTTATTTAATATAATAATTAAATAAATTAAATATCTTTAATATATAAAAATATTAAATATTTATGAAATATAATTAAAATAATTAAAACAAAATTTTAGGACCTTAAAATAATTTTTAATAATTTATTTTGTATTTTCATAATTAAAAACTAATTTTCTATAATTATTTAATAAAAATATAATTTTATAAATAATCTGTCGCTAAATACCACTATATATGACATGTAAGCTCGGCTATAGGTGTTCTTCTTCATGCAAACCCGAAATTCCTTATCGAAATCGAAAAGCCTACTTTGTACCGAGCTTAATGTTCTTTCTAATTTGTTTCTGTCTAATCTAAAGCTCGGATCTTGTAGTACTCATGTAATACTACACAATACAGCCATCAACGGGTTCAAAACATAAGAAACCAAAGAGATATAGGCTTCAGAAAACCTCGTCAGAAGCTGTTTCTTCATTTCTGGGTTTCCAGAAATGAAAAACAGTCCGAGTAGGCAACTTATGATCTTCATAACTTTCAACACATGAAATGTTTTTGCGATCTATCAATTCCAGCTTGTAGACAACACATACGACTACAGATCTATCACATAACCTTGTCATAACATCAACAAATAAAGTAAATACCATGGGTCAAACTATATCGGAAAAGCATTCAAATGTTTTACGGGTTTGCACTAAAAGCGACCATCGTGATCTTTTTTGCCTACTTTGACCAAGAACTTTGAAATCGACCTACTTGACGTTTAGGAGATTTTAAGGCATAATCTTAAAGTACTTATACCATACTACAATATTCCTACAACAACCGAAACAAAACAACTAACAACTCAAAAATACGGGCATTTAAACTTCCTGTCAGAATGATCTGGGCATGTTCTTGACTGCCCAGATTTTCTTCAGTCATGGTCGGTCAACGACCTTTGACCACGAATAACTTTCAAACTAGACAAATGACTCTGATTCTTTTTGTAGATTAAAGACTACATTACAAGCTACATATAACAACTTAAAAACAACAAAAATCATAATCGACCAAAGATCTGTGGCCACTGACATTTGTTGTCAGACCACAGTTTAACTTTTTTCCAGATTTTGTTAAAACTTAAATCCAAGCCTCTAGATGTTATGGATTCAACATCTAGCAACCCAGATCATCATTAGACACTATAACTAACACATTTTAACAAAAAATTCAAACATCAAACAACAGAAAATTGGACAAAAATTAAGGCTAAGGTTTATACCTTTAAGCTTTGATTTTTGATTCTGACCTTCTGATCTGTCAGTGGTAAATGGGAGGCTTGCTTATGGGACTGAAATGCTCAAACAATTCATGGGTTAAAGAGAGAGAGAAGCTTGGTGGTGTATGTGTGAGCAATTGGGACAAAATTATGAACTTTCCTTTCTCTCAATCTATATATAACTTGATGAAATGGTTAGGGTTGATCATGCTTATTGATTAAAGGCTATTACTAGACCACATGGCTATGTTGAGTTGGTTTACCAACTAAAGTTATGGCAACCTATACAAGTTACCTATTAAATAATGCCAGAAGGGCAATTTGGTCATTTGGTCATTTGGTGTTTACTTTTAGTGGCAAAGTTGTCAATTCCTTTCTACCCTCTAGGGTTTGACTCTTAGGGTTTAACCCTAATATTTCCAAAGCTCTAAATCTAGAATTGTGTATTAGGGGCAAAATAAGAATCTTAGTTTCTAAAAAGGTGAATTAGGGTTCCATAATTGAATTAGGTTTCCTGATCACTTTAGACTTGTAAAGTAGACTTTATAAAGTACTAATCACCATAAGCTTGCTAAATTAGTAATTAGGGTTTTAATCTAGTAATTAGGGTTTCTAAACATTAACTAGGGTTTACCTAATTAACATTAAACATGATAATGGTCATTATTTACATAACACATAACATAACAAACATTACAGTCATATATGACTGTACTATAGTTTATCAGTAATGCAAGGATTTTGTACTGTTCTACTATAACTGTTTCACACATTAACATTACACACATATAAGATATGTTTACATTACTGAAATATAAATAATATTATATTATTATTCTCATTCCTTATTCAAAATCCATACTTAGGGTTTTGAATTCATATATATTATAACCTTTATAGATACCATTATTAATTAAGTTAAAATAATTAACCTAATTAATATAATAAATACATATCATAATATCCATATCATATATACAATAATCATATTTTCATGGAAAATAAATAATAAATATTTTATTACAACATAATTTTATTATAAGAATATAAGCTATAATGATCAATAAATCTAATAAGAAATTATTTACATCTAATAAATAATTTTATTTATCAGATATATACATATACTTTACTTTGCACATATTCCAACCCTTATATATAAAAAAAAATTATTCGCAAAATTTCTTATTGAAAATATTGGGTTATTACATCCACCCTCCCTTATAAGGATTCCGTCCCCGGAATCACCGCTTTAAAACCTATAGACACTAGGGCAAAAAGCTTACGCAATCATTTCAAGTAGATCTCGATCGGATTTGATCGAACTGATATTTAACTACTCAACATAAAGCTTGTCTATCTAATTCTATGGAAATTTGATTTCTAACAGAACCCAAATTTCTCCTTCAAAATGTCTTTATAACCTAATTTACTTGTATTTAAGAAACTCATATATATGAAAATACAATTCATACGAATAATACCTGAAGTTCCATCCCCGGCTGCTACGGTATCCTGAACCATCATGTTGAAGACCCTTGCGGTTGATTTCGTCGAAGTTAGTCCCGTTATCGCCACTGTTCCACAACCTTTTCCCGCATTCACGCTCCATATATCCATTCTCCTTTTTGAACAGTCCTTCACCTTATGCTCCGTGGATCCACACAGAAAACACCCATTGCTTATCCTAGGAATGGGGCAGTTAGGAGAGATATGTCCCTCCTGCCCACACTTATAGCACACACACTTACCACGAAGACACTCAATTTGGAATGACCCTTCCCTGATTCTTACACTTTCGCATAACACCTTTCACACACCTTCCGCTTGACTTGGACACTCCCAACATTTCTCCACTTCTTTTTCTCACCCCTACTTCCACTACCTACTTCTACCTTCCCGGCTCCCTCACCCTTATTCTTTCTCTCCTTATTGTAGAGGCTTATGGCCTCACTTCCCCCTTTAGCTATGATAGCCTTTTCTAAAAGTACGGCAAACGTATTGATCTGCAACATCGCCACCTTATTGTAGAGCCAGGGTTTTAGGCCTAGCTCAAATCTCCTTGCCTTTCTAGCCTCCGTATCCACTTGGTGTGGAGCGAACCTAGTTAATTCATTGAACTTTGCGGCATACTTCGCAACTGTCAAGTTCTCCTGCTTCAATTCTAAAAACTTCACCTCCACCCTAGCCTACACACTAGCCGATAATTCTCGAAGAATAGCGTCTTAAACCTAGTCCATGCTATCACTCCTTCTCCTGCCATAGCTTGATTTGCCTCCCACTAGAAATTCGCC
Source organism: Panax ginseng (assembly GCA_020205605.1). Classification (NCBI taxonomy): domain Eukaryota; kingdom Viridiplantae; phylum Streptophyta; class Magnoliopsida; order Apiales; family Araliaceae; genus Panax; species Panax ginseng. The sequence goes on along the minus strand of CM035133.1, from coordinate 76,606,739 downwards.
TCTCCTTTCATCATATAGGTGGCAAAAGCTGTCTCTTGCCCCTCATCTACTCTAGCGACTACAAACGCTTTTTCTATTTCCTTAACCCAAGTTTGGGCTTCTATTGGGTCAGTGGTACCTCTAAATTCGGGCGGTCCTACGGCTTTAAAATCCTTAAAGTTCGCAAATCGATTCTCTGGCTGATTTCCCACGGCTGGCATTCCATTCTGCATTGCTTGAGCTACCATGTTCGCGAAATTCTGCATCAGGTCTGGTTGTTGTCCTCCGACATTGTTGACAGATTCTTCTGCCCTTTGGTTTCGAGTTTGACATCTTGGCGGCATGTTCTGGTTAAACAAAATCTATATTTTATTAACTTACATTCTAAACCTCATCTTATAAGTTTAATATTTCAAACTTATTCCATTAATCAAACATAGATTCATATTCATTTAGCAACTTCAAAATACTTTACATAGTATAGCACATACTGCTTTAAACGTCTGATATCCCTTTATGACCACAAAAGTCGGGAATCGCTACAACTTACTCAAAAGTGAAAATATTACACCGATATACTTATCATAGAACATACATATTCGATCAGTACTTATACTACTTATTCACTACGCCCCTTTTCCCAATCCTAGACAACCTTTCGCCCGATGACCTTCTAATCCACAAATAAAGCATGCACCTAGCTTAAAGTCGGGACAATGCTGAGAGATATGTCCCTCATGTCCGCAAATGTAACATATCTTCTTCCCTTTCCTGCATACGCCTTCATATTTCTTGTCACAGTTTGTGCACTTTTCTATTTTACTAGTGTTCTTTTGGTTATTATCAAAATTTCCCAAGTCGCGATCTTTTATCTTCCTCTTCCCCTTCTTGCTCGGAGCTGCACACGATGTGTTTCTTGTGGCTCCCATTTTATCAATTTGGATCTTAAGCTTATCTTGTTCTTCCATTATTTCTAGTAAGGCTTTTCGCAACTGACTATTCAACAGCTTTTCTATTTCTCATAACTTTTCTAGAGAAGAAACCTTGTTCATCAGATTCTGCACTTCAGTTGATGCTTGTTCAGCTCCAACTTTGGTGTCTGAATCACTTTCTGTTAGTTCCATTATTTCTGGGTCCGGTATTATATTTTCTAAAATTATCACCTCATCAAGGTTATCTTCAACATGAGCCTCTATTTCAGCTATTGGCTTTGATATTGACTCCTTCTTCACGTTATAAGCATATAATAAGCCTTTTACGCCTGACATCTACGCACATAAATTATCCTGATTAACATATATACACACAACAAATAATAGTTTTATTTAAGTTATCTTTTATTTGGTTTGACGATGAATTTATTCAATTCATCTTCTTTTAAACTCTATATGAGTTATTTGTACTTTCAATGTTTTCCTCTGCTCTAAGGTTATAGCCTAAGGTCTACTCCCACCTATGGTTTCTAACCCTAAAGCTCTGTTACCAACCTGTGATGCCCCCAAATTCAGGTACTTGAAACCCGAATTCAGTGCTTCACGATACCATTTCTATGAACAGAATAATACTAATAACAATAATAATAATAATATAAATATTAAACTTAATTTATATATCAGAGTCTGAATCCCAGGTACACGACCTTTATACATTCATTACATTATACTTAATAGTTATCAAAGTCTTAATAAGGTTATACTATTACATAGAATACCATAAATCTTATTCTGTTTGCTTTCCTTTTCCTTTTGTTTCTGAATGAGCCTTCTAGTTGTTCACACTTAGCTGAAAACATTTAATTTAAGCAAGGATGAACATTTGAGTGCCCAGCAAGTAATAACAATTATAAATATTAGTTGAAAGGATTAAATGTTTTCTTTGTACTACACTTCTACAACAAATCAAAAGTTGTGAAGAAATCTGAACCGATAATAATAACATAACAACTCTCTATCAAATTTTTGAAACTACGTACTGATTATAAATAGGGTTAAGGTGACATACTATGAACATTGTTCTCAATTTTCGAAAAGGTCTAACAGAACTTCATCTGTAAACCGTCATAACTTACTAGCACGGAGGGTGATCATCCCGTTGTACCCTGTATTGATCAATACTACATGCAAGAACGATATTATCGTTCACTCTGTCCGCCTTGGTCGCATAAAATTTTTCCCATGTTAGGGATGTTCATACTTTAGATGGAATCCGAACCAAAACAATTTGATTGGATACAAAAGGTTTTATCATAATCAACAACATTTCTAAAAATGTATCATTTGGTCAAATAGCAGGCGACTCTTTTGTTATCGTATACATCTTTTGGGGACAAAAGGTATATATATATATATATATATATATATATATATATATATATATATATATATATATATATATATATATCAACATGTGTTTAAATACAATGATTATCCAAGTGGGGACACTTGAATAACCATGTTTAGACATTAACGAACAGAATATATATATATCTGAATTACCATATACTAACATGTTGATAAACAATGATCGGATTTAGAATATATCACAATAGGGTTAATAATCTATCATAATAATAATATAATTCTTAAACTTCTTACTCATGTCCATTGCATAAAGAAAATTCAAAGGTAAAGATACTTGCTCAATAATAATTGCAGTAAGTATAGGAAACTTGCCTGGTCTGCTGCTTACACAACTTAGTTCTATCCTTAATTCAACAACCTATCATTTATAAGATTGTTCTAATGATAAGAATAAAATATTATAACACATAGTACTACATATTGCAGTTAGCACATAACCTAATCACATTGTCACACATATTCAACAGTCAATGGATCACAAACAAACATTAATACAATCAAAATATCTATCAACTCCTGAAACATGTCGGTGTACCGACAACTTAATCGGATAATTATCGAGTCTAAGACTCTATTTTGTATCTCAATATCTGTAAATATCAGTCATATTATTTTAAATGACTCAATAAACATTAATTATAATTTATCATAAATTTTCAAACACCGGAATCATTATCAAATTATTTAAACATCAAACAATTCTATTATCATTAATATTTAAATAACATTAAGGTATTAATGAAACCATTGCCAAAATATTGAAGTTATTTATAATAACTTAAAATATTTCCAAAACACTTATATTACTCTTAAATGATTTTTTAAACATTTTAAATTATTTTTAAATAATTATCATTAATATTAAAATATTAATGTACTATTCATCAAACATTAAAAGTCATTAATTATAACTTAAAATATTTTAAATTCATTTATATCCTTTTAAAAATGATTTTAAATTAATAAAATAATTTTAAACCATTTATTTAATATAATTATTAAATAAATTTAATATCATTAACATTAAATAAATATCATTAATATTCAATTATTAATGAAATTATCCTTTAAATATTAAAAGTTATATTTTATAACTTAAAATATCTTTAAACACTTTATTTTCATTTAAAGCTGATTTTTAAAATAATAAAATCATTTTTAAACTAAATTATTTTATAAAATTATTAAATAACTTTAATATCATTAATAATAATAATTAATTAATGAAATTCATCACAAAATATTAAAAGTCCTTAAAATAACTTCAAATATTTTCTTATATCACTATATAATTTTAAATGATTTTTCAAGTATTAAAATCATTTTTAAATAATTATTTAATATAATAATTAAATAAATTAAATATCTTTAATATATAAAAAATATTAAATATTTATGAAATATAATTAAAATAATTAAAAACAAATTTTCAGACCTTAAAATAATTTTTAATAATTTATTTTGTATTTTTCATAATTAAAAATTAATTTTCTATAATTATTTAATAAAAATATAATTTTTATAAATAATCTGTCGCTAAATACCACTATAAATGAGAGCAGTACGTTATATAGGTGTTCTTCGTGTTCTTCATGCAAACCCAGAATTCCTTGTCAGAAATCGGGCTAGCTACTTTGACCGAGCTTAATGTTCTTTCTAATTTGTTTATGTCTAATCTAAAGCTCAGATCTTGTAGTACTCATGTAATACTACACAATACAGCCATCAACAAGTTCAAAACATAAGAAACCAAAGAGATCTAGGCTTTAGAAAACCTTGTCAGAAGTTGTTTCTTCATTTCTGGGTTTCCAGAAATGAAAAACAGTCCGAGTAGGTAACTTATGATCTTCATAACTTTCAACACATGAAATGTTTTTGCGATCTATCAATTCCAGCTTGTAGACAACACATACGACTACAGATCTATCGCATAACCTTTTCATAACATCAACAAATAAAATAGATACACGCCGATCAAACTATGTCAGAAAATCATTCAAATGTTTTCTGGGTTTGCCCAGAAAACAGCCATCGTGATCTTTTTGCCTACTTTGACTGGGCACTGAAGTCAACCTACTTGACGTTTAGGAGATTTTAAGGCATAATCTTAAAGTACTTATACCATACTAAAATATTGCTACAACAACCGAAACAAAAAAACTAACAACTCAAAAATACGGGCCTTTAAACTTCCTGTCAGAACGATCTGGGCATGTTCTTGACTGCCCAGATTTCCTTCAGTCATGGTCGGTCAACGACCTTTAACCATGAATAACTTTCAAACTAGACATCAAATGACTCCGATTCTTTTTGTAGATTAAAGACTACATTACAAGCTACACATATAACAACTTAAAAACAACAAAAATCATAATCGACCAAAGATCTGTGGCCACTGACATTTGTTGTCAGACCACAGTTTAACTTTTTTCTAGATTTTGCAAAAACTCAAATCCAAACCTCTAGATGTTATGGATTCAATATATAGCAACCCAGATCATCATTAGACACTATAACCAACTTATTTTAACAAAAATTTCAAACATCATACAACAGAAAATTGGACAGAAATCAAGGCTAGGGTTTATACCTTAAAGATTTGAGTTTTGATTCTGACCTTCTGATCTGTTAGTGGTAAATGGGAGGCTTGCTTATGGGAATGAAATACTCCAACAATTCGTGGGTTAGAGAGAGAGAAGCTTGGTGGTGTATGTGTGAGCAATTGGGACAAAATTATGAACTTTCCTCTCTCTCAATCTATATATAACTTGATGAAATGGTTAGGGTTGATCATGCTTATTGATTAAATGCTATTACTAGACCACGTGGCTATGTTGAGTTGGTTTACCAACTAAAGTTATGGCAACCTATACAAGTTATCTATTAAATAATGCAAGAAGGGCAATTTGGTCATTTGGTGTTTACTTTTAGTGGCAAAGTTGTCAATTCCTTTCTTTCCTCTAGGGTTTGACCCTTAGGGTTTAACCCTAAGGTTTCTAAAGCTCTAAATTTAGAATTGTGTATTAGGGGCAAAATAAGAATCTTAGTTTCTAAAAAGGTGAATTAGGGCTCCTTAATTGAATTAGGTTTCCTAATCACTTTAGACTTGTATAGTAGACTTTATAAAGTACTAATCACCACAAGCTTGCTAAATTAGTAATTAGGGTTTTGATCTAGTAATTAGTGTTTCTAAACATTAACTAGAGTTTACCTAATTAACATTAAACATGATAATGGTCATTATTTACATAACACATAACATAACAAACATTACAGTCATATTTGACTGTACTATAGTTTATCAGTAATGCAAGGATTTTGTACTGTTCTACTATAACTGTTCCACACATTAACATTACACACATATAAGATATGTTTACATTACTGAAATATAAATAATATTATATTATTATTCTCATTTCTTATTCAAAATCCAGACTTAGGGTTTTGAATTCATATCTGACATAACCTTTATAGATACCATTATTAATTAAGTTAAAATAATTAACCTAATTAATATAATAAATACATATCATAATATCCATATCATATATACAATAATCATATTTTCATGGAAAATAAATAATTAATATTTTTATTGCAACATAATTTTATTATAAGAATATAAGCTATAATGATCAATAAATCTAATAAGAAATTATTTACATCTAATAAATAATTTTATTTATCAGATATATACATATACTTTACTTTGCACATATTCCAACCCTTATATATATAAAAAAAATTATTCGCAAAATTTCTTATTGAAAATATTGGGTTATTACACCACCTCTTCCTCTAGCATGCCATCAAACACAGACATGTAGTTGTCCGAGTCTCCAGACTCGATTGCCACCACTTCTGGTTCTATTGCTATGGGATTTGGTAGTATCTCTACTCGATTTACCGAATCCTCGCTTACTACATGTATGTCTCTATACATATCATTTTCTCCTGACATCTACAATAAAATAATATAGTTTGATTAGTATATGTCAGTAGAATAATAAAAACACATAACATAATATAATGCATTTTTATAGGGTTATTTTCCATCTTTTACATCTTTATTCTTTCTTAAGGTTATGACTTAAGGTTCTAGTTTCCCCCTTAAGTTTATAACCTTGGCTTTGATACCAACTTTGTAAGCGCCCCCAAATGCAGGTTTCTTCCGGCTTAGGCGAGATGGTGCTATCTTTGTACTAACATTCATACATTCATCCAATTGAAAAGCCTCAAAAGAATGAATATCTCTTCTATATAATCAAAATAATATTTACATTTCCCCAAGTTCTAAACCCATTACAAAAGTTCTTTGTCATAATATCAACTATATTACAACATAAACCCTATACCATTACATAGAGAGCTTAACGATCTGCCTTAGCTTTTCCTTTATCCTTAATCGATCCTTCGGGACGTTCAGTTTTAGCTGCATTCATATGGTTCAAGCAAGAGTGAGCATAACTAGCTCAGCAAGTATGACAATTTCAATAAACAACGTGCTTGACACATACGAATCGTATATCTTCAATAACTAAATAATAGTTATGAAGTACTATTGATAAACCAAAATAGCACTTCATCTTTCTTTCAAAATGTTTTACAATAATAACAATATTCTGTAAAACATTAACTCCGGCCAAGACCTTGAGCATTTCATTCTTCTTTGAAAAGGACAACCTGGAACTAAGTCCGTAAGCCTATTGTACTCTATGTTGATCAACACTACATTCATTAAACGTATGTACGTTTAATTTGTGGCAACCTCACGTGCTTGTCGTATGATGACAAAAACATTTGTTTAACATACTCAGTCTTGTTTTGAAAACCATATGAAGTAGTTGACAAAAGATAACAACATTTGATAAAAGATGGATAGATTATCAATAATCCAACCAATATATCAAGTCTAGCCGAAAGGATTGGCTTAACTTCATCATACATCATTTCATGCGTAAGAATACATGAATTTCAAAACTTGTTCATATTGAACTGAGACAAGAGTTAGAATACTTGCCTTTAGCGTTTGTTATGGTATAATTACTTTATGTTCGAGTCTTTCAAGTCTCTACAACACATGATCACATAATGCCTCATATTAGGTCATACATAATCAAGTATGTATATGACTATATCTTACCCTTCATCTAAATCAAATTATGTATTAGATTTATTTACTATCAATTTCGGTTTATCATTATACTTGCATTCATATTTGAATAGGTTATCAACAACCTTTATATACTATCCTTACGATTTAACAAGGTTTTAACAATGTTACTTCAAGTTTCTTTAAGGTAAGTTCGATTTGAATTAATCCCATTCCTTCTTTGGACTCATTTTTATTCTCTACTATCTTTGAACAAGGGCTGTGTAAGGCGAGTCAATATAGTTTACATCTCGTATTTGCTGGCCCTGAGTTAGCGATGAGGATGCTCACGGAGTTGGTCTTTGCACATGAGTCCTTACTCGATTGGGTGGCGTTCTTGGCGCCACTCTGCGATAGGTCGTGTCTCACATGCATGGCGTGACTATGGCTTTCATCATTTACTCTATGGGTGTACACTGCGATGCGAGTTTCGATATGCTTTCGGTTTTAGTCTCGTCTTTGCGGCATGACAAAATGGCCTATGGGGAAATTTGGCTTGCATGGCGCTTGACTCTGTGCACCAGATAGTTTGGACAGTTTTTCAACTTTGCGAATTTCCCGGGCTCATAACTTATTCGTTATAAGTCTGAATTGGCTCGTTGAAAAGGCTATGGTTCACAAATTACATACTCTACACGTTCATGTAATAATTTTTTCTATTTGACTTTGTTTGCTAAAAATTCACCTATTAGTTCATTTTTAACAAAAACGATAAGCGTTTCGTGAGCGTTCGATGCTCGTTCTTCATTCTAAGTCGAATTCGGTAATTTTCAAGTCCATGACTCTAGAATACCAAATATGACTTGTCTCCATCGAAAAAAAATGTTTAGAGTTCAAACACAAAATTTGACTTCTAATCAGAAATTTCACGAATTGACGTTTAACGTCAATCAATGAAATTTCCTATGAAATCTTCATTACTTATGATTTGTTCATTACTTCAAATGAATTCATTTCATTATATGAACATCTCAATATACCTACTACAACAACTTATTTTCATGTTGGATTTTGACTTATCCTTTCATGAGATTATAACTTATTAAAGTATAAACTACTTATAACTTCATTGATCATAACTTATGAAAGTTAAGGTCTTTTAATCACCATACTTATATGTTCTCAACATATAATATCATTCATGTATACATGATACAAATTCATATAAACTCTTAGTTTTTTCATACTAACATTCAAGGTTAACTTATAATAAGTTCATAACTTTTATAAGTTCAAATGACTTATTTTCAACTTATGTGGCTTAAGTTCATTGAATACTCATTCTTCTTACTTCTTAACATTCATATTTCTTAATCCATACTTTTCTTATCAACCTATCATGGTAGAGATAGAAGATAATTGGAGAAGAAGTCTTACTCTTTGAAGTCTTTGTAAAGTAGCCTTCTTCTTCTTCTTACAAATGAAAGTAACTTATTGTGGCTTATTCTCCCTAACACTTAAGCACTTTGTAAGATTGTTAGATTATTTGAACAAGTAAGAAATGGCTAGCAAGCTTCCTCTATTTATAGAATTCACAAGGTTAGGGTAATTTAGTCAATAAACCAACCCACCTCCTTACTATTCATTACTTGCTAATCACAAATCTTATCCTTTACTTGGTCATTACTCCTAACACTTGGTCATTACAAATTAAACTTGATCACCACATTAACTTGGTCACCACATTAACTTGGTCACCACACATTAACTTTATTAATATGGTTTACCCCATGGGTCAATCAACCCATTGGATTCTAGTTTGGCTTAAATTAACTTAACCTTTGGGCTTTGCATTAACAAACACTAACTTGTTTATTAATCAATAGTTGGGCCTCACCACTTAATTCACTTGGGCTTGTACAAATTCTAACCAATCTTCCAAGTCCATTATCATTACTCAATACATATACATATTGTCTATGTATCATTTTCATATTCTAACTCATATAAAAATTTATTATATACGATATTCCATCCTTCATACAAACTTGTATAATACTTCGTATTATACTTATTTTCATTACCTTGTACAATACCTAAGTATCATACAATTATTAATTACTTACTAATACTTTGCTTTCCTTAATATTCATAAATTAAGTCCGCAAGCAAAATATTACATTTTCCATAACTAGATTTTTATTACATAATCCGTCTTACATTGATATTCTATCATTTCGTATTTCTCAGAAATTCAAAAATAAATCCCGAGAAAATATTGATGAATAGTGTTTTTAAGAAAATTTCTCGGAAAACTTTTATTTTCGTCTTGGAAATTCAAACACTTTAATTCCTTCATGTAGCTAGAATACTACGACATTCCCACATCATTAGGTTATAGAATGACAACCATCTTGATATCACATAAAATATAATTTTATTATTATTTAATTCAATAAAATTATTTTACAATAAAATCCGAATTTTTCGGCCGTTACAAAAGTGGTCAGAACAACCCCTTGAAGAAGCTGACCTGGAACAGTTTTTTCCCTTTTCTACCTGGGTGGACTATTCTTGCAAAAATAGTTGTCATTTCATACTCAGATAACATATTTAAGTTATACCAGTTGAGTTTGACAGTTAACTTACATATCTAACATCCCTCTTTTACGGATAACAAAAATAATTTGTAGATCTTAATGGTGAGTGCTCAAAGTGAGGGAAATTTAGTGTTTTTTAAACCTTAGAAAAACTATTTTTCATTTCTTTCTTTGATCAAACTTTTTAACACCCAAAATGGTAGGATCTAAACATAACATACTATAAAACATGTAGATCAAATATTTCAGAGTTTTGAAACATAAGCTCATGATTTGATTTAAAACAACCAAAATAAATTACATAAACTAATTAGGGTTCTTAGTTGTTTATACCTTGTTTTTATGGCAATCTTCCTTCTCCTTCCAAAGTAATCTATGAACTTGGGTCGTATGGAGGGAAACTCCACTTCTTTCTCTCCTTCAAGACCCATGAATCTCTTTTTTTTCTATTTCTTTTTTTTTTAGCTTTTTAGAGAATGAGATGAAAAGTTTAGTTACAAAATAAAAGGGGGGTATTTATAGTAGGAGAAAATATGTGTTCATATATATATATATATATATATATATATATATATATATAACATGTATATCTACAAAAATCTCCCAACAATCTTCATCTTCTCTCTCCAAAATCTTGCATATCTTGGCTAAATTTCAAAGGCTAGGCTAGGCTAGGCTAGAAGGGACACAAGCTATAAATTAGACTTTGAAAAAAATAATTCTCATGTGCCAAATACTCCCTCCTTTGCCCGGGTACATTGCACCAATTATTGCCCAATTTTGATTTTATTTTAATTGCTTTATTTTGCTTATTTAGCTTCTAGAAAATCTAATTAACTATAGGCCAAAGTTTGGGCTCCCATTTTAATGGTTTGGACTCTCTAATTAAATTTTTTGGGCCATTCAAATAATCCTAGGTCCAACTCATGAATTTTATCTTACCCTAATTATTTAATGGATCAATTACATATTCTATTATATTTTTTAAAATAATTACAACAATAGTGCACTCATAAAATATTTACACAATTAATACACTTTCCATATTTATTTACAATATTAATGCAATTAGGATTCCTTAATTTAGAGAATTAGTATGCAATTAGGATTCCTTAATTTAGGGGAATAGTATTGATTTACTTATTAAATTAAGTAATTAATAAGTAAACTCCTCTTCCTCTTCCTCTCCCTCTCTCTGTCTTAGAAACACAAACTCAGTCTCCATTGTTACACAAACTCTTCTCGCTCTCTCTCCTCCCTCATCCGCCGTCCGCTGCCGTGACGCCAACCCTCCGATTGGACCTTCCTTTCTGAGACGTTGGTTTAACTTCACGATAGTCTCCAAGCGCCTCTAGCGGTGGAGAATCAACCGACTCAAGCGGTTTCCGAACAATTGAGAAGAGAGCAAATGTAGGCAACAAAAAGTACACATAGGTCAGTGCGAAAGAGAGGTGGTCACGTGACCGAGAGAGCTACCTGACCAATGATGATGACGCGCTTCCTCTTCCGATAGCCTATCCGGACACCTCACCGGTGTCTGCTGAAGAGATTGATCGCCGGCTCCGTTGTGATCCTCAAATTGAGGTTTGAAGTATTAAAGTATTAAACCCGTAACCAAACTTTCATATCAAGATAACCAATTCAATTTTATTAAGTTACCAATTTATTTTGAATGTGATGCAGTTGGTAGCCAAACCTTCATGCAGTTGGTTGCTAAACTTTCAGACCAAGGTAACCAATTCATACTGTAGGTGTGGATGTAGATTGGTTACCTTGGTATAAAGGTTTAGTTACCTAGGTATAAAAGTTTGGTTTACCTTTTTAATAAAGTTTGGTTATCAACATTACATTACACATCACTCTCTTATCTTTCTCTTTCCTATACAGTGTTCTTATTTTCTCTTGGACATGAAATTGGGTCTTACCGACGAAGGGGAGGAGGAAGATGACCAGCGAAGGGGAGGAGAAAGATGTCGTTGCCAAACTTTGAATATTTGAATTTGAATTATTATTTTTAAATTTGAATTTATTTTTGTTGTTAGATCTAAGATATTTGAATTTGAATTATTAATTATGGCATTATTTCTCCTTGATTTAAGGTTTCCTTATTATTGTGAATTGAATCCTATACTAATTCTCTAAAGTAAGGAATCCTAATTGCACTAATATTGTAAATAAATATGGAAAAATGTATTATTTTTGTAATTATTTTTTAATGCACTAATAGTGTAATTACTTTCTAAAAAATGTTGTATATTATTGTAAAGGACCCTTATTTAATTAGGGTTTTTAGTCCACTCATTTTGGACTTTAAATAATTTACTCGTGTAGATTTAATTTTATAACTCAATTAGACTTGCTTTAATTATGTTTAAAATAAATAATTAGTTGTGACATGTCACATAAATCTCTTAGTGTTAATTTACTAGTATATATTTTAATTACTAGAAATCTCAAATAATTATAACCCTTAGGTTATTTAATTCTTATTCTAATATATAATATTAAGTTACAAGGCTTTCTTTTTAATTCTCTTTATATGATGAAAAATATATTCACATATTTATAATATATATTTATTTAATCACATACATATTACACTTAAGCCACAAAGTATTTATCATCATTGATAAATAATTATTACATTCATTCCATCACATATTCATTCTATATAAGTCACAAAGTGTTCAATACATTGATAAATAATTCAATATACTCATTTTTTGGCTTTCCTTTTTGTTCCACTAATTCATTAATTCAATTAGCCCTAATTGGTTTGATAAGTTATTACACATATTTATCCACTTTATATTAGTCATATTAATTAATCACTTAAAGATTATAAATCTTTTTTATTTACCATCAAGGTCAATATTCAATCTGTTAATCTTTAACATAAGCTTATCTAATTCACATAACATATATTCACTCATATGTTTAAAGTAAATAAAAAAAATTATTCATAAATATATACATATATAATCATATAAAACTCTAGGTACTTACACCTCATTAGTTTAATTCTCTTTTTAGTCAAGTCTATAATCTTTAACTTAAGATCTGTTTATCCTAATCATGCAAAAATCATGAACATGGACTCTCCATTATATAATATTAGACTTGATGTTTGAACGCTATCTCTAATTCCTATAAACATCAAGTTAAAGACTTTACATAACTTATTAGTTCATAACCTTTAGCAACATCTATATGATTATAATCTGCTATTACATCTTGTTACATGTTTTAAGCTTTACTACAATTATTAGAATAGATTAGGTTTACATCTACTAGACTGAACACTTAACAGTTCATTATTGGGTCTGATTGAACATTTGCTCTTCATTACTGCACAACAGCGCCACAATTACACTTCATTCCAACGTGGTCGCGCTGGAACTTAGGATCAATTTATGTAGTTCGCGACACAGGTCCTGCTCTAGACAAAAATTCCATTTTCTTCATTCTAGAACCACATTAACCCATTATAGACACTATAAACTCCACAAACACGAAACCAAACGTCTATAGAATAATTCTGAATCTCAAAAAACTTTAACAATCAAATTAAGAAACTCAAATTCTATGTTCATGCTAGTTTTTTTATATTTTGACATCTTTCATGAAATTCTTTACAACAAATTCGTTTTAGCTCCGATTCAATTCATTCAAATTGCATTGTTTTCGTATTTCAAAGTTATACCATAATCATCCATCAATTTAAGATTTCAAGCATGAATTAACAACCAATTTTAGCCTCTAAATTAACTATAATATGCATGTTACAACCAAAACTCAAATTCTTATTATTTAACACATATACACAAATTTGTTTAATTCAAAATCAATTCTAGATGATATATAACAGATTAATTATACCCAATAACATATATAACCAATTTCTCAACAAATCATCCATCAAAATTCAGTTTACAATGAAGATTCTGAGAAAACACAAAGTAAAGTTTAAAGTTAGATTATTACCTTCGATTCCTCTTTAAACTTATTGAGGTGATGAAAATTGTTGTATCAATCTCTTTCTCTTCCTTTGATTTTCAGAATTCCTTCTCAATTTCTTAGAGAATTTTTTCTTTAACGCCCGAGAAAATCGGGTTAGTATGTGAATTAAATTTTATTTGATTATTTGAATTAAATAAATTTAATTGTTTATTAAAGTGAGTAAGTTGTTTAAAGGTTGTTTTATGACCTAAAATGTGCAAATGTGATTAGGATTCTGTTTGTGTGCTAGAATTAAATGATTTAAATTCCAAGACGAAAATAAAAGTTTTCTGAGAAATTTTTGAAAAATCACTATTCATCCATTTTTACTCGGGAATTATTTTTGAATTTTCGAGAAATGCGTAATGATATATTTCTGAGACAAGATGGAATATCCATTAATATTTCAGTTATGACAAACGAAGTTTTCACCTGCGGACTTAAACCCTAAGGGTTAGTAAAAGTGAAATCTAAGAACCAAATGATTAAGTGTAATACAAATTGTTATTATACGGGAAGAATATGAGTATAATACTAGGTATTGTACAAGTATAATACAAAGATAATACGACGATAATACGAATATCATATGAAGTATAGACGAAGAGAATACGAGAATAATACGGTAAGAATACGAAGAAGTCTTAATGGACTTTAGCTATTGGACCTAGACTTTTTCAAGCCCAATTTGACAATGAATGAGGCCCGAGGATGAATTATATCAAGGCCCAATGATGGTTAAATCAAGCCCAAAGTTAAGCTCGATATGAATTAATTATAAGTCCGAACCAAGAACTGAACTCGTGGGTCAAACCGATGGGTTTACGGGTGGGTAAAACCCATAGGGCAACCCATATGTGTCCCCATGGGGCACATGGCCGGCCAACTTGGTGGCAAAGTTGTTGGATAGCTTCCTTTGGAAGCTTTGCCAAAGGAGGTGTGAATAGTAAGGAGGTGGCCTCTTTACCATTTTCCCTCCATTTGTGAATTCTATAAAATCTACTCTAAGTGTTTCATTAGTTATTTTACAAACTTTGAGCACCTATATTGAGAGACAAAGATAAGAGCATTAACAAGCAATCTAAGAAGAAAAGAAGCTGACTATTCAAGCTTAAGTCAAGAACATGAAGAAAACTAAGGTATAAACACGTAAACCCTAGTTTCGATTATTTTCTATTAAGTTTTTATAGAAAATTATGAATTGGTGGAGCATGTCTCTTCCATAGTAATAAGGATGGCTATTAGTGATCAAAAATGTTAATAAGTCATGTCTAAGTGAGAATCATAATCGACTAATTAAGCATTAATCGAAGAAAATATACAAAACTTAGAATTAGTTATTGATGGACAAATTGAAAACCATCGCGTATAAGTTAAATGAAAATTTCTTGGTTAAGATATAGATAACTAACCAATGGATTGATTCCATTTTTTTGGTGTAAAAAACTCGAGTAACAAAGTTATGGCAAAATTTACGGGAAAAGACGTTAATCGTCGAAGTCGTAGTTAACTAAGATTTCTGAAACGATAGTCAAAAGTCACCGTTTATCTTAGAAATCTAGTTTTTTCAGTGGAGTATCGAAGAACAATGTATTTAAGAGTCGTGGACTCCAGAATGGTCGAATTCGGACTTAAAACGAAGAAATGAGCGAAGAACGTTCACGAACGCGAAATGATAATTTAAACAGTGAATTTATCACTAACGGATTCAAAAACTTATTATGTCCAAATGAAATCATAGTACATGAGATATATGAGTTAATGGCTTTTGAATGAGCCAATTCCGAGTTATAACGTTTAAGTTACGAGCTCGGGAAGGAATCGTATTAAAAATTGTAAAAAAATTCAAAGGCTTAGGGGAGGCGCTGTAGCGCCACCCATGCCTTGTAAAGCCCCACTACAGTGCCGACTCGGGGCTCAGTCACTACTAACTCACGCTGCAGTGTGATTATTATCACTAGAAGTGGAACTACAGCGCCCTTATGGAAGAAAAGTTTGACGCGAGCTTTTGTTAATCCAACTTTTCGCATGGTAATTATGGGGCATGTATATACTTAATATACATTAAAAAAGACTTCCTAAATAACATGTATAACTACAGATTTAGGAATTAAACTGTAACGACCGAGAAAATCGGATTATAATGAAAATTAATTTTTATTTGATTATATTGAGTAAAATTATATTATATATTTATTATAACGTGTAAGCAAGTTGAAGTCCGTTCTATAACCTAAAAGGGATGTATGATCGTAGTATTCTGGTTACGTGCTAGAGATAAAGTGTGTAAATTTCCAAGACAAAAATAAAAGCTTTCCGAGAAATTCTCTGAAAAAATACTATTCATCCATTTTTACTCGAGAATTATTTTTTGAATTTTTGGGAAATACGTAATGATAGGATTTTGAGGAAAGATGGATTATCTAATAATAATTCAGTTATGGCAAACGCAATTTTTTGACTGTGTACTCAATTCGAGAATGTTAAGGAAAGTGAAGATTTGAATAAGTAATGATGATGTATAATAAGAAAAGTATTATACGTGAAAAGAATATGAGTATAATACAAGGTATTGTAAAAGTATACACAAAAGATAATATGACGTACAATATGATTATTATATGAACTATTATACGAGAAGAATACGAGAATTATACGCTAAAAGTACAAACCATTCTTAATGGACTAGTAAAGATTGCCTTTGAACTTTGGAAAGCCCAAATGAAAGATGATTGAGGCCCAATGACAAACTTAATCAAGGCCCAAAGATAATTTAATTCAAGCCCAAAGTTAGTCCTGAATTGAATTATACCTAAGCCCGAACCAAGAACCGAACCCGTGGATCGAACCGTTGGATCACCGGGTGGGTAGCAACCCATGGGAGGGCCCCACTCCCCATGTGGCCGACCATAATGGCCATGAGGTGGCCAAGCTTCTTTGATTGCATCGGACTTCTCCACCCTTTGGCAATGTAGGGTTGGAAGACTGTGTTTGAAAAGGGGAGTAGTTTTTCCTCTTGATAGGCATATTCTGACTGCCTTTCTGACCTTGTAGTATCAAGGAAACATCTTCCTTTTTCTTTTTATGGACCCTCCGGGGGTTGTTTCCATAATTTCTGGATTGGTTGTGCTCAGCAACTGTGACGCCCCCAAATCTGGGTTCTCTAACCTCAGATTCAGTGCTCATGGTACATCATCTTCGTAAGCATTCTATATACTATTGTGGAATAATAAACATATATTGTTCATTATAATAAAGTCTTATACAATATCCCAAGGTCTATTACCTTAACATAAACATACCTTACTTAAGTTACATAAAGTGACACAAAAGGTTTACATAAACATCAAACATAATATCTCATGATACTTAAACATTTATATTAACTATTCTTGGATGTTTCCCTTTCCCTTGTCCTTCTTACTTGAACTCTCTGGCTTAGCTGAAATAATTGTCATGATATAGCAAGAGTAAGCAACTAATTTGCTTATCAAGTTTAAGTACGAAGAAGATATATATCATGTTAGAAAGAAATTTATTGTTCAATGTTCAACAATAGAAATTAATTGTGAAAGATCATGAATTAAGTCTTGATAACTAAATATTTGAATAGTTGAATAACAGATGTTGAGTGGTCATAGTGACCATGAACATATGCTAAGGTTTTTAGTATTTAAACTGGTCCTTTTAATTAGTTTTGGTAATCAAGGGGATCAACCTTTCATACCCGGTGTATTATGCATAAACACTAACTGTATGAGCAATAATTGTTTTTCAATAATCCTTTAATCAAATTGTTCTTTTTCTCAGTCTTGAGTCCTTACCAAATCAATTGGTGAAGAACGGCTTTTAACAACATATTTAATTTAATAAATTTAAACATACTTGATCTAGCTGATATAATGAGCATAGATCCATATCTTACACAATTCATGAATGAAAGAACTTTAAATCATTCACCATTCAATAATAATAGAATAGAAATTTAATTGTACTAAGTGTGAGTATCAATAATCAATATAGATGTGAATAATCAACAATAATTATTTACTAACATGCTTTGAAAATAATAACTAAAGTTTGAGTTAGAGAACTTGCCTCGACTGCGATCTACTGCTAAGTAATTTCTGGATTGGTTGTGCTCAACAACTGTGACGCCCCCAAATCTGGGTTCTCTAACCTCAGATTCAGTGCTCACGGTACATCATCTTCGTAAGCATTCTATATACTATTGTGGAATAGTAAACATATATTGTTCATTATAATAAAGTCTTATACAATATCCCAAGGTCTATTACCTTAACATAAACATACCTTACTTAAGTTACATAAAGTGACACAAAAGGTTTACATAAACATCAAACATAATATCTCATGATACTTAAACATTTATATTAACTATTCTTGGATGTTTCCCTTGCCCTTGTCCTTCTTACTTGAACTCTCTGGCTTAGCTGAAATAATTGTCATGATATAGCAAGAGTAAGCAACTAATTTGCTTATCAAGTTTAAGTACGAAGAAGATATATATCATGATTAGAAAGAAATTTATTGTTCAATGTTCAACAATAGAAATTAATTGTGAAAGAACATGAATTAAGTCTTGATAACTAAATATTTGAATAGTTGAATAACAGATGTTGAGTGGTCATAGTGACCATGAACATATGCTAAGGTCTTCGGTATTTAAACTGGTCCTTTTAATTAATTTTGGTAATCAAGGGGATCAGCCTTTCATACCCGGTGTATTATGCATAAACACTAACTGTATGAGCAATAATTGTTTTTCAATAATCCTTTAATCAAATTGTTCTTTTTCTCAGTCTTGAGTCCTTACCAAATCAATTAGTGAAGAACGGCTTTTAACAACATATTTGATTTAATAAATTTAAACATACTTGATCTAGTTGATATAATGAGCATAGATCCATATCTTACACAGTTCATGAATGAAAGAACTTTAAATCATTCACCATTCAATAATAATAGAATAGAAATTTAATTGTACTAAGTGTGAGTATCAATAATCAATATAGATGTGAATAATCAACAATAATTATTTACTAACATGCTTTGAAAATAATAACTAAAGTTTGAGTTAGAGAACTTGCCTCGACTGCGATCTACTGCTAAGTAATTTAATTTAATCTCTTTATTGTAAAGACCTATCATTGTGAAGATTGATCTTACTATCAGCATATCATACTTTATATCATAATACAATTACTCTATCAGCAATTTAGTTAACACTTAACCACATAATCAATTACCTGAAAACATCTTTATTAATATCATTCTTTGATAGTATTTTAATTACTTTATCACATACCTTATGATTTAACACTTAATCTTTCCTTTTATTAGCTCTTTCTTATAATCTAGTAAGCCGAATACTAACATCATAGTCTCGATTATTCAAACATGCAATCCAGCCACCTGGATTGGCTAATCCAGCAAACTGAATTCAACAAACTTCCAATCCAGCAAGCCTGGATTCCAAATCCTTCAATCCAGCAAACTGGATTCAACTATTTTTCAATCCAGCAAGCAAGATTCCATATCTCCTTTAACGAAAATACCAAATCAACTTATTATTTTTCTATCTTTTGGCCATGCTTATTTACAGGTATTTCATACACAAATAGTATTTTTTCCGTAATTTTTCAAAAATTATTTTTAGTGCGTGGCTTAAGAAATTATCCCCATCTTTTTCAACTCCAGAAATTCCCATCTCTTGGCATAATCTTATACATGTTAACGTGACCTTCCAGTTTAAATTTCATGGCCATTAGAGTTATAGAACTCCGGTTATAGCAATTTTTGTCCGAAAAACCTAAATATTGAAATGGTCATAACTTGGTCATTTTAAGTCGGAATGAGTTCATTTTTTGGACAGGAGCTACTTTATGTCATATATTTTCATTTCCCAAAAGGCCGGAATTTTTGTCAAAATTTAAGTAGCCGAAACTTCCCTTGCAAAATATTGGGCAGTTTGTTTGTAATAACCCGAGATTTTCTATATAAAATAATTAAGAAATTTTGCGTATAAATTTTTTATTTATTTATTTAATGACGAGAATAAGTGTCTAGTAATGTGAATGATAAATGCGAATATATTTATTACTTGGAAAATTAGAAATAATTTTGGAATTATTAATTACGACAAATTATATTTTTATGGTAATTAATCTATGCAAGCCAAAATGTTTTTTATTAATTATTTTCCATGAAAACATGATTGGAAATAATATATGAAGTGATAATTGAAATTATATAATAAATATTTTATTATATGATTTGTTGAGAATAATTAAGTTAACTATTTTAACTTGATTCTTGATGTTAATGTAAGAAAGAGAAGTCGGATATGAGATCGAACCACGAATTGGGATTGTGATCAAGAGATGAGAATAATAATATTATATTATTGTTATAATGATTTTCGATTACAATAATTATATCTACTGTGTATGCTTGAATGAGATAATATTGAGCGATATGACGATCCAATTAGGTCATAACATATTACCTATTTGTGAAACCCTAATTATTAACTCGATTCTGAGATATAGTGAGTAGTAGTTGTGTATATGAAGGTTCTTTGTGTATAAGATGCCGGTAATTAGAAGAAAACCCTAATTCTTTGTTGTATGTCGATAATTAGGACAAACCCTAATTATTACAACCCTAATCTGTTGAAGTTAGAGAAATAAGTAAATTTGTGTGTTAGAACATACGAGATAATTAGAGAACCTAATGGTCAATTAGAAACCCTAATTGATGGCGTTAAGAAACCACAATTAGAAAATCCTAATTTTCTATAGAAAACCCTAATTTAAAATTATCGGGTTTAATTACGATGTTAATGTATAAAAAGTTTTAATTTACCAAAGGATAGAATTAATTGGTAAATGGTAAGAATTATAATCTAGTGATTAAATACTACATTTAATTGCTATGTACAAAAATGCCCATGAAATTATATAGAAATTACCAAAATGCCCTTTTTGGCTTATTAGTGTATTATTAGTGTATTATTGGAGGAATCTTGCTAGCAAAGCATGGCAAACATACTTACCCTACCAATTAAGCATCCAAGACTCAATTATGCAGATTCAATCAACCATTGAGTAGCATCCAATGCATCTAACTTGGTTTATATATAGATTGGAGAGAGATAATATATTTTGTACACTAAAATTCATCCAACTCTCATCCTTAAGCTTCTCTCTCTAAAACCTACGAATTATTGTAGCATATTAGTCCCTAAACAAAGCCCAACCATCACAAACAACAAATCGGAAGCATCAAAGCAAAAAAATCAAAAAATCGAAGCTAGAAAAGGTATGAAATTCCCTAATTTTGAAATCCTTGATTCGATGTTAATTGATGCAATTGATTGTTTAAAGTAGTGTAATGGGAGTCTATTAATGTTGCAGGTTGTAAAAACACAGACCCATAACATCAAAGTGCGAATTTGAAGATTTAAACAAGTTGGAAAACCGAATTACATTATTTTTCACCAAATGTCGGAGGCTATAACTCTTTGTTCGATCACGAGTTTTGTTGTTTAAAAGTTGTTATAGGTATCACGATATGTGGTCTTTAATCTCAAAAGGAATCAAGTTCATATCTATTGTAGATCGGGATTTATAAGCGGTCGAAGTGGGTTGGCCAAACATTGACCCATTGATTCTTCAAACCAATAAAATATTCTAAGTGTCGAGAGAAAATATTATTTTGGAAAATGTCGGGGCCTTATATCTCGGTTATCTTTAATGTGTTTTGTGTTATAAAGGTTGTTATGTGTAGCTTGTTATGTGGTATTTAACCTCCAAAATGAATCGAGGTCCATATATATTATGGATTAAGAGTTATTTAAGGTCAAAGCGGGGTTATTGGCATTAATAGAAAAAAATTACAGGCGACTAGAAATTTTCTAAGTGTTGATTTTTCTTACAAGGTTTGACCATACTTTAGATGCTTGATTTATTATTGTTATGATGATGTTAAGTGTTGGAGTTGTAGTCCTACATGTTTTCTACCTGCTGGAATTGATATATCACGTAAACATTTTCACGATCATCAAGTTATAGAGGTCGAAGTAGGCATCACTTAATTTGTTCTTCACGAAGAAGCGACTCGACAAACTACTTTGAGAGTACGATTCTCCCGGATCGATGTTTTTAGAGGTTATGATTGTTGATAATTGTAGTTTGGTATTTCCTCTACAAGATCCAAGTCATAGATTGCCCAGATTCATTAAGACCAAAAAGTTATTCATGGTCAAAGTAGCCCCCTTGAATCAAGTCTCTCTCGGCGGTGTTCTTGAGATGAAGAACACCTATATATGACGGTTATGTACGTCGCTATAGCCTTTAGCGACGGATTTTATTTATTTTATTTTACGTAATTTAGAAAATGATTTAAAATTAGAAAAAATAGATTTTAATTATTAAAATACTTATTAAATTACGAAAAAATTATTTTAAAGTCAGAAAAATAATATTTAATTATTTTAAGTATATTTCATAAATATTTAATATTTTTGGAATATAAAGGTATTTATTTATTTAATTAAAATATTAAATAAATGATTTAAAATAGTTTTAATTCATGAAAAATCATGAAAAATTATATTATGGTATAAGAAAATATTTTAAGTTATTTGTGATGACTTTTAATATTTTGTGATGAATTTCATTAATTAATTATATATTAATGATATTAAAGTTATTTAATGATTATATTAAATAATTTAGTTTAAAAATTATTTTAATATTATAAAAATCATTTTAAATGAAATTAAGGTATTTAAAAATATTTTAAGTTATAAAATATAACTTTTAATATTTAAAGGATAATTTCATTAATAATTTAATATTAATGATATTAAGATAATATTAATGATATTTAGTTTATTTAATAATTATTATTAAATAAATAGTTTAAAAAATGGTTTTATTTATTAAAAATCATTTAAAGAGGATATTAAGGATTTAAAAATATTTTAAGTTATAATTAATGACTTTTAATATTTGGATGAATAGTACATTAATATTTATATATTAATGGTGATTATTTAAAATGATTTTAATTGTTTTAAAAATCATTTAAAGGGTAATATAAATGTTTTAAAAATAGTTTGAGTTATTATAAATAACTTTTATATTTTAGCAATGGTTTTCGTTAATAGTTTAATATAAATTAATTATTAATGATAATGGAATTATTTAATGTTTAAGTCATTTAATTATGATTAGATGTTTGAAAGTTATAAATGACCAAAGCCAAACTATTTACTAGAGCAGGTTATGAAGTCGAGATTTGATGAAGAGCACCCATAGTAGTGAGTTATATCACTATAAGCCTTGGTAATGATTTGATTTATTTTAAATTTTTTCAATTTACGGAAAATTTAAAATGATTAAAAAGTAAATTATGCGATATTTCGAGATGTTGAGGTATAGAATAAGAGTCTTAGACTCGGTATTTGCAAATAAAAAAACCGATGTACTGTGAAACATTTATCGGAACCTATAATAGAAAGAAAAGGCTACTATAAGAACATGGATGAGATATTTGAAAATGTATAAAAATATTTCAAGTATAAAATATGAACTAAAAGTATGATCACTTTGCGATTATGTGATGGCGTGATTAGACTATGTCTTACTTATAATAAGACAACGATACTATGTGTTATGATATATTGTTCTAATCGAGCGAATGAGTCGATTATTGATAGGTTGTGATAAAGAGATAAAACCTAAGTTGAGATTTATAATCGTGAATCGAAGGGCACGTATCTTACCTTTGCATTTTCTTTATACGATGGACATGAGTAAAAGTTTGAGAATTCTTTTCTATTCCTGCATCTGATTATATGCGCTTTGATTATCAACATGCTAGCTCGGATATATATTACATTCATTGATTTCTAAATGGTTATACAAGTGTCCCCACTTGGATAATCATGGAATTTATTCACATGTTGATACACTTTTCAATTGCCGTATACATATATGTTGAATTACATATTATTGTTGAGCAAGATTAAAAACCTTGGGTTTGGAACCGAGCATGTATGAACATCCCGATAATGGGAAAATTTTTATGCGCTTGACTTACGGACAAAGGGTGAGCGATGAATTTCATTTAAGTTATGTAGTATTGATCAATAGAGGTACAACTGGGTGATCACCCTCCGTTGCGTAAGTTATGACCGGTTCTGCGGATGATGCGTAAAGTTCGAAAATGAAAAGAATGTTCATAGTATGTTTCTAAACCCTATTTGGGTAGAGCCAGGCCAAATTTAAATAATTTGGAAGAGATTATGTGAATCTCTTTAAACAACTTTTGATTCGTTTAGAAAATGTAAAAGAATGTTTAGTCAAATGCTTCCTTGCTTAAACCCTATTGAATGGGAACAAGGGAAAAGAAAAGAGCTGAATGAATTTAAAGTTAATAATTTGGAAAGACAATGGAATCTATTGTCGGGTATTATGAGAATCTTTTAGGTCACGTACTGGAAAGTAAACTTTGATGTATGTAAATTAAGTTGAATTATAATTATTTGATTAGTATTATTAGAAGTGTTATGGAAAGAGAATACTTATATCCTCTTTTACCTACTTTTAAAATTATATATAACTCTTTTTTGGTGATTACTTGGGTTTGAAGATTATCATATTATCATCCCAAATATTTTCAGTAAATTTTAAATGTCAAAAAATTGAAACATCCTTGCTTAAACTAAATGTCTTTCTAAAAACAAATGTTTTTTGCTTAACGATCATTACAACTCATGTACTCAACATTTTTTAGTGCTACCACTTGGGTTTAGTAGTTAACTTACATATCGCACCTATCTTTTACGAA
This sequence comes from Panax ginseng, assembly GCA_020205605.1. Classification (NCBI taxonomy): domain Eukaryota; kingdom Viridiplantae; phylum Streptophyta; class Magnoliopsida; order Apiales; family Araliaceae; genus Panax; species Panax ginseng. The sequence goes on along the minus strand of CM035133.1, from coordinate 76,581,825 downwards.
CAAAAGGGAAAAGAAAAGGCAAGGAAGAATGAGATTTAGTATGTTTCTTTTATAGTTAATGGTTATAGTTGAAGAAAGATGATGGAGATCTATTATCCGGTATTAGTTTAAAGAATGTATTTTGAAGGTCACCCTCCTCGTTGCACTAAGATTTCCTACACCTCTCTCTCTCTCTTCTCTCTTTTTCTCCTTGAACCAACTTTTATGAATAAAAATGAATTTTCTATAAATATCATTTTTTGAATATTATGGAATAAATTTGATATAATGTTATAGTTGTGGGTAGTATTTATAAATTCTGGGCAAAGTATGCAAGTTGTTATATTATATTTCATTGGCTGGGGAATATTCGTTTTAGCGAGAGAATATTCGCATAATACAAGCAATTATTGGTGGACCCCTATAATAGAATTATTGTAGGATTGAGAAAATGACAAAAATATTTTATAAAAATAATGGCGGAAGTTTTACCATTAATGGAATCTTGTTGAACTACTCGGTAGTAATAAAGCAAAGTATGATGTCTGGAATATTGGTTGAATAATAGATAGCACCACAGTATTGATTATTGATGCTTACGTAAAAAGTCACTCGAGTTTTGTTTAATTATTACCCAAAGAATTGTTGCATAGTATCTCACGTTATTTGATTCAATTATTGTTGATATTTTTATATATTATTAAATCAATAATTGAGATTAACGAGGTTATTAATATTATTATTTGCAATATTAACGATGTCTAGAAGTTACGTGAAGGAGAGGTTTGGTCACCTAATTGCTGGCTTGAATGGGAGAAATCCTTATTGGAAAGCCCCCTCTTTCACGGGAGCGACACAGTCGATTAATATTGTGAATTATAATATTGATGATAAATGTTGTTAAAATATTGAGAGAATTTTTTATGAAGTATTTGTTGTAAAGTTTGGCGTATTATTGATTGGACCCCCACTTTCTCATTTTTCTAAATAATTTGGGAGAAAGTAATCTCAAATTTCTTATATATTGTAATCATGGCGTGTGAATATATATATATATATATATATATATATATATATATATATATATATTGTTAGTGGAATGTGGTGGGGAATTAGTGTGTGTGTGTGTGTGTGTGTCATAGAAATAAGAAAATGGAGAAAATTGGTGGTATCACGGGAAGGAGTAGTATTATTTTATTAATTATATATATATATATATATATATATATATATATATATATAGGTTTGACAAAATTGGCGAGAAGGAGGCAATTAATTCACGGGGTGCTCTTTTTCAACAACATGTGATGATTATATATATATATATATATATATATATATATTATATATTTTATATTTTTTTTATAAAAAATAGAATATATTATATTTTATTGAATATTATATTAAAAAGTTGAAAAAATGGGATGAAGCGTGCGAAATTTTTCTCGCCTTAGTGAAAGATTTAGCACATGCGATTATATATATATATTTAATATATATATATATATATATATATATATATATATATTATTTTATTTAAAAGATTTTGCTTTAAATATGGATAGTTCGATTAAAGTAAATTAATCAATCAGACCGTTCATGGATTGGTTACTATTATTAGGTCCATTCTTCTATAAATAAGCTCATTCCTTCATTATTTCTTACTTAATTCTTTGAAACTCTAGAGAGAGATATTATAGAGAAACTATAGAAAAGTATTCTGCTACTTCCCTGCTCTTATATCCAGTTCCTTTTACGGTAATGGGTGTTATTCTTTCTTATTCATAAAGAGAACTGTTGTTATTCCATTTCTTATTATTCTGTTGGAATATCTTGTTTATGTGTTTTACACTGGACCTAGTTCCGTCATTATTCTTCTGTTGGAATATCCTATTCATGTTTTGTGTTTTTGGACTGATTCCGTCTTTATTATTCTCTTTGAATATCCTATCATGTTTAATTTTACGGACCTAGTTCCGTTATTATTATTACATTTTAATAACTTTGTTATGCGAAGTACCGCATGCATGGTGATTTCTTTTGTTATTCCATTCTTTATTGTACTCAGTTAGTTAAAGTTTTGACTTCTATACTCCATGAAATTAGTGGAATATTCTTGATATTTGCGCTTCATCCAGTATCTTTTCATGGAAATATTCTTCTGAGCATTCTTAAATTTAATCTACAAAGCAGTATCATGTTGACAATTTGGACGTTATTGGTTCCTGGAAAAATTAATTCGTGAACTTGTTTTATTGAATTCTTATATCATTGTCATCATCCTCATGTTTATATTATGTTGAAAGTCATCTCGTGGCTGTAGTGCATAGATGGACTTGGTATGATTATGACTAGGATTATTCGGTATAATCATGATCGTAATGTTACAAATGATGTGGTAAAAGTCCTCATTGGCGTAGTGCATTGATGGGCGTTGTTGGCATGATCATGACCATTGATGAATACACGAATATCCTTGGCCCGTAGTGCATGGATAATTTGTGGTCGTGACCCTAATGAATATCCTTGGCCGTAGTGCAGGGATGATGTGGATTATTATTAAGCTGAGTCTCAGCGATAAAAGTGATGAAAAACTTTTTAAATCATAAAAGATAGTAGATTTTATTCTCCACTTGACTCTTTTAATGGATTGCTTGATCCGCTGCAGTTAAACTTGATGTCTATTATATTTTATCAGTTTAACATTGTTGAAGACTAATGATAATTTATTCTACATTATCTTAGTCATAATATTTCTTCTTGGGCTAGTTGAGCTCACCCTTTCTTTCCTTTATTCTCTCTTGAAATGAGAATATATATTTGGGATGAGTCGGGAGCGGAGTGATGAACCGGATGATAGTTTTAGTAGTCCTCACTATTCATTAAATAGTGTGATAATAAATGTAATGAGGACTTATTTTGTAGAGTGGATATTGGATAGAAGGCAATATTTTGTATTAAAACTCATAGATTTTCTTGTTGTATATTAAAGATTGTATTTGTATTCTATACCATGTATTTGGCGACTCAGAATAGGTGATGTATACCTAGTCTGGGGGCTGCACAGTTGGTATCAAAGCTTAGGGATATGATCCCTAGCTAAGATGTGAGATAAGAACTAGGAGGGGAGAGACGGGTAATTCCTTCGCTAGTATGACCTACTTAAGTTTATTTGGTATTTAATTGGTTGGTCAGAGTATAGGGATTATATGTGATATGTTAATTAACCCTTGTTTTGTGGCAGTATTTGAAAATGGCATCCGAGAATGTTGAGATCATCAATGGAGCACAGGAGACCGTTGAGTCTCCACAGATCAATAATCAGGATAATGTGCATCAGGAAGGAGACATTCCCCAAGCAAACAACAACACTGACCAAATGATGAACGATGGAATGTTTAGAGGCTTTATGCAATTCATGCAACATCAGGCGAGAGCGGCTCTCATCCAAAATGCGGTGGAAACATCGGCAACTCTCGAGCAGTCACCAGTGAAACACTTTAAGGAGCTGGGACCACCGGAGTTCTTTGGAGAGCCAAAACCACTTAAGGTGGAGACGTGGATTAAGCAGATCAATAAGATATTTGATGTATTGGGATGCTCCAAGGAGCAAAAGGTTCCCTTTGCCACCTTCATGTTATGCAGGCGAGGCGATTCTTGGTGGGAATCATAAAAGCGTACTCAACTCGGGCCAGTTGAAGACTTCTTGGGAGAAGTTCCAGGAACTATTCAACAACAAGTACTTTCCCAAAAGTATTCATCACATGAAAGAGGTAGAGTTCATCAAGCTGGAACAAAACAACATGACAGTATCGCAGTACAGAGCCAAGTTTGTTGAGTTGTCCCGATTTTCATCCCATTTGGTTGATAATGAGGAAAGAATGACGCGAATGTTTTTAAGAGGTTTGAAACCTGAGATACGCCAATATCTTATCTCTCATAAACTGTGTTTGTATTCAGATGTTGTTAATAGGGCTCAGTTATTGGAACGTGATAATGAGTCATCCCAACCAAAAGATAGCAACCAAACAAAATGATAATACTAGTGAAAGCGATCCATCGAAGTGGTGACAACAAGCGTGGAGGAATCAATAGGCGAAATGGTAACCACTTGGTGGTAATCATGGCCAAAACAATAAGAATGGACATTTCAAGAAAAGGAGATTCAACAATGATGGAAAGCGTCGAAATCAATTTTTGTCGTTAAGGAAGGAGAAGCGACCACATATCATATGCTTCTAGTGTGGAGGAGAGGGACACATCAGTCCCAACTGTGCGATGCCATCCAAAGCATGTTACAACTGTGGAAGAGAAGGTCACCTAGCCCGATTTTGTCATTCACCGAAGTCAAGTTCAACTAGGATGGAGGCACCAAGGTCGTCCTAGAAAAGTCAAAGCCGGTAGTGCAAAGGAGAGTGTTTGTTGTGACTTCCCAGAAAGCAAGGAACCCGAATGAGGTCATCACAGGTAAGCTTATCATAAACTCTAGCGAAGTTTATACCTTATTTGATACTGGTTCTACCCATTCTTTTATTTCTACTACTTGCGCTTAACATTTAAATTTAACTCCGGAGAAATTGGACTTTGACTTATCTGTTGAAACTCCGTTGGGAGAAACCTTCATTACATCCACTGTTTATAAGTCTTGTTTGGTTCAAATCGGTACCCTCACATTACCTGTCGATCCTATTTCATTAAAAATACTTGCATTTGATGTAATTCTAGGGATTGATTGGTTAACTACTCATCATGCAAAAATTGATTATTTTTGTAAAGTTGTTAGCTTTCATATTCCTAACCAACCTATTATGTGAATTCAAGCAACCAAACCATTAAAATCAATCACTGTCATCTCAAGCCATAAAGCTATTCATTTATTGAAAAACGGATGTCAAGCTTTCTTAGCTCATGTCACGGATCTAAACAAAAATACATCAGTTTTGAATGATATTTCTATTGTTAATGAATTTCCTGACGTATTCCCTAAAGAACTTCATGTCCTAACCCCAGAGCGTGAAATTGAATTTTGTATCGACTTTGAACCCGGTACAAAACCTATTTCCAAAGCCCCATATCGAATGGCTCCTATTGATCTTCAGGAGTTAAAGACCCAACTACAGGAATTGTTAGACATTGGCTTTATTCGTCCTAGTACTTCTCCTTGGGGTGCTCCTGTTCTATTCGTGAAGAAGAAAGATGGGAGTATGCGAATTTGTATTGATTATAGGGAGTTGAATCATGTCACCATCAAAAATAGGTACCCGTTGCCACGTATTGATGACCTGTTTGACCAGTTGCAAAGAGCCAAATTCTTTTCAAAGATTGATCTTCGTTTCGGATATCACCAGTTGAAGATTAGAACCGATGACATTCCAAAGATGGCTTTCAGAACTCGGTACGGGCATTATGAATTCCTAGTCATGTCTTTTGGATTGACTAATGCTCCTACTGCCTTCATGGATATGATGAACCGAGTATTTATGGAATATTTGGATCACTTTGTGGTCGTCTTTATTGATGACATCCTCATATATTCCAAAACCCGTGAAGATCATGAGCAACACTTGAGGCTGATACTCTAAAAGCTTCGTGAATATAAGCTTTATGCCAAGTTGAAGAAATGCGAGTTCTGGCTTGAGGAAGTAGCATTCCTTGGGCATGTGGTATCAAGTCATGGAATATCATTGACCCAACAAAGATTGAAGCTATTCAAAGTCGGGAGAAACCTAAATCGTTGATAGAGCACGTAGATTTCTCGGTTTAGCTGGTTATTATCGGAGATTTGTGGAAGGATTTTCTCGAATCGCTAATCCACTAACTTAGTTGACTCGGAAAGATACAAAATTCGATTGGAACGAGGAATGTGAGAAGAGTTTTCAAGAACTCAAGAGGAGACTCATTTAAAGACATTCAGCAATACCATCGGCTCGGAGGATTTGTCATCAGTGATGATTTAGGCAAAGGGTTAGGATGTGTTCTCATGCAACATGGGAAAGTCATAGCCTATGCCTCTCGGCAAATCAAAGAATATGAGAGGAATTATCCTACTCATGATCTAGAGTTGGCAGCTGTTGTCTTTGCACTTCAAAATTTGGAGGCATTACTTGTATGGGGAGAAAGTGGAGATCTTTACGGATCATAAAAGCCTCAAATATTTCTTCACTCAAAAGGAACTCAACATACGACAACGACGTTGGCTTGAACTATTAAAAGATTATGATCATACCATCCAATACCATCCTGGAAAAGCGAACGTGGTAGCTGACGCATTGAGTAGAAGATCATATGCGGGTACGAGTGCGATATTGTCTACACAAAGGCCCATTTTATGTGACTTGCAAAAGATGGAGATAAAGATAAAGACTCTAGGGACCCACATGATGATGGTGAATATACGAGTAGAACTGACTTTAATTGATAAAGTTAAAGCTGCTCAAACTATAGACCTGGAGTTGATGCGTATGAGGAAGAAAGTGCAAGAAGGTGCTATGCCGGAAGCAAGAATCGATGATGAAGGAATACTTTGAGTCAACTCCAGACTTTGTGTTCCTAACGATCCTGATTTAAAGTATAAAATCATGATGGAGGCGCACAACACACCGTTTTGCAATCCATCTTGGGAGTACCAAAATGTATCATGATCTTGACATACATTTTGGTGGAACAATATGAAGAGAGAGATAGCGCTGTTTATCTCAAGGTGTCTAACTTGTCAACGAGTCAAGGCGGAGCATCAAGTACCAAAAGGTCCATTGCAACCACTTGAAATTGCAGAATGGAAGTGGGAGCACATTACCATGGATTTCGTTATTGGTCTTCCCAAGGTTTCTCAAGGCATTGATGCAATTTGGGTCATTGTTGATAGATTGACCAAGTCTGCTCATTTCTTACCAATACGAGAAACTTATACACTTGAATGTCTTGCTCGTATGTACATAAACGAGATTATAAGACTGCATGGTATTCCAGTATCCATAGTTTCTGATCGAGACCCAAGATTCACTTCACGATTTTGGGTTAGTTTGCAAAAAGCTATGGGCACAGATTTACGATTTAGTTCAGCATATCATCCTCAGACGGACGGACAATCAGAGAGGACTATTCAAACTCTTGAAGATTTATTAAGACCCTGTGTCCTTGATTTCAAGGGAAGTTGGGACAAGTTCTTACTGTTGGTGGAGTTTTCATACAATAACAATTATCAAGCAAGTATTGGCATGGCTCCATTCGAGGCGTTGTATGGAAGAAAGTGTCGTTCTCTAGTATTCTTGGATGAGGTGGGTGAAGCAACGTTGTTGGGACCAGAGTTGGTACGTATAACTACGGAAAATATTCAAGCGATCCGACAACGTATAAAGACCTCACAAGATCGACAAAAGAGTTATGCTGATCTTCATCGAAAGGACGTGGAATTCGACATAGGAGATCATGTGTTGTTACGTGTTGCTCCATGGAAAGGAGTTACGAGATTTGGAAAGAGAAGAAAGCTCAATCCTCGATTCATTGGCCCATTTTTAATCCTCGATCGAGTAGGGACTGTAGCCTATAAACTCGCTTTACCGCCATGTATGTCTCGTGTTCATAACGTTTTTCATATATCCATGTTACGTAAATATGTGGAAGACCAGAACCACATTATTGAGTTAGAACCGGACAAAATAGCGGAAGATTTAACGTATGAAGAGGTTCTTGTTCAAATCTTGGATAAGAAGGAACATATTCTACGCTCCAAGGTTATACCTCAAGTCAAAGTTTTATGGAGGAACCACGATGTTGAGGAAATGACTTGGGAGTTAAAATCTGAAATGAAATCAAGGTATCCTTATCTCTTCGACATACCAGGTACGTACCCTAATTTCGAGGGCGAAATTTCATAAGAAGGGGAGATTATAAGATCCCAACTTTTATGAATAAAAATAAATTTTCTATAAATATCATTTTTGAATATTATGGAATAAATTTGATATAATGTTATAGTTGTGAGTAGTATTTATAAATTCTGCAAAGTATGCAAATTGTTATATTATATTCGATTGGTCGGGGAATATTCGTTTTAGTAGAGAATATTCGTACAACGGCGCAATCATTGGTGGACCCCACAATAGAATTATTGTCGGATTGAGAAAACGACAAAAATATTTTATGAAAATAACGACGGAAGTTTTACCGTTAATACTGTTGAATTACTCGGTAGTAAAAGTACAGTAATACGTGTGGTTGCATAGTAGCACACGGTATTGATTATTAATGCTTACGTAAGAAGTCACACAGTTTTGTTTAATTATTACCACAGTAATTATTGCATAGTACCTCACGTTATTTGATTCAATTATTGTCGATATTTTTATATATTATTAAATCAATAATTGAGACAACGAGGTTATTAATATTATTATTTGCAATATTAACGATGTCTAGAAGTTCTGTCAAGGAGAGGTTTAGTCACCTAATTGCGCGCCAATAGGGAGAAATCCTTATTGGAAAGCCCGCTATTTCCTGGGAACGACCTGGTCGATTAATATTGTGAATTATAATATTAATGATAAATGTTGTTAAAAATATTCAGAGAATTTTTTTATGAAGTATTTGTTGTAAAGTTTGGCGTATTATTGATTGGACCCCCACTTTCTCATTTTTCTAAATCGTCGGAGAAAGTAATCTCAAATTTCCTTATATATTGTACTGCAGGCAGGTGAATATATATATATATATATATATATATATATATATATATTGTTAGTGGAATGTGGTGGGGGAATTAGTGTGTGTGTGTGTGTGTGTGTGTGTGTGTTTCATAGGAATAAGAAAAGTGGAGAAAATTGGTGGTATACGGGAAGGAGTAGTATTATTTATTAATTATATATATATATATAGGTTTGACAAAATTTGTGAGAAGGGAGGCAATTAATTCACGGGGGTGCTCTTTTTCAACAACATTTGATGATATATATATATATATATATATATATATATATATATTATAAGTTTTGTTTTTTATAAAAAATAGAATATATTATATTTTATTGAATATTATATTAATAAGTTGAAAAATGGGATGAAGCGTCTCGAAATTTTTTTATTGCGTGAATGATTTAGCATATGCGTATATATATATATTTATATATATATATATATATATATTATATTTTATTTAAAAGATTTTGCTTTAAATATGGACCGATTCGATTAAAGTAAATTAATCTGACCGTTCATGGATTAGATTCTTATTCGGTCCATTCTTCTATAAATAGAAGCTCATTCCTTCATTATTTCTTACGAATTCACTTTGAAACTCTGAGAGAAGAAATTATAGAGAAACTATAGAAAAGTATACGCTACTTCCTACTCTTATATCCAGTTCCTTTTACGGTAATGGGTGTTATTCTTTCTTATTCATGAAGAGAACTATTGTTATTCCATTTCTTATTATTCTATTGGAATAACCTCATATACGCATGATCTACCCTATACTTGGTGACATTCTTCTATTATTACATCTTTATGATTACATTGGAATATCTTATGCATGTGTTTTACAGGATTTGGTTTAAATCTTTATTATTTTCTTTATTATTACATTGGAATATCACATCCTGTGTGTTTTATTAGGACACGATTAATCTTTATTATTACGTTAGAATATCACATGCATGTGTTTTACATCGGACTGATTTCCGTCTTTATTATTCCATTGGAATATCACGTCATGTGTTTTACACGGACTGGTTCCGTTATTATTATTCTGTTGTAATAACTCGTCTGTCTGTAATCGCATGCATGGTGATTTCTTTTGTTATTCCATTCTTTATTATACTCAATTAGTTAAAGTTTTGACTTTATACTCCATGAAATTAGTGGAATATTCTTGATATTTGCGCTTCATCCGATATCTTTTCATGGAAATATTCTTACGAGCATTCTTAAATTTTACTCTACAAAGAAATATCATGTTGACAATTTGGATGTTATTGGTTCTGGACAAATTAATTCGTGAACTTGTTTTATTGAATTCTTATATCATTTTCATCATCCTCATGTTTATATTATGTTGAAAGTCATTTGCATTTTGTAGTGCATAGATGTACTTGGTATGATTATGACGAGGATTATTCGGTATAATCATGACCGTAATGTTACAAATGATGTGGTAAAAGTCCTCATTGGCCCGTAGTGCATTGATGGACGCTTGTTGGCATGATCATGACCATTAATGAATACACGAATATCCTCGCCCGTAGTGCATGGATAATTTGTGGTCGTGACCCTAATGAATATCCTCGGGTAGTAGTGCGGGGATGATGTGGATTATTATTAAGTCGTGAGTCTCGATAAAAGTGATGAAAAACTTTTAAATCATAAAAGGTAGTAGATTTTATTCTCCACTTGACTCTTTTAATGGATTGCTTGATCATTGCGCATTAAACTTGATGTCTATTATATTTTATCGGTTTAACATTGTTGAAGACTAATGATAATTTATTACGCATTATCTTAGTCATAATATTTCTTCTTGGGCTAGTTGAGCTCACCCTTTCTTTCTTTGTTCTCTTACGGAAATGAGAATATAGCTAGGGATGAGTCTGGGAATGGTGCGATGAACCAGATGATAGTTTTAGTAGTCCTCACTATTCTGTTAAATATTGTGATAATAAATATAATGAGGACTTATTTCGAGAGTTGATATTGTCTGAAGGCGGTATTTGTATTAAAACTCTGACTTTCTTGTTGTATATTAAAGATTGTATTTGTATTCCGTACCATGTATTTGGCGACTCAGAATAGGTGATGTATACCTATTTTGGAGGCGTCACACGAACTCTCTCTCTTTTTCTTTTTATTTCCTTTTTGTTTGGTTTGCTAACTTAGGATGAGATTAAAGAGAATTATGTTTTAAGTGTTGGAAAAAAAATCTATAGATATATGTGGTATATCTATACATTATCTACCAACATATCTCATCTCTTCTCTCTCCCTTAATTATTACAATGTTGCTTTCAAGTTTAGCTAAATGTTGTGGCTCTATAATAAAGATGACACCTAGCTAATTATACAAATATCTTTGAAAATGGTGAACTTGTAATCATAAGGTGCACTCCCCTTTTCTCATCCTTAGGTGACTGGCCATGTGGCCACTCTTTTTATCAAATTGATTTCTTTTAATGTTCTAATTAGTAAACTAAAAGTTCAACATGTCGCTCCTTAATTGGACTTAAAATTGGGCCACCATTTCCATCTTTTGGGTTTGCAATAAATAATCTATTGGACTTAAATTTAATTCTTTGGGCCATTGAAAAAAATTTAACATATTCCAATGCCTTTCTAATCTATCCTACCCTAATTATTTAATTAGGGTTTCCATTCCATACATTTGGAATTTAAATCATTATTCATGTACATTAAATTTTATAACCTAATTAGACTTGCTCAATTAAGTTTTAAAAATTAATAACTTGAGATAGTAAAATATATCTCTTAAATTAGTATACCTTTAAATATTATACTCTCCCAGACCATAACCCTTAGGTTATTTAAATTTTCATACCTAATGTATAATTAGGTTATGATTCCTTCCCTTTTCAATTTCTTTATTTCATATAACTAAACACATAGTCACAATTACAAACCACATAATTATATTATTTCCTAATCATTCCACACGTATCACCATGTTTTCGATATCATTAATATTTAATTAATATATCTATTTACAAAATGACTAAGAATTCTTGGCTATTACAACAATAGCTTTTAGAGTGGCTAGGTCTTAAATCTTTCCCGACTTCAATCCCATCTCAGTCATCTCTCCGTGTTTGATCATTTTAGAAAATGATTTACCATTGCTAGCTAAAACTCTTTCATAGAAAGGAGCTTCTTGTATGTCTATGAAGGTCATCACCAATTCTGATTCCGTCATAGAAGGAATAACTTGAGCAGCAAGATGCCTCCACCTTTGAGCATACTCTCTGAAAGACTCATTAGACTATTTCTTGACCTTGGTAATTTGATAACCGGTCAGGAGCCATCTGAGACTGGAAATTGTACTGACCGAGGAAGGCATGAGCTAGCTCTTCCCAGCTATGGATCTTAGAATTGTCTAATCTAGTACCATGAGCGAGCTTCTCCAGTTAGACTCTTTTGGAACAACTGCATTCTAAGCTTCTCATCCTCAACATAAGATCCAAGTTCTCCAATGAATACATTCAAATGTGTGTAAGCATCTCCCAACTCATCATACTTTTCAAAGTCAGGAGTTTTGAACTTCTCTTGATAACGGACATCAGGGAATATACAAAGGTTGGCATATGAGACACTCTCGTGTGCTCCAATCCCTTTTATAGACTGAATGGTCTCTTCCATTTGAAGTACTTTTTTCCTGATATCACCGGCGTCTAGATCTTCTTTGAGATGGGTGTTTTCAGGAATTTTGTTGGACTTATCCAATTAAAACTCAAGTATTGGATTTGCTTGATCCGCACCCTGTGTTCCTCCATGTGCAGAGGATTCTATATGTATGGGTATGCGTAGACTGTGACGCCCCCAAAATAGGTATACATCACCCATCTTGAGTCGCCAAATACATGGTATATAAATTAAATACAAACTTCTTTAATACAGCTATCATGTAAAAATACGATAAAACATAGCTGAGTTTTTACATGAATATTGTCTTCTAGGCAATATCCAAACTCAAATTCAATCCTCATTACATTTATTATCAAACTAAGTAGTGAGGACTGCTAAAACAACCATCTCGAACCATCACTCCGTTCCCCGACTAGTCCCAGCTACATTCTCATTTCCTGAAGAGAACAATGAAAGCAAAAGGGTGAGCTCAACTAGCCCAGTAAGAAATATTATGACTAAGACAATGCAGAATAAATTATCATTAGCCTTAAACATTGTTAAACTGATAAAATATAATAAACATCAAGTTTAACTACAGCGGAACAAGTAATCCATTAGAAGAGTCAAGTAGAGCATGATATCTACTATCTTATATGATATAAAAAGGTTTTCATCCACTTTATTGTTGAGGCTCAACTTAATAAATAAACCACATCATCGAATCATCCCTACACTACGGGCCAAGGATATTCATGTAATCATCAATAGTCATGATTATACCGAATAATCCTTGGTCATAATCATACCAACAACTATCCATCAATGCACTACGGGCCAATGAGGACTTTATCCACATCAATTGTAACATTACGGGTCATGATTATACCGAATGATCCATGGTCATAATCATACCAATCAATAGTCCATCTATGCATATAAGCTAAAGATGACTTTCATCACAATAGAAGCATGAGGATGATGACATTTATATAAGCATTAATCAAACGAAATCAAGGATAAATATTAAAGACTTTAAATTTATCCAGAGTTTAAAAATATCCAAATTGTCAACATGATACTGTTTTGTGGAGTAAAATTCAAAAATAATATTCATGTATCAAAAATAATTTGGACAGAAAAGAAATATATTTTTCGGGTTAATAGTACCCCGTGAATAATACACTGTGAATAGTACTTAGGGAATAATACCTCATGAATAGTACCCCGACATGAAAAGTGCCCCAAATACTTGAGTGAATAATATTCGAGTGAATAGTAACCGGGTGAATAGTAACTGGGTGAATAGTAACCTATGAATAGTAGAATAGTACTCCAGCATGAAAAGTGCCTCGAATACCCGAGTGAATAATATTTGAGTGAATAGTAACTGGGTGAATAGTAATTCATAAATAGTAACTCATGAATAGTATCTCGGTATGAAAAGATCAATAATTATCAAGAAAGCTCAGTATAATATTTCCATAAAAAGATACTAGATGAAGCGCAAATATCAAGGATATTCTACTAATTTCACGGAGTATAGAAGCAATACTTAAACAGAATGAGGGTATAATCAGGAATATGAGACGAAATAATATTACTCACATACTACAAAGTATGGAAAAAAATATTATTCCTTATTAGTACTGAACAAAAATAATATCCCTTACCTCAGAAGAAGACTGGATACTGGAATAGTGAGGTAGCAGACTTCTGTTCTTTTTTCTCTCTATAGCTTCTCTCTCTATAATTGCTCTTGTGATTATTAGTGAATTGTTGAGAATAAAAGAAGAATGAGCTTCTATTTATAGGAAAATATAGTTTTGATAATTGTACGTTTTGGGGCTCAAAATATTATAGTATAATACCTTCATCTTTTCCTTCATTTTTAATTTAATCCTGCAAGTATTATCAAACTTGCACCACCTCCCCTAATAGTACATCATGTGAATCAATAGTTCTATACATGTGAAAAATAGTTACCAGTATAATACCTTCATCTATACCTCTATTTTTAATTTAGTCATGCAAGTATTATCAATCTTGCACCACCTCCCCTAATAGTATATGCATTTGAATCAATAGTACACACATGTGAACAAATAGTTATAAGCATGTGAATTAATAGCAATTAATTGCTCATTTATCCGATTAATTACCCGATTGGTCAATATAACCTCCAAAAATTAATTATTATCGAAATAAATGTCTATTTCCACTAACACTAATAATCCCAACACAATGGAACTATCAATTTCATCTTTAATCAACATGAACTTATTCACCATTAATATTATAACTCATAATATTTAACAATAAGATCATTCCAGGAAAGAGGGGGCTTTTCGATAAGGATTTCTCCCTATTGGTGCCCAATTAGGTGACCAAACCTCTCCTCGACAGAACTTTCTAGACATCGTCAATATTACAAATAATAATATGAATAACTTTTTTGTCTCAATTATTGATTTAATAATATAAAATATTGATATTGTGACAATAATTGAATCAATAATAAGAGAGATATTATGCAGTAATTACTGTAGCAATAATTGAGTATAACTGAGTGACTTCTCACGTAAGCATCAATAATCAATACCGTGTACTACTATGCAACCACAGCCAGACATCGTACTTTTACCACCGGGTAGTTCAATAGTTTAACGGTAAAACTTTCACCGTTATTTTTATAAAAAGATAATTCTGTCATTTTCTAACTACGACAATACTTCCGTTGTGGGGTCCACCAATGATTGTGCCATCGTACGAATATTCCTTATTAAAATGAATATTCCCCGACATCGTCAATATTGCAAATAATAATATGAATAAATTTTTCGTCTCAATTATTGATTTAATAATATAAAATATTGATACTGTGACAATAATTGAATCAATAATATGAGAGATATTATCGCAATTCTTTGTGTAATAATTGAGTATAATTGAGTGACTTCTCACGTAAACATCAATAATCAATACCGTGTGCTACTATGCAATAACACATATTACTATACTTTTACCACTGGGTAGTTCAACAGTTTAACGGTACAAATTTCACCGTTATTTTTATAAAAAGATAATTCTATCATTTTCTAACTACGACAATACTTCCGTTATGGGGTCCACCAATGATTGTGTCGTCGTACGAATATTCCCTGTTAAAACGAATATTCCACGACCAATCGAATATTGTATAACCACTTGCTTACTTTGCAAAATTTGTAAATATTACCACAACTATAACATTATATCAAATCCACACCATAATATTCAAAAATATTTTTCGAGAAAAATTAATCTTTATTCATAAAAGTTGGGGTCTTACATAGACCTTGAGTAGACTGGTGTAGTTCTTTAAGCAGAACAACCAAATCTGTAATTTGTTTGCTTAATCCGTCAAACTCCTCAAGAGAGACAGAAGCAGGGTTAGTTTGATCATATGAAGACATAATTGGTTGTAGGCTCATGGCCTTCTTGGACTTTGAACGGGTAATAAGCCCAATTATTTCCCTATAAAAACTTATGTAGTTTAGTTTTAGGGAATGTATCAATGTTTTCATGCTATCATAATTTGTCAATTTTTAGAAGTATTATCATGTAAAACGGATGTCAGTTGTTTGTAAGATAGCATGCTAAGCTCTAATATGCATGTAAACATATTCTTCATATTTTCCATTACATAGATATTGACATGGAATGAAATTATAAGTAATTATCTTTATAAGTAATTAAAAATGGAAAGCATAAAGAGACTTTCCTCCGCGTTTGGTTTACCAGAGGCTGACTTATCTTAGGTTACTCTCGCGGCTTTTTGGCATGAAGGTTCCCAGATCATCGCAATTTACTTGATGGGAAGTTAATCTGGTCTTTCAACTGGAGCGAATCTAAGTGGTGCCTTTTCTGAGCTTCGTTGGAATTAGTCTCCCTACGAGTCCAGTAATCAAACACCGACAGGATATCCTCTTGGTGGAGGAACCACACAACATACATTCATATGCAACGTGTCTCATTGTTATGGGAATGATGACATGTGTGAAACAATAATATTGTATGCAGATATAGTGTAAAGCATTAAGTGTAGTAAGTAAATGCATTCATACACATTCATAAAAAATGTAAATGCAATATCAACACACAAGCGTATAACAGTTTTTTAAAAGTTTGTAGTGGCAGCTTAAGTCCTCTTACTGGTGTCCCCAGCAGAGGCGCCACCTATCGACGTTGGGATTTTTACTGTCCTTTTTCTGTTCTTATCTTTTAGTGTTCTCATGTTAGGCGAGTCTTGTTTGAAAAAACAAGTTATGAAAAGATTCGACATTTATATGTCAACGATTGGACTGTAAGAGTCGCCAGTTGGTATTTTTATATGGTTGCACCAACTCAACCGAGAAAAGGTTTTCACATTGACCACGTGATGTAACACTGTTAAACTGGTCTGTGAAATCGAGATTCATTAGGGTCCGGGGACTTGCTTATGCGGAGGGAAGGTGTTAGTCACCCCCCGACATCCGTGTTACCACTGTGACCGCCACTTTTCAATTAAACTATTATATGAATGTGTGTGTGTGGGTCAATGTGCAATTATTTGGAAGTAGTGTTATGTCTCATTCGCTCCTATATACAAAGGGTTTGAATTTGTGTAAAAATTCAGTTTTAAACAAGATATAGCAGTGATATTTTGTAAAAGAGGTTTTTCAAACCCTTATGCTCAATAATAATTGAGGCCTTTGATACTTCCATTTTTATTAAGTGTTCGACTTAATTGCTTTTATTTTCTTCGAGAAAATAAGATATATAGCAGTGCTGAATTCCTTGTGGGCATGAGAACCATCTAAGGAAATTTATACACCGTGAATAATGTACAAGCCATTTATAGCCAAAAATGTCCATTACGGGAACCGAATCTAGATTCAGGAGACTGAATATGTGATCACATGATTCCTAGGCTCACATGATGTAGCAGTTTATATGAAAGCTATAAGTAGTTATATATATAAGTTGTAAATATATATATATACAGACTGTCAACCACCACGAAGCGAACTTCATGGGGGACTAGAAATGTAAATATATAAAAGCGGTAAATATATATATAGAGACATGATCAATTACCACGAAGCACCTCCATGGGGGAATGGAAATATAAATAAAGCAGTAAAGAAGATCAACCGCCACGAAGTAAACTTCATATCAAATTTAACTTCATCAGCAGTCTTCCATATCATGTTCTTACACTTGAAACACGGACATCTCATCTTTCTGTTCGGATCATCAACATATTCTATTGCTTTGTTCATAAAATTGGACACCCCATCACGGTACGCATCAACTAATCCCTTCCCATCAATCTTAATCTTATGGTACATCCAACTGCGGTCGGCTGACATCTTTAATTTAAGAAAATACCCAATTAGACCAAGAATAATCATGAATGTGGTCTATGCATGCATTTAGTTTACCTACTATATATCTCCATTCTACATGGGTTAGGCTTCTATCCGATTCCTGGACGCGTCTCTTCACTAGCGTCAATCTTGAGCATGTTTCTTATATTTTAAGAAAATTTCAGCAGCACCTCCCCATGGTCTCCAAGTACACGAAATAGACCAAGACAACATAGTCTAAGTATGCACTCGGAGAACATGTAGAGACACCAGCTGAAAAATCCTCAAAAGTTTATAAAAATGCACCTTGTGAATTGGCACCGACTTAAGTGAGAGATATAACATTCAATAACAGTCCCAAACTGGGGATTATTCGACATTCACTCCTAATGAGTGAATGTCAAATGGGTTTCTAAGTTCATACCTATAGTAAATATTTACAGGTTAATGGAATGATACATACTATAAAGTGTATAATCGTAATTGATTGTCAATTGAGTGTATTGAAGATTTAACACATGACATTATTGAGTTTTATTAAAAATTGTGGCAAACTAAGAAAATGCTACTTAGTTTATTTTACCAATGAAAAACTAGGTAAAAGCTACTAAGTTTATTGTAGACAACTTATTTAATTACTTTTAATTGTAGAAATCTAAGTAAATTCTACTTAATTTATTATTTTATCTTATGTTAATTTATTTCAAATATATTATGTTATTTTAATTTATTAGATTTTATTTTATTTAATTGAGGATATTTTTATGTAATGGAAAACTAATCAAATGTTACTTAGTTAAAGATAATTATTCTATTTTCTTTTTATTGTATTTTATTTTATTTTTATTATTTATTATATTATATTATTTAAATTAATTAATGTACATTTAATTATATTAATTTAAATCAAATTTTAATTTATTCTAGTTTATTATTATTTTATTTTATTTATTTATTTTGATTTATTTATGTATTTTATTATATTATTTTAAATTAATTAATTTATATTTAATTATATTAATTTAAATTAAATTTTAAAATTTTAAAGTTTTCTAGTTTATTATTAATTTTATTTTATTTATTTTAAATTTGATTTATTTATTTATTTTGATTTATTTATGTATTTTATTATATTATTTTAAAATTTTATTTATTTATTTTGATTTATTTATGTATTTTATTATATTATTTTAAATTAATTAATTTAAATTAAATTTTAAAATTTTAATTTATTCTAGTTTTTATTATTAATTTTATTTTTTTATTTTAAATTTGATTTATTTATTTGTTAAATTATTTTGTATTATATTATATTATTTTCAAATTTTATTTATTTATTTATTTTATTTATGTATTATATTATATTATATTATTTAATTTAATTTAATTTAATTTAGTTAAATTAAATTAAATTAATTAATTTATTTAGTTTTGAGAAACTAACTATACATTAATATAATAAATAAGGTCCCACATATATTGCTATTGTAGAATTCCGACAGAAATTTCATCGGATATAACAAATATGAAAATATTTTGACATAAGGCAATCCACATATCATAGCAAGAATCAATACCAATACCAACACAACAAACACCAATCAATCAAATTTGAATTACTGGATGTTATGTCTGTTACTTAGGTCGGTGCCAATTCACAAGGTGCGTTTTATAAACTTTTGAGGATTTTCAGCTGGTGTCTTTACATGTTCTCCGAGTGCATACTTAGACTAAGTTGTCTTGGTCTATTTCGTGTACTTAGAGACCATGGGGAGGTGCTATTGAAATTTTCTTAAAATATAAGAAACATGCTCAAGATTGGCACTAGGGAAGAGACGCATCCAGGAATAGGATAAAAGTCTAACCCCTGTAGAGTGGAGATATATACTAGGTAAACTAAATACATGCATGGACCACATTCATGATTATTCTTAATGTAATTGGGTATTTTCTTCAATTAAAGATGTTAGCCGACCGAAATTGGATGTACCGTAAGATTAAGATTGATTGGAGGGGATTAGTTGATGCGTACCGTGATGGGGTGTCCAATTTTATGAACAAAGAAATAGAATATGTTGCTGATCCGAATGGAAAGATGAGATGTCTGTGTTTCAAGTGTAAGAACATGATATGGAAGACTGTCGATGAAGTTAAATTTGACTTATATTCACGTGGGTTTGTGGATGGGTATTCGGTATGGATTCATCACGGGGAATCAGTTGAGTTTAGAGAATGGACAGATAGTACTGTAGACTAATCAGTTCACGGGGATTCGCAATCAGATAACTATGATGTCATGCAGATGTTGGTTGATGCGTATGGCCCTACCAATATTGACTGAGTTGAAAATGAGCATGCGTCAAGCAGTACACAGCAAAAGCCAAATAATTCAGCAGCTGTTGTGACAACCCGAGAAATTAAACAATTTATTAAAATCTTAAATGATGGATTAAGGTCAAATAATAGACCTAGACAGAAAATAAGTGTATGCGTTTGATATTTTTGGGAAGGAATTTTGAGGATTTCTAAATTCTGTGAAGGATTTTGGTGAATTATTCATGATTAAGTGTATATGTGTATATGTTCTGTAGATATGGTATTATATGAGTTCAAAATGTGATTAAGAGTCAAGGGTTGACCAGATAAATTTTATCAGTGTCAAACCCCAATATTATATTTGAACGTCAACGTTTAGTTAGAAAACCTTAACGACTGATAAGAAACTAAAAAACCGGTTCTGAAACCCTAATTCGGAGATTGCAAACCATAGTTTGGGAATGCAAATACTGGTATAAGGTTTAAACGTTACTTATGATAACCTAATTAGGGATAAGCCTAATTGATTTAGAAAACCCTAATTTCTAGTTTAGAAACCCTAATTTATAATTAGGGAAAACTTGATTGTTAGTGTAATAATTTTAATGTTAATTAGGAAATATTAATCCTAATTATCAAGTTATAAGTAATTAGAAAACCCTAATCTAATTAGGAAACCTAATTTTTAAATTAGAAAGATTATTTAAAACCCTAATTCTTGGGTTATAAACCCTAATTGTTTCGTTTGAAACCCTACGGTACAATTATAGACTTAACTGCTAAAATTAACAATTTTATTTAGGAAATGTTAATCCTAATTAGCAAAATTGAGCTTATGATTAGGAAATCTAAATATAAATATAGAATCCTAATAATAATTTTGAAATATTAATTTTATATTTCGAAAACCCTAATCTGGAAATCCTAGAAAATTACACTACTACAAAGTACTAAATAGACAACGCTTAAAATACAACATTTTTTATAAAAACGTTGTGGTATTTTTTTTCCACAACGTTTTTAAACAAAACGTTGTAGATATATATGAAAAAAATATTATCTATTTAAAAGGGCATTTTTTTATTTTAATTAGATAACGTTTTTTTTTAAAAATGTTGTCTATCTAAAAAACACGGAGAACAAAAAATACACGGAAGCTAAAATTTGAAATTAAAACAAGGTTTCCATCTCTGTACTTTCTCGCTCTGCGATGTTGGTTTTATGCAGATGAGTTCCTCTCTCCTTTTCCCTTCCATTTCTCCTCAAAATCTCACCATTTTTGAAGCTTCAGAATCGTTGAGGAGCTTTAATTCGGTTTGTTTCACGGGTTTCAAGCATGGAATTCGAGGTTTTGGTTTGAGAAATTTGGATAAATCTAGGGCTTTTATGAGCGTCTCTGATAAATCTAGGGTCACACCACAAAACCCGCATACCCATTTATCTGAATCTTCTGTATCTCAACTCTCAGTTAATCTTCTAAATCTCTATCTTCTGTCCAACGAAAGGTTTGTTATAGGTCATGCTTTGAGGATAACATCGATTCATCTCTCATCTCTCGGAATTTGTTTCTCTTTGGAGGTTTTGTGTCCCCAATTTTGAGTTGTTGGTGCGGTTTGTTGGTTCTTTAGGGTCTTTTGGTTTTACAAAGGGTGTAAATATAATGTATATTTTGATCTTTTGCATTGTTTTTCTAATTCCCATTTTCACTTGGTCTTTTTTCGATTTAGAAGGAGTTTTCTCCCCTCTGGCCGCCTCTCACGAGTATCAAGGCCAAAGACCCCCATCTAACGCAGTAAAGGAAGAAGATTTATCATTGCAAGGTTAAGATTTAGAATAGCCGCACATTGGTATAGCCCGTCCGTGTTTGATTTAGCAACTTCGCACCAACAACTATAATAGCGACAAGACACGAAACCTTCTTGGCAATTTGGGAGAAATAAAAAAAAAGTATGTTTTAAAGTCCAAAACATTGGAGGTCAAACCTAAGAATTCGCGTCCCGAGAAATTGAAAGCTTCCATGAGATTCTTGACTTAATGTTTGAGAACTTCACATTGGGTGATAAGCGAACCCAATTCGACACATCTGCCATCGGAGTTCTCATCGTGGAAAACAATAATCTTAATATCCCGCTTTGCTCTCTCAACCGACTCCTCTTGCATAGGTATATCCTTTGGCATCTTTTGTTTCTTTAAAGGTTGGCGAGATGGAGTTTGTTAGTAGTTTCTTGTTAATGGAAATAAATTTTGGTTTAAATTTTCCAAATCATCCGTTAGAATTCTAAAAAAAGATTAATGTTGGTTGGGTGTTTATATTAAACAACGATTTCATAAGAAGAATATTTTTTTATGTGGATTTTCTCCTATTGCAGTTCACTCAAATGGCTATTTGCTAGGCTTATGCAGTTTAGAATTTTAGATTTTAGTTTTGTAATATTCCATCCGTCTAAGTATAAAAGTCCTTATTATAAAAGTCCTTATTCCATCCGGCTTATGCAAGTTGAGTGCTCCCAGATGGCTGACATGGCACAAGAAATTGTTAAAGATAATGGTTTTTCAAATGGTAATCTGATTTATCCCCTTAAGTGCTTAACATACTTGTCAAAAGAAAAAAGTAAATATAGCTATAATTGGTTAGTAACATTTTTCAGTTTCCCAGTTTTACTTCTCAACTTACTCATAAATTAACAGGTTAAAACCTAAGGTTTCCATAAATTAACACTACTACAAAATAATAAATAGACACTACTTATGGATCTGACTTATACCTTCTTAAAATTTGATTTTTGGATCTGACATTGTTGATCCGATCTGGGACTGATACTAGCTTATCTTATCTCAGTTTCTCACTCTTCATTTCGTAAATTTTGGAGAGAGAAAGTCTTGGAGAAAATGAGAATGAAAGTTGTCCTTTCTCTCTTTTTAATCCATTTATTTTTATACAATGTATCTATATGATGCAAGGGGCTGAAATTGCTGAGATTATTAAGTCAAGGAGTGGTCAAAGGTTACTAACCAAACACTACCACAACCTTTTTTCCGCGTTGTCTATTTACTGTTTTGTAGTAGTGTTAATTTATGGAAACCTTAGGTTTCACTTTTCAGGTCTATATTTCAAGTTATTAGTGGTCAAAGGTCGTTGACCGACCATGACCGGACAAATCTGGGTAACCTAGATTACCCAGAAAGTCTGATAAGCATTTTGTTAGCCTGTGATCTTGCTTCTGGTAATGATTTAGGACATGTTGTTGGTTTGATCATCTAGCTTGACATGAAGAGTACATACTGAAGCCTTTAGTTCACCCAGATCCTTAATAGAATCACAAATATGGGTGGTCAAACAAGGGTTAACCACCAGCCTTTTGAACATTTCTAGAAAACCCAGAAAGTTCAAGAACATGTTTTTTTTGTCGGAGTTTGATCGCCTTGGATCTCTTTAATGTGTTGATAATTAACTGGTTTAAGGTTGTATGCATGTACCTTGACATCCCTACTTCATGATTCAACCTTTATATCGTACAAAGCAAGCCCAGATTGCACGTTATAAGGATTGGAAAGTGGTACCTCGACTGTTCTTCAATTCTGGAAAACCTAGAAATTGAAGAACATGTCTGATAGTGTATTGATGAGCTTAGATCTCTCTGATATGTTGTGGATTGGCCAGGATCTTGGTTGATAGTTGTAGTATTACACTTATACTATAATTATAACACTTAACCTAGCCCGGAAACCTTATAATCGTGAATCAAATGCTGGTCAAACTAAGTCCCTCGGTGACTGACAAGAAATCTGGGATTAAGCTCAAGAACACTCAAGAACACCTATAGCGACGGTTCTGTCGCTATAGGGCCGTTTAATGACACTTATTTTCTGAAAATTAATTATTTTAATAAATAATTATAGAAAAATAGTTTTAAATTATTAAAAATACATAATAAATTATTAAAAATTATTTTAAAGCACGAAAATTAATTTTTAATTATTTTGAGTATATTTCATAACAATTTAATATTTTTGGAATATAAAAGTTATTTAATTTATTTAATTATATAATTAAATAAATTACTTAAAAATGATTTTAATACTTGAAAAATTATTTAATAATATATTATGGTGTTAGAAAATAATTTAAGTTATTTTAATTACTTTTGATATTTTGTGATGAATTTCATTAATAAATTAATATTAGCAGTAATTGATTTATATATTAAATAAATTATAGAAAATAAGAAATAATGATTTAAAAATGATTTAAGGGTTAGAAAAATATTTTAAGTTATAAAATATAACTTTTGATATTTTGTCATGAAAATATTAATATTTTAATATTAATATTAATTATCGGATAATGAATTTAATGGTTTAAAAATCATATAAATATGATTTTAAGATATTAAAAATACTTTGTGATATTATAAATATATTATAATATTATGATATGATTTTCATTAATATTTAATAATAAATAAATATTAATGATAAAGGAATATTGTGGTATTTATATAATATAAATACGATATAAATGATTCAAAAATCATGATAAATGGTAATAATTATCTGAAAATTATTACGAGCTTATAAAAAATATTTTGACTGATAATAAATTATCTAAGATATTGGTTAAGTATTTAGGCAGAGTTTAATTGAATTTAAACTCGAGAAATGTCCGACTAGACCGTCGGGATATTAGAATTTTGTCGGATTCAACTCAGACTTGAATAGTTTGACTTGATACCGAGTTTTATGTGTTGAATAAACTGATAGGGTTATGTGTTATGTATTTAGGTTATTCTATGTATATATATCTATATAATAGTATTATATTGTGATGATATTATTCTAATTTATATATCGATATTATTTATATATTAGGTCTTCAGACAAAGCTTATTAAAATGCGTAACGATAATCAACGAAACATTCAAGTTTTTCTTAACTCTACTTAGAGTTGTTTCATTCAGATATGCTTATGGTTAATCATTGATGATTGCCATGTCTAAGAATTGTAGAATTGTACTCTATACATATTACATGTATAAGTCAGATATGAAAG
The DNA here is from genome assembly GCA_020205605.1 of Panax ginseng. NCBI lineage: Eukaryota > Viridiplantae > Streptophyta > Magnoliopsida > Apiales > Araliaceae > Panax > Panax ginseng. The sequence continues at coordinate 76,556,748 of CM035133.1, read as the reverse complement.
GCTGATCACCTTCATTACCATTCAGTCCAGATATATTTGTTTATGTTTAATACTTTTTCAGTCAAAAGTTCGTTCGTGATAGTTCTCAACTATATTGAAAAATTATAGCCAGCTTATTATTCAAACTCTTTCAATCATGATATATCCTTAAATAAATTTAAACTTTTTGGAACCTTCATGCTCACCCTTGCTATATCATGATAAACATTGCAGATAAGGCGAATACGTCGGATACAAGGAAAGGTTAAAGACAAATCCAGATTTAAGTTTATGTGTGAAGCTAAACTTGTATAAATATTATATATTAATGTTGTTGTAAGTCAAATAAGTTATGAATTATTTATAAGTTATGGTTACTCGACCTTGGGGAATAGTGTGTAAAGTTTATTGTATAAACAATTTATGTTTATATCTTCCGCAATAGTTGTAGAATGATTGTACTAGATCCGTGGTGATTTAGGACTCGGATTTGGGGCTGTCATAGTTGGTATCAAAGCTGTTTGTTATGAAGCTTAGGTAGGAATACCTGAGACCAATAACTGCACTGGTTAGGATAAGACCTGACTCACATAGAGTTAGTGTGTCGGTAAGATTCAAAGACGAATCTCGGCGAGTTGTAAAGATACGGAGTTCCCTAACTTTGATAATAAAGTTGAACAGTAATGGTGGATAGATAGAGTCTAAAAGACTGAAAATACAGGGATAGGAGATCGTAAAACAAAATGATCATAGTATAGAAATAAATCGTAACATATACGATGAGATCACTCCGTGATCTGATACGGTGATAGCAAGGAAAAGAATCAATCTAATGATTGGAAAGTTTATAGCAATGATTGTTGTGTATCAATGGTACTATGAATTGGTACAGATTCAGGAAAGGATTATGAATACGAATTGAATGAAATTCTTATTGAGAAGGGAGTTAAGATTAGGTGGGGATTTCAATTGAGGACTCATGTCAGCAGATGAGTTGTATGATTCCTTGTATGGGCGAGGAATTATACTTGGTATAAAAACCACTTAGTTTTTAGCACTGATAATCATTGAAATGTTTGTGTCGCGCTATTTGTTATATGCATGTTAAGAGGGTGATTCCTTTCTCATGTGTATAACAGATAGATAGGTTATAGGTAGAGAATATAAGGTTAAGTACGAGTTCTTAAAACTCATACTTATGTGACATTCTTGACTCATAGTTATATGAAATGTTTATGAACCCCTCAGCGAATGGACGCCAAAGGTCTGACTAGGGTAAGTTCTTAAACTCATATGATTGTGAAAAGTTTATGAAATCATAAGTGTGGTTTGATGAACTGGGTATAATTGTGTATGAATGGAGAATTGAGGATTATAGGTACAGATAGATTGTTAAGCAAATGATTATTAGTGGAGACACAAGTTTTCCAAAACTCCTAGCTATGCTAGACTTCAAAATTTTGATATCAAGCTAAATACGCACTATGTGATTTTAATATATATATATATATAGATAGACTCGTAATCATTTTTGGAACGGTTTAAAGTATAGTCTATGTTACTTATTTCGACTAGATGCAAATGATTTGAAATATCAAAATATATTTTTATTTATCACTTATGTACCATGTAACCTGGTGCAGAGATGATAAAAAGTTGATGGAGTTGTAAATACAGGAATACTTAGTGTTGAATTTGATCTAAAGTTGATGTTCCACTATTATATGATGTGTTATGACAAAGTCATACGATGATGGCATCCTCAAACGGGCTGTTAATACAGTACGACATCATGACATCATTCTCAAAAAAAATATTTTCAAAAATTTAATTTGCCAACGGGGTTTGGCTACACTTAAATAATTCGATTGAACTGAATTATTGATATGAATCTACGCTATTCGATTCAGCTAGACTAATGTTTATGAAAACTCTAAGTGTTCATTGAAAAAAATTTCCCGAACCAAATTGTTTTGGTGCATAATCCAATAAGACTGAGGTAAAATTTTGTGCCTATGACAGTGACGAGAAATAGATAAAATCAATACTTGGCCAGTACAGGGCATACCAAGCAAATTACCCTCCATGTCCGTAAGTTATGACGGTTTGCGGATGAATTTTCATAAAACCTTTGCGAAAATAATAGACAAATAGTCTATATAACTCATCAACAATATTTGAAAATTTTTACTCTTGTGAGTGGTGTATTGGGTAGCATTTGATGATGTGTATGAATGGTGTAGGGTGTAAGGTGAATTTCGAGGACGAAATTCTTAGAAAAAGGGGTGAATGTGACAACCCGAGAAATTAGACAATTTATTAAAATCTTAAATGATTGATTTAAGGTCAAATAATAGACCTAGACAGAAAATAAGTGTATGCGTTTGATATTCTTGGGAAGAAATTTTGAGGATTTCAAAATTCTATGAAGGATTTTAGTGAATTATTCAAGATTAAGTGTATATGTGTATATGTTCTGTGGATATGGTATTATATGGTATTTTATCAGTGTCAAACCCTAATATTATATTCGAATGTCAACGTTCAGTTAGAAAACCTTAACGACTCATAAGAAACTCAAAAACTGATTCTGAAACCCTAATTTCAGTTCTGGGAATTCGAAACCCTAATTCGGAGATTGAAAACCCTAGTTTGGGAATGCAAATACTAGTATAAGGTTTAAACGTTACTTATGATAACCTAATTAGGGATAACCCTATTTTGTTTAGAAAAACCTAATTTCTGATTTAGAAACCCTAATTTATAATTAGGGAAAACCTGATTGTTAGTGTAATAATTTTAATGTTAATTAGGAAATATTAATCTTGATTATCAAGTTATAAGTAATTATAAAACCCTAATCTAATTAGGAAACCTAATTTCTAAATTAGAAAGATTATTTAAAACCCTAATTCTTGGGTTATAAATCCTAATTGTTCCGTTTGAAACCCTACGGTACAATTATGGACTTAACTGCTAAAATTAGCAATTTTAATTAGGAAATGTTAATCCTAATTAGCAAGATCGAGCTTATGATTAGGAAATCTAAATATAAATATAGAATCCTAATAATAATTTTGAAATATTAATTTTATATTTCGAAAAATCCTAATCTGGAAATCCTAGAAAATTAATTTATGGAAACCTTAGGTTCTAACCCTAAGGGTAAACCCTAAAGGTCAAACCCTAAGGGTTGCATCAAATGACAATTCAAGAATTAAAATTATATGAAAATGACCATTATACCCTTTTATCACATTCTTTAATTGGTGGAGTGCAAATATTGACAAGATAATGAGTTGTTCACCAACTCTAACCACTCCTCGACTTAATAATCTCAGCAATCTCAGCCCCTTGAATCATATAGATACATTGTATCAAAATAAATGGATTAAAGAGAGAGAAAGGACCACTTTCATTCTCATTTTCTCCAAGACTTTCTCTCTCCAAATTTTTTGAAATGTAGAGTGAGAAAGTGAGATAAGATAAGCTAGTATCAGTCCTTAACTTGACCAGATTAGATCAACAAAGTCAGATCCAAAAATCAAAGTTTAAGAAGGTATAAACCCTAAATTTTGAAATCCATGTGTTCTAAGTTAGATGTTGTAATTTGTTGTTATAAATCATATTAGAGGGTGTTAATAAGTGATCTGGGTTGTTAGATCAAGGATCTATAATATCTAGATGCACAATTTTGAAGTTTTGAAAAATCTGGAAATTTTTTTGAAAAGTTGTCTGACAGCCATATGTTAGACCTCATAGATTTGTGTATGTTTTTTGTTTTAGATCTGTTCTATGCCATGTGGTCTTTAGTCGACAACTTGAATCATGTTCAGATCAGGTCTAGATTTCAAGTTATTAGTGGTCAAAGGTCGTTGACCGACCATGACCGGACAAATCTGGGTAACCTAGATTACCCAGAAAGTCTGACAAGCGTTTTGTTAGCCTCTGATCTTGCTTCTGGTAATGATTTAGGACATGTTGTTGGTTTGATCGTCTAGCTTGACATGAAGAGTACATACTGAAGCCTTTAGTTCACCCAGATCCTTAATAGAATCACAAATATGGGTGGTCAAACAAGGGTTAACCACCAGCCTTTTGAACATTTCTGGAAAACCCAGAAAATTCAAGAACATGTTTTTTTTGTCGGAGTTTGACCGCCTTAGATCTCTTTAATGTGTTGATAATTAACTGGTTTAAGGTTGTATGCATGTACCTTGACATCCCTACTTCATGATTCAACCTTTATATCGTACAAAGCAAGCCCACATTGCACGTTATAAGGATTGGAAAGTGGTACCTCAACTAATCTTCAATTCTGGAAAACCCAGAAATTGAAGAACATGTCTGACAGTGAATTGATGAGCTTAGATCTCTATGATATGTTGTGGATTTGCCAGGATCTTGGTTGATAGTTGTAGTACTACACTTATACTATAATTATAACACTTAACCCAGCCCAAAAACCTTATAATCGTGAATCAAATGCTGGTCAAACTAAGTCCTTCGGTGACTGACAAGAAATATGGGTTTAAGCTCAAGAACACTCAATAACACCTATAGCGACGGTTCTGTTGCTATAGGGCCCTTTAGTGACACTTATTTTTTGGAAATTAATTATTTTAATAAATAATTATAGAAAAATAGTTTTAAATTATTAAAAATACATAATAAATTATTAAAATTTATTTTAATGCCTGAAAATTAGTTTTAATTATTTTGAGTATATTTCATAAATATTTAATATTTTTGGAATATAAAAGGTTTTAATTTATTTAATAATTAAATAAATTAGTTAAAAATGATTTTAATACTTGAAAAATCATTTAAAAATATATTATGGTGTTAGAAAATATTTTAAGTTATTTTTAATAACTTTTGATATTTTGTGATGAATTTGATTAAAAATTAATAATAATGGTAATTGATTTATTTAATGAATATATTAAATAAATTATAGAAAATTAGAAATAATGATTTAAAAAGGATTTAAGGGTTAGAAAAATATTTTAAGTTATAAAATATAACTTTTGATATTTTGTCATGAAAATATTAATATTTTAATATTAATAGTAATAATCGAGATAATGAATTTAATGGTTTAAAAATTATATAAATATGATTTTAAGGTATTAAAATACTTTGTGATATTATAAATATATTATAATATTATGATATGACTTTAATTAATATTTAATAATAAATAAATATTAATGATAAAGGAATATTATGGTATTTATATAATATAAATACGATATAAATGATTCAAAAATCATGATAAATGGTAATAATTATCTGAAAATTATTACGAGCTTATAAAAAATATTTTGACTGATAATAAATTATCTAAGATATTGGTTAAGTATTTAGGCAGAGTTTAATTGAATTTAAACTCGAGAACTGTCCGACTAGACCGTCGGGATATTAGAATTTTGTCGGATTCAACTCAGACTTGAATAGTTTGACTTGATACCGAGTTTTATGTGTTGAATAAACTGATAGGGTTATGTGTTATGTATTTAGGTTATTCTATGTATATATATTATATTGTGATGATATTATTCTAATTTGTATATCGATATTATTTATATATTAGGTCTTCAGACAAACCTTATTAAAATGCGTAACGATAATCAACGAAACAGGCAAGTTTTTCTTAACTCTACTTAGAGTTGTTTCATTCAGATATGCTTATGGTTAATCATTGATGATTGCCATGTCTAAGAATTGTAGAATTGTACTATGTACATATTGCATGTATAAGTCAGGTATGAAAGGCTGATCACCTTCATTACCATTCGGTCCAGATATATTTGTTCATGTTTAATACTTGTTCAGTCAAAAGTTTGTTCGTGCTAGTTCTCAACTATATTGAAGAATTATAGTCAGCTTATTATTCAAACTCTTTCAATCATGATAATTCCTTAAATAAATTTAAACTTGTTGGGCAACCTTCATGCTCACCTTTGCTATATCATGATAAACATTGCAGATAAGGCAAATACGTCGGATACAAGGAAAGGTTAAAGACAAATCCAGATTTAAGTTTATGTGTGAAGCTAAACTTGTATAAATATTATATATTAATGTTGTTGTAAGTCAAATAAGTTATGAATTATTTATAAGTTATGGTTACTCGACCTTGGAGAATAGTGTGTAAAGTTTATTGTATAAACAATTTATGTTTATATCTTCCACAATAGTTGTAGAATGATTTTACCAGATTCGTGGTGATTTAGGACCCGGATTTGGGGTTGTCATAGTTTCTTTCTACAAGTTGCAATCTGAATCAGATGTTCCATTGTATCCTAGAAATGACAACCACACCAGGCTTTCTGTAGTTACGAAGCTTTTACATTTCAAGAATGAGCATGATTGTAGTGAGAGAGGATTCAATGATTTGCTTGATATTCTCAGCGAGTTCTTACCTAGGAATAATACTCTGCCCACGAATTACTATGAAGTGAAGAAGATGGTTAAGGGGTTGAATCTCGGGTGTGAGAAGATCGATGCTTGTGAGCAGGATTGCATGTTATACTATGGGGAGGACAAAGATAAGGTGCAGTGTGATATCTGCAACTCACCAAGGTACAAGATCACAAAACGTGGGGGAAGGAGAAACATGTTCCAAAGAAGATTTTACGGTACGTTCCTCTTGCGTCGAGGTTACAGCAGCTAGTTATGTCTGCGCACATTGGTCAGCATATGAGTTGGCATAAAACAAGTGATGTCGTGCCTGGTCAGTTGACTTACTCAATAGATAGAGATGAATGGAAGAATTTTGATGCCAATTTTCCATAATTTTCTGACGAAGTTAGGAATGTCAAGCTTGGCATGGCTACAGATGGCTTCTGTCCATTTAATAATTTTAGTCAGCCTTACTCTGTTTGGCCAGTGATTATAGTAGCTTACAATCTTCCACCATTAATGTGTATAAAGGATCCGTATCTTTTCTTGACCTTACTTATACTGAGGGATAAGAGTCCTACAAAAGACATTAATGTGTACCTTAGGCCGTTAGTCAATGAACTTAAGATGTTGTGGGAAACAGGTGTTCAGACTTTTGATAAATCTTTCAGGCAGAATTTTATGATGAAGGCGGCCTTGTTATGGACTATCATTGACTTTTCGGCACTAGGGATGATTAGTGGTTGGTCGACTCATGGTAAGTTGTCATGTCCAGTCTTTATGGGGGATGTACAAGGCACTCAACTACGTCATGGCCGGAAAACTAGTTTCTTTGGAACTGTTCGTAGATTCTTGTCTGCTGAGCACAGTTATAGAAAGATGTCTACACAGTTCAACAAAAAGATAGAGAAGAAGGGGGTTATTGGTCACTTATCGGGCAGCGACCTATTGGGCTGGCTAAATGATCTAACATTTCCACCGCCTAGGAAGGAGCATGGTATGTTGAGAGCTATAGGTTATGGGAAAAGTCATATCTGGACACACTCACCGATTTGGTTTGAGATGCCATACTGGGTCACACTAGCACTTCATCATTATATAGATGTTATGCATATAGAAAAGAATGTATTCGAGAACTTGTTTTACACCATACTAGATACGAGTGGTAAAATATAAGACAATGATAAAGCACGTAAAAACTTGGAGGAAATGAATATCGGGCGGGAATTATGGCTCCGACCTAACAACACAAAACCAAAAGCTCCATTTTTTCTTACCAAGCAATAGGTTGAAAACATTTGCAAGTGGCTTAGCGCATTAAAGCTCCTAGATGGATATGCTTCTAACATATCTCATTGTACTAAGGTTGAGCAATTGAAAATTATTGGGTTCAAAAGTCACGACTGTAATGTATTCATGCAGAAGTTGATGCCAATTGCATTTTATGAGGTGTTACCCAGGAATATTAACCATACTTTTACCGCACTTTCAAATTTCTTTCGGGATATTTGCTCAATTATTATAACGTATAGTGATGTGGAGCAGATGGAGAAAAACATAGTGTTGACAATGTGCAAGATTGAAATGATCTTACCACCGGGGTTCTTTGACAGCATGGAGCATTTGCCTATTCATCTGCAATATGAACTTAAGCTTGGAGGACCGGTATAATATCGATGGATGTATCCATTTGAGAGGTAATATCACATACATTGTGCAATATTTGTCGTCTTTATAATTAACTTATTAGGTAATATCACATACTGTCATATTTCAGGTATATGCGTCGATTAAAGCAGAAAGTTAAAAACAAAGCTTGTGTAGAGGGTTCTATTGTTGAACGCTATATGGAGGAAGAGCTTGTCAACTTTTGCTCGTTGTACTTTGACGATGTAGTCACAACGAAGCGCAATCGTTTAAGTCAGAATGAGGTCGTCGATCTGTCTGGTCCTGCTGATGATGAGGTGGTTGTATTCACTTATCCAGCTAAACCATTTGAACATGAGACGAAGACTTACATAACCGATAAAGATTTAAAAATTATATCTACATACGTGCTTCTAAATATGCCTAAATTATCTTCGTACATCAAGTATGTATTATTACAAGTTGAAATGATTTATCTAACCTTAATCAATAATTAAACAATTGCCATATTACTATACGCAGTTCATTCGAATTGGAAGCACATGCTTCTAACCTGGGGTTGACTACATCACAGATGGAAGCATTCACTAATGCAGATTTTTACCAGTGATTTAAGAGAAGGGTCGAAGAAGAGAATGCGTATGAGCATTTTAGAGATGTCATTTTAGGCCCGTACAAACTTATTAGTTCATTTCCAGGCTGCATCGTGAATGGGTATAGATTTAAGGTTGATGACGTGAACGAATTGACATCAGTCAACTCTGGAGTTGTCGTGTTGGGAAGTTGTTATGAAGATTCTAAGTCCAATTACTATGGAAGATTAGAGGAAGTTGTTCTGCTCAATTATCCAGGGGCCAAAATGGTCGTTACATTTAAGTGTCACTGGTTTGATACTGCAAAGGGTGTTAAAGTTGATCGTAATAGAATCATCACAATAGATATAAAATCCAAGTTACAGTCTGATGATGTATTTGTGTTAGCTAGCCAAGCAACTCAAGTGTACTACGCCCCTAATGTCAAAAATTATAGAAGCCCCTGGTATATAGTTGTGACAACAAAAACTTGATCATTTAATGGTACTAATCTGTCTGGAACGGATGACCCGTTGCAAGAAGAAGTTAGCTATCCCAGCCACGTATTGCAATATGATGGCGACATGTTGGTAGATGATGTCGTTGACGTACCCGATGTTGACGAAGTGGAAGAAGATGTGGTTGTCAGTCCGTACGTGACGGTAGAAGATACTGAGGAAGAAATTGATACAAAAGAGGAAGAGACAGAATCAGAGGATGAAAATGATTTTGATTTTGATGTGTTTGATGACGTGTTACTTCTTCAGAAATTGGTGTTTTATAAATATTATAAAACTAAAACAAATCATTAGAATAATTGCAATAAAATTTTACTAATGCAAATTTATGTCTGTTATTTCAATAGTACAACTATGCCTAGACATAGAGATGGAGGTGGCCGTGGTGGCGGCCGCGATGGATTGGGTGACGGCTCCCAGGGAGGGTCGTCTTTGTCAGCTAGTGAGTTAACACTTTTTTTATAACAATATTAAACATTCATTTAGTATAATATAACAATGTCATGACTATATTAAACATACTGAGATGCTGAGCGTCGGGTCAACGTGAGGCCTAACTCGATCGATTAGGTCGTCGCCAAATAGTTCACGACATATACCCCATTAATGTCGGGTCATCAGTGTGGGTTTTAACTCTAATATATCACTTATGTTCAATTAGAATGATATTATTATGTGATTAATAAATTAAAATGGTCCATACAAATTTTGTTTTTTAGTATTATGGATTCGCTCAATAAACAGACCGTACACGCCATATATCTGTCACATCTCCCGACTGGCTACATGCGATTTAGCTAGTACCTGCGTTACGATGCCAGCTTTATGATGACAGTATTGCAGGAGTTTCACGTAAGTTGAATTACATATATTAAATCAAGGTTCAAATTATTTACATATTATTGAAATAATTAATTATACGTACGTTATGTTCGTTTGATAGAGGTATTATAGATACGATCCCAGCATCATTGAGGCAGATGGTGACACCGTTATTATTGTGCACATCTCGAAGAACTATTCTGGCTGGCTATACGAGATGCGTATGAAGGAATTTTGGGCAGTAGAAGAATCGTAAATCGGGACTCTATTTATACGCCAAAGATCGGTGTATGGCGAGATCGAGATCGCACATGGGTTGCCATGTGTACGTATTAGGAAGATGTTGCCTTCAAGACCAAGTCTTAGCAGATGAAGAAGAATTGAGGCCAGCTACGAGTTGTACATACTCCTGGCTCGTAGTCGTTTCAGGAGGTTAAGTCGGTATGTATTTATATTTAGTTTAATTTAATATTAAACTACAACTATAGTAAAGTAAGGTAGTATTAATTAATGTACATGATTTAGGCCATGCAGAATAACTTGGGTCGACCTCCTACTATGATGGAGTTTTGGGATAGAGTCCATACGCCAAAGGATTCTACTTCGGGGTCGACGATGTCTCTAGCAGCACTAGCTATACGGGTAATACATTTACTATAATCTCTGTAATTTAGGATCATATTACGTAATTTATAGGATGATAAAAAGTTACCTCACATGTACATATATTAAATTATAGGACCAGTTTGAGAAGCTCCACAACTAGTGTATAGCAGAGTTGCAGGCTGCTAGGGGCGATGTTGAGATGGCTTATTCCACCATCCCTCCGCTCGAGATTAGTTTATCTCAGGATGAGGAGATGGCTCTTTGGGTTGCGTCTCAGATACTCCCACTAGCACTACCGGCCGATATCGAGTGTTGGGGTTGCCGAGGATACCAGCCTATACACTGCCTGGAGGTATAATATTTTAGTCTATTTCTTGTTTATGAATAAAGTAAACTTAATTATAATATTATTCATGTTATATTTATTTCTGTAGGCTCTCTAACGTCTGCGTCAAGAGCCCCGTGGGACCATCACATCTGTGTTTGGCTTAGAGCGATGCTTTGTTCAATGAGTTGTGGCTACCGCTTCGGAGAGGTTTGAGACGGATCCGCTATTCCATCATCGGGGCCTGCCTAGCCGTTCTCGCCTCCATCAGCTTGCGCAGGTCATCGTCGAGAGTACGGGTATCCCTCTAGAGCAATTCGCCGCTCTACATGACGAGATTGTTCGGATGGTGGTTACCTTACTACTGGACGCGTTCGGGCTGTTGCTAAGTTAGCCTTCGACTACTCAGGTATACTATTCATAATATAATTCAAGTATATATTTTGCATGTTATTTAATTTTCATTTAATTAGTTATCTTTAACTGTATTATATATATGGACTAATGAGTTACATTATATTATCTCAATAGGGTGACGATCGGGCTGATGATGCTGAGCGGTTGGACGACGATGACCCGTGACATAGTTTTTTATATAATTTTTACATATTTACTTAGTCTTTGCTTAATGTGATGTAAATTTTAATAGTTTAGCTAATTTTTGATGTATTGTAGCTTTTATTTATCATTACTGTAGTTTGACATATTTACATTAGTTTAAATGCATATTTGATATACTTTAGTTGATTAGAACTTTAGTTTAATGTTATATTTATGTTGGCCTTGGTAATTCATATTCATGTTGGCCATTATTGTTGGCCTTAGATTATATTTATGTTTTATGTGCTGTTCGAAAAAAAAAACAGGTTTACAGGTACAAAAAATATGGGTATTATTACCATGAATATTGCCAAACAGTAAAAATATTAAGAAAATGGATAACCTCGATGGAATAGGGATATCCTCGACGGAATTCCGTCGAGATTAAGCCCTTCTAATTTTTATGGGATGCCACGTGGCAGGTTTAGACTCGACTGAATATTCTCAACGGATAGAATTCAGTCGACCATATCTTAATTTCAACCGAAATTTCGTCAAGGTTAGATCGGTCGAGGATACATATCTCCGACTGAAATATCGATGGACTTAATTTCGATATGCTTATATCCGACCGAATTTTCGACCGAATATTCTGTCGAAATTAAGTATAAGCTCGACGGATTATGCTTAATTCTGACGAAATATTCCATCAGAAATAACCCTTTTGTTATAGTGTGTATGACCATTTTATGTTGAGTTAAAATTACAAAATAAAAGATGCACATAAAATCTGTTTTGTAGCTCAACAAGCTCATAGATCAAAAAGTTATTACACATCAGTTATTTTACTTTGATCATATATAGGTTCTACTTAATGTTGTTACAGGTGAAAGTGTTTGGATTTATTGTAAAAGGTCTCTGAGTTGGAATAGATTTATTAAAGTTGTTGCAGAAGGGAGGGCATATGATATCATCTTTTTCAAAGTTCATAAAGCTTCCAAAGCTGGATGGTAATGATGGGCTCGATAAATTCCTTACCCAGCTTGAAGCAGCTGTGGATAGCGACTTTCCCAATTACCATGTCTTCTCTTTCTATCTTTTTAGTTGTATTTAATTCTATAACAAATTAACAAGTTCTTTACCCAATTTTTCCTTCTATATATTTTTAACTTTATGTGATATCATTTCTTTGTATAATATTCTGATATTTTTAAGGCATTAATTTGTATTTCCCATCTTTGTCCATTTTTGGTGGTGTTTATATTCCTCCGGTGTGATTTTTTGGCTTAGAAGTAGCTTGACATTGAATTCACAGTTTGAAAAATCCTATAAACCAAGTTCTCTCTTTTCCCCCTCTGGTTGATAACTTATTGCAGGTTTATGATGATTTAGATGTTCCCTTCCCCCCCCCTCCGGTTGTTTGAATTCCATTATTTTTTTTTCTAATGATGAAGACTTCGTTGTCTAGCTTATGCTATAGCTATAGTTTTGTAACATTGCTTAGAATGTCATTGTTCTTGTTTTTATAGCGCACAAGTTTTGTGAATGGTGGGAATAGAAGACAGGTGAGAGCTCCACATATTTCAAGCAGAAAGCCATTTACTATTCGTCGACACGAAATTGTAAGTGTTCTAAACTTGTACTTTTATACTACTTTCATTCTAATAACCTTTAATTGAATATATCTTGTTTTGGGATATGGAAGTGGGGTTTTATGGGAGTTTTTTTAATTTTGTTTTGCTGGAAGGGTTTTTGTTGCTCCAATTTAGATCTGTTTGGGATTTGTTTGGTAAACTTTGTGTTAATGTTATTTTTCTCATCTCTCTATTTAAGCATGTAAACTACATATTATACACTGCAGTATATTCTTAATCAACAAGAAAAAAAATTCTTCAAATGCCTAAAGTAGGCATTAGTCCCAACTTCAGCCTTGTGCTACCAGTTACTAGTTCAATCCCTCTCAATCAGCCTGTATGGTGGAACTCTTCACAGTACTTTGATCCATTTCTTGTGAAGTTTTAAACAAGACCATTCATCATTCTATCTACAGCAGCCTTAAATTCTATGGAGCATCCCATTTTTCTCTTGTTACCATCCTGGACTTTACCATTGACAAGCAAACTTACTTCAACCCCCTCCATGTAAGCTCTACAGGCCAATAAGATATCACGTGCACGAGTTCGAAAATAACCAGCAACAAAGTCCTCATAATGTTGGAAGAAAATCATATAATTGAAACATAATATATTGATTAGTGAGAGATTACTGAAAAAAAGTATAATATTGACAAATATTATAGTTTGCTAACATTCTATGGACCTAAGAAGATGCATGCTCACAAAACTTGTTATGGAATACTATAGGTCCGAACTGGTGGGATTTGTTTTTAAACTTGGTCGGTATCATTCAAATTGTCAAACTGATAAAATTCGTAATAAATAAACGAGTCCAAGATTATAATTTCAAAGAAATGCTTTTGTTCATATACAGATATCAAATTATCGGATAAACTTTTACAGGTTTTTTAATTTTCTATCTAGAGGGAAAATAAACAAGCTAAAGGTACTCACATAGTTAAAGTCAATTTAATAAGGAAGTAAATTTTAACTCGTTTAATAGTTGGTCCGAACATGAAGAAAGCTGCCACAAAATAGTTACGTCTTAGATAAGACAATAACAACGAACTTCTAGTCTATCAGGGCATGATTACAATGTCAACCTTTATATCTAATGTTCAATTCATATAACCGAGTTCTTTTATATTCTTTGGCAGTCTTAATGACAAATTTCATTTTAAAATATGAATATTCAAATGTCAAGTTTGGCAGCACCCATAAATTTGACTGTCACCCGCACAACCTCACATTCGTTCAGAAGAGTTCAAATTGGTACCCTTCCTTATGTGGCAATTGAGGTAAAAGTAGGGATGGAGAACCTGTTCTTGAATGTGCCCCATGTAACTTTCTACTTTATCCAGATCCATGTGCTTTAGATTTATTATCACATATCTAACAAATCTTATGGGGGCAAAGTAATCAATTGATGATGGCTTGGTGGCGTAAAGAAGCATTATTACAAACTTTTTGGCATGTCATTTGATTTCATTAATTTAGAATATTACGAAGCATTTACAATTTTTTGAATTTTTCACAAACTTTTTACTATGTCATTTGATTTCATTAATTTAGAATATTATATATGGAACATTTAAAATTGTTCGAATTTTCTAGCATTCCCCCAAACCTTTAACTGATGCATAATTCTAATTTTTTTAGCACATTTTTTCTTGTCCTAGTCTCAAAAGGAGCTAAATGGAGATCCTTGTGGTATGATTGATTTTTATAAACGTACGCATTATTCAGAGGAAAAAGGTTGGTCATCCAGAGTGGCAGAAGGGAATTGGGTAACTTTCGTATCTGTTTGTTTAAAATCTAACTTTTTCTATGTTAATGATTGTAATTAACTATATATACCTTCTTACATCCATGTGTTTTAATAGGAGTTGATGAAAAAAAAGCGAGATTGTAAGTGTTCTAAACTTGTACTTTTGTACTTCTTTCACTCTAATAACCTTTAATTGAATATATCTTGTTTTGGGATATGGAAGTGGGGTTTTATGGGAGTTTTTTGGATTTTGTTTTGCTGGAAGGGTTTTTGTTGCCCCAATTTAGATCTGTTTGAGATTTGTTTGGTAAACTTTGTGTTAATGTTATTTACCTCATCTCTCCATTTAAGCATGTAAACTACATATTATACACTGCAGTATATTCTTAATCAACAAGAAAAATAATTCTTCAAATGCCTAAACTAGGCATTAGTCCCAACTTCAGCCTCGCGCTACTAGTTACTAGTTCAATCCCTCTCAATCAGCCTGTATGGTGGAACTCCTCACAGTCCTTTGATCCATTTCTTATGAAGTTTGAAACAAGACTATTCATCATTCTATCTACAACAACCTTAAATTCTGTCAAGCAACCCGTTTTTCTCTTGCTGCCATCCTGTATTTTACCATCGATAAGAAAACCTACTTCAGCCCCCTCCATATAAGCTTTATAGGCCAAGAAGATATCACGTGCACGGGTTCAAAAATGACTGGTGTAGACACTCAAAATTTTGCATTCCTGTTACTAACATTGCAGGAGGGCAGAATCGTCTTTCAGAGATAACCCTGGAGGACAAAACAGTTCTAGAGATAACCCCGAGATATTCAATCCTAAAAACAACACCGGGAGTTTCAGTCTTAACCTTAGAGATAACCCCCAAAAAGCTCGTTTCAACCCCAAAAAAGCTCGGGGTTATCTCTGAGGATGAAGCTGATTTTTGGGGGTTGAAACGAGCTTTTTGGGAGTTGTAGTTTCGGAGATAACCCCCAAAAATCTCGTTTCATCCCCCAGCAATCATCTTCAACCTCGGAGATAACCCCGAGGCACTCAGTTCCAAACCCGGAGATAACCCCGAGAGGTCAAGCACACCTCAGAGACAACCTTGAGGACATCCAGTACTTGCAACAACCCAATCTCAGAGATAACCCTGAGCAACGACTGCTTTATCAGCCCAAACCAGAGATAACCTCGATGAGGGGCAAAATCATCATTTTGCCACCTCGATCCCACATGCGCGCCATCTTGACACATTTCAACATTTATTCTACACAGAAGTGTCCTATAAGAACCAAATAGCTGCAATACCGAGTGACTACTAAACAGGACGTCACACCCGATGGAATTTGAAGCTTGAAGACCAAGGGCATGGTCCCATCTTCCTAACTTCTAACAACCTATAATCCCATGTCATTTTTGTAGCTCTCGATAACAGCACTCCGAATCAGGTCTTATACACCTCGATCGGATGCCTGAATTGAAGTTCTGAAAGTTCAAGCGGACATTACGTTGCACGCGTGCATGTACTTATTTGGCGAAAGGACCATGGGCTCGGGGCACCTTGGCGGCCAGCAGTGCACCTAATGGCTCCCCCTCTATAAATAGAGGGCTTGGGGTGGCCATTTTGTAAGAGAAAATGACGAGGAAGCCCTGTCCAATTTGCTCTATACACACTATAAACTGAGTGCTTTCTCATTTTAAACACTTGTGAGCTCATATATTGCTATATTTTTACCGGTGGGAACCGAGTGTTCATCCATTTAAAGCTATTAGTGTCTTCTTTGGCAGTCCACTATAAGCCTTCTTACACCTTTTAAAGCCTTTTCTCTACATCTTGCACACACCGTTCTTCACGTTGAGAGTCGTGTTGCGTGTGTATGTCCGGACATCGGTCAGTGGCTTTTATTTCCTTTTATATATATATATATATATATATATATATATATATATGGACTAACATTATCGAGTTATGCCTCGATTGAGTCTGGACTCACGTCTGTGACACCCCCAAATCTGGGTACTCCATTTCCACAGAATTTGGTGCTCACTATCCAAAACCATTACATCTAACTACCCATCATAAAGGATAAAGACATAATTTAAATAACTTAAACAATAATCTCTCCCATTAAAGGGTTACATCATCATCTCAAAAATAATCCCAGGTAATCTAACCTTTAATTTATTACATCAGTTTGCGGAATACATCATTAAATAAAACAAGTCGTGTAACACTAAACATTCAAATAATTTCTCATAAGTCTTCAGCACTTGACAGTTTGCCCTTTCCTTTGCTAGTGGATGGCTCATCAACTTTCTCCACTTTAGCTGCAGTGTTAATTACAAGAGTGAGCAAACAAATTCTCACTGATATAGAAAGTAGTAATGACAACAACATGAGAATGAACAACGAAAGCTGAACAATAATGAACTTGTTCCACGAATCAAAATAGAAAACAAGTTCGAACTTCAATATCTGAGGGTCTTAAGACCACGAACTATGTCCCCGGTACTTAGGTATTATTACCCAACCTTAACAGTCATTTAGACTATACGTACCCTTCTTAACGTACTTAGGGGGATCAGCCCTTTGTACCATGTATTGTTCACAAATATCTAAACGTTACACATACAAAATCCCCTATGTTAGGGTTATTCGTCTCAGTTTGAATTTAGAATTTCCGCACTAAAGAAAGTTTAGTTTGGAACTAGCTTATTAGTGTATCTAGAATTTTAGAACACTGTTCAAGTATAGATTAATTTAATAAATAAGAGTTTGCTTACTACTTAAAAGTTTAATACAAGAATGTAAAACTGAACAAGGTTATCAAAGTCAAAGACCGGATATCAACAATATATAATTGAATAAACATGATATACATGCAAAGTGCTATATCCAAAAGAGTTAGAACAATCTCATTGGAATCGATGTATTAGAACAATATATTCTTTGTACAATAATATCAAGGTTTAGAAAAGTAAAACTCGCTCAAGGTAACGAATTAGGCTACAAGAGCTTATTCAATCGTACATGAGGATAGAATCAATAGTCTTGCTCAATAAAATTTAGAAACGTGCATTCATTAACAAAAGAATGAAGTTAGAAAGCTTGCTCAATGTAAAGAGTTAAGGTTTAGAAACTTGCCTTGTATGTAAGCTACACAAATGTAATATTCGTCAATTACCCTACATATAACATTGAAATCGCAACAACAATTAATTGTATGAATATTAGCTTTAGGTTTTAAACCATCATTTAGGTTATAATCTTAATTTAGCACCTAACCATATGGGTTAATATCCTTAAAGAATCTGAAATCACATAAAAATCAACATAACCCTTAACATTTATCTTTAACTTTTGAAAACATCACATTTGGTTCATTACATAACTTATATAAATAATTATTTAAAATATTTATAGTTTGCATTACAACACATTACAATCTGTTATTATAGTTTATATTATGCCTCAACATCATTAACATGCTTTCTTAGCTATCATAAGTCCATTACACATGACCGCAAATAAGCGTAAGTCATTTGCTGGGCTCGAGGGGTATAAGCAGCGACTCTGTTGTCCCTTGCCTTGACACTTGCTGCTGGCAATTTCTTTTGGTGCACACTATCGCAGAAAAACCGATGGCAGCAATTGCTTGCCGTTTTTGATCAGGGTAAGCTAGTGGCAAATTGCCGCATGCATCTACGCATGAAACTACAAAGCTGACTCTGTTATTGCACCAGTCACCAAAAACAACCCAAACACCACAACATTCACAAAACTATTCATCTAATACTCTGTAATAACATAGTTAAGCATGCCATACACCATTATATATACAAAAACATCATATATATTCAAGTTTAAGGGATCAAAACCCCAATTTTTCCAAATTTCATCATTTTTACATATTTAGCAAATTCGATCACCACGAACTCGTTTCTTAACCAATTAACATGATTCGAACTACGGCGTTTTCTTTTCTTAACATACTAACATAATCCATCAACAAATTATAGATTATAACAAGTATTGATCATGAAAATTTATACTTTCTAAGCCAACAACATAAACACTGATATATAAAGCCTTCTACTACAACCCAATTCCATGCCTTTAATCATCAAATAACACCCACAAACGAGGATTAACAGATTATAAATTATATATATATATATATATATATATATACATGTATTTGTATTTGTATCAATTCCACATAATTATCAAAAAAAAATTAGAATTGAAGTAAGTTATACCTTCTCTTTGATTGTATGCTACAAAAGATGGTGACTAGGTTTAGTAATTCCCCTTCTTCCACTTGTCAATCTCCAAAAACTCAGAGTTTTTCTTCTCTCTTGCAAACTCTCTGTATTTCTACTTCTCACCCAACTCACCACTAGCTTTAGGAGAAATAAGATGCATAGATAATATAAACTGGCCATTCACCCACGTATTCTTCCGTTAAAGAAAAACAAAAGACGTCCTTTGGAATAAGCCAAAGGCCACAAGGCCTTGTTTGGCCACCACCTCTTCCCCCCAAACTAAATAATTTTTATATTATTCTTATTATATAGTTTTCATGTCACACCATTAATTTAGTTAATTTAAATAACTTATAATAATAATAAAAATCTTATTATCATTATACTTATAATTAATAAATAATTATATATCTAATTTAATTAATAAATTAGAAACATCACTTTATTTAATTTATTTATTTCCTTTAAATTAAACAATTCATTTAATTTAATTATTTCCTTAAGCAATTGATTTAATTTAATTATTTTCTTAAATTAAATCCTTCAAATAAAATTATCATTATTCAATTTAATTAACATTAATTAATTTAGTTACCAAATTAATTCACGTAATTCATTAATTATTTATTTCCTCAATAAATAAATTGTTTAAAATATTTATTTAATTCAATAAATATTTAAATTAAATTATAAATTTCTCGATCGTTACATCCTTCCTCCTTAAAAGGATTACGTCCCGTAATCACAACTCAAAAAATTTATTCGTTACATTCTTCCCTCCTTAACAAGATTCTGTCCCCAGAATCGCTATACAAGATCAAGCAAATAACTGAGGATAATTCTTCATCATAACGCTTTCAAGCTCCCACGTAGCTTCCTCAGCATTGTGGTTTCTCCAAATTACCTTAACAGAAGGTATCACCTTATTCCTCAGTACTTGCTCATTTTTGTCAGTAATTTGAACATGGACTTCTTCATATGACAAATCTTTCTCAAACTGTAAAGGCTCATATTCGATAACATGTTTATAGTCAGGCTTTTATGGCCTCAATACCGAGACATGAAAAATATTATGAATATGCTCCAACTCTGGAGGTAAAGCTACCTCATACGCCACTTCACCAACTCGTCGAAGCACTTCAAAAGGTCCTATAAATCTAGGGCTCAATTTTTCCTTTTTGCCAAATCGAATTTTCCCCTTCTAGGGAGACACTTTCAAGAAAACATAACTACCGACATCAAATTCTCTATTTTATCGATGTTGATTGGCATATATCTTACGCTCATCCTGTAAACTATTAATCTTGCTTTCGAATAATCTTGATGATCTCGACGATCATTGTATCAACTCTGGACCCAATAGTTGACGCTCACCTACCTCATCCCAACATAACTTGAGTTCGCATTTTACAGTATAACACTTCGTAAGGCAAAGATACCAATACTAAGCGTGATAACTATTATTATAAGCAAATTCCACCAATGGTAGATGGTCATCCCAATTTCCCTTGAAATCCATGATACATGCTCTGAGCATATCTTCTAGTGTTTGGATGGTTCTCTCACTTTGTCCATCGGTCTAAGGATGGTACGTTGTGCTCATTCTCAGCTGTGTTCCCAAACATTCTTGTAATCATTTCCAGAAATTAGATGTGAAATGTGGATCTCTGTCTGATACAATGGACACAGGTACACCATGTCTTGAAAAAATTTCCTTCACGTACAGTTTTGCTAACCGATCTAGGGTAAACTTAATCTTGATTGGCAAAAAGTGTGTCGATTTAGTCAGTCGATCGACAATCACCCAAATGGTATCGTAACCTTGTTGGGTCGTTGGAAAACCTACCACAAAATCCATTGTGATATGCTCCCATTTCAATTCTGGTATCTCCAACGGTTATAACAATCCGCTTGGACTTTGATGTTCAGCTTTGACTTTCTGACATGTTAAACATTTTGCCACGCATTCAGCCACATCCCTCTTCATGTTCGGCCACCAAAAATGATGTCTAAGATCCTGGTACATCTTTGTACTCCCAGGATGAATCAAATATCTTGAGTTGAGTTGGAACCCAAATTCTCCTTTCGAACTGAAGTAACCCTTCCGAATCGATTTTAAATTTGTTTTCCTCACCTTCAGATATTCTCTGTTTTATCTTTTCGCAGTCTTCATCCTGAAGTTGTGTATTTTTTACCTTATCTACCAACATTGAACTGTTACCTATCTAGAATAACTTTTCATCGGATTCTGTCGGATATTTAATTTCCAGCTCCATCTTAGCCATTTTTGACACTAGCTTCTCCTGAGCAGTCAACAACATTAACTTCTCCCGTCCCTTCCTACTTAAAGCATCAGCGATAACATTCGCCTTTCCGGGATGATAGAAAATCTCGCAGTCATAGTCTTTGATCAGTTCCAACCATCTTCTTTGTCTCATGTTCAAATCTTTTTGTGTAAAGATATACTTCAGACTTTTATGGTCGGTATATATCTCATACCTCTCTCCATAAAGATAATGTCTCCAAATCTTCAGGGAAAACACCACCGCTGCCAACTCTAAATCATGAGTCAGATACCCCTTCTCGTAATCTTTCAACTGACGTAATGCATACGCAATAACTCTGCCATTCTGCATAAGCACACAGCCTAGTCCTTTATGTGATGCGTCACTATACACCACAAAATTTCCTGTATCATCAAGCAATGACAACACAGGTGCAGAGCTCAGTCTCTTCTTCAACTCTTGAAAACTCTCCTCGCACTTCTCTGTCCAAACAAACTTAACCGCTTTCCTAGTTAAATTCATCAACAGAGTCGTGATCTTGGAAAAGTCTTGAATAAAACGTCTGTAGTAACCCACCAATCCCAAGAAACTCCTTACTTCTGACAGTGTCTTCGGCTGATCCCAGTTTATTACATCTTCAACTTTTGATGGATCTACCGAAATTCCGTCCTTATCTATAACGTGCCCAAGAAACTTTACACGTTCCAACCAAAATTCACATTTTGAAAATTTTGCATACAACTTCTCTTTTCTCAACGTCTCCAACGTCAATCTCAAGTGTTCAACATGTTCCTCTTTGGTTTTGGAATATACCAATATATCATCAATAAACACCACCACAAATTTGTCTAAAAATGGTTTAAACACCCTGTTCATCAAATCCATGAACGCTGCAGGTGCATTGGTTAAACCAAAAGACATAACAAAAAACTCGTAATGACCATATCAAGTTCTGAATGCTATTTTTGGTACATCCTCCGGCTTCACCTTCAACTGATGATAACCACTTCTCAAGTCTATCTTGGAGAAATATCTCGCTCCTTCTTGTTGATCGAGCGGATCATTGATTCTAGGTAATAGATACTTATTTTTAATTGTGACCTTATTCAATTCTCGGTAATCAATGCAAAGACGCATCGATCCGTCTTTCTTCTTAGAAAACAACATCGGTTCTCCCCATGGCGACACACTCGGCTAAATATACTTCTTGTCGAGCAATTCTTGCAATTGCACCATCAACTCCTTCATTTCTACCGGGGCCATTCTGTATGGTACCTTAGATATTGGGGTCGTTCCTTGTAGTAAGTCAATCACGAACTTGATTTGTCGATCCGGCGGAAGACCCGACAAATCTTCTGGAAATACATCTACAAAATTTCTTATGATTGGTATTTCTTCTAACTTCGCACTCTTCTTCTGTGTATCGACTATGTAGGCTAAGTATCCTACACATCCTTGTCCCAACAACTTCTTGGCTTGCATCACTGTCAGATAACTTGCTTGTTGAGGTGACTTTCTACCAAAGAACACAACCTTTAACGGAGTTATAAGGTTAGCACACTTCCTTTGGAAATCAATTACTGCTCCGTAATTGAATAACCAATCCATTCCCAGTATAACATCAAACTCATCAAGTCTAATTGGTATCAAGTCTACCATCATCTCGTAACCTTTTATATCCACTCCACAATTCCTATATATGAATTTAACAGGAATCACTTTCCTATTCGCAATCTCTATACTTAAGGGAAATTCTAATTCTTTCTGAGGTAAATCTAAATTTTGAGCAAATTCATCGGATATAAATGAACAAGTAGCACCCGAATCAAATAGTACATAAGCATTAATACCATTAATCGGAATGATACCTGACACCGCATCCTTAGACTGTACAGCATCCTGCACGGTTATATTGAAAGTGCTGGACTGTGTTGGACCAGTGATAGTCAATGCACCACCAACGTTGTTGTTTCCCTTTCCGCCACTTGCACTTTCCGCTTGCTTCTTAGGGTAATCACGAGCCATGTGATCTTTCGAACCGCAGGTAAAGCATGCTCCTTTCTTTGGACTAAAATAGTTCGGTGCAATGTGTCCCTCCTGACCACAGTTGAAACACACTCGCATTCCCTTCAAACATACTCCAATTTGGTTCTTTCCGCACGTCGCGCAAGCTTCAAACTTTTTCTTCTGCTGATTTCCCTGCTGTCCTCCCGTAGTCAAATTCTCACTCCACTTCTTCTTTTGACTGTTACTTCCAACATTACTACCATCAGCCTTATTCTCATTGTCATTCTTCCTCTTCTTCTGTTCTTGATTGTACTTGGTCAAGGCATGGCTTCCACCTTCCGTGATAATTTCCTTTTCGAAGTCTGTTAGAAATGTATTCAAATTTGAAATATTAAAACCTTGCTATCTGACCTGTGGTTTCAATCCTTGTTCAAAACTTCTCACTTTACGGTAATCGGTATTGACTTGATATGTGGCAAACCTTGCCAACTCGTTAAACTTTGAAGCATATTCTGGCACCGTCATAGTTCCTTGTTTCAGCTCCAGAAATTGCATTTCCAATTGATTCCAAGAACTCGCTGAAAAGTACATTTCGAAAAACATCTCCTTAAATCTATCCAATGTTATTACTCCTTGTCCCCCATGAACCTTATTTGACTTCCACTAGTAGCTAGCTTCAGACTTCAGCATGAACGTTACGAATGCGGTCTTCTGATCCTCGTTAACTCTAGAAACATCGAACACTTTCTCCATTTCCATGATCCAGGTTTGGGCTTCCATTGGATTCATAGACCCTTGAAACTCTGGCGGTCCCACCGCTTTGAATTGATTAAAGGTCGTGACTTGAGCTTGCGATTGATTCGCAAATGCACCTGTCAACAGAGTTACCAACTGCTGAACTGGATTAGCATTAGCCTCATTAGTATTATTAGTAGATCCCTCAGGAGGTTCTTGTTGATGTGGTTGTCTTCTTCTATAAGGCATTTTCTGTTGAAATATACGCTTATTAGTTTATTACTCAACTTCTTGGGTATTTGAAGTTTAACTTAAACATTCCAAGATTAACGCTATATCACATAACATTTCAAATAAACTCTAATATTTTATTGATTCATAACGTTTTAAAACATACTAGAAATAGCATAACCGCTATAAACATTCGCTTTCCTGAACTAGACAAATTTCAGGATTACATACTCATACTATCCCTTTATTCGTCTCAACATAAGGGATTCACAGTTTATTTATTCACATAATTAACCACATATTATTATCACTCTTATTCTATCTAGGCATGTTAAGACGTCGTAAGGCTTCTCGACGCTCTTCCTCCATGATATGATACGTCGTTCTACGATCCATCACGAACCACGGTGAGTCTTCAAACTGAGGTGGGTAATAAAAGACTCGATCCTTGGCCCTATCAATCGCAGAATTAAATGCGTAATCCATCTCGTTCATCTTGGCCTTCTTCACTTGGACCTTAGCCTTTGGCTTATTCCAACGAACGTCTTTTGTTTTTCTTTAACGGAAGAATACGTGGGTGAATGGCCAGTTTATATTTTCTACGCATCTTATTTCTCCTAAGGCTAGTGGTGAGTTGGGTGAGAAGAAGAAATACAGAGAGTTTGCAAGAGAGAAGAAAAACACTAAGTTTTTGGAGATTGGTAAGAGGAAGAAGGGGAATTACTAAACCCAGTCACCATCTTTTGTAGCATACAATCAAAGAGAAGGTATAACTTACTTCAATTCTGATTTTTTTTATAATTATGTGGAATTGATACAAATACATGTATATATATGATTTATAATCTGTTAATCCTCATTTGTGGGTGTTATTTGATGATTAAAGGCATGGAATTGGGTTGTAGTAGAAGGCTTTATATATCAGTGTTTATGTTGTTGGCTTAGAAAGTATAAATTTTCATGATCAATACTTGTTATAATCTATAATTTGTTGATGGATTATGTTAGTATGTTAAGAAAAGAAAACGCCGTAGTTCGAATCATGTTAATTGGTTAAGAAACGAGTTCGTGGTGATCGAATTTGCTAAA
The DNA here is from genome assembly GCA_020205605.1 of Panax ginseng. NCBI lineage: Eukaryota > Viridiplantae > Streptophyta > Magnoliopsida > Apiales > Araliaceae > Panax > Panax ginseng. Next base: position 76,531,338 of record CM035133.1, on the reverse strand, counting down.
TATGTAAAAATGATGAAATTTGGAAAAATTGGGGTTTTGATCCCTTAAACTTGAATATATATGATGTTTTTGTATATATAATGGTGTATGGCATGCTTAACTATGTTATTACAGAGTATTAGATGAATAGTTTTGTGAATGTTGTGGTGTTTGGGTTGTTTTTGGTGAGTGGTGCAATAACAGAGTCATTGTAGTTTACATGCGTGCATGGCGCAATTCTTGCATTACTACTGATCTAAAAACCAAGCTTGTTCAACGCCATGGGTTTTCAGCGAGGTGTGCACCGGTAGCAATTACTGTAGAGTGTCAAGTAAGGGATGTAGCAATTGCTTGCTTATACGAGCCCGAGCGTTGACTTACGCTTATTTGCAGTCGTCATGTAATGGACTTATGATAGCTAAGAAAGCATGTTAATGATGTTGAGGCATAATATAAACTATAATAACAGATTGTAATGTGTTGTAATGCAAACTATAAATATTTTAAATAATTATTTATATAAGTTATGTAATGAACCAAATGTGATGTTTTCAAAAGTTAAAGATAAATGTTAAGGGTTATGTTGATTTTTATGTGATTTTGATTAATTAAGGATATTAACCCATATGGTTAGGTGCTAAATTAAGATTATAACCTAAATGATGGTTTAAAACCTAAAGCTAATATTCATACAATTAATTGTTGTTGCGATTTCAATGTTATATGTAGGGTAATTGACGAATATTACATTTGTGTAGCTTACATACAAGGCAAGTTTCTAAACCTTAACTCTTTACATTGAGCAAGCTTTCTAACTTCATTCTTTTGTTAATGAATGCACGTTTCTAAATTTTATTGAGCAAGACTATTGATTCTATCCTCATGTACGATTGAATAAGCTCTTGTAGCCTAATTCGTTACCTTGAGCGAGTTTTACTTTTCTAAACCTTGATATTATTGTACAAAGCATATATTGTTCTAATACATCGATTCCAATGAGATTGTTCTAACTCTTTTGGATATAGCACTTTGCATGTATATCATGTTTATTCAATTATATATTGTTGATATCCGGTCTTTGACTTTGATAACCTTGTTCAGTTTTACATTCTTGTATTAAACTTTTAAGTAGTAAGCAAACTCTTATTGATTAAATTAATCTATACTTGAACAGTGTTCTAAAATTCTAGATACACTAATAAGCTAGTTCCAAACTAAACTTTCTTTAGTGCGGAAATTCTAAATTCAAACTGAGACGAATAACCCTAACATAGGGGATTTTGTATGTGTAACGTTTAGATATTTGTGAACAATACATGGTACAAAGGGCTGATCCCTAAGTGGCACGTTAAGAAGGGTGCGATATAGTCTAAATGAGTGTTAAGGTTGGGTAATAATACCTAAGTACCGGGGACATAGTTCGTGGTCTTAAGACCCTCAGATATTGAAGTTCGAACTTGTTTTCTATTTTGATTCGTGGAACAAGTTCATTATTGTTCAGCTTTCGTTGTTCATTCTCATGTTGTTGTCATTACTACTTTCTATATCAGTGAGAATTTGTTTGCTCACTCTTGTAATTAACACTGCAGCTAAAGTGGAGAAAGTTGATGAGCCATCCACTAGCAAAGGAAAGGGCAAACTGTCAAGTGCTGAAGACTTATGAGAAATTATTTGAATGTTTAGTGTTACAAGACTTATTTTATTTAATGATGTATTCCGCAAACTGATGTAATAAATTAAAGGTTAGATTACCTGGGATTATTTTTGAGATGATGATGTAACCCTTTAATGGGAGAGATTATTGTTTAAGTTATTTAAAGTATGTCTTTATCCTTTATGATGGGTAGTTAGATGTAAATGTTTTGGATAGTGAGCACCAAATTCTGTGGGAATGGAGTACCCGGATTTGGGGGTGTCACAAAGTTCGGGCGTTTATTGCTTATATATATATATATATATATATACTTATATATAAATTGTGGTGAACTACATTCGATGAGCCCAGATTTATATCCTGAGCGTTTATTTGCTTTATATATATATATATATATATATATATATATATATATATATATATATATATATAAAAATTGTTGTCTTACTCTATTCGATTCGATGAGCACTGGATGCATTGTGGGACTTTGTTCGATGAGCACAGATTTTATATCCTGGGCGTTTACTACTTATATATATATATATATATATATATATATATATATATATATATATATATATATATTATACCCATCAAACTTTGTTTGATTAAGCACTGATATAACATCGGTGAGTTGAGTTCTTGCTTATATATATATATATATATATATATATATATATATATATATATATATATATATATATATATATATATTTGTGAGGCTTGCAGCTTTACTTCATGGCCTTTTACTACTTTATTTACATTTCGTCCACTTTGGAGTTTACTTGGCATGGTTGATCGCTTTTTACTACTTTATTTACATTTCATCCACTTTGGAGTTTACTCCATGGCGGTTGATCATCTTTCTTGCTTTATTTACATTTTGATCCCCCGTGGAGGTGCTTCGTGGTGGTTGATCATGTCTATATATATATATATATATATATATATATATATATATATATATATATATACCACTTTTATATATTTACATTTCAGGTCCCCCATGAAGTTAAACCCGTGGTGGTTGACAATATGTATATATATATATATATACATCTTTTATATATATAACTGCTTATAGCTATCATATAAACTGTTACATCATGTGAGCATAGGAATCATGTGATCACAGATTCAGTCTCCTGAATCTAGATTCGGTTCCTGTGATAGACATTTTCGGCTGTAAATGGCTTGTACATTATTCATGGTGTCTGAATTTCCTTAGATGGCTCTCATGCCCACAAGGAGTTCGGCACTAATATATATCTTATTTTCTCGAAGATGCCTCGTATATCAAAAATAAAAGCAATTAAGTCAAACACTTAATAACTCCTTATGATACATGCTCCACCAATATTCACTTCTCTATCAAACTACAATTGAAGAGATGAAGAATAAAGGTCTAATGATTCATTACCTTTGAGGTTCTAACTTGATGCTTCTTCTTCTTCTTCTTCTTCTTCTTCTTCTTGGATTAGTAAGACAACTCTCACTTTTCTCCCAATGATATTTGCTCTAAGTGTTGGTGAAAATTAATAAGTAACAAAAATAATCCAAACTCTCTATTTATAGACTTGGCAAAGTAAGGGCAAAATGGTCCATTGGTCCCACCTCCACAACCAAACTTCCAAAGGAAGCTATCCCACCTCCTTATTTGGCCAGCCATGACTTACCATGGGGGGACTGCATGGGTTGCCCCATGGGTTTTTCTCACTCGATGACCCATCGGTTTGATCCACGGGTCTGGTTCTTGGTTCGGGCTTAGGTTTTATTAACTTTGGGCCTATCATTGGAATTGCATTACTTATCTTTGGTCCTTAACATAATTCACTTGGGCTTGCTAAATACACAAGCAAATCCTACTAGTCCATTACAAATGGTTTAAGCTTTTAACGTATAATCCTCGTATTCTTCTAGTATACTAGTTCGTATAACAATTCTCATATACGTTAGAATATCTTTCGTATATACTTATACAATAATTCTTATCACACTCGTATTCATTACCTCGTATAATAATTTTCTTGTTATACGATCAATATTTATTCAAATCTTTACTTTTCGTAAAATTCTCGAACTTAGTACACAGGCCAAAAATTGTGTTTGTCATAACTGAATTATTATTAAATAATCCATCTTTCCTTATCATTCTATCATTACGTATTTCCCAAAAATTTAAAAATAATTCCCGAGCAGAAATGGATGAATAGTGTTTTCCAGAGAATTTCTCGAAAAGCTTTTATTTTCGTCTTGGAAATTCAAACACCTTAATTCTAGCACTTAGCCAAAATACTACAATATTAGTCCTCTTTTAGGTTATAGAACAACTTTTATGACACCCACAAAATAGGTATACATCACCCATCTTGAGTCGCAAAATACATGGTACAAAATTCAAATACAAACTTAATTATACAATTGTCGTGTAAAATACGACAAAACATAGCTGAGAGTTTTAATACGAATATTGTCTTCTAGACAATATCCAAACTCAAATGGAGTCCTCATTACAATTATTATCACACTATTTTATAAAATAGTGAGGACTACTACAACCACCATCTCGGACCATCACTCCATTCTCCGACTAGCCCGGCCACGTTCTCATTCCCTGAAGAGAACAATGAAAGCAAAAGGGTATGTTCAACTAGCCCAGTAAGAAATATTATGACAAAGATAATGCAAAAAAAATTATCGTTAGCCTTCAACATTGTTAAACTGATAAAATATAATAAACATCAAGTTTAACTGCAGCGGAACAAGCAATCCAATAGAAGAGTCAAGTAGAGCATGTTATCTACTATCCTCTATGATTTAGAAAGTTTATCATCAATTTTATCGCTGAGACTCAGCTTAATAAATAATCCACATCACTGAATTATCCATGCACTACGGGCCAAGGATATTCATTAGTATCACAACCACGAATTATTCATGCACTACGGGCCAAAGATATTCATGTTTTCACCAATGGTCATGATCATTCCAACAACTGTCCATCAATGCACTACGGGCCAATGAAGACTTTTACCACATCATTTGTAACATTACGGTTATGATTATACCAAATAATCCCTGGTCATAATCATACCAATCAACAGTCCATCTATGCACTTCGGCCAAAGATGACTTTCATCACAATATAAGCATGAGGATGATGATAATGATATAAGAATGTAATTAAATGAAAGAAAATTATAAATTTTAAAGAATTTATAATTTAATTTATCCAGAATTCAATAATATCCAAATTGTAACCATTATAATGCTTTGTGGAGTAAAATTTAAGAATAATATTGTATCAAAAATGATTTGGACCGAAAAGAAATCAATTTTTGTCATGAATAGTACCCTGGGTGAATAGTGCCCCGTGAATAGTACTTCGGCATAAAAAAGTTCAAACCTATCAAGAATATTCAGAATAATATTTTCATGAAAAGATACTTGATGAAATGCAAAATTCAAGGATATTTTACTAAATTCATGGAGTACAGAAACCAAAACTTAACAAAATGAGTGTAGAATTCGAAATCTGAAACGAAATAATATTACTTACATACTACAGAGTATGGAAGAAAATATTATTTCTTACGAATATTGAACAAAAATAATATCCCTTACCTAAAAAAGGAGAGTATTCCAACCGGTATAGCGGGGATATTCTTGAAGAAAACTTATACTATTTCTACGCTCAAAGCTTCCTTAAACTCTAAAAAAATACGCTCAATATTATAGAAGAAGAATTTCTTGATTCTGGTTTGATTTTCAATTCTAAACTAAGCATCCTATTTACAGGAGAATGGAAGGGGTACTGTTTATGAAAATCACGGATGCCGAAACTTTTTGAATAATTCAATTTTCTTACTATGCATAATAAAATATAATATATTCTATTTTTCATAAAAAAAAACTTATTATATATATATATATATATATATATATATATATATATATATATATATACACACACACACACACACACACCAAATTAGTACTCCCACCCATGAAAAACATAATTCCCCCAGGCCCATATATATATATATATAATACAAAAACTGAGATAACTTTCTTCCGACTATTTTGAAAAATGGATAAGTGGGGGTCTATATAATAAGCCAAAATTTTCATAAAAATTCTCTCAATATTTTTAATAACATTTATTCATCAATAATATAACTTGCAATATTAACAACCAGATCATTCCCAGGAAAGAGGGGGCTTTTCGACAAGGATTTCTCCCTATTGGCGCACAATTATGTGACCAAACCCCTTTCCTCGACAGAATTTTCTAGACATTGTCAATAATACAAATAATAATATGAATAACTTCTCATCTCAATTATTGAATTAATAATATAAAATATTGTGCAGATGATACTATGATAATAATAGAATCAATAATGTGAGATACTATGCAGCAATTACTGTAGCAATAATTGAGTATAACTGAGTGTCTTCTCACGTAAGCATCAATAATCAATACAGTATGCTACTATCCAATCATGCGTATTACTGTACTTTTCATCACCGGGTATTTCAAAAGTTAACGGTAAAACTTTTGCTGTTATTTTTATAAAAAGATATTTTTATCATTTTCTAACTCCGATAATAATTCCGTTGTGGGGTCCACCAATGATTGTGCCGTCGTGCGAATATTCCCTATTAAAACGAATATTCTCTGACCAATCGAATATTTTATAACGACTTGCTTACTTTGTAAAATTTATAAATATTACCCACAACTATAACATTATATCAAATCCACACCATAATATTCAAAAATATATTTCGATAAAAATTAATCTTTATTCATAAAAGTTGGGGTCTTACAACCTCTCCTTCTTATGAAATTTCATCCTCGAAATTGGGGTACGTACCTGGTATATCGAAGAGGTGAGGATACCTTGATTTCATTTCAGATTCTAACTCCCAGGTCATTTCCTCAACATCGTGGTTTCTCCAAAAAACATTGACTTGAGGTATAACATTGGAGCATAGAATATGTTCCTTCTTATCCAAGATTTTAATAGGTACCTCTTCATATATTTAATCTTCCGCTATCTCTTCTGGTTCTAAATCAATAATGTAGTTTGGGTCTTCCACATATTTACGTAACATAGATATGTGAAAAATGTTATGAACACACGAGACATACTTGGCGGTAAGGCGGGTCTATAGGCCACAGTTCCTACTCAATTAAGGATTTCGAATGGGACAATGAATCGAGGATTGAGCTTTCCTCTCTTTCCAAATCTTGTAACTCCTTTCCATGGAGCAACACGTAACAACACATGATCTCTAACATTGAACTCCGTGTCCTTTTGATAAAGATCAGCATAACTCTTTTGTCGATCTTGTGAGGTTTTCATACGTTTTCGGATCATTTGAATCTTTTTCGTAGTCATACGTACCAACTTCAATCCCAACAACGTTGCTTCACCCACCTCGTCCCAACATACTGGAGAACAACACTTGCATCCATACAATGCCTCAAATGGAGCCATGCCAATACTTGCTTGATAACTGTTATTGTAGGAGAATTCCACCAATGGTAAAAACTTGTCCCAACTTCCCTTGAAGTCAATGACAAAAAGTCTTAATAGATCTTCAAGAGTTTGAATAGTCCTCTCTGACTGCCCATCCGTTTGAGGATGATATGTCGAACTGAATCGTAAATTCGTGCCCATAGCTTTTTGCAAACTAACCCAAAATCGTGAAGTGAATCTTGGGTCTCGATCAGAAACTATGGATACTGGCATACCATGCAGTCTTACAATCTTATTTATGTAAATGCGAGCAAGACATTCAAGTGAATAAGTTTATCGTATAGGTAAGAAATGAGCTGACTTGGTCAATCTATCGACAATGACCCAAATCGCATCTATGCCTTGAGAAACGTTGGGAAGGCTAGTAACAAAAGCCATGGTAATGTACTCCCACTTCCATTCTGGAACTTCAAGTGGTTACAATGGACTTTTTGGCACTTGATGCTCAAACTTAACTCATTGACAAGTTAAATACCTTGAGATAAACTCTGATATCTCTCTTTTCATATTGCTCCACCAAAATGTATGTCAAACATCACGATACATTTTGGTACTCCCAGGATGGATTGCAAACGGTGTGTTGTGTGCCTCCATCATGATTTTATACTTTAAATCTGAGTCATTAAGAACACAAAGTCTGGAGTTGATTCGAAGTATTCCTTCTTCATCGATTCTTGCTTCTGGAATAGCACCTTCTTACATTCTTTTCTTCATACACATCAGCTCCAGGTCTGTAGCTTGAGCAATTTTAACTTTATCAATTAAAGTCGGTTCTACTCGTATATTTGACATCATCACGTGGGTCCCTGGAGTCTTTAACTCTATCTCCATCCTTTGCAAGTCATACAAAAGGGGCCTTTACATTGACAATATCGCACTCGTACCCGCATATGATCTTCTACTCAACACGTCAGCTACCACGTTTGCTTTTTCAGGATGGTATTGAATGGTATGATCATAATCTTTTAATAACTCGAGCCAACATCATTATCCCATGTTGAGTTCCTTTTGGGTGAAAAAATATTTAAGACTTTTATGACCTGTATAGATCTCCACCTTCTCCCCATACAGGTAATGCCTCTAGATTTTAAGCTCAAAAATGACTGCTGCCAACTCTAGATCATGAGTAGGATAATTCCTCTCATATTCTTTGAGTTGTCGTGAAGCATAGGGTATGACTTTCCCATAATGCATGAGAACACATCCTTACCCTCTGCCTGATGCATCGATGTAGATGACAAATCCCTTCGAACCAGATGGTACTGTCAGAACATGTGCTGAAATGAGTCTCCTCTCGAGTTCTTGAAAACTCTTCTCACATTCCTCGCTCCAACCAAATTTTGTATCTTTTTGAGTCAGCTGACTTAATGGAGTAGCAATTCGAGAAAATCCTTCCACGAATCTCCGATAATAATCAGCTAAGCCGAGAAAGCTACGTACTTCGATCACTGACTTAGGTTGCTCCCAGCTTTTTATTGCTTCAATCTTCGCTGGGTCAATAGATATTCCGTGATTTGATATCATATGCCCAAGGAATGCTACTTCCTCAAGCCAGAACTCGCATTTCTTCAACTTGGCATATAGCTTATTTTCACGAAGCTTTTGGAGTATCATCCTCAAGTGTTGCTCATGATCTTCATGGCTTTTGGAGTATATGAGGATGTCATTAATAAAGACAACCAGAAAATGATCTAAATATTCCTTGAATACTCGGTTCATCATATCCATGAAGGCAGCGGGAGCATTAGTCAATCCAAAAGACATAACTAGGAATTCGTAATGCCCGTATCGAGTTTTAAAAGCAGTCTTTGGAATGTCATCAGTTTTAATCTTTAATTGATGATATCTGGAACGAAGATCGATCTTCGAAAAGAATTGGGCACCTTGTAACTGGTCAAACAGGTCATCAATGCGAGGCAACGGGTACCTATTTTTGATGGTGACATGATTCAACTCCCGATAATCAATACAAAGATGAATACTTCCATCTTTCTTCTTTATGAAGAGAATAGGAGTACCCCAAGGAGACGTACTAGGACGAATGAAACCAATATATAACAATTTCTACAGTTGGGTCTTTAACTCCTGAAGTTCAATAGGAGCCATTCGATATGGGGCATTAAAAATGGGTTTTGTACCGGGTTCAAGGTCGATACAAAATTCGATTTCACGATCTGGGGGTAGGCCAGGAAGTTCTTCAGGGAATACATCAGGAAATTTATTAACAATAGAAATATCATTCAAAACTGATGTATTTTTGTTTAGATCCGTGACATGAGATAAGAAAGCTTGACATCCGTTTTTTAATAAACGAATAGCTTTATGGCTTGATATGACAGTGATTGAATTTAGTGGTTTGGTTGCTTGAATTCGCATAATAGGTTGGTTAGGAATATGAAAACTAACAACCTTACAAAAACAATCAATTTTAGCATGATGAGTAGTTAACCAATTAATTCCTAAAATCACATCGAATGGAAATATATATAAAATCGACAGGTAACGTGCGGGTGCCGATTTGAATCAAATAAGACTTATATAGATATATAAAATTGTGTATAACAGGTGCTCCGTAGAGGAATATTGTGAGATCCCAAATTTTATAAAATGAAAGTATTCAATTTTCTTATAATTATTATTCTATTTAGTAAATGGTTAAATTGATAAAAGGTTAAAGTTAAGGGTGATATGTGAAAATTTTTCAAAGTAAGCAAGTTGTCATAAAATAATCGGTGATAAAAGTAAAGTAATACGCGTGGTTGCATAGTAGCATATGGTATTGTACAATATTTTTGATTATTGATGCTTACGTGAGAAGTCACTCAGTTTTATTCAATTATTATCATAATATTTTATATTATTAAATCAATAATTGAGATGACATATTGTTCATATTATTATTTGCATTATTGACGATGTCTAGAAAGTTCTGTCGAGGAAAGGGGTTAGGTTATTTAATTACGCGTCAATAGAGAGAAATCCTTATCGGAAAGCCCCCTCTTTCTTGGGAATGATCTGGTTGTTAATATTGTGAGTTATAATATTAATGATGAATGTTATTAAAAATCGAATTTGAGCTCGGAGTTGAATTTGGAGACGCGGACGTGATATTTGAGTCCAAAACGATGAAATTAATAAAAATGGACTATAAACACAAAATTTATCAGGGTTAACTTTTTGGTTAAAAAGTCAATAGTTGACTTTTTTGGAAAAAGTCAAACTTCAAAAATTCAAAAATGAAATTATTGATAAAAATATTTCCATTGTGTTAGGATTATTAGTGTTAGTGGGAATCGACATTTATTTTGATAATAATTGATGTCTAGAGGTTATATTGACCAATCGAGTAATTAATCGGATAAATGAGCAATTAATTGCTATTAATTTACATGTTTATAACTATTTGTTCACATATGTGTACTATTGATTCACATGCGTGTACTATTAGGGGAGGTGGTGCAAGATTGATAATATTTGCATGACTAAATTAAAAATAGAGGTATAGATGAAGGTATTATCCTGTAATTATTTTTTTCACATGTATAGAACTATTGAGTCACATGATTGTACTATTGATTCACATGATGTACTATTAGGGGAGGTGGTGCAAGTTTGATAATACTTGCAGGTGTGACGCCCCCAAAATAGGTATACATCACTTATTCTGAGTCGCCAGATATCACACTATAAAAATTAAATACAAACTTCATTTATACAACTGTTAAACTATCGTATAGAATACGACCACAGTTAACTTTGAGTTTTAATAAAAATGTATGTAACTCTCATGGTGCCTCGACCACAACCTTACAATGATACTTTACATAAAAGTATAGTCAAAAAGCTATTTTAGAAATTAAAATCTTTGGGAAGTGCTCAAAGAAAACCTTGCACATGGGAAGTAAATGTCTACAGGTTATGATAGATATCATATGTCCACAGTAATTATCCTTGGTTGACCCAATAGACCCCAAAGAAAAATGAGAAGATTACTATCATCTTTTTTCCAATGGTGAGTCTTCTCTTGACATATAACTATCTCCACTATCTCCAAGTGAAAATTATATTTCAAATAAACTCCAAGATCATATAAGTAGTGCTCGTAGATATACTCAACAAGTGGATGTGCACAACCCTGTCTTATGATAACATGAGGTTGTATGTCATTAGACATCTTTTATGATAGTGGCAAAACACCCTTCCAAAGTTGGGTTCACCTCACCCTATTCGGTTCACCGAAATTAAATATCAAATGACGTATACAATACGACACACCTATCTAAAGTTCACAATAAATTTATTTCCATACTATTTAGGGAGAACCTCAACAGCTATAGACCACCGTTCTATTCCTCTGTTATCCCCGCTCAACCCAGCTACACTCTTATTACCTGAAAGAAATTATGAAGCAAAAAGGGTGAGCACAACTAGCCTAGTAAATAATATCATGACTAAAGATAATTTACATCATCAATAGCCTTCATCAGAAATAAATCAGAGATTTAGAACATATGGTATATGATAAAAATTTTCAACCATAGTTGCAGCAGAACGAGCAATCCATTAGAAGAGTCAAATAGATCATCAGATCTATTATCTTCTCTATGTTAAAAGTCCACCGATAATGTTTTATCCCTGTAACATCAATCAACAATTCATGTCCACAATCATATGAATAACTCATAATCATAATTGTGATTCTAAATTCCTCTTCGCACCCAGGACGAAGATAATTTTCATCACCTATCTTCACCTGAAACATCAAAAATCATGGTTATACCAAATCATAATTTCTTCTCATAATCATACTAATAAATTCATCTTTGCACTACGGGCCAAAGACATACAACTGTATTTTAGAAGAGTCAAGTAGAGCATGATATCTACTATCTTTTACGAATTAAAAGTTTATTATCAATATTTTATCGCTGAGACTCAGCTTAATAAATAATCCACATCATCGAATCACCCATGCACTACGGTCAAGGATATTCGTTAATATCACATCCATGAATTAATATTTCATTGCTGAGACTCAGCCCAATAATTAATCCATATCATCGAATCATCCCTGTACTACGGTCAAGGATATTCGTTAATATCACATCCATGAATTAATATTTCATTGCTGAGACTCGGCTCAATAATTAATCCATATCATCGAATCATCCCTGCACTACGGTCAAGGATATTCGTTAATATCACATCCATGCATTAATATTTCATTGTTGAGACTCAGCTCAATAATTAATCCATCTCATCGAATCAGCCCTACACTACAGGCCAAGGATATTCGTTAATATCACGACCACGAATTATCTATGCACTACGGGCCAAAGATAATCGTGTTTTCATCAACGGTCTTGATCATACCATAAAACAATTCATCTTTGCACCCTTGGACGAAGAGAATCCATAGCCATAAGCATATCAAAAACTGTCCATCAATGCACTACGGGCCAATGAGGACTTTTACCACATCATTTGTAACATTACGGTCATGATTATACCGAATAATCCCTGGTCATAATCATACCAAGTCCATCTATGCACTACAGGCCACAAATGACTTTCATCATAATATAAGCATGAGAATAATGACAATGATATAAAGAATCAATCAAATGAGATAAATGATAAATATTAAACATTTATAATACAATTTATCTAGCGTTCAATAATAACCAAATGTTATTAATCACTTAATAATCTCATAATCTAATATCATTATTATTATAACAATATTTTAATCATTTCTTAAACTTATAAACAATTTATTTCAATTATTTACACTTTATTAAATAATGCATTTAATCATTCAAAAATGCCATACTCATAAGATTTCATCATCAATGATCAAATCCCTCATCAAAAATCTGCATATACCCTATATAGGATTCCCAAGCCATAAAATCGTATTTTCTAATTTTATTACTTCACATAACATATTTAATTCATTTACTCATAACTAGTTCATTTTCATAAAAAATACCAAATCAGTCCCAAAAATATTTCTTTTCTAGGATTTAGCAGAATATAGTCCCATATTGAACATATATTTTTTTCAAAATTTTTAAAATTCATTTACTATTTTCCATATAGCTAAAACTGCCGAATATTTAGACATTTATCATAAATTGTACTTTTGTCCAAAAATTCCGAAATTTTATATCCTGTTATATACATGTACTCCCAATAAAAATTTCATCAATTTTGTAGTTAACCACAAGGAGTTATAAGGGTTTACTTTTAAAATAGTCTTTTCCTATAAAATTCATAACTCCTAATCTATACATCCAAAAATCACCATTTTTGGACACAATCTAGAAAACTCATCAAATTATCATTTCAAATTTTTCCAGAATTTTTTAGGGTGAGAAAAATTACGAAGCTGCCCTTGGCATAAACCCTTTTTTTGAATGAAAATACTATTCATATGAATACGAAGAATCATTCACCATGCCTGCGGTAATCCACATAAATGATTATTCCAATGAGAATAATAAAGAATGGAATAACGGAAGAATTCACCATGCATGCGATAGAAGAGCATAGGCAAAAGTTATTCCAACATAGTAATAAAGAATGGAATAACAATGAGAATACACCGTAAATGCGATAGGCGCATACATCTGAGTTATTTCAATAGAATAATAAAGAATGGAACTAGGTCATACGTAAGCGCTTACGAGACAAGATATTACGGCGGGGTAATAAAGAATGGAACCATGTCATGTGTAAACGCCTTATGCAATAGGATATTAAAATGGAATAATAAAGAATGGAATAACAGAAGAATTTCATCATGTATACGGTAGTCCGCGTATACATGTTATTCCAACAGAATAATAGATAATGGAATAACAGAAGCTCTCTTTATGAATACAAAAGAAATAATACCCCTTACGAGTACAACAAATAATATCCCTTACCTTAGAAGAAACTGGATATAAGAGTAGTGAAGCAGCCCAATACTTTTCTTCTTTCTCTCTATAGTTTATCTCTTTAGAGTTTTAGTGAATTCATAAGAAATAATGAAGGAATGAGATTCTATTTGTAGGAGAATGGACTGAATAGTAACTAATTCATGAATGGTCCAGATTGATTTACTTTTAAACGGACGGTCCATATTCAATTACTATGCAGTATTAATAAAATATTCTAATAAAACAAAATTTTTTAAATAAAATATAATATATTATATTTATAATATAATAAAACGAATAACTTTATAAAATTATTATGTTTTATATAAAAAGATTTTACTATGCAAACACTATCTGAGAACCTTATGCTAACACTTATGCATAATAGAATATTATATATTCTATTTATAGTCTAATAAAACGAATAACTTTATAAAAGTATTACATTTTATATAAAAAGATTTTACTATACAAACACTATCACGGGCACTATACAAACACTATGCATAATAGATTATTATATATTCTATTTATAGTCTAATAAAATGAATAACTTTATAAAAGTATTACATTTTATATAAAAAGATTTTACTATGCAAATACTATGTAGACACTATGCAAACATTATGCATAATAGAATATAATATATTCTATTTATAGTCTAATAAAACAAATAACTTTATAAAAATATTCTATTTTATATAAAAAGTTTTCTGTTTTAGTACATTTATAATAATAATAAAACAAACTTTATCACCATTATTATAATTCACAATATTAATCGACCAGGTCGTTCTCAGGAAAGTGGGGGCTTTCCAATAAGGATTTCTCCCTATTGGCGCGCAATTTGGTGATCAAACCTCTCCTTAACAGAACTTCTAGACATCGTTTATATTGCAAATAATAATATTAATAACTTTATCGTCTCAATTATTGATTTAATAATATATAAAATATCGACAATAATTGAATAAAATAATGTGAGATACTATGCAGCAATTACAGTAGCAATAATTGAACAAAACTGAATGGCTTCTCATGTAAGCATCAATAATCAAAACCGTGTGCTACTATGCAACCACGCGTATTACTTTACTTTTTTAACAAGGTGTTTTCAGCAGTTTTAACGATAAAACTTCCACCGTTATTTTCATAAAAAATATTTTTGTCGTTTTCTCAATCCGACAATAATTCCGATTCTTGGTCCACCAATGATTGTCTTTGTCGTCACGGATATTCCCAAACAAAAAACAATATTCCCCGACCAATTGAATATAATACAACAACTTGCATACTTTACAAAATTTATAAATATTACCAACAACTATAACATTATATCAAATCCACACCATAATATTCAAAAAAAATATTCTGAGAAATTTAAATCTTTATTCATAAAATTTGGGGTCTCACAGCAGGACTAAATTAAAAATGAAGGAAAAGATGAAGGTATTATACTGTAATATTTTGAGCCCCAAAATGTGCAATTATCAAAACTATATTTTCCTATAAATAGAAGCTCATTCTTCCTTCATTCTCACCAATTCACTAAGACTCACAAGAGCAATTATAGAGAGAGAAGCTATAGAGAAAAAGAAGAAGAGAAGTCTGCTACTTCACTATTCCAGTATACAGTCTTCTTCTGAGGTAAGGAGTATTATTTATTTCATATTCTGAAGAGATATTATTTTTCGTATTCGTATGAATATTATTTTCGTTCAATATTTGTAAGGAATATCATCTTCGTTCAATATTCGTAGGAATATTATTTTCGTTCAACAGTCATATGGGGTATTATTTATTTCATATTCTGAACAGATATTATTTTTCGTATTTGTATGAATATTATTTTCATTCAATATTCGAAAGGAATATCATCTTCGTTCAATATTCGTAGGAATATTATTTTCGTTCAACAGTCGTAATGGGTATTATTTATTTCATATTTTGAAGAGATATTATTTTTCGTATTCGTATGAATATTATTTTCGTTCAATATTCATAAGGAATATCATCTTTATTCAATATTCGTAGGAATATTATTTTCGCTCAACAGTCGTAAGGGGTATTATTTTTTCGTATTCATGAAGAGAGTTATTTCTTTCAATACTCGTAAGGGTTGTTATTCCATTCTTTATTATTCTGTTAGAATAACCTATCTACGCGGACTACCGCATGCATGGTGAAATTCTTCTATTATTCCATTCTTTATTATTCTGTTGGAATAACCTGTCTATGCGGACTATCGCATGCATGGTGAAATTCTTCTGTTATTCCATTCTTTATTATTCTGTTGGACTAACTTGTCTACGCGGACTACCGCATGCATGGTGAAATTCTTCTATTATTCCATTCTTTATTATTTTGTTGGAATAATCTGTCAACGTGGACTATCGCATGTATGGTGAATGACCATTCGTATTCATTCTTTATTAAATTGTGGAAATGATCTGTCTACGCGGATTACCGCATTGCGGATGAAAATCCATTTGCAGTTTCGTATATTCTATTATATTTGTATGAGATATCATTTCTCTTGTACTCGTCATAGAATATCGTTTTCTTTTGCATTTTCCTTTTATGAGTACTATTCACAAAGTACTATTCATGGATACTATTCACATATATGGCACTATTTACAAATACGAGTTACTATTCATGAGGTACTATTCATGACAAAATTGGTTTCTTTTTCTGACCAAATTATCGTTGATTTATGAATCTTACTCTTGAAATTAAATCCATGTTTTGATCATATTGTTTTTATTATCATATATAACATTTTTATAATCCTGGTGATGAAATTTCTCTTTAACTTAAGTGTAAAGATGGGTAGATTATTGGTATGATCGTGACTATGGGTTCTCTTTGGCCAGTAGTGCAAAGATGAATTGTTGACTGGTATGATCATGACCATTGAATTTATAATTGAATATCTTTAGCTTAAGTGCAAAGGTGAATTGATCAACATGGTTATAATTATTGCTTATATAAATTCTGAAATGATTATATATTTCTTTGAGATATTAATATCTTTGGCCCGTAGTTCAAAGATGACCTGTTATTGAATATCTTTGGCCTGTAGTGCAAAGATGAATTGTTGTTGAATATCTTTGGTCGTAGTACAAAGATGACCTGTTGTTGAATATCTTTGGCCTGTAGTGCAAATATGAACTGTTAATGAATATCTTTGGCCTGTAGTGCAAAGATGAATTTATTAGTATGATTATGAACAGGAACTGTGATTTGGTATAACCATGATCTTTTATGTTTCAAGTAGAGACAAGTGATGAAAATTATCTTCGTATTGGGTGCGAAGAGGAATTTAGAATCACAATTATGATTATGAGTTATTCACATGACTGTAGACATGAAATGTTGATTGATGTTAAAGGGATAAAACATTGTTGGTTGACTTTTAACGTGGAGAAGATAATAGACTTTATGGTTTATTTGACTCTTCTAATGGATTGCTCGTTCCGCTGCCACTATAGTTGAAAAGTTTTATCATCTACCATATGTTCTAAATCTCTGATTTATTACTGACGAAGGCTATTGATAATTTAATTATCTTTAGTCATGATATTTTTGACTGGACTAGTTGAGCTCACCCTTTTGCTTTCATTGTTCTCTTCAGGAAATGAGAACGTAGCCAGGACTAGTCGGGGAATGGAGTGATGGTCTGAGATGGTGTTATAGTAGTCCTCACTATTCTATAAAATAGTGTGACAATAAATGTAATGAGGACTCTATTTGAGTTTGGATATTTTCTAGAAGACAATATTCGTGTAAAAGCTCTCAGCTCATGTTGTATAATTAAGTTTGTATTAATTGTATTCAGTACCATGTATTTGGCGACTCAAGATGAGTGATGTATACCTATTTTGGGGGCGTCACAAATATCACCGTAGCCTTGCGGCGTCTAAGTATAAATTTTTATTTGATAAATAGATAAAATATAGATACATAAAATTGTGTATAACAATTTATATTCGTATATCTATAAATTTAAAGCAAGTAAGAAATAGTTCAACTAAGTTAACTCAAATGACTTATCTCAATTACTTGGACCAATTTCCTCTTTTCAAATAATTAAAACTTTTGTAAGAAGAGATATAAAGCTTTAGAGAGAGTATGTAGGTAAGGAGAGTAAGCTTTTTCTTTTTACTTGAATTGGCAAAAACCAAATGAATGAAATACTCCCTAGTTATAGAATTTTGAGGTTGGAGGCAAAATGGTAATTTTTGAAATCTATTTTTGAATGAAAGGATGAGATTGCTTCAATTTAATTTTAATGGTTCGGATAACGTCACAACAAATGGATTGCCAAACACTCCGAATTCAATTTTTGCCCATACATTTTTCTAAATCACTTAGCAATTAATGCTCAATTTTAAAGCCAATTCCAATATTCATCAATTCGGTCAAAGTTAATCAATAACCAGCCATGTCCCAAAAGGTTGTCACTTTTTCATTTAATATGCCAATTTATATATATATATATATATATATATATATATATATATATATATAAACTCTCTCTCACACACACACACACATATATAAATATATATATACATAAATGCGATAAAACAATTTTTGCCCAACTTTATTTTTGTGAGTTTGAAAGGAATAAGATCTCCTTTCCTTGAAAACGTTTATATGAATCAATTTATTTAACACTTGTTATTTAGATTATCAAGGTCAATAAAAATTAATTCAAAATAAAATTTAGAAAATAGTTTAGATAAAAAATAATTAATTTAAATCTCAAACCTTTTTAATTACTTCATAATTGTTATCATAAAAATATACTAAAAAAAATTGAGACCTATTATACAACATAGAGTACTATAGGCTGATCACCTAGACGTGCTCGTAAGAAATGTCAGACTTACTAACTTAGTGTCGGGTTATTCTTTTCAAAGAAAGAAAGAATGAAATGTTCATGGTCCTTGACCAAACTCACGGTTTAACTGATGTTATTCATTGTTAAATGTTTTAAAGAAAAAAGAAGTGCTATTTTGATTATTTATAGTACTTCATATGTAACATTCCAGAATTTTAATTGTTATATTAAATATTTATTGAATTAGATAAATATTTAATGGATGTGTTTATGGTTTAATTTGTAATTGTTCAAATTTGATTCGATTTGGTTAATTATTTGTTAAATAAATAATTAAGGAAATTAATTATTTTATTCTAATTTAATTTAATTATTAAGTTGGAAAGTTTTGATTAATTGAATTATTATCATTTTATTTGAATTTGTAATTCTAATTTTGTGGTATTGATTTATGTGTTGTAATAACTTAATAAAAGGTGGCAAATAACCTTTTACAAAGGAGTTATTAAAATAACTTAAAGGAGTTTTAATTCAGTTTTGCCAAATAAGGCCTATTGCTTATTAAGTCTTTATTATTATCATACGTTAGATATCTAGTACGCTAGATAGAGTTAGGAAGAAAAGAAAGACTTAGAGGAAGAAGAAGATGAGAAGAAGAAAAATGAGAGAGAAAAGAAGAGAGGAAGAAAGGCTAGAGAATTTGAGAAAAGAATTGGGGAAAAGAAGTTTGATAATCAAAGGGGATAGCCATCATCTTCTACAATCAAGGTATTCTCCTACCCTTTTTTTTAAGTTTTAAAGTTCTAGTTTTCTCTTCTCAAATCTCTGTAAAATTCTTGTGATAGGGTAAATTGTTGATTTTATGGGTATTCATATGATTAACTAGTGTTGTAAAGTTATTTTCATAAGTTTTATATGATTATAATCAATGAATTGTTGTTCTGTATGTAGTTTGTGAAGAAACCCTTTTTACAGAGAGTTTATGTGAATGAATATGGGTTAATTTAAAATAGAAATTATGGGTTGTTTAGTTGTTTTATTGATAAATTGGCTATTCAATTTGTTAGAATATGTATATACTTTGATAAAATGCTTTAAATTAACTGTTTTGGTTGAAAAACAAAATCACAGTATTGATTTTCATAAAAAATATCAAAATAATGAATTTTTATCAAAAATAGTGAAATTGGATGTTTTAAACTTGTTGTTTATGTTGTTGTATAGATAGAAACATGTTAGAAATTCTTGAATTATGTTTACATGAAGTCTTTGTTTGAATTATATGTGAATTAGACTGTTAGAAACGAACTTGTAGGCCAAAATTGGCTTTGTGCATATGATTTTCGTGGTATGTCTTGAAGTCTGCGAGAATGAAGCCAGCAATGTACTTGTAGTAGTAATATAAATCTCGTATCGCAGTCGCCATCGCCATCATATGCCATACGCGGGCCACGTAGCTTATTTCTTTTCTTGTGACACCATCATAGCGCAGCAAAGACCGCACCATAGTATAAAGCGTAGTATGCGTATGTTGAGTTAGCGAGAATGGTGCGACAGGTACTTTTTGTACTCGAATTTTTTAAGGAATAGTTACTAATAGTAGGACTGTAAAATGTTTATTTTAGTACTTCTATACTATGAATAAGTATGTTATTAACAATTAACAATTAACTTGTGTTATAACTTGATTATATGATTAAATAATCAAACCTATATGATGAATGTAGTTAGTTAAATTTGTAAAGTAGTAGTGACTAACTATATCATGATGACATATATATATATATATATATATATGTACATATAGGGTATTGTGATCCGAATTGATTCGGTTTAGCCTACGAGCAAGGAAAGTTTTCTAATTCTTTATCTTGTTGAACTATTTATTGTTTCAATTAGATTACCTTATAAATGATGCAAGCTTTCTAAACTTTGTTTTTGATAATGAACAAGTTATTCTTGTATTTAACTTGTTGTTGTAAAGTTATTTTCATAAGTTTTATATGATTATAATCAATGAATTGTTGTTCTGTATGTAGTTTGTGAAGAAAACCTTTTTACAGAGAGTTTATGTGAATGAATATGGGTTAATTTAAAATAGAAATTATGGGTTGTTTAGTTGTTTTATTGATAAATTGGCTATTTAATTTGTTAGAGTATGTATATACTTTGATAAAATGCTTTAAATTAACCATTTTGGTTGAAAAACAAAATCACAAGATTAATTTTCATCAAAATATCAAAAAATAAATTTTTATCAAAAATAGTGAAATTGGATGTTTTAAACTTGTTGTTTATGTTGTTGTATGGATAGAAACATGTTAGGAATTCTTGAATTATGTTTACATGAAGTCTTTGTATGAATTATATGTGAATTAGACTGTTAGAAACGAACTTGTAGGCCAAAATTGTCTTTGTGCATATGATTTTTCGTAGTAGTTCATAGAGTAAGCGCATGTGTTTTTGCAAAATATAAATCTCACGGCTTGGTCATTATCGCCATACGCATGCAGTGGCGCCTCGTATCTTATTTCTCGCATCATGACACCATCACCTTGCCGCGCACCGCACCACAGTATAAACTGTGGCGCCGCAGCGCAAGTTAGCAGAATGGTCTGACAGGGTACTTTTTGTACTCGAATTTTTAAGGAATAGTTATGTGATGATAGTAGGATTGTAAAATGTTAATTTTAGTACTTCTATACTATGAATAAGTATGTTATTAACAATTAACTTGTGTTATAACTTGATTATATGATTAAATAATCAAACCTATATGATGAATGTAGTTAGTTAAATTTGTAAAGTAATAGTGACTAACTATGTCATGATGACATATATATATATATATATATATATATATATATATATATATATATGTACATATAGGGTATTGTTATCCGAATTGATTCGGTTTAGCCTACGAGCAAGGCAAGTTTTCTAATTCTTTATCTTGTTGAACTACTTATTGTTTCAATTCGATTACCTTATAAATGATGCAAGCTTTCTAAACTTTATTTTTGATATTGAACAAGTTATTCTTGTATTTAACTTATTGTTTAGCATGCCCGAATATATTTGAATAGTTTATCGTTCATATTGCTATGCATGCTTAGTACTCAATTCTAATTACCCTTGACTTAATATTGTTCAAGCAAGGCATGTTATAGTTATTCAAAGTATATGCTATTAGATTATTCCTAAAGCATGATTTTGGTTTACCATGTTGATTCAATTACGATTATTCTATAGTATGATGTTATTGGTTTTATTCAACTAATCCTTAGTTGATGTTCGTTGAATTCTAAATTACCAGAAATGTATCCAAACCAAACTCACTTTAGTGCGGACTTGTACTCTAAATAATTGAGATGAACAACCCTATTATTAGGGGTAACTTACGCTTAGCGTTGAAATGTTTGTGCACAATACATTGTACGAATGGCTGATCCCCCAAAGTACGAGGAGTCCCTATAGTCTTATGACTGTTAAAGTTTAAGTTGAAACATTACTTATAACTATGGACATAGTTCGTGGTCTTAGGACCCTCAGTTATATACTTCAAAATGTTGACAAATCATATTGTTTAAAATCCTATTGAGTCTCTTACCTAACATTTGTTGTAAAAGTTTATCAGTCATTATTATTTCAAGTGAGATTTGTTTGCTCACTCTTGCTTATATAACTATTACAGTTAAGATGAGAAGGCTGATGTACCTAGCACCAGTAAGGGAAAAGGAAAGATGAACAAGTTTTGAAGACTTGTAATATGATAGTTTATTATCAGTTTTTGATTGAATGGTTGTAATAAAGATTATTTATTTTCCGCATTTGAATGATTGTGTTTAAAGGTTAGACAACCTAGGAGATTTTATTATGTAACCCTTTAATGGGAAAGATTTTATTTATCCAGTTTTATTGTGATTGGGTAGTTAGATATGAATGTTTGATTAAGTGAACACCAAATCCTGTGGGAATCAAGTACCTGGGTTTGGGGGTGTCACAAGTTGGTATCAAAGCCTTAGGTTATGAACCTTAGGTGGGGGAAAAGCCTTAGGAAGTAACCTTCGAAAAGATAGTAATGATAAACTCTTATCGAGTTTTAAGGAAGAAGTAATAAAACACTTATGTGCTTATGTGTTTATAACTTATGTGCTCGTGAGAGTCGAGTAGCGATGATTAGTAATTAAAAACTTAAACTTTGGTTGACAGAATGTCTAATATAGGAGGATCCAGTCAAGCTAGGGAGGAGGAGCCTCGAGATATTCTGGTAGTTTGGGAACAATTACTACCACGGGAAATAGTTCTGTTGGTCACAGTAGTTGAGCAGGAGAGAGTACCCGATGAGGATGATGAGATAGAGACGGATGAGAAAGATCCCGTGGAGCTGCCACAGACGGATGAAGAGGACAAGGAGGAAAGGATTCCACTTAACTCGATAGCTGGCCGTATATACGATGAGGTGCATGACCGTAACGTGGAACTTCAAGATACTGTTGAGGAATTGCAAGAGATAGTAGCTGAACAACAAACCTCGATGGCATAGAAGGACGATGAGATCTAGGATCGAGAAGAACGATTGAACAATGTGGAAGAGAAGTTGGTTCACACTAAAGAAGAGAACGACCAAATGAGCGTAGAGATTGCAGAGTTGAAGAGCAAGTTGAGAGAAGAGTCTGCAAAAAGGGCAAGAGCCAAAAACGCGTACGAGGAAGCTGATCAACGGGCCGAAATAGCAGAGGGAGACGTACAAGCAAAGAGAATGAAGATGCAAGAAATGGATAACGTATTCAACATTGCGATCAATCAAGCTTAGGATCGGGTCATGGGTTACCCAATTTAGTTCGAGACGCTACCCTCATACATATTAGATCGTCGAACCATGTTCCGAATTATGGAAGAAGAGCATCGTAAGGCTTTACAGTATCTTAATAGAATAACTTAGGAAGTGTACTTGATTTATGATTTATATTATGATAAGTATTATGTAAATCCCCAGTGTTATGCAACTTATGGGATATGATGATGATGTCCTGAAACTTTAGTAGTTCAGGAAAATAATGTAAATAGCAGTGATGCTATTGTTATGATGTTTTCAAAGAATTAAGAATGAATAAAAGCTATTATCTTCTTTTATCCAAAGTGTTATGTGTTATGTGGTGATTATTTTGGGGGCAAGTTAATTAGAAGTTACTTGAAAGAGTTGAGTAATAATAATGAGTGTATTTTTTTTAACAGAAAATGCCTCCAAGACGTCAACCACCCCGACAGAGAACCACTGAAGGAACCAACAACAATAATCAAGCTAACTCCGATTCAAATTTGGTGGCGTTCTCGGCGAGTGCACTACAAAATCAACCACAGAATCAACTTCAGAACCAAGGTGCTACGTTTAAGGACTTCAAGGCGGTTGGACCACCAGAATTCCATGGGTCCATGAATCCAGTTAAAGCACAGACCTGGATCATGGAAATTGAGAAGGTTTTTGATGTAGCTAGGGTAGAGGATAACCAGAAGACTGCTTTTGCAACATTCATGTTGAAAGTAGAGGCTAGTTATTGGAAGCAGGCCAATAAAACTCGGGAGGGACTAGGAATTATGACTTGGGAAAGGTTTAAGGAGATTTTCTTTGAGACCTATTTCCCAGAGAGTTTGAAAAGCCGATTAGAAATACGAGTTTTAGAACCAAGCGAGGAACGATGGCGGTGCCGGAGTATGCCTGCTTGAAATTCAACGAAATTTGGCGAGGTTTGCGCCATATCAAGTCAAGATGAGATGAACGTAAGGCAAAGAGATTTGAATAGGGGTGAAGCCACAGTTGTTTAGTAGGGTTTCCTTGTTCCAGTTGAAGACTTTTATAGCCGTAATGGAAAAGTCCATTCTCGCTGAAGATGGAGGCGAGGCGGTAACTAAGTTCAATCAAGAACAGAAAAAGAAGAAGAATAAAGTGGAGGTGAAGAATGGAGGTGGTGGTAGTGGAAATGGTAATAATAACCTGAAAATAAAGTGGAATGGAAATGTGGGTGCTGGGAATCAACAAGGTAGCCAGTAAAATAAGAAGTTTGAAGCATGTGCTACATGCGGGAAGTTTCACAAGGGTGTATGCTTGATGGGGAAGCGTGTATACTTTAACTGTGGCAAGGAGGGTCACATTGCCCCAAATTGCAATCAACCCAAGAAGAATGTATGCTATACTTGCGGGTCCAAGGATCACTTTGCTCGTGAGTGCCCCAATAAGAAAGCTGGAAAAACAACGGGAAACAAGGGAGGTAGCAGTGGAGGCACATGGGCCATTACTGGACCGACGACATCAACCAAACCCATAGCCAGAACCTTCAACATGACTGTGCAAGATGTTGTGCAATCAAAGGATGTGGTGTCAGGTATTATTCCAATCAATGATATTAATGCTTATGTATTATTTGATTTGGGTGCTACTTGCTCATTTATATCTGATGAATTTCTATGAGATTAGGATTGCCTAGTGAAGAATTGAATTTCCCTCTGAACATAGAAATTGCGAATAAGAAAGTAATTCCTGTTAGGTTCGTATACAAGAACTGTAGGGTGAACATTAAGGGAAATATCTTGATGGTAGGTTTAATTCTGATTAGGCTTGGAGAGTTTGATGTTATTTTGGGAATGGATTGGTTGTTCAATTGTGGAGAAATAATTGACTACCAAAAGAAATGTGTAAACCTTATGACTCCGTCAAAGGTAGTTTTCAATGGTAGTAAATCGCCTAGACAAATGAGATGTCTAATGATTATGCAGGCCAAGAAGTTATTGAGTCAAGGCTGTGTGGGTTATTTAGCTTACATAGTCGATACTCGGAAGAAGGGTGCGAAACTGGAAGAAATACCAGTGGTTAGGGAATTTGTGGACGTGTTTCCAGAGGATTTTCCAGGACTTCCGCCTAACAGAGAAATCGAGTTCGTGATCGACTTAGTGCCAGGAACCGCTCCAATATCGAAAGCCTCGTACAGAATGGCTCCGGTAGAGATGAAGGAACTAATGGTACAACTACAGGAGCTGCTGGACAAGAAATACATTCAGCCAAGTGTGTCGTCGTGGGGAGCACCGGTGTTATTCGTAAAGAAGAAGGATGGGTCAATGCATCTTTGCATTGATTATAGGGAGTTAAATAAAGTCACTATTAAGAATAAATATCCATTGCCGAGAATAGATGATTTATTTGACCAGTTGAAGGGTGCTAGATATTTCTTAAAAATAGATTTGAGGAGTGGGTATCACCAACTGAAAGTAAGGAAGGAGGATGTACCGAAGACGGCATTCCAAAATCGATATGGACATTACGAATTTTTGGTGATGTCTTTTGGTTTGAAAAACGCCCCTGCAGCGTTCATGGATTTGATGAACAGGGTGTTTAAACCATTTTTAGACAAGTTTGTGGTGGTGTTTATCGACGATATTCTGGTGTATTCTAGAACTCAAGAAGAACACGTGGAACACTTACGTCTAATGTTGGAGACGCTAAGAAAGGAAAAGTTGTACGCAAAATTCTCTAAATGTGAATTTTGGTTAGAACGTGTACAATTTCTTGGGCACATAATTGACAAGGATAGAATCTCATTGGATCCATCAAAGGTCGAAGCTGTGATAAATTGGGAACAACCTAGAACTTCGTCAGAAGTAAGAAGTTTCTTGGGATTAGCAGGGTATTACAGAAGGCTTATCCAGGATTTCTCCAAGATTGCCACTCCGTTGACAAATTTGACGAGGAAATTTGTAAAAATTGTTTGGACGGAGAAATGTGAAGGAAGTTTTCAGGAATTGAAAAAGAAGCTAAGTATGGCACATGTGTTGTCATTACCAGATAGTACAGGAAATTTTGTGGTGTACAATGATGCTCACACAAGGGATTAGGATGTGTCCTTATGCAGAACGGAAAAGTTATCGCGTATGCATCAAGGCAATTGAAAGATTACGAAAAAGGGTATTCGACTCATGATTTAGAGTTAGCGGCGGTTGTGTTTGCTTTAAAAATATGGAGACACTATCTCTATGGAGAAAAATGTGAGATCTACACAAACCATAAAAGTCTGAAGTACATTTTCACTCAGAAGGACTTGAACATGCATCAAAGGAGATGGATGGAATTGATAAAGGATTACGATTGTGAGATCTTTTATCATCTAGGCAAGGCAAATGTGGTTGCATATGCCTTGAGTAGGAAAGGTAGAGAAAAGTTGATGTTGTTAACTGATAAGGAGGAGCTTATTACAGCAATGTCAAGGACAGAGTTGGAGATCAAATTTCCAAAAGAATCCGATGGAAAATTATACCAGATGGAAGCCAGTCTAACTTTGGTGGACAAAGTGAAGAACGCTCAACTGCAAGATGAGGAATGCAGAAAAATAAGAGAAAGTGTGGTCGAGGGAAAAGAAGTAAAATACAAGGTTGATCATCGATGGAATCTTTGAGATTCGAGAGGCGAATCTGGGTTCCAAAGAAGATGCAGATATTAAAGAGGATATCTTGATAGAAGCTCATAACTCAAGATATTCGATTCATCCAGGAAGTACGAAGATGTATCAAGATTTGCGACGACATTTTTGGTGGCCAAATATGAAAAAAGACATTGCATAATGCGTTGCAAAGTGCTTAACATGTCAGAGAGTCAAGGCCGAGCATCAAAGACCAAGCGGGTTACTTCAACTATTGGAGATACCGGAATGGAAATGGGAACATATCACAATGGATTTTGTGGTAGGTCTCCCAACGACTCAAAAAGGATACGATGCAATTTGGGTGATAGTGGACAGATTGACAAAATCTGCACAATTTTTTCCAATAAAGATTAGATTCAATCTTGATCAGCTGGCAAGGTTATATGTTAAAGAGATCGTTGCAAGACATGGAGTTCCAGTGTCAATTGTGTCAGATAGAGATCTGAGGTTCACATCAAACTTCTGGAAGAGACTACATGAATGTATGGAAACACAGTTGCGAATGAGTACGGCATATCATCCGCAAACAGATGGCCAAAGCGAACAAACGATTCAGACATTGGAAGATATGTTGAGAGCATGCATCATGGATTTCAAAGGAAGCTGGGATGAACAATTACCATTTGTGGAATTTGCCTACAATAATAGTTACCACGCAAGCATCGGCATGCCGCCTTACGAAGCATTGTATGGCAGGAGGTGCATTACTCCTTTGTCTTTGGGATGAAGTCGTGAACGTCGGCGTTAGGACCAGGCGGTACAAAAAATTGCTGAGGTTGTCAAACTCATCAGAACAAGATTGATAGCTACTCAAGACAGACAAAAGAAATATGCCGATCAACACAGACAAGATCATGAATTCGACGTAGGAAGTTACGTTTTCCTAAAAATTTCACCTTAGAAGGGAAAAATTCGATTTGGTAAAAAGCGAAAACTAAGCCTGAGGTTTATTGGACCCTTCAAAGTGCTGCGAAAAGTTGGGGGGTGGCTTAAGAGGTAGCTCTACCTCCAGAATTGCAAAAAATTCATAATGTTTTTCATGTTTCGGTGTTACGACCATATAAGTCTGATTACAAGCACGTGATCGAGTACGAACCATTGCAGTTTGAGAAAGACTTGTCCTATGAAGAGATTCCTATCCAGATTGTTGACAGGAAAGAACAAGTGCTCCGAAATAAAGTGATACCTTTTGTGAAGGTAATATGGAGGAACCATAATGTCGAAGAGGCTACGTGGGAACTCGAAGCTGAAATGATGAAGAATTACCCTAGTTATTTGTTTAATATGTGTCTTCGATTCTGGGGACAGAATCTTTGTAAGTAGGGGAGAATGTGACGAATGAATTGTTTGAGTTGTGATTCTGGGGACAGAATCCTTCTAAGGAGGGAATGATGTAACATTCCAGAATTTTAATTGTTATATTAAATATTTGTTGAATTAGATAAATATTTAATGGATGTGTTTATGGTTTAATTTGTAATTGTTCAAATTTGATTCGATTTGGTTAATTATTTGTTAAATAAATAATTAAGGAAATTAATTATTTTATTCTAATTTAATTTAATTATTAAGTTGGAAAGTTTTGATTAATTGAATTATTATCCTTTTATTTGAATTTGTAATTCTAATTTTGTGGTATTGTTTTATGTGTTGTAATAATTTAATAAAAGGTGGCAAATAACCTTTTAAAAAGGAGTTATTAAAATAACTTAAAGGAGTTTTACTTCAGTTTTGCCAAACAAGGCCTATTGCTTATTAAGTCTTTATTCTAATTGTGTTTTACCAAACAAGGCATAAGGGTTAATTGATTATTATTTTTAGTGGTTACCCAAACAAGCCTTATGGCTTTTGATTTTCAAATAAACATAACTGATGTCAGTTAAGTTAGTATTATATTATATATTTAATATTATTATTATTATTATCATATGTTAGATATCTAGTACGCTAAATAGAGTTAGGAAGAAAAGAAAGACTCAGAAGAAGAAGAAGAAGAAGAAGAAGAAGAGAAGAAGAAAAATGAGAGAGAAAAGAAGAGAGGAAGAAAGGCTAGAGAATTTGAGAAAAGAATTGGGGAAAAGAAGTTTGATAATCAAAAGGGATAGCCATCATCTTCTACAATCAAGGTATTCTCCTACCCTTTTTT
This sequence comes from Panax ginseng, assembly GCA_020205605.1. Classification (NCBI taxonomy): domain Eukaryota; kingdom Viridiplantae; phylum Streptophyta; class Magnoliopsida; order Apiales; family Araliaceae; genus Panax; species Panax ginseng. The sequence goes on along the minus strand of CM035133.1, from coordinate 76,501,764 downwards.
TTAAGTTTTAAAGTTCTAGTTTTCTCTTCTCCTATTTCTCTGTAAAATTCTTGTGATAAGGTAAATTGTTGATTTTATGGGTATTCATATGATTAACTAGTGTTGTAAAGTTATTTTCATAAGTTTTATATGATTATAATCAATGAATTGTTGTTCTGTATGTAGTTTGTGAAGAAAACCTTTTTACAGAGAGTTTATGTGAATGAATATGGGTTAATTTAAAATAGAAATTATGGGTTGTTTAGTTATTTTATTGATAAATTGGCTATTTAATTTGTTAGAGTATGTATATACTTTGATAAAATGCTTTAAATTAACTATTTTGGTTGAAAAACAAAATCACAGTATTAATTTTCATCAAAAATATCAAAAAAATAAATTTTTATCAAAAATAGTGAAATTGGATGTTTTAAACTTGTTGTTTTTGTTGTTGTATGGATAGAAACATGTTAGGAATTCTTGAATTATGTTTACATGAAGTCTTTGTATGAATTATATGTGAATTAGACTGTTAGAAACGAACTTGTAGGCCAAAATTGTCTTTGTGCATATGATTTTTTATTAGTAGTCATCTAGAGATAAGTAAATGCATATTATTAGCGATATAAATCTCTCACCTTGGCATATCGCCGCCCTTGTGCATAGCAACCTCGTATCTTATTTCTCGCATCATAAAGACTATCATCATGCATACAGTAGCCGCACCGTATAGTATAAACTGTGGCGCCGCATCGCGAGTTAGCAGAATGGTCTGACAGGGTACTTTTTGTACTCGAATTTTTAAGGAATAGTTATGTGATGATAGTAGGACTGTAAAATGTTAATTTTAGTACTTCTATACTATGAATAAGTATGTTATTAACAATTAACTTGTGTTATAACTTGATTATATGATTAAATAATCAAACCTATATGATGAATGTAGTTAGTTAAATTTGTAAAGTAGTAGTGACTAACTATATCATGATGACATATATATATATATATATATATATGTACATATAGGGTATTGTGATCCGAATTGATTCGGTTTAGCCTACGAGCAAGGAAAGTTTTCTAATTCTTTATCTTGTTGAACTATTTATTGTTTCAATTAGATTACCTTATAAATGATGCAAGCTTTCTAAACTTTGTTTTTGATAATGAACAAGTTATTCTTGTATTTAACTTGTTGTTTAGCATGCCCGAATATATTTGAATAGTTTATCGTTCATATTGCTATTCATGCTTAGTATTCAATTCTAATTAACCTTGACTTAATATTGTTCAAGCAAGGCATGTTATAGTTATTCAAAGTATATGCTATTAGATTATTCCTAAAGCGTGAATTTGGTTTACTATGTTGATTCAATTACGATTATTCTATAGTATGATGTTATTGGTTTTATTCAACTAATCCTTAGTTGATGTTCGTTGAATTCTAAATTACCCTAAAAGGTATCCAAACCAAACTCACTTTGGTGCGGATTTGTACTCTAAATACTGAGATGAACAACCCTATTAGTAGGGGTAACTTACGTTTAGCATTGAAATGTTTATGAACAATACATTATACGAAGGGCTGATCCCCCTAAGTACGAGGAGTCCCTATAGTCTTATGACTGTTAAATTTTAAGTTGAAACATTACTTATAACTATGGACATATTTCGTGGTCTTAGGACCCTCAGTTATATACTTCAGAATGTTGACAAATCATATTGTTTAAAATCCTATTAAGTCTCTTACCTAACATTTGTTGTAAAAGTTTGTCATTCATTATTATTTCAACTGAGCTTTGTTTGCTCACTCTTGCTTATATAACTATTACAGTGAAGGATGAGAAGGCTGATGTACCTAGCACCAGTAAGGGAAAAGGAAAGATGAACAAGTTTTGAAGACTTGTAATATGATAGTTTATTATCATTTTTTGATTGAATGGTTGTAATAAAGATTATTTATTTTCCGCATTTGAATGATTGTGTTTAAAGGTTAGACAACTTGGGAGATTTTATTATGTAACCCTTTAATGGGAAAGATTTTATTTATCCAGTTTTATTATGATTGGGTAGTTAGATATGAATGTTTGATTAAGTGAACAGCAAATCCTATGGGAATGAAGTACCTGGGTTTGGGGGTGTCACATCATAACTATTAATTCAGTTATAGAAGATATACTCATATGATTCTTGCATGATGTTCTAATATAATTGTTATGCTTGCTGAGGTAGTTATGCTCACCCTTACTTGAACCATATGACTGCAGCTAAAAATGAACGGATCGAAGGATCCTGTAAGGACAAATGGAAGACCAAGGCAGACAAGTAGTTATCGTTGTAATAGAATAGTATTACTTTTGGTATTTATTTAATACTACGACAAAGAACATATGTAATGGTTACAAAGAACTTGGGAAGAGAATTATTATTATGTAATAAATAGTAAACATATTCACTCTATTGATGTATTTCAATTGAATGTATGTGTGAACAGTAGCACCGTGTAGCACCATCTATTGGGTTGGAAGATACCCGGATTTGGGGGCATTACATAAATGTTGATTAAAAGTAATTTAATAAAAAGCGTAAAATGCAAAAACGTGAACCGTGAATCGTAGTCTGGTTTAATGCATGTCGTAAGGTTATATAAAATGTAATAGACATGCGTAGTATGAGAATGATAAGAAATGAAGATAAAAATTATGTAATTCCTATACGGAATCTGATATTTATAATTCGAGGAAAATATGTCTGAACTAGCGAACCGATTAGGGTTAAAACTATCGTGATACTTAACGATGATCGATGAGGTTTGGTTTATGACATGTAATGTTAATAATCTTCCATGAATGTTAATAAGTAGTAATGAACGTTAAATAATCTTGAACGAATATTATTAATGAAATAAATTTGATTAAGACATAAAAGAGAAAGAAGTTGGTATAAACAATGTGTTTAGATTGTTTGGTAGCTAATTTCAGTGTGCTATGTGAATATATCATGTAGAAACTGTAAAGACGAAGAATGGTTGAACTTTAAAGTAGAGGACGCTTGAAGGAAAGTTTTCCTAACGCTTGTCTGATCTTTGTGTTAGTCAAGTTTCTGTGATTCATGTTATATCATGCATGAATTGTTTTACGAAAGAGTCGATGCCAGTAATCACTCGGCTAGACGAACCTTAAGAGTTTGATTGATTTATTTACAAGTTTTCTAATATATTATTGATAACGCTATCCTGTGCCAATTGTTGGGTATAGATTCAAAGGTAAGCCTGAGTATGAATAAACAAAGGTATTTTACGTCGTTTATTCAGCTGGCACACGAGGTTGCCAAAACTTAAACGTAAATACATTTAATGGATGAGTGTTGATCAATATAGAGTATGCGACGCCCCCAAAATAGGTATACATCACCCATCTTGGGTCGCCAGAAAATACACTTCTTACAACTCCATTTATACAACTGTCGTGCAAAATACGACGACTCATATACTGTGATTTTCAATACAAATATTATTACGTATATAATATGACAATATTCATATTTAAATTATTACAATGCCATATAAAGTACAACAACAATTATATTAAGTCCCCGAAGGGACACGAGAAGATTTATGTTCTCCTCATTCTAATGGAGTGAACCTTTGACGCTTCCAAATTCTGATTCGCCTCACCCTATTGTTGTTCACCAAAATTAAATATCAAATGATGTATAAAACATGTCATACACATTTTAAGTTCTCATTACAATTATTATGCCACACCGTTTCATAATTTGATTAGACTTGTGACTAATTCGTATCACCGCTTTATACCCATGTTCTCTCTGCTAGTCCCAGCTACACTTTTATTACCTGAAAGGGGTGGTGAAGAAAAAGGGTGAGCACAAATAGCCCAGTAAAGAATATCATGACTTAAGATAATTAAATTATCAATAGCCTTCATCAATAATAATTCAGATATTTAGAACATATGGTAGAAGATAAAACTTTCCAACCATAATAGTAGTGGAATCAACAATCTATTAGAAGAGTCAAGTAGAACATAATGTCTACTATCTCTTCTAGATTAAAAGTCCATCGTTAATATTTCATTCCTGTAATAATCATCAATAGTTCTTTGTTATACCCAAGACAAAGAGAACTCTCATCACCTGTCTTCACCTGAACCACCATAGATTATAATTAAATCACAATTCATATTTATAATCAGTTTGCACTACAGGCCAAAGATATACAACTGCAAAACCAATAACCAACAACCCATCTTTGCACTATAGGCCAAAGATATACAACTGTAAAACCAATAACCAATAGCCCATCTTTGCACTACAGGCCAAAGATATACAATTGTATAAAATCAATAATCCGAGACTCGACTTAATTAATAGTATCACGACCACGAATTATCCATGCACTACGGGCCAAGGATATTCGTGTTTTCAATTACGGTCATGATTATACCGAATAATCCCTAGTCATAATCATACCAAGTCCATCTATGCACTACGGGTCAAAGATGACTTTTACCACATCATTTGTAACATTACGGTTATGATTATACCGAATAATCCCTGGTCATAATCATACCAAGTCCATCTATGCACTACTGGCTATAGATGATTTTTAACACAATATAAGCATGAGAATGATGACAATGATATATATAATGAATAAACATAAATCATCAAAATAATAAGATAACATAGATCTTAGTGATTTTCAACTTAATTATCTAGAGTCCAAATTGATAACATAATAATAGATAAATCACAAACTATTAAGGATATTCTAATCCTTTCAGGACTTTTCACTATTTAATGATAAACTGAATAAACGAATAATAATATCTTACCATAATATGGAGTATGAAAGAAATTACATTCTTTTATCATATAAATGATACCCTCTTACCATAATAATGACATCCCTTACCTTAGCATGTGACTTGATTCTGCTTTCTGTGAAATTGATCAACTTAAACAATGCTTGCATTCCTTATCTACACTTAAAGTAACATTACACTCAATAGAAATACTCACAATATTATACTCACAAATATTGTAGTAAAAGAATTCTATATTTTTAGTGTAGTAATGGTGTGTCTTTAGTTACTCAACTGAGCAACCTATTTATACTGAAATTTAGTAAACAACTAGCACATCTACTTTGACAAAATAACCAAATGAGGTATATAATAATGGTAGTGGAATTTATGGTCCCACTGAGAAAATTAAACCAACTTGCACATGTTTTAACAAAATTAGTTCAATAATAGAGTTGTGGTCCATACTACTTTAGAAAAAGTAGAGTGTCGGAAAGTCCTGCCAAACTTACTTTTGTAAAAATAAAATAATTGAACAAACATCCGTATATCATACTTATCTTTAATCAACACCCTTTTCAATCTTTGAACCATTATTCACAATTATTAACATAGACTCTCAATACTGCCAACTGGTTTAATTATATCATATCAAATAATATGAGTCACTATGTAATAACTACTGTGGTAATTATTGAAATAAATACCGAGTGACTTCTTACGTAAGAATCAAATCAATACCTTACTTATAAATAATTTAAATTCTATTAAAAGTAAGGATCAACATCAAATCATAATTATCTCGAATAACATATACACCAACTAATAATTTATTATTCATTTAAGTTATCTTTATTTATCTCATAATATCATTATATTTAATAATGTTCATGTTTTACAACTTAGAAAAACATCCTTTATCGTCGAAAACATTACACGTTGCATACGTGCATGACTGACATCCTCCGATTGCCTCTGAATGCACATCAGTCCCTAAAATAGCCATTTTAGGCCTTGATACCGACCTCAAATCTCAAAAAAACTAAAGTTTTAGGTCGACTCGTTATCTTTCCGAATTATCCTGAATGACCTCAATCGGATTTTGTATGAAAAAGTTATGCCCAATTTACTAAAGGATGTCCGGACAGATTTTGGTTCAACACTTGACCAGTGCCTAGGTGCCCAAATTTGGCCTTGGGCAAGCGCCTAGGCGCCCAAGAACAGATTCTAAGCGCCGAGACTAGTGTATAGGCGCTCGACCTTTGGCACTTAACTCCAATTTTCCAGATTTTGCAACTTTTAACACACATACTTCAAATCTTCATAACTTCTTCATCCGTTATCAGAATTAGTACGTTTACGAGGCTATGGAAAGCTTTTAACATGCTCTACAAATCCCCCATGATTTCATAATTTTTCAGATTCATTAATTATTCTGAAATTTGGCTCCAAAGTCCCCTAAGACTAAGTTTTTCATCGTTGAACATGTTTTACAAAAACTTTCATCACAACTTCAATTTAAATCATTTTTTGTTCTTTCAAATTAGAATATTTCCATAAATTCTTAATCTATAGATCCTCCTCCTCAGATTTTACACATAAATCAACCATCAACACTTTTACAAGTTTGATTTAAGTCCTCAACATAACTTTTGTTCATCCTCAAACATATGCCCAACTTTTTGATCTTAAATTCTATTATGACATGGATTAAACATAAAATATTTATCATATACTTCCTTATTACTTTGGATCCATCATGATCCCCTATAACCCAACTTTCAACAAATCAAACTCTTAGAAAAATTAAAGAGATGAAAAGTTTTGGTTTTACCTTTTGAGTTTATATTTTACCTCCATGCTTCCATGGTTTCATCTTCTTCTTTCTTCCTCATTCCTTTATCTCTTCTCTCTTTCTTCTTCTGAACATGGCTACGGGAGGGAGCATGAGAGAATGAGAAAGTGTGCTGAAAATAAAAATGATGGTGTTTTTCTTCTTCTTCCTTTCTTCTTCTTCTTCTTCTTCTTTCTCCTTTTCTCTCTCTCTATCTTATCAATATTTTGGGCTACGGAAGGAAGAGGTTGTGAGAAAAATGAGAAAGACATCTCCTGATTTTGCCTTATTAGGCTCAATCAATGCCTATCTCCCTTGTCCCACCAAAATGAAATTAAACAATCAAAGAAAAGGTTGGTGAGGAATGTGTGGAAAGTTTGAAGTATTAGGAAAATATGCCTCAAGATTATTCCACCTCTATCAACATTAACCGCCCCTCTCATAGACCACAATATTCTAGAAGGTTTAATACTCCTCTATTATTAACTCATTTATCCGATTAATTGTTCATTTGACCATTTATCAATTTAACATTTTACAATTTTAAAACTAATAGTCATAAATTAAATTAGACTTTTATTTTATAAAAGTCGGGGTTTTACAGAGTACTATAGGTTGTCATCTAAAAGTGCTCGTAAGATATATCGGACTTACAGTCTTAGTGTCGGGTTGTCCTTTTCATGAATGAAAACCAAAGAGAATGTTCATGGTCTTTTGACCTACTCAGAATTCCTAAGCTAATGTATATACTCTAGAATTGTTTTAAGAGAATGAAAAGTGTTATTTCGATTATTCATAGTACTTTAAAACTATTTGTTCAGGTAGTGAAGATAAATCATATGATTCTTGAGGTGGTGGTTATATTATATATTGTTAGACTTGTTGAGCTAGTTATGCTCACTTCTTACTTTAATTATATATATATATATATATATATATATATATATATATATATATATATATATATGATTGTAGCTAAGAACGAACGAACCGAGAGTTCTAGTAAGGATAAGGGCAAAGCCAAGATGGATAAATAGATTATCTTGTAATAGACTAGTATATTTGTATGAACTTATACTATGACAATGAAGAATGTAATGGTTAATAGAACATGGGAAATGATTTATTATTATTGTAATAAGAATTTAGTAAATACATTCATCTTAATGATGTTTTCATTAGAATGAATGTATAGTTAGTAGTACCGTGTAACACCATATCTGTGGGTTAAAAGTACTCAGATTTGGGGGCGTCACATTTTATCTCTCAAACACTCTCTTTTTCTCTACTAAGCACTACTTTTGAAAATATGAGCGCATACAAACTGATAAACAATTTAACGTAGCTTAGCCAGTTACCAAGATGAAAGGTCTCGACAGTTTAGAAATACAAAGTGTCTCAAGGCCTTGTTTGGCTATAACCCAATTAAGATTCCTTCTAATTTATTTTAATATTTCCTTTACTATATGATTCACATACCACACTCAATTAAATTAAATTACCTAACCAATATAATTATAATTTTATTTAACAAATCATTTATCCTCTAATTTAATTATTTAATTAAATTAGAATATTACCATCATATTAGCGTAATAAAATACACACCAATTATAAAATCATTTAACATAAATTTAAACAATATTTTCACACTTGAATAAATTATCCCATAATAGTTTTCACCAATTATTTATTTAATTCAATAAATAATCCAACTAAAATATTTACTTTATTCGATAAATATTTTTAATTATTTACAAAATTCACAATCATTACATCCTTCTCTCTTTAAAAGGATTTTGTCCCCAGAATCTTGGCAAAATTAATTCAGCTATTACATTTTTCTCTTCTTAAAAAGATTTTATCCCCAAAATCGCAATACAAGGATTAAACAACAACTGAGGATAATTTTTTATCATCTTATCTTCGAGTTCCCACGTAGCTTCGTTAGCATTGTGGTTCCTCCATATTTCCTTAACAAAAGGTATTACTTTATTTTTGAGAACTTGCTCTTTCCTGTCAACTATCTGAATAGGAATTTCTTCATATGATAGATCTTTCTCAACTTGCAATGGTCCATACTCTATGAAATGTTTATAATTAGATTTATACGATTGTAGCATTAAAGCATGAAACACATTATGAATGTGCTCTAACGCTGGAGGTAAGTCTACCTCATAAGCCACATCTCCTACTCTTCCCAGCCCTTCAAAAGTCCAATGAACCTCGGACTCAACTTTCACTTTTTACAAAATCTTATTTTCCCTTCCAGGGAGATACTTTCAAGAAAACAAAGTTACCTACTTCAAATTCTCTCTTCTGACGATGTTGATCTGCATACTTCTTTTGTCTAGCTTGAGCAGATAACATCCTTACTTTTATCACTTTGACGATCTCTGCAGTCTGCTGCACCAATTCAGGGCCCAACAGTTGACATTCACCGACCTCATCCCAGCATAGTGGAGTTCTGCATTTCTTTCCATACAACGCTTCATAAGGCGACATGCGAATACTTGAGTGATAACTGTTATTATATGCAAACTCAACTAGAGGTAGATGGTCGTTCTAATTCCCCTTAAAATTTATGACACAAGCTCTCAACATATCTTCTAATGTTTAGATTTTCCTTTCACTCTGTCCATCAGTTTGAGGATGGTACGATGTGCTCATTCTTAACTGCTTTACCATTTGTTCTTACAAACTCTTCTAGAAATTTGATGTGATATGCGGATCTCGGTCTGACATGATTAACACAGGAACACTGTGCCTTGAAAGGATTTCTTTGACATATATTTTCGCCAACTAATCTAGATTAAATAAAATTTTGATCGATAAGAAATGTGTTGATTTCGTTTGTCGATCCACGATAACCCATATCGCATCATAGCCTTTCTGAGTAATTGGAAGACCTATCACAAAATATATCATAATATGCTCCCATTTCCATTATGGTATTTCCAATGGTTGCAACAAACCACTTGGTCTTTGACTTTCTGACACGTTAAGCACTTTGCAACACACCCAACAACCTCTCTCTTCATATTTGGCCACCAGAAATGTTGTCGAATGTCTTGGTACATTTTCATACTCCCCGGATGAATTGAATATCTCAAGCTATGACCCTCGTGTAAAATTTCTTCTCTAACTTCCGGTACTGGCGAAACCCAGATTCTCCCTTCGAATCTTAATAACCCTTCAGTATCAATTTTGAATTGGACTTCTTCACCTTCAAACACCCTTTTCCTTACTTTGTCACACTTCTCATCCTGGAGTTGTGCTTCTTTCACCTTGTCAAATAAGATTTGATGGGTCTCCATCTGAAATAACTTTTCGTCCGACTCCTTTGGATACTTTACCTCTAACTCCAACTTGTCCATTTCGACTATTATCTGTAATATCCTAGATTTTTCCATGTAATTAAACAATTTCAATAAACAAACTTATGTGAAATTCTTATGTGACAATTATTTTTAGATGAATTATTTATTTTATTATATGTTATGTGATAAGATGCATATTAATGGTTGTTACGGTTAGGCCAATTATTTAAATTGGTTAAGGATGAAATTAATTCTAATTAATTTCGTGGGATGACTTACAAATATAAGTTTGAGTTTGGAGCGGAATTTAGAGACGCGGTCTGCGTATTTGAGTCCGAAACATCGAAATTAGGCAGGATAGACTGTAACCACGAAAATGTGTCTTAAACCGAGACATGTCTCATAATATTTTAAATGTGTCACGAAAATGAGACATGCCTCATAATATTTTTATATATCCACCATTCTCTTTTACAATGCTCTTATTTATAGATATATGGACTTGGAAGTTTCATGACGTAAAATATAACATACTGATCAAATCTCTACTCTTGGAACTTTATTAAATATAATATTATCTTAAATTTAGCCCAAACACACTTTGAGCTTATTTAGTTGTCAACTACTGAATTTTGAAGTTGAGTTTGATTGAAACGGAGAGTTCCATGACATCCGGGACGTCGACTTTAGTAGGAATCGATATATAAGTATCGACACGTGTGGCTCTGAGGGCAAAAACGGTCAAAATCGGTATTTAAATGATTAAAATAAAATTATAATGCATTTGTTTAATTGGACAGCAGCTGGTGGGGTCTTGTGACACATAATATGGGACAAGGAGGGAGAGTATATTCGTATATAGCAATAAGGAGGAAGAAAGGTGATAACTCCTTAAAAAACCATACATAATAAGCAAACCTTTTCATGTTCCTAACTTCCCCCCCCCCCCCCCCAATAACTATATTCAAGTGGGATAATTATGTATGTAACTGATGATGGGAGTGGTGAAGGGGCTGGAGAGAGCAGCTCTATCAAGTTATATATATATACACCCAACAAAAAAATGTTTCACTTTGCAAAAATTCCACCAAGATACAAAAAGAAAGAGAAATTGAGAGTAATAGATGTTGTGGTGATTTCTGGAGATTTTGGAGAATCTAAGCAAGCAAGGAGTGAGTCTCTAACAGATTAAATCAAGAGGAATTCGCCAAAGAGGTAAGCTATGAACCCATTCTCTATGTTCTTCCAAAACTATGAGAGAATATGCATAGGAGACCTTTATAAATGGTTTGCTTTGGAGTATGTGATGTTGGGTAATTGTGGTCTGATTGTTATGGTGTAATAAGAATATAAGTTCTGGACAAATCATGTCATGTATGCTTTAAAAATCCAAAGAGTTATGCCTTACATGCTAAGTGTTTGATATTATGCCTCTTAGTTGCTAATTTGATCAAAACATGAAAAGTTAGAGAAATGAATTGTTGTAACATGTATATATATGTTATTAGAAGTGGTCTGGATAATAGGAATCAAACCCATGCATGCTAGAATCAAAATCATGATTTTCTCAAAAGTTGGGTTAAACTAGTTTGCATGATTTTTCAGGATTTTTGATCACTCGAAATCATGTCTTAGAAAATCCATTTGTTGCATGTAATAATTTTGTAAAATAGTATGTAGCATGAGGTATAACATATCCAAATTTCATTCGGATCGAAGCTATATTGAGTGAGATATCAAAATCGTAAGGTCGCGAAATAAGCATGTTAGAAACCGAAAAAAATTGTGAACTGCTGACCCTAAGGACAAATTCGGTGCTAGCTAAAGTTTCCAGAAAATTTTGGACTTTTGGGTTATTATAGTACACTGAATAAGCTTTCCATAGACTCTGGAACGGACTAATTCCGACTTCGGAGCAAGGAGTTATGACTTTTCAAAGTAGTTGCGTCAAATCTGTCCAACAAATTCGGAGCAGTCTCCTTGCACGGATTTTCTGGAATTTTGTGCTTGGAATTTGAAGATGGTCCATGAACGAAAGTTGTAGCCCCAGAGGTTAGCTTCGCGAGGACGCAAGAATCGCTCAAAAATGTTTTAAAACGAATTAGTTATGACTGTTTTAACGAGGTATGGTAAAGCTGAGAAAAAAAATGTAAAAACTGTTATGTTTGGGCATTTTTAAGTTTTGTTTTGGGCTGCCTATGATATCTAAAATGGGTGGCATATATTTTCTAAATATATTCTATTATGATGTTTATAGCATATCCAATAGGAGACCATTTTACTTCAAACTAGATTGTGTATGAATTGTGATTAACGAGACACATGTGATTAGGTTATGTGAAGGTTAATCGCTAGCGTTAATTAGAAAGCAGCTTATCGTGCAAGTTTCCTAACCCTAATTTCTTTTGGGTATTTATTAAATCCTTACTAATATTATCGCAGTAAGGGTAAGTATTGGACTTGTGTTAGTTATTTATTTGTGCAAGTTTCTTCGTTGAAAAGTCATACAAACTCCATCTGTCTTGCAAGATTTTCAATGGTTATTCAGTTATTATTCTAACGGCTATGCTTTTAAGTTCATGTCATCATAGAACTGTTTCTACGTATGTTCCTAGCCTTTGGTTCCGGCTAGTTATTATTGATGAAAAATGATTTAAAACACATCTTTCGAAGCTATTGTATGTTTACCAATCCAAGTTGCCTTGGTGAGGTCTCGCATGATTACTAAGATGAACAACCCAAATGAACAGGAAAAACAGATGTCGGGCAAATAGTCCCATTTATGCTTATGCATTTTAAACTTAATACATGTGCATAACGTAGGGTACAATGGGTTGATCACTGGCGCATTTGCGTAAATCGTTTCTGATCTACACCCCTTAGTATGATATTAAAAATTCTTAAATTCTTATTCTTGATGTTCTTCTTTAACACTTGATAATCTTTCAATTGTTGAGATCTAGTAATTCAAATACCTTTATCCTGATGTATATTTCCCATTTATTCCGTATACTTGCTAGGCAATTTGTGCTCATTCTTGTTTAAACCTTTCAGTTAAGGATGAAAATGCTGAGGGTTCGGGCAAGGACAAGGGAAAGTCCGAGATGAAGTGATGTTAATGGTTATATAATAAAATAATTATTTTCGCATATGTGTATTGTAGCGATAAACACTAAGACTAAGTTCCAGTATGTTTTAAGGTTGTAAAGACTTGGGATTTTATTTTGAATAATTATGTAATAGTTAATATTATTATTCCTTATTGTTAAGGTTTACTTAGTTAGATGATGGTGTATGTTGTATCGTGAGCACCAAGTTCTGTAATCGATGATTACACGGATTTGGGGGCGTCACAGGTTGGTATCAAAGCTGTAGGTTATAAACCTTAGGTAGGAGTACCTTAGGCTATAACCTTAGAGAAGAGAGGTGAAGATAATGAACGAATACACTCAAATAGAGTTTGAACAATAAGAAGTAATTGAAGAAATTTATAAAGAATGGATGAAAACATGCGTGAGAGGATTCAAAGAAGAATCTCGCAGAGTTATGGAGTTACCCAACTCCAATAATACGAATGTAAGGTGGTAAAAAAATAGACAATGTCTATAAGAAGAGATTGGTAACGAAGTTAAGAATAAAAAGTTATAGTCAAGTATGGTACAGTTGTACTCTTTAGTAGTTATCTGGGCTAAACGATTCCTTCATAGAGCGGAGGTATATACGAACTAGTAACTCGGAACCTAGTTTGTTGGTTGTTTGTGGGAAACCACTCAGCGTACCATATTGAAATTGTTAGAGACTCGATGTGTACCAAGTGTAGAAATGGATACATATGATGAAAGTGTAGAACTCGAATGAAATTTTGAGCGATGTAAATGAAATTAGAAATTCTTAAAGGAAGAATTTTTTTTTATAAACAAGAAGATTCAAAGAAGAATCTAAGAGATATAAAGATAAGAAATGGAAGTTTCCTAACTCCAAAAGACAAGATAACGAATAATGTCGTATATGATGAAAAAGAGAAAGAAAGAAGATCGTAAAACAAAACGATCACGAGTTAAGAAAAGAATTTTAAGGAATATGATAATAGAATAAGATCACGACATGATCTTTTTATGTTATAGAAGAAAGATGGTCTGTAATGTTTGAATAATTATAGCTTAATGCTATGAAGATGGAGTACTATGAAATAGTACGAGATAACTCATGAGGAGTTATAGATGATGTGATACGAGGAATTCGTATCGAGCAAAGAGCAAGTTATAAGCAAGATAGAGTTAGGTGGGATTTCAATTGAGGACTCATGTGATGGCTGAGTTGTACAAACCTTTCTATGGGTGAGGTTTTGTGATTGCACTCAATTTATCACATTGATAATCATTGGAATGTTTGTGTCGCGCTATTTGCTATATGCCTGTTGAGAAGGTGATTCTTTTCTCATGTGTATAACAGATAGGTAAAGTATAGTTAGAGAATATTATAAGGTTAAGTGCGAGTTCTTAAAACTCATACTTATGGTAGGTTCGTGACTCATAATTATATGGTATGTTTTTGAACCCCTCAGCGAATGGACGCCTATGGTCTGACTAGGATAAGTTCTTAAACTCATATGATTGTGGCAAGTTCCTGAACTCATAACGTGTGGTAAGTTTGATGAACTGGGTATAGATAAGTGTAAATGGAGTATTGAGGATGATAAGAATAGATAGACCTATTAAGCAAGGGATCATTATAGAAAGTGGAGTTGATGGTGGAAGCATAGGTACTCTAAATCTACTAGCTATGCTAGACTTTTGAAATTTATTGACTTCGTGCTGATGTTTACACTTCTATTTTCTTGAAAAACATTGGATCAAATGATGGAACCAATGAGTTTTAACAACAATACTGTTATTCATATGTCTTTGCTAATTGCTTCGGCTAGACAAAAATGATTTGAAAATATCAAAATGTATTTTATATCATTAATGCATCATGGAACCTGGTGCAAAGATGATAAAAACGATGGAGTTATCAATGCAGAATTTCTTAGTGTTGGATGTGATCTAAGGATCGTCAGCCCACTATGGTATGATGTAGTATGACAAAAACACAAAATGACAGAATCCTCAAACGGACTGTAAATACAGTGCGTGTGACGCCCCCAAAATAGGTCCATTCTATCCAACCCATTCTGAGTCGCCAAATAGATGGTACAGAAAACAACCACAACTTTATTACAACAATTGTCGTGCAAAATACAATAACACATATACTGTGAGTTTGGATACAAATATATACCAAATGTGACACATATCCCAACCGTGGATGAAAGACACCACAAAGTGACACCTTACATAAAGGTATAGTCAAAAGCTGTTTTAGAAACTAAAATCTTTGGGAAGTGCTCAAGGAAACCTTCAGACATGGAAGGCCATGCTTCTAGGTTATGATAGATATCATATGGCCACGTAATTATCCTTGGTTGACCTAATATACCCCAAAGAAAAGCGAGAAGATTACTATCATATTCTTCCCAATGGTGAGTCTTCTCTTGATTTATCATTATCTCCCTTTGTCTCAAATTGAGAATTATACTTCAAACAAACACCAAGATTATATAGGTAGTGCTCGTAAATATACTCAGCAAGTGGATGAGCACAACCTATCTTATGATGACACGAGGTTGTATGTCATTAGACATCTTGTATGAAAGTGGCAAAACACCCTTCCAACATTGGGTTCGCCTCTCCCTATATGATTCACCAAATATAACTACTAAAAGATGTATACAACACACTTGTCTATACTGTTTAGGAAGAACTCCCATGCCTAGAAACCACCGCTCTATTCCCTGTTACTTCGGCCATTCCACTACACTTTTATTACCTGAAAAGGAATTGTGAAGCAAAAGGGTGAGCACAACTAGCTCAGTAAAGAATATCATGACTAAAGATAATTAAATTATCAATAGCCTTCATCAGTAATAAATCAGAGATTTAGAACATATGGTAGATGATAAACTTTTCAACCATAGTTGCAGTGGAACGAGCAATCCATTAGAAGAGTCAAATAGACCATAAAGTCTATTATCTTCTCCACATTAAAAGTCCACCAACAATGTTTTATCTCTGTAACATTAATCAATAGTTCTTTTTCACAATTATATGAATAACTCATAATCATAATTGTAATTCTAAATTCCTCTTCGCATCCAAGACGAAGATAATTTTCATCACATGTCTTTACCTGAAACATCAAAGATCATGGTTATACCAAATCATAGTTCCTGTTCATAATCATACTAATAAATTCATCTTTGCACTACAGGCCAAAGATATTCATCAACAGTTCATCTTTGCACTACATGCCAAAGATATTCAGTAACAGGTCATCTTTGCACTACGGGCCAAAGATATTTATATCTCAAATAAATACATAATCATTTCAGAATTTATATAAACCATAATTATAATCATGTTGATCAATTCACCTTTGCACTTAAGCTAAAAATATTCAATTGTAAATTCAATGGTCATGATCATACCAGTCAATGATTCAACTTTGCACTACTGGCCAAAGAGAACCCCTAGTCACGATCATACCAATAATCTACCCATCTTTACACTTAAGTCAAAGAGAAATTTCATCACCGAATTTATAAAAATATTATATATGATAATAAAAACAATATTATCAAAACATGGATTCAATCAAAGATAGTAACTATATAGACATCTTGGAGAAAAAGAAAAATTTCATTTTTCGGTGAATAGTGTCGTATTCGTGAATAGTGTCGTATACATGAATAGTAACCCCGACACAAAGAGATAAAATTTCACAATAAAATCCATATCAATATTAATAACACCTTAATCAAAATGTTATAAATCACTTAATAATATCAAAATTTTAATATTCTTAATATTACAACAATATTTAATAATTTCTTAAACTTATAAACAATTTATTTAAATTATTTACACTTTACTAATTAATGCATTTAATCATCATAAAATGCCAAACTCATAAGATTTCATCACCAATAACCAAAACCCTCATAAAAAATCTGCATATACCTCATATATGATTCTCAAGCCATAAAATCATATTTTTTAATTTTCTTCCTTCATATAACATATTTAATTCATTTACTCATAACTAGATCATTTTCATGAAAAATACCAAATCAGTTCCAAAAATATTTCTTTTCTGCGATTTAGCAGAATATAGTCTCATATTGAACATATATTTTTCTCAAAATTTTTAAAAGTCATTTACTATTTTTCATATGGCCAAAACCACCGAATATTTAAACATTTATCATAAATTATACTTTTGTCCAAAAATTCCAAAATTTACAGAATATACTCATGTTATATACATGTACTCCAAATAAAAATTTCATCAATTTTGGAGTTAACCACAAGGAGTTATAAGGGTTTTCTTTTAAAATAGTCTTTTCTCATAAAATCCATAACTCCTAATCTATACATCCAAAAATCGTCATTTTTGGACACAATCAAGATAACTCTTCAAATTATCATTTCAAATTTTTCCAAAATTTTTGAAGGTCTGAAAAATTTCGAAACTGAAAAACATAATAACTCTTAAAATCCCTTACCTCGAAAAAGCAGTATTTCTGACCGGAATATCGGATGAAAAGCCGGAGGAAACTTGCACCGAATAACAACTCTCAAAATATCTAAATACTCTCAAAAATATGCTTGATAATATAGAGAGAGAGAAAACTTATGTTTCTGGTGTGATTTTCAATTCTAACTTAAGCTTCTATTTATAGGAAAATGCTAGAACGCCAATGGAGACTAAAATAATAAATTATTATTATTCTTTTTCTTCTTCCACGCACCAACCAAATTTGAATCAACTAGCATGCCAACTTGGAAAACATATTAGCAGCCCACATGTTATTTACACCAACCAAAGTGGGTCCCACCCATAAATATAATAAAAATTATTTTATTCTCCGAAACTTCAACAATTTATAGAAAATAGCTCGGTTATCAGAAAATTCGAAACTCGCGACTTTCCATAGGAAATTCCATTATCCACAACTTTGCAGAAGGAAGTTTTTCCAAATTCCAAACAAAAATTGACCGAAATCCATAAACGGATGATTTTAAATACCGTTACAACACCTTTTAAAATTCATAACAAATCATGCGTTAATTTTCAACGGTTCAAAATTTGTGGATATAAACTCAACTTATATATGTAAAACATATCCAAAAATTACAACGATCCAACTGTCAGATCAAAATTATAACTCACGCAATAGAGCTTTAAGAACATCAATTAAATTTTTTAATACCTCCAATCCGACAAAATACTGATAAAACACCTCAACATTAATTCCTTCATTTATAACCACATAAATAAATCCATCATCTATATCCACATCAAATAAATATTTCATTATCATATAAATCAATAATTAATTATTCACAAATAATATTACAGAATCACAATTATGACAACCAGACCGTTCCCAGGAAAGAGGGGGTTTTTCGATAAGGATTTCTCCTTACTGGCGTGCAATTAGGTGACCAAACCTCTCCTTGGACAGAACTTTCTAGACATTGCCAATAATGTTATCTAATAATATTATTCAGATAATATGCATTATTTCTTCGATAATGGAAAATACTGTGTAGTGACAATTATTAAAATAACAATAATATCAACGTAGCAATTATTGAATCAATAAAATAAAATATTGAACAGTAACTACTGTAACAATTATTGAGTAGTTCCTTCTTACAAATTTTTTTTTATCATGCTTCATGAATAATACTCGTGAATAGCAACTCATGAATAGCAACTCGTGAATAGTAACTCGTGAATAGTAATTCATGAATAGTAATTATAAGAAAAATTGAAAATACTTTTATTTCATAAAATTTGGGGTCTTACAATGCGGTATCATGACGTCATAAAAAGATTTTTGAGGTTTCTTTAAGTTATGAGAATATATATATACGTGTATATGTATATTTCGATTGATGTCCGAATTGTTGTAGAAGTCTATGCTATTTGATTCAGCTAGACGAATATTGAAAGATGTTCATGAAATTCAAGTATTTCTTGAGAAGTTATGCCAAACCAAATTATTTTGGTGCGGATTTAAATATTGAAAAGCTGAGGTGAACAACCCTGTAAAAAGGGGATATTTTATCGTAGACAATGGTTCCGAAAGTAACACATATAGTAAATTCACGATGTTAAGATGTAATCGTTGTGCACGACGTAGGGGTACGACGATAGTCGATCACCTAGAGTACTTGCAGAGAGTGTTTTCGATCTGTGTGAATGCTAAACATTCATTAAAGATGGTTTATGGTGGTGATGCCTTTATTAAACACGGAGAAGAGTTCAAGGTCCGTATAGTCTAATGATATTAAAGGTTCAAGTCGAGATACTTGATAACCTAGGGACGTAGTTCAAGGTCTCATGACCCCTCAGCATGATTTGGAAACTTTTAAATTCATGTTATTCATATCGCTTCCCAATTATTGAGCAATTGAGGAAGATTCTTGTTATTACGAAGGTGAAAGTTGAAAGGATGAGACAATTAAGCAAAGCATAATAATTTCAAGAAAGAAATGAAATTTCGGAAAGAAAAGAAATGTGAAACTCTTAAAAAGAGGATGAGGTGAGGAATATGATGATCTTAGAGCGGATCAAGTAGAGAAAGAATTTGGTTGCGAGAACCTAATGAATAAATAGATATTCATATAAAATCTATTTTGATAAATGGAATGAATGAAAATTAGTAAGTCAAAAAAAAAAATTCGAGGACGAAATTCTTAGAAGAAGGGGTGAATGTAATGTCCCGAGAGTTTGAGAATATAGTATATGATAATGATCCTTAGGGAAAGATAATGAACGGGTCAAAGAATATGTAATACTCAAATATAATTGAGTCTAAGTAAATGTTATGAAATAAAGCGCATAAAAATTTATTATCAAGAATGGTGGGAGTAGGAAATATAAAACCTATATTAAGGTAATGTGTTGAAGTTATTCAACGAAGAGATTTGATGAAAAACAGGTAAGGTAGGGTTTGGTGATTAGAGAACGGAATCTTATAAGGGAGGTGAATGTAATATCCTAGATTTTTCCATGTAATTAAACAATTTCAATAAACAAACTTATGTGAAATTCTTATGTGACAATTATTTTTAGATGAATTATTTATTTTATTATATGTTATGTGATAAGATGCATATTAATGGTTGTTACGGTTAGGCCAATTATTTAAATTGGTTAAGGATGGAATTAATTCTAATTAATTTTGTGGGATGACTTACAAATATGAGTTTGAGTTTGGAGCGGAATTTAGAGACGCGGTCTACGTATTTGAGTCAAAGCGTCGAAATTAGGCGGAGGATAGAACTGTAACCACGAAAATGTGTCACTTAAACCCTGAGACATGTCTCATAATATTTTTAAATGTGTCACGAAAATAAGACATGCCTCATAATATTTTTATATATCCACCATTCTCTTTTACAATGCTCTTATTTATAGATATATGGACTTGGAAGTTTCATGACGTAAAATATAACATACAGTCAAATCTCTACTCTTGGAACTTTATTAAATATAATATTATCTTAAATTTAGCCCAAACACACTTTGGAGCGACGAGTTGTCAACTACGAATTTTGAAGTTGAGTTTGACGAAACGGAGAGTTCCATGACATCCAGGACGTCGACTTTAGTAGGAATCGATATAAGTATCGACACGTGTGGCTACGGAGGGCAAAACGGTCAAAATCGGTATTTAAATGATTAAAATAAAATTATAATGCATTTGTTTAATTGGACAGCAGCTGATGGGGTCTTGTGACACATAATATGGGACAAGGAGGGAGAGTATATTCGTATATAGCAATAAGGAGGAAGAAAGGTGATAACTCCTTAAAAAACCATACATAATAAGCAAACATTTTCATGTTCCTAACTTCTCTCCCCCCCCCCCCCCCCCATAACTATATTCAAGTGGGATAATTATGCATGTAACTGATGATGGGAGTGGTGAAGAAATTTGGAGAGAGCAGCTCTATCAAGTTATATATATATACACCCAACAAAAAAATGTTTCAGTTTGCAAAAATTCCACCAAAATACAAAAAGAAAGAGAAATTGAGAGTAATAGATGTTGTGGTGATTTCTGGAGATTTTGGAGAGTCTAAGCAAGCAAGGAGTGAGTCTCTAACAGATTAAATCAAGAGGAATTCGCCAAAGAGGTAAGCTATGAACCCATTCTCTATGTTCTTCCAAAACAATGAGAGAATATGCATAGGAGACCTTTATAAATGCTTTGTTTTGGAGTATGTGATGTTGGGTAATTGTGGTCTGATTGTTATGGTGTAATAAGAACATAAGTTCTGGACAAATCATGCCATGTATGCTTTAAAAATCCAAAGAGTTATGCCTTGCATGCTAAGTGTTTGATATTATGCCTCTTAGTTGCTAATTTGATCAAAACATGAAAAGTTAGAGAAATGAATTGTTGTAACATGTATATATATGTTATTAGAAGTGGTCTAGATAATAGGAATCAAACCCATGCATGCTAGAATCAAAATCATGATTTTCTCAAAAGTTGGTTTAAACTAGTTTGCATGATTTTTCAGGATTTTTGGTCACTCGAAATCATGTCTTAGAAAATCCATTTGTTGCATGTAATAATTTTGTAAAATAGTATGTAGCATGAGGTATAACATGTCCAAATTTCATTCGGATCGAAGCTATATTGAGTGAGATATGAAAATCGTAAGGTCATGAAATAAACATGTTAGAAAGCGAAAAAATTGTGAAGCTATTGACCCTAAGGACAAATTCGGGGCTAGCTACAATTTCGAGAAAATTTTGAGTTTTGGGTTATTATAGTACACTTAATAAGCTTTCCATAGACTCGAGCGGACTAATTCCGACTTGAGCAAGGAGTTATGACTTTTCAAAGTAGTTGCGTCAAATCATCCAACAAATTCGGAGCGAGTCTCCTTGCACGGATTTTCTGGAATTTCGTGCTTGGAATTTGAAGATGGTCCATGAAGCGAAAGTTGTAGCCCTAGAAGTTAGATTGGCGTGGGCAAGAATCTCTCAAAAATATTTTAAAACGAATTAGTTATGATTTGTTTTAGCGAGGTATGGTAAAGTCGAGAAAAAAAATGTAAAAGCTGTTATGTTTGGGCATTTTTAAGTTACATTTTAACGCCTATGATATCTAAAATGGGTGACATATATTTTCTAAATATATTCTATTATGATGTTTATAGCATATCCAATAGGAGACCCTTTTACTTCAAACTAGATTGTGTATGAATGGTGATTA
The DNA here is from genome assembly GCA_020205605.1 of Panax ginseng. NCBI lineage: Eukaryota > Viridiplantae > Streptophyta > Magnoliopsida > Apiales > Araliaceae > Panax > Panax ginseng. The sequence goes on along the minus strand of CM035133.1, from coordinate 76,479,465 downwards.
ACGAGACATATGTGATTAGGTTATGTGAAGGTTAATCGCTAGCGTTAATTGTATGGCAGCTTATCAGCAAGTTTCCTAACCCTAATTTCTTTTGGGTATTTATTAAATCCTTACTAATATTATCGCAGTAAGGGTAAGTATTGGACTTGTGTTAGTTATTTATTCGTGCAAGTTTCTTCGTTGAAAAGTCATACAAACACCATTTGTCTTGCAAGCTTTTCAATGGTTATTCAGTTATTATTCTAACGGCTATGCTTTTAAGTTTCATGTCATCATATAACTATTTCTATGTATGTTCCTAGCCTTTGGTTCCGGCTAGTTATTATTGATGAAAAATGATTTAAAACACATCTTTCGAAGCTATTGTATGTTTACCAATCCAAGTTGCCTTGGTGAGGTCTCTCATGATTACTAAGATGAACAACTCGAATGAACGGGAAAAATAGATGTCGGGCAAATAGTCCCATTTATGCTTACGCATTTGAAACTTAATACATGTGCATAATGTAGGGTACAATGGGCTGATCACCTGGCGTACTTGCAGAGATCGTTTACAGTCTACACCCCTTAGTATGATATTGAAAATTCTTAAATTCTTATTCTTGATGTTCTTCTTTAACACTTGATAATATTTCAACTGTTGAGATCTAGTAATTCAAATGCCTTTATCACGATGTATATTTCCCATTTATTAAAAGTATACTTACTTTGGGCAATATGTGCTCATTCTTGTTTAAACCTTTCGATTAAGGATGAGAAGGTGAGGGTCGAGGCGAGGACAAGGAAAGTCCAAGATGAAGTGATGTTAATGGTTATGTAATAAAATAATTATTTTCGCATATGTGTATTGTAGCGATAAACGCTAAGACTAAGTTCCAGTATGTTTTAAGGTTGTAAAGACTTGGGATTTTATTTTGAATAATTATGTAATAGTTAATATTATTATTCCTTATTGTTAAGGTTTACTTAGTTAGATGATGGTGTATGTTGTATCGTGAGCACCAAGTTCTGTAATCGATGATTACACGGATTTGGGGGCGTCACATTATCTCCTCTTGAGCAGTTAACAACGATAACTTCTCCCGTCCCTTCCTGCTTAAGGCATCGACAACCACATTCCCGTTCCTTGAATGGTATAAAATTTCACAGTCTTAGTCCTTTATCAGCTCCAACCATCGCCTTTAACGCATATTTAAATCTTTCTGTGTAAAGATATACTTCAGACTCTTATGGTCCGTGTATATCTCACACTTTTCCCCATAGAGATAGTGCCTCCAAATCTTTAGAGAAAATACTACAACAACTGATTCTAAATCATGAGTCGGATATCCTTTCTCATAATCTTTTAATTGGCGCGGTGCATACTCAATGACCTTGTCGTTTTGTATAAGCGCACATCTTAGTCCCTTGTGTGATGCGTCGCTATACACCACAAAATTTCTTGTATCACCCGGTAGAGATAACACAGGTGTCATATTTAATCTCTTTCTCAACTCTTGGAAACTTTCTTCACATTTTTCTGTCCAAATAAACCTTACTGCTTTTCTTGTCAAGTTAGTCAATGGAGTGGCTATCTTGGAAAAGTCCTAAATAATTTTCTATAATAACCTTCCAATCCTAAGAAACTCCTCACCTCAGATGGTGTCTTCGGCTGATCCCAATTCATCAAAGCTTCCACTTTTGATGGATCCACCAAAATTCCATCTTTATCAATGATGTGACCCAAAAATTGCACACGCTCTAACTAAAATTCGCATTTTGAAAATTTTGCATACAATTTATCTCTCCTTAACGACTCCAAAGTCACTCTCAAATGTTCCGTATGCTCTTCTTGGGTTTTGGAATACACATATATGTCATCTATGAACACCACCACAAACTTATCCAAAAATGGCTTAAACACCCTATTCATTAAGTCCATAAAAGATGCAAGTGCATTAGTTAAACCAAATGACATTACCAGAAACTCATAATGACCATATCGAGTTCTAGACGCCGTCTTTGATACATCCTCCTTTATCAACTTCAACTGATGGTATCCACTTCTAAATCTATTTTCGAGAAATACTTCGCTCCTTTAAGTTGATCGAACAAGTCGTCAATTGTAGGCAACAGATACCTATTCTTAATAGATACTTTGTTTAATTCCCTATAATCAATACAAAGTCGCATTGATTCATCCTTCTTTATAACAAATAACACCGGCGCTCCCCACGACAACACGCTAGGCTGAGTATACTTCTTATCCAACAATTCTTGTAGCTGTATCATCAACACCTTCGTCTCCATTGGATCCCTTCGGTATGGGGCTTTAGATATAGGGGCAGTCCCTGGTGCTAAATCGATCATGAACTCAATCTCTCTATCTGGCGGAAGTCCTAGCAAATCATCCGAAAACACATCCGTAAAATCTCTAACAACCGGTATTTCCTCTAGCTTCGCACCCACTTTCCGAGTATCGAATATGTAGGCTAAGTATCATACACACCATTTTCTTAACAACTTCTTTGCATGCATCATCGTCAGACAACTCGATTGTCTAGACGATCCGTAACGAAAATTATTACCTTCAACTTCTTCGGAGTCATAAGGTTTACATATTCCTTTTGGAAATCAATTATCGCCCCATGGTTGAACAACCAATCCATTCAAAAGATAACATAAAATTCCCTAAGTCGAATTATAATTAAGTCCACCGATATCAAATCACCCTTAATATCTACATAATAATTTTGGTCTATAAACTTAACAAGAATCACTTTTGTAACATTCTACAATTTTAATTGTTGTATTAAATATTTATTGAATTATTTAAATATTTAATGGATGTGTTTATTGTTGAATAAATAATTGTTCAAATTTGAATTAATGTGCTTAATTATTTGTTAAATAAAGAATTAAGGAAAATTAATTATTTTGCTAATTTAATTTAATTATTAAGTTAGAGAATTTTGATTAATTCAATTACTATTCTTTTTATTGGAATTTGTAATTTAAAAGGATGTGTTAGTTGATTAAATAAAGTTATAATTGTATAGAAAATTATAATTTTGGTGGTACTGATTTATGTGATGAAGTAATTTAATAAATTGTTATTATGATTAATTTAATTAAATTAATGTGTGACAAATAACCTTTTATAAGGTAATTATTAAAATAACTTAAAGGAGTTTTAATTCCGTTTTGGCCAAACAAGGCCTAATACCTATTAACTTTTTAATTTATTTGAATTTTACCAAACAAGGTGTAACGTTAATGGGTTATTTTTTTTTAGTTAGTAACCAAACAAGGCTTATGGCTTTTGATTTCAAAAACTTTTAACTGATGTCAGTTATGTATTTTATATTTATACTATATAATTAATATATATAATATGTAGATACGTTAGATTATTAGTACGCTCTAGTGTTAGAGGAGAGAGGTTAAAGAGAAGAAGGAAAAACTCAGAGAAAAAAGAAGAAGAAGAAGAAGAAGAAGAAGAAGAAGAGAGGAAGAAAGGCTAGAAGTTGGAGAAGAGGAAAGCTTGAGAAGAAAAAAAATATAGTCATCCTCATCATCTTCTTCAAGGTATTAACCTATACTTTTAGTTTTAAAAATTTGGTTTCTCTCTTCCATGATTCTCCATAAAATCCTTGTGTAAGCATGAATTATTGTTGCTAGGAGGCTTAATATGGCTTACTTGTAATGTTAAAACTATTTTCATGAGCTATAATCAAAGAATTGTTGATATGTATGTAATTTGTAGAGAAAAGTATTTTACAGAGAGTTTTTCTTTATTATATATTGTCTAGTTAAAATAGAAATTATGGGTTGAATAGTTGTTTTATTGATAAATTGGCTTTTCAATTTGTTAGAGTATATATACACTTTGATAAAATGCTTTGAATTAATGGTTTTGGTTGCAAAACAAAATTACAGTGGTTGTTTTCTTCAAAAATATCAAAAAAATGAGTTTTAGCCAAAAACAATGATATTGGGTGTGTTAATTTTGTTGTTTATGTTGCTATATGAGAAGAAACATGTTAGGAATCCTTGAATTTTGTTTACATAAAGTTTTTGTATGAATTATATGCTATTTAGTCTGTTAGAAATGAGCTTGTAGGCCAAAATTGGCTTTCTCCCTTTACCGCTGTCGGTTATCATCAAAATCGCAGCTATGATTTCTTGTATTACCAATGAAGTTAGTTAGTTTCGTACCGAGCACGGCGTCCATATAAATACAGCATACAATGTGACTTTATTTTTGTTCAGCTAGGCCAAGAAGACTGTAGTACTCATGCCGCTGTGTAACCAATAGTATAAAGCTGTGGTATTTATACATGAAAGTTAGCGTAATGGTCCGACAAGTGTTGATTTTGTACTTGAAATTTTAAAGAATTGTTATGTGATGATAGTAGGACTGTAAAATATTAATTTTAGTATTTCTATACTATGAATAAGTATGTTATTAACAATTAACTTGTGTTATAACTCGATTATGTGATTAAAAATCCAATTTTGAATGATGAACGTACTTAGTTATGTTTGTAAGGTAATGACTAATTATATCATGATGACATATGTTTATAGGATATTGTGATTCGTATTGATTTGGTTTAGCCTACGAGCAAAGCAAGTTTTCTAAACTTTCTTTTTACATTGAGCAAGTTCTCTAACTCTACTTTTGTAATTGGAATCAATTATTGTTCTCAATATAGTAATGCAAGTTTTCTAATTCTTTATCTTGTTGAACTATTTATTCAATTCGATCACTTTATAAATGGTGCAAGCTTCCTAAACTTTGGTTTGATGTTGACAAGTTATTCTTGTATTTAACTTGTTGTTTAGCATGCACAATTATTTATACTAATTCAGACTGTTATGCATGCTTAGTATTCAATTCTAGTTAACCTTGACTTAATGTTGTTCAAGCAAGGCATGTTATAGTTATTCAAAGTATATGCTATTAGATTATTCCTAAAGCATGATTTTGGTTTACTATGTTGATTCAATTACAATTATTCTGTAATATAAAGTTATTAATTCAACTTGTCCTCTAGTTGATGATCGTTGAACTTCAAATTACCCTTGAAAGCTTATCCAAACCAAACTCTCTTTGGTGCGGACTTGTACTCAAATCTTTGAGATGAACAACCCTATTATTATTAGGGGATAACTTACGGCGTGGCGTTAAATGTTTGTGCACAATACATGATGCGAAGGGAATTTGATCCCCCCTAAGTACGAGGAGTCCTTATAGTCTTATGACTATTAAAGTTGGAGATGAAAGATTACTGCATAGAATGTGGATATAGTTCATGGTCTTATGACCCTCAGTTATATTTATTCCACATTTTGGATGTCAGTTTCTGATTATAGATGATAGAGTACTATTCATTGTTGATGAGCCTATTATTGGCAGTTATTATTACTATACTCCTGTTGATTTAATATTGTATCCAGTGAGCAATTGTTTTGCTCACTCTTGCATATTTTAAAACTCATTGCAGCTAAAGAAGAGAAGGTAGATGAACCTTCGTCTAGCGAAGGAAAGGGAAAAATATACAAGTGATGAAGACTTGTAATTTTTACTTTAAACTTTTATTATGATGATCTTAGACTTGGTTTTAATGATGTTTATTTAATTTCCGCATTTGAATGATTGTAATTAAAGGTTAGATAACCTGGGAGATTTTATTATGTAACCCTTTAATGGGAAAGGTTTTATTTATCCAATTTTATTGTGATTGGGTAGTTAGATATGAATGTTTGATTAAGTGAACACCAAATCTTGTGGGAATGAAGTTGTAATAACCCGAGATTTTCTATATAAAATAAATAAGAAATTTTGCGTATAATTTTTTTTTTATTTAATGACGAGACTAAGTGTCAAGTAAAGTGAACGATAAATGCGAATACATTTATTACTTGAAAAATTAAAAATAATTTTGGAATTATTAATTACCACAAATTATATGGTAATATATTTACGTAGTTTAAATGTTTTTATTAATTATTTTCCATGAAAACATGATTGGAAATAATATATGAAGTGATAATTAGATTTATATAATAAATATTTTATTATATGAATTGTTCGAGAATATTTAAGTTAATTATTTTAACTTGATTATTGATGTTGTGTACGAAGAATAAGTCGGACATGAGATCCAAACCACGGATTGGGATTATGATCAAGAGATGAGAATAATAATATTATATTATTTTTACAAATTACCATAATTATGTAATGGGTATAATGTGACAGATAATATTGAGCAATGACGGTCAATTAGGTCATAGCATATTCTTGTCTTTGTGAAACCCTAATTATTAAACTCAGTTATGGGATATTTACGAGTAGTATTTGTGTATATGAAGTTCTTTGTGAATAAGAATATCGGTAATTAGAAGAAACCCTAATTACTGGTCATAAACGTCGATAATTAGGACAAACCCTAATTATTATAACCCTAATAGGTTGAAATTAGAAACTGTAACGAATCGTGTTAGTAACATACACAGATAATTAAAGAACCACTAATGGTCAATTAGAAACCCTAATTGATGACGTTGAGAAACCCTAATTTTAATTACCGGGTTTAATTTCGATGTTATTGTATAATTGTTTTGATTTACCAAAGGATAGAAGTTAATTGGTAAATTATAAGAGTTAAATCTAGTGATTAAATATTACATTTAATTGCCTTGTACTACATTGCCCATACACTCTTAAACAAAGCCCAACCATCACCCATAACAAATCAGAAGCAAGGATCAAGAATTTTTGGCAAAAAGGGTATAAGAACACTAAACCTAGAAATCCTTTGATTCGATGTTATTTGATGCAATTGATTGTTTAAATTTGTGTAATAGAATGTTAATTGATGATATGGGTTGATAAATCAAAGACCCATAACATCAAAGTGCACGAATTTGAAGAGTTAAGCAAGTTGGAAAAACCGAATTCTGTTATTTTTTCACCAAATGTCAGAGGCCATAACTCTTTGCTCGATCATGAGTTTTGTTCTTCAAAAGTTGTTATGTGTAGCCTGATATGTGGTCTTTAATCTGCAACAAGAATCAAGTCCATATCATGTATAGATTAGAAGTTATAGATGGTCAAACATGGTCGAATCGATCATGATAAACTATTTTTTTGGGCGATGCTGTAATGGGGGCATTCTCGTCACTTTTGTGCTTTAAAAGGTCTGGACTTTTGATATGTTGTAGTGCACGGAGTTAGGAAGCCATAGGCTTTGGAATGACCTCATTCCGACCTCGGATGAGGAATTACGGATGAGGGAATTACGGTGATTTGAAGGAAATGTGTCAAATTTCTCAAAACTGAAAGTCAGCAGCGGGATGTGCTATTCGGGACACTGTTTCGATCAGTTAATGTTTCTAAAACCTTCTAGGCTTTTGGTATGTTATAGTACACCGAATAAGCTTTCTATAGACTCCGAAACAGACTAAATCTGATATCGGAGGAGAGAGTTATGACATTTCAAAGTAGTAGTGCGGTGCAGTCCATTTGAACGGAATTTCTGGGCTGATGTGTTCGGAATTTGGAAATGGTCAAAGAATAAAAGTTGTAGCCCAAGAAGTTAGCTTCGCGTGGGCTCAAGAATCGCTCAAAAATGTTTTAAAATGAAAGAGTTATGACTGTTTTAGCAAAAGAGGGTAAAGCTGAAACGAGATTGAAAAGCTATTATGAACGTCCGTTTTGACGACCTTGTTTGGGCTACCTAATGAACCCGAATTGGGTAATTCGTATTTTTAAAAATAGTCTTACATACCATGTATAACATATCCAAAAATCAGATTAATCGGAGTTATGAGCAATGCGTTAGAAAATCGCAAAGTGAGCTATTGAAAAATTAGTATAAACCAAGTCCCACATCGACTAAATTGAGAACTTCACCATTTTCTAAACCTATAAATAGAAGGGCTTGGCCTTTGTTTCATTCACCAACAATAAGGCCTCCAATTTTTGAGAAAGGCTTTGTTGTGGGAGAACTTTTTATAAAGATCTCCTTAGTTAAATTTTGGCGTGGAAGTGCGATTCATCTGTGGAATTCAGTATTTAGGGTATGTTTCTTATTTAATTTTGTAATGTTATTATTTTTAATTGTTAGTTAAAGTTTGAATTTTTGAAGTTTAGTTAGTGTTGTTAATAAACTAGTTAGTTTACTATGTTTATTTTGGCTTGGAATTGATTATGTAAATGAGTTATTTGCGATGACTTTTAATATTTTGTGATGAATTTCATTAATTAATAATTATTAATGATATTAAAGTTATTTAATGATTATATTAAATAATTTAGTTTAAAAATGATTTTAATATTATAAAAATCATTTTAAATGAAAATAAGGTATTTAAAATATTTTAAGTTATAAAATATAACTTTTAATATTTAAATGATAATTTCATTAATAATTAAATATTAATGATATTAATATAATATTAATGATATTTAGTTTATTTAATGATTAATATTAAATAAATAGTTAAAAATGGTTTTACTTATTTAAAACCATTTAAAGAGGATATTAAGGATTTAAAAATATTTTAAGTTATAATTAATGACTTTTAATATTTGGATAAATAGTACATTAATATTTAAATATTAATGGTAATTATTTAGGTAAAATAAATGTTTAAAAATAGTTTGAGTTATTATAAATAACTTTTATATTTTAGCAATGGTTTCATTAATAGTTTAGTATTAATTAAACTATTAATGATAATGGAATTGTTTAATGTTTAAATCATTTAATTATGATTCGATATTTGAAAGTTATAATGGGCCAAACTAGTGACTTGAGAACCGATTATGAAGTTCGAATTTGAAGAAGAACACCTATAGTAACAGCTTATATAACTATAGGCCCTTTAGTGATGATTTGAATTATTTAAAATTTTTCAATTTACGGATATTGCAAAAATGATTAAAAATAAGATGTCCGATATTTGAGATGTTGAGGTATAGAATAAGAGTCTTAGACTCAGTATTTACCCGATAAAGATGTCGATACGCCGACAAATGTCAGACCTTATAAAAGAAAGAAAAGACTACTGTAAGAGCATGGATGAGATATTTGAAAATGTATAAAAATATTTCAAGTATAGAATAAGAACTAAAAGTATGATCACTGTGATTATGTGATTGGACTATGTCTCAATCGTAATAGATAAGCGATTTATGTGTTAAGATATATTGTTCTAATCGAACGAATGATCCGATTATTGATAGGTTGTGATAAAGAGATAAAACCTAAGTTGAGATTTGTAATCGTGAATCGTGCAAGTATCCTACCTTTGCACTTCCTTTATGCAATGGACATGAGTAAGAAGTTTCGTAATTATTCTATCCTCTGCATGATTATGTACTCTTTGATTATCGACATGTTAGCTCGATATATATATTACATTCATTGATTTCTATAAATGGTTATACAAGTGTCCCCACTTGGATAATCATGGCATTTATTCACATGTTGATACACCTTTGTCAATTACCCGTATATATATGTTGAATTACATATTATTGTTAAGCAAGATTAAAACCTTCGGTTGGAAACCAGCATGTATGAACATCCCTATATGGGAAGATTTTTTTGCATGGCGGATAGAGTGGCGATGAATTTTTTCAAGTTATGTAGTATTGATCAATAAGGTACAATCTGGGTGATCACCCTCCGTGTCTGTAAGTAAGTTATGACTGTTTGAGGATAGAATTCGCTAAACCTTTTCGAAAATGAAAAGAATGTTCATAGTATGTTTCTTAAACCCTATTCAGGGGTAGAGCGAGCCAAATTTAAAGAATTTGAAAGAGAGTTGTTATGTGAATTTTTATCAAGACAGATTACTTCACAACTTTCAATTCGTTGTAGAAGTCTTATGTAAAGAGAATACTTATATTCTTTCAAATTTTATATATAATTGCTATTACTTCTTTGGGCACTTAAATGCTCATCCTTGCTTAAATTAAATATTTTCGAGTTATGTATGAGCAAACTGAAGGCTCAGAGCAACGAACAAAGGAAAAGGAAAGTCGATCGAATAAGTGTGTATTATGAGTTAATGGTTATAGTTGTATTGGTATCTATTCAAGTATTGTAAGGAATGTATTTGAAGGTCACGTGCACTGGGAAGTAAACTTTGATGTATGTAAATTAAGTTGAATATATTATTATTTAGTATTATTGACTTAAAGAAATGGTATCGTGGAGAACCGAGTTCGAGTTTCATGTACTGGATTTGGGGTAAATCACAAGGTTGGTATCAAAGTCGTTGGTTATGAAGCTTAGGTAGGAATACGAGACTAATAACCGCAATGATTAGGATAAGTATTAACTCATATAGAGTTAGTTGGTCGATAAGATTCAAAGATGAATCTCATGGCGAGTGTAAAGACACGAGTTCCCTAACTCGATTATAAAGTTAAACAATGAAGTGGGGAATAAATTGAGTCTAAAAAGATCGAAAGTGCGATTATGAGAGATCGTAAAATAAAACGATCAAGATATTGAACTAAATCGTAATATATAATGGATGAGATCACCCGTGATACGATAAGGCTATGATACCCGAGAAAGAATCAATCGATGATTGGAAAGTTTACAAAGAAGATTGTTGTGTATGATTTATGCTATGAATTGATGCATGATCCGAAAAAAGATTATAAATACGAATTAAATTGTATGGAGAATGGGGTTAGTGTTAGATGGGGATTCAATTGAGGACTCATGTCTGCAAAATTTGAGTTGTATGATTCTTCGTATGGGATTTGAATTGTACTTGGTGTAAAAACCACTTAGTTTACGCAATCGATAATCATTGAAATGTACGTATCGCGCTATTTGTTATATGCACATTAAGAGGATGACTCCATTCTCGTGTGTATAACAGTAGATAGGTCATAGATAGAGAATATAAGATTAAGTTCGAGTTCTTAAAAACTCATACCTATGAGACATTCTTGACTCATAATTATATGAAATGTTTATGAACCCCTCAAATGAATGGACGCCAAAGGTCCCGACTAGGTTAAGTTCTTAAACTCATATGATTGTGGCAATTTATGAACTCATAAGTGTGGTTTGATGAACTAGGTATAGTTTTGTGTGAATGAAGTGTTATGGATAACAGGAACAGATAGATTGTTAAGTAAATGATTTTTAGTGAAGGTGTTAGGTTTTCCTAAACTCCTAGCTATGCTAAACTTCAAAATTTTTGACATCAAGCTAAATATCATTTATATGTGCTTTTGAAAACAAAAATGTAGACTCGTAATCATTTTTGAAACGGTTTAAAGTACGGTCTATGCTACTTATTTTGGCTAGACGCAAATGATTTGAAATATCAAAATTTGTTTTTAATTATCACTCATGTACCATGTAACCTGGTGCAGAGATGATAAAAATATGATGGAGTTGTAAATACAAGAATACTTAGTGTGAATTTGACCTGAAGTCGTTGTTCCAGTATTGTATGATGTGTTATGACAAAGTCATACAATGACGCATCCTCAACGGATTGTTAATCTGAAGACGACATCATGGACGTCATTCTCAAAAATGTTTTCAAAAGTTTAATTTGCCAACGGGTTTGGCTACATCTAAATAATTCGATTGAATTGAATTATTGATATGAGTCTATGCTATTTGAATCAGCTAGACTAATGTTTATGAAAACTCTAAGTGTTCATTGAAAGAAATTTCCCGAACCAAATTGTTTGGTGTGGAATCCTATGATAAGACCGAGGTGAACAATGTTGTTTGGATAAATGATCCAATCTAATGGGCGTAAATATTCGCTAGGTATGATTAATAACGTTATGCATGACGTAGGGGGTACAATAGGCTAATCACCTAAAGTACTATTAATGGTAGTTTACCTTCTTTGTGATTGTAAACATACCGGGTAATGTTTTGTTTTCGGTATGAATACCGTTAAAACTATGTGTTCATGGTCTATATGACCCCTCAAAGACAATTTGAAAACTTTTACTCTTGTGAGAGGTGTATTGGGTAGCATGTGATGATATGTGTGAATGTTGTAAGTACACAGATAGAGTTAATGAGTTATGAGGGAGGTTGGAGCAGCAGAGAGATATTCAGATAAGATAGTTGAAGGTTGAAATAGAAGCCAAAGACACCAGATATATACCTTGGACGTGCTTTAGTCATCACCTTCATGCGATTCAATGCAGAGTGGATGGAGTCGCTTTCTTGGGCAGAGATTGGCGTTGATGAGAATTGAATAAATTTATCGTCAATCAAAATAAGAGACAACGATATAGAACTCTTGATTGTCGTGTATATATACTATGTGTTAATCGTGGTAACTTATGTATGTAGATGTCGGTGAGAAAGATATGTGGAATAAGAAGGATCATATTCACACCCCCGAAGCTAATATCGAGGCCAACAGATGAAATAGAAGCTCAATAGGAACCCAAATCGGACAAGGTGGCTATCGTGGAAAAATGTAGCATCAGATCCAGAAATGTTGGATTTGACAGATAGTGATTCAGACACTAAAGTTGATGCTGCTCAAGCATCAATGGAGGTGCAGGATTTGGAGAACAAGGTTTCTTCATTGGAAAGGTTATGGGAGATAGAAAAGTTGATGCGTCGGGCGTTAATGGAAACAATTGAAGAGCAGGATAAGCTCAAAATCCAAATTAACCAGATGGAGCCTCAAGCGACACATCCGTGAAGGACACACTCTCTCCTCGTTGCCCGAGCTATAAGAAAGGTGGATGTTTTAATTGTGGGATGGAAGGACATCGAGTTTAATGAATGTCCAAGAAAAGGCTTGGTAAATAAGTAGTATGAGTTATGTATGTAATATGTGTGATAAGTAATGAACTATTTTTAACTTTTATGTTGGTTAAGATTTTAAATCCCGACTTTCGTAGTCACAAAGGGATAGTCATTGATTAAAGCAGGATGTCTTTGTGTAAATATTCGATAAATGAATATGAATTTAAGTTTGAAAATGAAACGAGTTTAATACATTAATCTTATGCAATAAGGTTTAAAAATGTAAGGTATAATTTATGGTTTTATTTAACTGCGGATAATGCCGCCAAGACGCCAAACTCGAAACCAAAGGATAGAAGAATCTACTAATCTCGGGGAGGAGCAACGGCAGAATCGATGCAAAACTTTGCAAACATGGTAGCTCAAAGCTATGCAAACAGGAACACGATTATGGAAACCAAACCAGACAATCATTTGGCAAAATCCAAAGACTTCAAAGTCAGTAGGACCACAGAATTCAGAGGATCGGTGACCTATAGAAGCCTGACTTGGGTGAACGAGATAGAGAAGGCGTTCGTAATCGCTAAAAGTAGATGAGGGGCAAAGGACGCTTTTGCCACTTATATGATGAAAGGGAAGCTAACTTTTGGTGGGAGGCAAATAAGACTCAAAGGAGAGAGGAAGAAATTACTTGGGATAGGTTTAAGGATTTATTTTTGAAAACTATCTCCGTTAGTATCTTGATCTAGAATGGAGGTGAGATTCTAGAGTTAAAGCAGGATAACATGACTGCTAAGTGAGTATGCCGCAAAAATTTAATGAGTTGGCTAGGTTTGCTCCACATCAAGTGGATACTGAGGCTAGGAAAGCAAGGAGATTTGAGTTGGGCTTAAAACCCCGGCTCTACAATAAGGTGTCAAGATCTGCAAATCAATACTTTTTAAAGACTCATGGAGAAGGCTATCATTCTTTGAACAGGAAGTGAGGCCATGAGCCTCTACCATAAGGAGAAGAAGAATAAAAGCAAGTCGGAGAGGAGCAAGAAAGATAGAAAGTAGTAGTGGGAATAGGGGTGAGAAAAGAATGAGGAATTTTTCGAGAAAATGCAAGTAAAGCAGGAAGGTATAAAGAAGGTGTAAAAAGGCAAGAATCATGGGAAGAATCACTCTGGCGAGTGTCTGAAGGGCAAGTTTGTATGCTACAAGTGCGGGCAAGAAGGTCATATCTATCCCAACTGCCGCAAATCAAGGATGATCAGTGGATGCTTCATATGTGGATCGACTGAGCATAAGGTGAGGAACTGTCCACAGAGGGGAATGGAGGCAGGGAACGTAACCACGGGGAGAAGCAGTGGGACGTTAGCAATTTCAAGACCAAACTCAACCAGTAACCCAACGAAAGCAACTCCGAGGGTTTACAACATGACGGTCCAGGATACGGTGGCAGTTGGAAACAAAACTCCAGGTGCTATTTGAATAACTTATATATCTTATATTTCTGCTTAATCAGATAGACAAGTGTTATGATGAATAATTAAAGATTAGTTCGATCAAGTATGATCGAGATCTACGTACAATGATTATATGCTATGTACCCTTCTCGATATGAGTTTTAAAGTGGTGATTCCTGGGACGGAATCCTTATAAGGAGGGTGAATGTAATAACTTGAGATTTTCTATATAAAGTAAATAAGAAATTTTGTGTATAAATTTTTTTTATTTAATGACGAGACTAAGTGTCAAGTAAAGTGAACGATAAATGCTAATACATTTATTACTTGAAAAATTAGAAATAATTTTGGAATTATTAATTACCACAAATTATATGGTAATATATTTCGTAAGTGAAATGTTTTTATTAATTATTTTCCATGAAAACATGATTGGAAATAATATATGAAGTGATAATTAGATTTATATAATAAATATTTTATTATATGAATTGTTTCGAATATTTAAGTTAATTATTTTAACTTGATTATTGATGTTGTGTACGAAGAATAAGTCGGATATGAGATCCAAACCTCGGATTGGGATTATGATCAAGAGATGAGAATAATAATATTATATTATTTTACAATTACCATAATTATGTATTTGGTATATGCAGACGATGATAATATTGAAAATAAACGACGGCCAATTAGGTCATAAGCATATTACCGCATCGTGAAAACCCTAATTATTAAACTCGGTTATGGGATATTTACGAGTAGTGACCGTGTATATGAAGTTATCGTGAATAAGAATATCGGTAATTAGAAGAAACCATAATTATCGTTGTAGACGTCGATAATTAGGACAAACCCTAATTATTATAACCCCAATAGGTTAAAATTAGAAACCGTAACGATCGTGTTAGTAACATATACGTATAATTAAAGAACCACTAATGGTCAATTAGAAACCCTAATTGATGACGTTGAGAAACCCTAATTTTAATTACCGGGTTTAATTTCGATGTTATTGTATAATTGTTTTGATTTACCAAAGGATAGAAGTTAATTGGTAAATTATAAGAGTTAAATCTAGTGATTAAATATTACATTTAATTGCCTTGTACTACATTGCCCATACACTCTTAAACAAAGCCCAACCATCACCCATAACAAATCAGAAGCAAGGATCAAGAATTTTTGGCAAAAAGGGTATAAGAACACTAAACCTAGAAATCCTTTGATTCGATGTTATTTGATGCAATTGATTGTTTAAATTTGTGTAATAGAATGTTAATTGATGATATGGGTTGATAAATCAAAGACCCATAACATCAAAGTGCAATTTAATTTGAAGAGTTAAGCAAGTTGGAAAAACCGAATTCGTTATTTTTCACCAAAATGTCGAGGCCATAACTCTTTGCTCGATCATGAGTTTTGTTCTTCAAAAGTTGTTATGTGTAGCCCGATATGTGGTCTTTAATCTGCAACAAGAATCAAGTCCATATCATGTATAGATTAGAAGTTATAGATGGTCAAACATGGTCAATTCGATCATGATAAACTATTTTTGGGCAAATTGTAATGGGGGCATTCTCGCCCACTTTTGTGCTTTAAAAGGTCTGGACTTTTGATATGTTGTAGTGCACGGAGTTAGGAAGCCATAGGTTTTGGAATGACCTCATTCCGACCTCGGATGAGGGAATTACTAGTGATTGGAAGGAAATGTGTCAAATTTCTCAAAACCGAAAGTCAAAGAATGGATGTGCTATTCGGGACAATCGCTTCGATCAGTTAATGTTTCTAAAACCTTCTAGGCTTTTGGTATGTTATAGTGCACCGAATAAGTTTTATAGACTCAAATGTACTAAATCGACATCTGAGAGAGAGAGTTATGACATTTCAAAGTAGTAAAAGCAGTCCATTTGAACGGAATTTCGGGCTGATGTGTTCGGAATTTGGAAATGGTCAAAGAATAAAAGTTGTAGCCCAAGAAGTTAGCTTTCATGTGGGCTCAAGAATCGCTCAAAAATGTTTTAAAATGAAAGAGTTATGACTGTTTTTAGCAAAAGAGGGTAAAGCTGAAACGAGATTGAAAATCATATTATGAACGTCCGTTTTTGACGACTTTGTTTTGGGCTACCTAATGAAACCGAATTGGGTAATTCAGTATTTTTAAAAATAGTCTTACATACCATGTATAACATATCCAAAAATCAGATTAATCGGAGTTATGAGCAATGCGTTAGAAAATCGCAAAGTGAGCTATTGAAAAATTAGTATAAACCAAGTCCCACATCGACTAAATTGAGAACTTCACCATTTTCTAAACCTATAAATAGAAGGGCTTGGCCTTTGTTTCATTCACCAACAATAAGGCCTCCAATTTTTGAGAAAGGCTTTGTTGTGGGAGAACTTTTTATAAAGATCTCCTTAGTTAAATTTTAGGCGTGGAAGGCGATTCAAATTGTGGAATTCGTATTCCTGTATGTTTCTTATTTAATTTTTGTAATGTTATTATTTTTAATTGTTAGTTAAAGTTTGAATTTTTTGAAGTTTAGTAGTGTTGTTAATAAACTAGTTAGTTTACTATGTTTATTTTGGCTTGGATTTGATTATGTAAATAAGTTATTTGTGATGACTTTTAATATTTTGTGATGAATTTCATTAATTAATAATTATTAATGATATTAAAGTTATTTAATGATTATATTAAATAATTTAGTTTAAAATAATTTTAATATTATAAAAATTATTTTAAATGAAAATAAGGTATTTAAAAAATATTTTAAGTTATAAAATATAACTTTTAATATTTAAATGATAATTTCATTAATAATTAAATATTAATGATATTAAGATAATATTAATGATATTTAGTTTATTTAATGATTAATATTAAATAAATAGTTTAAAAATGGTTTTACTTATTTAAAAACCATTTAAAGAGGATATTAAAGATTTAAAAATATTTTAAGTTATAATTAATGACTTTTAATATTTGGATAAATAGTACATTAATATTTAAATATTAATGGTAATTATTTGGATAAAATAAATGTTTTAAAAATAGTTTGAGTTATTATAAATAACTTTTATATTTTGAAATGGTTTCATTAATAGTTTAGTATTAATTAAACTATTAATGATAATGGAATTGTTTAATGTTTAAATCATTTAATTATGATTCCGATATTTGAAAGTTATAAATTTTACCAAACTAGTTTGACTTGAGAACCGATTATGAAGTTACGAATTTGAAGAAGAACACCTATAGTAATGCTTATATCACTATAGGCCCTTTTTTGATGATTTGAATTATTTTAAAATTTTCAATTTACGGATATTGCAAAAATGATTAAAAATAAGATGTCCGATATTTACAGATGTTGAGGTATAGAATAAGAGTCTTAGACTCAAGATTTACCCGATAAAGTTTGCCGATACAATCGACAAATGTCGAGACCTTATAAAAGAAAGAAAAGACTACTTGTAAGAGCATGGATGAGATATTTGAAAAATGTATAAAAATATTTCAAGTATAGAATAGGAACTAAAAGTATGATCACCGTGATTATGTGATTGGACTATGTGTCAATTGTAATAGACGATTTACTATGTGTTAAGATATATTGTTCTAATCGAGCTAATGATCCGATTATTGATAGGTTGTGATAAAGAGATAAAACCTAAGTTGAGATTTGTAATCAATGAATCGCAAAAATATCCTACCTTTGCACTTCCTTTATGCAATGGACATGAGTAAGAAGTTTCGTAATTATTCTATCCTTGTATGCAGATTATGTACTCTTTGATTATCGACATGTTAGCTCGAGATATATATTCATTCATTGATTTCTATAAATGGTTATACAAGTGTCCCCACTTGGATAATCATGGCATTTGTTCACATGTTGATACACCTTTGTCAATTACCCGTGATATATATGTTGAATTACATATTATTGTTGAGCAAGATTAAAACCTTCTGGGTTTGGAACTGTGCATGTATGAACATCCCTATATGGGAAGATTTTTATGCAAAAGCGGATAGAGTGAGCGATGAATTTCGTTCAAGTTATGTAGTATTGATCAATACAGGTACAATGGGGTCGATCACCTCCGTGCCCATAAGTTATGACGGTTTGAGGATAGAATTCCGCTAAACCTTTTCGAAAAATGAAAAGAATGTTCATAGTATGTTTCTTAAACCCTATTCAAGGGTAGAGCTTGAGCCAAATTTAAAGAATTTGAAAGAGAGTTGTTATGTGAATTTTTTATCAAGATGATTACTTCACAACTTTCAATTCGATTGTAGAAGTGTTATGTAAAGAGAATACTTATATTCTTTCAAACTTATATATAATTGCTATTACTTCTTTGGGCACTTAAATGCTCATCCTTGCTTAAATTAAATATTTTCAATTATGTATGAAAGCAACTCAAGGCTCGAGCACCTAACAAAGGAAAAGGAAAGTTCGATCGAATAAGTGTGTATTATGAGTTAATGGTTATACTTGTATTGGTATCTATTCAAGTATTGTAAGGAATGTATTTGAAGGTCACGTGCACTGGGAAGTAAACTTTGATGTATGTAAATTAAGTTGAATGTATTATTATTTAGTATTATTCAAATTTTAAAGAAATGGTATCGTGGAGAACCGAGTTCGGGTTTCAAGTACCTGAATTTGGGGTCGTCACAGAAGTACCTAGATTTGGTGGTGTCACAACTTTCCTATTCGAAATTTCTATATTCAGTGGGTAATTTAACTCTTTTTGATGCAAGTCTAACTTTCTAGCAAATTTGTCGGATATAAATGAACAAGTAACATCTAAATCAAATAATACATAAGCATTTAGATCATTGATCAAAATGATACCTGACACCACATGTAACAATCTAGAATTCTAATTGTAATTTCAAATATTTATTGAATTAAATAAATATTTTAATTAATATATTTATTGTTAAATAAATATCTATTTAATTTAATTATTTATTAGTTAAATAAATAATTCATGAGTTGTAGGAATTAACTTAATTAAGGTATTATGTTAATTAAGTTGATAATTGGTAAGTTGGTATTTTGGGAGTTAATTTAAATAAAAGAGTGATGAATTAATTATTAGGAGATAATATTCTAATTTAATGTAATGATTAAATTAGAGAGTTTATAAGGATTAAACGAATTGTTATAATGTTATTTTAATTTAATTTAGTCATGAAAGTAATGTACTAAATTTTTAAATAAAATTATAAGAAAATTATAATTTTGTGGCAAATGATTTAATAAGTTGTTATTAGCTTTGATTTAATTAAATTTTAATATGGGAATTTAATTAAATAAAGTGTGACAATAAACTATCTAGTAAATGAGTTATAAAAAAAATGGGCAAATGTTCAAAAATGCCCCTGATATTTACACGGATGTCCCACTTCCACCTTAAACTAATTTTTTTTTCAAAAGTACCCTTAACGTTTCAAAAAGTAGGTCACCCGTGCCCCTGCCGTTAACAGAAGACAAACGGGATTAAATGTGATGATGTGACATGCTTAAATATAAAACATATTCTAAATAAAATAATATATATCATTTAATCAAAAAAAATACTAAAATTCAAAATAAAAAAAACATAACATATTTACATCATTTAATCAAAATACTAAAATTCAAATTATTTTGTTAACTAATCAAAACAATTAATTAAATAAAAATAAGTTGTATAACATATTTTCATCATTTAATCAAAATACTAAAATTCAAAACATAACCTATTTACATCAAATACTAATTTAAAAAAATACTAAAATACTAATTAAAAAAAATACTAAAATACAAAAAAATCAAATTAAAAAAATACTAAAATTTAAATTATTTTGTTAATTAATCAAAACAACAAAAATTCAAATTACATCATTAAAATACTAAAATCATAATATTAAATACTAATTAATATAAAATACTAAAAGATATTAAAATATTAATGTTATTTAATACTAATTAGTATTTTATATTAATAAATTGATGACGTTATTTAAAACCAAAAGATATAAAAATATCAACGTTATTTAATACTAATTAGTATTTTATATCAATTAGTATTTTAACGTTATTTTATATCAATTAGTATTTTTGTGAGACCCCGAATTTTATGAAATGAAAGTATTCAATTTTCTTATAATTATTATTTTATTTAGTAAATGGTTAAATTGATAAAAGGTTAAAGTTAAGGGTGATATTTGAAAATTTTGCAAGTAAGCAAGTTGATATAAAATATTTGTTGTGTCGGGGATTATTCGTTTGGTCGAGGAATATTCTTTTGTCAAGGAATATTCGTTCAATGACACCATCATTGGTGGACCCCATAATGGAATAACAGTCGAAGTTAGAAAACGACAAAAATAATTTTTTATAAAAATAACAAAAAAAGTTTTACCATTAAACTGTTAAGATACCCGGTTGTAAAAATATAGTAATACGCGTGGTTGCATAGTAACACACGATATTGATTATTGATGCTTACGTAAGAAGCCAATCGGTTTACTCAATTATTGCTACAGTAATTACTGCATAGTATCTCACGTTATTTGATTGAATTATTGTCACTGTATCATCTGTATAATATTTTATATTATTAAATCAATAATTGAGAAAACATATTTATTCATAAGATTATTTACATTATTGACAATGTCTAGAAAGTTCTGTCGAGGAAAGTGGTTTGGTCACCTAATTGCGCACCGATAAGGAGAAATCTTTATCGGAAAGCCCCCTCTTACCTGGGAATGATCTTGTTGTCGATATTGTAAGTTATAATATTAATGATGAATAATTATTAAAGTATTAAGAATGTGTTTATTGAAGATAAGTGAATTACAAAAGTTTGAGGGGAATAATGCAAACTTGGAAAACTTTAGGGGTACTAAAGTGTAATAAGTTAAAGGGAGAAGGTTCAAAAATGCCCCTGACTTTTACCGCGATGTCTACCAAGCACCCTATACTTTTTTTGTCCAAAAGTACCCTTAACGTTATACTTTTTGGGTCAACCATGCCTTATTGTTTAATGAAGACAAACAGAGGTTAAAATTTACACGACGCGTGGTCGATACATGGAGGCTTAAAGGGAGAAGGTTCAAAAATGCCCTTGACATATATAATTATGTTATTTAATCAAAACAAAAAATACAAAAATTCAAAATATAAAAAAAACATAACATATTTACATCATTTAATCAAAATACTAAAATTCAAATTATTTTGTTAACTAATCAAAATAACTAATTAAATAAAATAAGTTGTATAACATATTTACATAATTTAATCAAAATACTAAAATTCAAACACAACATATTACATCAAATACTAATTAAAAAAATTCTAAAGTACTAATTAAAAAATACTAAAATACTAAAAAAATCAAATTAAAAAAAATACTAAAATTCAAATTATTTTGTTAATTAATTAAAACAACAAAAATTCAAATTATATCATTAAAATACTAAAATCATAATACTAAATACAAATTAATCTTTAATTCTATAACTTCATAATTTTATTTTGAATCAGGTAATTTTAGTAGAGTTTTCTTAGTAACTTCATAATTAATTTGTTTTAGAGAAAGAAAAAAAATAAAAATACCGACATGCTGTTCTAACTTTATGTAATTGTTGTATTTAATTAGTAGCTTTAGAAATACTTTAACTAATATACTCATTTACGGATAAACTTATTGATTGCTGCATGATTTTAATTAAATTCACTGACTTTTTTATTTTAATAGAACGCTACTTTTAGTTTACTATCGTATTCATTATTCATATTTGCAATCAATTACAATCAGCACATATTTAGCATTATTCATATTAATTTCAAAATATTTTAGTATTATGCTTTTAGTATTTTAATGTTGTAATTTGAATTTTTGTTGTTTTGATTAATTAACAAAATAATTTGAATTTTAATATTTTTTTAATTTGTTTTTTTAGTATTTTAGTATTTTTTTTAATTATTATTTTAGTATTTTTTTTAATTAGTATTTGATGTAAATATGTTGTGTTTTGAATTTTAGTATTTTGATTAAATGATGTAAATATGTTATACAACTTATTTTATTTAATTAGTTGTTTTGATTAGTTGACAAAATAATTTGAATTTTAGTATTTTGATTAAATGATGTAAATATGTTATATTTTTTTATTTTGAATTTTGGTATTTTTTGTTTTGATTAAATAACATATTTACATATGTCAGGGGCATTTTTGAACCTTCTCCCTAAGCCTCCATGTGTCAGCCACATCAGCAAAATTTTAATCCCATTTGTCTTTTGTTAACGGTAGGGGCATGATTGACCCAAAAAGTGTAACGTTAAGGGTACTTTTGGACAAAAAAAAGTATAGGGTGCTCGGTAGACATCGCGGTAAAAGTGAGGGGCATTTTTGAACCTTCTCCCATAAGTTAAATCAATTTGGACCATTGGTGGTGGTTTTAATAGTTAATCAATCTGGACCATTGGTGGTGGCTTTAATAGTTAATCAATCTGGACCATTGATGGTGGTTTTAATAGTAAATCAATCTGGACCGTCGGTGGTGGTTTTAATAGTAAATCAATCTGGACCGTCGATGGTGGTTTTAATAGTAAATCAATCTGGACCGTCGGTGGTGGTTTTAATAGTAAATCAATCTGGACCATTGATGGTGGTTTTAATAGTAAATCAATCTGGACCGTCAGTGGTGGTTTTAAAAGTAAATTAATCTGGACCGTCGGTGGTGGTTTTAAAAGTAATCAATCAGGACCGTCAGTGTTGGTTTTAAAAGTAAATCAATCTGGACCATCCGTTCTAATAGTAAATCAATCTGAACCATTCATGAATTAGTTACTATTTAGTCCATTCTCCTATAAATAGAAGCTTAATTCTTCTTTCATTCTCACCAATTCACTGAGATTTACAAGAGACACTATAGAGAGAGAAACTATAGAGAGCAAGAAGAAGAGTATTCTGCTACTTCACTATTGCAGTATCTAGTCTTCTACTAAGGTAAGAGATGTTATTTTCATTTGGTAAGGGATATTATTTGTTGTATTCGTAAGGGATGTTATTTTTATTTGGTAAGGGATATTATTTGTTGTATTTGTAAGGGATGTTATTTTCGTTTGGTAAGGGATGTTATTTTCGTTTGGTAAGGGATATTATTTGTTGTGTTCGTAAGGGGTATTATTTCTTTCGTATTCATAAGGAATACTATTTTTCGTATTCATCCTTTAATATGTCAGAATAA
The DNA here is from genome assembly GCA_020205605.1 of Panax ginseng. Lineage (NCBI taxonomy): Eukaryota > Viridiplantae > Streptophyta > Magnoliopsida > Apiales > Araliaceae > Panax > Panax ginseng. Next base: position 76,455,997 of record CM035133.1, on the reverse strand, counting down.
CCTGTCTACGTGGATTACGTACCGTATGACAGGTGAAAATCCATTCACAGTTTCATATGTTATTTCTTTTCATATTCTTAAATCTAAACTTACTATGGTAAGTATTGCTTCTATAATCCTTGAAATTAGTGAAATATTCTTGAGTTTTGCGCTGCATCCAGTATTGTTTTATTGGACTATTGATCTGAACTTTCTTATTAAATATCAATATTTTTACCCAAGGTACTATTCACGGGTTACTATTCACTTAAATATTATTCACTCGGGTAGTCGGGGCACTTTTCATGCCAGAGTACTATTCACGAGTTACTATTCATGGGTTACTATTCACTCTAGTATTATTTATTTGGATATTCGGGGCACTTTTCATGTTGAGGTTACTATTTACGGGGTACTATTCACTCGAATTTTTTTTCTTTTCTGTCTAAATTATGTTGATACATGGATATTATTCTTGAATTTTACTAAACAAAGCAGTATCATCTTGATAATTTGGATATTTTTAAACTCTGGATAAATTTAAAGTCTTTAATAATTATCATTGATGTCGTTTGATTAATGCTTGTATCATTGTCATCATCCTCATACTTATATTGTCATGAAAGTCATCTTTGGCTTACGTGCATAGACAGGCTATTGATTGGTATGATTATGACCATGGATCATTCGGTATAATTATGACCCGTAATGTTACAATGTGGTAAAAGTCCTCATTGGCCCGTAGTGCATTGATGGAGTTGTTGGTATGATTATGACCAGGGATTATTCGGTATAATCATGACCATTGGTGAAAACACGAATATCCTTGGCCCGTAGTACATGGATAATTCGTGGTCGTGATACTAATGAATATCCTTAGCCGTAGTGCAAGGATGATTCGATTAAGTGGATTATTTATTAAGCTGAGTCTCAACGATAAAATATTGATAATAAACTTTTAATTTGTAGAAGATAGTAGATATCATGCTCTACTTGACTCTTCTAAAAATACAGTTGCATGTCTTTGGCCTGTAGTGCAAAGATGAACTGTTAATGAATATCTTTGTCCCGTAGAGCAAAGATGAATTTATTAGTATGAATATGAACATGAACTGTGATTTGGTATAACCATGATCTTTGATGTTTCAGGTAAAGACAGGTGATGAAAATTATCTTCGTCTTGAGTGCGAAGAGGAATTTAGAATCACAATTATGATTATGAATAATTTTAACGCCCTAGAAGATTTGAATTTTGAGAATTAAATTTTTATTTAATTATGTGGATTAAATGGATTTAATTAATTATTTATGGGAGTAAGCTAGTTGAAGGTCGTTTTATGACCTAGATATATTAGAACGTCGTAGTATTTTGACTACGTGATAGAATTAAAGTATTTGAATTTCCAAGACGAAAATAAAAACTTTCCGAGAAATTTTTTGAAAAATACTATTCACGCATTTCTGCTCGGGAATTATTTTTGAATTTCCGAGAAATACGTAATGATAGAATATCGAGGTGAGATAGAATATCCAATAATATTTCAGTTATGGCAAATGCAATTTTTGCTCATGGACTTAAAACCTACCCAGTTTGCTAGGGAAAGTGAGTTCCGAGAAGAAATTTAAATGCATATAATGAATTAAAGCTATGATTGTATAATACGTAGGTATTATACGAGGTGTTATACGAGTATGATACAAGGTGTTATACGGGTATGAATGAAGCATAGTATATCGTATATGAATAAGTATACGAGTGGGAATACGAGATGAATACGCAAATTATACGTTATAAGGCTTTAAGTTAAATGAATTTAATTTATAGGATTGTGTAGAACATTGTAAAGTCTAATGTGAATTGATAAGACCCAAGTGTAGAAATGGGTAAGTCCAATAGGAATTAATGTAAGCCCAATGCAAGCTAATGGTAAAGCCGAAAAGAATTGTTAATGCAAGCCCAAGTATAAGTTAAGTTAAAAGCCCAAAGTATGAACTTATGGGTTATTGGATGGTTTAAACCCATGGATGATCCAAAGTAATGAGCAAGTAATTAATGTGATCACGCAAGTAAAGTGCTTATGTGTGGTGAACAAGTAAAAGTTGTGATCAACAAGCAAAGGATAAGCTAGGTGATTAACAAGTAAACTTAAAGGATAAGTTATGTGATTAGCAAGTATACTTAATGGTTAAGTATATGTGATGACCAAATATTAGAAGTGGCTAACAAGTAGACTTGGTTGTTAAGTAATGAATAGTAAGGAGGTGGGATTAAGGAGGTTAATTGAGGAGTTACAATGCTTAATTGACCATAATGCCCTAACTTTGGGTTGCCTATAAATAGAGAGCTCTCAATTCATTTGATGGCTTGATTAAAATTTCTCCCAACTCCTCTCAAGTTAAGCAACTTATTGGTTAGAGAGAATAAGCACTTATAAGTCAAACTTCCATTATGAGATTTTCAAGAAGCAAGAAGGAGATTAAAGCTTAGTCAAGTGATATTCAAGGGTAAGAACTTAAACCTTGAATCTCTTTCTCTTCCATTGGTAGGGAGATGGGTAGTGGTAGAACATGTATGCTAAGGAATGATAGGAATGAGTAATCAAAGAGCTTAAGTCTTAATAAGCCATATAAGTTATGAATAAGCTATTCGTAATCATATAAGTTATGAAACAAGGAAGAACTTATAGGAACTTGTTTTATGTTGAAATAATAAGGTTGTATGATAATAAGAAGTAAGGATGATGGTTAAAAGATTTAAGCTATGATAAGTCATGCAAAGTGAATTCATAAGTAGTTCATACTTTTACAAGTTATAAACTAATGAAGAACAAGTAATAACTTATCATGTTTATAAGTTAATGAAGTATGTATGTTAAGATGTTAATATAATGGATTGAATCTATTTAAAGTGAAGAACAAATCATAAGAAATGAAGTTATGCCGAAATTCACACGATTGGATGTTAATCGTCGAATTCGTGAAATTCTCGGAATGGAAGTCAAATTTTGATATTGAGCTTGGAAACATTAGTTTTCAATGGAAGCAAGTCTTATTTGGCATTATAGAGTCATGCGGACTCGAGAATGACCGAATTTTGACTTAGAACGAAGAAGAAAGCGTTGAACGTTCTTAACGTTTATCGTTTTCATTAAAAATGAACTAATAGGTGGATTTTTAGCAAACAAAGTCAAATAGATAAAATTATTACATGAACGTGTAGAGTATGTAATTTGTGAACTGTAGGCTTTTGAACGCAATTCGGACTTATAACGAAGAAGTTATGAGTCCGGGAGTTTCGTAAAATTTTCATATTTTGCAAACTAGCTGAGGCACAGAGTTGGCACGGCGCCAACCCAAGGCCAAATGGGTGGGTAGCAGTAATAAAATAAGAATGTAAGAGGCATCTTGCTAACTCATGTATTAATGAGATGAAGAACTAAGTGTGGCGCAAATGCCAGATCTAGAGTTTTGATAAACAAGAATGTTTACAAGTATAAAAGGAAAGATAACTCATTAGTAATGAAATAAAGTGTTAATATAACATTGCTAAGGCATTGTTAAACACTTAATGTATGATGATTAAAGGTTAATAATCGATTGAAGATGAATGTAATGAGAACAACGTAATGTGCTAAGCCGGCTATAGAAATTTGTTGACAAGTTGATTATGAATCCAATGGTTTACAATACCAGTATGGGTTATGTAATTACTTAATGAACATGATAAGACCTTTCCTAAATCACTATTATAGTGATGAATTTAAGAATTTAATGTTGTTTAATGAGTAGTTAAATGACGAACGTAAAGTATAAAGAACGTGAACCGTGTTCAATAATGATAAGGACTATAACGTTAAGAGTTACAACTAAAAGTTGTTAAGTAATACGTAAACGCAAACAGTATGCATTAAAGTGTACTTAACTAAATGACGATTGAGTTTCGATTAACATAAGGATGTTAGTAAGCCGTTAGGAAGGATGATTAACTCGAAATGAGTTGGATTAATAAAGTAAATGCACGTAAGACATAGAAGAGAAAGAAGTTGGTAAGAATGATGTAAAGATAATGGCAAGCCGGAACCAATAATAACAAATCTAATATAGGATTAGATTGAGAAGAAGGGTAAGATTCATTAAGAACCATGTATATTCATTCTTGACCTAATGTGGTATGTTATGTGCTTATATGTTGTAGAGACTGTAAAGACTCAAAGGAAAAGTAATTTTCTTTGTAAAGAGATCTTTGAAGGCAAGTTTTTCTTAAACGCTTGTCTAACCTTCGTGTTAGCCAAGTTTTTAGTGATTCATGTTATGAGATACATGAATTGTTTTACGAAAATGTTGATGCCATTTTTAACTTGGCTAGACTAATCTTAAAGATTGATTGATTTATTTACAAGTCTTTCAATATAGAATTGTTAACGCAATCCTACGCCAATTGTTTGGTACGGATTCAAGGTAAGCCTGAGTATGAATAAACAAATGTATTTTTCATCGATTATTCAATGGGCACGCGAGGTTATCAAAACTTAAACGTACATATGTTTAACAGGATGTAGTGTTGATCAACATAGAGTACTATGGGATGATCACCCAGAAGTGCTCGTAAGATGTGCCAGACTTCTTGACTTAGTGCCAGGTTGTCCTTTTCAAAGAAATTATGAAATGTTCATGGTCTTGAGCCAGAATTGATGTTTTACTGAATATTGTTATGGTAAAATGTTTTGAAGGAAAAGAAATGCTATTTTGAATTATTGATAGTACTTTATAACTATTATCCAGTTATTGAAGATAGACGATTCCTATGTTTCAAGCATGTTGTTTTAAAAGAAATTATTATATTTGTTGAGCTTGTTATGCTCACTCTTGCTTGAACCATATGAATGCATTCTACATTTAATCGAATGAACCGAGGGATCCGACAAGGATAGAGGCAAGATTTGAAGTCGAACGATTAGTTTACCTTGTAATAAACTAGTAAGTTGTATATATTATAGAATGATGAACAAAGAATGTAATGGTTTTAGAACCTGGGAACGAGATGTAATATTATTAATGTAATAATAATGTCATTGATTCACACATTTTGATGATGTTTTAATAGAATGAATGTACAGTTATGAGTACCGTGTAGCACCAACTGTCGGGTTGAAAGATACCCGGATTTGGGTGCGTCACAATAATTGTGGACAGGAACTGTTGATTGATGTTATAGGGATAAAACATTGTTGGTGGACTTTTAACGTGGAGAAGATAATAGACTTTATGGTCTATTTGACTCTTCTAATAGATTTCTCATTCCACTGCCACTATGGTTGAAAAGTTTAATCATCTACCATATGTTCTGAATCTCCGATTTATTACTGACGAAGGCTATTGATAATTTAATTATCTTTAGTCACGATATTCTTTAATGGGCTAGTTTTGCTCACCCTTTTGCTTCACAATTCCTTTCAGGTAATAAGAGTGTAGCTGGGTCAAGCGGGGATAACATGGGAATAGTGTGATGGTCCGAGACTGTCGAAGTTTCTCAATACATTATAAAACGGCATGACATACAATATATAATTGTATTGAGGACCTAAGATATATGTGTCGTATTTTATACGTCACTTAATAATTGATTTTGGTGAACAACAATATGGTGATGAGAACTCGACTTTGAAAGCGTCAAAAGTACACCTCATTAGAATGAACATGATAGTAATCTTCTTGTTCTTCTTGGGGTTTTGAAATATATGCTGCTGTATTTTATATGGCATTGTAATAATTTGAGTTTGGATTCTGTCTACGAGATAATATTGTATTAAAACTCACAGCTTATGTGTTGTTGTACTCTCCACGATAGTTCAACAGTTGTATAAATGAAGTTTGTATTTGATTTCTGTAATGTGATATCTGGCGACTCAGAATGGGTCGTGGGGACCTATTTTGGGGGCGTCACAATTTTATATCAATTAGTATTTTAACGTTATTTTATATCAATTAGTATTTTTAAAACTGGAGTATTATGATTATTTTAAAATTCAAAACTAAATAATATTTTTAAAATTCAAAATTGGAGTATTATAATTATTTTAGTAATTTTTAATATTAATTTTTAAAATCATATCAATTTAAAAATATTTTAGTATTATCAATTTTTAAAATCATATCAATTTTTAATATTTTAGTAATTTTAAAATTTTATATCAATTAGTATTTAGTATTATGATTTTAGTATTTTAATGATGTAATTTGAATTTTTGTTGTTTTGATTAATTAACAAAATAATTTGAATTTTAGTATTTTTTAATTTAATTTTTTTTAGTATTCTAGTATTTTTTAATTAGTATTTTAGTATTTTTTTAAATTATCATTTGATGTAAATATGTTATGTTTTGAATTTTAGTATTTTGATTAAATAATGTAAATATGTTATACAACTTATTTTATTTAATTAATTTGTTTTGATTAGTTAACAAAATAATTTAAATTTTATTATTTTGATTAAATGATGTAAATATGTTATGCTTTTTTATTTTTTATTTTAGTATTTTTTTGTTTTGATTAAATGATATATATTGATTTATTTATAATATGTTTTATATTTAAGCATGCCACGTCATCAAATTTAAACCCCGTTTGTCTTCTCGTTAAGTGTCAAGACGCAGGGTGTGACTCTTTTGAAACGTTAAGGGTACTTTTGAAAAAAAAAAAAATTAGTTTAAGATGGAAGTGGGACATCCGTGTAAACATTAGGGGCATTTTTGAACCTTTGCCCAAAAAAAATTAAAAGAGTTTTAATTTAGTTTTGTCAAACAAAGCCTTAGAGCTTTTAAAATTCTTAATTTAATCTTGTTTTTGCCAAACAAGGCTTAAGGAATGATTAAGTCATTATTTATAATTAGTTTTGTCAAACAAGGCCTTGTGACTTTTAAATTTAAAATAAAACATAACTGATATAGTATTTAGTAGGGGTATTAGATACTTGTCCATTTTTATTTTTGCTTCTGTTTTATTTTACGTTAAAAGTTTTGCTTAAGCCCAAGATCAGAAGAGAGGAAGAAAAGAGAAGAAAATAGAGAGAAAAGAGAGAAGAAAGAAGACAGATGTTGTGGTTTTGAGAACCAATGAAGAAGGAGAGGGTAATCTTATCTCCTAGCTAACTTAAATAAGCAATCAAAGGTATAATTCTACCTTCTAAAGTTCTAGTTTTCTTTTGTATGAGAAGTCTCTGTAAAATTTATATGGGTAGTTAATTGTGATTATATAATTTGTATATATAATAATTTGTTGATAAACCTATTTTTATATGTTTAGTATATGATTTAGAGTAAATTAATCCATGAAATATGTTTTAATATGGAGAAAATCATATTACAGTATGTTTTTAGTGAAATATATGTATGAATATGGCTTATGTGATATTAAAATTGATGTTTAATTGGTATGATAAACCGTAAATTAACTATTGATTGTGAAGATACATGAAGAAACAAAAACAAAGTAATTTAAACAAACTATTATGATTGAGAAATGAATTCACAGTAATGAATTTCGCTGTGAGTGTCAAAAGGTGAATAAATAATAAAACTAATGAAATTAAAGGTTATAATATTGAAGTTTATGTTGTTTATATAGTTAAAAACATGTTGAAAATCTTAAGTTATGTTTCTGTGAGGTTTATGTAATTTATATGTGTTAAATTGGTTGTTAGAAAGTAGCTTATAGGCCAATTTGGCTTTGTTTTGTGTTCTTCACGAACACCGCATCGCATAGAATCAGAGATTACTTGCCAGAAGCGCCAATCCCATAAGTACAAATCTAGCGTTGCAGGCGCCATTCAACAGCGATGTTGACATGTCTTTAAGTCTTTAACGCTGATTATGTGAATAAATAGGATATGACTGCTTATAAGATCATTGCATCGCCGATTCATGTGCTTTTATCTCAGCGGAAGTGCTGTGTCAAGACCCATGATGTCATTCAAGTATAAACTGGAAGCTAAGTACCGATTAGCATTTGGCCGGAAATTTATTTTAATTATACAATTCTGTAATTTTTTATAAAGTGTAATGTTATGACTATTAAAATATAAATTATCATATTATGGTGTTGTTATATTACCGAATACGAAAACTATTATTAAGTAATTAGTGAATTAAAGAATTGTGTTATTGCATTAAAAATGTGGCTTACACATGTGGTTAAATCTAAGACAATAAGTCGTACATGAAATAGATACTTAATTATGTGCTGAGAACATGTAGTAACTAATTATGTCATGATGACATGTGTATAGGATATTGAGAATCAAGTTATCTTTGTGTAGGTTACACTTAAGGCAAGTTTTCAATATTTTGTCTATATTTGAGTTTACCTATCTTGTTTACAATTGAGCAAGTTCTTAATCTTACTCTTATATATCCTAACTTGATTACGTTTATGCAAGTTACTTAACCTTTGCTATTTTATTATTCAACAAAGTTTACTTTTTCGCTATCATGTTATACTTTTAAGATTTCACAAGTTACTTAATCTTTATTAAGCTCTTGAATCTGTTTATGTTGTATGATGCAAGCCATTGAACAAAGTTCTAAATTGTTTCCTTATTGTCAACAAATGTAACCTTAGCTTATTATCATTGTTCAAGCAAGGTTTATTTTACTTTTCAATGCTTTTCGATTGCATTCCTAAAGCATGATTTTGATGTGTGATATTTAATCACTTATAACCCATGGTTATTTCATACTTCGTTGTTTATCAAATCCATGAATTGTTATTACACCTATGATTCAAATAATCCTTAGTTGACGTTCGTAGAACTCTAAATTACCTTTGAAGCTTATCCAAACCAAACTTACTTTGCTGCAGACTTGTATTCTAAAAACTGAGTTGAACAACCCTATTATAGGGGATAATTTATGCGAAGCGTTTAGATGTTTGTGCACAATACATGGTACAAAGGGATGACCCCCCTAAGTACGAGAAGTCCCTACAGTCTTATGACTGTTTAGGTTTAAGTTGAAAAAAATACTTATAACCTTGGACATAGTTCGTGGTCTTGTGACCCTCAGATATATTTCAAATTTTGTTTTCAGTTCTTGATTATCATTTATAGAGAATATTATTCAGTTCTATTGAGCCTATTCATTGGCAATTATTATGTTGTTATTATTCATTGTCATTTCAAGTGAGCATTTGTTTTGCTCACTCTTGCATATATAATCATTGCAGCTAAAGTTGAGAAGGTTGATGAACCAACCAGTAACAAAGGGAAAGGAAAATTGAACAAGTGTTGAAGACTTGTAAAATTTATTGACTTTCATGATGTCAGACTTTATTTTAAATATTATGATATAATTATTTACTTTTTTGCATTTGATGAATGTTTAAGGTTAGACAACCTGGGATTTTATTGGACTTAATGATGTAACCCTTTAATGGGAAGGTTTATTGTTTAAATTTAATTATATTTGGGTAGTTAGAAATGAATGTTTAGATAGTGTACACCAAATCTTGTGGAATTAAGTACCTAGATTTGGGGATGTCACACCACATCCTTAGTGTAGACACTCGAAATTTTGCATTCCTGTTACTAACCATGCAGGGTGGCAGAATCGTCTTTTATCTTGCAGAGACAACCCTGGAAGTCAAATCATCAAACCAAGCCTTAGAGACAGCCTCGAGAGATCAAAGTCAAGCCTTGAAAACAACCCCTGGAGATCAAATACAGCCCCGGAGACAACCCCAGGAGATCAAAATCCAAACCCCGAAGATAACCCCTGGAGATCAAATCCAAGCCCCGGAGATTACCCCGGGAGATCAAATCCAACGGCAACAACCCCGGGAGATCAAGTCAAACCTAGGAGACAAACCCAGGTGATCAAATCAAATCCCAAAAACAACCTTGGGAAACATCAAACCAACCTCAGAGACAACCCTGAGGACTGTCAAAAGTTAACAACAGTCCAATCTCGGAGGCAACCCTAAGAAAAGACATCTACAACTATGATAGACTCCACTGCACGCTAGCGTGAGGTGGTCATCGCCCAGATCATTTCTAGCACAGTTGTTGGGTGAATTGCTTGCAACACCTTAACCCCTCGTCTATGTAGACGGTAATCTTGGTACAATTGCTCGCATTCAAAAATCTGCGTTGAATGGACACCAACGACACCTTGACCCCTCGCTTTTATTGAAGTGGTAATCTTGGTACAATCGACGATTGATGTAGTAGAAGATGGCACACACAACTTTAAATTGTTGTATGATAAGTCAAATTGAATCTCAAAGAAATAACTAAGAATTACTTAGGAATTCTTCAAAGAACCAAAAGTAGAGAATAAACTCACAAGTATATTGAATAATTGAATAATGTGTTTGATTACATCAACTTGGACCTCTATTTATACTAGTCAAAACAATCAAAATCCTAATAAGAATTTATATACTATAACCCTAATTTCTATAAGGAAATAGAATTCAATTTGGAAAAGAAATTCCTATTTCTATAAAACAATAGAAACCTTATTTAGTAAGTAAATCTAAACTGGAAACAAATACTAATTAAAATAGAGTTTGATAAGTATCTAAAAAACAAATCCCTAAATATTAGGCTAATAGAATCTGCCTAATATTTTAAGAAATAAAATCTTTTTCCTAAAATCCCAAAATCCTTGTCACGTTAGGATCTTTTGCCGCATGAAACTTGCTTCTTTCCTTCGCATGTAGTCTGATTATGCAAAGTTATAAAGGCCCACATAATACTGGCTACATGTGAATAACTTGCTGATCAGGATTGTATCATTCCCCTCCTCTTCAAAAGGATTTATCCTCAAAACTGGCACCCCCTCCGCTTGAAAAGGATTTGTCCACAACTTTGATCATACATAAAACAAATCAAGTTAGTAACACCAAACAAAATATAACCATAAGTCTCATCTGGTAATTTAAATGAATAAGTAATATCAGCAATGCAAGCAAGAATTTAAAAAGTTCTAACTCCTCCTGGATCAAATATCAAAATAAAAAACTCTTCATGTGATAGATTCTCCCAATGACGAATCCCCGGATCAAAAGTAAATCTAATGATCTCGATCCTTCGCAGAAACACATTTGTCAATGCTCCTGGATAAAATATCAATACTTGAAATTCGCCATGCTTCTCACACAAACTATCTTGAATTCATAGATTAAACACAAAACAAAACAAATCAACAAGTTTTTTTTCTCTAATCACAAAGGAATCAAATAAATCAAAATCACATGCATAGTCTACTAAAACAATATTCAAAACACTCCCCTATAGACTCTCGATGCATTGATGAATTAAATTGCATGATCCATTATTCCCTCGATGAATATGATCCTATCATGAATCTGCAAAACACAACCAACCTTCCTCTTTCCATTGACATTAGCACTATAAAGATCAAATAATGTTGTCAACGGAGTAAAAAGGTCATAATCATAAGTTGAAAATTCAATATCATATCGACGATGAGCACAAACAAACTCAACATGTGCTAAAGAATTTCCCAAAGTGTTGACAAAAATCGGAATATCATCAAAATAGAGAATAACAATTTTCCCATGAAAAAATGCAAAATATAATTCAATAATTCCATGGAAGTATGCAATGCCTTAGCTAATCCAAGTGAACCAGTTAAACATGCAAATAACTCATCTCTCAAACCATCTTGATGATAAACACTTCTTGAATCAAAACCATATGATAGCAAATCATGCAATGAAGATTGCTCTAACAAAACAACATGATTACTACCATTGTTAACTAACAACAATTCATGTAAAGTTTGACTAGCATGAAACCCTAAGTCAATATTTGGATAAGAAAACCTATAATTAATTTCATGGAAGTAAGCACATCAAAAATGAGAATATATATCATGATCATAAACTAACTCAACATAAATCAAATATCCACCATAGTTTATGATAAAAATGATTCTACCATTAGAATAGCTAACAACAAATTTTCCAATGGAAGCATGCAAAACATGTTTTAAAAAACTCATGAAAACACTATATGCATCAGTTAATCTAATAGAAATAACTAACCATATACAAATCATATGTTAAAATAATTTTCCATTTATCACTTTCTCTTATGCTAAATTGATTAGGCATTGTCATCACATGATCATTATCACATGTAGATAAAATATAAAAACTATGCAATTTATCAAACATATTATCTAAATATTGAAAAGAATAACGATACTTGTTTACCAATTCAAAATCGATGCACAAATTCGTTGTCTCATCCTCCTTAGGTACTATGATCTCATAATTAGTACACGAAACCATGTCTTCTCTCATGATACCCACTTTCACCAACTCTCCAACCCGCGTTGGTAACTCTATTGTCTCCTCGGGAATACTATTAGCTGATCGGTACAGAATAATAGCATGGGGTATTTCATCAATAACTTGCACAATAAACAAAATAGAACTAGACAAAGAAGAATCATTAGTGTTAGTATTCAAAAGTGTCATCTTGTACGAATGCACAGTCATTGACTTTTCAAAATATAACTCACTTTTCAACTCACTCTCTTTTTCATAGCCACATATTTCTTCTCTCTCTTCTTTATGCTCACCCTCTCGTTTGTTTTTCTCTCATTTATTTTCATTTTCGCCTTTCTTTTCTCTCTCATTTTTTTTAAACTTTTCTTTCTCACTATCAATCATTTGAACAATTTCTTTTTGTCGATCTTTTTTTTCTTCTTGCATTTGATCATGATCTTTTTGTAAATACATTAGATAGTCATGAACTTGCTCGAACGTCATAGGACAAAGGTTGGCTCTTATTCAATTCTGTACTAATGAATACTTATTAGTACAACTGTTATTCTTCGCGCGCCTGTTATGTCGCCATGGCCTCCCAAGTAATAAATGACAAGTATGGATTGGAACTACATCACATAATACTTCATCTTCATATCTGCCAATGCAAAAAGAAATTGACACTCGCCTAGTCGCCATTACCTCCTCACAATCGACGATCCTTAGCATCTTGTAGGGCCGAGGATGTGCAGCTGTTAACAACCTTAGTTTCTCTACCATTGTAGTGCTAGCAATGTTAGTACCAATATCATAATCAATTTTTACAATGCATACCTTTTCTTGTACTAGAAACCTAGTATAAAACATATTCTTTTGTTTCATTTTTTCTTCCTCATTAGCCTGCACACTTGTTGCTTTTCTAGTCTCCCATGACTCTCCAAGAATCGCATGATCTTCTTCAACTTTTATTTCCCTAGACAATAAATGTTCCCTCCTATGCTCCATAGGTTTATGAGGCTGCTCCTTACGTCCATGATAATTATGATGCCTCTCAAAATCCTCCTCCCATGATCTCTACCACTCATCCACGCCAGACTTTATATGAACTCTAAGTCTTCTTTTCAATGGCTCCTCATAGCCAAACATATTTACTGCAAAATAAGGGTTACTAGAAAATACTTTTCTCACCACTCCCTTACGTGTTTCGCTCGAATCAATGGTTCACTCGTGTATACTCACAATACATTGGCTTTTACCCTCGATTAATCTTACCGCTAAGCCTTTTACCTCAAAATATTCTCTCTAATAGGTTCTTCTTGAATTCCCCTAGAAAAATTCTTGGTTTTACTAATCAATTCATAAATTACTTATCATGAAACAAAAATATAGATGGTGTGACTATCAAAATACCACAAAATCACCAATCGATTGCCTTGTACTTCTCTTGTGTGCCGCAGATTTGTAAATGTAACAATCCAGAAATTTATTTATAATTTCAGATATTTATTGAATTAAATAAATATTTTTAATTGATGTGTTTGTTGTTTAGTAGATATTTGTTGGATTATTTATTAGTAAGTAAATAATTCATGAGTTATAGAAATTAACTTAATTAATATAAAAGAGTGATGCATTAAATTTATGAGATAATACTCTAATTTAACTTAATAACTAAATTAGAGAGTTGTTAAGGATTATATAGTTTGGTAGAATGTTGTTTTAATTTAATTTAGTAATTAAGTTGATGTTAATTTATTAAGTAAAATTATAATGAAAATTATAATTTTGTCGTAATTAGTTTTGTTTATTTAATTAAGATTGGATATGGAAATCCAAGTAAACAATGTGTGATAATAAACTATATTATAAATGACTTATGAAAATAAATTAAAAGAGTTTTAATTTGGTTTTACCAAACAAAGCCTTAGAGCTTTTGAAATTCTTATGTTAATCTTGTTTTGCCAAACAAGGCTTAAGGAATGATTAAGTTATTATTTTAATAGGTTTTGCCAAAAAGGCCTTATGACTTTTAATATTAAAATAAAAATAACTGATAAGTATTTAGTAGCCTTATTATTATACGTCAGTTTTATTTTAATGTTGACGTCTGTTTTAGTTTTACGTGAAAAAGGGTTTGGCCTAAGTCTAAGAAGAAGAGAGAAGAGAGAAGAGAGAGTTTACAAAGAAGTTTGAGAGAGTCACATTCTCTGAGAAATTGAAAAAAAGAGGTGATTATGAGAATCAAAGAAGGGAGAGGAAGGATAATCAAGCCGTTCTCATCATCTAATTAAAGCTTAAGGAGAAATTAAAAGGTAATAATATAGCCCTAGTTTTTAGTTATGTTTTATCAAAACTTCTTCTCTTTAATTGGTTGTGGTGCATGATTTGAGTAATGAATTGGTTTATAAAGATTATTTTGTATGTATAATCTGTTAATTATCATTTAAAAATAATTTTTGGTAAAGAAGTCCATGGAAACTTGTTTTAGAATGAAGAAATTGAGTTTTATTGATATATATACATTAGGGCTTGTTTTGGAATTAAAATTTATGATGAAGTCATGATATAATCTGAAATTAATTATATATGTTGTTAGTATGTTGAATTACGAAAATAACGAAATTATAATAAATCAAATTGGTTAAGAACTGAATTCGTAGTGAATGAATTCGCTAAACATGTTAAAACATGAAAATAGAGTATGAACATGTGTTTTGGGTCAAGATTTAAGTTGGTTAATGTTTCTATAAATTGTTATAATTCTAGTATGTTGTAGTTCTATGAATTACGAATCCATAGAATCAAAAATGGACTAATTTGGATGTGTATAACTCAAGTTATGAAGATTAGTAGGAGAAAATGGTCAAAAATCGTAAAACACTGTAATCTGGGCGAAGCCTAGCGCGGGCGCACCGCCTAGGAGTGCGGGCGCACTGCCCAGTGCTGCTAGATGGTGCAGACATGCGGGAGTTTTGAAGGAAATGGGCGCAGCCACGCCCATAGTGTGTCAGGTGTGACTGTTTTGACCTAGTTTGGTAAAACGGTCATAACATTTTCATACGGACTCCGATTGAGTTGATTCAAGATGATACGGAATGATGACGAATATACCTACAACTTTTTTTCTTTAAGTCTTTCAATTTGAGGTTGGAAAAAGGGATCAAATTGGTCATCTGTAGAACTGTTGTGTTTTCGGGGGCAATCGGAGGGCGTCGGGCATGCACGTATGCAAGTGTAGTGCTTCTAACGATAAAATTTGTTGTTCTAAGTTATAAAACATGAATGTTAGTAAATATAATGATGTTTAACATTAATAAATAATGTTTTAGATAAGTTGTATAAGCGTAGTAAGCATACACAAGAGAGACAAATCGGCCGTGCGACGAATAAACGTCGAAACGCCGTGATAAGTGTTAATGAACGTAAAAAGTGTTTTAAGTCTAATGAAATGATTATTATAAGATATGAAATGGGTTTCATATAAAACCAATAATGATTTGTAGCAAGACTTAAGCAGTTGAATGAACTTTGAGTATGAAATATAGTGAGATATAAGAAGAAAGTTAACACAATCAAATTGAACATTGTGTATTGATTAATAAGAAGGGTTATGAGATGTAGAGTAAAGTTTACATTACAACTACTATGTGTTTCTATGTGACTAATAGTTGATGTCTATGATTATATAATTGTGTAGGGGCACGTGAAGTGCAGATAACTATAAGCTGTTAAACTGTTATTGGTAAACAACGATCAAGGCAAGTCTTCCAGTTCTTATTTGCTATGGGAACTTGATGATTAAGTGTTTTAAATCTTTATTGCAAAGAGCATCATGTGTTATATATATGTTGAAAGTATGAAATGTTAAAGTCAATTTATGACTATGTTGATTGATTAAAGCATGCTGATTGAGTAAGGACTCAATCTTTATACTTGTTATATGAACTGTAGCATGTATATTATATGTTGAGCATGTTATTATGTGTTATATGATGCATGAAAACTGTTAGATTTTGCTGGGATGTCAAGCTCAACCTTGCAAATAAACACTTTTGCAGGTTAAAGATTCAAGGTAAAGTTATGTGCTACTTGAAAGGGGTGAATCAGGTGTGATACTTGAAGATTTATACACTTTGGCTAAATTATTATTATTTGAACCATGTTTAGGGTTCCGAATAATGTATGATGTTTAATAGATGTTGAGTTATAAAGTTTAAGTTTTGTTTGTTGTATGAAAGGATATTGAACCTGGATGTAAGTTTTATTTATTAACTCTGATATGGTGAGTAATAAGCTAAGTATGGTTTAAAGGTAGGTAAAGATAAAGGTTTTGAGAAATGTACTTGATAAGTTACAATGATTATGTAATGATAAACGGTCAAGTTTGAGTTATCTGATATGTACAGGTTATCGGATTGAAATGTAAGATTCTATTTAATAACTTTGATTAAGCGAATCATAAAATAACTTGATTCAAAAACATGTTGATGATAAAGGTTTTGATTCAGGGAATTAAAGTAAGAAGATAGAAAAGTTTAAATTATTCTGCATATTATTAAGTTTAACATCGAATAATGATGTAAAATCGAAGTTAGAGGCGTGTTATTAACAATAATCAAGTCGATAATTGAATTGTATAAATTTTGGGGTCATTCTGAGTTGGTATCAAAAGTCGTGAGGTTATAAACCTTTGGTAGGAGTACCTTAGGTTATAACCTTAGAGAAGGAAGGTGAAGATAATGAAAGAATAAGCTCAGATAGAGTTTGAATAATAAGAAGTAATTTAAGAAATTTATAAAGAAGGGATTAAAACATGCGTGAGAGGATTCCAAGAAGAATCTCGCAGAGTTATAAGGAGTATGAATGTGGGGTTACCTAACTCCAATAATAAGGATGTAAGGTGAGAATAAATAGACAATGTCTATAAGAAGAGAATGATAAAGAAGTTAAGAATAAAAAAAAAGTATGGTACAATCGTACTCTTTAATAGTTAATGTATGGTATCTGGGCTAAATGATTCCTTCATAGAGCGGAGGTATATACGAACTAGAAACTCGGAACCTAGTTTATTGGTTATTTGTGGGAAACCACTCAGTGTACCATATTGAAACTATTAGAGACTTGATGTGTACCAAGTATAAAAATGGATGCGTATGATGAAAATGTGGAACTTGAATGAAATGTTGAGCAATATAAATGAAGTTAGAAATTCTTAAAGGAAGAATTGTTATATAAACAAGAAAATTCAGAGAAGAATCTTGAAGAGATATAAAGATAAGAAATGGGAGTTGCCTAACTACAGTAGCCAAGATAACGAATAATGATGAATAGACAAAGTCTGTAAGATTAAAAGCATAAATTAAATCGTAAATGATGAAAAAGGAAAGAAAGAGGATCGTAAAACAAAACGATCATGAGTTAAGAAAAGAATTTTAAGGGAGATGATTATAAAATAAGATCATAACGTGGTTTGTTTAAGTTATAAAAGAAAGATGGTATGTAATGTTTGAATAATTATAGCTTGATGTTATGAAGATAGTTTACTATAAAATAGTACGAGGTAAAACTCATGAGGAGTTATAAATGATGAGGTACAAAAAATTCGTATCGAGCAAAGAGAAAGTGATACGCAAGATAGAGTTAGGTGGGATTTCAGTTGAGGACTCATGTGATGGCTGAGTTGTACAAACCTTTGTATGGGTGAGGGCTTTGTGCTTGCACTCAGTTTATCACATTGATAATCATTGGAATGTTGGTGTTGCGTTATCAATGTATATGTGGCGAAAAGGTGATTCTTCTCTCATGTGTATATTTGATAGTTAGAAACTATTAAGATTAGTTAGATATTATTAGGATTAGGTGCGATTCTTAAAACTAATGCATATGGTAAGTTCGTGACTCATAATAATATGGTATATTTTGAACCCCTCAGCGAATGGATGTCTATGGTTTGACTAGGATAAGTTCTTAAACTCACATTATTGTGGTAAGTTTCTGAACTTCCAATGTGTAGTACGTTTGATGAACTCTATTAGTAGAAAATGATTATAGTATAGAGAGCATTGATGAAGTTGAAGATTGATAGAAATGTTAAGTAATTAACTAATGGAGTAAAGATTGAAGTTGATGGATACCTGAATATTCTAAATCTACTAGCTATGCTAAACTTTCGAGATTTATTAACTTCATGCCGATGATTGTACTTTTGATTTTTGAAAAATGTTGGATCACACTAGTGAACCAAAGAATTTTTAAAACAGTGCTATTATTCGCGTATCTATGCTGTTTGTTTTGGCTAGATAAAAAAATGATTTTTAAATTTTCAAAATATATTTTAATTATATGTATCGGGTGATATGAAAAATGATGTAGTCATCAATGCGATGGAACCTGGTGTTGGATGTGATCATATGATCGTCAGCCCACTATGGTAAGATGTAGTATGACAACGTCATAATCATGACGCCATAAAAGGATTTTTTTTGAGATTTCTTTAAGATATGGGAATATATATGTATATGTATGTTTTGATTGATGTCCAAATTGTTGTAGAAGTCTATGCTATTTGATTCAGCTAGACGATTATTGAAAGATGTTCATGAAATTCAAGCATTTCTTGAGAAGTTATGCCAAACCAAATTACTTTGGTGTGGATTAAGATGTTGAAAAGCTGATATGAACAACCCTTTGATAGGGGAGTACACGGAAGCGTTTAGATGTTTGTGCACAATACATGGTACGGAGGATTGATCACCCTAAGTATGGGGAGTCCCTACAGTATTACTATTAAGGTTAAAGTTGAAAGATTACTTGTAACCATGGACATAGTTCGTGGTCTTGTGACCATCAGTTACATCTCTAAAAACTGAGAAGAACAACCCTATTATGGGAGAATTATTTTTACGCGATGCGTTTAGATGTTTGTGCACAATACATCGTACGAAGGGCTTAACATCCTAAATACGGGAGTCCCTATAGTCTAATGACTGTTAAGGTTTAAGTTAAAAGAGTACTTATAACTGTGGACGTAGTTCAAGGTCTTATGACCCCTCAGCATGATTTGGAATCTTTTAAATTCTTGAGTTATTCATACTACTTCCCAATTATTGGGCAATTGTGGAAGATTCTTGCTATTCTAAAAGGCAAATGTGGTAAGGATGATATTTCTTAGAAAGAAGTAAGTCGTAGAATGCGACACTGAATGATGAATATATTGAATAAGTGAGAAAAGAAATTTTGAAATGAGAAGGAGATGAGTTATAAAAAAAAAATAATGTAAAACTTTTAATAGAAAAGTTTAATAATTATAGAAAGATCTTTATGGAAAGAAGTGGTTATAGAACCCAATGAATGAATAAAGTATTAATGTAAAATCTATTTTGATAGATTGAATGAATGAAGATTAATATATAAAATTTTGAGGACGAAATTCTTAGAAGAATGGGTGAATGTAATATCCTAAGTATTTATGATAACGATCCTTAAAGAAGAAAATGATAACGGGCGTGCGGGAGTTGTGAAGGAAATGGGCGCGGTCGCGCCCATAGTGTGCCAGGTGTGACTGTTTTGACATAGTTTGGTAAAACGACCATAACATTTTTATACGAACTCCGATTGAGTTGATTCAAGATGATCCGGAACGAGTATGAATAGACCTAAAATTTTTATTCTTTAAGTTTTGTCAATTTGAGGTCGGAAACAAGGGTCAAAATGGTCATCTTTAGGACTGTTGTGTTTTTGAGGGCAATCGAAGGGCTACGGGCATGCACATATGCAAGTGTAGTGCTTCTGATGATAAAAGATGTTGTTCTAAGTTATAAAATATGAATGTTAGTAAATATAATGATGCTTAACATTAATAAATAATGTTTTAGATAAGTTGTATAAGCATAGTAAGCATACACAAGAGAGACAAATCGAGGTAGGATTTAATAAGCGTCTAAAACGCCGTGATAAGTATTAATGAACGTAAAAAGTGTTTAAGTCTAATGAAATGAATATTATAAGATATGAAATGGGTTTAATATAAAACCAATAATGATTTCTAGCAAGACTTAAGCACTTGAATGAACTTCGAGTATGAAATATAGTGAGATATAAGTCAAAAGTTAACACAATCAAATTGAACATTGTGTATTGATTAATAAGAAGGGTTATGAGATGTAGAGTAAAGTTTACATTACAACTACTATGCATTGCTATGTGACTAATAGTTGATGTCTATGATTATATAATTGTGTAGGGGCACGTGAAGTGCAGATATCTATAAGATGTTAAACTGTTATTGGTAAACAACGATCAAGGCAAGTCTTTCAGTTCCTATTTGCTATGTGAACTTGATGATTAACTGTTTTAAATCTTTATTGCAAAGAGCATGATGTGTTATATATATGTTGAAAGTATGAAATGTTAAAGTCAATTTATGACTATGTTAATTGATTAAACCATGTTGATTGAGTAAGGACTCAATCTTTATACTTGTTATATGAACTGTAGCATGTATGTTATATGTTGAGCATGTTATTATATCCTATGTGATGCATGAAAACTGTTAGATTTTGTTGGGCTGTCGAGCTTAACCTTGCAAATAACCACTTTTTGTAGGTGAAAGATTCATGGTAAAGTTATGTGCTACTTGAAAGACATGAATCAGATGTGATACTCGAAGATTTATACACTTTGGCTAAATTATTATTATTTGAACCATGTTTAGGGTTCCGAATTATGTATGATGTTTAATAGATGTTGAGATATAAAGTTTAAGTTTTGTTTGTTGTATGAAAGGATATTGAACCCGGATGTAAGTTTTATTTATTAACTCACGATATGGTGAGTAATAAGCTAAGTATGGTTTAAAGGTAGGTAAAGATAAAAGTTTTGAGAAATGTACTTGATACGTTACAATGATTATGTAATGATAAACTGTCAAGTTTGAGTTATCTGATATGTACAGGTTATCGGATTGAAATGTAAGATTCTATTTAATAACTTTGATGAAGCGAATCATAAAATAACTTGATTCAAAAACATGTTGATGATAAAGGTTTTGATTCAGGGAATTAAAGTAAGAAGATAGAAAAGTTTAAATTATTCCGCATATTATTAAGTTTAACATTGAATAATGATGTAAAATCAGAAGTTAGACGTGTTATTAACGACCGAAGTCGATAATTGAATTGTATGAATTTTGGGGTCGTTACAGTAAATTGTAGTTCTGTTTCATAATTGATGATGATGGAAAGGTATGAACTCTTGGTTGGAATTTGGTGATTTGATGGTGTGCTACAAGTTTGGTTAGCACAATGGAAATAATATCTGATTTCTTTATTTATTTTTTTTCCTCTTCTTTATTTTACAATATATATTTCGATAGAAAATTAAAGATATGTAACTCGCTAAAAAAGGCTTAGCTCTGATACCAAATGATAGACTCCACGGCACGCTTGCGTGAGGTGGTCGTTGCCCGGATCATTTCTAGCATAGTTGTTGGGTGAATTGCTTGCAACACCTTAACATGGGTCTATGTAGATGGTAATCTTGGTACAATTTCTCATGTTCAGAAAGCTGGGTTGAATGGAGACCAATGACACCTTAAACCCTAGCTTATATTGAAGCTGCAATCTTGGTACAATCGATTGATTGATCTAGAAGACATACACACACAACTATGAATTGTTGTATGATAAGTCAAATTGAATCTCAAAGAAATAACTAAGAATTACTTAGGAATTCTTCAAAGAACCAAAAGTAGAGAATAAACTCACAAGTATATTGAATAATTGAATAATGTGTTTGATTACATCAACTTAGACCTCTATTTATACTACTAAAAACAATCCAAATCCTAATAGGAATTTATAAACTATAACCCTAATTTTTATAAAGAAATAGAAGTCAAATTGGAAAAGAAATTCCTATTTCTATAAAACAATAGAAACCTTATTTAGAAAGTAAATCTAAACTAGAAAGAAATCCTAATTATAATAGAATTTGATAAGTATCTGAAAAATAAATCCCTAAAAATTAGGCTAATAGAATCTGCCTAATATTTTAGGAAATAAAATCTTTTTCCTAAAATCCCAAAATCCTTGCCATGTGAAACTTTCTTATTTCCTTTGCATGTAATCTGATTATGCAAAGTTATAAAGGCCCACATAATACTGGCTACATGTAAATAACTTGCTGATCAGGATTGTATCAAACTGCATCAAGCCCGGAACCAACCCGGGAGGGGCAAAATAGAAAATTTTCTAAGTCAACATCAATTCAGCCCAAATCACTACAAAAGAAGTCACGCCGAAACATAACATCAATCCCGAGTGAAAATAGCACAAGACAATTCAACCGATGGACTACGAAGACTCGAAGATCTGATCATGGACCCATTTTCTCGGATTCGAAAAATGTCAAATCCAATGTCATTATGTAGCTCTCATCAAGGGCTTTCCAAAAACGTATAGCACGCCTCCATCGGATTCCCATTTTTAAAGTTATGAAGGTTCTAGCGAACAATGCGTTGGCCCGAGTACACGTACTTTAAGATAATTGGACCCACAGGGCCCGGGCCCACCCGGGAAGCCGCAGTTAGACTCGCAGCTACTTTGGTCTATAAATAGACCACTCCATCAGCCAAAAAGAAAAGAACAAAAAAAGAAAAAGGGAGAAAATTATGTCCATTTCAGCTCTTAACACCTCCTATAGTGTTCCAAACTTTAATATTCTTCTTTTTAAATTAAACATTTGTATTTTTTATATTCTACAACATATCAAATTTTAACCAATGGAAACTGTGTTTTCAAGCTCCAAAAGTATAGAGACTTAAACCAAAGAGTTGAGCTTAGATCGACTAATTATGGCTTTTACTCGCTTATATATATATATATATATATATATATATATATATATTAACTGTTTATTACATTTAAATATATGTTTTAATTGCTCATTCAATGTAAATCCATAATATTCAAATCTTTAGACTAGTTTTATCCAAAATATATCCCTATCTAACTTTTAACTGATTCAAAAGTTGAGCTAGAATGACTTAGATTTATTTAAATCTAGTTTTCTTTCTAGTTTTTATGCCTGTGACAACCCGAGAATTTAGACGGTTAATAAAAATCTTAATTGATTAAATAAAGGTTTAATAATAAGACCTGGAATGGAAAATAGAATATTTAATAAGAATTCTGTGAATGATTTTTATAGATTTAAAAATTTTGTGAAGAACTTATAGGGTTAAGTGTATGAGTATAGATGATTTTGTGTATTGTGACTATATGTGTACTGTATGTGGTTAAGGGTCAAATATTGATCAGATAAGTTATGTCAATGACAAACCCTAATGTTATGTTAAGAATGTGACGCCACCAAAATAGGTATACATCACCCATCTTGGGTTGCCAAATACATGGTACAAAATTCAAATACAACTTAATTATACAACTATCATATAACGTACGACAAAACATAAGCTGAGAGTATTAAAACGAATAGTCTTCTAGACAATATCCACACTCAATGGAGTCCTCATTACAATTATTATCACACTATTTCACAGAATAGTGTGGACTACTAATGTACTATCTCAAACCATCACTCCGGTCCTCGACTAGTCTAGGCTATGTTTTCATTTCCTGAAGAGAACAATGAAAGCAAAAGGGTGAGCACAACTAGCCCAGTAAGAAATATTATAACTAAGATAATGCAGAATAAGTTATCGTTAGCCTTCAGTAAATGTTAAATGATAGAATATAACAGACAACAAGTTTAACTGAAGCGGAACAAGCAATCCATTAGAAGAGTCAAGTACAGTATGATATCTACAATCTTCTATGATTTAAAAAGGTTTTTCATCAAATTTATCATTTGAGACTCAAACAATAAATAAACCACATCATCAAATCATCCATGCACTACGGGCCAAGGATATTCATGTAATCATCAATGGTCATGATTATACCGAATAATCCCTGGTCATAATCATACCAACAACTATCCATCAATGCACTACAGGTCAATGAGGATTTTTACCACATCATTTGTAACATTACGGGTCATGATTATACCAAATGATACCTGGTTATAACCATACCAATCAACAGTCCATCTATGCATGTAAGCCAAAGATGACTTTCATCACAATATAAGCATGAGGATGATGACAATGATATAAGCATTAATCAAACGAAATCAAGGATAATTATTAAAGACATTAAATTTATCCAGAGTTTAAAAATATCCAAATTGTCAACATGATACTGCTTTGCGAAGTAAAATTCAAGAATAATATCCATGTATCAAAAATAATTTGGACATAAAAGAAATAATTTTTTTTCGGTGAATAGCACCGCTTGAATAGTACCCTATGAATAGTACCCGAGTGAATAGTACTGACATGAAAAGTGCCGAATACCGAGGTGAATAATAATATTTGCGTGAATAGTATGGCGAGGGAATAGTAACTCGTGAATAGTACTCCAGCATGAAAAGTGCCCCGAATACCCGAGTGAATAATATTTTAGTGAATAGTAACTGGGTGAATAGTAACCCGTGAATAGTAACTCGTTAATAGTACCCCGACATAAAAAGTGCCCCGAATACCCGAGTGAATATTATTTTAGTGAATAGTAATCAGGTGAATAGTAACCCATGAATAGTACTCCGGTGAAAATATTGATATTTAATAAGAGAGTTTAGATCAATATTCCAATAAAACGATACTGGATGAAGCGCAAAACTCAAGGATATTCCAATAATTTTAAGGATTATAGAAGCAATACTTACCATAGTAAGTTTAGATTTAAGGATATGAAAAGAATTAACATACAAAACTGCAAATGGATTTTCACCTGTCATACGGTACGTAATCCGCGTAGACAGGTTATTCCAACATATTAAAGGATGAATACAAAAAATAGTATTCCTTATGAATACGAAAGAACTAATACCCCTTGCGAACACAACAAATAATATCTCTTACCTTAGTAGAAGGCTGGATTCTGCAATAGTGAAGTAGCAGAATATTCTTCTTCTTGCTCTCTATAGTTTCTCTCTCTATAGTGTCTCTTATGAATCTCAGTGAATTGGTGAGAATGAAAGAAGAATTAAGCTTCTATTTATAGGAGAAATGACTAAATAGTAACTAATTCATGAACGGTCCAGATTGATTTACTATTAGAACGAATGGTCTAGATTGATTACTATTAAAACCACAACCGACGGTCCAAATTGATTTACTTTTAAAACAACCACCGACGGTCCAGATTGATTTACTATTAAAACCACCACCAATGATCTAGATTAATTTAACTTATTACACTTTGGTACCCATAAAGTTTTCCAAGTTTGCATTATTCCCCTCTAACTTTTGTAAATCACTTATTTTCAATAAACACGTTCTTAATACTTCAAAAATTATTCATCATTAATATTATAACTCAAAATATTTAACAACAGATCATTCCCAGGAAAGAAGGGGCTTTCTGATAAGGATTTCTCCCTATTGGCGCACAATTAGGTGAACAAACCTCTCCTCGACAGAACTTTCTAGACATCATCAATATTGCAAATAATAATATGAATAACTTTGTCGTCTCAATTATTGATTTAATAATATAAAATATTATGCGAGATAATCTTGTGACAATAATTGAATCAAATAACGTGAGATACTACGCAACAATTCATCAGAAAGCAATAATTGAGTAAACCGAGTGGCTTCTTACGTAAGCATCAATAATCAATACTGGTGTGCTACTATGCAACCACGCCAGACATTCTTGTATATGGGTATCTCAACGGTTTAACGATAAAACTTTCACCGTTATTTTTATAAAAAGATATTTCTGTCGTTTTCTAACTACGATAATACTTTCGTTATGGGGTCCACCAATGATTGTGTCATCGAACGAATATTCCCTGACAAAAAGAATATTCCCCGACCAAATGAATATTCCCCGACACAACGAATATTTTATATCAACTTGCTTACTTTGCAAAAAAAAATTCACATATCATCCTTAACTTTAACCTTTTATCAATTAAACCATTTATTAAATAGAATAATAATTATAAGAAAATCAAATACTTTCATTTCATAAAATTCGGGGTCTTACAATCTCCCCTCCTTATGAAATTTCGCCCTCGAAATTTACGTACGTACCTGGTATGCCGAAGAGATGAGGATACCTCGTTTAGATTCTAACTCTTGAGGTATAACCTTTGAGCGTAGAATATATTCTTTCTTATCCAAGATTTTAACAGGTACCTCTTCATACGTTAAATCTTTTGCTATCTTGTCCGGTTCTAATTCAATAATGTGGTTCGGGTCTTTCACATATTTACGTAACATCGATACATGAAAAACGTTATGAAAACGCGACATACTTGGCGGTAAGGCAAGTTTATAGGCCACAGTTCCTACTCGATTGAGGATTTCAAATGGGCCAATAAAATCGAGTGTTGAGATTTCCTCTCTTCGTCGATTCTTACTTTTAGAATAACACTTTCTTGCACCTTCTTCTTCACATTCATCAGCTCTGAGTCTGTATCTTGAGCAGCTTTAACTTTATCAATTAAAGTTGGTTCTACTCTTACATTCGCTATCTTCACGTAGGTTCTTGGAGTCTTTAACTCTATCTCCATCTTTTGTAAGTCGTATGAGATGGGTCTTTGTGTTAACAATATCACACTCGTAAACATAAAATGATCTTCTACTCAACGCGTCAGCTACCACGTTAGTTTTTCCAGGATGGTATTAAATGGTATTATCGTAATCTTCAACAGCTCGAGCCAACGTCTTTGGCAAATGTTACGTTCATTTTAGGTGAAGAAATATTTGAGGGTTTTGTACCGAGTTCAAGGTCGATACAAAATTTGATTTCACGCTCTCGGGGTAGGCCATGAAGTTTTTTAGGGAATACGTCAGGAAATTTATTAAAAATAGAAATATCATTCAAATTTAATGTATTTTTATTTAAATTCATGACATGGGCTAAGAAAGCTTGATATCTGTTTTTCAATAAACGAATAGCTTTATGGCTTGATATGACAGTGATCGACTTTAGTGGTTTGGTTGCTTGAATTCGCATAATAGGTTAGTTAGGAATATGAAAACTAACAACCTTACGAAAACAATCAATTTTTGCATGATGAGTAGTTAACCAATCGATTCATTAATAAAATCAAAGGCAAGTATTTTCAAAGAGATAAGATTGACAGGTAACGTGCGGTTACCGATTTGAATCAAACAAGACTTATAAACAGTGGATGTAATAAAGGTTTCCCCCAACGGAGTTTTAACCAATAAGTTAAAGTCTAATTTCTCCAGAGTTAAATTTAAACGTTGGGAACAAGTAGGAAAAATAAAAGAGTGGGTAGAACCGGTATCTAATAAGGTATAGACTTTGCAAGAATTTATAATTAACTAACCTGTGCTAACTTCGTTCGGGTTACTCGCTTTTTGAGACGTTACGAAAAAAGCTCTTCCTAAAACCGCCAACTTTGTTTTGTTTGTATCCGCCTTTGGTGCCACCGTCCCAGCTGGACTTGATTTTGCTACAGGATAAAATCGAGCTATGTGACCGTCTTTTCCACAACTAAAACATACCTTGGAAGGCTGTGGACAGTTTGAACTTATATGTCCCTTCTCTCCGCATCTGTTGCATCTAACTGGCGGTCGTTCTCCTCCCCTAGAATTTTTTACTAGTGCTGGTGCCGACGTCTTCCCGTCATCGTTAAATCTTCTCTTCTTAAAATTTCCACTTAAATCATTTCTTCTATTGTCTTGGCCATGATTACCCCCGAAGTGGTTACCATTTCTGGCATGTTGATTCCCTCCACGTTTTTTGTGACTGCTTCGATGACTGTTACCATTGGTATTATCGACTTGTTCATCGCTCTCTTGGTTGGGTTGACTCATTATCGCGCTCCAATAACTGAGCCCTATTTACAACATCTGAATATAAACACAGTTTGTGAGAAATGAGGTATTGATGTATTTCAAGTCTCAAACCTCGTAGAAACATTCGCGACATTCTCTCCTCATTATCAACCAAATGGGATGCGAACCGGGACAACTCGACAAACTTAGCCTCGTACTGCGACACGGTCATATTGTTTTGCTCCATCTTGATAAACTCCACCTCCTTTATGTGACGAATACTTTCGGGAAAGTACTTGTCGTTGAAAAGCTCTTGGAACTTCTCCCAAGACATTTTGAGTGCGGCAGGCTGAGTACGCTTTACTGATTCCCACCAGTAATCTGCTTCTCCTCTCAACATGAAGGTGGCAAAGGGAACATTTTGCTCCTCAGAGCATCCCAAGACATAAAATATCTTGGTGATCTTCTTTATCCACGTCTCCACCTTAAGTGGTTCTGGCTCTCCCAAAAACTCTGGTGGTCCCAGCTCCTTGAACTGCTTAGCAATGACCATCTGAGAGTTGCCAGTGTTTTCACCTATATTTTGAACACGAGCCGCTCTCGCTTGATGTTGCATGAATTGCATAAAGCCTTTGAACATCCAATCGTTCATCATTTGATCGCTGTTGTTGTTTACATGAGGATTATTGTCTTCCTATTGCACATTATCCTGGGTATTGATCGTTGGTGACTTAACGGTCTCATGTGCTTCATTGTTGATCTCAAAATTTTCAGATGTCATTTTCAAACACTTCCACAAAACAAGGGTTAATTGACATGTCACATTCTAAAATACTAATTAAAAAAATACTAATATACTAAAAAAAATCAAATTAAAAAAATACTAAAATTCAAATTATTTTGTTAATTAATTAAAACAACAAAAATTCAAATTATATCATTAAAATACTAAAATCATAATACTAAATACAAATTAATCTTTAATTCTATAACTTCATAATTTTATTTTGAATCAGGTAATTTTAGTAGAGTTTTCTTAGTAACTTCATAATTAATTTGTTTTAGAGAAAGAAAAAAAATAAAAATACCTGTACATCTTTTCTAACTTTATGTAATTGTTGTATTTAATTAATAGCTTTAGAAATACTTTAACAAATATACTCATTTACGGATTAAACTTATTGATTGCTGCATGATTTTAATTAAATTCACTTTGACTTTTTTTATTTTAATAGAACGCTACTTTTAGTTTACTATCGTATTCATTATTCATATTTGCAATCAATTACAATCAGATTTATATTTAGCATTATTCATATTAATTTCAAAATATTTTAGTATTATGCTTTTAGTATTTTAATGTTGTAATTTGAATTTTTGTTGTTTTGATTAATTAACAAAATAATTTGAATTTTAATATTTTTTAATTTTATTTTTTAGTATTTTAGTATTTTTTAATTATTATTTTAGTATTTTTTTTAATTAGTATTTGATGTAAATATGTTGTGTTTTGAATTTTAGTATTTTGATTAAATGATGTAAATATGTTATACAACTTATTTTATTTAATTAGTTGTTTTGATTAGTTGACAAAATAATTTGAATTTTAGTATTTTGATTAAATGATGTAAATATGTTATATTTTTTTTATTTTGAATTTTAGTATTTTTTGTTTTGATTAAATAACATATTTACATATGTCAGGGGCATTTTTGAACCTTCTCCCTAAGCCTCCATGTGTCAGCCAGATCAGCAAAATTTTAACCCCGTTTGTCTTCTGTTAACGGTAGGAGCATGGTTGACCCAAAAAGTGTAACGTTAAGGGTACTTTTGGACAAAAAAAAAGTATAGGGTGCTCGGTAGACATCGTGGTAAAAGTCATGGGCATTTTTGAACCTTCTCCCATAAGTTAAATCAATTTGGACCATTGGTGGTGGTTTTAATAGTAAACCAATCTGGACCATTGGTGGTGGTTTTAATAGTTAATCAATCTGGACCATTGATGGTGGCTTTAATAGTAAATTAATCTAGACCATTGATGGTGGTTTTAATAGTAAATCAATCTGGACCGTCGGTGGTGGTTTTAATAGTAAATCAATCTGGACCGTCGGTGGTGGTTTTAATAGTAAATCAATCTGGACCATTGATGGTGGTTTTAATAGTAAATCAATCTGGACCGTCAGTGGTGGTTTTAAAAGTAAATTAATCTGGACCGTCGGTGGTGGTTTTAAAAGTAATCAATCGGGATGAAATCGATTGTTGGTTTTAAAAGTAAATCAATCTGGACCATCCGTTCTAATAGTAAATCAATCTGAACCATTCATGAATTAGTTACTATTTAGTCCATTCTCCTATAATAGAAGCTTAATTCTTCTTTCATTCTCACCAATTCACTGAGATTTACAAGAGACACTATAGAGAGAGAAACTATAGAGAGCAAGAAGAAGAGTATTACCGCTACTTTCACTATTGTAAAGATCTAGTCTTCTACTAAGGTAAGAGATGTTATTTTCATTTGGTAAGGGATATTATTTGTTGTATTCGTAAGGGATGTTATTTTCGTTTGGTAAGGGATATTATTTGTTGTGTTCGTAAGGGGTATTATTTCTTTTCGTATTCATAAGGAATACTATTTTTGTATTCATCCTTTAATATGTCGAATAACTCATCTCACGTGGATTACGTCATAGTATGATAGGTGAAAATCCATTCACAGTTTCATATGTTATTTCTTTTCATATTCTTAAATCTAAACTTACTATGGTAAGTATTGCTTCTATAATCCTTGAAATTAGTGAAATATTCTTGAGTTTCATACGCATCCGATGATCGTTTTATTGGACTATTGATCTGAACTTTCTTATTAAATATCAATATTTTTACCCAAGGTACTATTCACGGGTTACTATTCACTTAAATATTATTCACTCGGGTAGTCGGGGTACTTTTCATGCCAGAGTACTATTCACGAGTTACTATTCATGGGTTACTATTCACTAGTATTATTTATTTGGATATTCGGGGCACTTTTCATGTTGAGGTTACTATTCACGGGGTACTATTCACTCGAATTTTTTTTTCTTTTCTGTCTAAATTATGTTGATACATGGATATTATTCTTGAATTTTACTAAACAAAGCAGTATCATCTTGATAATTTGGATATTTTTAAACTCTGGATAAATTTAAAGTCTTTAATAATTATCATTGATGTCGTTTGATTAATGCTTGTATCATTGTCATCATCCTCATACTTATATTGTCATGAAAGTCATCTTTGGCTTACGTGCATAGACATGCTATTGATTGGTATGATTATGACCAGGGATCATTCGGTATAATTATGACCCGTAATGTTACAATGTGGTAAAAGTCCTCATTGGCCCGTAGTGCATTGATGGAGTTGTTGGTATGATTATGACCAGGGATTATTCGGTATAATCATGACCATTGGTGAAAACACGAATATCCTTGGCCCGTAGTACATGGATAATTCATTGGTCATTGATACTAATGAATATCCTTAAGCCAGTAGTGCAAGGATGATTCGATTAAGTGGATTATTTATTGTCGGGTCTCAACGATAAAATATTGATAATAAACTTTTAATTTGTAGAAGATAGTAGATATCATGCTCTATGACTCTTCTAAAAATACGATTGCATGTCTTTGGCTTTCGTGAGTGCAAAAAGATGAACTGTTAATGAATATCTTTGGCAAAATGAAGAGCAATGATGAATTTATTAGTATGAATATGAACATGAGCTGTTATTTGGTATAACCATGATCTTTGATGTTTTGAGTAAAGACGGTGATAAAATTATCTTAAATCCGAAGTGCGAAGAGGAATTTAGAATCACAATTATGATTATGAATAATTTTAGCGCCTAGAAAATTTGGATTTTGAGAATTAAATTTTTATTTAATTATGTGGATTAAATGGATTTAATTAATTATTTATGGGAGTAAGCTAGTTGAAGGTCGTTTTATGACCTAGATATATTAAACGTCGTAGTATTTTGACTACGTGATAGAATTAAAGTATTTGAATTTCAAGGCGAAAATAAAAACTTTCCAGAAATTTTTTGAAAATACTATTCACGCATTTTATTTCGGGAATTATTTTGAATTCCGAGAAATACGTAATGATAGAATATCGAGGTGAGATAGAATATCCAATAATATTTCGATTATGGCAAATGCAATTTTTGCTGCGGACTTAAAACCTAAATTGTTAGGGAAAGTGAGTTCGAGAAGAAATTTAAATGCATATAATGAATTAAAGCTATGATTGTATAATCGTAGTAGTATTTATACGAGGTGTTATACGAGTATGATACAAGGTGTTATACGGGTATGAATGAAGCATAGTATATCGTATATGAATAAGTATACGAGTGGGAATACGAGATGAATACGCAAATTATACGTTATAAGGCTTTAAGTTAAATGAATTTAATTTATAGGATTGTGTAGAACATTGTAAAGTCCAATGTGAATTGATAAGACCCAAGTGTAGAAATGGGTAAGTCCAATAAGAATTAATGTGTAAGCCCAATGCAAGCTAATGGTAAAGCCCAAAGAATTGTTAATGCAAGCCTAAGTATAAGTTAAGTTAAAAGCCCAAAGTATGAACTTATGGGTTATTGGATGGTTTAAACCCATGGATGATCCAAAGTAATGAGCAAGTAATTAATGTGATACGCAAGTAAAGTGCTTATGTGTGGTGAACAAGTAAAAGTTGTGATCAACAAGCAAAGGATAAGCTAGGTGATTAACAAGTAAACTTAAAGGATAAGTTATGTGATTAGCAAGTATACTTAATGGTTAAGTATATGTGATGACCAAATATTAGAAGTGGCTAACAAGTAGACTTGGTTGTTAAGTAATGAATAGTAAGGAGGTGGGATTAAGGAGGTTAATTGAGGAGTTACAATGCCTAATTGACCATAATGCCCTAACTTTGGGTTGCCTATAAATAGAGAGCTCTCAATTCATTTGATGGCTTGATTAAAATTTCTCCCAACTCCTCTCAAGTTAAGCAACTTATTGGTTAGAGAGAATAAGCACTTATAAGTCAAACTTCCATTATGAGATTTTAAGAAGCAAGAAGGAGATTAAAGCTTAGTCAAGTGATATTCAAGGTAAGAACTTAAACCTTGAATCTCTTTCTCTTCCATTGGTAGGGAGATGGGTAGTGGTAGAACATGTATGCTAAGGAATGATAGGAATGAGTAATCAAAGAGCTTAAGTCTTAATAAGCCATATAAGTTATGAATAAGCTATTCGTAATCATATAAGTTATGAAACAAGGAAGAACTTATAGGAACTTGTTTTATGTTGAAATAATAAGGTTGTATGATAATAAGAAGTAAGGATGATGGTTAAAAGATTTAAGCTATGATAAGTTATGCAAAGTGAATTCATAAGTAGTTCATACTTTTACAAGTTATAGACTAATGAAGAACAAGTAATAACTTATCATGTTTATAAGTTAATGAAGTATGTATGTTAAGATGTTAATATAATGGATTGAATCTATTTAAAGCGAAGAACAAATCATAAGAAATGAAGTTATGCCGGAATTCACACGATTGGATGTTAATCGTCGAATTCGTGAAATTCTCGGAATGGAAGTCAAATTTTGATATTGAGCTTGGAAACATTAGTTTTCAATGGAAGCAAGTCTTATTTGGCATTATAGAGTTGCGGACTCGAGAATGACCGAATTTTGACTTAGAACGAAGAAACGAGCGTTGAACGTTCACGAACGTTTATCGTTTTCATTAAAAATGAACTAATAGGTGGATTTTTAGCAAACAAAGTCAAATAGATAAAATTATTACATGAACGTGTAGAGTATGTAATTTGTGAACTGTAGGCTTTTGAACGCAATTCGGACTTATAACGAAGAAGTTATGAGTCCGGGAGTTTCGTAAAATTTTCATATTTTGCAAACTCATTTGAGAGCCAGAGAGTTAGGTAGCTAAGGCCAACCCAAGGCTAAATGGGTGAAAAGAACAGCAACGTATATTAATGGTAAGGGCAGACTATCGCTAACTCGCGTCATGCAGATGAAGATGAAAACTAAGTGTGGCGCCCAGTATGATCCTAGAGTTTTGATAAACAAGAATGTTTACAAGTATAAAAGGAAAGATAACTCATTAGTAATGAAATAAAGTGTTAATATAACATTGCTAAGGCATTGTTAAACACTTAATGTATGATTATTAAAGGTTAATAATCGATTGAAGATGAATGTAATGAGAACAACGTAATGTGCTATGCCGGCTGTAGAAATTTGTTGACCAAGTTGATTATGAATCCAATGGTTTGCAATACCAGTATGGGTTATGTAATTACTTAATGAACATGATAAGACCTTTCCTAAATCACTATTATAGTGATGAATTTAAGAATTTAATGTTGTTTAATGAGTAGTTAAGCATTTGACGAAAAATATAAAAGAGCGTGAACCGTGTTCAATAATGATAAGGACTATAACGTTAAGAGTTACAACTAAAAGTTGTTATGTAATACGTAAACGCAAACAGTATGAATTAAAGTGTACTTAACTAAATGACGATTGAGTTTCGATTAACATAAGGATGTTAGTAAGCCGTTAGGAAGGATGATTAACTCGAAATGAGTTGGATTAATGAAGTAAATGCACGTAAGACATAGAAGAGAAAGAAGTTGGTAAGAATGATGTAAAGATAATGGCAAGCCGGAACCAATAATAACAAATCTAATATAGGATTAGAATGAGAAGAAGGGTAAGATTCATTAAGAACCATGTATATTCATTCATGACCTAATGTGGTATGTTATGTGCTTATATGTTGTAGAGACTGTAAAGACTCAAAGGAAAAGTAATTTTACTGTAGCAGACGCTGAAGGCAAGTTTTTCTTAAACGCTTGTTTAACCTTCGTGTTAGCCAAGTTTTTAGTGATTCATGTTATGAGATACATGAATTGTTTTATGAAAATGTCGATGCCATTTTTAACCCGGCTAGACTAATCTTAAAGATTGATTGATTTATTTACAAGTCTTTCAATATAGAATTGTTAACGCTATCCTACGCCAATTGTTTGGTACGGATTCAAGGTAAGCCTGAGTATGAATAAACAAATGTATTTTTCATCGATTATTCAATGGGCACGCGAGGTTGTCAAAACTTAAACGTACATACGTTTAACAGGATGTAGTGTTGATCAACATAGAGTACTATGGGATGATCACCCAGAAGTGCTCGTAAGATGTGCCAGACTTCCTGACTTAGTGCCGGGTTGTCCTTTTCAAAGAAATTATGAAATGTTCATGGTCTTGAGCGTAATTGATGTTTCTTGAATATTGTTATGGTAAAATGTTTTGAAGGAAAAGAAATGCTATTTTGAATTATTGATAGTACTTTATAACTATTATCCAGTTATTGAAGATAGACGATTCCTATGTTTCAAGCATGTTGTTTTAAAAGAAATTGTTGTATTTCTTTGAACTTGTTATGCTCACTCTTGCTTGAACCATATGAATGCAAATTTAGGACAAGAATGAACCGAGGGATCGACAAGGATATAGAGGCGAAGACGGTTTGAACGATTAGTTTACCTTGTAATAAACTAGTAAGTTGTATATATTATAGAATGATGAACAAAGAATGTAATGGTTTTAGAACCTGGGAACGAGATGTAATATTATTAATGTAATAATAATGTCATTAATTCACACATTTTGATGATGTTTCAATAGAATGAATGTACAGTTATGAGTACCGTGTAGCACCAACTGTCGGGTTGAAAGATACCCGGATTTGGGGGCGTCACAATAATTGTGGACAGGAACTGTTGATTGATGTTATAGGGATAAAACATTGTTGGTGGACTTTTAACGTGGAGAAGATAATAGACTTTATGGTCTATTTGACTCTTCTAATAGATTGCTCATTCCACTGCCACTATGGTTGAAAAGTTTAATCATCTACCATATGTTATGAATCTCTGATTTATTACTGACGAAGGCTATTGATAATTTAATTATCTTTAGTCATGATATTCTTTAATGGGCTAGTTTTGCTCACCCTTTTGCTTCACAATTCCTTTCAGGTAATAAGAGTGTAGCTGGGTCGAGCGGGGATAACATGGGAATAGTGTGATGGTCCGAGACTGTCGAAGTTTCTCAATACATTATAAAACGGCATGACATACAATATATAATTGTATTGAGGACCTAAGATATGTGTGTCGTATTTTATACGTCACTTAATAATTGATTTTGGTGAACAACAATAGGGTGATGAGAACTCGACTTTGAAAGCGTCAAAAGTACACCTCATTAGAATGAACATGATAGTAATCTTCTCGTTCTTCTTGGGGTTTTGAAATATATGCTGCTTATTTTATATGGCATTGTAATAATTTGAGTTTGGATTCTGTCTACGAGATAATATTGTATTAAAACTCACAGCTTATGTGTTGTTGTACTCTCCACGATAGTTCAACAGTTGTATAAATGAAGTTTGTATTTGATTTCTGTAATGTGATATCTGGCGACTCAGAATGGGTCGTGGGGACCTATTTTGGGGGCGTCACAATTTTATATCAATTAGTATTTTAACGTTATTTTATATCAATTAGTATTTTTAAAACTGGAGTATTATGATTATTTTAAAATTCAAAACTAAATAATATTTTTAAAATTCAAAATTGGAGTATTATGATTATTTTAGTAATTTTTAATATTAATTTTTAAAATCATATCAATTTAAAAATATTTTAGTATTATCAATTTTAAAATCATATCAATTTTAATATTTTAGTAATTTTAAAATTTTATATCAATTAGTATTTAGTATTATGATTTTAGTATTTTAATGATGTAATTTGAATTTTTGTTGTTTTGATTAATTAACAAAATAATTTGAATTTTAGTATTTATTTTAATTTAATTTTTTTTAGTATTCTAGTGTTTTTTAATTAGTATTTTAGTATTTTTTTAAATTAGCATTTGATGTAAATATGTTATGTTTTGAATTTTAGTATTTTGATTAAATGATGTAAATATGTTATACAACTTATTTTATTTAATTAGTTGTTTTGATTAGTTAACAAAATAATTTGAATTTTATTATTTTGATTAAATGATGTAAATATGTTATACAACTTTTTTTATTTTGAATTTTAGTATTTTTTTTGTTTTGATTAAATGATATATATTGTTTTATTTATAATATGTTTTATATTTAAGCATGCCACGTCATCAAATTTAAACCCCGTTTGTCTTCTGTTAAGTGTTGGGGCACGGGGTGACCTGCTTTTTGAAACGTTAAGGGTACTTTTGAAAAAAAAAATTAGTTTAGGGTGGAAGTGGGACATCCGTGTAAACATTAGGGGCATTTTTGAACCTTTGCCCAAAAAAAATTAAAAGAGTTTTAATTTAGTTTTGTCAAACCAAGCCTTAGAGCTTTTAAAATTCTTAATTTAATCTTGTTTTTGCCAAACAAGGCTTAAGGAATGATTAAGTCATTATTTATAATTAGTTTTGTCAAACAAGGCCTTGTGGCTTTTAAATTTAAAATAAAACATAACTGATATAGTATTTAGTAGGGGTATTAGATACTTGTCCATTTTTATTTTTGCTTCTGTTTTATTTTACGTTAAAAGTTTTGCTTAAGCCCAAGATCAGAAGAGAGGAAGAAAAGAGAAGAAAATAGAGAGAAAATAGAGAAGAAAGAAGACAGATGTTGTGGTTTTGAGAACCAATGAAGAAGGAGAGGGTAATCTTATCTCCTAGCTAACTTAAATAAGCAATCAAAGGTATAATTCTACCTTCTAAAGTTCTAGTTTTCTTTTGTATGAGAAGTCTCTGTAAAATTTATATGGGTAGTTAATTGTGATTATATAATTTGTATATATAATAATTTGTTGATAAACTGTTTTATGTGTTTAGTATATGATTTAGAGTAAATTAATCCATGAAATATGTTTTAATATGGAGAAAATCATATTACAGTATGTTTTTAGTGAAATATATGTATGAATATGGCTTATGTGATATTAAAATTGATGTTTAATTGGTATGATAAACCGTAAATTAACTATTGATTGTGAAGATACATGAAGAAACAAAAACAAAGTAATTTAAACAAACTATTATGATTGAGAAATGAATTCACAGTAATGAATTTCGCTGTGAGTGTCAGAAGGTGAATAAATAATAAAACTAATGAAATTAAAGGTTATAATATTGAAGTTTATGTTGTTTATATAGTTAAAAACATGTTGAAAATCTTAAGTTATGTTTCTGTGAGGTTTATGTAATTTATATGTGTTAAATTGGTTGTTAGAAAGTAGCTTATAGGCCAATTTGGCTTTGTTTTGTGTTCTTCACGAACACCATGCGCATAGAAGCTGTGCTTTGGTATTGCTGCAGCCAGTCCCATAAATACAAATCTAAGCATATGCCACTCAATGTCGACATGTTGACATGTCTGCAAGTCTTTCGCAACGATTATGTGAATAAGCAGGGGCTGACTGTAGCCAAGATCATTGCATCGCTTGATTAAGCTTTTATCTCTCGCTGAAGTGCTGTGTCAAGACCAGCAGATGTCATTCCAAGTACAAATCAAGGCTGCAGATTGCCGATTAGCAGATTAGGCAGAAATTTATTTTAATTATACAATTCTGTAATTTTTTATAAAGTGTAATGTTATGACTATTAAAATATAAATTATCATATTATGGTGTTGTTATATTACCGAATAGGAAAACTATTATTAAGTAATTAGTGAATTAAAGAACTGTGTTATTGCATTAAAAATGTGGCTTACACATGTGGTTAAATCTAAGACAATAAGTCGTACATGAAATAGATACTTAATTATGTGCTGAGAACATGTAGTAACTAATTATGTCATGATGACATGTGTATAGGATATTGAGAATCAAGTTATACTGTGTAGGTTACACGCAAGGCAAGTTTTCAATATTTTGTCTATATTTGAGTTTACCCTATCTTGTTTACAATTGAGCAAGTTCTTAATCTTACTCTTATATATCCTAACTTGATTACGTTTATGCAAGTTACTTAACCTTTGCTATTTTATTATTCAACAAAGTTTACTTTTCGCTATCATGTTATACTTTTAAGATTTCACAAGTTACTTAATCTTTATTAAGCTCTTGAATCCTGTTTATGTTGTATGATGCAAGCCATTGAACAAAGTTCCTAAATTGTTTCCTTATTGTCAACAAATGTAACCTTAGCTTATTATCATTGTTCAAGCAAGGTTTATTTTACTTTTCAATGCTTTTCAGTCTGTTCCTAAAGCATGATTTTGATGTGTGATATTTAATCACTTATAACCCATGGTTATTTCATACTTCGTTGTTTATCAAATCCATGAATTGTTATTACACCTTTGATTCAAATAATCCTTAGTTGACGTTCGTAGAACTCTAAATTACCTTTGAAGCTTATCCAAACCAAACTTACTTTGGTGCAGACTTGTATTCTAAAAACTGAGTTGAACAACCCTATTATAGGGGATAATTTATGCTGTTGCGTTTAGATATTTGTGCACAATACATGGTACAAAAGGATGATCCCCCTAAGCATGAGAAGTCCCTAGGTCTTATGGATATTTAGGTTTAAGTTGAAAAAAATACTTATAACCTTGGACATAGTTCGTGGTCTTGTGACCCTCAGATATATTTCAAATTTTGTTTTCAATTTTTGATTATCATTGATAGAGAATATTATTCAGTTCTATTGAGCCTATTCATTGGCAATTATTATGTTGTTATTATTCATTGTCATTTCAAGTGAGCAGTTGTTTTGCTCACTCTTGCATATATAATCATTGCAGCTAAAGTTGAGAAGGTTGATGAACCAACCACTAGCAAAGGGAAAGGAAAATTGAACAAGTGTTGAAGACTTGTAAAATTTATTGACTTTCATGATGTCAGACTTTATTTTAAATATTATGATATAATTATTTACTTTTTTGCATTTGATGAATGTTTAAGGTTAGACAACCTGGGATTTTATTGGACTTAATGATGTAACCCTTTAATGGGAAGGTTTATTGTTTAAATTTAATTATATTTGGGTAGTTAGAAATGAATGTTTAGATAGTGTACACCAAATCTTGTGGAATTAAGTACCTAGATTTGGGGATGTCACACCACATCTTTAGTGTAGACACTCGAAATTTTGCATTCCTGTTACTAACCATGCAGGGTGGCAGAATCGTCTTTTATCTTGCAGAGACAACCCTGGAAGTCAAATCATCAAACCAAGCCTTAGAGACAGCCCCGAGAGATCAAAGTCAAGCCATGAAAACAACCCCTGGAGATCAAATCCAGCCCCGGAGACAACCCCAGGAGATCAAAATCCAAACCCCGAAGATAACCCCTGGAGATCAAATCCAAGCCCCGGAGATTACCCCGGGAGATCAAATCCAACGGCAACAACCCCGGGAAATCAAGTCAAACCTAGGAGACAAACCCAGGTGATTAAATCAAATCCCAAAAACAACCTTGGGAAACATCAAACCAACCTCAGAGACAACCCTGAGGACTATCAAAAGTTAACAACAGTCCAATCTCGGAGACAACCCTAAGAAAAGACATCTACAACTATGATAGACTCCACAGCACGCTAGCGTGACGTGGTCATCGCCCAGATCATTTCTAGCACAGTTGTTGGGTGAATTGCTTGCAACACCTTAACCCCTCGTCTATGTAGACGGTAATCTTGGTACAATTACTCGCATTCAAAAATCTGCGTTGAATGGACACCAACTACACCTTGACCCCTCGCTTATATTGAAGTGGTAATCTTGGTACAATCGACGATTGATGTAGTAGAAGATGGCACATACAACTTTAAATTGTTGTATTATAAGTCAAATTGAATCTCAAAGAAATAACTAAGAATTACTTAGGAATTCTTCAAAGAACCAAAAAGTAGAGAATAAACTCACAAATATATTGAATAATTGAATAATGTGTTTGATTACATCAACTTGGACCTCTATTTATACTAGTCAAAACAATCCAAATCCTAATAAGAATTTATATACTATAACCCTAATTTCTATAAGGAAATAGAATTCAATTTGGAAAAGAAATTCCTATTTCTATAAAACAATAGAAACCTTATTTAGTAAGTAAATCTAAACTGGAAAAAAATACTAATTAAAATAGAGTTTGATAAGTATCTAAAAAACAAATCCCTAAAAATTAGGCTAATAGAATCTGCCTAATATTTTAAGAAATAAAATCTTTTTCCTAAAATCCCAAAATCCTTGTCACGTTAGGATCTTTTGCCGCATGAAACTTGCTTCTTTCCTTTGCATGTAATCTGATTATGCAAAGTTATAAAGGCCCACATAATACTGGCTACATGTGAATAACTTGCTGATCAGGATTGTATCATTCCCCTCCTCTTCAAAAGGATTTATCCTCAAAACTGGCACCCCCTCCGCTTGAAAAGGATTTGTCCACAACTTTGATCATACATAAAACAAATCAAGTTAGTAACACCAAACAAAATATAACCATAAGTCTCATCTGGCAATTTAAATGAATAAGTAATATCAGCAATGCAAGCAAGAATTTAAAAAGTTCTAACTCCTCCTGGATCAAATATCAAAATAAAAAACTCTTCATGTGATAGATTCTCCCAATGACGAATCCCCGGATCAAAAGTAAATCTAATGATCTCGATCCTTCGCAGAAACACATTTGTCAATGTTCCTGGATAAAATATCAATACTTGAAATTCTCCATGCTTCTCACGCAAACTATCTTGAATTCATAGATTAAACACAAAACAAAACAAATCAACAAGTTTTTTTTGTCTAATCACAAAGGAATCAAATAAATCAAAATCACATGCATAGTCTACTAAAACAATATTCAAAACACTTCCTTATAGACTCTCGATGCATTGATGAATTAAATTGCATGATCCATTATTCCCTCGATGAATATGATCCTATCATGAATCTGCAAAACACAACCAACCTTCCTCTTTCCATTGACATTAGCACTATAAAGAACAAATAATGTTGTCAACGGAGTAAAAAGGTCATAATCATAAGTTGAAAATTCAATATCATATCGACGATGAGCACAAACAAATTCAACATGTTCTAAAGAATTTCCCAAAGTGTTGACAAAAATTGAAAGATCATCAAAATAGAGAATAACAATTTTCCCATAAAAAAATGCAAAATATAATTCAACAATTCCATGGAAGTATGCAATGCCTTAGCTAATCCAAGTGAACCAGTTAAACATGCAAATATCTCATCTCTCAAACCATCTTGATGATAAACACTTCTTGAATCAAAACCATATGATAGCAAATCATGCAATGAAGATTGCTCTAACAAAACAACATGATTACTACCATTGTCAACTAACGACAATTCATGTAAAGTTTGACTAGCATGAAACCCTAAGTCAATATTTGGATAAGAAAACCTATAATTAATTTCATGGAAGTAAGCACATCGAAAATGAGAATATATATCATGATCATAAACTAACTCAACATAAATCAAATATCCACCATAGTTTATGATAAAAATGATTCTACCATTAGAATAGCTAACAACAAATTTTCCAATGGAAGCATGCAAAACATGTTTTAAAAAACTCATGAAAACACTATATGCATCAGTTAATCTAACAGAAATAACTAACCATATACAAATCATATGTTAAAATAATTTTCCATTTATCACTTTTTCTTATGCTAAATTGATTAGGCATTGTCATCACATGATCATTATCACATGTAGATAAAATATAAAAACTATGCAATTTATCAAACATATTATCTAAGTATTGAAAAGAATAACGATACTTGTTTACCAATTCAAAATCGATGCACAAATTCATTTGTCTCATCCTCCTTAGGTACTATGATCTCATAATTAGTACACTAAACCGTGTCTTCTCTCATGATACCCACTTTCACCAACTCTCCAACCCGCGTTGGTAACTCATTGTCTCCTGGGAATACTATTAGTGATCGCATGCAGAATAATAGCATGGGTATTTCATCAATAACCCGCACAATAGACAAAATAGAACTAGACAAAGAAGAATCATTAGTGTTAGTATTCAAAAAGTGTCATCTTAGATTTAATGCACACATTCATTGACTTTTCAAAATATAACTCACTTTTCAACTCACTCTCTTTTCATAGCCACATATTTCTTCTCTCTCTCTTCTTTATGCTCACCCTCTCGCTTGTTTTTCTCTCATTTATTTTCATTCTCGCCTTTCTTTTCTCTCTCATTTTTTTTAAACTTTTCTTTCTCACTATCAATCATTTGAACAATTTCTTTTTATCGATCTTTTTTTTCTTCTTGCATTTGATCATGATCTTTTTGTAAATACATTAGATAGTCATGAACTTGCTCGAACGTCATAGGACAAAGGTTGGCTCTTATTCAATTGTGTACCAATGAATACTTATTAGTACAACTGTTATGCTTCGCGCGCCTGTTGTGTCGCCATGGCCTCCCAAGTAATAAATGACAAGTATGGATTGGAACTACATCACATAATACTTCATCTTCATATCTGCCAATGCAAAAAGAAATTGACACTCGCCTAGTCGCCATTACCTCCTCACAATCGACGATCCCTAGCATCTTGTAGGGCCGAGGATGTGCAACTGTTAACAACCTTAGTTTCTCTACCATTGTAGTGCTAGCAATGTTAGTACCAATATCATAATCAATTTTTACAATGCATACCTTTTCTTGTACTAGAAACCTAGTATAAAACAAATTCTTTTGTTTCATTTTTTCTTCCTCATTAGCCTGCACACTTGTTGCTTTTCTAGTCTCCCATGACTCTCTAAGAATCGCATGATC
Source organism: Panax ginseng (assembly GCA_020205605.1). Lineage (NCBI taxonomy): Eukaryota > Viridiplantae > Streptophyta > Magnoliopsida > Apiales > Araliaceae > Panax > Panax ginseng. The sequence goes on along the minus strand of CM035133.1, from coordinate 76,411,945 downwards.
TTCTTCAACTTTTATTTCCCTAGACAATAAATGTTCCCTCCTATGCTCCATAGGTTTATGAAAGGTCTCCTCACGTCCATGATAATTATGATGCCTCTCAAAATCCTCCTCCCATGATCTCTACCACTCATCCACGCCAGACTTTATATGAACTCTAAGTCTTCTTTTCAATGGCTCCTCATAGCCAAACATATTTACTGCAAAATAAGGGTTACTAGAAAATACTTTTCTCACCACTCCCTTACGTGTTTCGCTCGAATCAATGGTTCACTCGTGTATACTCACAATACATTGGCTTTTGCCCTCGATTAATCTTACCGCTAAGCCTTTTACCTCAAAATATTCTCTCTAATAGGTTCTTCTTGAATTCCCCTAGAAAAATTCTTGGTTTTACTAATCAATTCATAAATTACTTATAATGAAACAAAAATATAGATGGTGTGACTATCAAAATACCACAAAATCACCAATCGATTGCCTTGTACTTCTCTTTGTGTGTCATGGATTTGTAAATGTAACAATCCGTAATTTTATTTATAATTTCGGATATTTATTGAATTAAATAAATATTTTTAATTGATGTGTTTGTTGTTTAGTAGATATTTTTGGATTATTTATTAGTAAGTAAATAATTCATGAGTTATAGAAATTAACTTAATTAATATAAAAGAGTGATGCATTAAATTTATGAGATAATACTCTAATTTAACTTAATAACTAAATTAGAGAGTTGTTAGGATTATATAGTTTGGTAGAATGTTGTTTTAATTTAATTTAGTAATTAAGTTGATGTTAATTTATTAAGTAAAATTATAATGAAAATTATAATTTTGTCGTAATTAGTTTTGTTTATTTAATTAAGATTGGATATGGAAATCCATGTAAACAATGTGTGACAATAAACTATATTATAAATGACTTATGAAAATAAATTAAAAGAGTTTTAATTTGGTTTTATCAAACAAAGCCTTAGAGCTTTTGAAATTCTTATGTTAATCTTGTTTTGCCAAACAAGGCTTAAGGAATGATTAAGTTATTATTTTAATAGGTTTTGCCAAAAAGGCCTTATGACTTTTAAGGCCTTAGTAGCCTTATTATTATACGTCAGTTTTATTTTAATGTTGGCGTCTGTTTTAGTTTTACGTGAAAAAGGGTTTGGCCTAAGCCTAAGAAGAAGAGAGAAGAGAGAGTTTACAAAGAAGTTTGAGAGAGTCACATTCTCTGAGAAATTGAAAAAAAGAGGTGATTATGAGAATCAAATAAGGGAGAGGAAGGATAATCAAGCCGTTCTCATCATCTAATTAAGCTTAAGGAGAAATTAAAAGGTAATAATATAGCCCTAGTTTTTAGTTATGTTTTATCAAAACTTCTTCTCTTTAATTGGTTGTGGTGCATGATTTGAGTAATGAATTGGTTTATAAAGATTATTTTGTATGTATAATCTGTTAATTATCATTTAAAAATAATTTTTGGTAAACAAGTCCATGGAAACTTGTTTTAGAATGAAGAAATTGAGTTTTATTGATATATATACATTAGGGCTTGTTTTGGAATCAAAATTTATGATGAAGTCATGATATAATCTGAAATTAATTATATATGTTGTTAGTATGTTGAATTACGAAAATAATGAAATTTGAATAAATCAAATTGGTTAAGAAATGAATTCGTAGTGAATGAATTCGCTAAACATGTTAAAACATGAAAATAGAGTATGAACATGTGTTTTGGGTCAAGATTTAAGTTGGTTAATGTTTCTATAAATTGTTATAATTCTAGTATGTTGTAGTTCTATGAATTACGAATCCATAGAATCAAAAATGGGCTAATTTGGATGTGTATAACTCAAGTTATGAAGATTAGTAGGAGAAAATGGTCAAAAATCGTAAAACACTGTAATCTGGGCGAAGTTTGAAGCGCTACAAGCACCGCCTAGAGAGTTAAGGCAAGACCGCCCAAAGGTCGCTAGATGGTGCGTACATGCGGGAGTTTTGAAGGAAATGGAAGCAATGCACGCCCATAGTGTGTCAGGTGTGACTGTTTTGACCTAGTTTGGTAAAACGGTCATAACATTTTCATACGGACTCCGATTGAGTTGATTCAAGATGATACGGAATGACGATGAATATACCTACAACTTTTTTTCTTCAAGTCTTTCAATTTGAGGTTGGAAAAAGGGATCAAAATGGTCATCTGTAGAACTGTTGTGTTTTCGGGGGCAATCAGAGGGCGTCGGGCATGCACGTATGCAAGTGTAGTGCTTCTAACGATAAAATTTGTTGTTCTAAGTTATAAAACATGAATGTTAGTAAATATAATGATGTTTAACATTAATAAATAATGTTTTAGATAAGTTGTATAAGCGTAGTAAGCATACACAAGAGAGACAAATCGGGCGTGTGACGAATAAACGTCGAAACGCCGTGATAAGTGTTAATGAACGTAAAAAGTGTTTTAAGTCTAATGAAATGATTATTATAAGATATGAAATGGGTTTAATATAAAACCAATAATGATTCGTAGCAAGACTTAAGCAGTTGAATGAACTTTGAATATGAAATATAGTGAGATATAAGAAGAAAGTTAACACAATCAAATTGAACATTGTGTATTGATTAATAAGAAGGGTTATGAGATGTAGAGTAAAGTTTACATTACAACTACTATGTGTTTCTATGTGACTAATAGTTGATGTCTATGATTATATAATTGTGTAGGCACACGTGAAGTGCGAGATAACTATAAGTCGTTAAACCAAGCTATTGGTAAACAACGATCAAGGCAAGTCTTCCAGTTCTTATTTGCTATGTGAACTTGATGATTAAGTGTTTTAAATCTTTATTCCAAAGAGCATCATGTGTTATATATATGTTGAAAGTATGAAATGTTAAAGTCAATTTATGACTATGTTGATTGATTAAACATATTTGATTGAGTAAGGACTCAATCTTTATACTTGTTATATGAACTGTAGCATGTATATTATATGTTGAGCATGTTATTATGTGTTATATGATGAATGAAAACTGTTAGATTTTGCTGGGCTGTCAAGCTCAACCTTGCAAATAAACACTTTTGCAGGTTAAAGATTCAAGGTAAAGTTATGTGCTACTTGAAAGGGATGAATCAGATGTGATACTTGAAGATTTATACACTTTGGCTAAATTATTATTAATAGATGTTGAGTTATAAAGTTTAAGTTTTGTTTGTTGTATGAAAGGATATTGAACCTGGATGTAAGTTTTATTTATTAACTCTGATATGGTGAGTAATAAGGTAAGTATGGTTTAAAGGTAGGTGAAGATAAAGGTTTTGAGAAATGTACTTGATAAGTTACAATGATTATGTAATGATAAACTGTCAAGTTTGAGTTATCTGATATGTACAGGTTATCGGATTGAAATGTAAGATTCTATTTAATAACTTTGATTAAGCGAATCATAAAATAACTTGATTCAAAAACATGTTGATGATAAAGGTTTTGATTCAGGGAATTAAAGTAAGAAGATAGAAAAGTTTAAATTATTTCGCATATTATTAAGTTTAACATCGAATAATGATGTAAAATCAGAAGTTAGACGTGTTATTAACGACCGAAGTCGATAATTGAATTGTATAAATTTTGGGGTCGTTACAGTTGGTATCAAAGCTGTAGGTTATAAACCTTTGGTAGGAGTACCTTAGGTTATAACCTTAGAGAAGGAAGGTGAAGATAATGAAAGAATAAGCTCAGATAGAGTTTGAATAATAAGAAGTAATTTAAGAAATTTATAAAGAAGGGATTAAAACATGCGTGAGAGGATTCCAAGAAGAATCTCGTAGAGTTATAAGGAGTATGAATGTGGGGTTACCCAACTCCAATAATAAGGATGTAAGGTGAGAATAGATAGACAATGTCTATAAGAAGAGAATGATAAAGAAGTTAAGAATAAAAAAAAAGTATGGTACAATCGTACTCTTTAATAGTTAATGTATGGTATCTGGGCTAAATGATTCCTTCATAGAGCGGAGGTATATACGAACTAGAAACTCGGAACCTAGTTTATTGGTTATTTGTGGGAAACCACTCAGTGTACTATATTGAAACTATTAGAGACTTGATGTGTACCAAGTATAAAAATGGATGCGATATGATGAAAATGTGGAACTTGAATGAAATGTTGAGCAATATAAATGAAGTTATAAATTTTAAAGGAAGAATTGTTATATAAACAAGAAAATTCAGAGAAGAATCTTCAAGAGATATAAAGATAAGAAATGGGAGTTGCTAACTACATGAGCCAAGATAACGAATAATGATGAATAGACAAAGTCTGTAAGATTAAAAGCATAAATTAAATCGTAAATGATGAAAAAGGAAAGAAAGAGGATCGTAAAACAAAATGATCATGAGTTAAGAAAAGAATTTTAAGGGAGATGATTATAAAATAAGATCATAACGTGGTTTGTTTAAGTTATAAAAGAAAGATGGTATGTAATGTTTGAATAATTATAGCTTGATGCTATGAAGATAGTTTACTATAAAATAGTACGAGGTAAACTCGCAAGGAGTTATAAATGATGAGGTACAAAAAATTCGTATCGAGCAAAGAGAAAGTGATACGCAAGATAGAGTTAGGTGGGATTTCAGTTGAGGACTCATGTGATGGCTGAGTTGTACAAACCTTTGTATGGGTGAGGGCTTTGTGTTTTTTCGCTTTATCACATTGATAATCATTGGAATGTTGGTGTCGCGTTATCAATGTATATGTGGCGAAAAGGTGATTCTTCTCTCATATGTATATTTGATAGTTAGAAACTATTAAGATTAGTTAGATATTATTAGGATTAGGTGCGATTCTTAAAACTAATGCATATGGTAAGTTCGTGACTCATAATAATATGGTATATTTTGAACCCCTCAGCGAATTGATGTTTATGGTCTGACTAGGATAAGTTCTTAAACTCACATTATTATGGTAAGTTTCTGAACTTCCAATGTGTAGTACGTTTGATGAACTCTATTAGTAGAAAATGATTATAGTATAGAGAGCATTGATGAAGTTGAAGATTGATAGAAATGTTAAGTAATTATCTAATGGAGTAAAGATTGAAGTTGATGGATACCTGAATATTCTAAATCTACTAGCTATACTAAACTTTCGAGATTTATTAACTTCATGCCGATGATGATTGTACTTTTGATTTTTGAAAATGTTGGATCACACTAGTGAACCAAAGAATTTTTAAAACAGTGCTATTATTCGCGTATCTGCTGCTTTGTTTGTTTTGGCTAGATAAAAAAATGATTTTTAAATTTTCAAAATATATTTTAATTATATGTATCGGGTGATATGAAAAATGATGTAGTCATCAATGCGATGGAACCTAGTGTTGGATGTGATCATATGATCGTCAGCCCACTATGGTAAGATGTAGTATGATCATGACGCCATAAAAGGATTTTTTTTGAGATTTCTTTAAGATATGGGAATATATATGTATATGTATGTTTTGATTGATGTCCAAATTGTTGTAGAAGTCTATGCTATTTGATTCAGCTAGACGATTATTGAAAGATGTTCATGAAATTCAAGCATTTCTTGAGAAGTTATGCCAAACCAAATTACTTTGGTGTGGATTAAGATGTTGAAAAGCTGATATGAACAACCCTTTGATAGGGGAGTATGCGGAAGCGTTTAGATGTTTGTGCACAATACATGGTACGGAGGACTGATCACCCTAAGTATGGGGAGTCCCTATAGTATTACTATTAAGGTTAAAGTTGAAAGATTACTTGTAAACATAGTTCGTGGTTTTGTGACCATCAGTTACATCTCTAAAAACTGAGAAGAACAACCCTATTATGGGAGAATTATTTTTACGCGATGCGTTTAGATGTTTGTGCACAATACATCGTACGAAGGGCTTAACATCCTAAATACGGGAGTCCCTATAGTCTAATGACTGTTAAGGTTTAAGTTAAAAGAGTACTTATAACTGTGGACGTAGTTCAAGGTCTTATGTCCCCTCAGCATGATTTGGAATCTTTTAAATTCTTGAGTTATTCATACTACTTCCCAATTATTGGGCAATTGTGGAAGATTCTTGCTATTCTAAAAGGCAAATGTGGTAAGGATGATATTTCTTAGAAAGAAGTAAGTCGTAGAATGCGACACTGAATGATGAATATATTGAATAAGTGAGAAAAGAAATTTTGAAATGAGAAGGAGATGAGTTATCAAAAAAAAATAATGTAAAACTTTTAATAGAAAATTTTAATAATTATAGAAAGATCTTTATGGAAAGAAGTGGTTATAGAACCCAATGAATGAATAAAGTATTAATGTAAAATCTATTTTGATAGATTGAATGAATGAAGATTAATAAATAAAATTTTGAGGACTAAATTTTAGAAGAATGGGTGAATGTAATATCCTAAGTGTTTATGATAACGATCCTTAAAGAAGAAAATGATAACCAAGATGCGGGGAGTTAGAAGGAAATGGCGCCATCATCACCATAGTGTGCCTGTGTGTGACTGTTTTGACATAGTTTGGTAAAACTACCATAACGCTTTTTTATACTAACTCCGATTGAGTTGATTCAAGATGATCCTAACAGTATGAATAGACCTAAAAATTTTATTCTTTAAGTTTTGGCAATTTGAGGTCTCAAACAGGGTCAAAATGGTCATCTTTAGGATCATTGTGTTTTTAGGCAATCAAGGGCTACGCTTGCATGCACATATGCAAGTGTAGTGCTTCTGATGATAAAAGATGTTGTTCTAAGTTATAAAATATGAATGTTAGTAAATATAATGATGCTTAACATTAATAAATAATGTTTTAGATAAGTTGTATAAGCATAGTAAGCATACACAAGAGAGACAAATCGGGCATGTGACGAATAAACGTCGAAACGCCGTGATAAGTATTAATGAACGTAAAAAGTGTTTAAGTCTAATGAAATGAATATTATAAGATATGAAATAGGTTTAATATAAAACCAATAATGATTTCTAGCAAGAGTTAAGCACTTGAATGAACTTCGAGTATGAAATATAGTGAGATATAAGTCGAAAGTTAACACAATCAAATTGAACATTGTGTATTGATTAATAAGAAGGGTTATGAGATGTAGAGTAAAGTTTAAATTACAACTACTATGCATTGCTATGTGACTAATAGTTGATATCTATGATTATATAATTGTGTAGGGGCACGTGAAGTGCAGATAACTATAAGATGTTAAACTGTTATTGGTAAACAATGATCAAGGCAAGTCTTTCAGTTCCTATTTGCTATGTGAACTTGATGATTAACTGTTTTAAATCTTTACTGCAAAGAGCATGATGTGTTATATATATGTTGAAAGTATGAAATGTTAAAGTCAATTTATGACTATGTTGATTGATTAAAGCATGTTGATTGAGTAAGGACTCAATCTTTATACTTATTATATGAACTGTAGCATGTATGTTATATGTTGAGCATGTTATTATATCCTATGTGATGCATGAAAACTGTTAGATTTTGTTGGGCTGTCGAACTTAACCTTGCAAATAACCACTTTTTGTAGGTGAAAGATTCATGGTAAAGTTATGTGCTACTTGAAAGACATGAATCAGATGTGATACTCGAAGATTTATACACTTTGGCTAAATTATTATTATTTGAACCATGTTTAGGGTTCCGAATTATGTATGATGTTTAATAGATGTTGAGATATAAAGTTTAAGTTTTGTTTGTTGTATGAAAGGATATTGAACCTGTATGTAAGTTTTATTTATTAACTCTGATATGGTGAGTAATAAGCTAAGTATGGTTTAAAGGTAGGTAAAGATAAAGGTTTTGAGAAATGTACTTGATACGTTACAATGATTATGTAATGATAAACTGTCAAGTTTTAGTTATCTGATATGTACAGGTTATCGGATTGAAATGTAAGATTCTATTTAATAACTTTGATGAAGCGAATCATAAAATAACTTGATTCAAAAACATGTTGATGATAAAGGTTTTGATTCAGGGAATTAAATTAAGAAGATAGAAAAGTTTAAATTATTCCGCATATTATTAAGTTTAACATTGAATAATGATGTAAAATCAGAAGTTAGACGTGTTATTAACGACCGAAGTCGATAATTGAATTGTATGAATTTTTGGGTCGTTATAGTAAATTGTAGTTCTATTTCAGAATTGATGATGATGGAAAGGTATGAACTCTTGGTTGGAATTTGGTGATTTGATGGTGTGCTACAAGTTTGGTTAGCACAATGGAAATAATATCTGATTTCTTTATTTATTTTTTTTCCTCTTCTTTATTTTACAAAATATATTTCGATAGAAAATTAAAGATAAGTAACTCGCTAAAAAAGGCTTAGCTCTGATACCAAATGATAGACTCCACGGCACGCTTGCGTGAGGTGGTCGTCGCCCGGATCATTTCTAGCATAGTTGTTGGGTGAATTGCTTGCAACACCTTAACATGGGTCTATGTAGATGGTAATCTTGGTACAATTTCTCATGTTCAAAAAGCTGGGTTGAATGGAGACCAATGACACCTTGAACCCTAGCTTATATTGAAGCTGCAATCTTGGTACAATTGACGATTGATGCGGCAGAAGACGCCACACACAACTATGAATTGTTGTATGATAAGTCAAATTGAATCTCAAAGAAATAACTAAGAATTACTTAGGAATTCTTCAAAGAACCAAAAGTAGAGAATAAACTCACAAGTATATTGAATAATTGAATAATGTGTTTGATTACATCAACTTAGACCTCTATTTATACTACTAAAAACAATCCAAATCCTAATAGGAATTTATAAACTATAACCCTAATTTTTATAAAGAAATAGAAGTCAAATTGAAAAAGAAATTCCCATTTCTATAAAACAATAGAAACCTTATTTAGAAAGTAAATCTAAACTAGAAAGAAATCCTAATTATAATAGAATTTGATAAGTATCTGAAAAATAAATCCCTAAAAATTAGGCTAATAGAACCGCTTTTAATATTTTAGGAAATAAAATCTTTTCCTAAAATCCCAAAATCCTTGCCATGTGAAACTTTCTTATTTCCTTTGCATGTAATCCGATTATGCAAAGTTATAAAGGCCCACATAATACTGGCTACATGTAAATAACTTGCTGATCAGGATTGTATCAAACTGCATCAAGCCCGGAACCAACCCGGGAGGGGCAAAATAGAAAATTTTTTAAGTCAACATCCATTCAGCCCAAATCACTGCAAAAGAAGTCACGCCGAAACATAACATCAATCCCGAGTGAAAACAGCACAAGACAATTCAACCGATGGACTACGAAGACTCGAAGATCTGATCATGGACCCATTTTCTCGGATTCGAAAAATGTCAAATCCAATGTCATTATGTAGCTCTCATCAAGGGCTTTCCAAAAACGTATAGCACGCCTCCATCGGATTCCCATTTTTAAAGTTATGAAGGTTCTAGCGAACAATGCGTTGGCCCGAGTACACGTACTTTAAGATAATAGGACCCACAGGGCTCGGGCCCACCCGGGAAGCCGTAGTTAGACTCGTAGCTACTTTGGTCTATAAATAGACCACTCCATCAGCCAAAAAGAAAAGAACAAAAAGAGAAAAAAGGAGAAAATTATGTCCATTTCAGCTCTTAACACCTCCTATAGTGTTCCAAACTTTAATATTCTTCTTTTTAAATTAAACATTTGTATTTTTTATATTCTACAACATATCAAATTTTAACCGATGGAAACCGAAGTTTTCAAGCTCCAAAAGTATAGAGACTTAAACCAAAGAGTTGAGCTTAGATCGACTAATTATGGCTTTTACTCGCTTATATATATATATATATATATATATATATATATATATATATATATATATATAATAACTGCTTATTACATTTAAATATCTGTTTTAATTGCTCATTCAATGTTAATCCATAATATTCAAATCTTTAGACTAGTTTTATCCAAAATATATCCCTATCTAACTTTTAACTGATTCAAAAGTTGCAAAAAAAGAACCGTTGAGCTAGAATGACTAAGATTTATTTAAATCTAGTTTTCTTTCTAGTTTTTATGCCTGTGACAACCCGAGAATTTAGACGATTAATAAAAATCTTAATTGATTAAATAAAGGTTTAATAATAAGACCTGGAATGGAAAATAGAATATTTAATAAGAATTCTGTGAATGATTTTTATGGATTTAAAAATTTTGTGAAGAACTTTTAGGGTTAAGTGTACGAGTATAGATGATTTTGTGTATTGTGACTATATGTGTACTGTATGTGGTTAAGGGTCAAATATTGATCAGATAAGTTATGTTAATGACAAACCCTAATGTTATGTTAAGAATGTGACGCCACCAAAATAGGTATACATCACCCATCTTGGGTTGCTAAATACATGGTACAAAATTCAAATACAACTTAATTATACAACTGTCATATAACGTACGACAAAACATAAGCTGAGAGTTTTTAAACGAATATTGTCTTCTAGACAATATCCACACTCAATGGAGTCCTCATTACAATTATTATCACACTATTTCACAGAATAGTGTGGACTACTAATGCACCATCTCAAACCATCACTCCGGTCCTCGACTAGTCTCGGCTATGTTTTCATTTCCTGAAGAGAACAATGAAAGCAAAAGGGTGAGCACAACTAGCCCAATAAGAAATATTATGACTAAGATAATGCAGAATAAGTTATCGTTAGCCTTCAGTAAATGTTAAATGATAGAATATAATAGACAACAAGTTTAACTGAAGCGGAACAAGCAATCCATTAGAAGAGTCAAGTACAATATGATATCTACTAACTTCTATGATTTAAAAAGGTTTTTCATCAAATTTATCGCTGAGACTCAGCTTAATAAATAAACCACATCATCAAATCATCCCTGCACTATGGGCCAAGGATATTCATGTAATCATCAATGGTCATGATTATACCGAATAATCCCTGGTCATAATCATACCAACAACTATCCATCAATGCACTACAGGTCAATGAGGATTTTTACCACATCATTTGTAACATTATGGGTCATGATTATACCAAATGATACCTGGTTATAACCATACCAATCAACAGTCCATCTATGCATGTAAGCCAAAGATGACTTTCATCACAATATAAGCATGAGGATGATGACAATGATATAAGCATTAATCAAACGAAATCAAGGATAATTATTAAAGACATTAAATTTATCCAGAGTTTAAAAATATCCAAATTGTCAACATGATACTGCTTTGCAAAGTAAAATTCAAGAATAATATTCATGTATCAAAAATAATTTGGACATAAAAGAAATAAATTTTTTTCGGTGAATAGCACCGCTTGAATAGTACCCTATGAATAGTACTTCGGGAATAGTACCCCGTGAATAGTACCCCGACATGAAAAGTACCCCGAATACCCGAGTGAATAATATTTGCGTGAATAGTACCTGAGGGAATAGTAACTCATGAATAGTAACTCGTGAATAGTACTCCAACATGAAAAGTGCCCCGAATACCCGAGTGAATAATATTTTAGTGAATAGTAACTGGGTGAATAGTAACCCGTGAATAGTAACTCGTGAATAGTACCCCGACATTAAAAGTGCCCCGAATACCCGAGTGAATATTATTTTAGTGAATAGTAATCAGGTGAATAGTAACCCATAAATAGTACTCCGGTGAAAATATTGATATTTAATAAGAGAGTTTAGATCAATATTCCAATAAAACGATACTGGATGAAGCGCAAAACTCAAGGATATTCCAATAATTTTAAGGATTATAGAAGCAATACTTACCATAGTAAGTTTAGATTTAAGGATATGAAAAGAATTAACATACAAAACTGCAAATGGATTTTCACCTGTCATACGGTACGTAATCCGCGTAGACAGGTTATTCCGACATATTAAAGGATGAATACAAAAAATAGTATTCCTTATGAATACGAAAGAACTAATACCCCTTACGAACACAACAAATAATATCTCTTACCTTAATACAAGGCTGGATACTGCAATAGTGAAGTAGCAGAATATTCTTCTTCTTGCTCTCTATAGTTTCTCTCTCTATAGTGTCTCTTATGAATCTCAGTGAATTGGTGAGAATGACAGAAGAATTAAGCTTCTATTTATAGGAGAAATGACTAAATAGTAACTAATTCATGAACGGTCCAGATTGATTTACTATTAGAACGAATTGTCTAGATTGATTACTATTAAAACCACAACCGACGGTCCAAATTGATTTACTTTTAAAACCACCACCGACGGTCCAGATTGATTTACTATTAAAACCACCACCAATGATCTAGATTAATTTAACTTATTATACTTTGGTACCCATAAAGTTTTCCAAGTTTGCATTATTCCCATCTAACTTTTGTAAATCACTTATTTTCAATAAACACGTTCTTAATACTTCAAAAATTATTCATCATTAATATTATAACTCAAAATATTTAACAATGATCATTCCTGTGAAAGAGGGGCTTTCGATAAGGATTTCTCCTATTACAAGCAATTAGGTGAACAAACCTCTCCTCGATGTAACTTTCTAGACATCATCAATATTGCAAATAATAATATGAATAACTTTGTCGTCTCAATTATTGATTTAATAATATAAAATATTATGCAGATGATACTGTGACAATAATTGAATCAAATAACGTGAGATACTACGCAACAATTATTGTAGCAATAATTGAGTAAACTGAGTGGCTTCTTACGTAAGCATCAATAATCAATACCGTGTGCTACTATGTAACCACGCCAGACATCGTATGGGTATCTCAGCGGTTTAACGATAAAACTTTCACCGTTATTTTTATAAAAAGATATTTCTGTCGTTTTCTAACTACAATAATACTTTCGTTGTGGGGTCCACCAATGATTGTGTCATCGAACGAATATTCCCTGACAAAAAGAATATTCCCCGACCAAATGAATATTCCCCGACACAACGAATATTTTATATCAACTTGCTTACTTTGCAAAAAAAAATTCACATATCATCCTTAACTTTAACCTTTTATCAATTAAACCATTTATTAAATAGAATAATAATTATAAGAAAATCAAATACTTTCATTTCATAAAATTTGGGGTCTTACAATCTCCCCTCCTTATGAAATTTCGCCCTCGAAATTTACGTACGTACCTGGTATGCCGAAGAGATGAGGATACCTCGTTTAGATTCTAACTCTTGAGGTATAACCTTCGAAGCGTAGAATATATTCTTTCTTATCCAAGATTTTAACAGTACCTCTCTTCAGACGTTAAATCTTTTGCTATCTTGTCCGGTTCTAATTCAATAATGTGGTTCGGGTCTTTCACATATTTACGTAACATCGATACATGAAAAACGTTATGAAAACGCGACATACTTTAAGTCACCATGTATGTATGTACATTTTTTTTTACTTTGTGTTATATATGGATACATACATTTATGGATTTCATTAAAAATGAAAGCTTTGTGACCTAATTATACATTAGGTAAGGATATTAAATAACCTAAGGGTTATGGTAACACGAAAAAGTTAGTATTTTATATGTATACTAACCTAAGTGGGTAAACTTAGTATTTCAAGTGACTAATAATTTTAAACCTAATTCTTGTAAATCTAATTAGGTTATGAGATAAAATCATATGTATAAGTAATTAAACTTCATATGATTGGAGATGAAAGCCCTAAATTATCAAATTGGGTAACATTATTAAAATTGTTGGGCTATGTTTTTATCTAGCCCAAATCAATTAAAAGAAAAGCCCAAGGAAAATAAAATGTAATCCAATACTTAGCCCACTTGATTGGGGGTATTCTAGACATTTGATTAATCAAAATTGGGCATTTAAAATAAAAGCTAAATGGTGGATATTATGAGGATCCTAAGTGGATTAATTAATCTAGCTTGTCCATTAGTAGACATGATTAAACATAAGGACAATGTTGTAAAAGCTCCCATTGGTTGCCACTCCATTATGCACATTTAATCATGTTTAACCTAAGGTAAGTAATAATACAAAGTGTTTTACCTAATGGGCAACAAAATGATTGTGGGAGAATTAATAATGAATTGTCCATTACATTTTGAATGCACATCTCATTCTTCCAACACTTCATTCGTATTCCAACATTTCATTTTCTCTCCATCTTCTTCATCTTCTACTTCTATCTCTTGCTCCCAAACTAGCCAACTTCAAAGAGAGAAAATAAAGAGAGAATTTCATCCATAGAAAGAAAAAAATATAGGAGTGCTAGTTGTTTATGCCCCCTAAGTTTATTAGTTACTTTGGAAAATCAAGGAAGGTAGCCACTAAGTCAAGGTATAATGTACCTTCATCTTCTTCTCTTACCTTGTTTTGATAGCTTGAGTTTTGATGGGGTTATGTACAACTACTCAAGATACACTAGTTATACATACCATCATGCATGGAACTAAGTATCTTGAGTGTTGGATCTAAGGCTTAGAGGAAGAAAATGAGCATATGTTCTCCAAGGGTGAAAACTCTTGTTTTTCTTCCACTAAATCTTGTGTAACTCAAGTTCTACAACTTGGAATTATGATCCGTCGAAGGGGGGTGCTAGATACATGAGTTATCTAGTAAACCCAAGTGGTAGATCACAAATCTAGTAAGTTTTGAAACCTTTAAGATTATTTTTCCCAAAACAGTCCACTTTTATATGCTAAAGCTTTGAAACTCTAAATCAGCTACTGACTTGTTTTTCATGAGGCTGTTTTGGTCAGTTCCTTGTCTTGTAAAAATCTGGAAAAATATTACAGAGGTACCTTATGAAGTTATCTACGCTGTAGGAAAAAAGAACGGACACGTTTCGAAAGTTATATATTGTGCGTAATGACTATTTAGTAAAGGACTCCATAAATATTATCCTACGAACATATCACTGTGTATACACTGGAAAATTCCAAAATTTTTACAGTAGCTTCATATATGTTAAGAGAGCATACCCTGAAAATGTCAGATTTTTCTGAGTAAAACTCAATTTATGAAAAATAGAGCAAGATCCGAGTGTTTTGGACACTTTAAAAATTGTAAATCATTTTCTAAAATTCTAGAAAAATTATAGGATCATTGCTGGTTCATATTCTGTTAAAATCCAGAAGCTGAGAAATTTTGGAATCAGTTTGCTATTTTTCCTAAAAATGATTAGGTTGTGAATAAAAGGAAATAAATAGTTAAATGATGCCTTTAATGAGAAAAATATGATTTTTATGCTTGAATGCTCATAATATATTATATCATGACTATCTTAGGGCATTTTGCTAATTTATAATAATAAATATTACTTATGACCTTTTATGGATATTAAATAAGAAGTTATTAAAGGATGAACAATTAGAATAAATTGTTTATTAGTTTAATAAATCATTCGAATATTATTATAATACTAATAATACTATAATATGATGTTGTTATGTAAATAAAATATTAGATTAGAGTATTATTATTAAATAATAATATTCGAGATTAAATAAAATATTATTAAATGATTAATAATATTAGTAAGTGAATAAAATATTATTAAATGATTAATAATATTAGTAAGTGAATAAAATATTATTAAATGATTAATAATATTAGTAAAGGGATAAAATATTATTAAATGATTAATAATATTAGTAAGTGAATAAAATGTTGGTAATGATTTAAAGTATTATTAGTGAACCAATAATACTAGAAGGTGAATTAATATTATCTAAGTTAATAATATTATGTGAATTAAAGGTAGTCGTTAATTAATAATAACACTATCTAGGCATGATAATGTTTATAAGAACTTATTGTAATGTATGATATCTATGTGATTACATAACGATGTTATGCATTGACTAATTGAAAGACTAATTATATGTCTCTCAAAGGAAGATAATTTAACTACATAGTGGATAGAAATTTATTTCAGAAATGTAACTCACGATCGAGGCAAGTTTCCTAACTCAACTTGAGTTATTATTTTCAAAGCATATTAGTGAATAATTATTGATGATTATTCACGCCTTTATTGATTATTGAAATTCGACTTTGTGCAATCGAATTCGCTTCTACCGCCATTGAATCGTGAATTAAATTAAAGTTCTTCATTTATGAACTGTTTATGGGATAGATCTATGCTAATGTAGATTACTAGATCAAGCATGTCTAAATTTGTTAAATCAAATGGATTTTAAATAACCGTTCTTATTAATTGATATGGTAAGAACTCTCGACTCAAGAAATGGACAAATTTGATTAAGGCATGATATCAATGTTGGATTATTAAGTGTTTATGCATAAATCACGGGTATGAAAGGTCGATCCTTGAATACCAAAACTTATTAAAAGGTCCATTTAAATCATCGAGCACCTTGGCAAATGTTCATGGTTATTCAAAACCACTCGGTTCATGTTATTCAATTATCGAATATTCAATTGTTGATTATTAATTCATGTTCCTTCACAATCTTATATTATTGTTGAACATTGAAGGCAATATTTCTTTCTAAGTCATGATATATCTCCTTTGTCTTTATAAACTTGTGAAGCAAATTAGTTGCTTACTCTTGCTATATCATGACCTCTATTTTCGATTAAGTTCAAGGATCTAATGCGAAGGACAAGGGCAAGGGCAAGATCCGGAGTAATTTTAGAATGAATGTTAAATTAGTTATTATCTAATGGAATTTCTTGAGTAAACTATTTGTATTATAAATGGTGTATTTAAAGTTAAGGTTAGAGAGACCTTGGGACCATGTTTTGAGACTTTTGTATAATGAACAATGTATGTTTATTATTTCAAATAGTTATAGAATGCTTATGATGATGATAGGATCGTGAGCACTGAATCTGAGGTTAGAGAACCTGGATTTGGGGGCGTCACAGGTTGGTATCAAAGCTGTAGGTTATAAACATTAGGAATGTGAAACCTAGGTTATAACCTTAGTAGAAAACTCTTCACTTTGAGTATGTTAGGAGATGGATTGTGGAAATTCATCGAGTATGTGTTGTATTTTAATAAAATATTATCTCATTTCATCAATGGATATATTTTATTGTAGTCTCGATGTTGTATCCTTGTTTTATAGGTTGCCGTGTCATAGTCGGGGAGCCATTCAGACCGGGGAGGAGGTTGTCCTGCAGGAGGTGCTCGGACACCTCAAGGATGTGATGATTAGTAACTGTTAGAAAAAAACCATGTTCGTGGAGCAAAGGATTTTTTTGCATTGAGGCGGAGAATATGAACCATCAACACACTGACAGCAACAAGATAAGGATGTCGCTTATCGTGCACAGATGGAGCTAGCAGAGATATCTGAGTCCAGCTAGAGCGAGGAGAAGGCAAAGTTCGCAAAGATTTAGAGTAGAGCATCCGCGATGCAGAGTGAGTTTGACGAGAGATTGCAGAGACAAGATACGGGTGGAAGAAGCATTTCATAAGTCGGCCAAACAGGTGGACCTATTAGAGATGGCACTGGATACCATGAAGGTCAGAGTGGAGACTTTAGGACTGGCATTAGACGCTGCTTATGAGGGCCAGCGCAGTGGGGCTAGGAGGGTCCACTCTGAGATAGGAGAGTCTAGTCGATCCGTTCGACGTAGAGTTCTGGAGTAGTTGCTTCCCTAGGAGCCTGTGCAGGTGACCTGGCAGGGCCACCAGTGGTGATGATGTGATGGCCAGTTGTAAATAGATGCATTAGTACCTTTCTTGTTGTGTAATAAGGTTTTATGTTGATGTAAACCTCAACAGGTGTGAGGTAGTAAATGGTTAGGTACTTTCCCTAATTGTGTTTGTAGGGAGGTATCATTATGAGTTAATCCCATCTTTTGTGTTAAAATGGGATAGTAGCATTTATAAAATATACCTGTATTAATCGTGTAAGTCATCAAGATTGGTGTATGAATATAAATGCAAAGATTATTATGATATGTGTTAGAAAATTTTAAATAGTAAATTTTCTATTTAATGTTATGTGAATTCAAAGAGATCTGATTTGGAAAATGTTCTTTAAAAACAAACTTAACCCACTAAGCGAGGAGAAAGACTTCCAAATCTCTAGAACTTAAAACTCTCACATAATGATCATCGATTGTTTAAATAAATAGCGATTACATACTAAGTAATCATATGATAATAAACCGAGTAACGTGTTAGAATTTTTGTTTCACTAGATAATGGCGCATGCAGACGTGGGACTCAGGAACCAAGATATTGAAGAGTCGATTAATAATGCAATGGGATCTCAACAAAACCCAATGCAAGATTTTATTAACATGATGGTTGAAGCCATGAGGAATCAAGCTCAACTGCAGGAAATCGTGAGCACCCAAATAGTAAACTTTAAGGACTTCAACGCAGTGAGGGACCGCCAGAGTTCAGAGGAACAATGCACCGATAGAAGCCCAAATGTGGGTAAAGGAGATTGAGAAGGCCTTCGTTATTGCTAGAGTAGCGTAAGAATGTAAGACAATTTTTGCTACCTACTTAATGAAGGGGAGGCTAGCTATTGGTGGGATGCCAACCGTAACAAAGTTTTAATCGAATCGACTTGGGAAGCATTCAAGAAGTTGTTCTTTGAGAACTACTTCCCCGAGAGTGTTCAAGCAAGAATGGAGATCAAGTTCTTGGAACTCAAAACGAGGAGAATATGTCAAGATCGAGTAGTATGTCGCTAAATTCAATGAATGGCTGATTCGGCTCCACATCGTGGACACAGAGGCGAGGAAAGCGAGAAGGTTTGAAAATGGACTAAACCGGTGGATTTATAGTAAGGTAGCGGTTTTACAAATCACATCATTCTCAACTCTATTGGAAAAAGCTCTTATAGCGTATGAGGAAGCGGGCGGTCTCAAGATACAATCGGAGAAGAACAAGAAGAAAGCGGAAGGTGGGAATCAAAATGTCAGCAGTGGCAGTGGCAACAATAAGAAGCAGAAATGGAGTAGTGGGGGTAGTAATCTGGAGATGCAGCAAGGAAGCGTGCAACAAAAGAAGTCGGTGTGTGGGAATTATGGAAAGGGTCACTCGGGGGAGTGCTTGAAAGGAAAAACGATATGTTATACATGTGGGCAAGAAAGGCATACCTCACCCAATTGTACTAAGGTAAAGAAAGGAGGTTGCTTTAATTGTGGTGAAGTGGGACATCGGATCAAGGATTGCCCGAAGAAGAAAAGCATGGATGGCGGAAATGGCAACAGGGGCAATAATACAAAGACAACCAGTGGAGGACTAGCCCAGCCAAACAGGCCAACAGCACGAACATTCAATATGACAGTGCAAGATGATGTGGCATCCAGGGAGGTGGTGTCAGGTATAATTCCGATCAATGATATAAATGCCTATGTGTTATTCGATTGGAGCTTCATGTTCTTTTGTATCCGATGAATTTGCTCAAAGATTAAGTTTACCTCATGAACTATTAGAACACCCAATGAATGTAGAAGTAGCAAACAAAGAACTTATCCTCAGAGACTACATCTATAGGAACTGCTGTGTTAATGTATGAGGTTTTAAGCTTAACGTGTATTTGATACCGATTCGTCTTGGAGAGTTTGATGTAATCCTTGGGATGGATTGGTTATCAAGTCATGGAGCGGTCATCGATGTAAGAAAAGTGCGCACACCTAAAGACCGAATAAGTCAAAGGTGGTATTTTATATAAAGAATCGCCAAGACAATCTTGTTGTTTGACGATGATGCAAGCAAGGAAGTTGCTTAGGAAGGGTTGTATAGGTTATTTGGCTCACGCCAGGATACCCGCAGAATCGAGGGTGAACCGGGTCAAATACCTATTGTAAGGGAATTCGTTGACGTTTTCCCGGATGAAATTCCCGGATTGCCTCGAGATAGAGAGATAGAGTTTGTTATCGATTTGGCGCCAGGACATCACCTAGTATCCAAAGCGCCAGATCGTATGGCTCCCTCAGAGAAATGAAGGAACCGATGGTTCAACTACAAGAATTGTTAGATAAGGATACATTCGACCAAGCATATCACCATGGGGAGCACGGTCTTATTCAGTAAAGAAGAAGGATGGGTCATTAAGGCTTTGTATCGACTACTGGGAGTTGAACAAGGTCACCATTAAGAATAAATACCCGTTGCCCAGGATCGACGATTTGTTTGATCAGTTGAAGGGGGCAAAATACTTTTCAAAAATTGACTTGAGGACGGGTTATCACTAATCGAAGGTGAGACATGAGGATATTCCAAAGACGGCATTCGTAACTCCGGTATGGACACTTTGAGTTTCGTAATGTCTTTTGGGTTAACTAATGCACCTGCAAAAGATTCATGGATTTGATGAACAGAGTGTTTACAAAGATATTTGGATAAGTTTGTTGTTGTGTTCATCGACGACATTCTGGTATATTCCGAGACAGAGGAAGATCACGCTGAACATCTAAGGAAAGTGTTGGAGACGTTAAGGAGGGAGAAGTTGTATGCAAAGTTCTCCAAGTGTGAATTTTGGTCATGGAGAGTGAAATTTTGGGTCACGTTATCGATAAAGATGGTGTTTTTCAGAGATCCAAGAAAAGTAGAAGCGGTTATCAATCGGGAACGACCCAAAGACACCGGCTGTAAATTAGGAGTTTCTTGGGATTAGCAGGATACTATCGAAGATTCATCCAAGATTTTTCAAAGGTAGCATCGCCATTGACCAACCTTACTAGAAAGAGACAAGTGAAGTTCGTTTTGGACGGAAAAATGTGAACAGAGTTTCATGGAATTGAAGAAGAGGCTCACCAAGCACTGTGTTGGCTTTTACCGGACAACACGGAGGATTTGTAGTGTATAGTGATGCGTCACACAAGGGTCTTGGCGTGTCTTGTAATCGATGCAAAGATGGGTAAGGTCATTGCCACGCTCACGCCGCCTAAAGGACTATGAGAAGGGTTATCCCACTCATGGCACGGAGTTAGCAAAGCAGAGTTTTTGCCTTGAAAATTTGGAGGCACTATTTGTATGGAGAGAAGTGTGAGATATATACGGATCATAAGAGTCTAAAGTATATCTTCACCCAGAAGGAGCTAAATATGAGGCAGCGCCGATGGCTAAAATTGATCAAGGATTATGATTGTGAGATTATGTACCATCCAGGCAAAGCAAATGTAGTGGCTGATGCCCTGAGCAGAAAAGGCAGAGAGAAGTTATTGAAGTTAACCATTCAAGAGGAATTGGTGAAGGATTTTGAACGACTTGACTTAGAGGTTAAGTATCCGATGGAGATCAATGAGAAATTATTTATTGTGGCAGCGAGCCCTACTTTATTAGATAAGGTTAAAGAGGCTCAAGAGAAGGACGAAGATTGCGACAACATCAAGAAGCGGTTAGCTGAAGGGGATGAATTGAAATACAAGATTGATGGCACCGGATTGCTAAGATTTGAAGGACGAATTTGGGTACCGTTAATACCAGAACTAAGAGAAGAGATTTTGCAAGAAGCACATAATACGAGGTACTGATACACCTGTGAAGCACAAAATGTATCAAGACTTACGCCAACACTTTTGGTGGCCAAACATGAAGAGAGATGTTGCAGAATGTGTCAAGAGATGTCTAACTTGTCGGAGAGTCAAGGCATAACATCAACGCATCGAGTGGACTATTACGCCTTTTTAGAGATTCCAGTGGAAATGGGAGCACATCACGATGGATTTTGTGGTGGGACTTCCAAAGAACGCAAAAGGGACACGATGCCATATGGGTGATCGTAGATCGCTTTTACTTAAGTCGGCTCACTTTTTGCCGATCAAGATCGTATAGTCCGGACCCGATAGCCAAACTATACATCAAAGAAATTATATCGAGACATGGCGTATTAGTATCTATTGTGCCGGATAGGGATCGCGTTTCACGCCAAACTTTTGGAAGGGTCTTCAAGAAAGAATGGGACGCAGCTTACTACGGATGAGCAGCACCAGATCATCCGCAGAATCGATGGGCAAAGTGAGAGAACGATTCAAACACTTGAAGACATGCTCGAGCTTGTGTGATGGACTTCAAGGGTAGTTGGGAGGATCATCTTCCATTGGTAGAGTTCAGATACAACAATAGCTACCACGCCAAAGATTTAATGCCGCAAAGACAAAGCAATCGTATGGAAGGAAATGTAGAACGCCCTTATGCTTTGGGATGAAGTGGGTGAACGCCAACTGTTGGGGACCCGAAATCGTGCAAAGCAGAATCAGTAGAAACCATTAAGGTGATTAGAGCCCGACTGGTAGCGACTCAAGATCGCTTGTAAGAAGTATGTGGACTTACATCGCCGTAAGCTTAGATTTTGAGGTGGGAAGCCATGCATTTTGAAAGTATCTCCTTGGAAAGGAAAGATAAGGTTTGAAAAGAAAGGTGTCGAGTCCGAGATTTATTGGACCTTTTGAGATCTTGAAGAAGATAGGCGAAGTGGCGTCACGAGGTAGCTCTACCTCCGAATCGGAACATATTCATAATGTGTTTCATGTGTCGTTGCTACGACCATATAAGCCCGATTACAAGCATGTGATATCGCATTTGAGCCAATTCAGTCGAAAAAGATTTATCGACGAGGAAATTCCAATTGAAGTTTTAGATAGAAAGGAAATGTAAATTGTGAAATAAGGTTATACATTTCGTAAAAAGTTCTTTGGAGGAACCACAATGTCAAGAAGCTACGGGAACTTGAAGAAAGGATAAGAGAAGATTACCCACACCTTTTTTTGAGTAACCTTATATGTAATTAGGGGACGGAATTCTTATAAGGGGGGGGAGGATGTAATAATAACCGTGAATTTTAAGTCACCATGTATGTATGTACATTTTTTTTACTTTGTGTTATATATGGATACATACATTTATGGATTTCATTAAAATGAAAGCCTTGTGACCTAATTATACATTAGGTAAGGATATTAAATAACCTAAGGGTTATGGTAACACCGAAAAAGTTAGTATTTTATATGTATACTAACCTAAGTGGGTAAACTTAGTATTTCAAGTGACTAATAATTTTAAACCTAATTCTTGTAAATCTAATTAGGTTATGAGATAAAATCATATGTATAAGTAATTAAACTTCATATGATTGGAGATGAAAGCCCTAAATTATCAAATTGGGTAACATTATTAAAATTGTTGGGCTATGTTTTTATCTAGCCCAAATCAATTAAAAGAAAAGCCCAAGAAAATAAAATGTAATCCAATACTTAGCCCACTTGATTGGGGGTATTCTAGACATTTGATTAATCAAAATTGGGCATTTAAAATAAAAAGCTAAATGGTGGATATTATGAGGATCCTAAGTGGATTAATTAATCTAGCTTGTCCATTAGTAGACATGATTAAACATAAGGACAATGTTGTAAGGCTCCCATTGGTTGCCACTCCATTATGCACATTTAATCATGTTTAACCTAAGGTAAGTAATAATACAAAGTGTTTTACCTAATGGGCAACAAAATGATTGTGGGAGAATTAATAATGAATTGCCCATTACATTTTGAATGCACATCTCATTCTTCCAACACTTCATTCGTATTCCAACATTTCATTTTCTCTCCATCTTCTTCTTCTATCTCTTGCTCCCAAACTAGCCAACTTCAAAGAGAGAAAAGAAAGAGAGAATTTCATCCATAGAAAGAAAAAAATATAGGAGTGCTAGTTGTTTATGCCCCCTAAGTTTATTAGTTACTTTGGAAAATCAAGGAAGGTAGCCACTAAGTCAAGGTATAATGTACCTTCATCTTATTCTCTTACCTTGTTTTGATAGCTTGAGTTTTGATGGGGTTATGTACAACTACTCAAGATACACTAGTTATACATACCATCATGCATGGAACTAAGTATCTTGAGTGTTGGATCTAAGGCTTAGAGGAAGAAAATGAGCATATGTTCTCCAAGGGTGAAAACTCTTGTTTTTCTTCCACTAAATCTTGTGTAACTCAAGTTCTACAACTTGGAATTATGATCCATCGAAGGGGGGTGCTAGATACATGAGTTATCTAGTAAACCCAAGTGGTAGATCACAAATCTAGTAAGTTTTGAAACCTTTAAGATTATTTTTCCCAAAACAGTCCACTTTTATATGCTAAAGCTTTGAAACTCTAAATCAGCTCTTGACTTGTTTTTTCATGAGGCTGTTTCGATCAGTTCCTTGTCTTGTAAAAATCTGGAAAAATATTACAGAGGTACCTTATGAAGTTATCTACGCAGTAGGAAAAAGAAGGACACGCTTTGAAAGTTATATATTGTGCGTAATGACTATTTTCGTAAAGGACTCCATAAATATTATCCTACGAACATATCATTGTGCATACATGGAAAATTCCAAAATTTTTACAAAGAGCTTCATATATGTTAAGAGAGCATACCCTAAAATGTCAGATTTTTCTCGAGTAAAACTCAATTTATGAAATATAGAGCAAGATCCGAAAGTGTTTTGGACACTTTAAAATTGTAAATCATTTTCTAAAATTCTAGAAAATTAGAGGATCATTGTTGGTTTATATTCTCGTTAAAATCCGTAAGTCGAGAATTTTTGGAATCAGCTTTGCTATATTTTCCTAAAAATGATTAGGTTGTGAATAAAAGGAAATAAATAGTTAAATGATTCTTTTAATGAGAAAAATAAGATTTTATGCTTGAATGCTCATAATATATTATATCATGACTATCTTAGGGCATTTTGGTAATTTATAATAATAAATATTACTTATGACCTTTTATGGATATTAAATAAGAGGTTATTAAAGGATGAACAATTAGAATAAATTGTTTATTAATTTAATAAATCATTGGAATATTATTATAATACTAATAATACTATAATATGATGTTGTTATGTAAATAAAAATATTAGATTAGAGTATTATTATTAAATAATAATATTCGAGATTAAATAAAATATTATTAAATGATTAATAATATTAGTAAGTGAATAAAATATTATTAAATGATTAATAATATTAGTAAAGTGAATAAAATATTATTAAATGATTAATAATATTAGTAAAGGGATAAAATATTATTAAATGATTAATAATATTAGTAAGTGAATAAAATGTTGGTAATGATTTAAAGTATTATTAGTGAACCAATAATACTAGAAGGTGAATTAATATTATCTAAGTTAATAATATTATGTGAATTAAAGGTAGTCGTTAATTAATAATAACACTATCTAGGCATGATAATGTTTATAAGAACTTATTGTAATGTATGATATCTATGTGATTACATAACTCGATGTTATGCATTGACTAATTGAAAGACTAATTATAGGTCTCTCAAAGGAAGATAATTTAACTACATAAAGTGGATAGAAATTTATTTCAGAATGTAACTCACGATCGAGACAAGTTTCCTAACTCAACTTGAGTTATTATTTTCAAAGCATATTAGTGAATAATTATTGATGATTATTCACGCCTTTATTGATTATTGAAATTCGCACTTTGTGCAATCAATTCTCGTTTCTACCGCCATCGAATCGTGAATTAAATTAAAGTTCTTCATTTATGAACTGTTTATGGGATAGATCTATACTAATTGTATCACTAGATCAAGCATGTCTAAATTTGTTAAATCAAATGGATTTTAAATAACTCGTTTTATTAATTGATATGGTAAGAACTCTCAATCGAGAAATGGACAAATTTGATTAAGGCATGATATCAATGTCGGATTATTAAGTGTTTATGCATAAATCACGGGTATGAAAAGGTCGATCCCTTGAATACCAAAACTTATTAAAAGGTCCGATTTAAATCATCGAGCACCTTGGCAAATGTTCATGGTTATTCAAAACCACTCGGTTCATGTTATTCAATTATCGAATATTCAATTGTTGATTATTAATTCATGTTCCTTCACAATCTTATATTATTGTTGAACATTGAAGGCAATATTTCTTTCTAAGTCATGATATATCTCCTTTGTCTTTATAAACTTGTGAAGCAAATTAGTTGCTTACTCTTGCTATATCATGACCTCTATTTTCGATTAAGCCTTAGAAGGATCTAATGCGAAGGACAAGGGCAAGGGCAAGATCCGAGAGTAATTTTAGAATGAATGTTAAATTAGTTATTATCTAATGGAATTTCTTGAGTAAACTATTTGTATTATAAATGGTGTATTTAAAGTTAAGGTTAGAGAGACCTTGGGACCATGTTTTGAGACTTTTGTATAATGAACAATGTATGTTTATTATTTCGAAATAGTTATAGAATGCTTATGATGATGATAGGATCGTGAGCACTGAATCTAAGGTTAGAGAACCTGGATTTGGGGGCGTTACATTTCAAATGGGCCAATAAAATTGAGTGTTGAGATTTCCTCTCTTCGTCGATTCTTACTTTTAGAATAACACCTTCTTGCACCTTCTTCTTCACATTCATCAGCTCTGAGTCTGTAGCTTGAGCAGCTTTAACTTTATCAATTAAAGTTGGTTCTACTCTTACATTCGCTATCTTCACGTAGGTTCTTAGAGTCTTTAACTCTATCTCCATCTTTTGTAAGTCGTATGAGATGGGTCTTTGTGTTAACAATATCACACTCGTAAACGCAAATGATCTTCTACTCAACGCGTCAGCTACCACGTTAGTTTTTCCAGGATGGTATTAAATGGTATTATCGTAATCTTCAACAGCTCGAGCCAACGTCTTTGGCAAATGTTACGTTCATTTTAGGTGAAGAAATATTTGAGGGTTTTGTACCGAGTTCAAGGTCGATACAAAATTTGATTTCACGCTCTCGGGGTAGGCCATGAAGTTTTTTAGGGAATACGTCAGGAAATTTATTAAAAATAGAAATATCATTCAAATTTAATGTATTTTTATTTAAATTCATGACATGGGCTAAGAAAGCTTGATATCTGTTTTTCAATAAACGAATAGCTTTATGGCTTGATATGACAGTGATCGACTTTAGTGGTTTGGTTGCTTGAATTCGCATAATAGGTTAGTTAGGAATATGAAAACTAACAACCTTATTTAAAACAATCAATTTTGCATGATGAGTAGTTAACCAATCGATTCATTAATAAAATCAAAGGCAAGTATTTTCAAAGAGATAAGATTGATAGGTAAAGTGCGGTTACCGATTTGAATCAAACAAGATTTATAAACAGTGGATGTAATAAAGGTTTCCCCCAACGGAGTTTTAACCAATAAGTTAAAGTCTAATTTCTCCAGAGTTAAATTTAAACGTTGGGAACAAGTAGGAAAAATAAAAGAGTGGGTAGAACCGGTATCTAATAAGGTATAGACTTTGCAAGAATTTATAATTAACTAACCTGTGCTAACTTAGTTCGGGTTACTCGCTTTTTGAGACGTTAAGAAAAAAACTCTTCCTAAAACCGCCAACTTTGTTTTGTTTGTATCCGCCTTTGGTGCCACCGTCCTAGCTGGACTTGATTTTGCTACAGGATAAAATCGAGCTATGTGACCGTCTTTTCCACAACTAAAACATACCTTGGAAGGCTGTGGATAGTTTGAACTTATATGTCCCTTCTCTCCGTGATTCGTTGCATCTAATCAAGGCCATTCTCCTCCCTAGAATTTTTTACTAGTCTTTGGTGCCGACGCGTCTTCCGTCATCGTTAAATCTTCTCTTCTTAAAATTTCCACTTGAATCATTTCTTCTATTGTCTTGGCCATGATTACCCCCGAAGTGGTTACCATTTCTGGCATGTTGATTCCCTCCACGTTTGTTGTGACTGCTTCGATGACTGTTACCATTGGTATTATCGACTTGTCGGCTGCTCTCTCTCTTGGTTGGGTTGACTCATTATCGCGCTCCAATAACTGAGCCCTATTTACAACATCTGAATATAAACACAGTTTGTGAGAAATGAGGTATTGACGTATTTCAAGTCTCAAACCTCGTAGAAACATTCGCGACATTCTCTCCTCATTATCAACCAAATGGGATGCGAACCGGGACAACTCGACAAACTTAGCCTCGTACTGCGACACGGTCATATTGTTTTGCTCCAACTTGATAAACTCCACCTCCTTTATGTGACGAATACTTTCGGGAAAGTACTTGTCGTTGAAAAGCTCTTGGAACTTCTCCCAAGACATTTTGAGTGCGGCAGGCTGAGTACGCTTTACTGATTCCCACCAGTAATCTGCTTCTCCTCTCAACATGAAGGTGGCAAAGGGAACATTTTGCTCCTCAGAGCATCCCAAGACATAAAATATCTTGGTGATCTTCTTTATCCACGTCTCCACCTTAAGTGGTTCTGGCTCTCCCAAAAACTCTGGTGGTCCCAGCTCCTTAAACTGCTTAGCAATGACCATCTGAGAGTTGCCAGTGTTTCCACCTACATTTTGAACACGAGCCGCTCTCGCTTGATGTTGCATGAATTGCATAAAGCCTTTGAACATCCAATCGTTCATCATTTGATCGGTGACTTAACGGTCTCATGTGCTTCATTGTTGATCTCAAAATTTTCAGATGTCATTTTCAAACACTTCCACAAAACAAGGGTTAATTGACATGTCACATACTATCCCTATACTCTGACCGACCAATTAAATACCAAATAAACTTAGGTAGGTCGTACTAGCGAAGGAAATTCTCGTCTCTCCCCTCCTAGTTCTTGTCTCACATCTCAGCCAGGGATCATATCCCTAAGCTTTGATACCAACTGTGACGCCCCCAAAATAGGTATACATCACCCATCTTGGTTCGCCAAATACATGGTACAAAATTCAAATACAACTTAATTATACAACTATCATGTAACATAAGACAAAATATAAGCTGAGAGTTTTAAAATGAATATTATCTTCTAGATAATATCCACACTCAATGGAGTCCTCATTACAATTATTATCACACTATTTCACAGAATAGTGAGGACTACTAATGCACCATCTCGGACCATCACTTCGTTCCCCGACTAGTCCCGACTACATTTTCATTTCCTGAAGAGAACAATGAAAGCAAAAAGGTGAGCTCAACTAGCCCAGTAAGAAATATTATGACTAAGATAATGCAGAATAAGTTATCATTAGCCTTCAACAATGTTAAACTGATAGAATATAATAGACAACAAGTTTAACTACAACGGAACAAGTAATCCATTAGAAGAGTCAAGTAGAGCATGATATCTACTATCTTTTATGATTTAAAAAGGTTTTTCATCAACTTTATCGCTGAGACTCAGCTTAATAAATAAACCACATCATCGAATCATCCCTGCACTACGGGCCAAGGATATTCATGTAATCATCAATGGTCATGATTATACCGAATAATCCCTGGTCATAATTATACCAACAATTATCCATCAATGCACTATAGGGCAATGAGGATTTTTACCAAATCATTTATAACATTATAGGTCATGATTATACTGAATGATACCTGGTCATAATCATACCAATCAACAGTCCATATATGCACGTAAGCCAAAGATGACTTTCATCACATTATAAGCATGAGGATGATGACAATGATATAAGCATTAATCAAACGAAATCAAGGATAATTATTAAAGACATTAAATTTATCTAGAGTTTAAAAATATCCAAATTGTCAACATGATATTGTTTTGTGGAGTAAAATTCAAGAATAATATCAATGTATCAAAACTAATTTGGACAGAAAAGAAATAAATTTTTTCGGTGAATAGCACCCCGTGAATAGTACTTCGGGAATAGTACCCCGACATGAAAAGTGCCCCAAATACTCGAGTGAATAATATTTGAGTGAATAGTAACCGAGGAAATAGTAACTCGTGAATAGTACTCTGGCATGAAAGTACCCCGAATACCCGAGTGAATAATATTTTAGTGAATAGTAACTGGGTGAATAGTAACCCGTGAATACTAACTCGTGAATAGTACCCCAAGATAAAAAGTGTCCCGAATACCCGAGTGAATAATATTTTAGTGAATAGTAACTAGGTGAATAGTAACTAGTGAATAGTACCCCAGTGAATATATTGATATTTAATAATAGAGTTCAGATTAATATTCCAATAAAATGATACTGGATGAAGCGTAAAACTCAAGGATATTCCAATAATTTCAAGGATTATAGAAGCAATACTTACCATAGTAAGTTTAGATTTAAGGATATGAAAAGAATTAACATACGAAACTGCAAATGGATTTTCACCTGTCATACGGTACGTAATCCGTGTAGACAGGTTATTTCGACATATTAAAGGATGAATACAAAAAATAGTATTCCTTATGAATACGAAAGAACTAATACCTATTACGAACACAACAAATAATATCCCTTACCAAACGAAAATAACATCCCTTACGAATGCAACAAATAATATCCCTTACCTTAGTAGAAGGCTGGATACTGCAATAGTGAAGTAGCCGAATACTCTTCTTCTTGCTCTCTATAGTTTCTCTCTCTATAGTGTCTCTTGTGAATCTCAGTGAATGGGTGATAATGAAAGAAGAAATAAGCTTCTATTTATAGGAGAAATGACTAAATAGTAACTAATTCATGAACGGTCCAGATTAATTTACTATTAGAACGGATGGTCCAGGTTGATTACTATTAAAACCACAACCGATGGTCTAGATTGATTTACTTTTAAAACCACCACTGATGGTCCAGATTGATTTACTATTAAAACCACCATCAATGGTCAAGATTGATTTACTATTAAAACCACCACCAATGGTCCAGATTAATTTAACTTATTAAACTTTGGTACCCATAAAGTTTTCCAAGTTTGCATTATTCCGCTCTAACTTTTGTAAATCACTTATTTTCAATAAACACATTCTTAATACTTCAACAATTATTCATCATTAATATTATAACTCACAATATTTAACAACTAGATCATTCCCAGGAAAGATGGGGCTTTCTGATAAGGATTTCTCCCTATTGGTGCGTAATTAGGTGACCAAACCTCTCCTCGATAGAACTTTCTAGACATCGTCAATATTGCAAATAATAATATGAATAACTTTGTCGTCTCAATTATTGATTTAATAATATAAAATATTATGCAGATGATACTGTGACAATAATTGAATCAAATAACATTAGATACTATTCAACAATTACTGTAGCAATAATTGAGTAAATTGAGTGTCTTCTTACGTAAGCATCAATAATCAATACCGTGTGCTACTATGTAACCACGCGTATTACTGTATGGGTATCTCAACAGTTTAATGATAAAACTTTCACCGTTATTTTTATAAAAAGATATTTCTGTCGTTTTCTAACTACGACAATACTTCCGTTGTGAGGTCCACCAATGATTGTGTCATCGAACGAATATTCCCTAAAAAAAAGAATATTCCCCGACACAATGAATATTTTATATCAACTTGCTTACTTTTCAAAAAAATTCACATATCATCCTTAACTTTCACCTTTTATCAATTAAACCATTTATTAAATAGAATAATAATTATAAGAAAATCAAATACTTTCATTTCGTAAAATTTGGGGTCTTACAATGAACTTCGATGTTCTGTTGGTAAACCCTAATGATTGATTAGAAACCCTAATTCCAGTTTTGGAAACCCTAATTTCATTTCTGGAAACCCTAAACCCTAACTGGGAATTTCAAAATCCTAATTTAGGAACCCTAATTAATGCTAAGTAAAAAAACCTTAAGGGTTAAAAGATGTGGGATATATGTGAAAAGACCAAATTACCCTTCAAATTGTAGGGGGGATGAACAAAATACCCGTAGTAGGTGCGAAATGACTAAAATACCTTTTTACTTAACTTTTAAGTAAAAGATTTTGCTAAATCTTGTGACTCACCACTTGATATTTCCCATGTGCTTAAAAACAACAAGCAATCAACCCTCATGTGCCACCTAGCAACAACTAGATGCATTAAATCAAAGATTGAAAGTTAAAAAGTTAAGAAAATAACTTACTTTACTTTCTAAGTTAGCCAACCTTTTCTCTCTCTCTAATTTTTGAAATGTTGAGAGGAAATCAATGACAAGTTAAGCCAATATCAACCCATAGCTAACTCAGATCAGATCCAAGATCAGAAATCAAAATTTGGAGAATGAAATGTATAAACCCTAATCTTTGTAGATCTTTAAGATTTATGTTAATGATGTGATTTGTTGTTTAGTTATATGTTTTAAGATGTTATTTAGTGATATATGATATTACATCATGGATCCATAACATCTACGTGCATGAAAATGAGATTTTAGAAACTGTCCAAGAAACCTAATTTCATGGCATGATAGCCTAATGTCAGGGCCTCTAGATCTCAACCTGTCAAATTTTAGGATGGATAAGTGTATTCTTCATGTTCTATGCCATGAGGAGAGTAGACTGGAAGTTGAATCAAGTCCATACCATGTCTAGATCTCAAGTTATTAATGGTCAAACATAGTTGACCAAGCACAGAATCTGGAAATCTGGGTAACCTAGAAACCCAAAAACTGTCTGATAAGGTTTTGCAGGGCTTAAATCTTGTTGTGGTTAAGTAGTTAGACCATGTAATTGTATAGGTTTTGTAGACTGACATATAAACTACACAAACATGGCACTAGAAAACTTAGATCATTAACAGGATCAAAGATAATGATGGTCAAAGTAGGGTTGACCAACTGCATGGGTTCCATTTCTAGAAAATCCAGATTTCTCAAGAACAAATTCTGGCAGGTACTTTGACCAAGCCAAATCTTGCTTCTGTGATGTTGTTAAGCTACAACAGTGTATTACTTTTGTAACTTGGCATACCTACTTTATTAGTGTTACATTTAAACACATAAACAAAGCATGGAATCTAAGTTATTAAAGGTCAAAAGTAGACCCTTAGCACTGCCTGAGTTTCTGGGCAACCCAGAAACTCAAGAACATGTCTGACAGCCATTTGAAAGGCTTATATCTTACTATTGTGATGTAGTTTGGCCATGAAACTTATTTGTGCTTGTAGTATTACATCAATACTACAACACTAATACACTTAACTGTCCAAAAATATTAAGATCAAAGATTTATAGGTGGTCAAACTATGCACCCTAGTAACTGACTTTGAATGTTCTTGAGGGCTCAAGAACACCTATAGTGACAGTTTTGTCGCGATAGGCCCTTTAACGATGGTTTTAATAAAAATAAATTATTAATTTAAATAATTAGAATAAATGGAAAATAATTATGAAAAATTCATAATTAATTTGTAAAAAATATTTAAGGCATAAAAATTGATTTGTAATAATTTGAGATATATTTTATTAATATTTTAATTTATTTAAATATTAATGATATTTAATTTATTTAAATATTAATGATATGTAATTTATTTAATTATTATATTAAATAAATAACTTTAAAAAATTTAATATTTTAAAATCATTTGAAATTATATTAAAGTGTTAGAAAATATTTTAAGTTATTTTGAATGACTTTTAATATTTTGGGATGAATTTCATTAATAATTTAATATTAATGATAATTAATTTATTTAATAATTATATTAAATAAATTATTGAAAAATAGTTTTAATGTTTTAAAAATCATTTAAAATGATTTAAAGATTTTAAAAATATTTTAAGTTATAAAATGTAAGACCCCAAATTTTATAAATAAAGATTAATTTTTTTGAAATATTTTTTTGAGTATTATGGTGTGAATTTGATATAATGTTATAGTTGTGGGTAATATTTATAAATTTTGCAAAGTATGCAAGTTGTTATAAAATATTCGATTAGTCGAAAAATATTCGTTTTATCAGGAAATATTAGTACAACGGCGCAATAATTTGTGGACCCCACAACAGAATTATTGTCGGAGTTAGAAAATGAAAGAAATATCTTTTTATGAAAATAACGGTAGAAGTTTTACCGTTAAACTGTTGAAATACCGAGTGGTAAAAGTACAGTAATACGCATGATTGTATAGTAGCACACGATATTAATTATTGATGCTTACGTGAGAAGATCGTAAATTTTTCTTAATTTATGGACCCCCATTTACCCATTTTTTAAAATAATCGGTAGAAGATTATTCAGGTGTATATATATATATATATATATATATATATATATATATATATATATATATATATTATTTGTGTGAGTGTGATGTTTGTGAAAGTGACATGTGGGGTGGTAAGTGGGACCCACATGTTGGAAGAAAAAATGTGTGGGGGGAGAAAATTTTGATTCATGGGGAAAGTTATATATATATTATATAAAGTTTTGTTTTACTACATTATAAATAGAATATATTATATTTTATTTAAAAAATTTATTTTATTAGAATATTTTAATGCATAGTGCTGCATAGTAAATCAAAATTTTCTTCAATTTCGCCCGTGAAGGAATTCGTACTATGCAGCCCGTGAATAAAATTTCTATATAGTATCCTTCCATTCTCCTATAAATAAGATGCTTAGTTAGAATTGAAAATCACACCAGAATCAGAGAATTCTTTTTCTATAATATTGAGCATATTTCTTTAGAGTTTAAGGAAGCTTTGAGTGTAGAAAATAGTAAAAATTTTCTTCAAGAATATCCCCGCTATAGCAGTTGGAATACTCTTCTTTTTAAGTTAAAGGGTATTATTTATTTCATATTCGCTTAATATATTATTTTTCGTATTCGTAAGAAATATTATCTCATTCAATATTCGCAAGAAATATTATCTTCATTTAATATTCGTAAGGAATATTATTTTCGTTCAATATTCGAAAGGAATATTATTTTCCTTTAATATTCGTAAGGGATATTATTTTTGTTCAGTATTCGTAAGAAATAATATTTTCTTCCATACTCTGTAGTATGTAAGTAATATTATTTCATTTTAGATTTCAAATTTTATGCTCGTTTTGTTAAAGTTTTGGCTTCTATACTCCATGAAATAAGTAGAATATCTTTGATATTTGCGCTTCATCCAGTATCTTTTAATGGAAATATTATTCTGGACATTCTTGATAAGTTTTAACTTTTTATGCCAGAGTACTATTCACGGGGTTACTATTCCTAAAGTACTATTCACGGGGTACTATTCACCTGTGGTTCTATTTATGACAAAAATTGATTTCTTTTCCGTCTAAATTATTTTTGATACATTATTAATCTTGAATTTTACTCCACAAAGCAGTATTATGTTGACCATTTGAACGTTTTTAAACTTTGGATAAATTTAAAGTCTTTAATATTTATCCTTAATCTCATTTGATTGAATTTTTATATCATTGTCATTATCCTCATGCTTATATGATGATGAAAGTCATCTGTGGTTGTAGTGCATAGATGGACTTGGTTTGATTATAACCAAGGATTATTCGATATAATCATAACAATAATGTTACCAATGATGTGGTAAAAGTCCTCATTGGCCCGTAGTGCATTGATGGACAGTTTTTGGTATGATCATGACCATGGGTTCTCTTCGGCCAAGGGTGCAAAGATAAATTATTTTATGGCGTGATCATGACCGTTGATGAAAACACGAATATCCTTGGCCCGTAGAGCATGGATAATTCGTGGTCGTGATACCAATGAATATCCATGGCCCTTAGTGCATGGATAATTCAGTGATGTGGATTATTTATTAAGCTAAGTTTTAGCGATAAAATTGATGATAAACTTTTTAAATCATAGAAGATAGTAGATATCATGCTCTACTTGACTCTTCTAATGGATTACTTATTCCCACTTCAGTTGTTGATCTAAAACTTGTTGTCTATTGTATTCTATCAGTTGTTATACTGTTGAAGGCTAAGGATAATTTATTTTGCATTATCTTAGTCATAATATTTCTTCTTTAGCTAGTTGAGCTCACCATTTTTTTCAATTCTCTTGGAAATGAGAATATATAAATGGACTAGAATGGGAATGGATCGATCATCCGATGGTTGTTTTATTAGTCCTCACTTTTCTGTGAAATAGTGTGATAATAATTGTAATGAAATTGAATTTGAGTTTGGATATTTTCTAGAAGATAATATTTGTATTAAAACTCACGACTTATGTTTTTATTAGATTCGCATTTACACTTAACAGCTTGTATAAATTAAGTTTGTATTTAAGTTCTGTACCATGTATTTGGCGACTCAAAATGAGTGATGTATACCTATTTTGGAGGCGTCACAGTTGGTATCAAAGCTTAGGGATATGATCTCTGGCTAAGATGTGAGACTAGAACTAGGGGAGAGAGACGAGGAAATTCTTCGCTAGTATGACCTACCTAAGTTTATTTGTTATTTAATTGGTCGGTCAAAGTATAGGGATAATATGTGGTATGTCAATTAACCCTTGTTTTGTGACAGTAAAATGGCATCTAAAAATGTTGAGATAAGAAATGGAGCACATGAGACCGTTAAGTCACCGATGATCAATAACCAGGATAATGTGCATCAGGAAGGCAATAATCCTCGTGTAAACAATAACACTGATCAAATGACGAACGATGGTATGTTTAGGAGCTTTTTAGAATTCATGCAACAACAAACGAGAGAGACTCATATTCAAAATGCAGGTGGAAACACTGAAAACTCACGGCTGGTCACCGCTAAGCAGTTCAAGGAGCTGGGACCACCGAAGTTTTTAGGAAAGGTGAACTAAGTGAGAACAACTTCAAGAAGAGAAGATTCAATAATGATGGAAAGACGGCACTAACACCCGTTTCAAAGGAAGAAGAACGACCACCGGTCGTATATTTTAAATGGGGAGAGGAGGGACACATCCGCCCAAACTGTACGCAACAACCCAAAACATGTTTTAATTGTGAAAGAGAAGGTCACCTAGCTTGATTTTTTTGTGTAGTGAAGTCAAGTCCAGCTGGGATAGTGACACCAAAGGATATCCCAGACAAGTCAAAGCCAGTAGTTTAAGTGAGAGCGTTTGTCAAGGAACCCGAACGAAGTTATCATGGGTAAGTTAATCATAAACTCTTCTGAAGTATATATCTTATTCGATACCGGTCCTGCCCACTCTTTTATTTCTCATACTTGCGCTCAACGTTTAAATTTAACTTCGGAGAAATCAGACCTTGACTTATCTGTTGAAACTCCATTGGGAGAAACCTTCATTACATCCACTATTTATAAATCTTGTTTGATTCAAATTGACACTTTCACATTACCTGTCGATCTTATCTCTTTGAAAATACTTGCATTTGATGTGATCTTAGGAATCGACTGGTTAACTATTCATCATGCTAAAATTGATTATTTTGTAAGGTTGTTAGTTTTCATATTCCTAACCAACATGTTATGCGAATTCAAGAAACCAAATCACTTAAGTCAATCATTGTCATATCAAGCCATAAGTAAAGAGCCCCAAGCCTTTCGCTGGTGACTTCCAAGTCTTGGAATGCACCAAAGCTATACTTTCTGTAGGGGACTCCATGAATAACGGTGGCAAGTTGATAGGTATCAATGTGACAAGCTATCCAACTCTTGGATGAGAGTCACAGTTGTGAATGATATTTCTATCGTTAATAAATTTCCTAACGTATGCCTGGAAGAACTTCCTAACCTACCCCCATAGCGTCAAATTGAAATTTGTATCGATCTTGAACCCGGTATAAAACCCTCAAATATTTCTTCACCCAAAACTAATGTAACATGCGCCGAAGATGTTGGTTCGAGCTATTGAAAGATTACGATCATACCATTCAATACCATCCTAGAAAAGCGAACGTGGTAGCTAACATATTGAGTAGAAATCATATGCAGTTACGAGTGCGACGTTGTTAACACAAAGACCCATTTTATACGACGTACAAAAGATGGAGATAGAGTTAAAGACTCCAAGAACCTACGTGAAGATAAAAAATATACGAGTAGAATCGACTTTAATCGATAAAGTTAAGGCCACTCAAGCTACAAACTCAGAGCTGATGAATGCAAAGAAGAAGGTTCAAGAAGGCGTTATTTTAGAAGCAAGAGTCAATGAAGAAAGGAAATCTCAACCCTAGATTTAATTAGCCAATTTGAAATCCTTGACCGAGTAGGAATTGTGGCTTATAGACTCGCTTTACCGCCAAGTATGTCTCATGTTCATAATATTTTTCACGTATGGATGTTACGTAAATATATGGATGACCCGAACTACATTATTGAATTAGAACTAGAAGAGATAGCAGAAGATTTAACGTATGAAGAGGTACCTGTTAAAATCTTGGATAAGAAGGAACATATTCTATGCTCCAAGATTATACCTTAAGTCAAAGTTTTGTGGAGAAACCATGATGTTGAGGAAATAACCTGGGAGTTAGAATCTGAAATAAAATCAAGGTATCCTTACCTTTTCAACATACCAGGTACGTACGTTAATTTTGAGGAAGAAATTTCATAAGAAGGGGAGGTTGTAAGACCCCAAATTTTATAAATAAAGATTAATTTTCTCGAAATATTTTTTTGAGTATTATCGTGTGAATTTGATATAATGTTAAAGTTGTGGATAAGATTTATAAATTTTGCAAAGTATGCAAGCTGTTATAAAATATTTGATTGATCGGAGAATATTCATTTTATAAGGGAATATTCGTACAACAACGTAATAATTTGTGGACCCCACAACGGAATTATTGTCGGAGTTAGAAAATAACAGAAATATCTTTTTATGAAAATAACAGCGAAAGTTTTACCATTAAACTGTTGAATTACCCAGTGGTAAAAGTACAGTAATACGCATGGTTGCATAGTAGCACATGGTATTGATTATTGATACTTACGTGAGAAGTCACTTAGTTTATTTCAATTATTGCTACAGTAATTGTTGCACAGTATCTCACGTTAATTTGATTTAATTATTGTTACAATATTTTATTAAATCAATAATTGAGATGTCCAGTTATTCATATTATTATCTGCATAATTAACAATGTCTAGAAAGTTCTGTCGAGGAAAGGGGTTTGGCCACCTAATTGCGCGTCAATAGGGAGAAATCCTTATCGGAAAGCCCCCTCTTTACTGGGAACGATTTGGTTGTTAATATTGCGAGTTATAATAATGATGAATAAATGTTGTTAAAAATATTGAGGGGATTTTTATGAAGTATTTGTTGTAAATTTTTCTTATTTTATGGACCCCAATTTACCCATTTTTTAAAATAATTGGTAGAAGATTATTCAGTATATATATATATATATATATATATATATAATATTTGTGTGTGAGTGTGATGTGTGTGAAAGTGACGTGTGGGGTGGGCCATGGGACCCACATATGGGAAGAAAAAATGTGTGGAGGGAGAAAAATTTGATTCACGGGGAAAGTTATATAATATGTATATATATTATAAAGTTTTGTTTTTTTAGATTATAAATAGAATATATTATATTTTATTCAAATTTTTTGTTTTATTAGAATATTTTATTCATAGTAAATCAAAATTTTCTTTAGTTTCGCCCGTGAAGGAATTCACCCCTACTGTGCAGTCCGTGAATAAAATTTCTAAATAGTATCATTCCATTCTCCTATAAATAGGATGCTTAGTTAGAATTGAAAATCACACCAGAATCAGAGAATTCTTCTTCTATAATATTGAGCTTATTTCTTTAGAATTTAAGGAAGCTTTGAGTGTAGAAAATGGTGAAAGTTTTCTTCAAGAATATCCCCACTATACCAATTGGAATACTCTTTTTTTTAAGGTAAGGGGTATTATTTATTTCATATTCGCTTACGATATTATTTTTTGTATTCGTAAGAAATATTATCTCGTTCAATATTCACAAGAAATATTATCTTCATTAATATTCGTAAGGAATATTTTTTTTGTTCAATATTCGAAAGAAATATTATTTTCGTTTAATATTCGTAAGGGATATTATTTTTGTTCAGTATTCGTAAGAAATAATATTTTCTTCCATACTATGTAGTATATAAGTAATATTATTTCGTTTCAGATTTCGAATTCTATACTCATTTTGTTAAAGTTTTGGCTTCTATATTCCATGAAATTAGTAGAATATCCTTGATATTTGCGCTTCATCTAGTATCTTTTCATTGAAATATTATTCTGGACATTCTTGATAAGTTTTAACTTTTTCATGCCGGAGTACTATTCACAGAGTTTCTATTCCTGAAGTACTATTCACGAGGTACTATTCACCTGGGGTACTATTTATGACAAAAATTGATTTCTTTTCTGTCCAAATCATTTTTGATACATTATTATTCTTGAATTTTACTCCATAAAGCAGTATCATGTTGACAATTTGGACATTATTTATTTTTGGATAAATTAAGTTATAAATCTTTAAAAATTTATCCTTGAATTTATTTTATTGAATTCTTATATCATTGTCATCATCCTCATGTTTATATTATGTTGAAAGTCATCTGTGGCCTGTAGTGCATAGATGGACTTGTTATGATTATGATCAGGAATTATTTGCTATAATCATAACCGTAATGTTACAAATGATGTGGAAAAAGTCCTCATTGGCCCGTAGTGCATTGATG
Source organism: Panax ginseng (assembly GCA_020205605.1). Lineage (NCBI taxonomy): Eukaryota > Viridiplantae > Streptophyta > Magnoliopsida > Apiales > Araliaceae > Panax > Panax ginseng. The sequence goes on along the minus strand of CM035133.1, from coordinate 76,371,572 downwards.
GACAGTTTTTGGTATGATCATGACCATGGGTTCTCTTCGGCCAACGGTGAAAAGATGAATTGTTTTATAACGTGATCATGACCGTTGATGAAAACACCAATATTTTTGGCACGTAGTGCATGGATAATTCGTGGTCGTGATACTAATGAATATCCTTGGCCCGTAGTGCATGGATAATTCAGTGATGTGAATTATTTATTAAGCTGAGTTTCAACGATAAGATTGTTTATTCTCACTGCAGTTGTTGATCTAAAACTTGTTGTCTATTGTATTCTATCAGTTGTTGAAAGACCCCGAATTTTATGAAATGAAAGTATTCAATTTTCTTATAATTATTATTTCATTTAGTAAATGGTTAAATTGATAAAAGGATTAAAGTTAAGGGTGATAAGTGAAAAATTTGCAAACTAAAGAAAGTTGTTATAAAATATTCGTTTGGTCGGGGAATATTCTTTTTGTCGGGGAATATTCGTACGTGAAACAATCCTTGGTGGACCCCAAAACAAAATTATTGTCAGAGTTAGAAAATGACAAAATTATCTTTTTATGAAATAACGAAGAAAGTTTTATCGTTAACTGTTAGAATACCCAGTGGTTAAAATATAGTAATATGCGTTGTTACACAGTAGCACACGGTATTGCATAATATTTTTGAATTATTGATTCTTACGTAAGAAGGCACTACTCAATAATTGTTACAGTAATTTCTGTTCAATATTTTATTTTATTGATTCAATAATTCATTGCGTTGATATTTTATATTATTGTTGTTTCAATAATTGTTATGCAGACAGATATTTCTCATTATCAAATCAATAATTCATATTATTTGAATAATATTATTAGATGGCATTATTGGCAATGTCTAGAAAGTTCTATCAAGGAGATGTTTGGTCACCTAATTGCGGCGCCAAGAAGGGAGAAATCCTTATCGAAAAAGCCCCTCTTTCACGGAAACTATGCCGTCATCATTATTGTGATTCGTAATATTATTTGTGAATAATTAATTATTGATTTATATGATAAGGAAATATTTATTTTATGTGGACATAAATGATGGATAGGAAAATATTTATTTTATGTGGTTATAAATGAAGGAATTAATGTTGAGGTGTTTTATCAGTATTTTGTCGGATTGGAGGTATTAAAAAATTAAATCGATGTTCTTAAAGCTCTATTGTGTGAGTTATAATTTTAATCTGACCGTTGGATCGTTGTGATTTTTGTATATGTTATACATATATAAGTTGAGTATATGTCCACAAATTTTGAACCGTTAAAAATTAACATATGATTTGTTATGAATTTTATGAGGTATTGAAAATCGTCCATTTGTGGATTTCAGATATTTTCTGTCTAAAATTTGGAAAAACTTAAGGCTACAAAGTTGTAGAGAATTCGATTTCGTGTTGAATCGAAATAAAATTTTTATTTTTCTGATAAAAGGGCTATTTTATATGAATTACTGAAGTTTCAGAAAAAAAAATAATTTTTATTAAAATTGGTGGGACCCACTTTTATTTTTAACATGTGGGCTGCCAAAAATTTTCAGAAATGGCTGCCCAACAATTCAACAAAGCATGTGTAGAAATTTTGTATAAATAATAATATTATTTTAGTATTTTAGTATCCTATGGCGTTCTAGCATTTTCCTATAAATAGGCGCTTAAGTTAGAATTGAAGATCATACCAGAATCAGAGAATTCTTCTTCTATAATCTTGAGCGTATTTCTTTCGTGTTTTAGAAAGCTTTGAGCGTAGAAAATAGTAAAAGTTTTCTTCAAGAATATCCCCGCTATACCAGTTGGAATACTCATCTTTTCAAGGTAAGGGATGTTATTTTTGTTCAATATTCGCTTGAAATAATATTTTCTTCCATACTTTGTAGTATGTAAGTAATATTATTTCATTTCAGATTTCGAATTCTATACTCGTTTTGTTAAAGTTTTGGCTTCTATACTCCATGAAATTAGTAGAATATCCTTGATATTTGCGTTTCATCCAGTATCTTTTCATGAAAATATTATCCTGAGCATTCTTGATAAGTTTTAATTTTTTCATGCCGGAGTACTATTCACGGGGAACTATTCACTCGAGTACTATTCACCCGGGGTAATATTCATGATAAAAATTGATTCGTTTTCGGTCCAAATTATTTTGGTACAATATTATTCTTGAATTTTACTCCACAAAGCAGTATCATGTTGACAATTTGGACATTATTGATTTCTGGATAAATTAAGTTATAAATCTTTACAAATTTATCCTTGAATTTGTTTTATTGAATTCTTATATCATTGTCATCATCCTCATGTTTATATTATGTTGAAAGTCATATGTGGCCTGTAGTGCATAGATGGACTTGGTATGATTATGTCCAGGGATTATTCGGTATAATCATGACCGTAATGTTACAAATGATGTGGCAAAAGTCCTCATTGGCCTGTAGTGCATTGATGGACAGTTGTTGGCATGATCATTACCATTGATGAATACACGAATATCCTTTTGTGGTCGTGATACTAAAGAATATCCTTAGCCGTAGTGCAGGGTTGATTCGATGATGTGGATTATTTATTAAGCTGTGTCTCAGCGATAAAAGTGATGAAAAACCTTTTAAATCATAGAAGATAGTAGATTTTATGCTCTACTTGACTCTTCTAATGGATTGCTTGTTCCGCTGTAGTTAAACTTGATGTTTGTTATATTTATCAGTTTAACACTATTGAAGGCTAAAGATAAATTATTCTGCATTATCTTAGTCAAAATATTTCTTACTAGGCTAGTTGAGCTCACCCTTTTTTCTTTCATCGTCCTCTTCAGGAAATTAGAACGTAGCCGGGACTAGTTGGGGAACGGAGTGACGGTACAGATGATAACATTAGTAGTCCTCACTATTCTATGAAATAGTGTGATAATAAATGTATTGAGGACTCCATTTGAGTTGAATAATCGTTTCAGAAGACAATATTCGCTTTTAAAACTCTCGATTTATGTTTTGTTTTATTTTACACGACATTTGTATTATTAAGTTGTATTTGAATTTTGTACCATGTATTTTGCGACTCAAGATGGGTGATATATACCTATTTTGGGGGCGTCACAGTTGGTATCAAAGCTTAGGGATATGATCCATGGCTAAGATGTGAGACAAGAACTAGGAGGGGAGAGACGGAGAATTCCTTCGCTAGTATGACCTACCTAAGTTTAATTTGTATTTAATTGGTCGGTCAGAGTATAGGGATAATATGTGGCATGTCAATTAACCCCTGTTTTATGGCAGTATTTGAAAATGACATCTGAGAATGTTGAGAATAGCAATAGAGCACAGGAGACCGTTGAGTCTCCACAGATCAATAATCAGGATAATGTGCATCAGGAAGGCGACAATCCTCATGCAAACAACAACTCTAACCAAATGATGAAAGATAGAATGTTCAGAGGCTTTATGCAGTTCATGCAACATCAGGCGAGAGAGGCTCCTGTCCAAAATGCAGGTGGAAACACTGACAACTCTCAGACGGTCACCGCTAAACAGTTCAAGGAGCTGGGACCACCAGAGTTTTTTGGAGAGCCAAAACCACTTAAGGCGGAGACGTGGATAAAGAAGATCTGTAAGATTTTTGATGTCTTCGGATGACCTGAGGAGCAAAAGATTCCCTTTGCCACCTTTATGTTGCGAGCAGAGGCAGATTACTGGTGGGAATCTATAAAACGTACTCAACCTGCCGCACTGAAGATGTCTTGGGAGAAGTTCCAAGAACTGTTCAACGACAAGTACTTTCCCGAAAGTATTCGTCACATGAAAGAGGTAGAGTTCATTAAACTGGAGCAAAACAACATGACCGTGTCACAGTACGAAGCCAAGTTTGCTGAGTTATCCCGGTTTGCGTCCCACTTAGTTGATAATGAGGAGAGAATGACGCGGATGTTTCTAAGAGGTTTGAAACCCGAGATACGTCAATATCTTATCTCTCACAAACTTTTCTTGTATTCAGATGTTGTGAATAGGGCTCAGTTATTGGAACGTGATAATGAGTCAACCCAACCAAGAGAGAGCAGCCGACAAAATGATAATACCAGTGGTAGCAGTCATCGAAGCGGTGACAACAAACGTGGTGGGAATCAACATGCCAGAAATGGTAACCACTTCGGTGGTAATCATGGCCAAGATAATAAGAGTGGACATTTCAAGAAGAGGAGATTCAATAATGATGGAAAGACGTCAGCACCAGACCCGTTGTTAAGGAAGGAGAGAGACCACCTATCATATACTTCAAATGCGGAGGGGAGGGACACATGAGTCCAAACTGCGCGATGCAGTCCAAAGCGTGTTATAATTGTGGAAGAGAATGTCACCTAGCCCGATTTTGTCGTGCACCAAAATCAAGTCCAGCTGGGACGGTGGCACCAAAGGCGGATACGGATTAAACAAAGTCGGTGGTTGCAGGAAGAGCGTTTTTCGTGACTTCTCAAAAAGTGAGTAACCTTAATGATGTTAGCACGGGTTAGTTAATTATAAATTCTTGCGAAGTCTATACCTTATTAGATACCGGTTCTACCCATTCTTTTATCTCTCTTGCTTGCGCTTAATATTTGAACTTGACCCCTAAGAAATTAGACTTTGACTTATCTATTGAAACTCCATTATGAGAAACCTTCGTTGCCTCCATTGTTTATAAATCTTGTTTGATTCAAATCAACACTTTTACGTTACCTGTCGATCTTATCTCTTTAAAGATACTTGCATTTGATGTGATTTAAAGGACTGATTGGTTAACCACTCATCATGCTAAAATTGATTATTTTCGTATGGTTGTTAGTTTTTATATTCCTAACCAAACTATTATGCGAATTTAAGCAACCAAACCACTAAAGTCAAACACTTTCATATTAAGCCATAAAGTCATTTGTTTATTGAAAAACGGATGTCAAGCTTTCTTAGCCCATGTCATGGACTTGAACAAAAATACGTCAGATTTGAATAATATTTTTGTTATTAGTGAATTTCTTGACGTATTTTCTGAATAAACTTCCTGGCCTACCCCCAGAGTGTGATATTGAATTTTGTATTGACCCCAGTACAAAACCCATTTCTAAAACTCTTAAATATTTCTTCAACCAAGACGAACGTATAATGCGCCAAAGACGTTGGCTCGAGCTGTTGAAGATTATGACCATACCATTCAATATCTTCATGGAAGAGCGAACGTGGTAGCTGACAATTTGAGTAGAAGATCGTATGCAGTTACGAGTGTGACATTGTTAACATAAAGACCCATTTCGTACGACTTACAAAAGATATAGATAGAGTTAAAGGCTCCAAGTACCTAAGTGAAGACAGTGAATATACGAGTAGAACCGACTTTAATCGATAAAGTTAAAGCCGCTCAAGCTACAGACTCAGAGTCGATGAATGTGAAGAAGAAGGTTTCAAGAGGGCGTTATTCTAGAAGCAAGAATCGACGAAGAGAGGAAATATCAACCCTCGATTTTATTGGTCTATTTGAAATCCTCAATCAAGTAGGAACTGTGGCCTATAGACTCGCTTTACCACCAAGTATGTCTCGTGTTCATAACGTTTTTCATATATCTATGTAACGTAAATATGTGAAAGACCCGAACCACATTATTGAGTTAGAACCGGAGGAAATAGCGGAAGATTTAACGTATGAAGAGGTTCCTGTTAAAATCTTGGATAATAAGGAAAATATTCTACGCTCCAAGGTTATACCTCAAGTCAAAGTTTTGTAGAGAAACCATGAAGTTGAGGAAATGACCTGGGAGTTAGAATCTAAAATGAAATCAAGGTATCCTCACCTCTTCGACATACAAGGTATGTACCCTAATTTCGAGGGCAAAATTTCATAAGGAGGGGAGATTGTAAAACCCCGAATTTTATGAAATGAAAGTATTCAATTTTCTTATAATTATTATTTCATTTAGTAAATGGTTAAATTGATAAAAGGATTAAAGTTAAGGGTGATAAGTGAAAAATTTGCAAAGTAAAGAAAGTTGTTATAAAATATTCGTTTGGTCGGGGAATATTCTTTTTGTCGGGGAATATTCGTACGATGAAACGATCATTGGTGCACCCCACAACAGAATTATTGTCGGAGTTAGAAAACAAAAAAATTATCCTTTTATGAAATAACGAAAGAAGTTTTATCGTTAACTGTTAGAATACCCGGTGGTTAAAATATAGTAATACGCGTTGTTACACAGTAGCACACGGTATTACACATGAGATTTTGAATTATTGATTCTTACGTAAAGGCGCACTACTCAATAATTGTTACGGTAATTATCGCTCAATATTTTATTTTAGTGATTCAATAATTGTTGCGTTAATATTTTATATTATTGTTGTTTAAATAATTATCACTACACAGTATTTCTCGTTATCAAATCAATAATTCATATTATTTGAATAATATTATTAGATAGCATTATTGACAATGTCTAGAAAGTTCATCAAGGAGAGGTTTGGTCACCTAATCATGGCGTCAAGAAAGAGAAATCCTTATCGAAAAAGCCCTCTTTCCGGGAACTACTGGTTGTCATTATTGTGATTCTGTAATATTATTTGTGAATAATTAATTATTAATTTATATGATAAGGAAATATTTATTTTATACGGACATAAATGATGGATAGGAAAATATTTATTTTATGTGGTTATAAATGAAGGAATTAATGTTGAGGTGTTTTATCAGTATTTTGTCGGATTAGAGGTATTAAAAAATTAAATCGGTGTTCTTAAAGCTCTATTGCGTGAGTTATAATTTTAATCCAACCGTTGGATCGTTGTGATTTTTGGATATGTTATACATATATAAGTTGAGTATATGTTCACAAATTTTGAACTGTTAAAAATTAACGTATGATTTGTTATGAATTTTATGAGGTATTGAAAATCGTCTGTTTGTGGATTTCGGATATTTTTGGTCTGGAATTTGGAAAAAACTTAAAGTTACAATGTTGTAGAGAATTCGATTTCGTGTGGAATAGACATAAAATTCATATTTTTCTAAATTACTGAATTATCAAAAAATAAAATGATTTTTATTAAAATTGGGTGGGATCCACTTTTGTTTTTAACATGTGGGCTGCCAAAAAAATTTCAGAAATGGCTACCCAACAATTCAACAAAGCATGCGTTGAAATTCTAGATAAATTAAGTTATAAATCTTTAAAAAATTATCCTTGAACTTGTTTTATTGAATTCTTATATAATTGTCATCATCCTCATGTTTATATTATGTTGAAAGTCATCAGTGGCCTGTAGTGCATAGATGGACTTGGTATGATTATGACCAGGGATTATTCGGTATAATCATGACCGTAATGTTACAAATGATGTGGTAAAAGTCCTCATTGGCCTGTAGTGCATTGATGGACAGTTGTTGGCATGATCATGACAAATGATGAATACACGAATATCCTTGGCCCGTAGTGCATGGATAATTTGTGGTCGTGATACTAAAGAATATCCTTGGCCATAATGCAGGGGTGATTTGATGATGTGGATTATTTATTAAGCTGAGTCTCAGCGATAAAAGTGATGAAAAACCTTTTAAATCATAGAAGATAGTAGATTTTATGCTCTACTTGACTCTTCTAATGGATTGCTTTTTTCGCTGCAGTTAAACTTGATGTTTGTTATATTTTATCAGTTTAACACTGTTGAAGGCTAAAGATAAACTATTTTGCATTATCTTAGTCATAATATTTCTTACTGGGCTAGTTGAGCTCACCCTTTTGCTTTCATCGTCCTCTTCAGGAAATGAGAACGTAGCCGAGACTAGTCGGGGAACGGAGTGATGGTCCAGATGATAGCATTAGTAGTCCTCACTATTCTATGAAATAGTGTGATAATAAATGTATTGAGGACTCCATTTGAGTTGAATACTGTTTAGAAGACAATATTCGTTTTAAAACTCTCAGTTTAACGTTTGTGGTATTTTACACGATAGTTGTATTATTAAGTTGTATTTGAATTTTGTAGCATGTATTTGGCGACTCAAGATGGGTGATGTATACCTATTTTGGGGGCGTCACAGTTGTTATACTGTGACACCCCCAAATCCGGGTACTTCATTCCCACATGATTTGGTGTTCACTTGATAAAACATTCATATCTCCAAACATTTATATCCAAATTCTTCCCTCGAACCTAAGTAACTCTTCGGTATTGATCTTGTATTTCACTTCACTACCCTCAACCATTTTTCCTTTGATTTTTACACATTCTTCATCTTGTAGTATAACATTCTTTACCTTATCCACCAAAGTTGGACTAGCTTCTATTTGGAATAGTGGCTCATTGGATTCCTTTGGAAATTTTATTTCCAACTCTAGCTTTGTCATTGCTGAAATAAGCTCCTCTTGAGTGCTTATTAGCGTCAACTTTTCCCGACCTTTCCTGCTTAAAGCATCTGCAACCACATTTGCCTTGCCCCGGAAGATAAAAGATCTCACAATCATAATCTTTTATTAATTCCATCCATCTCCTTTGACGCATGTTCAGGTCCTTCTGAGTGAAAATATACTTCAGACTCTTATGATCTGTATATATCTCACATTTCTCTCCATAGAGATAGTGTCTCCATATTTTCAAAGAAAATACCACCGCAGCCAACTCTAAATCATGAGTCGGATATCCTTTCTCATATTCCTTCAGTTGTCTTGATGCATACGCAATGACTTTGCCATTTTTCATAAGAACACACCCTAATCCTTTATATGATGCATCACTGTACACCGCAAAGTTTCCTGTATTATCTGGTAATGATAACACAGGTGCCACACTTAACTTCTTTTTCAAGTCTTGAAATTTCTCTTCACACTTCTCCGTCCAAACAAATTTTACAGCTTTCCTTCTCAAATTTGTTAACGGAGTGGCAATCTTGGAAAAGTCCTGAATAAACCGTCTATAATTGCCGGCAAGACCCAAGAAACTCCTCACCTCCGAGGGTGTTCTTGGTTGTTCCCAATTGATTACGGCTTCAACTTTTGATAGATCCACTTAAATCCCATCTTTGTCAATGACATGCCCAAGAAATTGTACACGCTCTAGCCAGAATTCACACTTCAAGAATTTCGTGTACAACTTTTCCTTTCTTAGTGTCTCCAACGTCAAACGTAAATGTTCCATGTGCTCTTCATGAGATTTGGAGTACACCAGAATGTCATCAATGAATACCACCACAAACTTGTCTAAAAATGGTTTAAATACCATGTTCATCAAATCCATGAATGCAACAGGGGCATTGGTCAAACTAAAAGACATCACCAGAAACTCTTAATGTCCATACCGAGTTCTAAATGTCGTCTTTGGTACATCCTCCTTTCTTACTTTCAATTGGTGATACCCACTTCTCAAATCTATTTTGGAGAAGTATCTAGCACCCTTCAATTAATCATACAAGTCATCTATTCTTGGCAATGGATATTTATTCTTAATAGTGACTTTGTTTAATTCCCTATAATTAATGCAAAGATGCATTGACCCATCCTTCTTTTTTCGAATAACACTTGTGGTCCCCACGGTGATACACTAGACTGAATGTATTTCTTATCTAACAACTCTTGTAATTGTACCATCATGTCCTTCATTTCTACCGGAACCATCTTGTACGGGGCCTTCGATATCGGAGCGGTTCCTGGCGCTAAGTCGATCACGAACTCAATTTCTTAGTCAAGCGGCAGTCCTAGCAAATCCTCTGGAAACACATCTACAAATTCCTTAACCACTGGTATCTCTTCCAATTTAAGCCCCTTCCTCTGAGTATCGACTATATAAGCTAAATAACCCACACAGCCTTGACTCAACAACTTCTTGGCCTGTATAATCGTCAGACATCTCGCATGTCTGGGCGTTCTGCTACCATAGAAAACTACTTAAACATAATAAAATTTAATAATAAACCTTTCCATTAAAGGATTACATCAATAAGTTCAATAAATTAAAGTCTGACAATATAAAAGTTAACAGGTTTATAAATCTTCAATACTTGTTCATCTTCCCTTTTCCTTTACTAGTGGTAGGTTCATCGACATTCTCAACTTTAGCGATAATATTTATATAAGAAAGAGTGAGCAAACAATGCTCACTTGAAATGAAAATGAATAAACATCATATCAACAGCTAAACGAATAGGCTCAATAGAACTGAATAATGTGCTTTATCAACAATAATCAAGAAGAGAATTTGAAATATATATATGAGGGTCAGAAGACCACGAACTAGTCTATAGTTATAAGTATTCTTTCAACTTAAACTTTAACAGTCATAAGACTATAGGGACTCCTCGTACTTAGGGGGATCAGCCCTTCGTACAATGTATTGTGCACAAACATTTAAACGCTATGCGTAAATTATCCCATGTAATAGGGTTGTTCATTTCAGTATTTAGAATACAAGTCCGCACCAAAGTAAGTTTTGTTTGGATAAGTTTCAAGGTAATTTAGAGTTTAACGAACATCAACTAAGGATTAGTTGAATAAGAATGTAATAACATTATGCTATGGAATAAATCATAAATGAATCAACATTGTATATTAAGGTCATGCTTTAGGAATAATCTAAGAGCATAAGCATTGAATAACATAACATACCTTGCTTGAACAATATTAAGCTAAGGTTAGAATCTTGTTTAGAATTGAGTATTGAGCATGCATAATAAATAGTAAATTGAACAATAAAACTTGTTCAACATTAGCGTATCAAAATTTAGAAACTTACATGCTAAATAACAAGTTAAAGTAGGAAACCTTTTCAAAGTAAGAGTTTAGGCTAAATAACTTTGCACAAATTGTATAAATAGGATTAGGAATAACTTGCTCAATAATAAACAAGGTAGAGTCAAGAAACTTGCACGATATAATTTAGAGTTAAGAAACTTGATCAAAGAAAGTTTAGAGTTAGAAAACTTGCCTTGTGTTAAAGCTAAACCGTAATAATTCGATTCATAATATCCTATACACATGTCATTATAACACAATTAGTTACTACATATACTCTGTATACATATAAGTATCTATTTCATGTATGGCTTGATTTTTAACAACATAATCACGTTACACTAGTAATGTAATAATAAAACTCGTTAATTGTTAATAAAATTCTCATTCTTAGCACTATAATACCACAATTAACAAAAATTACATTCTATAAGTCATAATACTGCACCGTATCAACAATTACAGACTTTGTGTAAAAATAATAATTTTTGGCCATTCGCTAATTCCAATCATGCTACATGATTGGTTGGCAAACATGCACAATGAGGCACAAGCCCGGCAAGCGGTGTCTTTGCAGACGAGGCGAGGCTTGGTATGATTGCTAAGTTTGGTATTGTGGCGCCTAATTAGAATTTTGGGCACGAAGTACAGAAACAAAGCTAATTTGACATGTATCTTAATTTCTAGCACCTAAATTAACACGTATAACTTACATAAATTACACATAAACATTACCCATCATATATATACTGATTTCAAACAACTAAGCCACAACTTCAGAAAATTTAAATTCTTGAATGTCATGTTTTAAACAAAAAACTCCATTTTTGACATTGTTTGACAAAACTAACACTGTGATCACAATTATACACCAAAATAATTCATTCCAACTATGTTCTCTTTGTTTCTTATGGAATTAACATATTCAAGGCTCAACTTATCTATTAGCTTACAATCAACTATCAATTTTGATACTCCTACAAGCCATGTTCATACACATATTCACTGTAAAACCATTTTCTTTCTTTTTGAACATACATGTAAACTACAATAATATATAGATGCTTGTTATAACATCATAATTACATTTACACATAATTTATTAACCAATCATAAAAATTTGAATTACAAACAATTTTGTAAAGAACTAAAACTATAGTGAAACTCAAGAACACGGAAACTTTTCATACATAAGGATTAAAGCTTTTGAAAATTAGAAGTATACCTTCTCTTGCTTGGTTAACCCTTGTTAGAAGAAAAAGTGCTTGCAATTCACAGAACTTTTCTCTCATCTCAAACTCTCTCTAGTTCTTCTCTGTAAATTCTCTGACAACTTCTTCTCTTTTCTCTTCTTAGGCTTAAACCAAATGTTTTTCACGTAAAATAAAATACAACTCCAGCCAACGCACAAACCCAACGTCTAAAACTGACGATTTACTAATGACAATATTAAATTATCAGTTACCATAATTTAATATATATTATTTATATTTTATTTATATTATTTATTATAATTACAATTCAAAATTTAAAAGTCATAAGGCTATGTTTGGCAAACACTAATTAAAATAAAGACTTAATATCTTTAAGCCTTGTTTGGCAAAACTAAATTAAATTCCTTTAATTTATTTTAATAACTCATTTATAACATAGTTTGTTGTCACACTTTTATCACCAAATTAAATTAAAAACATTATAATAATTTATTGAATCCCTATCAACTCTCTAACTTAATTATTAATTTAAATTAGAACATTATCTCATAATTATTTTCCTTCATAAATAAATAATCCAATCAAATCAAATTAAACAAATATTTATTCAACAATAAACACATCAATTAAATATTTATATAATTAAATAAATATTTGATAAACAAATATTTATTCAACAATAAACACATCAATTAAATATTTATATAATTCAATAAATATTTGAAATTAGAATTTAAAATTCTGGATTGTTACATCCTTCTCTTCTTATAAGGATTATGTCCCCAGAATCACAACTCAAACAAGTCATTCGTCACATTCTTCCCTCCTTACAAAGATTTTGTCCCCAGAATCGAAGACACGGATTAAACAAATAACTCAGGGTAATTCTTCATCATTTCAGCTTCGAGTTCCCACGTAGTCTCTTCGACATTGTGGTTTCTCCATATCACCTTCACAGAAGGTATCACATTATTCCTGAGCACTTGTTCTTTCCTGTCAACTATCTGGATAGGAACCTCTTCATAAGACAAGTCTTTATCGAACTGCAATGGTTCGTACTCGATCACATGCTTGTAATCAGGTTTATATGGTCGTAATACCGAAACATGAAAAACATTGTAAATGTGTTCCAACTCTGGATGTAGAGCTACCTCATAAGCTATTTCTCGCACTCTTCGCAGCACTTCAAAGGGTCCAATAAACCTCAGGCTTAGCTTTCCCTTTTTACCAAAATGATTTTTTCCCTTCTAAGGGGAAACTTTTAAGAACACGAAATTTCCTACGTCGAATTCATGATCTTGTCTGTGTTGATCAGCATACCTCTTCTATCTGTCTTGAGCAGCTACCAATCTTATCATAATGAGTTTAACAACCTCAGCAGTTTGCTGTACCAGTTTTGGTCCTAATAGTTAACGTTCACGAGACTTCATCCCAAAGACGGTGAGTTCGCACTTCACGTCAGTATAATGCTTCGTTAGGCGGCATGCCGATGCTTGCGTGGTAACTGTTGTTGTAGGTGAATTCCACCAATGGTAAATATTCATCCTAGCTCCCTTTGAAATCCATGATGCATGCTCTAAGCATATCTTCCAACGTTTGGATTGTTCGTTCGCCTTGACCATCTGTTTGTGGATGGTATGTCGTACTCATTCTCAACTGTGTTCCCATGCATTCTTGTAGTCTCTTCTAGAAGTTTGATGTGAATCGCAGATCCCTATCTGACATAATTGACACTGGAACTCCATGCCTCGAAACAATCTCTTTAACGTACAACTTTGCCAACTGATCAAGATTGAATCTAATCTTTATTGGCAAAAAGTGTGCTAATTTTGTCAGTCTGTCCACTATCACCCAAATCCCATCGTATCCTCTCTGAGTAGTTAGAAGACCTACCACAAAATCCATTGTAATGTGTTCCCACTTCCATTCCGGTATTTATAACGGTTGAAGTAATCCGCTTGGTCTTTGATGCTCGACCTTGACTCGTTAACATGTTAAGCATTTCACAACACATTCTGTGACATCTCTTTTCATGTTTGGCCATAAAAAGTGCCATCGTAAATCTTGATACATCTTCATACTTCCCAGATGAATCGAATATCTTGAGTTATGAGCTTCGGTCAAGATTTCATCTTTAATATCTGGTACTGCTGGAACCCAAATTCTTCCCTCGAACCTTAGTAACCCTTCGGTATTGATCTTGTATTTCACTTCACTACCCTCAACCACTTTTCCTTTGATTTTTACACATTCTTCATCTTGTAGTATAACATTCTTTACCTTGTCCACCAAAGTTGGAATAGCTTCTATTTGGAATAGTCGCTCATTGGATTCTTTTGGAAATTTTATTTCCAACTCTAGCTTTGTCATTGCTGAAATAAGCTCCTCCTGAGTGGTTATTAGCGTCAACTTTTCCCGACCTTTCCTGCTTAAAGCATCTGCAACCACATTTGCCTTGCCCGGATGATAAAAGATCTCACAATAATAATCTTTTATTAATTCCATCCATCTCCTTTGACGCATGTTCAAGTCCTTCTAAGTGAAAATATACTTCAGACTCTTATGATCTGTATATATCTCACATTTCTCTCCATAGAGATAGTGTCTCCATATTTTCAAAGAAAATACCACCGCAACCAACTCTAAATCATGAGTTGGATATCCTTTCTCATATTCCTTCAGTTGTCTTGATGCATACGCAATGACTTTGCCATTTTTCATAAGCACACACCCTAGTCCTTTATGTGATGCATCATCAGACACTACATAAAGTTTCTGTATTATCTGGTAATGATAACACAGGTGCCACACTTAACTTCTTTTTCAAGTCTTGAAAACTCTCTTCACACTTCTCCGTCCAAACAAATTTTACCGCTTTCCTTCTCAAATTTGTTAATGGAGTGGCAATCTTGGAAAAGTCCTGAATAAACCGTCTATAATTGCCGGCAAGTCCCAAGAAACTCCTCACCTCTGAGGGTGTTCTTGGTTGTTCCCAATTGATTATGGCTTCAACTTTTGATAGATCCACTTAAATCCCATCTTTGTCAATCAAATGCCCAAGAAATTGTACACGCTCTAGCCAGGATTCACACTTCAAGAATTTCGCGTAAAACTTTTCCTTTCTCAGTGTCTCCAACGTCAAACGTAAATGTTCCATGTGCTCTTCTTGAGATTTGGAGTACACCAGAATGTCATCAATGAATACCACCACAAACTTGTCTAAAAATGGTTTAAATACCCTGTTCATCAAATCCATGAATGCAGTAGGGGCATTGGTCAAACTAAAAGACATCACCAGAAACTCTTAATGTCCATACCGAGTTCTGAATGTCATCTTTGGTACATCCTCCTTTCTTACTTTCAATTGGTGATACCCACTTCTCAAATCTATTTTGGAGAAGTATATAGCACCCTTCAATTAATCAAACAAGTCATCTATTCTTGGCAATGGATATTTATTCTTAATAGTGACTTTGTTTAATTCCCTATAATTAATCCAAAGATGCATTGACCCATCCTTCTTCTTTACGAATAACACTGGTGCTCCCCACGGTTATACACTCGACCGAATGTATTTCTTATCTAACAACTCTTGTAATTGTACCATCAGTTCCTTCATTTCTACCGGAGCCATCTTGTACGGGGCCTTCGATATCTAAGAGGTTCCTGGCGCTAAGTCGATCACGAACTCAATTTCTTGGTCAAGCGGCAGTCCTAGCAAATCCTCTGGAAACAAATCTACAAATTCCTTAACCACTGGTATCTCTTCCAATTTAACCCCCTTCCTCTGAGTATCGACTATGTAAGCTAAATAACCCACACAGCCTTGACTCAATAACTTCTTGGCCTGTATAATCGTCAGACATCTCGCATGTCTGGGCGTTCTGCTACCATAGAAAACTACTTAAACATAATAAAATTTAATAATAAACCTTTCCATTAAAGGATTACATCAATAAGTTCAATAAAATCTCCAAGGTTATCTAACCTTTAAATACAAACATCATGTGTGGAAAATTAAATAACTACATCACAAAATTTAAAATAAAGTCTGACAATATAAAAGTCAACAGGTTTACAAATCTTCAATACTTGAAGATTTATACACTTTGGTTGTGTTATTATTATTATTTGATCCATTTTCAAGGTTCCGAATAATGTATTAATATTGAATTGTAATATTATTTTGCAATGTAAACTATTGTAGTGTTAAAAATGATTCTGAGATATTTAGATGTAAAGGTTGAAAGTTCTGGAAACGAGAATAATTTGTAATAGAAGTTTTAATTGTAATAGAAAATTTTAATTATTTCGCAAATTTCAATGGTTATATTATAGTTTAATGATGTAAAATTAGAGGTTGATTGTATTATTAACGACCGAAGTCGAGAATTAAATTGTATGAATTTTGGGGTCGTTACAAATTTGCTTGTGCTTATGAGGATTCCCGTGACTAGAACTGGTAGAATAGCCTAGTTCGGCTGTCCCAGTTTGACTGGACACTTGAATAGGGTGCTTAATACCCTGCTAATTCTTACCAAGCCCTTGTCCAGGCTGATGACCCAATGACATCATTTCTTGAGTGGCCGACATAACCTCGGCAGAAATCTTAGGTACGGGAAGTGGTGCTCCAATAGGATGGTATTGCGTGTTACTCACTTCTAAAGTATGAAAACTGGCCGTCTCAACTTCTAAATTGAAGCTGATGATAGGTAGATTTCTTGTTCAGGACATTCCGGCTCAGCGTTGACAGTGACTAAGATATTGTTGACAATATATTTTAGTTGTTGATGTAGTATAAAAAGAACGGCTCCAGCCATGTGGATCCATGGTCTCCCCAATAGCAGGTTGTATCCTGAATCTATCTTGAAGACATGGAAGGATACATTGAATGTGTTTGGACCAATCTCAATTGGCAACTCAATCTCTCCGACAGAATTGCGTCGGGATCCATCAAAAGCTTTGATAACTGTATGGCTACTTCGGATCCGTTTGAGATTAACGTTCATTTTCACCAAGGTGGCATAAGGACAGATATTCAGAGACGAACCTCCATCTATCAGAACTCCAGCTAACATGTACCCGTAGGACAAAACTGTAATGTGCAATGGCTTGCAATGACCGGTCCCTTCGGGCGATATGTCGTCATCAGTGAAGGATATCACATTGTTATTAAAAATGTGAACAACCAGATGTTAAAATTTTTCCACATCCATTGATTTTGGCAAGTAGGCTTCTTCCAAAACCTTTAATAAGATCTTTATGTTATCCTCGGAAGAGAAAACCAAGTCCAGTATTGAAATTTGATGTGGAGCTTCTCTTAAGCTTAGAACCACCTTGGCTTCATTATAGCCCATAGTGCGGAGGAATTTCTTAATCTTCTACATGGGAATCTTCCTTTTTGCTTTTATGGCGGGCTTCATTACCCTTTGAGGAAGATACAGTGGATTTTCCTTCGACACTGTAGTAGTAGTATGAGATGTGGATCCTTCAGCTTCTCCATAATTCCATGGGACTTTGTGTAAGCTGATAACAGGATATTGTGGTCTGAAGGGTAAAGAAATTGGCTCTGGTGCAGCCACTTTCAAAGGATTGTCAGCTCCTTTGAGTTGAATTTCTTGTATGGTAAATGGTTTGATAGTCTCATCGGCCTCAGCGAATATAACTGCTACTAATCCCTTTCATTTGGTAGGACATGTATTCCCACTCTCGAGTAGCAAATGTCATCGTCTGCCAATTGCAGAACACCGCTGTCAATTAAATTCTGAATAAGGTGGCAGAGTGCCCAGTATTCTTTTGTGCTGTGACAACGAGAATGTGAATGATATTGACATACTCCATCGGAGTTGAACCATCTTGAATGGGGATTAATGATTGGAGGTAGAAGGGAGGTAATTCTTCCTTTGTTGATTAGCATCTGAAATATCTCCTCCATAGGTTGACCCAAGTATATAAATTCCCTTTTATTGGCAAAATCCCGATGGGCTTTAGCATTAGCTCTCTTTGCAACCTTATCCTCCATAGCTTCGCTTTCTGAAGGTGATGGTGGAGCATTCATAACAAAAGGAAGGAGATAGGCCTTCTCCTGGCTGAATAACTGGCGTGTGACTTAATGTTGATAGGTCACCAGTTCTGCCAATTGTTCAATTTGCTTACAAAAAGCTTTCATCTTTCGTTCCATAGCAAAATGGAACTTTACGTAATCCCATCTATCAACACCGTCTTTGATAGTTTGGGATGATTCACCATTAAAATTGGAACTCTGTCCAGCGCTCCAACTAATCATGTTGACCACTTCTTCTTTGTGTTGAGGAAGAGGGTTGTCTTGCACATGAGGTTGATCTGGTTTGGTAACCACGATCTCACCGTTGTCTATTATATCTTGGATCTTGTGTTTCAAGGCCTAACAATCTTAAGTATCATGTCCAGGTGCTCTGGCATGATAACAACACTTCCGAGTAGCATTGAGACCCATCCCATTAGGGTTGGCTGGTGGAAGAAGATGTGTGATTTTCTTCTAAGCAGTCAGAAGAGCAAGAATATTCTCTAGCGAGTCCCCTAAGGGTGTGAACGTTCGAGGGCGCTTTGCATCTCCACCTTTAGGAAATGGAGGGTTTGAAGGCTGTGCTTGGAAAGGGGAGTAGTTTCTCCTCTGTATAGGCATGTTCTGACTGCCTTTTTGACCTTGTAGTATCAAGAAAACATCCTCCTCTTTCTTTTTATGGACCCTCCGGGGGTTGATTCCATAAGTTTTGGACTGGATGTGCTCAGTAACTGCCTTAAGAGCGGCTAGGTCTTAAATCTTTCCTGACTTCAATCCCATCTCAGCTATCTCTCCGTGTTTGATCATTTCAGAAAATGGTTTGCCAATACCAGCTAAGACTCTCTCATAGAAAGGATCTTCTTGTATGTCTATGAAATTCATGACCATTTCTAACTCTGTTATAGAAGGAATAACTTAAATAGCAAGGCGCCTCCACCTTTGAGCTTACTCTCTAAAAGACTCATTGGACTATTTCTTGACCTTGGCAATCTGGTACCGGTTAGGAGCCATTTGAGATTGAAAACTGTATTGAGTGAGGAAGGCGTGAGCTAGCTCTTCCCAACTATGGATCTTTGAGTTGTCTAATCTGGTATACCATGAACGGGCTTCTCCAGTTAGACTCTTCTGGAACAACTGCATTCTGAGCTTCTCATTTTCCGCATAAGATCCAAATTCTCCAATGAACACCTTCAAATGTGTGTAATGATCCCCTAATCCGTCATACTTTTCAAAGTCAGGGGTTTTGAATTTCTCTTGATAATGAACACCAGGGAATATGCAAAGGTCAGCATAGGAAACACTCCCATAGGTGCCAATCCCTGTGAGAGAACAGATGGTTTCCTCCATTTGAAGGACCTTCTTCTTGATATCACTGGTGTCTGGATCTCCTTTGAGATGGGGGTTTTCAGGGTCTTTGTTGGTCGTATCCAACTGAGGTTCTGGATTTGTTTTATCCAAACCTTGAGTTCCTCCTTGTGTAGAGGATTCTGTATGTGTAGGCATCTTTGAGCCCTGAGTAGACTGATGCAATTCTTTAAGCAGAATAGCCAAATCTGTAATTTGTTTACTTAATCCGTCAAACTCTTCTCGAGAAACGGGATTAGATTGGTCAGCAGAAGTCATAATTGGCTGCAGGTTCATGGCCTTTTTGGATTTTGAGCGGGTAACAGGCCCAATTGTTTCCCTACAAAAGACTTATGTAGTTTAGTCTTAGGGATAATGTAAAGACTATCATAATATGTCCATTTTAGGAATATCATCCTGTAAAAACGGGTGTTATTTGATAGCATGTCATATATGCACAAATATTCTTCATATTTTCCATTACATAAAGATGAACATGAATAAAATTACAAGTAAATGCTTTTACAAGTAATTAAAAGTGGAAAGTATGAAGAAATTTCCCTCCGCGTTTGGTTTATCAGAGGTTGACATATCTTAGGTTTACTCTCGCGGCTTTTTTGAATGAAGGTTCCCAAATCATCGCAATCTACTTGACGGGAAGTTAATCTGGTCTTTCAACTGGAGCGAATTTGGGTGGTGCCTTTCCTGAGCCTCATTGGAATTAGTCTCCCTACGAGTTCAGTAATCAAACACCGACAGGATAGCCTCCTGGTGGAGGAACCACACAACATACATTCACATAAAACGTGTCTCACCGTTTATGAAAATGATGACATGTGCAAAGCACTAATATCACAGATACATATATTGCAGTGCAGTAATTAAAATGCATTCGTACACATTCATCATAAATGTAAATGCAACATTCACACACAAGCATATAACAGTTTTGAAAAGCTTGTAGTAGCGGCTTAAGCCCTCTTACTGGTGTCCCCAGCAGAGTCGCCACCTGTCGACGTCAGGATTTTTATTTGTCCCTTTTTGTTTCTTGTTCTTTGGTGTTCTCATGTTATGTGAGATTTGTTTGAAAAAACAAGTGAAAAAGGTCCGACATGTATCATGTTGACGATTTGACTATAAGAGTCGCCAGTTGGTGCTTTTAACTGGTTGCATCAACGCAACCGAGAAAAGGTTTGCACATTGACCTAGTGATGTGACACTGCTAAACGGGTCTGTGAAACCGAGATTCATTTGGGTTTGGGGGCTTGATTATGCGGAGGAAAGGTGTTAGGCACCCCCCGACATCCGTATTGCCATGGTGACCGCCACTTTTCAAGAAACTGTTATATGAATGTGTGTGTGTGTGTGGATCAATGTGCAATTTATTTAGAAATAGTGCAAGGCCTCGTTCGCACCTATATACAAAGGGTTTGAATTTATATAAAAATTCAGTTTTAAACATGATATAGCAGTGAAGTTTTGTAAAAGAGGTTTTTCAAACCCTGTGCTCAATAGTACTTGAGACCTTTTCATACTTCAGTTTTATTATTAAATGTTCGACTTGTTTGCTTTTATTTTCGAGATGTGAGGCATCTTCGGGAAAATAATATACAGCGATGCCGAACTCCTCACGAGCATGAAAGCCATCTAAGGAAATTTAGACACCGTAAATAATGTACAAGCTGCTTACAGCTGAAAATGTCAATCACGGGAACCGAATCTAGATTCAATAGACTGAATCTGTAATCACATGATTCCTAGGCTCACATGATGCCGCAGTTTATATGAAAAGCAATAAGCAGTTATATATGTAAAAACTGTAAATATATATATACAGACATGATCAACCACCACGAAGCACCTCCATGGGGGATCAGAAATGTAAATATATAAAAGCGATAAATATATATATAGAAACATGATCAACCATGACGAATCACTTCAATGGGGGATCAGAAATGTAAATAAAGCAATAAATGCATTCAACCACCACGAAGTAAACTCAAAGGATCGAATGTAAAGAAAGCAAGAAAGCGATCAACCACCACACTAAGTAAACTCTAAAGCGGGACGGAATGTAAATAAAAGCGAAGAAAAGGCAACGAAGTAAACTCCATGCTCGACAAAAATGTAATATATATATATATATATATATATATATATATATATATATATATAAAAGATAGAAATATGGGATATAAAACCCAAGCTCATCAAACAAAGTTCGACAACAGTTCATATATATAAGTATATGTATATATATAGGGTCCGATTCCTGTAAGGGAGCCCTTACTTTCTTAAAATGCGAACTTTTTGTTTGGCTTTTTTTTTTAAAAAACAACTATAAAAAAAAGTTTAATATTTTATGGAACTAAATTTTTTTCATAATACAGTGTTTTTGGTGTGATTTGGATACATATAACAATACAGTCGATCATTGCACAAACACATTTTTTATATGTATCCCAATTACACCTAAAACACTGTATTACGAAAAAAATTCCAGTTTTATAAAATATTAAACTTTTTTTTTAGTTGTTTTAAAAAAAGCAAAAAAAAAAATCTCGTGTTTTAAGAAAGTAAGGGCTACCTTACCTGATCCTCTCTGTATATATATATATATATATATATATATATATATATATATATATAAAAGCAATAAACGCTCAGGATGTAAAATCCAGGCTCATCAAACAAAGTCTAACAACAGTTTATATATATAAGTATATATATATATATATATAAAAGTAATAAACGCTCCGGATGTAAAATCCAGGCTTATCAGACAAAGTCTGACAACAGTTTATATATAAGTATATATATATAAAAGCAAGTAAACGCTCCAGATATAAGTCTAGGCTCAATCGAGGCATAACACGATAATGTTAGTCCATATATAAATATATACATATATAACTATATATATACAGATAGAAATGAAAACCACGGACCGAAGTCCAGGCATACACACATAACACGACTCTCAATATGAAGAATAGTGTGTGCAAAGATGAAGAGAAAGGCTTTATAGAGTGTGAGAAGGCTTACAGTGGGCTGCCAAGTGTGATAACCTGAAAATTTCTAAAATCTTAAATGATTAGAATAAAGGTTAAAGAATAAAACCTAGATGAGAATTTGAGGATTTATTTAAAATTTTCAAGTAAAACCTATATGGTTTGCTATTCGAATGAGAATAGAGAAAATATGGGATTACAAAATTCCTAAACCCTAGAAATGAATTAATATGTACTTGGAGGAATATCAAGAATAAGGTATTACGATACTGTAAGTTCGATGTGGTGAATAGTCTAAGAAATGTTATATAAGTACATATGGAAATTTTATTATTGGAAATAAGATTTCACATGAAGAGATGCTATGAGGTTAAGCGAAGATGAGTATATGTATAGAAATATATATACTTAGTAACAATGCTATATATATTTTAGCAAGAGGAATGATGAATTAAGTTAATGATATGAGGATCAAGATAAAACTATGTTAGTAATTAACATAGCTTGAGTGTTGGCCTTGGTGACAAATAAGAATTTGAATAAGTATAAAGTCGTTAGTTAAAACGATTAGTAATGAGAATGAAGTAATTTAAAACTCAAAATTTGAGTTAGAGATAGAATTTTGAAGCATGGACTGCTCGGTTGCGTCCAGAACGTCAAATTTAGTCAGAATGGACAGTAAGCACAAAATGTGTAAAGGTTGACTTTTGGTCAAAGTCAACAGTTAACTTTTTATGGAGAAAAGTCAAAATTAGTGTGAGAAGTGAAATATGTTATGATTATATGAATTATGGATATGAGTAAATAAATATACATTATATAATGTGAATACATTTATTTTGTATAAAAGGGTGAAGTAAGAATTAAGTTATGTAACCTAATATATATATATTAGGTGTGGTGATTAAATAACCTGAGAGGTTATAATATGGGAGAATATTAGTATATAAATGTATATCTTGACATTAAGAGATTTATTTTATATATCTCCAATAATTAATTTTATAACCAAGTATAATTTGGTTTATGAAATTAAAAGGGCATGAGTAAGGAATTTATTTTCTAGAGTGAGAGATGTAAACCCTAATTTAAAGATAAGGGTAGAATGAAATAGAATTAAAAATAATGGATTATAATAAGGTTATAGCCCAATTATTTTGAATAGAGTCCAAGAGAAGTGGATTTAATGGGCTAAGGAGGTTATATTATTTAAACAAGCCCAATTAATTAATTAAGCATGGGAACTTGTAGATAAATGATTAAGGATGATTAAATTATTTAATCTAGCCCAACATATTATGTATGTGACAAGTATTATAATGACGTAATCAAATTTTGGGTGGAAGCCCAAGTTAGTTTGTTAGTAAGTAAAACAAGTAAAATTGCTAGCTTTATGAAATTAATTAAGGGCACAAACTAATCCCACTTGTGGGAGATTAGTAAATTGTATTAAGTTAAGAGATATATTTTTATTATCTCAGGTTATTAATTTTATAACTTAATTAAAATAAGCTTAATTGGGTTATAGAATTTATTGTAGTAGAGTGATGATTTAAATTCTAATTATTTGGAATGATACCCTAATTAAATATTTAGGGTGGGTAAAGATAGAAAGAATTGGTCTATGTATATATTTCATTGCCCAAAAGAATTTAGTGGGAAAGCCCAAATATTTATGGGAAATGTCTCAATTTATTTTAACCCAATTAGTGATGATGGGCATGGGGGTCATTTAATAAAGAAATTTAATGAAAACAATTAATTAAACCATCATGTGGCAATTTAAAGGCCAAGTGGCCGAATATTGCAAGAAAAAAAAAATCGGCAAGATAGAAAAGAAGAGAGAGGAGGAGCCGAGAGAAAGGGAGAGAACGGGAGAAGAAGAAGAAGAAAGGGGCAGCCCCCTTGTGGAAGATAAGGAGAAGGAAGATCTCCATGGATGGAAGAAATAGAGAAGGAAGAAGAAGAAGAAGAAGAAGAAGAAGAAGAAGAAGAAGAAGGTAAAAAAAAATAAAAAATTCTCTCTCTAAGCTTTATTCCTTTATCTTTTGTAATTGATGATTTGGGTTTTTGATTTGGGAGTTAAAACCCTAAGATATATGTGATTTATATAGATTCATGTATGGATTTAGCTATTTTGGGTGTTGATTTGGTTTGAAACCAAAAGAAGAGAAAAATAAAAATTTTCTAGTTTAGAAACTCAAAATTTCTATATACTTTGAAATTTCACCGTTTTAAATCTATGACTTCTTTTTGTGATCCGTCAAAAAGTAGTGCTAGATATATGTTGGCTAGTAAACCCAAGTGGTAGGACTCAAAATGTTGAGTTTTCATGGGGTAGTATTTGATTATGTCAAAAGCAATCCCGTTTTCTAACAAAAAAAATGGACAGATTCGTGGCGATCGATGCTTGAGGCTAATTTCGTCCAGTTTTTATGATTTAAAACTTCTGGGCTTTTGGTATGTTGTAGTACTCTGATTTAGCTTTCCATAGACTCGGAGCGGACTAATTCCGATTAGGATGAGGTAGTTATGGCGTTAGGAGATGTGTATCAAAAGCTGTTAATCAAATTCCGAACAGCCACCTTTGTGTAAATTTCTAGACTGATGTGTTATGATTTTGGAAAAATGTCATGAGACAAAAGTTGTAGCACTGGAAGTTATCTTGGCGTGGGCTCAAGAATCGCTCAAAAATGTTTTTAAACGCGCGAGAGTTATGGCCGTTTTAAGCGAGGCTGGGTAAAATTTTCGAAAATCAAAATTGTCCAAAAATAGGAAAAATGTGATTTATGGCGTGAGACCCTTGAGCATGGCTTATGCAAGTTTGTAATGAAGCTTGGGGTCGGGTTTAAAGTGTTGTAATGTTTATAGCATTTTAGAATGCTTAAGCAAGTTATTTATTAAAAAGGAAAACAATTGAAATAATTGTTTATTTATGTGATTAATGACTTAAGATATTTTTTTATATGACTAATAGTATTGTAGTGAGATATTATTAGTAGTATTTGATTGGAATGAAATTAAAAGGTTGATAACCTTAGCGTAAAATATTATTACATAATTAATAATATTTGACGGGAGATTTAATAAGAGATTTATGATATTTTTCAATGTAATTGTTGAAATTGATATTCAATGAAGTATATTATGTGTTTGGGCAAATGATAAAGAAATAATAAGTCATAATAATCTAATAAAATCTTATATAGGCGTAATTTGACTATAAGTAATATTTTATCTTCGAGAAACTTTCTTTCGAGCATAAATAAAGCAATAAAAATATGTAATAAATATAAATTACATATTTAAGCTTAAAAAAAATATATATATATATATATATATAGTTGCCTATAAAAATTATTTTGTGGTGCAACAAAAGAATGTAAAACTTTTGAAATATTGTATTAATCATAAAAATGATATTTTGAGGTTTTGATTGCTCAAAATGAAGTTTTTGAAATTTGAGATTTACGCTTGAAGCAAAAAAAGCGAATAATCGTAAAATGAATAATAAAGCGAATGTGCTAGTGAGATAAAATGTTTATATATGAGGCAATAGTCAGTGTTGACTCATTAACGGACAATCTGAAGTAAAAGTTATTTAAAGTGAAGAAATAATATAGTACATTGAGTTTTACTATAAAAGTTATGCATTAGCTATTTAAACTCCATATTTGCGAGTAAAGACAAAAGATATTTCTGAAATAAAATTTAAATAGTTTAAGCTTCAAGATGTAAAATATCTGCATCTTAAAATATGTGAGACCTTTATTATTTATGAAATAAGTAAAATATTATTACATGATTAATAATATTCGAAGGTGATTAAAATATTATTAAATGATTAATAATATTAGTAAAGGATCTAAATATTATTAAATGATTAATAATATTTGTGAATGAGAAATGTTCTATAAAAAAAAAACATTAGACAAAAGTTTAAGATAATGGTTAAGTGATAGTAACATTATTAAGGGATAATAATATTACTAATGAGTTAAAGAATTATTTAATGTTTAATTATGTGGCTAAATGTTAGCTAATTTATTATTTGAGTAATAGTGTTGTGGGATAAAATGTATTATGCTAATTGGAGGATCGATCTTATTAATGATAGGTCTTTTATAAGAGATTAAATTGATTGCTTAGCGGTAATCAGCAGTGCAGATGCAAGTTCCTAAACTTGAACTTCTAATTATTGTGCAAGTTTCTAACTCAACTTGAGTTGTTAATTCAAAGCATGTTAGTGGTTAATTATTGTTGATTATACCACGTCAATAATTTATTGATTCGCACATGTGCATGTTGTATATGTTCATTAGGTATGAAAGGTGATCACCTTCATTACCATAGGTTTCAGATTAAACTTGTTCATGTTAATTGTTGACATCCAATATTATTGGTTCGATCATTCAATCATTGAAACTTGATTCATGTTATTTCACAATTATTATATTGTTCGAAAACTTGAAAGCTTATTCATTCTTTTCAATCATGATATATATCTTTATTGTATGTAAAACTTCTTTGGGCAAATTTGTTGCTCACCCTTGCTATATCATGATAAAATTTTGATTAAGATGAAGGCTTGAATAAGGATGAGAGGCAAAAGACAAAGTGCAAAGTTTCTTTATGTTGTAGTTAAATTTATTAAATTTTTCGATGAAAATAGTATTGTAAATCTTCTAAGATATTGAAGGTATGTATTAAGTTAAGGTTGTAGACCTTGGGAATGATGTGTAAAAAGTTTAATGTATAAACAATTTATGTTTATATCTTCCATAATAGTGATAGAAATAGTATACCGGATCAAGTGGCGATTTGGGACCCGGATTCGGGGATGCTACACCAAGACAGGCTTCTATATCTCTAGATAGATAAAGACTCAGCTCCCGCCGATAAAATATAGCTATATGTGAGCTAACAGGTGTTTAAAATGAGAAAGCAATCAATATGAGGTGTGTACAGAGCAAATTGGACAGGGCTTCCTCGCCTTTTTCCTTCTTATAAATGGCCACCCCAAGCTCTATATTTATAGAGCTGGGAGCTCTGTGTGTAGCCCTGTGGTGCCAAGGGTGCCCCCGGAGCTCTGCAGTCTGCCATCTCAATCGTGCACTCGTGCACTTTGATGTCCGATCAAACTTGCAGAACTTCAATCCGAGCATCCGAACGAGGTGTACAAGACCTTCTTCGGACTGCTTTTGTTGAGAGTTACACAATGACATGGGATTAGAGATTGTACGAAGTCAGGAAGAGGGACCATGCCCATGGTCTTCAAGCTTCAAATTCTATCCGGGTGTCCGCCTTGGCGTAATAGTCACTCGAGATTGGAACTCCTTAGCTCTTGTGGGACATTCTTTGTGTAGAAATGTATATATGAAATGTTGAGACTATTTTTGGGGTTGAGGTGGCAAGATGTGATTTTTCCCTCACGGGGTTATCTCGGTTTAATGATAGCAGACGTTGCTCAGGGTTACATCTGAGATTGGACTGGTGCAAGTGTTTGAATTCCGCAAGGTCATCTTTAAGTGTGTCTGTCTTCCCGGTGTTAGCTTCGGGTCTTTAGAATGAGTGCCTCGGCAGGAGGTCTGAGATTAAAGCTGATTGTATGCATTTGAAACAAGCATTTCTGAAGTTATCGCCGAAACTGCAATGGCATTCCTTGGGGTTATCTCCAAGGACGAAACTCGGGGTTATCTCTGAGGTTGGAATTGATACTCCCGATGTGTGTTCCGGGGTTGAGACTGAACTTCTGGTAGTATCCGGAATGGATGTGAGTTATCTTCCAGGGTTATCTCCAAAAGACGAATCTGCCCTCCTGCAATGTTAATAACAGGTATGTAAAAAATTTAGAGTGTCTACACAATACTCACTTGAAATGACAATGAATAAACATCATATCAACTGCCAAACGAATAGGCTCAATAGAACTGAATAATATGCTTTATCAAGAATAATCAAGAACAGAATTAGAAATATATATCTGAGGGTCAAAAGACCACGAACTATGTCCATAGATATAAGTATTCTTTCAACTTAAACTTTAACAGTCATTAAACTATAGGGACTCCTCGTACTTAGGGGGATTAGCCCTTTGTATAATGTATTGTGCACAAACATTTAAACGCTATGCGTAAATTATCCCCTTTAATAGGGTTGTTCATCTCAGTATTTAGAATACAAGTCCGCACCAAAGTAAGTTTGGTTTGGATAAGTTTCAAGGTAATTTAGATTTTAACGAACATCAACTAAGGATTAGTTGGATAAGAATGTAATAACATTATGCTATGGAATAAATCATAAGTGAATCAACATTGTATATTAAGGTCATGCTTTAGGAATAATCTAAGAGCATAAGCATTGAATAACATAACATACCTTGCTTGAACAATATCGTGAGCTATAAGCCTCGCTCAAAATATCTTCCTTAATCTTTGGTACTGGCGGTACCCAAATTCTGCTCTCAAATCTCAATATTCCCTCGCTGTCTATCTTGAATCTCGATTCGCTTTCTTCAGATATCTTCTTTTTCACCTTCTCACATTCTTCATCCTGAAGTTGAGCCTTTTTAACTTTATCCAGTAAAGTTGTACCAACTTGCATCTGAAACAACTTCTCATCAATCTCTATGGGATACTTCACTTCCAATTCTAGCTTCTCCATCACTGGAATTAACTTTTCCTGAGCGGTCAACATCATTAGCTTCTCCCAACCCTTTTGCTTAATGCGTCGGCAACCACATTTGCCTTGGCCGGATGGTATAAAATCTCGCAGTCATAGTCCTTAATTAACTCCAGCCATCTTCTCTAGCGCATATTCAAGTCTTTCTGTGTAAAAATATTTTTTAGACTCTTGTGGTCTGTATATATTTCACAATTCTTCCCATAGAGATAGTGTCTCCAGATCTTCAAAGCAAATACTACAGTAGCTAACTCTAAGTCATGGGTCGGATACCCCTTCTCATAGTTCTTCAATTGTCATGACGCATACGCAATGACCCTACCGTTTTGCATAAGCACGCAGCCCAATCCTTTATGGGACGCATCACTATAAACCACAAAATTTCGTGTGTCATCCGGAAGAGATAACACAGGTGCTGTACTCAACCTCTTCTTAAGCTCTTGGAAACTTTCCTCACACTTCTTCGTCCAAACAAATTTCACCGATTTCCTAGTCAAATTCGTTAATGGAGTCGCGATCTTGGAAAAGTCCTGAATGAATATTTTATAATAACCTACCAATCCAAGAAAACTTCTTATTTCCGACGGCGTCTTTGGCTAATCCCAGTTCATCATAGCTTCAACTTTAGAGGGGTCTACTGAAATTCCATCCTTATCGATCACATGTCCAAGAAATTATACCCTTTCAATCCAAAATTCACATTTCAAAAATTTAGCGTATAACTTCTCTCTTCTCAACGCCTCTAACTTTACTTTCAAATGCTCTACGTGTTCTTCCTTAGTCTTCGAATATACCAAAATGTCATCGATAAAGACCACTACGAATTTGTCTAAAAATGGTTTAAATACTCTGTTCATGAGGTCCATAAATGTTGCAGGTGCATTTGTTAGACCAAATAACATCACCAGAAATTCATAGTGACCATATCGAGTCCTAAATGATGTCTTCGACACATCCTCTAGCCTCACCTTCAGTTGATGATAACCACTCCTCAAGTCTATCTTTGAAAAGTATCTTACTCCCTTTAATTGATCAAACAGATCATCGATCCTCGGTTATGGATATTTATTCTTAATGGTGATATTATTTAATTCTCTATAGTCGATGCAAAGCTGCATCGTCCAGTCCTTCTTCTTCACAAATAACATCGGCGCTCCCCACGGTGATACGCTCAGTTGGATGTACTTCTTGTCCAGTAGCTCTTGCAGTTGTACCATCAATTCTTTCATCTCTACCGGAGCCATCCGACACGGTGCCTTCGATATTGGGGTTATTCTTGGCGTCAAATCGATCACAAACTCAACCTCTCTATCTGGTGGAAGTCCTGGCAGATCATCTGAAAATACATCTATAAAGTCCCTCACGACTGATATATCTTCCACTTTCGGGTTCTCTTTACGACTGTCAACTGTGTAGGCAAAATATCCTACACAGCCTTGTCTTAATAACTTCCTAGCTTGCATCATCGTCAGACAACTTGCTTATCTAGGTGACTTGCTGCCATAAAACACAAGCTTTAATGGAGTCATAAGGTTAATATATTTCCTTTGGCAATCAATGACAGCCCTATACTTGAATAGCCAATCCATTCCCAGAATAACATCAAATTCCCCAAGTCTAATCGGGATAAGATCTATGTTCATAATGTTACCCTTAATAACCACCCTATAATTCTTGTGTACGTATTTAACAGGGATCACTTCTTTATTCGTAATCTCTATGTTTATGGGGTATTCTAACTCATCCTTACGCAATTCTAAGTTCTAAGCAAAGTCATTGGATATAAATGAAGAAGTAGCACCCGAATCAAATAGTACATAAGCATTAACTTTATTGATCAGAATGATACCTGACACCACATCGCGAGACTGCACAACATTTTGTACTGTCATGTTGAAGGTCCTAGCAGTCGGTAGGTTGGTTACAGTTGGTCCCGTGATAGTTAAAGTACTTCCACCGCTGTTTCCCATGTTCCCTCCTGATCCTACCCCTCCAGATCTCTTCTTGGGACAGTCCCATGTCAGATGGTCCTTTGAGCCGCAAGTGAAGCAGGCGTTATTCTTTGGGTTAGGACAGTTAGGTTCTATGTGGCCTTCCTAACCACAATTATAGCACACCTATTTTCCCTTCACACAAACCCGCAGGTGAGCTTTCCCGCAGGTCGGACATGCTTCAATTTTCTTCTTCTGACCTCCTTGCTGATTTCCAGTTGATGAGTTGTTAGTCCACCTCCTCTTCTGATTGTTACTTCCTCCTGTGTTACTGTCACTAGCTTTGTTATTTCCTTCACTTTCAATCTTCTTCTTTTTTTGATCTTGGTTACCGTATTTCTTCCACCTTTGGCAAGTATGGCCTTCTCCAGCACCCTAGCAAAAGTGTTCAATTGAAATTTTGACACTTTGCTATAAAACCAGGGTTTCAGTCCCTATTCGAATCGCCTAGCCTTTCTCTCGTCAGTATGTACTTGATACGTAGCAAACCTATCAAACTCGTTGAATTTCGCCGCATAGTCTGGTACGGACATATTCCCATGTTTCAGCTCCAGAAACTGGACCTCCATTTGGTTATGTGAGTTGGTCGGAAAATACATCTCGAAGAACATCTCCTTAAACTTCTCCTTGCTTGATTTTCATGGTAAAAATCCCTACTAAGAGTTACATCATATACACATGCATCCATCACGTGGAATTAATTTAATGAAGGATGGTGTTTAAAATGAAGATTGAGTATTTTTGATAAGGTAAAAGTGTGATTTTGAATTTAATCTTGCTTATGTATAATGCCCATGGATATTTCGAGGTTTTCTTTCAATTTCATAATTTGTTGAACCTAAAAATATTTTTGAATTTTGTGGATATATTCACTGCAAACCCTCACGAGACACAACTCGTCCACTTGGGGTAACCTTTAGGTTTAAAGGCTTGTTGCACATGCTAAGTGCAATCATGTTTCCTACGAGAATGGGGTAGTATAACTTTTTTGTTTTATTTTTATTTTACTCGAGGACGAGCAAAAGCTAGGTATGGGGGTATTTGATAAACACATAATTCATATATTTTATTATCCCTAATTTTGTCCTTTTAATAATATTAGTTTTTTTAATTAATATATTTTATTTTGTTTTGTAGGATTTAATATTTTGTTGCAATAAAGTTCAAATTTTAGTGATCAATCGATATTTAATGCTCTTATTCATATAAGAAAATATCCAAGAAGAATCCTACAACAGGAGGAAAGAGGTGGAACAATCTTGGTGTGCAAGTCAAATCCAACAAGAGAAAAGAAAGTCTATCTATCTAGAAGATCTCTTTGAGAATTTGATTGTCACTAAGAAGTTGAAACCTACATAAAAAAAAGTGTTTAAGTTCAATGAATCTAAATTATAGCACAAATTTATTTTCCCTATAAATAGGTCTCTTGTTTTAGAGAGGAGTATTAGGTATTGTATTAGTTTAGGTTAGGAGTTGGAGTAAATTAAAATTACTTCTTCATTGTATATTCGTTGGATTATCGTTAATTAAAAGGAGTTTTCTTCTTTATTTTTAATCTTCTTCTTTTCTTTATTTTACTTAGTTTAATTATTTTTCATTTCTAGCTAATTTCTTTAATCTAGGATAATTTCTTTAATCTAGGATGAAGATTAAAATAAATAATTATTCATGATAAAAATTTTCATCTTTTCTATTAATTATGCTTTTATGTTTCATTGATTTTGCCTTCATGTTTCGTTATTGAAATACATTCGTTTTATAGTTCTTAAGTAATTTTAAATTAATTAAGTGGTTTTGATAAATTATAGTTAAAATATGTGTTTTTCATAATCCATGATTGCTCAAAGAAGTTTTGATGGGTTATAATTAATCCTTAAATTTTCATAGACGTTAATAGTAAAATTACTAAATTAAAGGGAAGGGAGATCAAAATCTTAGTTGAGTTATAAAAATAGAAGAGATTGAATTATATGTTATGTTTATTATTTAATAGATTCGGATTCCTAGATTACTTCCTCATTATTAGTTTTCATATTCTAGTTAATTAATTTTAAATCTTTATTTTTAATTCGCCTAAAATAGATATTAAGGATACATTAAAATTATTCTACTCTTAGTGGGTTCAACCTATACTTGCTAGTTCTTCAATTTGACATTGTGCACTTGCAGTTACATATTTTTATCACCACTATACATATAAACATTTTCTTTAGCCTTTTAATATCTCTTCCTTTTAAATTTATTTCCTTAATAATTTTCCACATACATTATTACATAATCTCTTTCAACATTTAATTCACATAAATTTAAAGGTATCCCAATACCTTATTCTTAATATACTTCAATGGTACATATAAATCCATTCTAAGGTTTTGGACTTTTGTAACCCATATTTTCTCACTTTTATTTTCTATCTTCTCATTTCTTTCATTCACATTTTATTTCTTTGCATTGCTTAAAAATTTCAAACCATATAGGTTTTTCTCAAATTTTTTAATTATTTCTCTATTTCAAGTCTAGGTTTTATTCTTTAAGCTTTAGTTTAATCGTTCAAGATATTATAAATTAACCTATTCTTTATCCTTTATTCTAATCGTTCAAGATCTTATAAATTTTTGGGTTTTTACGGATTCAGCTCTTCTTGCATAACAAAGATCCGATTTTCATCTGATTCAGGTTCAACTTGGGATATAAATACCAATTTGATTGTTCCTCGTCATAAAAGGAGTTGTGGAGTCACCTATGATTTGTTATGCGGGATGATTTCTTAGAATTATTTGGCTCTCTTGCTTGATTTTGTGGATTCTCCATAACCTCAACATCAGAGTCATCAGATTCTTCATTCTCTACCTCAACAGGCTGGTCACTCTATTTTGAATCACATCTTCTGACACTTCCTCATTTTTTTTTATTTTTGCTCCTTGGGTATTCTCTTTCTTTCCTGTATCATTAACAACATATACCTCTCTCAACAATTTGGGGTTTTATTCATCAAATTTCATATGCACAGTTTCTTCAACTTTTAATGTATACTTATTATATACTCTATAGGCTTTACTATGAAGAGAATAACCTGTGAATATACCTTCGTCTGACTTAGAATCAAATTTACCTAATTTTTCTTTGTTATTATCCAATATTTAACACTTCTTCCAAATCCATGAAAGTAACTTACATTGGGTTTCCTACCTTTTCAAAGTTCGTACGCTGTCTTGTTCAAGATCTTTCTTATGGAAGTTCTATTGATCACATAACATGTTGTGTTAACTCCCTCTGCCCAAAAGTGCTTTGACAACTTGTATTTTGGAAGCATGGTCTTTCAAGCCTCTATTAAGCTTCTATTCTTTCTTTCTGTAAAATCATTCTATTGTGGTGTTCTAAGGGCTAAGAAGTTATGTGATATAGCATTTTCATCACAATAAGCTCTCAATTCTCCTTCGTCAAATTCTCCTCCATGATCATTTTGAATGGCTTTGATTAACTCACTTTTTTCATTTTGACTTGTCTGCAAAACATGATGAAGACATAAATAGTATCGCTCATATATTTGAGAAAGAATTTCCCAAGTGAATTTTGAATAATCATCTATAATGACTAAGGTATAACTTCTTCCTCCAATGTTAGCAGTGCGCATTGGAACAAAGAGATCCATGTTTAATAGTTCTAAATTCCTAGAGGTGGAAACAATGTTTTAGACTTAAAAGAACCTAACTTATTTTCCAAATGCACATGCTTGATCATACTTGTAGGACAATTTAGGAAGACTATAAATTCGTTCATTCCTTTCCAAATTTGAAATTGTGTCCATACAAGTGTGTCAAAGTTTTCTACGCCACAACCAATTGTTATACATGGAATTCACTATTACTAGACATTTAAAATTTTGTGAATTCATGTTTAACATATCAGTCACATAAACATTTTTTTCTTATTAGCGATGATTTTTACCTTAGATGTGTTTGCTTCAAAGAATTTGCAATAGTTAATGGAGATAACACATCAAAACTAGTTTTTAAAAGTTGAGAAACACTTAACAAGTTATGCTTCAGTCCCTTGACCAAAGATACATGGTTTATTGTAATGTGAGGATTTCCGATCGATCCAAGTCAAATTATTTTTCATTTATGATTGTTCCGAAAAGTAATTGATCCACTATTCTTCACTTTGATCTCCTTAAACTGAGATTTGTCTCATGTCATGTGCTTAGAACATCCACTGTCTATATACCATACTTTTTGTTTTGTTGACTCTGTTCCCAAGCATACCTGTAGGAATCAATTAGGCTTTGGAATCTAGTACCCAAATTACTTTAGGTCACGGGGGATTAGTACTATATATATACCAACAGATATCCAAACTGTCTAACCTTTTACATGTTGGTTTAGATTATTTGTTAGGTTTTTTCTTCTTTTTTATCATTTGTCATTTGTTTCTTCTAGAGGACTTTGTCATTCTAACTATCTCAAGTATTTATTCAAAATCCATTCCTTGACTTAACTCGAATGACTCTCTTGAGATAGAAGATTCGGGTCTGTAAGTCAGATCTATACCTGACTCACTACTTTTGTCTTAGTCATGAGAAGTCTTGGTGAACAGACTTTTTTCATTCCTATTGTCCAGTTTAGGCAAGTCTCTAGTTTCTTATCATCAAACATTTTCGTTCTCATGATTTCAACATCAGGCAATTTATTCCAATAGTTTTTAGTATCATACAAGATTTTCTTAAGAAATTTAAACTTTTTTAACTAGGAGGCATGCATCTAGCAATTAAGTGATAATTCTCATTAATATAGTTAAAAGTAGGCATGAAAACTGTTTCCTTAGAGCTACTAGCAGAATCTTTATTAAAACCTAATACTCGTGTATCCCTTTAAAAATTAAACCTAGATAACACTTGAATAACTTTTTCTTCTTTTTCTTGTAACCCTTTTAGTTTCATGTTTATGTTTTCATTTTTAGTTTTCAAGCTCTTTAATTTTTGTACTAACTTAAAATTATCATTTATGTTTATTTTTTTAACTGTTCTCAATTCTCTAATCTGATCAAACATATAATTCATGGCCTTAAACATTTCTAACTTATCAAGTTGATTTATGTTAGGAATTACCTCAAAGTAAGGGTCATATTTTAAACTCTCAACATTTTATGAGTCATTGTTTGTATTAGCCATTAGACAAACGTTGAATAAATTATATCGGAACGTGCTATTATATAAAATAAAATCAATTAATCAATTAGGTACTTACATGAATTAAGAGAAGTCATCTTGTATGTATCTTCCGCTGCGCTTAAGGGTTGATGAGTAGGTTTTTAACCTACACATTGATCTCAATTAGCTTGGTGTATTATAAATTTTTGGGTATATTCATGTTACTTATGAGGTTTTGTTTCATCTTGCAGGAGAATGGCTTGCAGAGATTAAAGAACAGAATTTGGAAAAAAATAACAAGTTTTTTACCTTCTGTCTGTCCGGCGTGGGACGTGCTACTATTGATCTAAACGCGACGCGGGGCGCCTGTAAGAACCGTGAATTTCATGAATAAATATTATTCTAATATAATATGAAAATGAATATTTATTTGAATATGAATATTGATGTGTTGTGAGATGTGTAATTTAATTAATTCAAATTGAATTTATATGAATTAAGAAAAATGTGGAGTCTTTGATAAGCTCGAAGAATGTCTTGTGTGGCACGATAATAAGAATTATGATGACTTAATTAATTAAAGAAGGAATTAAGAAGTTAATGATTAGTTAATATCATTTTACTCATTAATTATTATTGTGAGTATTATAATATTAATGATTAAGTAATTAATATAATAAGAGTTATAATTGTTCATTTAATTGACGTGGGCAAAATATGTTATAATTAATAGTATTATATATATAGTACCTACATTAAAAAGGAAGTGTAGTGTGACACTTTAATGTGACTATATAATATATAAAACTATATAGTAAAAGTGAATGAATTATAAGTTACATAAATAATGCTTATGTGACAACATATATGTGTGAGGACATTAAAGAGGTGCTTTATGTATATTAAATCAATGATTTGCAAATTAATAATTAATTCAATAACTATGATTGGAATAATAAAGTTTTAAGGAGATATTGAATTATTAGTGACCAAGTAAATAGAGTTCATACATATTATAAATATTAATTAGACTAGACTAATGTACATGGATTATAATACCTAACTTTTCATTATGTAGTAGCATTAACACATTAAAATTATATTTTTGAAATCCAAGAAATCAAACTAAGCATTATATATAACCAAGTTGCTGGGTTTTAAACATGTGTCCCATATTTAGTGACCAAACAGTGGCCTAATCTCCATTTGCGTATACTCAAGTCTGCTATGTAGCTGTGATGATGAAATGAGAAGTGAGGAAGGTGGCGTTGGTGAAACCTTTTCACCAAACTCTCTCAATCCAATGGATACTCCGACACCGACATTGTTCCTTGCTTCAACTCCAAAAACTGAACCTCTAGCTGACTCTTCGAACTCTCAGGGAAATAAGTCTCAAGAACGGCTCCTTAAACCTATCACGGTCATTACTCCCGGTCCTTCCCGAAGTCTTGTTGGCTCGCCAAAGAATAGCTAGCCTCCTCCTTCAACATAAACGTTGCAAAAGCAAGATTCGATTCTCCTCTACCCTAGCAACATCAAAACCTCTCGATTTCCAAAATCCAAGTCGTAGCTTCAATGGGTTCATGGATCCACGGAATTCGGTGGTCCAACCACCTTGAAGTCCTTAAACGTAGCACCTCCGCTCGAGGTTGATTTTGCAAAGGCACCAGGTTAGTAACGTCACTGGCGGCCGAAGCGGAGTTAGTTTCAAAGATTATCGTTGTTGGTTCCCTCGGTGGTTCTCCTCGACGGGTGGTTGGCGTCTTGGAGGCATTTTTTCGTTAAAAAGAATACATTCATTAGATTATTACTCAACTCTTTTCAAGTAATTTTTACTTAACTTGCCCCCATGAAAATAATCATTCCATAACACATAACACTTTGGATAAAGAAAATAATAACTTTTATTCATAACTTCTTTGAAAACATCATATCAATAGCATCACTGCTACTTACATTATTTCCCTGAACTATTAAAGTTTCAGGACATCATCATCATATCCCATAAGTTGCATAACACTTGGGATTTACATAATACTTATCATAACATAAATCATAAATCAAGTTCACTTCCTAAGTTGTCCTATTAAGATATTGTAAAGCCTTACGACGCTCTTCTTCCATAACTCAAAACATGGTTCGACGGTCCAGTATGAACGAGGGTAGCGTCACGAACTGAATTGGATAACCCATGACCCGATCTTGAGCTCGATTGATCGCGGTGTTGAACACGTTATCCATTTCTTCCATATTCCTTCTCTTTGCTTGTGCGTCTCCCTTTGCTATTTCGGCTTGTTGATAAGCTTCACTGTACGCGTCTTCGGCTCTTGCCCTTTTTGCAGATTCTTCTCTCAACTTGCTATTCAACTCTGCAACCTCTACTCTCATTTGATCGTTCTCTTCTTCAGTGTGAACCTGCTTCTCTTCAACATTGTTCAGTCGTTCTTCTCGATCCTGAATCTCGTCGTCCTTCTGTGCCAACGAAGTCTGTTGTTCAGCTACTATGTCTTGCAATTCCTCAATAGTATCTTGAAGTTCCACGTTGCGGTCATGCACCTCATCGTATATACGGCCAGCTATCGAGTTAAGTGGAATCCTTTCCTCCTCGTCCTCTTCATCCGTCTGCGGCAGCTCCACGGGATCTTCCTCATCTGTTTCTACATCATCATCATCATCCTCGACCACTGCGAGTAATGGAGCTGACTCTCGTGGAAGCAGTTGTTCCCAAACCATTTAAATATCATCAGATTCCTCCTCTCTAGGCATCTGAGGTCCTTCCTCCCTAGCCTGACTGGATTCTTGGACATTAGTCATCCTGACAACAAGATTTTTAAGTTTTAGTAATTAATCATTACTACTCGACTCTCATGAGCACATAAGTTGTAATCACGTAAGCACATAAGTGTTTTATTACTTCCTAAGGTTTTTCCCCCACCTAAGGTTCATAACCTAAAGCTTTGATACCAACCTGTGACACCCCCAAATCCAGGTAGTTCATTCCCACAAGATTTGGTGTTCACTTAATCAAACATTCATATCTAACTACCCAATCACAATAAAACTGGATAAATAAAACCTTTCCCATTAAAGGGTTACATAATAAAATCTCCCAGGTTATCTAACCTTTAATTACAATCATTCAAATGCGGAAATTAAATAAACATCATTAAAACCAAGTCTAAGATCATCATAATAAAAGTCTAAAGTAAAAATTACAAGTCTTCATCACTTGTACATTTTTCCCTTTCCTTTGCTAGACGAAGGTTCATCTACCTTCTCTTCTTTAACTGGAATGAGTTTTAAAATATGCAAGAGTGAGTAAAATAATTGCTCACTGGATACAATATGAAATCAATAGGAGTATAGTAATAAAAACTGCCAATAATACGCTCATCAACAATGAATAGTACTCTATCATCTATAATCAGAAACAGACATCCAAAATGTGGAATAAATATAACTAAGGGTCATAAGACCATGAACTATGTCCACAGTTGCGAGTAATCTTTCAACTCCAACTTTAACAGTCATAAGACTATAAGGACTCCTCGTACTTAGGGGGACAAGCCTTTGTAATATGTATTGTGCAACAAACATTTAACGCTACGCGTAAGTTATCCCCTAATAATAATAGGGTTGTTCATCTCAGTATTTGGAGTACAAGTCCGCACCAAAGAGAGTTTGGTTTGGATAATCTTTCAAGGGTAATTTGAAGTTCAACGATCATTAACTAGAGGACTAGTTGAATTAATAACTTTATATTACAGAATAATTGTAATTGAATCAACATGATAAACCAAAATCATGCTTTAGGAATAATCTAATAGCATATACTTTGAATAACTATAACATGCTTGCTTGAACAACATTAAGTCAAGGTTAACTAGAATTGAATACTAAGCATGCATACCAGTCTGAATTAGTATAAATAATTGTGCATGCTAAACAACAAGTTAAATACAAGAATAACTTGTCAACATCAAACCAAAGTTTAGGAAGCTTGCACCATTTATAAAGTGATCGAATTGAATAAATAGTTCAACAAGATAAAGAATTAGAAAACTTACATTACTATATTGAGAACAATAATTGATTCCAATTACAAAAGTAGAGTTAGAGAACTTGCTCAATGTAAAAAGAAAGTTTAGAAAACTTGCCTTGCTCTTAGGCTAAACCAAATCAATACGAATCACAATATCCTATAAACATATGTCATCATGACATAATTAGTCATTACCATCTTACAAACATAACTAAGTACGTTCATCATTTAAAATTGGATTTTTAATCACATAATCAAGTTATAACACAAGTTAATTATTAATAACATACTTATTCATAGTATAGAAATACTAAAATCAACATTTTACAGTCCTACTATCATTACATAACAATTCCTTAAAATTTCAAGTACAAAATCAACACTGCTGGACCATTCTAACTAACTCGTCATGGCATACAGCTTTACATCGTGAGTGGTCGTACTATGCAGCGTGAGACGTAACGCTATATGGTGGCGAGGAACAAAACTACAAAGCCATCGCTGCCATGTGGTATGGCAACGTACGGCGTGAAAACTAACACTGCTAGGCCTCGCCATGCATGTGACAGCTGCAGTTTATTTGGCGACAAACAGCAAGTCTTGGGGAAAAAGCCAATTTTGGCCTACAAGCTCGTTTCTAACAAACTAAATAGCATATAATTCATACAAAAACTTTATGTAAACAAAATTCAAGGATTCCTAACATGTTTCTACTCATATAGCAACATAAACAACAAAATTAACATACCCAATTTCATTGTTTTTGGCTAAAACTCATTTTTTTGATATTTTTGAAGAAAACAACCCCTGTAATTTTGTTTTGCGACCAAAACCATTAATTCAAAGCATTTTATCAAAGTATATATATACTCTAACAAACTGAAAAGCCAATTTATCAATAAAACAACTATTCAAGCCATAATTTCTATTTTAACTAGACAATATATAATAAAGAAAAACTCTCTGTAAAATACTTTTCTCCACAAATTACATATATATCAACAATTATTTGATTATAGCTCATGAAAATAGTTTTAACATTACAAGTAAGCCATATTAAGCCTTATAACAACAATAATTCATGCTTACACAAGGATTTTATGAAGAATCATGGAAGAGAGAAACCAAATTTTTAAAACTAAAAGTATAGGTTAATACCTTGAAGAAGATGATGAGGATGACTATATTTTTTTTTCTTCTCAAGCTTTCCTCTTCTCCAACATCTAGCGTTTCTTCCCCTCTTCTTTTCTTCTTCTTCTTCTTCTTCTTCTTCTTCTTCTTTTTCCTCTGAGTTTTTCCTTCTTCTCTCTAACCTCTCTCCTCTAACACTAGAGCGTACTAATAATCTAACGTATCTAGATATTATATATATTAATTATATAATATAAATATAAAATACATAACTGACATCAGTTAAAAGTTTTTTGAAATCAAAAGCCATAAGGCTTGTTTGGTTACTAACTAAAAAAAAATAACCCATTAACCTTACACCTTGTTTGGTAAAACTCAAATAAATTAAAGACTTAATAGGCATTAGGCCTTGTTTGGCCAAAACGGAATTAAAACTCCTTTAAGTTATTTTAATAATTATCTTATAAAAGGTTATTTGTCACACATTAATTTAATTAAATTAATCATAATAATAATTTATTAAATTACTTCATCACATAAATCAATACCACCAAAATTATAATTTTCTATACAATTATAACTTTATTTAATCAACTAACACATCCTTTTAAATTACAAATTCCAATAAAAAGAATAGTAATTGAATTAATCAAAATTCTCTAACTTAATAATTAAATTAAATTAGCAAAATAATTATTTTTCCTTAATTATTTATTTAACAAATAATTAAGCACATCAATTCCAATTTGAACAATTATTTATTCAACAATAAACACATCCATTAAATATTTAAATAATTCAATAAATATTTAATACAACAATTAAAATTGTAGAATGTTACAGCTATTCCAGAAGCAAGAATCGATGAAGAAGGAATACTTCGAGTCCACTCTAGACTTTGTGTTCCTAACGACTCTGATTTGAAATACAAGATCATGATGGAGGCACACAATACACCGTTTGCAATCCATACTGGAAGTACCAAAATGTATCGTGATCTTCGACATACATTTTGGATGAACAATATGAAGAGAGAGATTGCAAAGTTTATCTCGAGGTGTTTAACTTGTCAACGTGTAAAGGCGGAGCATCAAGTGCCTAAGGGTCCATTGCAACCACTTGAGATTCCGAAATGAAAGTGGGAACACATTACCATGGATTTTGTTACGGGTCTTCCCACGGTTTCTCAAGGCATAGATGCTATTTGGATTATTTTTGATAGATTAACCAAGTCTGTTCATTTCTTGCCGATACGGGAGACTTATTCCCTTGAATGTCTTGTTTGTATGTATGTAAATGAGATTGTGAGATTGCATGGCATGCCAGTATCCATAGTTTCAGATCGTGACCCAAGATTCACTTTACGATTTTGGGTTAGCTTGCAAAAAGCTATGGGCACGGATTTACGATTCAGTTCGGCATACCATCCTCAAACGGACGGATAATCAGAGAGGACTATTCAAACTCTTGAAGATCTATTAAGACTCTGTGTCCTGGACTTCAAAGGGAGCTGGGATAAGTATTTACCATTGGTGGAATTCTCATACAACAACA
This sequence comes from Panax ginseng, assembly GCA_020205605.1. Classification (NCBI taxonomy): domain Eukaryota; kingdom Viridiplantae; phylum Streptophyta; class Magnoliopsida; order Apiales; family Araliaceae; genus Panax; species Panax ginseng. The sequence continues at coordinate 76,328,663 of CM035133.1, read as the reverse complement.
GTTATCAGGCAAGTATAGGTGTGGCCCCATTTGAAGCATTGTATGGATGAAAGTGTCGCTCTCCAGTATGTTGGGACGAGGTGGGTGAAGCAACATTGTTGGGACCAGAGTTGGTATATATGACTACAGAAAAGATCCAAATGATTCGATAACTTATACAAATGGCACAAGATCAACAAAAGAGTTATGCGGATCTTCATCGAAAGGATGTGGAATTTAGTATTGGGGATCATGTATTGTTGCGTGTGGCTCTATGGAAGGGAGTTACAAGATTTAGAAAATGAGGAAAGCTCAATCCACGATTTATTGGTCCATTTCAGATTCTTGACTGAGTAGGAAAAGTAGCCTATAAACTCGCGTTACCTCCAAGCATGTCTCATGTTCATAATGTTTTTCACATATTTGTGCTTCGTAAATATGTGAATGACCCGAACCACGTTATTAAGTTAGAACCAAACGAGATAGCCGAAGACTTAACGTACGAGGAGGTACCTGTCAAGATCTTGGATAGGAAGGAGCATGTTTTACGTACAAAGGTCATACCATAAGTCAAAGTTTTGTGGAGGAACCATGTTATTGAGGAACTGACCTGGGAGTTGGAAATGGAAATGAAAGCGAGGTATCCTCACCTTTTTGAAACACGTACGTCAATTTCGAGGACGAAATTTTATAAGGAGGAGTGGTTGTAAGACCCCAACTTATTATTAATGAAATTGAATTTCCTCTATTTTGAAATAGTAAGGGTTGATTTGATTAATGTGGTTATTTATGGGTAAAATGCGTAAATATTTCAAATAAGCAAGTGGTTATAAAATATTCATTGTTATCGGGGAATATTCTTACTATCGGGGAATATTAAATGACGATTTAAGTTGACCTTGTGTGGGCCCCATAATGAGAAAGTGATTGGATGAAGAAAACGACAAGTATAAGTTGTTTATAAATAACTACTTAGTTGTTACAGATTATCGTTGGAATACCCGGTGGTTAAAACACAAGAATAACACGGTATTGCACCAATTATTGATTCTTACGTGAGAAAGCACTACTCAATAATTGTTACGGTAATTCTTCGCTCAATATTTTATTTTATTGATTCAATAATTGCTACGTTGATATTTTATATTATTGTTGTTTCAATAATTATCATTACACAGTATTTTCAATTATCAGATCAATAATACATATTATTTTAATAATATTATTAGATAGCATTATTGGATATTTATTATGAATTATTGAAATTCTAAAGTTCCAAAATAATTGATTTTTGAAGTTTTAATAATTTTTTTAAGAAAAATATTTTTGGTGAGTTGAGTGGGTCCCACATGTGATATATATGTGTTGAATTCAGATTCAAGAGGTGGGCGTGACAAAAATTTATATATATTAATATTTTATTAAATTTTCTGCTTTGGTGTTCTAAGCATTTTCCTATAAATAGGGTGCTTAGGTTAGAATTGAAAATCACACCAGAAACAAGTTTTCTCTTTCTTTCTCTCTCTATATTATCGAGCGTATTCTTGTGAGTATTTTGAGACTTTGAGTGTTGCTATACGGTACAAGTTTCCTTCAACACTATATCCAGTATTCCAGTCTGAAGTACTGTCTTTTCGAGGTAAGGGATGTTATTTTTTTAAAATGATATTATTTCTTCTAATATCATTATGCCGGAATATTGGTAAGATTTTTCTTGTAAAATTCTTATCTTTTAGTGTCGGGATTACTATTCACGTATACGGCACTATTCACGTATACGACACTATTCACGAATACGACACTATTCACAAAAAAATTAATTTTTTGATTTTTGTTCAAGATATCTATTATGGATACTAGCTTTGATTGTATCCATGTTTTGATCATTCTTGAATTTTACTCCACTATGATTATTTATGAAGTATTTTTGAACTCAGATTGTTTAAATTATGAATCCTTAATATTTGTTCTTTTGTTTCACTGGATTCGTTGTCTTTAAAATATTTATTTCATCATCCTTAGTCCTAAATGATGATATTACTGAATATCTTTGGCCTGTAGTGCAAAGATGTACATGTGTTGAGATGAACATGACCAACTGATGAATATCTTTGGCCTGTAGTGCAAAGATGAATATTTGACTTAAGATGTATATTGATTGATGTTGCAGAGATAAAATATTGATGATGGACTTTTAAATTCATAGATAATAGTAGATTTCATTCTCTACGTAACTCTTCTATGAATTATTATTTTCGCTACGAATATTGATTTAAAACTTGTGTCTATTGTATTCTATCAGATTTTTCCCTGTTGAAGACTAACGATAATTTTTTTCTATATTATCTTAGTCATAATATTCTTTACTGGACTAGTTGAACTCACCTTTTCTTTTTGTTCCATTTTTTCTTCTCGGGAGGCGAGAATGTAATGAAAGTACTAGTTCGGGGTATGGAATGATGGTTCTAGAAGTTGTCATAGTAGTCCTCACTATTTTGTAAAATAGTGTATCAATAATTGTAATGAGGACTTATTTGAGTGTGGATATTGTCTAAATGACAGTATTTGTATTTAAACTCACAGTTTATGTGTTGTCGTATTTTGCACGACAATTGTATTAATAAAGTTGTAGTTGTTTTTGTACCATATATTTGGCGACTCAGAATGAGTGTTGTATACCAATTTTGGGGGCGTCACATATACATTGATTAAAAGTTGTCTAAGCTATTTGACTCGGCTAGACATAGATTTAAAAATAGCATTGAGATATGTCTTAGCTAATTATTCTGGCTAGACGAACATTTGTTAGAACTTGATAGGTTGGAGAAGAGAACTCAATTATTATTGACACGTCGATGTCAATTGTTTCGGCTAGATCAAGAAAGCAATTAGATATTGAAATCATAGAATTTTGTTGTTTTGATTAAAATTCTAGTTATAAGTTGTGAAGCCCCCAAAATATGTATACATCACTCATCTTGGGTCGCCAAATACATAGTACTGAATACAAATACAAACTTAAATATACAACATGAGCTGAGAGTTTTTACACGAATATTTTCTCATAGACAATATCCAAACTCAAATTCAATCCTCATTACTTTTATTATCACACTAAATAGTGAGGACTACTAAAACAACCATCTCGGACCATCACTCCGTTCCCCGACTAGTCCCGGCTACGTTCTCATTTCCTGAAGGGAACAATGAAAGAAAAAGGGTGAGCTCGACTAGCCCAGTAATAAATATTATGACTAAGATAATACAGAATAAATTATCGTTAGCCTTCAACATTGTTAAACTGATAAAATATAATAGACATCAAGTTTAACTGCAGCGGAACAAGCAATCCATTAGAAGAGTTAAGTAGAGCATGATATCTACTATCTTCTATGATTTAAAATGTTTATCATCAATTTTATCGGTAGGACTCAGCTTAATAAATAAATCACATCATCGAATCATCCCTGCACTACGGGTCTAGGATATTCATTAGTATCGCGTCTACAAATTATTCATGTACTACGAGCCAAGAATATTCGTGTAATCATCAATTGTTATGATCATATCGAATTATCCCTGGTTATAATCATACCAATCAATAGTCCATCTATGCACTACGAGCCAAAGATGACTTTTATCACAATATAAGCATGAGGATGATGACAATGATATAAGAATTCAATTAAATGAAAGTAAAGGATAAATTTTAAAGATTTATAATTTAATTTATCCAGAATTCAATAATGTCCAAATTGTCAACATGATACTGCTTTGTGGAGTAAAATTCAAGAATAATATTCATGTATCAAAAATAATTTGGACAGAAAAGAAATAAATTTTTTGGGTGAATAGTACCTGTGACGACCCCAAATCCAGGTACTTGAAACCCGAACTCGGTTCTCCACGATACCATTTTTTAAGTGAATAATACTAAATAATAATACATTCGAACTTAATTTACATATATCAAAGTTTACTTTGTGCGTATTGACCTTCAAATACATTCCTTACAATACTTGAATAGATACCAATACAACTATAACCATTAACTCATAATACACACTTATTTGATCAGCTTTCCTTTTCCTTTGTTCGTGCCTGAGCCTTCAAAGTGCTTCATACATAACTTGAAAATATTTAATTTAAGCAAGGATGAGCATTTAAGTGCCCAAAGAAGTAATAACAATTATATATATGTTTGAAAGAATATAAGTATTCTCTTTACATAACACTTCTACAACGAATTGAAAGTTGTGAAGTAATCTGTACTGATAAAAAATTCACATAACAACTCTCTTTCAAATTCTTTAAATTTGGCTCTGGCTCTACCTTGAATAGGGTTTAAGAAACATACTATGAACATTCTTTTCATTTTCGAAAAGGTTTAGCGGAATTCTATCCTCAAACCGTCATATCTTACGGGCACGGAGGGTGATCAGCCCCGTTGTACCCTGTATTGATTAATACTACATAACTTGAACGTAAATTCATCGTTCACTCTATCCGCTTTTATGCAAAAAATCTTCCCATATAGGGATGTTCATACATGCCCGGTTCCAAACCCAGAAGGTTTTAATCTTGCTCAACAATAATATGTAATTCAACATATTTATACGGGTAATTGACAAAGGTGTATCAACTTCAGAACAAATGCCATGATTATCCAAGTGGGGACACTTGTATAACCATTTATAGAAATCAATGAATGTAATATATATCTGAGCTAACATGTCGATAATCAAAGAGTACATAATCTGTACAGGGATAGAATAATTCTGAAACTTCTTACTCATGTCCATTGCATAAAGGAAGTGCAAAGGTAGGATACTTGCCTAATTCGCTGATTACAAATCTCAACTTAGGTTTTATCTCTTTATCACAACCTATCAATAATCAGATCATTCGTTCGATTAGAACAATATATCTTAACACGTAGTACTATCTATTACAGTCAGCACATAGTATAATCACATAATCACAGTGATCATACTTTTAGTTCATATTCTATACTTGAAATATTTTTATACATTTTTCAAATATCTCATCCATGCTCTTACAGTAGTCTTTTCTTTCTTTTATAAGGTCTGACATTTGTCGGCGTATCGACAGCTTTATCGGGTAAATACTGAGTCTAAGACTCTTATTCTATACCTCAACATCTGTAAATATCAGACATCTTATTTTTAATCATTTTCGCAATTTTAAATTGAAAAATTTAAAATAATTCAAATCGTCACTAAAGGGCCTATAGTGATATAAGCTGTTACTATAGGTGTTCTTCTTCAAATTGAGTAACTTCATAATCGGTTTTCAAGTAAACTAGTTTGGGGCTTTTATAACTTTCAAATATCGGAATCATAATTAAATGATTTAAACATTAAACAATTCCATTATCATTAATAGTTTAATTAATACTAAACTATTAATGAAACCATTGCTAAAATATAAAAGTTATTTATAATAACTCAAACTATTTTTAAAACATTTATATTACCTAAATAATTACCATTAATATTTAAATATTAATGTACTATTTATCCAAATATTAAAAGTCATTAATTATAACTTCAAATATTTTTAAATCCTTAATATCCTCTTTAAATGGTTTTAAATAAGTAAAACCTTTTTAAACTATTTATTTAATATTAATCATTAAATAAACTAAATATCATTAATATTATCTTAATATCATTAATATTTAATTATTAATGAAATTATCATTTAAATATTAAAAGTTATATTTTATAACTTCAAATATTTTTAAATACCTTATTTTCATTTAAAATGATTTTTATAATATTAAAATCATTTTTAAACTAAATTATTTAATATAATCATTAAATAACTTTAATATCATTAATAATTATTAATTAATAAAATTCATCACAAAATATTAAAAGTCATCACAAATAACTCATTTACATAATCAATTCCAAGCCAAAATAAACATAGTAAACTAACTAGTTTATTAACAACACTAACTAAACTTCAAAATTCAAACTTTAACTAACAATTAAAAATAATAACATTACAAAAATTAAATAAGAAACATACCCGGAAATACGAATTCCACAGACTGAATACGCAATTCCACGCCAAAATTTAACTAAGGAGATCTTTATAATAAGTCCTCCCACAACAAAGCCTTTCTCCAAAATTGGAGGCCTTATTGTTGGTGAATGAAACAAAGGCCAATCCCTTCTATTTATAGGTTTAGAAAATGGTGAAGTTCTCAATTTAGTCGATGTGGAACTTGGTTTATACTAATTTTTCAATAGCTCACTTTGCGATTTTCTAACGCATTGCTCATAACTCCGATTAATCTGATTTTTGGATATGTTATACATGGTATGTAAGACTATTTTTAAAAAATATGAATTACCCAATTCGGGTTCATTAGGTAGCCCAAACAGTGCGTCAAAAGTGGACGTTCATAACAGTTTTCAATCTCGTTTCAGCTTTACCCTCTTTCGCTAAAACAGTCATAACTCTTTCATTTTAAAACATTTTTGAGCGATTCTTGAGCCCACACGAAGCTAACTTCTGGGGCTACAACTTTTATTCTTTGACCATTTCCAAATTCCGAACACATCAGCCCAGAAATTCCGTTCAAATGGACTGCACCGCACTTGTTGGGAAGTTTTGACACTACTACTTTGAAATGTCATAACTCTCTCTCCGATATCGGATTTAGTCCGTTTGAGTCTATGGAAATCTTATTAGGTGTACTATAACATACTAAAAGCCCAGAAGGTTTGGAAACATTAACTGATCGAAACAAAGTGTCCCGAATAGCACATCCAGCTGCTTGACTTTCGGTTTTGAGAAATTTGACACATTTCCTTCCAAACATAGTAATTCCTCATCCGAGGTCGGAATGAGGTCATTTTAAAGCCTATGGCTTCCTAACTCGATGCACTACAACATATCAAAAGTCCAGACCTTTTAAAGCACAAAAAGTGGACGAGAATGCCCCCATTCTGATCGCCTAAAAAATAGTTTATCATGATCGGTCAACCATGTTTGACCATCTATAACTTCTAATCTATACATGATATGGACTTGATTCTTTTTGCAGATTAAAAACCACATATCAGGCTACACATAACAACTTTTGAAGAACAAAACTCATGATCGAGCAAAGAGTTATGGCCTCGACATTTGGTGAAAAAAAATAATAATCTTGTTTTTCCAACTTGCTTAAATCTTCAAATTCGTGCACTTTGATGTTATGGGTCTTTGATTTATCAACTCATATCATCAATTAACATTCTATTACACAACTTTAAACAATCAATTGCATCAAATAACATCGAATCAAAGGATTTCTAGGTTTAGTGTTCTTATACCCTTTTTGCCAAAAAATCTTGATTATTGCTTCTGATTTGTTATGGGTGATGGTTGGGCTTTGTTTAAGAGTGTATGGGCAATCTTGTACAAGGCAATTAAATGTAATATTTAATCACTAGATTTAATTCTTATAATTTACCAATTAACTTCTATCCTTTGGTAAATTAAAACACTTATACAATAACATCGAAATTAAACCCGGTAATTAAAATTAGGGTTTCTCAACGTCATCAATTAGGGTTTCTAATTGACCATTAGTGGTTCTTTAATTATTTGTGTATGTTACTAACACAGTCGTTACGGTTTCTAATTTCAACCGGTTAGGGTTATAATAATTAGGGTTTGTCCTAATTATCGACGCGTACAACGATAATTAGGGTTTCTTCTAATTACCGATATTCTTATTCACATGTAACTTTATATACAAATCACTACTCGGAAATATCCCATGGCTGAAGTTTAATAATTAGGGTTTCACAACACGGTAATATGCTTATGACCTAATTGGACCGTCATTGCTCAATATTGTCTGTCTGCACATACCGATTACATAATTGTAGTAATTGTAAAATAATATAATATTATTATTCTCATCTCTTGATCACAATCCCAATCCGGGGTTTGGATCTCATATCCGACTTATTCTTTGTACACATCATCAATAATCAAGTTAAAATAATTAACTTAAATATTACGAACAATTCATATAATAAAATATTTATTATATAAATCTAATTATCACATCATATATTATTTCAATCATGTTTTCATGGAAAATAATTAATAAAAACATTTAGAACTACGAAATTTATTACCATATAATTTGTGGTAATTAATAATTCCAAAATTATTTCTAATTTTTCAAGTAATAAATGTATTCGCATTTATCGTTCACTTTACTTGACACTTAGTCTCATTCATTAAATAATAAAAAAATTTATACATAAAATTTCTTATTTATTTTATATAGAAAATCCGGGTTATTACATTCACCTCCCTTATAAGGATTAGTCCCCGGAATCACCGCTTTAAAAACTCATATGCGAGAAGGGTACATAACATATAATCATTGTCGTAGATCTCGATCGTACTTGATCGAATCGATCTTTAATTATTCATCATCACACTTGTCATCCGATTAAGCGTAAATATAAGATATATAAGTTATTCAAATAACTTCGGAGTTCTATTTCCACCGCCACCGTATCCTGGACCGTCATGTTGTAAACCCTCGGAGTTGATTAGTTGGGTTCTTGGTTGAGTTTGGTCTGAAATTGCTAACGATCCCACCGCTTCTCCCCGTGGTTATGTTTCCCGCCTCCATTCCCCTCGTGTGGACAGTTCCTCACCTTATGCTCGGTCGATCCACATATGAAGCATCTTTGATCATCCTTGAGTTAGGGCGGTTGGGAGAGATATGACCTCTTGCACTTGACTTGTAGCATACAAACTTGCCCTTGAGACACTCGCATGGAGTGATTCTTCCCCAGATTCTTGCCTTTGCACTACTACCTTCTTTATACCTTCCTGCTTTACTTGCATTTTCTCGGAAAAATTCCTCATTCTTTTCTCACCCTATTCCCACTACTACTTTCTATCTTTACTGCTCCTCCCGACTTGCTTTTGTTCTTCTTTTTTCCTTATGGTAGAGGCTCATGGCCTCACTTCCTGCTCAAAGAATGATAGCCTTCTCCATGAGTCTTTGCAAAGTATTGATTTGATAAAGATCGACACCTTATTGTAGAGCCAGGTTTTAAGCCCACTCAAATCTCCTTGCCTTCCTAGCCTCTGTATCCACTTTATGTGGAGCAAATCTAGCTAACTCATTAAATTTTGCGGCATACTTCGCATATCGGTCATGTTATCCTACTTTAACTCCAGAATCTCACCTCCATTCTAGATCAAGATACTAACGGAGAGATAGTTTTGAAAAATAAATCCTTAAACCTATCCCAAGTAATTTCTTCTTCTCCCTGCCGAGTCTTATTTGCCTCCCACCAAAAGTTAGCTTCCCCTTTCATCATATAAGTGGCAAAAGGTCTTTTGACCCTCATCTACTTTAGCGATTATTTAACGCCTTCTCTATCTCGTTCACCCAAGTCGGGCTTCTATAGGGTCGGTGATCCTCTAAATTTCGGTGGTACTATGGCTTTGAAGTCTTTGAATTTTACCAAGCGATTGTTCGGGTTGGTTTCCTAATCGGTGTTTCCTATTGTGCATAGCTCGAGCTACCATGTTTGCAAAGTTTTTGCATCGATTCGCCGGCCGTTCCCCAGCATTAGTAGATTCTTCTATCCTTTGGTTTCGAGTTTGACGTCTTGGCGGCATTATCTCGTTAAATAAAACCATAAATTATACCCTTACATTTTAAACCTTATTGCATAAGATTAATGTATTAAACTCGTTTCATTTCTCAATCTTAGATTCATATTCATTTATCGAATATTTACACAGCACATCCTGCTTTAAATCAACAGCTATCCCTTTGTGACTATGAAAGTCGGGATTTAAAATCTTGACCAACATAAAAGTTGAAAATAGTTCATTACTTATCACACACACAACATAACCCATACCACTTATTTACCAAGCCTTTTTTTTTCTCGGACATTCATTCGATCGATGTCCTTCCATCCCACAATTAAAACATCCACCTTTCTTATAGTTAAGGCAACAGCGAGGAGAGGTATATCCTCACTACCGCAAATATAACATATCTTCTTCCCTTTCTTCTTATCGGGTTTTCCTAAGTCGGGATCTTTACCTTTCTTCTTTTTTTTCCTTACCTCTCTGAGTCAAGCAAGACACGATGTGTCGCTTGAGGCTCCATCCGTCAATTTGGATTTTGAGCTTATCCCGCTTCTTCCATTGTTTCCATTAACGCTGACGATCAACTTTTCTATCTCCCACAACCTTTCCAATGAAGAAACCTTGTTCTCCAAATCCTGCACCTCCGTTGATGCTTGAGAAGCTTCAACTTTAGATGGTCGAATCACTATCTGTCAAATCCAACATTTACGGATCCGATGCTACGTTTTTCCACGATAGCCACCTCGTCCGATTTGGATTCCTAGTGAGCTTCTATTTCATCTCATTGGCCTCGATATTAGCTCGGGGTGTGAATATGATCCTTCTTATTCCACATATCTTTCTCACCGAGACATCTACATACATAAGTTACCTCGATTAACATATAGTATATATACACAAACAATCAAGAGTTCTATATCGTTGTCTTCTTATTTTGTTTGACAATGAATTTATTCAATTCTCATCAACGCTATATCTCTCTGTAGAAAGCGCTCCATCCACTTCAAGCGTCGAATCGCATAAAGGCAATGTCTAAAGCCCGCTCCAAGGTATATATCCGGTGTTTTGGCTTCTATCTCAACCTTCAAATCTGTCTCTATCTCAGTATATCTACCTCGCTCCAACCTCCCCTCGTAACTCGGCTTAACTCTATCTCAGGCTTACAACATTCACACATATCATCACATGCTACCCAATACACCTCTCACAAGAGTAAAAGTTTTCAAATTGTCTTTGAGGGGTCATATAGACCATGAACACATAGTTTTAACAGTATTCATGCATAAAACAAAACATTACCCGGTATGTTTACAATCACAAAGAAGGTAAACTACCATTAATAGTACTTTAGGTGATTAGCCTATTGTACCCCCTACGCCATGCATAACGTATTAATCATTCCTAGCGAATATTTACGCCCATTAGATTGGATCATTTATCCAAACAACATTGTTCACCTCGGTCTTATCATAGGATTCCGCTTTCAAACAATTTGGTTCGGGAAATTTCTTCAATGAACACTTAGAGTTTTCATTAACATTAGTCTAGCCGATTCAAATAGCATAGACTCATATTAATAATTCAATTCAATCGAATTATTTAGATGTAGCCAAACCCGTTGGCAAATTAAACTTTTGAAAACATTTTCGAGAATGAAGTCATGATCTTGCATCTTTGTATTAACAATCCGTTGAGGATGCCGTCATTGTATGACTTTGTCATAACACATCATACAATAAGTGAACAAATGACTTTGGTCAAATTCACACTAAGTATTCCTGTATTTACAACTCCATCACATTTTTATCATCTCGCACTGGGTTACATGGTACATGAGTGATAATTAAAACAAATTTTGATATTTCAAATCATTTGCGTCTAGCCAAAATAAGTAGCATAGACCAGTATTTTAAACCATTTCAAAATGATTACGAGTCTACATTTTTGTTTTCAAAAAGCACATAGTGCGTATTTAGCTTGATGTCAAAAATTTTGAAGTTTAGCATAGCTAGGAGTTTAGGAAAACCTAACACCTTCACTAAAAATCATTTACTTAACAATCTATCTGCTTCTCGTAATCCATAACACTCCATTCACACAAAACTATACCCAGTTCATCAAACCACACTTATGAGTTCATAAATTGCCATAATCATATGAGTTTAAGAACTTATCCTAGTCGAGACCTTTGGCGTCCATTCATTTGAGGGGTTCATAAACATTTCATATAATTATGAGTCAAGAATGTCTCATAGGTATGAGTTTTAAGAACTCGAACTTAATCTTATATTCTTTATCTATGACCTATCTACTGTTATACACACGAGAATGGAGTCATCCTCTTAATGTGCATATAACAAATAGCGCGATACGAGACATTTCAATGATATCGGTGCTGAAACTAAGTGGTTTTACACCAAGTACAATTCAGCTCCCATACGAAGAATCATACAACTCATTGCCGACATGAGTCCTCAATTGAATCCCCATCTAACACTAACCCCATTCTCCATAATGAATTTAATTCAGATTTATAATTCTCTTCCGGATCTGCATGCAATTAATAGTACAATTCATACACAGCAATCTTGCTGTAAACTTTCCAATCATCAGATTGATTCCTTCTGGCTGTCATAGCCTTATCAGATCACGGGGTGATCTCATCGTATATATTACGATTTAGTTCTATATCTTGATCGTTTTATTTTACGATCTCTCATACTCGCACTTTCGGTCTCTTAGACTCAATCTATTCCCCTTCTTGCTGCTATAACTTTATAATCAGAGTTAGGGAACTCTGTGTCTTTACACTCGTCGAGATTCATCTTTGAATCTTATCGACCAACTAACTCTATATGAGTTAATACTTATCCTAATCATTGCGGTTATTAGTCTCAGGTATTCCTACCTAAGCTTCATAACCAACAGCTTTGATACCAACCTGTGACGACCCCAAATCCAGGTACTTTAAACCCGAACTCGGTTCTCCACGATACCATTTCTTTAAGCTGAATAATACTAAATAATAATACATTCGAACTTAATTTACATATATCAAAGTTTACTTCCCCAGGTACGTGACCTTCAAATACATTCCTTACAATACTTGAATAGATACCAATACAACTATAACCATTAACTCATAATACACACTTATTTGATCAGCTTTCCTTTTCCTTTGTTCGTGCTCGAGCCTTCAAAGTTGCTCATACATAATCGAAAATATTTAATTTAAGCAAGGATGAGCATTTAAGTGCCCAAAGAAGTAATAACAATTATATATAAAGTGAAAGAATATAAGTATTCTCTTTACATAACACTTCTACAACGAATTGAAAGTTGTGAAGTAATCAGATCTTGATAAAAATTCACATAACAACTCTCTTCAAATTCTTTAAATTTGGCTCGCTCTACCCTTGAATAGGGTTTAAGAAACATACTATGAACATTCTTTTCATTTTCGAAAAGGTTTAGCGGAATTCTATCCTCAAACCAGTATATATCTTACAGACGCGGAGGGTGATCATTGGTTGTACCTCTGTATTGATTAATACTACATAACTTGAGCGAAATTCATCGCTCACTCTATTCGCTTTAACAAAAATCTTCCCATATAGGGATGTTCATACATGCTCGGTTCCAAACCCGAAGGTTTTAATCTTGCTCAACAATAATATGTAATTCAACATATTTATACGGGTAATTGACAAAGGTGTATCAACATGTGAACAAATGCCATGATTATCCAAGTGGGGACACTTATATAACCATTTATAGAAATCAATGAACAGAATATATATACGAGCTAACATGTCGATAATCAAAGAGTACATAATGCATACGGGGATAGAATAATTCTGAAACTTCTTACTCATGTCCATTGCATAAAGGAAGTGCAAAGGTAGGATACTTGCCTGATTCGCTGATTACAAATCTCAACTTAGTTTATATCTCTTTATCACAACCTATCAATAATCAGATCATTCGTTCGATTTGAACAATATATCTTAACACGTAGAAATTATCTATATTACGATTCAAATACATAGTCTAATCACATAATCACGGTGATCATACTTTTAGTTCATATTCTATACTTGAAATATTTTTATACATTTTCAAATATCTCATCCATGCTCTTTTCAAGTAGTCTTTTCTTTCTTTTATAAGGTTACGACATTTTCGGCGTATCGGCAAACTTTTTATCGGGTAAATCTTCGAGTCTAAGACTCTTATTCTATACCTCAACATCTGTAAATATCAGACATCTTATTTTTAATCATTTTCACAATTTCCAGAAATTGAAAAATTTAAAATAATTCAAATCTGTCACTAAAGGGCCTATAGTGATATAACTGTTACTATAGGTGTTCTTCTTCAAATTCAGAACTTCATAATCGGTTCTCAAGTCACTAGTTTGGCTAAATTTATAACTTTTAAATATCGGAATCATAATTAAATGATTTAAACATTAAACAATTCCATTATCATTAATAGTTTAATTAATACTAAACTATTAATGAAACCATTGCTAAAAATATAAAAGTTATTTATAATAACTCAAACTATTTTTAAAACATTTATATTACCTAAATAATTATCATTAATATTTAAATATTAATGTACTATTTATCAAATATTAAAAGTCATTAATTATAACTTAAAATATTTTTAAATCCTTAATATCCTCTTTAAATGGTTTTTAAATAAGTAAAACCATTTTTAAACTATTTATTTAATATTAATCATTAAATAAACTAAATATCATTAATATTATCTTAATATCATTAATATTTAATTATTAATGAAATTATCATTTAAATATTAAAAGTTAAATTTTATAACTTAAAATATTTTTAAATACCTTATTTTCATTTAAAATGATTTTTATAATATTAAAATCATTTTTAAACTAAATTATTTAATATAATCATTAAATAACTTTAATATCATTAATAATTATTAATTAATGAAATTCATCACAAAATATTAAAAGTCATCACAAATAACTCATTTACATAATCAATTTCAAGCCAAAATAAACATAGTAAACTAACTAGTTTATTAACAACACTAACTAAACTTCAAAAATTTAAACTTTAACTAACAATTAAAAATAACAACATTACAAAAATTAAATAAGAAACATGCGGAAATACTAATTCCATGCATTTGAATCGCAATTCCACGCCAAAATTTAACTAAGGAGATCTTTATAAAAAGTCCTCCCACAACAAAGCCTTTCTCAAAAATTGGAGGCCTTATTGTTGGTGAATGAAACAAAGGCCAAGCCCTTCTATTTATAGGTTTAGAAAATGGTGAAGTTCTCAATTTAGTCGATGTGGGACTTGGTTTATACTAACTTTTCAATAGCTCACTTTGCGATTTTCTAACGCATTGCTCATAACTCGATTAATCTGATTTTTGGATATGTTATACATGGTATGTAAGACTATTTTTAAAAATACGAATTACCCAATTCGGGTTCATTAGGCGAACCCAAAAACAAGTCGTCAAAAGTGGACGTTCATATGAGCTTTTTCAATCTCGTTTCAGCTTTACCTCTTTTCGCTAAAACAGTCATAACTCTTTCATTTTAAAACATTTTTGGCGATTCTTGAGCCCATGAAGCTAACTTCTGGGGCTACAACTTTTATTCTTTGACCATTTCCAAATTCGAACACATCAGCCCAGAAATTCCGTTCAAATGGACTGCACCGCACTTGTTGGGAAGTTTTGACACTACTACTTTGAAATGTCATAACTCTCTCCTCCGATATCGGATTTAGTCCGTTTGAGTCTATAAAGCTTATTCGGTGTACTATAATATACCAAAAGCCCAGAAGGTTTTGGAAACATTAACTGATCGAAACAGTGTCCCAAATAGCACATCCCGCTGCTGACTTTCAGTTTTGAGAAATTTGACACATTTCCTTCCAAACACCGTAATTCCCTCATCCGAGGTCGGAATGAGGTCATTCTAAAGCCTATGGCTTCCTAACTCGATGCACTACAACATATCAAAAGTCCAGACCTTTTAAAGCGAGAAAAAGTGGGACGAGAATGCCCCCATTACGATCGCCCAAAAATAGTTTATCATGATCGATCAACCATGTTTGACCATCTATAACTTCTAATCTATACATGATATGGACTTGATTCTTTTTGCAGATTAAAAACCACATATCGGGCTACACATAACAACTTTTGAAGAACAAAACTCATGATCGAGCAAAGAGTTATGGCCTCGACATTTGGTGAAAAAATAACGAAATTCGTTTTTCCAACTTGCTTAAATCTTCAAATTGCGTGCACTTTGATGTTATGGGTCTTTGATTTATCAACTCATATCATCAATTAACATTCTATTACACAACTTTAAACAATCAATTGCATCAAATAACATCGAATCAAAGGATTTCTAGGTTTAGTGTTCTTATACCCTTTTTGCCAAAAAATCTTGATTATTGCTTACGATTTGTTATGGGTGATGGTTGGGCTTTGTTTAAGAGTGTATGGGCAATCTTGTACAAGGCAATTAAATGTAATATTTAATCACTAGATTTAATTCTTATAATTTATCAATTAACTTCTATCCTTTGGTAAATTAAAACACTTATACAATAACATCGAAATTAAACCCATTAATTAAAATCGGGGTTTCTCAACGTCATCAATTAGGGTTTCTAATTGACCATTAGTGGTTCTTTAATTATTTGTGTATGTTACTAACACAAATTACGTTACGGTTTCTAATTTCAACCTAGGTTAGGGTTATAATAATTAGGGTTTGTCCTAATTATCGACGCACAACGATAATTAGGGTTTCTTCTAATTACCGATATTCTTATTCACAAAGAACTTCATATACACAAATACACTACTCGTAAATATCCCATAACCGAGTTTAATAATTAGGTTTCACAAAGACGGTAATATGCTATGACCTAATTGGTAAAATCATTGCTCAATATTATCTGTCTCACACATACCCGGTACATAATTATGGTAATTGTAAAATAATATAATATTATTATTCTCATCTCTTGATCACAATCCCAATCCAGGTTTGGATCTCATGTCGACTTATTCTTTGTACACATCATCAATAATCAAGTTAAAATAATTAACTTAAATATTACGAACAATTCATATAATAAAATATTTATTAAATAAATCTAATTATCACATCATATATTATTTCCAATCATGTTTTCATGGAAAATAATTAATAAAAACATTTAAACTTACGTAAATTTATTACCATATAATTTGTGGTAATTAATAATTCCAAAATTATTTCTAATTTTTCAAGTAATAAATGTATTCGCATTTATCGTTCACTTTACTTGACACTTAGTCTCGTCATTAAATAAAAAAAAAAATTTATACGCAAAATTTCTTATTTATTTTATATAGAAAATCTCGGGTTATTACAGTACCCGGGTGAATAGTACCCCATGAATAGTACTTTGTGAATAGTACCTTGACATGAAAAGTACCCCGAATCCCTAAGTGAATAATACTAGAGTAAATAGTACCCGGGTGAATAGTAATCTGTGAATAGTACCCCGACATGAAAAGTACCCCGAATCCCCGAGTGAATAATACTAGAGTGAATAGTATCTGGGTGAATAGTACCCGGGTGAATAGTAATCCGTGAATAGTACCCTGGCATGAAAAGTACACTGAATCCCCGAGTGAATAATACTAGAGTGAATAGTAACTGGGTGAATAGTAACCTATGAATACTACCCCGGGAAAAATATTGATATTTAATAAGAAAGTTCAGATCAATATTCCAATGAAACGATACTAAATGAAGTGCAAAATTTAAGGATATTCCACTAATTTCAGGGATTATAGAAGCAATACTTACCATAGTAAGTCTAGATTTAAGAAAATGAAACGAAATAATATACGAAACTGCAAATGGATGACCTATCATGCGATACGTAATCCGCGTAGACATGTTATTCCAACATATTAAAGGATGAATACGAAAAATAGTATTCCTTATGAATACAAAAGAAACAATACCCTTTACCTTAGTAGAATACTGGATACTGCAATAGTGAAGTAGTAGAATACTCTTCTTCTTGCTCTCTATAATTTCTCTCTCTATAGTGTCTCTTATAAATCTCAATGAATTGGTGAGAATGAAAGAAGAATTAAGCTTCTATTAATAGGAGAATGGACTAAATAGTAACTGATTCACGAATGGTCCAGATTGATTTACTATTAGAACGGATGATCCATATTGATTACTATTAAAACCACAACTGACGGTCCAGATTAATTTACTTTTAAAACCACCATCGATGTTCCAGATTGATTTACTTTTAAAACCAGCACTGACAGTCCAGATTGATTTACTTTTAAAACCGCCACCGACGGTTCAGATTGATTTACTATTAAAACCACCATCAATGGTCCAGATTGATTTACTATTACAACCAACATCAATGGTCCAGATTGATTAACTATTAAAACCACCATCAATGGTCCAGATTGGTTATCTATTAAAACCACCATCGACGGTCCATAAAATTAGTAAATCTTCCCATGGAATACTAAGTCAAACTTACAACAAATGCCACATAACAAATCCCTATATTTATATCAAAAATTGAATAAATATTTACCACAAATCATTTATCTTTAATAAACACATTTTTAATCTATTAAAAATTATTCATCATTAATATTATAACTCACAATATTTAACAACCAAATCATTCCCAGGAAAGAGAGGGCTTTTGGATAAGGATTTCTCCCTATTGGTGCACAATTAGGCGACCAAACCCCTTTCCTCGACATAATTTTCTAGACATCGTCAATATTGCAAATAATAATATGAATAACTTTGTCATCTCAATTATTAATTTAATAATATAAAATATTATACAGATATTACTGTGACAATAATTGAATCAAATAGCGTGAGATACTATTCAGAAATTATTGTAGCAAAAATTGAGTAAACTGAGTGGCTTCTTACGTAAGCATCAATACCGTGTGCTATTATGCAATCACGCGCATTACTATATTTTCACCACCGATTATTTCAACAGTTAATGGTAAAACTTTCACCGTTATTTTTATAAAATATATTTATATCATTTTCTAACTCTGATAGTTATTCCGTTGTGGGGTCCACCAATGATGGTGTCATCGTACGGATATTCCCTAACAAAAAGAATATTCCCCGACCAAACGAATATTCCCCGACACAATGAATATTTTATATCAACTTGCTTAATTTGCAAAATTTTCAAATATCACCCTTAACTTTAACATTTTATCAATTTAACCATTTATTAAATAGAATAATAATTATAAGAAAATTGGATACTTTCATTTAGTATAATTCGGGGTCTTATATAAGTATTATGCATAATATAGGTTATAATGAAGCTGATCACTTATTATACTTGCAGAGGGGTATGACTTAATCTTTATAGTTATCTGATACACCTGGGTATATCAAAGTAAATCTTTGATAGTTACTTGAGAAGAGAAGTTCAAGATCCTTAGGGATCACTAAGCATAAACTATGGAAAATATTCTACTTTGTTATTGCGTAGAATTAATTCTTGTTATTCAATTGAATATCAAAAATTGAAAACAAAGTTTATAGACTGTCGACTGCTCTCTATTTATAGTCAGTACATAGTTTCAAAAATTTGAAATAGAATTGATACGTTGTTAAGTATTGTTTTAGTTTACTTCACAACTATTGCTTTATTGTAGAAGTGTCATTCATAGAAAACATTTAATTCTTTCAGCTAACGTTTATTGTTTACTATTACTTGTTGGGCACTCAAATGCTCATTCTTGCTTTAAATTTAAATGTTTTCAGCTAAGCGTGATCAACCTGAAGGTTCAGACAAGAACAAAGGAAAGGAAAAGCGAGCAGAATAAACTTTATGGTATCTTATGTAATAATTACACTATATTAAGACAATGATATTTATTAATTATCATATAATGAAATGTACTAAAGGTTGTGAACCTGTGATTAGACAACTATGATATATGCAAATTAATTTTGATATTTATATTATTATTACTATTCCGCTCAAAGAAATGGTATCGTGAAGCACTGAGTTCGGGTTTCAAGTACCTGAATTTGGGGGCATCACACTTATAATATCGTCCTTATCCATCTTGAACTTTTCTTTTTCATTTTCTACTATTCTCTTCCTGATCTTCTCACATTATTCATCTTTCTCTTGTGATTCCTTTACTCTATCCAATAATGTTGGATGAGCTTCTATCACAAATAATTTTCCTTCCGATTCTCCTAGTTCCTTCACCTTTATTTCCAATTTCTCCATTTCTCTTATTAACTCCTCCTGAGTTGTTAACTTGAACAATTTCTCCCTTCCCTTTCTACTTAAGGCATATACTACTACGTTAGCCTTTCCCTGGTGATAAAGAATCTCGCAGTCATAGTCCTTGATTAATTCCAACCACCTCATTTGCCGCATAGTTAACTCCTTCTGTGTGAAGATATATTTCAGACTCTTGTGGCCTGTGTATATCTCATATTTTTCTCCATACAAATAGTGTCTCCAAATCTTTAACGCAAAAACTACTTTCGCTAACTCCAAGTCATGAGTAGGGTATCATTTTTTGTAATCTTTCAACTGTCATGATGCATACGCAATGACCTTTCCATGTTGCATTAGCACATAGCGAAGTCTCTTGTGTGATGCATCACTATACACTTAGAAAATCTTAGAAACTCTTCAAATCTTAGAAACTCTTAACTTCCTCTTCAAATCTTAAAAACTCTCGTTGCATATCTCCGTCCAAACAAACTTCATTGCCTTCCTCGTTAGATTGATCAACGGGGTTCCCAGCTAACCCTAAGAAACTTCTTACTTCTATTGGCGTCTTCGGTTGTTCCCAGTTGTTTATTGCCTCCACTTTTGCAGGATCTACTAAAATTTCGCTCTTGTCGATTACGTGCCCTAAGAATTGGAACTTCTCCATCCAAAATTTGCACATTGAAAACTTCGCGTACATCTTCTCCCTTCTCAATGCTTCTAATACTATCCTCAGATGTTCAACGTGTTCTTCCTTAGTTTTTGAATAAATTAAAATGGCGTCGATGAATACTATTATGAACTTATCTAAGTATGGCTTAAAGACTCGGTTCATCAAGTCCATGAATGCTACCGGAGCATTTGTCAATCCGAATGACATCACTAGAAATTTAAAATGTCCATAACGAGTTTGAAACGCCGTCTTTGGTATGTCCTCTTCTCGTACCTTTAACTTGTGATATCCTGTTAGTAAATCTATCTTGGAAAAACATTTCGCTCCCTTTAGTTGATAGAAAAGGTCGTCTATCATTGGTAATGGATATATATTCTTAACCGTTACTCGGTTCAACTCTCGATAGTCGATACAAAGCCTCATCGATCCATCCTTCTTCTTTACAAACAACACTGATGCTCACCAAGGAGACATGATGAGTGGGTTTTATACCCAGGAATTGAGTGCATTTAAACTTAATCTTTTGGTTGGTTTTTAAGTTTTATATGTGCATTAAATACATTATATATTATTTTGTAGGCTATACATGACATTGGCATGAGGAAGCAAAGAAAACAAATTTAGACATCATTTGGACTAAAATATGCAAGTAAATGCAAGAAGGGAAGATTGTAGGGCTTTTAACACTAATTTGGATGCATATTCTTGTCTTGAAACTTGGATTTTTTTGTAGATCTACTTCTTTTATTTCCAGAACATCTTCAATCATCCCAATCGGAGCTTAGATGTGAGAGTTATGGCTTTTTTATCAACAAAGATCAAAGATAAAAGTTGTCATTCTTGCCATTTACATAGAATATACTTCAAGCCCAATTTCAATCTTGATCTGGCTAGAATCTATCAATTCTCAAAGTATACAAGTTGTAGATCTCGTCGATATCTACAATTTGATAGGTGGCAGGCCCTGTAAATCCTAGCAGATCAAATGTTATACTTGTTTTACCAAATGACGTCGTAGTAGAAAATTGACCAGCGCGGGGCGCGCCAGAAATGAACTAAGAGCGGTGCGGGGAACGTTGAACCATAAGATTTTCTGCTACTGTAATGCGGGGCGCGCCCAAATTAGCCTAGGAGCAGTGTTGGGCGCGTCGGTCGGCAGGGAAAGAGCTGATTTAGGTGTTACGTTGTCCAATTTGAGATAGAATAGGATTGTTAGTTGCCTAATTTGCTAGGGTTTCCATTAGAACTATAAATTCTTGATTATAATTGTGAGGCCCCCAAATCTGGGTACTTTCAACTCATAGATATGGTGCTACACGGTACTCATAACTATACATCCATTCCATCGAAACAACATCAAAATGATTGTATTTACTACATTCTTATTATAATAGTAATGAATCATTTCCCAAGTTCTATAACCAAATATATTCTTTGTTTATCATATAGTATAATTCATACAAATATACTAGTCTATTATAGGATAAACTACTTATCCATCTTAGCTTTTCCTTTATCTTTAATAGAACCCTCAGTTCGCTCGGCCTTAGCTGCAATCGTATAATTCAAGCAAGGAGTGAGCATAACTAGCTCAGAAAGTCTAGCAATATATAATACAAGTACCACGTCGAGAATTATATGATTATTCTTCATTAACTGAACAAATAACTATGAAGTACTATGAAACATTGAATAGCACTTTTCCTTCTCATAAAACCATTCCAAAGTACGTATAGTAACTTAGGAATTCTGAGTATGTCAAAAGACTATGAACATTCTCTTTTGATTTTCATTCATGAAAAAGGACAACCCGACACTAAGTCCATAAGTCCGATATATCTTATGAGTACTTCTAGGTGATTAGCCTATAGTACTCTATGTGTATTAACACTCGTCTGTTAAACGTATCAACATTTAAGTTTTGGCAACCTCACGTGCCCATCGAATAATCGATGTAAAATACTTTTGTTTATTCATACTCAGGCTTACCTTTGAATCCGTACCAAACAATTGGCACAGGATAGCGTTATCAATACTATATCAAAAGTCTTATAAATAAACCAATCAAACTCTTAAGATTGGTCTAGCCAAGTTAAAATTGGTATCGACTCTTTTGTAAAACAATTCATGTATATTATAACATGAATCACAGAAACTTAGCTAACACGAAGGTTAGACAAGAGTTTAAGAAAACTTGCCTTCAAGCATCTTCAATTAAAAATTCAACAGTTCTTGGTCTTTACAGTTTCTACATGATATATTCACACAACACACTGGAATTAGCTACCAAACAATCTAATCACATTGTTTTTACCAACTTCTTTCTCTTCTATAACTTAACTGAAATTATTTCCTTAATAATATTTGTTTCCAGTTACTTATCTTTCCTTACGGCCTATTAACGTCATTACGTCACTAAACCCACACTCAACAACCATTGGTTAAGTACCATAGTAGTTGAAACCCTAATTGATACGTTAACTCAGATGAATTCCTCTCGGATTACCGACACCGGACTCCATATAGTACGTACATAGGTTTTTACCTTTACTTCTTATCATTTACATATTACGCATATCTATTACCTAATGTATAATATTAGGACACGCGTTAAACTTGAACATGATTTACGATTTACATTTTCACACTTTACGTTTTTTGTTTAATTACTATTCAACAACGTTAATTTCCTAAAATCATTACTATATATGTGATTTAGGAATGGTTTTATCATATATATTAAGTATATACATGCCCCCTAGTTACTAGCACTGCGGTGCCTGCTTCAAGTATAACATTGGCGCTGCAGCGCGAGTTAGCAGTAGCTAAACCCTCGTCCCGGCTCTTCGGCGTGAGTTTCACAGGCTTGGGGGGTGCTGCGGCGCCGACCCTAAGCCTTTGAAATGTTTTTAAGTTTTTCATTTCAATTCTTTCTGGACTCGTAACTTGATCGTTATAAGTCGGAATTAGCTCATTCAAAAGCCGCTATCTTAAATATCTCAAATACTTCAATTTTATTTAGACAAAAGTAGTTTTTAAATCCGTTAACAATGAATTTACTATTTAAATTTTCTATTACGCGATTGTTTAACGTTCGTGAACGTTCCTAACTCGTTTCTTCGTTTTAAGTTGAAATTTGACCATTCTTGAGTCCACGACTCTTAAATACTTTGTTCTACGATACGCCATCAAAAACTAAGGTTTCTGAGTTAAACGGCGACTTTTGACTACCAATCCAAAAATTCTACGATTTCAACGATTATCGTCCAATCTCTTACATTTCGTTATAACTTCGTTACTCGAGATTTATGCCCCAAACCAAATAGAACCAATCCATTGATTTGTTATCTATTAGCTAACTAAGCTATATGCACATAACCTATACTTGATGGTTTTTAATTTGTCCATCAACAACCAAATCAACGTTTTAAATGATTTTCTTTAATTAAAACTCAATTAGACGCTTATGGTTCTTACTTACACATGGCTTATCAATGTTTTAATCCACTAATAGCCATCCTTATTACTCCAGAAGAGACATGCTCCACCAATTCATACTCCTCTATGAAAAATAAACAGAAGAGGATCGACGACTAGAGTCTATGTATTGTTACCTTAATGTTCTTCGCGTTCTTGACTAAAGCTTGAATATTTTGCTTTTGATTCCTCTTGATTACTTTTTAATGATCTTTTCTCTCTCTCAATATATTTTTCAAGATTGGTAAAAACAACAAATGAACCAAGTTAGCTTCAATTATATAGAAAACCAACTGGAGGGCAAAATGGTCATCATGTCCACCTTCTTACTATTCATTTCTTTCCCACCAAGTAAAAACACTTTACTTGGTCACCAAGTGGCCGGGCCACATGCCTCTTAGGGTCCCACAAGGGTTTCCCCATGGGTTTTACCCATCCGGTGATCCATCAGTTTGACCCACGGTTTGGTTTCTTGGTTTGGGCTTAAAATAAATTCTTATTGGGCTTTGCTTGGGCTTGATTTAATATAACATTGGGCTTGACATCAATTTATCCAATTGGAATTAACAAATCCCAATTACTAAAGTCCATTAAGAAATAATCGTATTGTACTCGTATAATTCTTGTATTCTCTTCGTATATAATTCGTACAATATTCGTATTATACGTCGTAATAATCTTAATACTATACTCGTATAATAACTAGTATCATACTCGTACTTCTCACATATAATAACTAGTATCATACTCGTACTTCTCACGTATAATAACTATACTTATTATACATAGTTATTTAATTCTCGAAACTCACTTTTCCTAACACTTAGGTTTTAAGTCCGCGGGTGAAAACTTCGTTTGCCATAACTAAAATATTATTGGATATTCCATCTCGTCTTAGAATTTATCATTACGCATTTCTCAGAAATTCATAATTAACGAATGAATAGTATTTTTACGGAAATTTCTCGAAAAACTTTTATTTTCTTCTTGGAAATTCAAAACAATTATTCCTAGCACATAGCCTAAATCCTAACCATATCCGCACATTATAGGTCATAGAACGACCTTTAAACAGTTTACTCACATAAATAAACAATTAAAGTCATTTAATTCAATTAATCAAATAAAATTTAATTCACATAAAAATCCAATTTTTCTCGGGCGTTACAATAAATTGGATTGGGGAGGCTAGTACTAAGACTCCATTAAATCCCTCTCGGGATAAACTTTTGTTAATTTCATCTTTTATTTTTCTCTTAGATTAGGAACCCTAGATTGACTAGAACTGAAGATTGAAGCTATTGATCATCATTGGGAAATCAGATTAGAAGCAAGAGAATGCAGATTTGTTTATCGCAATTCTAATTTTTCTTCTTTTTCTATTTGCATCTTTTAATGCTTAATCAATTGTGGATGATGGATTCTAGTTCAGTTATGAATTAAATTCTGTTTTGAGATTACTATGGATCTTATTGTGTAGTTTACTTTAATATGCTTCCTTGTTTGTCTTATTAGCTGTATTTGGATTGTTTGTTATGGTTTGCCCTTACTTGCTTAATTGTCTAGCTAACAATTACTGTGATAATCCATATGAACTGTAGAGACAAATTATGGATTTAGATCTAACCATAATAACATGTATTTATGTGTCTACATGGCTTTGGAATTCATGATTCGTGCTTAGGATAGAGATATACCGAGGCATTACATGTAATCTAATAAGAACTTGTATTTAAACACTTTTTAATTATAATTCACATAGAGATAGTGGGTTAGTTAATTAGGGTGTTCAAATTGATTCTATCATTTATGGATTTGATTTGAATGAGTATGGTACATTGAGAGATGGCCATATTTTACTGTTGTGTTCTTGATTAACAATCCAGTATAACTAATTTGGTTTAACAATAACTGTGTTGATTTAAATAAAGCAATAAGTAAAATTGTAGTCTCAAGTCTTCAATATCTTGTTTCATTCTAGGGATAGTTAGTAATAGTTTATTTAATTATTTTAAATTAAATTATTAAATCATTTGTTTAAATAAGATTAAATTGGTCATAGGTTAGTAATTAGTAATTCTTGTTAAATAATTTTATGTGGGAACGATTCTCAACTTATCATTATATTACTTGTTGACCATGTACACTTGCGTTTGAGCGTATCTAGAATTTATCCAACAAGTTTTTGGCGTCGTTGCCGGGGAATTAGTTTAATATTTTTTGTCAATATTAGCTAAAATTAAATTAGTCTTAATTTAAACATTTTGTCCTTTTATTTAATTATCTTCCTATTTTTCTCTCTTTTCAGGTACCATAGTTGGATGCAAGTATCAATTGCCATATTTGAGTATGACTTAGCCAAGAGACACTGGGATTGAGGGACTCAATGAAATTTTTGCATTATCAGCACAACTTGAGACACTTTCGAGGAGGTTGGATGTTGTTGCAGCCTAACGTAATTGATGGATAGCAGTTACTTGCAATTATTGTGCTGGAAATCACCCGAGTAAATAATGTACCATCAGTCTTGGGCCGGTACAGTATGGTGGTAACTCCCTCAACCAGTATGCATATACTAATTATCATCAAGCTTGGGGTATCACCCGGATTTTTCATGGAGCTACAATTATGAAGACCAATACTACGCTCCAAATCCAACATACATACCGGAATTCTCATGTCAACCTCCAATGTCACAAGAAGAAAAGTCAAAGTTGGAGGAATTCATGAAAAAACTCATAGCAAACCAAGAGAAAAGAGTGATGAGTCAAGAAATATCGAGCCATAATTTTCAGAACCAGATGGAGCAACTGATGAATAGGTTTTTAACCTACGATTTAATTTCATTTAGTTTGATATATTATTTGTTTTAGGGATTGTTCATGTTACTTTTGATGGATTTTGTTATTTATGCAGGAGAATAGGTTGATGATGGTTAAGAACTAACATTGGAAAAAATTGCAAGGATTTCTCTCATTCTGACCACCCGACGCGTTGGTCTTGTTATGGTCTATAATGGAAACAGTATGCAAGGCACGCTAGAAAATGAACTAAAGAGCTATGCAAGGGCATGCCAAACCATCATATTTTCTACCATCAGAAGACGGGCATGGCCTAAATTGGCCCAAGACCAAGATCTTTGGTAGCTCGTGAGAGAGAGAGTCGATTTGGTTGTTATATTTTCCAATTTTAGCTAGAATAGGATTGTTAGTTGCCTAACTTGCTAGGGTTTCCATTAGAACTATAAATTCTTGATTATAACTTGAATTGGGGAGGCTAGTACGAATCCATTAAATCCCTCTTGGGATAAACTTCTGTTAATTTCATCTTTTATTATTCTCTTAGATTAGGAACCCTAGATTAAATAGAACTGAAGATTGAAGCTATTAATCATCATTGGGAAATCAGATTGGAAGCAAGAGAAGGCCAATTTGTTTATCTCAATTCTAATTTTTGTTCTTTTTCTATTTGCATCTTTTAATGCTTAATCAATTGTGGATGATGGATTCTAGTTCAATTATGAATTAAATTCTATTTTGAGATTACTATGGATCTTATTGTGTAGTTTACTTTAATATGCTTCCTTATTAGTCTTATTAGTTGTATTTGGATTGTCTGTTATGGTTTGCCCTTAATTGCTTAATTGCCTAGCTAACAATTACTGTGATAATCCATATGAACTTGAGAGACGGATTATAGATTTAGATCTGACCATAATAACATGTATTTATGTGTTCTACATGGCGTTGGAATTCATGATTCATGCTTAGGATAGAGATATACCGAGGCATTTCATGTAATCTAATAAGAACTTGTATTTAAACCCTTTTTAATTATAATTAACATAGAGATATAGTGGGTTAGTTAATTAGGGTGTTCAAATTGATTCTATCATTTGTGGATTTGATTTGATATGAGTATGGTGCATTGAGAGATGGCCATATTTTACTGTCGTGTTCTTGATTAACAATCCAGTATAAGTAATTTGGTTTAACAGGAAGTGTGTTGATTTAAATAAAGCAATAAGTGAAATTGTATTCTTAAGTCTTCAATATCTTGTTTCATTCTAGGGATAGTTAGTAATAGTTTATTTAATTATTTTAAATTAAATTATTAAATCATTTGTTTAAATAAGATTAAATTGGTTATAGGATAGTAATTGGTAATTCTTGTTAAATAATTCTTTGTGGGAACGATACTCAACTTATCATTATATTACTTGTTGACCACGTACACTTGCGTGTGAGCGTATCTAGAATTTACCGAACAACAACTCATAACTACTTCCACACATGGTCCTCAATACATGGATTCCAAAACTGAGGCAGATAATTTAGGGTTGGTGGACTTGTTGTCCATGTTCGTAGCATCAAATGAGGATAGGAGGATTAATCAAGAGATGTCAATTCAAAATCTTCAGAATCAGTTAGGTCGAATGTTCAAAGCCATGAACAATTGTCCTTAAAATAATTAGTGTTATGACATGGATTCAGAGATTGACGAAGTGCCTGAACCAAATTTAGATGATGAAATAGAGGAGACAAGTAGGGTTAATGAAAACCAGGTCGGTGAAGAACTAACTGTGAGTACCAACGATGATGAGCCGATGTTTTTAGTTCCCTAAGCACCTTATCCGTCAAACACCAAGGATCTAGTTAGATTTGCAAGACCATGTGTGATGCCCCCAAAATAGGTATACATCACCCATCTTGAGTCGCCAAATACGTGGTACAAAATTAAAAGACAAACTTAATTATACAACTGTCATGTAAAATACAACAAAACATAAGCTGTGAGTTTTAATACAAATATTGTCTCCTAGACAATATCCAAACTCAAATTCAATGCTCATTACATTTACTATCACACTAAATAGTGAGGACAACTAAAACAACCATCTTGGACCGTCACTCCATTCCCCGACTAGTCCCGGCTACGTTCTCATTTCCTGAAGAGAACAATGAAAGCAAAAGGGTGAGCTCAACTAGCCCAGTAAGAAATATTATAACTAAGATAATGCAGAATAAATTATAGTTAGCCTTCAATGGTGTTAAACTGATAAAATACAATAGACATCAAGTTTAACTGCAGCGGAATAAGTAATCCATTAGAAGAGTCAAGTAGAACATGATATCTACTATCATCTATGACTTAATAAGTTTATAATCAATTTTATCGCTGAGACTCAGCTTAATAAATAATCCACATCATCGAATCATTCCTGCACTATGGGCTAAGGATATTTATTAGTATCACGGCCACGAATTATACATGCACTATGGTCAAAGGATATTTGTGTTTTCACTAATGGTCATGATCATGCCAACCACTATCCATAAATGCAGAACGGGCCAATGAGGACTTTTACCACATCATTTGTAACATTATGGTCATGATTATACCGAATAATCTCTGGTCATAATCATACCAATCAACAGTCCATCTATGCACGTAAGCCATAGATGACTTTCATCACAATATAAGCATGAGGATGATGACAATGATATAAGAATTCAATTAAAAGAAAGCAAAGGATAATTTTTAAAGATTTATAATTTAATGTATCCAAAATTCAATAATGTCCAAATTGTCAACATGATACTGCTTTGTGGAGTAAAATTCAAGAATAATATTGTATCAAAAATGATTTGGACCGAAAAGAAATCAATTTTTGTCAAGAATAGTACCTCGGGTGAATAGTACTTTGGGAATATTACCCCGTGAATAGTACTCCGACATGAAAAAGTTAAAATTTATCAAGAATGCTCAGAATAATATTTTCATGAAAAGATCCTGGATGAAGTGCAAAATTCCAAGGATATTCTACTAATCTCATGGAGTATAGAAGCCAAAACATAATAAAATGAGTATACAATTTAGAATCTAAAACAAAATAATATTACTTACACACTACAGAGTATGGAAGAAAATATTATTTCTTACGAGTATTGAACAAAAATAACATCCCTTACCTTAAAAAGGAGAGTATTCCAACTGGTATAGCGGGGATATTCTTGAAGAAAACTTTCACTATTTTCTACGCTCAAAGCTTCTTAAAACAATAAAAAAATACGTTCAATATTATAGAAGAAGAATTCTCTGATTCTTGTGTGATTTTTAATTCTAAACTAAGCATCCTATTTATAGGAGAATGGAAAGGATACTATTTGAAAATAATCATGGACTGCACAGTATCTTTTTAAACAAAAATTCATGGGCGCAACTTTCTGATTCACACGATTTACTGTGCACTGCATAGTAAAATACTATGCAAATAAAATATAATATATTCTATTTATAATCGAATAAAACAAAACTTATATATATATATATATATATATATAATAACAACATTCCACCACCACCCACCAAATTTCTCTCACACACAAAAGTCACGACACACACTTTATATATAATATATATAACTTATATAATACGACACATCTCACTTATATATACATACCTTATATAACTTGCACCAACCCACCCACATCAGTCACCCACACACACATACTATAACACACATGTTACACACACACACACATCCCCCCACATATATATATATATAAACTTTTACTACGGCTTTTTTTGAAAAATGGGTAAATTGGGGTCCATATAATACGCCAAATTTACAATAAATACTTCATAAAAATATCCTCAATATTTTTTAACAACATTTATTCACCATTATTATAACCCCTATTGGCGCGCAATTAGGTGACCAAACCCCTTTCCTCGACTGAACTTTCTAGACATTGTTAATTATGTAGATAATAATATGAATAACTTGTCATCTCAATTATTGATTTAATAATATAAAATATTATGACAATAATTGAATCAAATAACGTGAGATACTATGCAACAATTACTGTGGTAATAATTGAAATAAACTAAGTGACTTCTCACGTAAGCATCAATAATCAATACCGTGTGCTACTATGCAACCATGTAAGACCCCGAATTTTATGAAATGAAAGTATTCAATTTTCTTATAATTATTCTATTTAGTAAATGGTTAAATTGATAAAAGGTTAAAGTTAAGGGTGATATGTGAAAATTTTTCAAAGTAAACAAGTTGTCATAAAATAATCGGTGATAAAAGTATAGTAATACGTGTGGTTGCATAGTAGCACACGGTATTAATTATTGATGCTTACGTGAGGAGTCACTCAGTTATACTTAATTATTACTACAATAATTGTTACATCATATCTCTCATATTATTGATTCAATTATTGTCACAGTATCATCTGCATAATATGTTATATTACTAAATCAATAATTGAGACGACAAAAATATTCATATTATTATTTGTAATATTGACAATGTCTAGAAGTTCATCGAGGAGAGGTTAGATAATCTAATTAATGGCATACCAAATGGGGAGAAATCCTTCATCGAAAAGCCCCTCTTCTCTAGAAGGACGACTGGGTTGTTAAATATCGTGCGTTATAATATTAATGATGAATAAGTTCGTGTTGATTAAAGATGAAAGTGATAGTTCCATTGTGTAGGAATTATTAGTGTTAGTGGAAATTGACATTTATTTCGATAATAATAATTGATCCTGGAGGTTATATTGACCAATCGGGTAATTCACCGGATAAATGAGCAATTAATTGCTATTAATTCACATGCTTATAACTATGTGTTCACATGTGTGTACTATTGATTCACATGATTTACTAGTAGGGAAGTTGGTGCAAGATTGATAATATTTGCATGACTAAATTAAAAATGAAGGTATAGATGAAGGTACTATACTGTAATGGTTTTTTTCACATGTTTAGAACTATTGAGTCACATGATTTACTATTTATTCACATGATTTACTATTAGGGGAGGTGGTACAAGTTTGATAATACTTGCAGGACTAAATTAAAAATGAAGAAAAAGAGGAAGGTATTATACTGTAATAGTTCGAGCCCCAAAATGTGCAATTATTGAAATTATATTTTCCTATAAATAGAAGCTCAGTCTTCCTTCATTTCTCACCAATTCACTAAGTCTCACAAGAGCAATTATTATAGAGAGAAATTTTAGAGAGAAAGAAGAAGAGAAGTCTGCTACCTCACTATTCCAGTATCCAATTTTTTTCTAAGGTAAGGGGTATTATTTATTTCATATTCTGAAGAGATATTATTTTTCATATTCGTATGAATATTATTTTTGTTCAATATTCGTAAGGAATATCATCTTCGTTCAATATTTGTAGGAATATTATTTTTGTTCAATAGTCATAAGGGGTATTATTTATTTAATATTCTGAAGAGATATTATTTTTCGTATTCATATGAATATTATTTTCGTTTAATATTCCTAAGGAATATTATTTTCATTCAATATTCATTGTATTCGTTTAATATTCGTAAGGAATATTATTTTCGTTCAATATTCGTAAGAGATGTTATTTATTTCTTATTCGTAAAGGTTATTATTTCTTACTATTTACTCGGGTACTATTCACTCAGAGTATTATTTATGGGATACTATTCACTCGAGTATTATTTACTCAGGGGTACTATTCATGAAGTACTATTCACGAAGTACTATTCATGAAATACTATTCATGAATTACTATTCACGAGATACTATTCACAAAGTACTATTCACGGGATACTATTCGCGAAGTACTATTCATGTAGTACTATTCACGAAATACTATTCACGGGGTACTATTCGTGAAGTACTATTCACGGGGTACTATTTATGAATTACTATTCACAGGGTACTATTCACGACAAAAAATTAATTCTTTTCTGTCCAAATTAATTTTTAATACATGAATATTATTCTTGAATTTTACTCCACAATTGGTGATCATGTTAACAATTTAGATATTCTTGAACTCTGGATAAATTGTATTATAAATATTTAATATTTATTCTTTATCTCATTTGTTTGATTCTTTATATCATTGTCATGATCCTCATGATTATATTACGTTAAAAGTCATCTTTGGCACGTAGTGCATAGATGGATTAT
The DNA here is from genome assembly GCA_020205605.1 of Panax ginseng. Lineage (NCBI taxonomy): Eukaryota > Viridiplantae > Streptophyta > Magnoliopsida > Apiales > Araliaceae > Panax > Panax ginseng. The sequence goes on along the minus strand of CM035133.1, from coordinate 76,295,548 downwards.
TGGTTATTGGTTTTACACTTGTATGTCTTTGGCCTGTAGTGCAAAGAAGAACTGTTGATTGATATCTTTGGTCGTAGTGCAAAGATGAACTGTTAATTGATAGCTTTGGCCCGTAGTGCAAAGATGGACAGGTGTATGACATGATCGTGACCACTAGTGATACTAACGAATATCCTTGGCCATAGTACAGATATAATTCGATGATGTGATTGGCAGGATCATGACCATTAGTTAACAGTTGAATGTCTTTGGCCGTAGAGCACTGACATGCAATTGATTGGTATGATCATAACCATTGGTTTTATAGTTGAATATCTTTGGCCCGTAGTGCAAAGATAGACAACTGATTGGTATGATCATTGTTATTACATTTGAATATCTTTAGCCTTTGGGGTAAGGATTTTGAGTAAACGTTCTATTAAGCCTTTGTGGCAAGGAAGAACTGTTGATTCACATTATTATAAACATGAATTGTGAATTTAAATAAAATCTTTGGTGGTTCAGGTGAAGACAGGTAATGAAAGTTCTCTTTATCTTGGGTATAATAAAGAACTGTTAATGGGTATTACAGGGATAAAATTGATGATAAACTTTTAAATCATAGAAGATAGTAAATATCATGATCTACTTGACTCTTCTAATGGATTGCTTGTTCCGCTGCAGTTGTTGATCTAAAACTTGTTGTCGATTGTATTCTATCAGTTGTTATACTGTTGAAGGCTAAGGATAATTTATTCTACATTATCTTAGTCATAATATTTCTTGTTGGGCTAGTTGAGCTTACCCTTTTCTTTCGCTGTTCTCTTCAGGAAATAAGAGTATAGCTAGGACTAGTCGGGGAATGGAGTGATGGTCCGAGATGGTGGCTATAGTAGTCCTCACTATTTTTATAAAATAGTGTGACAATAATTGTAATGAGGATTCCATTGAGTGTGGATATTGTCTAGAAGACAATATTCTTGTTTAAACTCTCAGCTATGTTTTGTCATATTTTACACGACAGTTGTATAAAAGAAGTTTATAGTTGTATTATGTACCATGTATTTGGCGACTTAAGATGGGTGATGTATACCTGTTTTGAGGGCGTCACAGTTGTTATCAAAGCTTAGGGATATGATCCCTGGCTGAGATGTGAGACTAGAACTAGGAGGGGAGAGACGAGTAATTCCTTCACTAGTATTACCTACCTAAGTTATTTTTTATTTAATTGGTCGGTCAGAATATAAGGATAATATGTGACATATCAATTAACCTTTGTTTTGAAGCTGTATTCTAGAATGATATCAAAAATACAGGAGATGAGCAATGGAAAAATCATGATACAAAGGAAATAACTAGGAAGGTACAATCTGAAAAGAAAGAAAGGTATTCTCATCTCTTCGGACTACCAGGTACGTAGATTTCGAGGGCGAAATTTCATAAGGAGGGGGTATTATAAGACCCCGAATTTTATGAAATGAAAGTATTCAATTTTCTTATAATTATTCTATTTAGTAAATGGTTAAATTGATAAAAGGTTAAAGTTAAGGGTGATATGTGAAAATTTTTCAAAGTAAACAAGTTGTCATAAAATAATCAGTGATAAAAGTATAGTAATACGCGTGGTTGCATAGTAGTACACGGTATTAATTATTGATGCTTACGTGAGAAGTCACTCAGTTATACTCAATTATTACTACAATAATTGCTGCATCATATCTCTCATATTATTGGTTCAATTATTGTCACAATATCATCTGCATAATATGTTATATTATTAAATCAATAATTGAGACGAGTAAATTATTCATATTATTATTTGAAATATTGACAATGTCTAGAAGTTCTGTCAAGGAGAGGTTAGATGATCTAATTGCGCGCCAATAAGGAAAAATCCTTATCGGAAAGCCCCCTCTTTCCTGGGAATAACCTGGATGTTAAATATTGTGCGTTATAATATTAATGATGAATAAGTTCGTGTTGATTAAAGATGAAAGTGATAGTTCCATTGTGTGGGAATTATTAGTGTTAGTGGAAATTGACATTTATTTCGATAATAATTGATGTCTGGAGGTTATATTAACCAATCGGGTAATTCACCGGATAAATGAGCAATTCATTGCTATTAATACACATACTAATAACTATATGTTCACATGTGTGTACTATTGATTCACATGATTTACTATTAGGGGAGTTGGTGCAAGATTGATAATACTTGCATGACTAAATTAAAAATGAAGGTATAGATGAAGGTACTATATTGTAATTATTTTTTTCACATGTTTAGAACTATTGAGTCACATGATTTACTATTGATTTAGCTAATTTACTGTAAGACCCCGAATTTTATGAAATGAAAGTATTCAATTTTTTTATAATTATTATTTTATTTTGTAAATGGTTAAATTGATAAAAGGTTAAAGTTAAGGGTGATATGTGAAAATTTTTGCAAAGTATGCAAGTTGTTATAAAATATTCGTTTGGTCGGGGAATATTCTTTTTGTCGGGGAATATCCGCGGTGTGGACGGCACAATCATTAGTGGACCCTACACGGAAGTATTATCGTAGTAAGAAAATGACGTAATTATCTTTTATAAAAATAACTGGCGAAAGTGTTACCAATTAAAAGCGTTGAACTACTTTAGTAGTAAAAGTATAGTGTCTGGCATTGGTACGCATAGTAGCACACCGGTATTGATTATTGATGCTTACGTAAGAAGTCACTCGATTATACTCAATTATTGCTACATTAATTGCCGCATCATATCTCTTATATTATTGATTCAATTATTGTCACAGTATCATCTGTATAATATGTTATATTATTAAATAAATAATTGAGAAGACAAAGTTATTCATATTATTATTTCCAATATTGACAATGTCTAGAAGTTACATCGAAGAAGTTCTAATTCGCCTGATAAGGAGAAATCCTTATCGAAAACTCCCTCTTTCTAGGAGCGACCGGTTGTTAAATGTTATGAATTATAATATTAAGGATGAATAAGTTCGTGTTGATTAAAGATGAAATTGATAGTTCCATTGTGTTGGAATTATTAGTGTTAGTGGAAATTAACATTTATTTTGATGATAATTGATGTCTGGAAGTTATATTGATCAATTGGGTAATTGGGATAAATGAGCAATTAATTGCTATTAATTCATATAACTATGTGTTCACATGTGTACTATTGATTCACATGATTTACTATTAGGGGAGTTGAAGATTGATAGTTCGGGACTAAATTAAAATAGAGGTATAGATGAAAGGTACTATATTATAATTAATTTTTTCACATGTTTAGAACTATTGAGTCACATAATTTTATTAACATGATTTACTATTTTGGTGTAAGTTTGATAATACTTGCAGGACTAAATTAAAAATGAAAAAAGAAGGAGAGGTATTATCCCCAAAATGTGATTATTGAAACTATATTTTCCTATAAATTAGAAGCTCATTCCTTCATTATTTTTCATCAATTCACTAAGTCTCACAAGAGATATTATTATGAGAAATTTAGAGAAAGAATTGCTATTATTATTCATTTCAGGTAAAGGGTATTATTCTTTCGTATTCATAGTTATTTTCTTTCAATACTGCGTAAAGGTTGTTATTCCATTCTTTATTATTTTGTTTGAATGTACTATCATAGTGATTCATTCTTTATTATTGATTGGAATACTATTATGCGGTGGAGTTGGTAAATTATTTGTTATTCCATTCTTTATTATTACATTGGAATATCACACATGCGGATTATGCATGACTAGTTTCATTCTTTATTATTACATTTGAAATATATCCTGTCACGGATTATGTGTATACATAAATGTCGACGCGTCGGGATTTTTAGTGTTTTCGTTACTTATTCTTTGGTGTTCTCATGTTAATGTGAGATTTATTTGAAAAAACAAGTGAAAAGGTCAAACATGTATAATGTCGATGATTTGACTTTAAGAGTCACCGGTTGGTGTATTTAAGTGGTTGCACTAACATGCTGAAAAAGGTTTGCACATTAACCCGATGATGTGACAACTGCTTCATGAATGCGTAATGAAAAGAGATTCATTTTAGGTCTAGGGGCTTGATTATGCGGAGGGAAGGTGTTAGGCACCCCAGAGCATCCGTGTTGTTTACAGTGACCGCCACTTTTCAAAAAAAGCTGTTATATGAATGTGTGTGTGTGTGTGTGTGTGGATCGATGTGCAATTATTTGGAAGTAGTGTTGTACCTCGTTTGCACCTATATACATAGGGTTTGAATTTATGAAAAATTAGTTTTAAACAAGATATAGCAATAAAGTTTTGTAAAAGAGGTTTTCAAACCTTGTGCTCGATAGTAATTGAGGCCTTTGATACTTCCATTTTATTATTAAATGTTAGAAACTTGTTTGCTTTTATTTTTGAGATCTGAAGCATCTTGAGAAAATAATATCTGACGATCTTAGAACTCCTCATGGGCATGACAACCATCGAGAAATTGAGACCTTTATAAATAATGTACAAAGCTGCTACAATTTGAAAAAATGTCCATCACGAGAGCCAGAATCTAGATTGATGGGTGAATCTGTGATCACATGATTCCTAGGCTCACATGATCTGCGGTTTGTATGGAAAGCGATAGCGATTATATATATAAAAGTTGTAATATATATATATATATATAAACATGATCAACCACCATGAAGCAACTCCATGGGGGGAAAATGAAAATAAATATATATATATATATATATGGACATGATCAACCACAGTAAACTCAGGTGGGGACGAAATGTAAATAAAAGGCATAAAAGCGATCAAGCATCACGAAGTAAACTCGAGGCGGGATGAAATGTAAATAAAACAGTTAAAAGCGATCAAGCGGCTACGAAGTAAACTCGAGGTAGGATGAAATGTAAATATATATATATATATATATATATATATATATAAAAGCGATAAGCATATAGGATGTAAATCCGGGCTCATCGGATATGTCCAGAGCAATAATATATATATATATATATAAATATATATGCTCGGATATATTGGGCTCATCGGATATATACAACAATATATATATATAATATATATATATATACAAAAGTAGAGAAATGCTCAGGATATAAATCGGGCTCATCGGATATGTAATACACAATTTATATATATATATATATATATATATATATATATATATATATATATATATACAAAAATAGAAAGCGCTCAGGACATAAGTGCAGGCTCAATCGAGGCATAACTTCGATAATGTTAGTCCATATACAAAAATATATACATATATATAAGTATATATATATATGAGAGAAATGAAAACCACGGATCGAGAAGTCAAGGAAAGCGCATACAACCACGACTCTCGATGTGTATAACGGTGTGTGCTAATATGGAAAGAAGGCTTTATAGAATATAAGAAGGCTTAAAGTGAAATTTGCCAAAATAGACTTTATGACTATGTGGATAAACACTCGGCTCCATAGGATAAAAGTGTAGCTATATGTGAGCTAGCAGTGTTTAAGCTGAGGAAACACTCGATATGGGTGTATCTGAGTAAATTGGACGAGGGCTTCCTCGCCTTTTCTCTCTCTTTCCTCTCTCAAATGGGTGACCCCAAGGTCTATATTTATAGGTGATGGTACACATGTACCATGATTATACGGTAATTTGGTCGTGGTGCATCAAGACCTCATGGTCCGTCGTCTCGAAATCGTGCACTCGTGCCTTTGTAATGTCGGCTTCGAACTTGCGAGAACTTCAATCAGAGAGCATCCGAATGAGGTATATGTGACCTTCTTGGACCGCTTGTGTGAGAGAGTTATGCTGATGACATGGATTAGAGGTTATGCGAAGTCGGGAAGAGGGTCCATGCCCATGGTCTTCAAGCTTCAAATTCTATCAAAATCTTTGTCATGCGTAATAGTCACTCGGGATTGTAACTCCTCGGTTCTTGTGGGACATTGTTGGATGTATGTATGTATGAAGTGTTGAGGCGACGCGTGCGTGTGTTGAAAGGGCAAGATGATGTTTACTCAATTTATGGGGTTTATCGCCGGTTTGAGTTGAAAGTAGATGTTGCTCATGGTTACATCGAGATTGGACTACTTGTTGGTATATTTGCGATATCATCTTGTGAGAGAAAGCGTTGAGGTGGTAAGATGATGTTTGACTCCTCACCGGGGTTATCACCGGATTTCGGAGTGAAAGTAGGCGTTGCTCGGGGGTTTACATCGAGATTGGACTACTGCAAGTGTTTGAATCCTAAGGTCATCGTGGGAGAACTTTTGTCTGCCGGTGTTAGCTCGGGTCGAGGTATGAGTGCCTCGGCGGGAGGTTTGAGCTTGAAGGTGATAGCATGTATTTGAAATAAGCATTTAGGAGTTATCATGGGAGCTGCTTTAACACTCCTTGGGGTTATCGCGCGAAGGATGAAACTTCGAGGGTTATCTCGAGGTTGGAAATGATCCTTAGGTGTGTGTTTGGGGTTTGGAAATGATGTTCCAAAGGTGTGTGTCCGGGTTTTGAACTTGAACTTAGGTAGTATCGGAATGGATGTAATTTGTCTTCGAGGTTATCTCAGAAAAGATGAATCGCCCTCTACAATGTTAGTAATAGGCGTCTGAAAAATTTTGAGTGTCTGGATGCCCTCTTTATCATATTCATGCAATGCAAGGCATGGATAGGATAAAGAATCCTAGACACTTGAAATGCAAGTAATGTAAACATGATCTTTATATCACGTGCAACATGATGCAAATGTATGATGCATGATTGTCAGGTAATCCTGTTGGGATGACAATCAGTGATGGCTTGGACATGCGATCCAAGTCTTGAAGGATGTTGACGTTGGGGCTATCACCAAAGTCTTGAATCCTAGACACTGGCTTATATTCCATAGAGGTACCTCTTGTGTATAAGAGATCTGTGGGGATAAAGCTTTGTTTGTTTGAGGATGTGTATAACATATTCCCTCATTCTATCGAATTCACGCCAGCGATGCATCATTTGTCGGGGTTGCCCGACCTTCGTTGATGTGTGTATCACCGGATAGATCCCTGTTGGGTGCATTGTCAAGGTTGCTTGACCTTCATTGATGTATGTGTCAATGGTCGCATTGCGTTGTAAACCCCGGGGATACTTGGAAGGTTGCTTCGATGGGTTCACTTGCCATCGGCTGACATGACGTCAAGGTTGCTTGACCCTCGTTGATGTGTGTATCAATGGTTGCATTGCGTTGTAACCCCCGCCAGGGAATATTTGGATGATTGAAAGATGTGCGTTGTGACCCCCGTCGGGGATACTCGGATACTTGAAAGATGTGCGTTGTGACCCCCCATCAGGGATACTTGATCGTTTAATAACTTTGGCATTGTAACCCCCGCCGGGGAGGTTTAGCATCTCATAGCTTGGCATTGTAACCCCGGCCGGGGAGGTTTAGGGTTGTAACCCTGCAATGACGGCATCGAACCTTTGTGAGGTATTGCCGAGCATGATCTGTGAAAGCTAAGCTCATCGGTATAGTATACCCTGCATTCAGGCGAATACTAATGAGATGGCGGGAATTCAATTTTGACCCGTCTGAAACCGAGATTCGAAATTTATTTAAGCTCGATCGCGTAGCATTTTATTCTGATTTGGCCTTTTTCGACATGAGACCTCCTTTGCAACTCTAGCTGGGGCGGTAGGAGGTGTGGGACCCTATGTAGGAGTGTGCATGAGGTACACTGTGATATGCGAGTGGACTGCTGACGGCCGTGGCTATGTAAAGCCTAAAGGTTGCTTTCATAAGTCATTTTCAAAAGTTGTATGCTTGAAGGAAATCTGAGAGCTCTTCTTGAGATCTCTTTGAGTTCGGACAACTTTTGCATATACCTTGCCACCATACAAGCGTTCTTCAACATCACAGTAACATATGCATGTATTTTTTTCCAATTTCTATCAGTTGGAAAATGACTTATCACATGAAATGCATTTAGACACATAGTAGTGAATATGCATCTTGATATGACTTGATAAAAATATTCAACATAGCAAATGTTAGTATTAAACCATCTTTGAACATAATGATGTGAAAAAATTTGACTTTTGAAATAGTCAAATTGGCACCTTTTCTTTGTCATTTCTTATCTATCGAGGACAAATGAGTAAAGGTAGAAAAGCAAAACAATCACAGTAATTAGACTACACTTATGGATTTTTTCTTTGTGATGATAATGCATGTAGGATATATATTTGTGTATATAATTGTGCTTTCTTGAATGACCACTAGTCATACTATGTGCATGTGGATAGTCCCATTTACAAAGGGGCTATGGCAAAATTTTCCAAAATGTAGGTATTGGATAGTCGTGCATTTTTAACTCTCTTATAGATGTATGTTAAAACAATCAATGCATGCATGCATGTAATCATAAAATGCATTTTGAAAAGCTCGGTAAAATTTACCACACCCTTTACGAGGTGATTTGGAGACTTGTTGTCCGGATATTATGGATCCGGATCGGTAGAGAGTAGTTCCGTAGGACTACTTCTGGTATACGGAGGAGGGCTTCTGAAGAGCCTCAATGCCGATCTGTCAGACAACCTCGTCGTTTGGTGGAGGCGGTGATCGTCTATTCGGGTTGAAGTTCCAAATGTTGAGGGCGAGGAGGAGGATGTACCGATCGAGGTTCTGCTCTCTTTATCGTGTTCCCCGTAGGGAATTGCGGTATTCAAGTGGCGAACCCGGATCTTACGGGTGACTTGAGTAGGCATCCTTGATATACTGCATACAAAGCGAGGTATGAAGTTAGATCTTTAATCTTCCTTATTTCTATTGATGAGAGTCGAGGATTACGATGTTGATCTGCATTTGATGTAGGTTCCGGCTTCACCTGACCTCGAGGGCTGGTTTAGCATCCACTCTATGTATCGGGCTTTGCATGATGACTCTGAGAAGCGATTATACATGGTTGGGGATTTGGGATGTTCTTCTCCATTCTTCCCGTCATTTGTCCACAGGGTTACCTCGGGGCATTGTGCGGCGGTGGTTTCACGGACTTCGATCCTCCATTTCTTTGGGACTGTGAGGTGATGATGATGCCGATGGATTAGCGGTTTATCACGGTATGGAGTTTGGAGGGATCGGTGCCTTTCATGGCGGATATTACCCTACTGCCGTCGAGATCCTTGTTGGGAGTTCCGGCGGAGGCGCTCAAGGCGGGGCTATTACGTGCAGGTCCTTTGGCGTAGATGCTATATGTGAAGCGGGCTATTGGTGAGCCCATGCGATGATGTGAGAGTCGGGGATCGCATTCTTGACGATTGTTCTTGATGATCATTAGGGGCTGCTTCATAGCGAGATAATTCCTCTCTGGTGTCCTTGGCTTTGATCGGCGCCACTCGACACGTGGGTAGTATAGGAGAGTATGATTGGGGTTCCTACACCTTTGCCTACTTCCTCGGGGAATCATGAATGCGATCGCGAGGGCTTGGCCGAGGGCGTGGTTAGGATTTACCATTTACTTTGGTGAGTGTTTCTCTTGTCTTTTCCGTATATAGGTTAAGAGTGTTGTTGATAGCGAGATGTTGCCTTTGTGTTGGCAATTTTGGGCCTATAAGAGGCTTCCATGTTTGCGTCTGTATGGCGTGTTAGGTTTAGACACCTATCCACGAGGACGGAGATGGCATCATTCCATCTTGGCGGAGGTCCACATTCTTTGAGGGTTTCACTCATTATCGCCTATAAATTTGGAGTTGTTGACGGCGGATGTCATCACATGGATTCCCTACTACTGGAGAGCATTTGGGAGTTGGATTTGAGGATGGGTACCCATTTGGAGTAAGTCGTCATTTCCACCCATGATTCCTCTCTTCTGAGATGGAGGATGGGAGCTCTATTTTGGAGAGCGTCTTATCGGGGAGCACTTCTGAGGAGAGATCGTATGCCGATCTTGCCTCTGTCGAGGCGTTATTGGCATTTCGCGATCACCCATCATTGACATCCCATTGATGGGGATTGGCGGTTTTACATTGTCGAGAGGGCCCTTGGTCTCGGGAGATGTTCGGCATTGGTGGATCCCTCGTCTTATTGGAGCTCGGACGCGCGCCACACGGTTTATGGGGATATGGTTCGAGGATCCGTGATGATGATGGATTGGCTAGCTATATGTCGAGATCCGACTCATGTGACCTGATTAATGATTGACCCGGCAATTTGGACCGGACACATCTTTTCATTCGGCATTTGGGAGAGATCCTTGGTAGATACTTTTGATCCTTCCGGCTCTGGCGTTTGCCCCTCGGGTGACCCATATGGCTTTTCGGTGCAGATCCTCCTCCTTATATTTTGACATCCACCTGTAGATAGAGATCCGGTGACTCGGGAGGAGTTACATCGGTGGGCGAGGATCGATGATGTGAACATCGACACCATTGACTTTTTACGATGTATATTTCTCGTTATCTCTTTTGATAGGCCTCTGTTAGGCTCTTTGGGTAGCCGCCCCATTCTCGCTATATCTTTTGATAGGCCTCTGTTAGATGTTGGGTAGCCGCCCCATTTCCCTGTATTTTAGTTGTCTGAGAGATGTATTAGATGATGATATACTTAGGAATGTATGCACGATTTTCCATTCCTATATCATATTGCCATCTATTGTATCATGCATGTTATTATGTTATGCATATATATGTATGTCGAGAGATATTGACATTGACCTGGATGGTCTTATGACACGGCCCGTACAGATGTCTTCTTCGACAGTTAGCCGTATTGATCATACCCCACCATTTTTGGTGGTATACGGTATGCGCTCATGGTATGATAGTATATCACCATCAGACATGGTGATCGTAGATGATTTCTTTGTAGCATACTATGATACTGTTGATGTTTGAGTTCCCACAGGATTTGTAGAGGTAGCTAGAGCATTGGGTATCGGAGGCGGGTTTTTCGATTTGGGACCCGAGGAGTTGACTCTACTTTGGAGGAGTATATGCGGTTGACGATGTTGCCCATTTGTTGGACGGACCTTGCGTGCATATGGCTATCGGAGATATGAGTAGACGATTCATGACCCTCACCGGATTGAGGCGTAGAGTGAGTGCAGGGGCGAGATTACATCCGACCCACGTGATATCGACGTTTTTTATTTGTGATTTGGCTCGAGGATAGTTATGCATGGCATTTAGGGATTTCACCACCTGCGGAGGATCATTGGCGTTCGACCGAAGTGGATGTCTTGCTTTTGTGCGTATTGTCATACGTCTTCATGTCACGATACATGGATGAGTTGGATATCGGCGTCATTATGGCGGTGAGAGCTCTCGGGGAGGTCATACCATTGTCTTGATGATCATTCTGAGAGACTACGAGGTGACTACATCTTCTTTGCACTTATCCGGTAGGAATGTTTACTGAGTAGCTTCGGTCATTTATATGTGTGGTTTATGTCACACTTGAGGCCGATTAGCACACTTAGGCGATAGGGGTTTTGTTTCACCCATGATATAGCCATGTCATACTCCTTTCAGCCTGCAGAGTGTATAGATGTTGCATCGTGGTCAGCTTTCCTGGTAGGGATTAGGGATCCTTTTTCCATATTGCCGTGTTCAGGGCTTAGTTCACCCTACAGCTTCATTACTCATGCTCCGGGCATGGATTATCTCCCTCTAATTTGGATTGAGGGGTATAATTACTTATCATCCCTTTGGCCGTGATGTGTCGGTTTGACCCGATTTCGAGATTTTCACCCTTATGAGGGGGTAGTGAGTCAGCGCCTCGCTTCACACCGTTTATCAGCGGAGGACAGATCCAGGTTGTATGCTTGTTGGGATCGTGAGTGGTGAGTTTTCTATCGATCATCGGGTTGTTCTATGAGTATTCGCATGGATGGAGATAGAAGCTGCATTGGCTGCGATAGTATCCACGGTGTAGGGGACTAATTCGACGATGAGGAGCCTATAGAGAGGAGGCGACATTCCCATCGATGATTTGGGCTTTGAAATTTGCTGACATTTGTGATGGATTCTCCCACCCCAAGTGCCCTTTGTTACTCGATATTGGCACAACATTTGGAAGCGAGCTTACATCGATGACCTATGAGAGAGATCGAGGTTAGGGGCGCGATGTTGATAGACTCTTGATGGGAGAGAGATGCAGCTCTATTAGAGAGGATGAGGCTAGATCGGCCGGGGATGCATTGATTGTGGGCGGGATGCGCCTTATCTACTAGGGATGTGGCTATTTGCGAAGACGATACTTGATTGAGATCCCCGGATATTTGTCGGTCTTAGCGATATGAGTGCTTACATTGATGAGCATTATGCCAACATGCGGTTAGCCTACGATCGCTGGCTCGTGTAGATACCCTTGGGCGAGGAGCTTGCGGTGATACCTCCATCTTGAGAGAGGATGCCATGTTAGATCGATGGTCGCATATACACATAAATCTGTAGATAGCTTTGTATTTTCACCTGCAGACTAAGCTTAGCCATTTTGTCATATACAAACACGGATGTATATATCAAGCAGTATTATGTATGGCGAGGAAATATATTTTGATTCACTTCCCTTTTAGTTATGCCTTGATACTTGCTTGATATTTGCTGTTTTTCTTGAGGGGCTTTGTGATCTTGATGCATTACGAACTTATCCTTGATAGGTGGACATAAAGGCGTCATGCCAAGATCTCTCGAATGGATCATTGATTTCTGTATATCCTACCTTCTTTGGTGTCTTGGGGAATTTGGTATCTGTATGGAAAAGTGGAGAGGAGGGTGGTTTTCCTCTACGAGATTGACCTTACCACGGATGGTCGCATGATACTTCTATTTGTGAAGAAGCCTAGTTAATTCCATCTCTTATGGGTTGGTATTGCTCTTTGAGGCACGATCGCGACTTAGATGGTCACCAGAATCTTCTATTTGTGAGAAGAGGTTGGGTAATTCCATCCCTTTGATAAAGCCGATGAAATGTGGTGAATTGAAGGTTGATCCCGATCTTAGTGTGACAAAATTTTTTGTTACGGTAGGGGTTAATTGAACCATGAATGGCGCCTCGTACTCTATTGAAGAGGAGATCAAGTCTGCGTAGTTTGAACTGGTGTAAGAGGTTCAATATTTGAATCTGAAAAGCGAGATAGGTGTAGAAATGTTTTTGTTGTTTTTGTGAAGAAAGGGTAGAAATGTTTTTTGTTGTTTTTTTTTTATTGCGGTAGGGACCATATAGAAGATGGTTGCCTACGTACCCCGGGTATCGGGGAGATCGAGTCGGCGTAGTTAGCCCCTCGGGACAAATCGTGACAAAAGAAGTGTAAATCCCATATGCGAGGCTATCTTTGGGGGAGAAGAAAGTTTGATCCCATAATGGGGATAAAGCTGCGGTGTGGAAAAAGTTTAATCCATCTCTTGAGGATAAACTGCAAGTGTGAAAAGTTTAATCCGTCTTGAGGATAAAGCTGAAATTGTGTGAAAGGTTTGAAATGAAGTGAAACCAAATTGTATGAAAGGTTTGAAGCGTATGTACTTTGGTTTGAAGTGTGTATGTTTCCACGAGGCGAGAAGAGTTTGTAAAAGGAGAGGGTTCAAAGCCGGAATGGTGGTGATTTGATGATCAACACCGGGATGTTTGTTTGATGGTAACCTCAGACATAACCTTAGAGTTGATAAGCTGTGGAAATTCATCGCCATCCATTTCTTGCAATCTGAGAGCACCTCCTATCAATACCTCCTTGACAACAAATGGGCCTTCCTAGTTAGGAGCAAATTTTCCCTTAGAATGATCTTGGTTGTTAATGATCTTCTTCAAAACCAAGTCATGTTGCTTGAACTGCCGTAGTCGGACTTTTTTGTTGTAGGATCGTGCAATCCTTTGCTGATATAACTGACCATGGAAGATAGCAGCGATTCGCCTTTCGTCTATTAGAGACAATTGGTGATACGTATCTTGTACCCACTGGTCCTCATCCAATTGAGCATCCATTAACACTCGGAGGGATTCCATTTCCACCTCTATAGGGAGCACTACTTCCATCCCATAAGCTAATGAGTTGGGGGTTGCCCTAGTGGAAGTACGCATAGAAGTTCTGTAGGCTAATAAAGTCAGAGGCAAGAGGTCAGGCCATCCTTTGTGATTGTCGAACATTTTCTGCATGATCTTTTTGATGTTTTTATTAGCTGCCTCAACAGCACCATTCACCTTTGGACGGTAGATGACGGAGTTAAGGTGTTTGATGTGGAATTTTCTGCATAACTCCTCCATCATTTTGTTGTTGAGGTTCTTAGCATTGTCTGACACAATGACCTCTGGTTTTCCATATCGACAGACGACATTGTTTTACGATGAAAGCAATGATGACTTCTTTGGTAACCACAGGGAAGGATCTTTGCTTCTACCCATTTGGTGAAGTAGTCGATCATGGTGAATATGAATCGATGTCCATTCTTGGCTTTTGGGCTCGATGGGCCCGATCACATCCATTCCCCACATTGAGAAGGGCTATGGCGAACTCATATTGTGGAGTTCCCTTGGAGGGTGTGGATAGCATTTCCATGAATCGGCATTGATAGCACCTCTTGGCGTGATCATCACGAGTCGACTTTGAGTGTAAGCCGATAATGCCTGATTACGAGGATCTTCTTAACAAGTAGGGCATCCACTCATGTGAGGGCCACAGACTCCACCATGGATCTCATCCATGAGTCTACGAGCTTGGTCTTTATCCGGACATTTGAGGAGACCTAATCCTGCATCTCTTTTATAGAGTGCATCTCCACTCGGTAGAATTTTATAGCAAGTCGATTAATCCACCTCTTTTCGGTTAGGCTCGCCTTGGCGAGTGTAGATCCATCTCGTAGATATTCCTTGATGTCTTTGATACCAAGGGTTGTGGATGGGAGGTAGTTCATCGATACTTCTCCAACATAATTCCTATAGGTGGGGCTTTTGCGGAGCAAGCGTGATGCTTGGCATGTTTTCCTTGTCGGATATATGAATCGAGGAGGCTAACGTTGCTAATGCATCCGCAAAATCATTCCTATTGCGAGGAATGTGTAGAAAGGAGATTTCTTCGAACTCAAAAGCCATCTGTAGAACATGCTGATGGTAAGGCAGTAAATGTAATTCTTTGGTTTGATAAATTCTTGTGGATTGTCTGATTACCAGTTCGGAATCACCAAAGCCAGTTAACCGCCTGATGCCCATTGAACGGGCAAGTTTTAGCCCCATGATACAACCTTCATACTCAATTTGTGTTGTTGGTTTGACAAACTACAATTTTAATGGCGACGGGATCTGCTCCCGTGCGAATATTAGAACTGTTCCAGCTCTAGAGCCTTCTGTGTTAACAGCTCCATCAAAATACATTTTCCACATACGGCATGTATCGTACTGATGTTGTTGCTGAACTGTCATACCCCCTTCATCGGGGAAGTATATTTCTAAGGGTTTGTAGTCCCCTGCAGGTGCGATGACCAGTTGATCTGCAATTCCTTGACCTTTGACAGACTTTTGCGTCACACAGACCATGTCAAATTGATGTAGGATCAACTGCCATCTGGAAAGTCGACAATTCAGTATGGGCTTACTGAACACATACTTGAGAGGATCCACGCGGGATATGAGATGGGTTGTGTGACCATGGAGGTAATGCTATAACCTCATGGAAGCCCATGCTAAAGCACAACAAGTCTTCTCAATCAGAGTGTACTTGTGTTCACTGATGCTGAATCTTTTGCTGAGGTAATAGATAGCTCGTTCTTGGCCTCTATCGTCTTTTTCCAAAGACATCTGACCCATGGCATTGTCATTTATGGACAGGTATATGAACAGGGGAACATCATCCCTAGGAGGTACCAAAATAGGAGCGTTAATCAGCTGCTCTTTAATGGTAAGGAAGGCTTTCTGACACTCATCATTCCATTTCATGGAGGAGTTCTTCCTTAACAGTTTGAAGATTGGCTCACAGGTTGCTGTGAGTTGAGAAATAAACCTGCTAATGAAGTTGATTCTTCCCAAAAATCCCCGTATTTCCTTCTCTGTATGAGGAATGGGCATTTCCTTGATGGCCTGGATTTTGGTAGGATCCAGTTCAATCCCTTTGTGGCTGACTAGGAAACCTAGCAACTTGCCTGACTTAACACTAAAGGCACACTTGGTTGGATTCAACTTCAAGCTGTACTTACGCAACCTGATGAAAAGTTTTCTGAGATGGTCTAAGTAGTCATCCTCCTTTCGAGATTTGACAATGATATCATCCACGTAGATCTCTATCTCTTTGTGCATTAAATCGTGGAAAAGAGCCATCATAGCTCGCTGATAGGTTGCCTCGGCATTGATGAGGCCGAATGACAACCGTCTGTAGCAAAAGGTTCTCCAAGGCGTGATGAAAGAAGTTTTCTCACGGTCCTCCTCAGCGACCATAATTTGATGGTACCCCGCAAAGCAATCAGTAAAGGAGTACATGCTATATTGAGCAGTATTGTCAATAAGAATGTGGATAAATGGCACGGGAAAGTTATCTTTAAGGCAAACTTTGTTCAAATCCCGGTAATCAACGCAGACTCGCACCTTTCCTCCTGGTTTAGGCATGGGAACAATGTTGGATATCCACTCCGGATATGTAGACACAATGATGATGCCAGCTTGAAATTATTTCACAATTTCTTCTTTAACTTTTAAACTCCACTTAGGTTTCAATCGCCTGAGTTTTTGCCTAACTGGATTGAATCCTTCTTTGATGGGAAGGCGATGAAGAACAATGTCCATGGACAAATCCACCATGTCTTCATGAGACCATGCAAACACATCCTAGAATTGGGTTAATAGTGCAACCATGTCATTCCGTTGATTTTTGGTAAGGTCTGAACCAATTTGGATAAGCTTAGGGTTGTCTAAGGTTCCAAGATTGAAAGAAGTGGTTTGATCAAGATTGGGTTTGGGTTTGTCTACAACCCATTCCTTAATCTCCTAAAGTGTCTCAATGTCCTCTTGGATGTCCATTAAGTCTGAGTCCAACTTTGCATCAAAGTTACAGCCCTTCTGGAGAGAAGGCACCTCATCAGCAAGTACATGCACATCTAAATTTAGAGTCCTGAAACAAAATATGCTTTCACTTAATATATGAAACTGTTCAATTATACAAAAGTGTTAACATGTACTTGATAAAATAACCGCTAGTACTGTAAAGGAAAGCAAGCAATTAAAGTTAGCTATAAGGCAGAAGGATTTTTCTGTCCATTTTACCCTCATCGACCAATGCATGGAGTGTTGATCCAATTATGGAAGGCAAAGTCCTGATGGACTGCAGTGATAGAAGGATCATCATTGTCCTCATTCTCACGAATGATAACCATCACATCTAGGCAATCATCGTGCTGGGTGTATCGGTTTGTATGTTCATCATGAACAATGGCCGTATGCTGCCTTCATCAAGGCAATGTCATATTTTTGTTTTCATTCCTTTTCTTCCATTTCGGGATCAGGAATCAGCACCTCTTTAGCTTTGATTGGCACTGGTTTAGGAAACAGTATGGCCACAACATGGGATGGTACCTTTACTGGAGACTGTATTAGCTCATGGGGTAAAGGTATAGAAAATTGTCGTGCGACGGAAGTTTGAGGAACCTGCTTGTGCTTCTGAGGATTCCTATGACTAGAACTGGCAGGATAGCCTAGTCCGGTTGTTCTAATTTGCCTGGACACTTGGATAGGGTGCTTAGTACCCTACTTATCTTTACCAAGACCTTGTCCAGGTTGATAACCCAATGACATCATTTCTTGAATGGCCGACATAACCTCGGCAGAAATCCTGGGTATGGGAATTGGCGCTCCAATAGAATGGTATTGCGTGGTACTCACTTCTAGAGTATGAAAACTGGCCAGTTCAACTTCTGAATTGAAGCTGATGATTGATAGAGTTCCTTGTTAAAGGACATTACGGCTCGGCGTTGACGATTGACTAATTTGTTGTTGATAATGTATTTGAGTTGTTGATGTGGCGTGGAGGAGCGGCTCGGCCATGTATCCTTGGTCTCCCCAATAGCAGGTTGTATCCTGAATCTATCTTGAGGACGTGGAAGGATACATTGAATGTATTTGGACCAATCTCAATTGGCAACTCAATCTTTTCGACGACATTTCGTTAGGATCCATCAAAAGCTCTAATAACTGTATGGCTGCTTTGGATCCGCTTGAGATTGACATTCATCTTCACCAAGGTGGCATAAGGACAGATATTTAGAGATGAGCCTCCATCTATAAAAACTCCAGCTAGCATGTACCCGGAAGACAAAACTACAATGTGCAATGGCTTGCAATGACCGGTCCCTTCGGGCGGTATGTCGTCATTAGTGAAGGATATCACATTGTTGTTGAAAATGTGATCAACCAGATGTTGAAATTTTTCCACATCCACTGATTTTGGCAAGTAGGCTTCTTCCAAAACCTTCAGTAAAATCTTCTGATGATCCTCAGAAGGGTAAACCAAGTCCAGTATAGATATCTTGTGTGGAGCTTCTCGCAAGCTTAAAACCACTTTGGCTTCATTGTGGCCCATAGTGCGGAGGAATTTTTTAATCTTCTCCATGGGAATCTTCCCTTTGCCGCAAGTAGGTTTCATAACTGTTGAGGAAGATCTGATGGATTTTCCCTCGACCTTTGTGAAGCGGAGTATTAGACATGGATCCTTTAGCTTCTCCATAATTCCATGGAACTTTATGTGGTGACAACAAGGATGTTGTGGTCTGAAAGGTAAAGAAATTGGCTCTGGTGCGGCCACTTTCAAAGGATTATCGACTCCTTTGAGTTGAATTGGTTGTATGGGAAATACTTTGACAGTCTCATCATCCACTTCGGATATAACTGCTATAGATCCCTTCCATTTGGTAGGACATGCATTCCCACCCTTGAGTTGCACAATGTAATCATCTACTATTTGCGGGACAATCGCTATCAACAAGATTCTGAATGAGATGGCTGAGTGCCCAACATTCTTCTATGATGTGACCGCGAGAATGTGAATGATATTGACACACTTCATCATAATTGAACCGTCCTGAGCGTGGATTGATTGGAGGCAGAAGGAAGGTAATTCTTCTTTCATTAATCAACATTTGCAATATCTCCTCCATAGATTGGCCAAGATAGGTAAATTCCCTTTTATTGGCAAAATCCCGACGGGCTTTAGCATTTGGCTCTCTTTGCAACCTTATCCTCCATAGCTTTGCTTTCTGAAGGTGGTGATGGAGCATTCATAACAAAAGGAAGGAGATAGGCATGCTCTCTTGCTCGATTAATTGGTAGCGTGACTTGATCTTTGGTGGGTCACCGATTCGCCAATTGCTCAATTTGTTTGCAAAGAGCTTTCATCTTCGTTCCATTGTTGTAAGACCCCAACTTTTATAAATAAAGATGAATTTTCTATAATTATCATTTTTGAATGAATTTGATATAATGTTATAGTTGTGGGTAATATTTATAAATTTTGAAAAGTACACAAGTTGTTATATAATATTCGATTGGTCAGGGAATATTCGTTTTAACAGGGAATATTCGTACGACGGCACAATTATTGGTGGACCCCACAACGGAATTATGATCAGATTAAGAAAATGACAAAAATATTTTATGAAAATAACGGTAGGAAGTTTTCTGGTAGCTGTTGAAACACCCGGTGTTAAAAATACGAGAATACGTGTGGTTGCATAAGAGTTACGATATTGATTATTGATGCTTACGTGAGAAGTCGTTTCGATTTTATTCAATTATTTGTCGATATTTTATATATTATTAAATTAATAATTGAGATGACAAAGTTTTTAATTTTATTATTTGCATTATTAAAGATGTCTAGAAGTTCTGCCAAGGAGAGGTTTGGTCACCTAATTGTGCGCCAATAGGGAGAAATCCTTTTTGGAAAGCCCCATCTTTCCTAGGAACGACCTGGTCGATTAATAGTGTGAATAATAATAATGATGATGAAGTTTTGTTTTATTAGTATTATTAATGTAATAAAATAGAAAAGCTTTTTATATAAAACAGAATACTTTTATAAAGTTATTCGTTTTATTCGGCTAATAGTAAAATCTTTTTATATAAAATAGAATACTTTTATAAAGTTATCCGTTTTATTAGACAATAATTAGATTATATTATATTTTATTATGCATAGTTCCTGCATAGTGTTTGCATAGTAAAATTTTTTTAAAAGTTATTCATTTTATTAGATTATAAATAGAATATATTATATTTTATTGTAAACCAATCTGGACCGTCCGTTTAAAGTAAATCGATCTGGACCGTTCATGGATTGGTTACTATTTAGTCCATTCTTCTATAAATAGAAGCTCATTCCTTCATTATTTTTTACGAATTCACTGAAACTCTAGAGAGAGAAACTATAGAGAGAATTATTCTTCTATCTTGAGCATGTTTCTTTAGCGTTTAAGAAAGCTTTGAGCGTAGTACAAGTTTCTTCAAGTATATCCCCGCCCTACTGTCGGAGTACTCTTCTTTATAAGGTAAGGGGTATTATTTCTTTTGTATTCATGAAGAGAACTTTTGTTATTCCATTTTTTTTATTATTCTGTTGGAATAACATGTATACGCGGTCTACCCTATACTTGGTGAAATTCTTCTGTTATTCCAATCTTTATTATTCTGTTGGAATATCCTATCTATGCGTTTTACGCCGAACCTGGTTCCGTCTTTATTATTCAGTTGGAATATCCTGTCTGTGCGTTTCACGCCGAACCTGGTTCCGTCTTTATTATTCTGTTGGAATTTCCTGTTTGTGCATTTTACGTCGGACCAGATTCCGTTATTTATTATTCTGTTAGAATAACTTGTCTATGCGAAGTACCGCATGCATGGTGATTTCTATTGTTAGTCCATTCTTTATTATTACATTTGGAATATCCTCGCAAATGCGTATTACTTTGACTTTCAGTTCCGTTATTTATTGTTCTATTGGAATAACTCATCTATCACAAAAGCGCATGCATGGTGATTACTTTTGTTATTCCATTCTTTATTATACTCAGTTGGTTAAAGTTTTGACTTCTATACTCCATGAAATTAGTGGAATATCCTTGATATTTACGCTTCATCCAGTATCTTTTCATGGAAATATTCTTCTGAGCATTCTTGAATTTTACTCTACAAAGAAGTATCATGTTGACAATTTGGACGTTATTAGTTCCTGGATAAACTAATTCTTGAACTTGTTTTATTGAATTCTAATATCATTGTCATCATCCTCATGTTTATATTTTTTGAAAGTCATACGTGGCACATAGTGCATAGATGGACTTGGTATGATTATGACTAGGGATTATTCGGTATAATCATGGATAGTAATGTTACAAATGATGTGGTAAAAGACCTCATTGGCACGGTGTAGTGCATTGATGGGACGATTGTTGGCATGATCGTGACCATTGATGAATACACGAATATCCTTGTCCCATAGTGCATGGATAATTTGTGGTTGTGATACTTATGAATATCCTTGGCAGTAGTGCAGGGATGAGGTGGATTATTTATTAAAATTTGAGTCCCAATGATAAAAGTGATGAAAAACCTTTTAAATCATAAAGATAGTAGATTTTATTCTCTACTTACTCTTTTAATGGATTGCATGTTTCGCTGCAGTTAAACTTGATGTCTATTGTATTTTATCAGTTTAACACTATTGAAGACTAATGATAATTTATTCTGCATTATCGTAGTCATAATATTTCTTCTTTGGGCTAGTTGAGCTCACCCTTTCTTTCACTTTGTTCTCTTGAGGAAATGAGAAGCGTGAGTCGAGGACTAATCGGGGAGCGGGTGACGGTCGAGATGATAGTATTAGTAGTCCTCACTATTACATTAAATAGTGTGACAATAAATGTAATGAGGACTTATTCGAGTGGATATTGTCTAGAAGACAATATTTGTATTAAAACTCACGACTTTCTTGTTGTATATTAAAGATTGTATTTGTATTACGTACCATGTATTTGGCGACTCGAGAATAGGTGATGTATACCTATTTTGGGGGGCGTCACGATTAGTATCAAAGTTTTGGGATATGATCCTGGCTAAGATGTGAGATAAGAACTAGGAGGGAGGCGGGAATTCCTTCGCTAGTATGACCTACCTAAGTTTATTTGGTATTTAATTGGTGGGGTCGAGTATAGGGATAATATGTGATATGTTAATTAACCCTTGTTTTGTGGCGGTATTTGAATATGGCATCGAGAATGTTGAGAACATCAATGATGATGCAGTTGACCGATTGAGTCTCCACGGATCAATAACCAGACAATGTGCATCGGGAAGGCGACAATCCTCATGCAAACAACAACACTAACCAAATGATGAGCGATGGAATGTTACGAGGCTTCATGTAATTCATACAACATCAAAGCGAGAGCGGCTCATGTCCAAAAATGGAAACTCTTCGGCAACTCTCGGACGGGCACCACCAAACAGTTCAAGGAGCTGGGACCACCAGAGTTTTTTGGGTTGCTCCGAGGAGCAAAAGGCTCTCTTTGCCACCTTCACGTTGTGGGCAGAGGCAGATTACTGGTGGGAATCTGTAAAGCGTACTCAACCTGCCGCACCGAAGATGTCTTGGGAAAAGTTTCAAGAACTGTTCAATGACAAGTACTTTCCTGAAAGTATTCGTCAGATGAAAGAGGTAGAGTTCATTAAAGCTGGAGCAAAACAACATGACCGTGTCACGCGATCTGAAGCCAAGTTCTTAGAAATTTGTCCGGTTTTCGTCCCATTTTGGTTGATAATGAGGAGAGAATGGCGAATGTTTCTAAGAGGTTTGAAACCCGAGATACGTCAATATCTTATCTCTCTCATAAAGCGTGTTTGTATTGGATGTTGTTAATAGGGCTCGATTATTGGAGTAGCGATAATGAGTCAACCCAATCAAAAGAGAGCGATCGGCAAAATGATAATACCGGTGATACTTGATCATCAAAGCGGTGACAATATGCGTGGAGGAATCAACATGCCGAAATGGTAACCACTTGATTGGTAATCATGGCCAAAGCAATAAGAATGGAAATTTCAAGAAGAGGAGATTCAACAATGATGGAAAGGCGTCGAAGATCAAAGACCTATTGTTAAGGATGGAGAACGACCACCTATCATATGCTTCAAATGCGGAAGGGAGGGACATATCAGTCCAAACTTTGCGATGCCGTCCAAAGCATGTTATAATTGTGGAAGAGAAGGTCACCTAGCCCGATTTTGTCGTTCACCGAAGACAAGTTCAGCTAGGATGGAGGCACCAAAGAACGTCCCAGAAAAGTCAAAGTCAGTAGTTCAAGGGAGAGCGTTTGTCGTGACCTTCCAGAAAGCAAGGAACCCGAATGAGGTCATCACGGGTAAGCTTATCATAAACTCTAGCGAAGTATATACCTTATTTGATACCGGTTCTACCCATTCTTTTATTTCTCCTACTTGCGCTCAACGTTTAAATTTAACTCCGGAGAAATTAGACTTTGACTTCTCTGTTGAAACTCTGTTGGGAGAAACCTTCATTACGTCCACTATTTATAAGTCTTGTTTGGTTCAAATTGGTACCCTCACATTACCTGTCGGTCTTATTTCATTGAAAATACTTGCATTTGACGTAATTCTAAGGATTGATCGGTTAACTACTCATCATGCAAAAATTGATTATTTTCGTAAGGTTGTTAGCTTTCATATTCCTAACCAACCTATTATGCGAATTCAAGCAACCAAACCATTAAAATCAATCCTTTGTCATCTCAAGCCATAAAGCTATTAATTTATTGGAAAAGCGGATGTCAAGCTTTCTTAGCTCATGTCACGGATCTAAACAAAAATAAATCGGTTTTGAATGATATTTCTATTGTTAATGAATTTCTGACGTATTTCTGAAGAACTTCCTGGCCTACCCCCAGAACGTGAAATTAAATTTTGTATCGACCTTGAACCCGGTACAAAACCCATTTCCAAAGCCCCATATCGAATGGCTCCTATTGAACTTCAGGAGTTAAGACCCAATTGCAGGAATTGTTAGACATTGGCTTTATTCGTCCTAGTACTTCTCCTTGGGGTGCTCCTGTTCTATTCGTGAAGAAAAAAGATGGGAGTATGTGACTTTGTATTGAGTATCGGGAGTTGAATCATGTCACCATCAAAAATAGGTACCCATTGCCACGTATTGATGACCTGTTTGACCAGTTGCAAGGCGCCAAATTCTTTTCAAAGAATTATCTTCGTTCTGGATATCACCAATTGAAGATTAGAACCGATGACATTCCAAAGACGGCTTTCAGAACTCAGTACGGGAATTATGAATTCCTAGTCATGTCTTTTGGATTGACTAATGCTCCTGCTGCCTTCATGGATATGATGAACCGAGTATTCAAGGAATATTTGGATCACTTTGTGGTCGTCTTCATTGATGACATCCTTATTTATTCCAAAAGCCGTGAAGATCATGAGCAACACTTGAAATTTGATACTCAAAAGCTTTATGAATATAAGCTTTATGCCAAGTTGAAGAAATGCGAGTTACGGCTTGAGGAGGTAGCATTCCTTGGGAGCGTGGTATCAAATCATGGAGTATCGTTGACCCGACCAAAGATTGAAGCTATTCAAAGTCATGCGAGCAACCTAAATCGATGGCCAAAATCGTACCTTTCTAAAAGCTTAGTTATTATATGGAGATTCGTAGAAGGGTTTTCTCGAATCGCTACTCCCTTAACTCAGCTCACTCAGAAAGATACAAAATTCAGTTGGAGTGAGGAATGTGAGAAGAGTTTTCAAGAACTCAAGAGAAGACTCATTTCAGCACTTGTTCTGACAATACCATCTGGCTCGGAGGGATTTTTCATCTACAGTGATGCTTCAAGCAAAGGGTTAGGATGTGTTCTCATGCAACATAGGAAAGTCATAGCCTATGCCTCTTGACAACTCAAAGAATATGAGAGGAATTATCCTACTCATGATCTAGAGTTGGCAGCTATTGTCTTCGCACTTAAAATGTGGAGGCATTACTTGTATGGGAAGAAAGTGGAGATCTTTACGGATCATAAAAGCCTCAAATATTTCTTCACTCAAAAGGAACTAAACATGCGACAGTGACGTTGGCTTGAACTGTTTAAAGATTATGATTATACCATCCAATTCCATCCTGGAAGAGCGAATGTGGTAGCTGACGCATTGAGTAGAAGATCATAAGCGGGTACGAGTGCGATATTATCAACGCAAAGGCCCATTTTGTATGATTTGAAAATGATGGAGATATAGATAAAGACTCTAGGGACCCAAGTGATCATGGCGAATATACGAGTGGAACTAACTTTAATAGATAAAGTTAAAGTCGCTCAAGCTACAAACACGGAGGTGATGCGTATTAGGAAGAAAGTACAAGAAGGTGCTATATCGAGGAAGCAAGAATCGATGAAGAAGGAATACTTGAGTCAACTCCGGACTTTGTGTTCCTAACGACCACGAGTTAAAGTATAAAATCATGATGGAGGCACAACACACCATTTGCAATCCATCCTAGGAGTACTAAGATGTATCATGATCTTGACATACATTTTGGTGGGGCAATATGAAGAGAGAGATATTTGTTTATCTCGAAAGGTGTCTAACGTGGTCAAGCGAGTCAAGGTGGAGCATCGGTACCAAAGGTCCATTGCAACCACTTGAAATTCCAGAATGGAAGTGGGAGCACATTACCATGGATTTCGTTACTGGTCTTCCTAGGGTTTCTCAGGGTATAGATGCAATTTGGGTCATTGTTGATAGATTGACCAAGTCTGCTCATTTTTTACCTATACGAGAAACTTATGTTCTTGAATGTCTTGCTCGTATGTACATAAACGAGGTTGTAAGATTGCATGGTATGCCAGTATCCATAGTTTCTGATCGAGACCCAAGATTCACTTCATGATTTTGGGATAGTTTACAAAAAGCTATGGGCACGGATTTATGATTTAGTTCGGTATATCATCCTCAAATGGACGGACAATCAGATAGGACTATTCAAACTCTTGAAGATTTATTACGACTCTGTGTCCTTGACTTCAAGGGAAGTTGGGACAAGTTCTTACCATTGGCAGAGTTTTCTTACAACAACAGTTATCAAGCAAGTATTGGCATGGCTCCATTCGAAGCGTTGTATGTAAGAAAGTGTCGTTCTCCAGTATGTTGGGATGAGGTGGGTGAAGCAACGTTGTTGGGACCGGGAGTTGAAATGCGTATGACTACGGAAAAGATTCAAACGATCCAAACAGCGTATAAAAACCTCACAAGACCAAGCCGAAGAAGTTATGTTGATCTTCATCGAAAGGGCGTGGAATTGATATTGGAGATCATGTGTTGTTACGTGTTGCTCCATGGAAAGGAGTTACGAGATTTGGAAAAAGAGGAAAGCTCAATCCTCGAAGTACCGCATGCATGGTGATTTCTATTGTTAGTCCATTCTTTATTATTCTGTTAGAATATCCAGTCGGTGTGTATTACGCCTGACCTGGTTCCGTTATTTATTGTTCTATTGGAATAACCTGTCTATGCGAAGTACCGCATGCATGGTGATTACTTTTGTTATTCCATTCTTTATTATACTCAGTTGGTTAAAGTTTTGACTTCTATACTCCATGAAATTAGTGGAATATCCTTGATATTTACGCTTCATCCAGTATCTTTTCATGGAAATATTCTTCTGAGCATTCTTGAATTTTACTCTATAAAGAAGTATCATGTTGACAATTTGGACGTTATTAGTTCCTGGATAAACTAATTCTTGAACTTATTTTATTGAATTCTTATATCATTGTCATCATCCTCATGTTTATATTTTTGAAAGTCATCTGTGGCCTGTAATGCATAGATGGACTTGGTATGATTATGACCAGGGATTATTCGGTATAATCATGACCGTAATGTTACAAATGATGTGGTAAAAGTCCTCATTGGCCCGTAGTGCATTGATGGACGGGTTGTTGGCATGATCATGACCATTGATGAATACGAATATCCTTGGCCCATAGTGCATGGATAATTTGTGGTTATGATACTTATGAATATCCTTGGTAGTAGTGCGGGGGATGAGGTGGATTATTTATTAAAAGTGAGTCCCGGTGATAAAAGTGATGAAAAACCTTTTAAATCATAAAAGATAGTAGATTTTATTCTCTACTTGACTCTTTTAATGGATTGCATGTTCCACCGCATGATTAAACTTGATGTCTATTGTATTTTATCAGTTTAACACTGTTGAAGACTAATGATAATTTATTATGCATTATTTTAGTCATAATATTCTTCTTTGGGCTAGTTGAGCTCACCCTTTCTTTCTTTGTTCTCTTGAGGAAATGAGAAGCGTGGCCGGGACTAGTCGGGAAGCAGAGTGACGGTCAGGATGATAGTATTAGTAGTCCTCACTATTACATTAAATAGTGTGACAATAAATGTAATAAGGACTTATTCTGAGAGTGGATATTGTCTAGAAGACAATATTTGTATTAAAACTACCAGCTTTCTTGTTGTATATTAAAGATTATATTTGTATTCTGTACCATGTATTTGGTGACTCAGAATAGGTAATGTATACCTATTTTGGGAGCGTCACAATAGTGAACTAGAACTTTGCATAATCCCATATGTCAACACCGTTTTTGAGGGTTTGGGATGATTCACCATTAGAATTGGAACTCTGTCCAGTGCTCCAACTGATCATGTTGACCTCTTCTTTTTTGTGGTGAGGAAGAGGGTTGTCTTGCACGTGAGGTTGATCTAGTTTGGTGACCACGATCTCACCGTTGTCTATTAAATCTTGAATCTTGTGTTTCAAGGCCCCAACAATCTTGAGTATCATGTCCAGGTGCTCCGGCATGATAAGCACATTTCCGAGTAGCATTAAAACCCCTCCCATTAGGGTTGGCTGGCGGAAGAAGATGTGTAATTTTCTTCTGAGTAGTCAGAAGAGCAAGAATATTCTCGAGCGAGTCCCCTAAGGGTGTGAACGTTCGAGGACGCTTTACTTCTCCACCTTTAGGTAATGGAGGGTTTGAAGACTGTACTTGAAAAGGGGAGTAGTTTCTCCTCTATAGAGGCATGCTTTGATTGCCTTTTTGACCTTGTAGTATCAAGGAAACATCTTCCTCTTTCTTTTTATGGACCCTCCGGGGGTTGTTTCCATAAGATCCAAACTAGATGTGCTCAGCAACAGCTTTAAGAGCGGCTAGGTCTTGAATTTTACTAGACTTCAATACCATTTCAGCCATCTCTCCGTGTTTGATCATTTCAGAGAATGGTTTGCCAATACCAGCTAAGACTCTCTCATATAAAGGAGCTTCTGTACATCTATGAATGTCATGACCATTTTGATTAAAAGTCATGGAAGGAATAACTTGATCGAAGAAGGCGCCTCCACCTCACGAGCATACTCTACGAAAGACTCATTAGATTGTTTCTTGACCTTAGTAATTTGGTACCGATCGGGGAGCCATCCGAGATTGAAAAGCTGTATTGAGTGAGGAAGTCGTGAGCGGCTCTTCTGTTTATAGATCTTTGAGTTGTCTAATCTGGTATACCATGAGGCAGGCTTCTCTAGTGGGACTTTTCAAAATAAATTTGCATTTTGAGCTTTTCATTTTCTGCGTAAGACCCAAGTTCTCCAATGAACACTTTCAAATGTGTATAAGGATCCCCTAATCCGTCATACTTTTCAAAATTAGGGGTTTTGAATTTCTCTAGATAATGAACACCAGGGAAGATACAAAGGTCAGCATATGATACACACTTCCATGTGTTTCAATCCCTTTGAGAACATGGATAGTTTCCTCCATTTGGAGTACTTTCTTCCTGATATCACTGGTGTTTGGATCTCCTTTGAGATGGGTGTTGTCAGGGTCTTTGTTGGTCGTATCCAATGGAGGTTCTAGATTTGTTTTATCTAGACCTTGTGTTCCTCCTTGTGTAGAGGATTCTGCATGTGGAGGGATTTTTGTACTGAATGGAGTGATACAATTCTTTAAGCGGAGATGATAAATTTGTGATTCTTTGACTTAATCAAGTCAAATTCTTCTCGAGAAACATGATTAGACCTGGTCGAGACGAAGACATGATTGGGTTGTAGGCTCGTGGCCTTTTTGGATTTAGAAGCGGATACTTGAGCCCAATGATTTCCCTATAAAAGACTTATATAGTTTAGTCTTAGGGTAATGTAAATGTTATCATAACATGTCCGTTTTAGGAATATGGTCCTGCAAAACTGGGTGTTAATTGATAACATGCATGCACAGATATCTTCATATTTTCCATTACATAAAGATGAACATAAAATTACAAGTAAATGCTTTTACAAGTAATTGAAAATGGAAAGCATGAAGAGACTTTCCTCCGCGTTTGGTTTATCAGAGGTTGACCTATCTTAGGGTTTCTCTCGCGGCTTTTTGGCATGAAGGTTCCCAGATCATCGTAATCTACTTGACGGAAGTTAATTCGGTCTTTCAACTGGAGTGAATCTGGGTGGTGCCTTTCCTGAGCCCCGTTGGAATTATTCTTCCTATGAGTCCGAGAATCAAACACCAAGCGGGATAGCCTCCAGATGGAGGAACCACACAACATACATTCACATACAACGTGTCTTAATGTTTATGCAAAATGATGACATGTGCGAAGCACTAATATCACATATAGATATTTAGTAGTGCAGTAAGTAAGATGCATTAGTACACATTTATCATAAATGTAAATGCAACATTCACACACAAGCATATAATAGTTTTGAAAAGATTGTAATAGCGGCTTAATCCCTCTTATTGGAGTCCCCAGCAGAGTCTGTCGACGTGTCACTTTTCGTTACTTGTTCTTTTGGTGTTCTCATGTTAATGTGAGATTTGTTTGAATAAACAAGTGAAAAGGTCCCAGCATGTATAATGTCGACGATTTGACTTTAAGAGTCGCCAGTTGGTGTATTTAACTAGTTGCACCAATGCAACCTAAAAGGTTTGCACATTGACCTAGTCATGTGACACTACTAACAGTGTCGTCAGAAACCAAAAGATTCATTTAGGTGCTGGGGCTTGATTATGTGGAGGGAAGGTGTTAGGCACCCCAGGCATCCGATGTTACTACGGTGACCGCCACTTTTCAAAGAAACTGTTATATGAATATGTGTGTTTGGATCAATGTGCAATTATTTGGAAGTAGTGATGTACATCATTCGCACCTATATACATAGGGTTTGAATTTATGAAAAATTCAGTTTTAAACAGGATATAGCAATGAAGTTTTGTAAAAAGAAGTTTTTCAAACCCTGTGCTCAATAGTAATTGAGGCCTTTGATACTTCCATTTTATTATTTAATGTTAGGCTTGTTTGCTTTTATTTTTTGAGATCGAAGCATCTTTGAGAAAATAATATACAATGATCTTCGAACTCCTCATATGCATAATGACCATCCAAGGAAATTCAGACACTATAAATAATGTACAAGCGCTTACAGCTGAAAAAACGTCTATCACGGGAACCAAATCTAGATTCAATGGACTGAATTTGTGATCACATGATTCCTAGGCTCACATGATACTACAGTTTGTATGGAAAGCGATAGCGATTATATATATAAAAGGCTGTAAATATATATATATATATCTGAGACATGATCAACCACCACGAAAGCAACTCCATGGGGATCGGAAATGTAAATATATAAAAGCGGTAAATATATATATATGGATTAAGATCAACCACCATGAAGTAAACTCGAGGTGGGAACGAAATGTAAATAAAAGTCATAAAAGCGATCAAGCGCCACGAAAGTAAACTCAAGCAGGAGACGAAATGTAAATAAAAGTGTAAAAGCGATCAAGCGCCACGAAAGTAAACTCGAGGCGGAACGAAATGTAAACATATATATATATATATGTACATATATATATAAAAGCGAGAAGCATGCTTTGGATGTAAATCCGAGGCTCATCGGATATGTCCAAGCAATAATTATATATATGTATATATATATATAAGCGAGTAAATGCTTTGGATATAAAATCCGGAGCTCATCGGATATATAAGCAACAATTATATATATAAGTATATATATATATAAAAAAGCAGAGAAAGGCTCCAGATATAAGTCTAGGCTCATCAGACAGAGTCTGACCACAATTTATATATAAGTAGATATATATATATATATATATATATATATACAAAAGCAAATAAACGTTCCAGACATAAGTCTAAGCTCAATCGAGGCATAACTCGATAATGTTAGTCCATATACAAAATATATACATATATATAAGTATATATATATATATATAGACTGAAATGAAAACCACGGACCTAAGTCCTGCAAACGCTTACTACTACGACTCTCGATGTGTATAACGGTGTGTCTTTAATATGGAAAAAAAGGCTTTATTGAATATAAGAAGGCTTACGTTAATGCCATAAGTGTAGACTTCTTTGACTCTATATGGATAAACACTCAGCTCCCATCAGATAAAAGTGTAGCTATACGTGAGCTAACAGGTGTTTATACTAAGGAAACACTCAATATGGGTGTATACAAAGTAAATTGGACAGGGCTTCCTCGCCTTTTCTCTCTCTTTCCTCTCTTAAAATGGCTGGCCCAAGGTTTATATTTATAGACTGATGGCCGCAGGTACACAATGGCGGTGCGGATATATACTACAATTTGAGTCGTAGTAGTGCATCCAAGACCTCATTGGTCCGTCGTTTTGAAATCACGTGCACTCGTGCAATCGTAATGTTCTTTCGAACTTGCAGAACTTCAATTTATTAATAGGCGATGGGAAAAATTTTGAGTGTCACAACGGTTCTTTATTTATTATCGATGGGAATAACCATGGTGAATTCTTACATTATTCCATTCTTTATTATTACATTGGAATAACCTATCTATGTGGATTCCGCATGCATGGTGAATGATCCTTCGTATTCATTCTTTATTAAATTGTGGAAATGATGCATCTCGTGGATTACTGCATGGCGGGTGAAAATCCATTTGCGATTTTGTATATTCTATTATACTAATGTATGAGATATCATTTCTTTTGTACTCGTCATGAAATATCATTTTCTTTGGTATTTTTTTTTTACGAGTTACTATTCATGGTTACTATTCACCCGATTCTTATTCACTCTAGTATTATTCACTCGGGTATTATGGGGCACTTTTTGTACTATTCGAGTTACTATTCATGGGTTACTATTCACCAGATTACTATTCACTCTAGTATCATTCACTCGGGTATTCGGGACACTTTTCGTGTCGGGGTACTATTCATGAGGTACTATTCCCGAAGTACTATTCACGGGGTACTATTCACCCAAAAAATATATTTCTTTTCTGTCCAAATTATTTTTGGTACATGAATATTATTCTTGAATTTTACTCTACAAAGCGGTATCATGTTGACAATTTGGGCGTTATTGATTTGGATAAATTAAATTATAAATCTTTAAAATTTATCCTTGAACTTGTTTTATTGAATTATTATGTCATTGTCATCATCCTCATGCTTATATTGTGATGAAAGTCATCTTTGGCTTACGTGCATAGATGGACTTGGTATGATTATGACCAGGGATTATTCGGTATAATCATAGTAGTAATGTGACGAATGATGTGGTAAAAGTCCTCATTGGCTGTAGTTCATTGATGGACAATTGTTGGTATGATTATGACGAGGGATTATTCGGTATAATCATGACCATTGATGATTACATGAATATCCTTGGTAGTAGTGCGAGGATGATTGATGATTTTATTTATTAATTTGAGTCTCGTGATAAAGTTGATGAAAAACTTTTTAAATCATAGAAGATAGTAGATTTTATGCTCTACTTGACTCTTCTAATGGATTGCTTATTTCATTGCGGTTTTTGATCTAAAACTTGTTGTCTATTGTATTCTATCGGTTGTTATCTTTGTTGAAGGCTAAGGATAATTTATTACGCATTATCTTAGTCATAATATTTCTTCTTTGGGCTAGTTGAGCTCACCCTTTCTTTCATTTGTTCTCTCTTGAAATGAGAATATAAATTGGGGACGAGTCGGGGAATGGAGTGATGGTCCGGGATAAATGGCTTTAGTAGTCCTCACTATTCTATAAAATAGTGTGATAATAAATGTAATGAGGACTCCATTGAGTGTGGATATTGTCTAGATGACAATATTCTTATTTAAAACTCTAGATTATGTTTTGTCGTATTTTACACATTTGTTGTATAATTAAGTTGTATTTGAATTTATGTACCATGTATTTGGCGACTCAAGATGGGTGATGTATACTATTTTTGGGGGCGTCACGGTTGGTATCAAAGCTTAGGGATATGATCCTGGTGAGATGTGAGACAAGAACTAGGAGGGAGAGGGGAATTCCTTCGCTAGTATGACCTACCTAAGTTTATTTGGTATTTAATTGGTCGGTCAGAGTATAGGGATAATATGTGATATGTTAATTAACCCTTGTTTTGTGGCAGTGTTTGAAAATGGCATCTGAAAATGTTGAGATAAGCAATGAAGCACATGAGGCCGTTGAGTCACCTGACGATCGATACCGAGGATAATGTGCAATGGGAAGACAATAATCCTCGGGTAAATAACAACCACCGATCGGATGATGAGCGATGGGATGTTCGGAGGCTTTATGCAATTCATGCGACATCGGTGAGAGAGACTCTGTTCAAAATATAGGTGGAAATAATGGCAACCCACGGTTGGTCATTGCTAAGCGATTCAAGGAGTTGGGACCCGGGAGTTTTTGGGAAAGCGAGAACCACTTAAAGGCGGAGGCGTGGTTAAAAGAAGATCACCAAGATATTTGATGTCTTGGGATGCTCAGAGAGCAAAAGGTTCCCTTTGCCACCTTTATGTTGCGTGAAGAGGCGATTCTTGGTGGGAATCGTAAAAGCGTACCCGACTGGCACTCAAGATGTCTTGGGAGAAGTTCAAGAGTTGTTCAACGACAAGTACTTTCCGAAAGTATTCGTCACATGAAGGAGGTGGAGTTTATCAAGTTGGAGCAAAACAATATGGCCAGGTGTCGTGATCTGAGGCTAAATTTGCGGAGTTATCGGTTTGCATCCCATTTGGTCGATAATGAGGGAGCGAATGGCGAATGTTTCTAAGAGGTTTGAAACCGAAATCGTCGATACCTCATTTCTCACAAACTTTGTTTATATTAGGATGTTGTGAATAGGGCTCGATTATTGGGCGCGATAATGAGTCAGCACAACCAAAAGGATAACGACGACAACAACACGATAATAATCGTACGGTGTAGCGACCATGAACAATGATAACCATCGTGGGGAAATTATCATGCAAGAATGGTAACCACTTGGTGGTAATCATGGCCAAGATAATAGGAGTGGAAATTTCAAGAAGAGAAGGTTCAACAATGATGGAAAGGCAAGCGGCACCAACACCCGTTTTCAAGGAAGGAGAGCGACCACCAATTGTATGCTTCTAAAATGCGGAGGGGAGGACATATCGGTCAAGCTGCGTGATGCGGTCAAAGCATGTTACAATTGTGGAAAGAAGGTCACCTAGCCCGATTTTGTCGTGCACCAAAGTCGAGTCCAATTTGGGGACGGTGGCACCAAAAGCGGATCTGGACAAAACAAAGTCGGTGGTTTAGGGAGAGGCGTTTTTCGTGACTTCTCAAAAGCGAGTAACCCGAACGAAGTTAGCAGGTTAGTTAATTATAAATTCTTGCGAAAGTCTATACCTTATTAATCTGGGTTCTACCCATTCTTTTATCTCTCTTGCTTGCGCTCAACGTTTAAATTTGACTCTAGAGAAGTTAGACTTTGACTTATCGGTTGAAACTTCGTTAGTAGAAACCTTCGTTACCTCCTTTGTTTATAAATCTTGTTTGATTCAAATCGACACTTTCACGTTACTGTCGATCTTATCTCTTTGAAAATACTTGCCTTTGATGTGATTTTAGGAATCGATTGGTTAACTTTACTCATCATCATTGCTTTTCGTAAGGTTGTTAGCTTTCATATTCTAACCAACCTGTTATGCGAATTCAACAACCAAACCACTAAAGTCAATCCTTTGTCATATCAAGCCATAAGTAAAGAGCCCGAGAGCCTTTATTTGGTGACTTCCTTGTGTGGAATGCTGCAGAAGCGGACTTTCCGTAGGGGCGTTGTGAATAGCGATGGCAAGTTGATAGGTATCAATGTGACGTCTTATCAAGTCTTGGATGAGAGTCGCGATTTTGAATGATATTTCTATTGTTAATAAATTTCTGACGTATTCTTGAAGACTTCTTAGCCTACCCCTAGGCGTGAAATCGAAATTTTGTATTGACCCGATACAAAACCCATTTCTAAAACCCTAAATATTTCTTCAACCAAAATGAGCGTATAATGTGCCAAAGGCGTTGGCTCGAATTTATTGAAGATTACGACTATACCATTGATATCATTGTGGAAGAAGCGAGCGTGGTAGTGGTGGCGCGTTGAGTAGAAGATCGTATCGTTTCTGAGTGCGATGTTGTTAACACAAAAACCCATTTAAGTATAACTTACAAATGATGAAGATAGAGTTAAAGACTCTACAGGGACCCACGTGAAGATACTCGAATATCTGAGTAGAATCGACTTTAATCGATAAAGTTAAAAGCCGCTCAAAAGCTACACACAGGTCGATGAATGTGAAGAAGAAGGTTCAAGAAGGCGTTATTCTAGAAGCGAAATCGATGAAAGAGAAATCTCAACCCTCGATTTAATTGGCCCATTTGAAATCCTCGATCGAGTAGGGCTGTGGCCTATAGACTCGTTTTCCGCCTTAAGTATGTGGCGTGTTCATAACGTTTTTTCACGTATCGATGTTACGTAAATATGTGGATGACCGAACCACATTATTGAATTAGAACTAGGCGAGATAGCGAGAAGATTTAGCGTATGAGGAGAGATACGTGTTAAAATCTTGGATAAGAAGGATTATATTCGACACTCAAAGGTTATACCTCAAGAGTTAGAATCTGAAATGAAGTCGAGGTATCCTCACCTCTTCGGCATACCAGGTACGTACGTAAATTTCGAGGGTAAAATTTCATAAGGAGGGAGATTGTGAGACCCCAAATTTTATGAATAAAAGATTTAATTTTCTTATAATTATTTTTTGAATATTATGGTGTGGATTTGATATAATGTTATAGTTGTGGGTAATATTTATAAATTTTGCAAAGTAAGCAAGTTGTTATATAATATTTGATTGGTGGGGAATATTCTTTTTGTCGGGGAATATTAAATGTGATGGCACAATCATTGGTGGACCCCCCAGCGGAAGTATTATCGTAGTTAGAAAATGACATAATTATCTTTTATAAAAATAATGGCGAAAGTATTACTGAATTAAAAGCTGTTGAACTACCTTACGGTAGTAAAAATGCGATGTCTGGCGTGGTTGCATAGTAGCAGCGCGGTATTGATTATTGATGCTTACGTAAGAAGTCACTTTCGGTTATACTCAATTATTGCTACGATAATTCTTTGCATCATATCTCTCGTATTATTGATTCAATTATTGTCACGGTATCATCACATAATATATGTTATATTATTAAATCAATAATTGAGGCGACAAAGTTATTCATATTATTATTTGCAATATTGACAATGTCTAGAAGTTACATCGAGGAGAGGTTTGGTCACTAATTGCGCATGATAAGGAGAAATCCTTATCGGAAAGCCCCCTCTTTCTTGGGAGCGACACTGGTTGTTAAATATTGTGAATTATAATATTAATGATGAATAAGTTCGTGTTGATTAAAGATGAAATTGATAGTTCCATTGTGTTGGAATTATTAGTGTTAGTGGAAATTGACATTTTATTTGATAATAATTGATGTGCGGAGGTTATATTGACCGATCGGGTAATGCTTAGGATAAATGAGCAATTAATTGCTATTAATTCACATGATTATAACTATTTGTTCACATGTGTGTACTATTGATTCACATTGATTTACTATTAGGGGAGTTGGTGCAAGATTGATAATACTTGCATGACTAAGTTAAAAATGGAGGTATAGATGGAAGTCTTATATTATAATTAATTTTTTTCACATGTTTAGAACTATTGAGTCACATGATTTACTATTGATTCACATGATTTACTATTAGGGGAGGTGGTGCAAGTTTGATAATACTTGCGAGGACTAAATTAAAAATGAAAAAAAGAGGAAGGTATTATCTTTAATAATTTTGAGCCCCAAAAGCGTGCAATTATTGAAACTATATTTTCCTATAAATAGAAGCTCATTCTTCCTTATTTCTCACCAATTCACTAAGTCTCTATAGAGCAATTATTATAGAGAGAAATTATTAGAGAGAAAGAAGAAGAAGTCTGCTACCTCTTTATTCGAGTATCGATTTTCTTTCTAAGGTAAAGGGGTATTATTCTTTCGTATTCATGAAGAGAGTTATTTTCTTTCAATACTCGTAAGGGTTGTTATTCCATTCTTTATTATTATGTTGGAATAACTTTTGTCTATCTGTTGGAATACCGCATACATGGTGAAATTGAAATTACATTATTCCATTCTTTATTATTACATTGGAATAACACATGCATCTTGATCTATCGCATGCACAGTGAATTCTGTTGTTATTCCATTCTTTATTATTACATTGGAATATCATGCATGCATCATGCGGATTACGCATGATTCTTTATTATTTCCATTCTTTATTATTACATTTGGAATATCACATGCATGCGGATTCTTTATATGATTTTTGGTTCCATTCTTTATTATTACATTGGAATAACACATGCATGCGTATTGGATTCTGGATACGCGTGCATGCTTTTGGTGAATTCTTCATGCGGTACTATAGCATGGTGAATTCTTCTATTATTCCATTCTTTATTATTACATTGGAATAACTTGTCTATGTGGATTCTTGCATGCATGGTGAATGATCCTTTGTATTCATTCTTTATTAAATTGTGGAAATGATGCATCTGCGTGGATTCTGCATGGCGGGTGAAAATCCATTTGCGATTTTGTATATTCTATTATACTTCGTATGAGATATCATTTCTTTTGTACTCGTCATGGAATATCATTTTCTTTGGTATTTTTTTTTTTACGAGTTACTATTCACGAGTTCTTATTCACCCGATTACTATTCACTCTAGTATTATTCACTTTCGGGTATTTGGGGCACTTTTTGTGTTGGAGTACTATTCACGAGATTCTATTCATGGGTTCTTATTCACCCGATTACTATTCACTCTAGTATCATTCACTTTCGGGTATTTGGGACACTTTTGTATTAGGAGGTACTATTCACGGTCTTATTCTAGAAATACTATTCACGAGTCTTATTCACTATTCTACCGAAAAATATATTTCTTTTACTGTCAAATTATTTTTGGTACATGAATATTATTCTTGAATTTTACTCTACAAAAGCAGTATCATGTTGACAATTTGGGCGTTATTGATTTTGGATAAATTAAATTATAAATCTTTAAAATTTATCCTTGAACTTATTTTATTGAATTATTATGTCATTGTCATCATCCTCATGCTTATATTGTGATGAAAGTCATCTTTGGCTTACGTGCATAGATGGACTTGGTATGATTATGACCGAGGATTATTCGGTATAATCATGGTAGTAATGTGACGAATGATGTGGTAAAAGTCCTCATTGGCTGTAGTTCATTGATGGACGAGTTGTTGGTATGATTATGACGAGGATTATTCGGTATAATCATGACCATTGATGATTACATGAATATCCTTGGTAGTAGTGCGAGGATGATTTGATTTTATTTATTAAATTTGAGTCTCGTGATAAAGTTGATGAAAAACTTTTTAAATCATAGAAGATAGTAGATTTTATGCTCTACTTGACTCTTAATGGATTGCTTATTTTCATTGCGGTTGTTGATCTAAAACTTGTTATTCTATTATTATTCTATCGGTTGTTATCTTTGTTGAAGGCTAAGGATAATTTATTACGCATTATCTTAGTCATAATATTTCTTCTTGGGCTAGTTGAGCTCACCCTTTCTTTCATTGTTCTCTTCATTAGGAAATGAGAATATAAATTTGAGGACGAGTCGGGGAATGGAGTGATGGTCGGGATAAATGGCTTTAGTAGTCCTCACTATTCTATCAAGAATAATGTGATAATAATTGTAATGAGGGACTCCATTGAGTGTGGATATTATCTAGATGACAATATTCTTGTTTAAAACTCTCGATTATGTTTTGTAAGTATTTTACATTTGTTGTATAATTAAGTTGTATTTGAATTTATGTACCATGTATTTGGCGACTCAAGATGGGTGATGTATACTATTTTGGGGCCGTTCAATATTCATTGTATTCATTTAATATTAAGTAAGGAATATTATTTTCGTTCAATATTTGTAAGGGATGTTATTTATTTCTTATTCGTAAAGGTTATTATTTCTTACTATTCACTCGGGTACTATTCACTCGGAGTATTATTTACAGGGTACTATTCACTCGGGTATTATTTACTCGGGGGTACTATTTATGAAGTACTATTCACGAAGTACTATTCACGAAATACTTTTCATGAATTACTATTCACGAAGTACTATTCACGGGGTACTATTCGCAAAATACTATTCATGGGGTACTATTCATAAAGTACTATTCATGGGGTACTATTACATGATGTATTTATTCACGAGGGTACTATTAATGAAGTACTATTCACAACTATAACAACTTGCATACTTTTCAAAATTTATAAATACTACCCACAACTATAACATTATAACATAATATTAAAAAAAAAAAAATTCGAGAAAATTAAATCTTTATTCATCAAAAGTCGGGGTCTTAAAATTAACCCTCCTTATGAAATTTCGCCCTCGAAATTTACGTACATGGTATGTCGAAGAGGTGAGGATACCTCATTTTCATTTCAGATTCTAACTCTTGAGGTATAACCTTTGAGCGTCGAATATGATCCTTCTTATCCAAGATTTTAATAGGTACCTCTTCATACATTAAATCATCTGCTATCTCGTCTGGTTCTAATTCAATAATGTGGTTCGGGTCGTCCACATATTTACATAACATCGATCGTGAAAAACATTATGAACACGAGACATACTTGGCGAAGAAGGCGAGTCTATAGGCCATAGTTCCTACTCGATCGAGGGTTGAGATTTCCTCTCTTCGTCGATTCTTGATTCTAGAATAACGCCCTCTTGAACCTTCTTCTTCACATTCATCAGCTCTGAGTCTGTAGCTTGAGCGGATTTTTAACTTTATAGATTAAAGTCGGTTCTAATCGTATATTCGCTATCTTCACGTAGGCTCTTGGAGTCTTTAATTCTATCTCCATCTTTTGTAAGTCGTACGAAATGGGTCTTTGTGTTAATGACATCACTTTCATAAATCAGATATGATCTTCTACTCAACTCGTCAAACTATCACGTTCGCTCTTCCACGATTATATTGAATGTTATGGTTGTAATCTTAACTGATTTCGAGCCAACATCTTGGGACATGTTCGTTAGTTTTGGGTGAAGAAATATTTGAGGGTTTTGTACAAGGAGTTCAAGGTCGATACAAATTTTGATTTCACGCTATAGGGGTAGGCTAGGAAGTTCTTGAGGGTATACGTTATGAAATTTATTAATGATAGAAATATCATTTCTGGCTGTGACTCATCATCAAGACTTGGATAACACGTCACATTGATACCTATCAACTTGCCATAGTTATTCATGGCGCCCCTACTAGGAAAGTTTGGCTTGATTGCATTCCAAGACTTGGAAGTTACTAGCAAAAGGCTTGGGGCTCTTTTTTATGGCTTGATATGACGGTGATTGACTTTAGTGATTTGGTTGCTTGAATTTGCATAATAGGTTGGTTAGGAATATGAAAACTAACAACCTTATTAAAACAATTAATTTTAGCATGATGAATAGTTAACCAAATCGATTCCTAAAATCACATCAAAGGCAAGTATTTTCAAAAAGATAAGATCGACGTTAACGTGAAAGTGTCGATTTGAATCAAACAGATTTATAAGCGATTGGATGTAATGACGGTTTCTCAATTGGAGTTTCAATAGATAAGTCAAAGTCTAATTTCTCAATAGTCAAGTTTGAACGTTGAACACAACTAGGTGAAATAAAAGAGTGGGTAGAACCGGTATCGAATAAGGTATAGACTTCGGACGAGTTTATAATTAGCTTACCCGTGGTAACTTAATTTGGTATCTCGCTTTTTGGGAAGTTAAAGCGCTCTCCTCATGAACCACCAACTTTGACTTGTCTGGGACAACCTTTGGTGTCATCATTACCATTGGAATTGACTTTCGCTATAGGGCATATTCCACCCTTAACTGTTTCATTGTACTCATGTTCCATGATCTGAATCATTAATCTTTGATCAATATCGAATTAGGGTTGACCGCAATGTACAGGGTAATTCAAAATTTGATGTTGGGTTATCCCAATTGCTGTCTAAAAAGAGAAATACATATCATCTATTTTAGCCTTCTTGGACCGGACTTTTCTTTCTACACTATCAACGGGTCGTGCGAATTTTACCCATGCATCCTTCATTCTCACTCATTCAGTTGTTTCTTCTTTCAGCTGATCCTTGACATTTGAATTCTCAAATTCAAACTTTATCATCTTATACTCGCGCAAAGAGTGTTTCATTTAACATCACATATCGTCAATGTGAAGCTTGAATTGTTGCATCCTTTTCCTCCACGGCTGCCTGCTGTTCTTCAGCCTGCTCTTCTAACTCATGAATACGATTTTGTAGTTCTACATTTCGATCATAAAGTTCTCCTAATAAATTCTAATAAGGTTCCTATTCTTCCTCACTCTTAGTTCTTTACCTCTGCGATTAGCTTAAGGTGCAACTATTAATTCTTCACTCACCACATGGATATCTCTAATTTCTTCTTACTTTGACATCCTACAATAAAGTTTAATAACTTAATTAGTACTCTCCAATAAAATCTTTGTTATAACAAAATATTATACTCCAATATTTATTCTTTAAATGAATCTCCTTGATTCATCGCTTAAAACTCTATATGAGTTCATCTCTTGATTTTCAAATGTCATTTTCAAATACTGCCATAAAACAAGGGTTAATTAACATGCCACAAATTATCCCTATATTATGACTGACCAATTAAATGACAAATAAGCTTAGGTAGGTCATACTAGCTAAAAGATTTCCCAAACTCTCCCCCTAGTTGTAGTCTCACATCCCAGCAGGATCATATCCCTAAGCTTTGATATCAAACTGACGCCCCAAAATAGGTATACATCACCCATCTTGAGTCGCCAAATACATGGTATAGAATTCAAATATAAACTTAATTATACAATTGTCATGTAAAATATGACAAAACATAAGCTGTGAGTTTTAATACAAATATTATCTCCTAGACAATAACCAAACTCAAATTCAATCCTCATTACATTTATTATCACATTAAATAGTGAGGACAACTAAAACAACTATCTCGGACCGTCACTCCATTTTCCGACTAATCCTGGCTACATTCTCCTTTCCTGAAAAGAACAATGAAAGCAAAAGAGTGAGTTCAACTAGCCCGGTAAGAAAAATTATGACTAAGATAATACAGAATAAATTGTCGTTAGCCTTCAATGGTGTTAAACTGATAAAATACAATAGACATCAAGTTTAACTGCAGCGGAATAAGCAATCCATTAGAAGAGTCAAGTAGAGCATGATATCTACTATCTTCTATGATTTAAAAAGTTTATCATCAATTTTATCACTAAGACTTAGGTTAATAAATAATCCACATCATCGAATCATCCCTGCACTATGGGCTAAGGATATTTATTAGTATCACCTACCATGAATTATCCATTACCTCTACGGGCCAAAGATATTCGTGTTTTCACCAATGGTCATGATCATGCCAACCCATCATCCATCAATGCACAATGGGCCAATGAGGACTTTTACCACATCATTTGCAACATTACGGTCATGATTATATCGAATAATCCCTGGTCATAATCATACCAATCAATAGTCCATCTATGCACGTAAGCCACATATGACTTCCATCACAATATAAGCATGAGGATGATGACAATGATATAAGAATTTAATTAAAAGAAAGCAAAGGATAAATTTTAAAGATTTATAATTTAATTTATCTAGAATTCAATAATGTCCAAATTGTCAACATGATACTGCTTTGTGGAGTAAAATTCAAGAATAATATTGTATCAAAAATGATTTGGACCGAAAAGAAATTAATTTTTGTCATGAATAGTACCCCGGGTGAATAGTAATCGAGTGAATAGTATCTCGTGAATAGTACTTCGAGAATAGTACCCCGTGAATAGTACTCTGGCATGAAAAAGTTAAAATTTATGAAGAATGCTTAGAATAATATTTCCATAAAAAGATACTGGATGAAGCACAAAATTCCAAGGATATTCTACTAATTTCATGGAGTATAGAAGGCAAAACTTAACAAAATGAGTATAGAATTTAGAATCTGAAATGAAATAATATTACTTACATATTACAGAGTATGGAAGAAAATATTATTTCTTACGAGTATTGAACAAAAATAACATCCCTTACCTTAAAAAGTAGAGTATTCCAAGCTGGTATAGCGAGGATATTCTTGAAGAAACTTTCACTATTTTCTACGCCAAAGCTTCTTAAAACTCTAAAAAATACGCCAATATTATAGAAGAAGAATTCTTCGATTACGTGTGATTTTCAATTCTAAACTAAGCATCCTATTTATAGGAGAATGGAAAGGATACTATTTGAAAATAATCACTTGAATCGCATAAT
Organism: Panax ginseng; assembly: GCA_020205605.1. Taxonomy (NCBI): domain Eukaryota; kingdom Viridiplantae; phylum Streptophyta; class Magnoliopsida; order Apiales; family Araliaceae; genus Panax; species Panax ginseng. Next base: position 76,251,717 of record CM035133.1, on the reverse strand, counting down.
AACTTTTTAAACAAAAATTCACGAAAAGCATAACTTTCTCGATTCACAAGATTTATCGTGTAATCGTGCATAGTAAAATACTATGCAAATAAAATAAAATATATTTTATTTATAATCAAATAAAAAACTTATAATATAAATATATATATATATATATATATATATATATATATATATAACAACATTCCACCACCACGCACCAAATTTCTCTCACACACAAAAGTCAATACACACACTTTATATATAATATATATAACTTATATAATATGACATATCTCATATATATACATACCTTATATAACTTCCACCACCCCACCCACATCAGTCACCCACACACACACACTATAACACACACGTCACACACACACACACATCCCAAATATATATATATATATATATATGGTCCGGCTCTAAAACGAACCTTAAAGAGCGAACCAAAGACAAACCGTCGTCTTTGGTGTCTATGGCGACGGTTTGATCCGTCATTATAGCTATCATAGTCTTTAATGACGGGTCAAACTGTCATAGCCATAGACACCAAAGACGATGGTTCGTCTTTGGTTAAAGCTCTTTAATATTCGCTTTTAGAGCCTCTCATATATATATATATATATATATATATATATATATATATATATATATATATATATATATAACTTTCTATCGACTATTTTAAAAATGGGTAAATGGGGTCCATATAATATGCCAAATTTACAACAAATACTTCATAAAAATCTCCTCAATATTTTTAACAACATTTATTCATCATTGTAATAACTTCATGATATTAATAACCGAGATCGTTCTCGAGGAAAAGGGGCTTTCCGATAAGGATTTCTCCCTATTGGCACACAATTAGGTGACCAAACCCCTTTCCTCGGCCGTAACTTTCTAGACATTGTTAATTATACGAGATAATGATATGAATAACTTGTCATTTCAATTATTAATTTAATAATATAAAATATTGTGACAATAATTGAATCAAATAACGTGAGATACTTAAAGCAATTAATATCGTGGCAATAATTAAAATAAATTGAGTGACTTTCACGTGAAGCATCAATAATCAATACCATGTGCTACTATGCAACCATGCCAGACATCTTGTACTTTTTATCAATCGGGTATTTCAACAGCTTAACGGTAAAACTTTCACGCAGTCATTTTTATAAAAAGATATTTTGTCATTTTCTCATTCCGACAATGAATTACGTTGTGGGGTCCACCAATGATTATGCCCATTATATTTAATATTCCCGATTAATTGAATATTTTATAACAACTTACATACTTTTCAAAATTTATAAATACTACCCACAACTATAACATTATAACATAATATTAAAAAAATATTTCAAAAATTAAATCTTTATTCATCAAAAGTCAAGGTCTTACACCATGCCCACTTGGTAGTAATGTTGTTTACAGCAAGACTATTTACAACATGAGTGCTTTTTACAATGTTAGATACATGGTTGAATGAAAAGGGAAGTGAAGTGGAAGAGACCATGATGTTTGATGAGCTTCAATGCCCCATTCAAATCACACACATAATGGAGAAAATACCCAGATGCTGGATGATCATAAATGGGATCCGATGTACAAAAAAGCAAGTTGGGTGGGTTTGATTTCAGAGCTATTAATAATGGAAATCTTCTGAATACTACATTGCTCCTAATGGATGGAGAATTCCTCACTTTTCAAAGGGAATTGATGAGTTGAAGAAGTCGAAATGATTTACTCTAAAACAAGCGCTTATTAGGAGCCAACCCAAGTTTAAGTTTTTATTTTAATTTTTGGTTTTAGTAGTTAATAAATTTGCATTTATTGGAATTTAATAAACTTGCTTCTATTGTGTTTACAAGTTAGTCAAGTCCAATTCAAGTGTGGTGCCTGTAACAACTCGGAGAATCCGGATTGTTCAGAATTTAAGTTTAAAGAATTAGTTATTAATAAAATGATTTTTTATTAATAATATTATGTGTTATGTGTTTATTAATCATTTTAGAACCTAGGATGATTATAAAATGGGAGGATTCTGGCTACGAGTTGGACTGAATGAGTAAGAATTTTTAAGACAAAAATAAAAAAATTTCGGGAACAAAAATATTTCTGAGGAAAAAAATGAAATAGGCACTATTCACCCGATGAAACCCTAAGGGTTAGGGTTTGAATAACCTAAGCCTTTCCGAGAGTTCGGTATGTCGAAATGACATTCCATCGAAAGATTGAACGATAATATATTGTGAAAAGTTAAGTAAGTTTATAAAAGTTTTTCTCAAAAACGCGCGTAAAATCGGACGAATAAAACGACGAAAAGTACTGTTATGTACTTTTCATTCGGTTAACTACATTAGGAGAAAATGTGAAGGAAAACGCTTATCATCAAAATGTATTTTTCAGTTTTTCGGAGTTCCAAAGAATGCGTAAAAGTTAATCTGTAAAGAAAAGATAAAATACCCAAAAATATTTGGATTCCGAGAATCGCATTTTTTTGAAATGTCAGAAGAATCCCGAAAGATGGAACCACAAAGCTTCCAGGAGAAGCTTCGTGAATAGTAAGGAGGTGTGAATAATAACTTTAGGGGCGAAATAACTATTTTACCCCTAGCCTTGTTTTTCTATAAAAGGAGAGCTTAAGCTCATTTGTTGGTAATTTTGAAAATCACCAACACTTGAGAGAGAGAAAAAAAATTAGATTAGGAGGAAAAGGAAGAGGAAAAGCTAGCCCGTGTGCAAACTTTGTCCAACGGAAGAAGATTAAAGAAGTAAGGTAATCCAAAACCTAGTCTAATTTAAATTTTCTTTAAATTTTCTATGGCAATATACATAGCTTAATGAAAATAAAAGAAGAAGATGTTAAGAATGATTTTGTATGGTTGAAATCATAAGAAAATGAAGTATGAAGTATTAAAGATTTATTTATAAAAGCTTTCTTAAGGAAGTATAAGTTTCATAATAAATTTGAACGATCCGGATGAATCATATGAACGATTCGATGAAATTAGTAAGGAATGGTGTTTTATAACACTAAATTCCCAAGAAGAACGAACTAAGAACACATGAAGAACACGAAGAACGCGTTGTTAATGGACAAATTTAAAACCATCATAGTATAACTTATTGTTGATGGACAAGTTTAAAACCATCGCGTATAAGTTATATGCTTATTTCTTGGTTAGGAACGGTAGAAACGTTCATGAAGGACGGATTAAACTTAGCTATAACGAAGTTATAGCAAAAATTTTGTAAAAGACAAACGAGTAATGAAATTTAAGCCAATCGAATGGCATGTTAACGGGTTCAGGATAAATTTTTGTCTGAGGGGAATTGAAGTATGTAAGATAAGGAAGAGAATGACTTTGGAATGACCTCGTTTCGAGTTATAATGAAAGAGTTATGAGATTATAAAGTAAGCATCTCAAACCAGTTCAAGACTTAGAAATTTTTTTCAAGGTTTTAGGCTTGGCGCCGTAGCGCTAACATGGGCAACCCACACTGCATAGTCGTGCTGCAGCGTGAGGAAGAGAGAAGGAACCGACTCCGCAATGCCGATGCAGGGCAAGGCACAATAATGAGCTTTTAATTGCTCAACTATTGGGGAAAGTGGTAGGAAAGATAATGAACATATAGTTCACATAATGTAACATTTAAGAAAGTGAATTAAACCTTTAGTAAAGGTTGAATGGAAAGATTTAAACAAGATTAAAAGATAAAAAGTATGAATGCAACATTGTTACGATGAACGATCGGTCTTAGCATATAACGAACCGTATGGCTTCGACATTAAGAAAGAATAATGAATGGTATCAAGAAAGCCTTAACAAAAGGTAATGAGATTAATGAAAGTTTGAGTGTGAGTCGGATAGAGAATGTTAGAATGAAATGTATGCGTTAAACAATTTAGCCGATGTAAGGGTTGGGTGTACACGAATATTAAACGGGTAGAACCTACATACCGTGTATGGTTTGATTATAAGATAATGCAGACCAATGATTAAACCCATGAATGGTGAAGAATTAAATTAAAGACAATAACGTAAAACGATAAGAAGCTGAGTTAGTAATTATAACTTGGATGACGTTCCAAGTTAAATGAACCAGACATTGTAAGATATGAATAAGGTAACGTAAAATGCTTAACACTATGAATGCATAGAATTAATATTGAATGATCGTTCTGAGTATACAAAGACCTGTATGACTTAGACGATAAAGAATAAATCATAAGGTATGACACTTAGTTGCCAGAAAACCATAAGGAATAAGAAATTGACTTAACAAACATTATAGTTTTAATGGTTTGGATAAGTTAAGATAAGTTTAGGTTATGGTACAAACGTAATATTTGATGGTTGACATATGGGAGCTGGGCTAAACAAGTCCTTTAGAGAGCAGAGGTATATACGAAACTGGCAACCGATCTAACTCACTATGAAAGCAAGGTGTAGATGAGACGGGAACTTATTTGTTGGTTGTTTGTGGGAAACCACTCAGAGTACCATATGGACTACTAGTAGAGACGCGATGTGTTCTGAGTCCTAGAAGAGTTACAAGAAGAAGATAAGAATGCAAATCATCAAAGATGATGATCGTACGAGTAAGACATCTCCGTATGTCATGAAGCCATAAACCGGTAAAGAAAGTTGATCACGTAAACTTAGTTTGTAAGAATGTGAACCCTAAGAAGTAAAGTTAAGTAAACCAATGCGTAAAGTCAAGTATATGACTAATTGGTGTATGTGTTATTTCCTTATGTGCTATATAGGAATTGGAATGAGCAGTTCAGTATAAACTGTAAGTTGTAGCTGTGCGTAAGGCAAGTTTCCTAACTTCATTCATATTTGAAATGAACGCTAGTTTCTTAAACTTCTCAGATGTTGAATATGAGAAGTTTTATCTATGTGCGAATGTATGATATTAGTACAAAGTGGTAGAATGTATAAGGCCTTGTGCCACAAATTGAACACTTTGTGTTTTATGAGATGAAGCTGCTACGTGATTGAAATATTCAATATGAGAATGTTTTGGTTATACATGATCTGCTATTGTTAAGTGCTGTGCTAATGATTCTAGCTTGAGACGGAATGTGTATGAAAAGTTAAAAGAATGAAAGTATTTCAAAGTGTATGTGACTAAAATTTTAAAATTGATAGGAATCGAGTTTATTCCTATTATTCAAGTCGCTTCATAACCTTTGTTTGGTTATTGAAGTTCTAAAGAAATGTTTAAATTCTTGAAGTTGTTTATTCAACTAATATGACTTGCTAAGCAATTGAATGCTCACACTTGCTTTAAATGAAAAACATTTTAGATTATACGAGTTGAAGAACTTAAGGATTCCATAAAGATCAAGTCGACGGTATCCGTAAGAAGTGTCATTCAAGATATAAATGAGCGTGAAGACTTGTAATGTAGAATAGTTTAATTAAACTATAGACTAATTTAATGAATCGTTATGTATCCTTGATGGTGGATGAAATTCACTCTTATAAGATGGAAAGAATAATGTAATTATCATTATTTGTAATGAACGAGGTTATAAGGTATTAGAACCTGGGATTTGAGAATGTATGTTGTTATATTTAACATATAATGATGTATGTTTGGAAAGAAGTGGGACCGTGACGTACGGAATCTGGGTATGAAGATAGACAGGATTTCGGGGCGTTACAGTGCCTGATTCATTCTAATATGCCTAGTCTATTCTCCAAACTTAGCAGACAAGGAGGAAGATTGCTATATTTTCAGGAAAGTCCGCTGCTTTACTTTTTCCTATTTCAGACATTGAGGACAATGTCTAGTTATGTTTAGGGGAATTTTAGTGGTGTATTGCATATAGTTAGTTATTTGCATTGTAGTTTGTTATTTTTACATGTTAGCATTGTGTTTTTGCATTTTGTGTGCATATAATACATGGTAGTTAATTGCATATTCATATATGTGTTGCATTAGTATGTGTTCAAGTAGTATAATTGTATTTTTTGCATGAATCTGTGTGATCGGTTGGTGTGGTCTTAGCTCGGTCTATGATAAGATTGGTTTTGCATGTTAATTTTAACAATGTTGATAATTGATGATGAGTTCTAATTTTAATCATGACGATAATCTAAGCCTATCTGAAACTTATATAACCAGTTAGCACTTAAAGTTTAACTATTTTAATCCACTTGGTTCAAGGGTTTCGTAATTTGTTTATGGGGGAAGATTTTAGTTAAAATTTAAGGAAATTAGTGAACTGGCGGTAAGGTTGGAATGACATAAAAGCTTAAGTTTGGGGGAATATATGGGATATATATATATATATATACAAAAAAAAAAGAAAAAGAACAAATATATAGATATATATAAATAAATATATTGACTAGTTTGGTTATGTGGCCTTTGTTACTTGAGTAAGTACGCCCTAGGGGATGTCTCTACACCCAACGTCCTAAGATCATCTGGTTTGGGAGTCGTTGGTCGAAAGCTCGTTAATGGGTAACAATCGAAAAGCCTAAGAGAATTAGACATTTCAGCGATCAATGTAAACACGAGAAAGAGCACAAATGCCCTCGTGGTTGAATAAAGGTAGAAATAAATCTGTATTTACCCTTAGACTTGGTAATTGCTTAGTCTTAATCGAGTTGTTATGTTCATAGAAGTAATTGAATTGGAACTAAAAAATTTCCTTCTAAGAAGTTTGTTATGTGATTATCTTGAACTATGTTTGGTTTGAATGGTTAACAAACACACACGCACTGACATGGGTGATGACATGTTTCGATTGAAGCTGGTTAGAGTTATGGACTTTGACTTGATTGGATATATTTTTGAGTATCATTGGTATCTTTGAGGCATGTTGTTATATACCATACTGATTTATTACTGGGTTCGTAGGTATATTAGGAAGTTGATCATGCATATGCATAATTGTAGTTGAGTTAGTTTATTTATTTTTAGTTCTTTAATATTTTTTCTTGAGGACAAGAAAAGGTTTAAGTTTGGGGGTAGTTGATGAGTGGGTTTTATACCCAGGAATCGAGTGCATTTGATCTTAATCTTTTGGTTGGTTTTTAAGTGTTATGTCTGCATTACATGCATTTTATGTTATTTTATATGCTACGACACGAAATTAGCATGAGGAAGCAAGGAAAAGCAATTCAGACATCTTTTGGACTAAAATATGTAAGTAAATGCAAGAAGAGAAGATTGCAGGGCTTTTAACACCAATTTGGATGCATATTCTTGGCTTAAAACTTGGATTTTATTGTAGATCTACTTCTTAGCTTTCGAAAGATCTTCAATCATCCCAATCAGAGCTTAGATGTGAGAGTTATGGCCTTTTATCAACAAAGATCAAAGATAAGAGTTGTCACCTTGCCTTTTACATAGCATCTACTTCAAACCCGATTTTGATCTTGATCCGCCATAATCTATCAATTCTCAAAAAATTAAAGTTGTAGATCTCATCAATATCTTCGATTTGATAGGTGGTAAATCTCGTAACTCATAGCGGAACAAAAGTTATGCATATTTTACCAAAGAACGTCGCAATAGAAAATTGACCGATGCGGGGCACGCCAGAAATGAACTAAGAGCAGCGCAGGGCACGCCAAATCATCATATTGTTTCCTATTGTAGCACGGGGAGCGCCAGGAGCAGCGCTGGGCGCACCAGTCGGTGGGGATAGAGCTGATTTTGGTGTTATGTTGTCCAATTTGAGCTAGAATAGGATTGTTAGTTGCCTAACTTGCTAGGGTTTCCATTAGAACTATAAATTCTTGATTATAACTTGGATTGGAGAGGCTAGTTTGAAGACTCCATTAAATCCCTCTTGGGATAAAACTTCTGTTAATGTCATCTTTAATTCTTCTCTTAGAGTAGGAACCCTAGATTTACTAGAACTGAAGATTGCAGCTATTGATCATCATTGGGGAATCAGATTGGCACCAAGAGAATGCAAATTTTTTTATCTCAATTCTAAATTCTCTTATTATCTATTTGAATCTTTTAATGCTTCATCAATTGTGGATGATAGATTCTAGTTCCACTATGAATTAAATTTTGTTTTGATATTACTATAGATCTTATTATGTATTTTACTTTAATAGGCTTCCTTGTTGGTCTTATTAGTTATATTAGGATTGTCTGTTATGATTTGCCTTTAATTTCTTAATTACCTAACTAACAATTACTGTAATAATCCATATGAACTTGAGAAATGGATTATGGATTTAAATCTTACCATAATAGCATGTATTTGTGTGTTCTACATGGCGTTGGAATTCATGATTCGTGCTTAGGATAGAGATATACCGAGGCATTGCATGTAATCTAATAAGAACTTATATTTAAACTCTTTTTAATTACAATTTACATAGAGATATAGTAGGTTAGTTAATTAGGGTGTTCAAATTGATTCTATCATTTTTGGATTTGATTTGATATGAGTATGGTGCATTGATAGATGGCCATATTTTACTGTCGTGTTCTTGATTAACAACCCATTATAAGTAATTTGGTTTAACATGAAGTATGTTGATTTAAATAAAGCAATAAGTGAAATTATAGTCTCAAGTCGTCAATATCTTCTTTCATTCTAGGGATTGTTAGTAATAGTTTATTTAATTATTTTAAATTTAATTATTAAATCATTTGTTTAAATAAGATTAAATTTGTCATAGGTTAGTAATTGGTAATTCTTGTTAAATAATTCTTTATGGGAACGATACTCAAATTATCAGTATATTACTTGTTGACCACGTACACTTGCGTGTGAGCGTATCTAGAATTTACCCAACAAGACACACTCGGTCGAATATAACCCTTATCTAGCAACTCTTGCAATTGTATCATCAATTCCTTCATTTCTACTGGCGCCATACGATATGGTGCTTTCGAAATTGGTGCAGTTCCCGGTGCTAAGTTTATTATGAATTCGATTTCTCTGTCTGGTGGAAGACTAGGTAGATCGTCTGGAAATACATCTTGAAAATCTCTGACTACCGATATATTTTTCATTTCTACTCCCTTCTTTTGAGTATCCACCATATAGGCCAAATAACCTATACATCCTTTCTTTGATAATTTATTGGCCAGCATCATCGTAAGGTAACATGATTGCTTAAGCGATGAGCTTTAGTCGTTTAGCATGGAAAACTCCAGGAGATGTCTCATGTTGATGAGCCATGTAGTGTATCTCTCTTAATAGTCCCCATAGAATCCTAAAAAGAAAAATCACATGAGTGACAATCATGTATACAATGAAATATACGAGACCTGATGTTGATCGGTCATATTCTGGAGAAGATCACTGTCAGACAGTGAAAAATATCTTAAAGTACTTTACAGACACTAAGTGCCACTGTTACTCAGTATTTGGCACAATATTTGGAGCAGAACTTACATCTGATGACCTATGAGAGAGATCAGGTTAGGGCCGCGATGTTGATAGCTCTTGATGGGAGAGACGCCGCTCTATTAGAGAGGGATGAGGCTAGATCAGCCAGGGATGCATTGATTGTGGAGCGGGATGCCGCCTTATCTACTAGGGATGTGGCTATTGCGCAGAAGATTTCAAAGTGAGATTCCGGATATTTACCGGTCTTGCGATATGAGTGCTTACATTGATGAGCATTATGCCAACATGCAAGTTAGCCTCGACCGCTAGCTCGTGTAGATACCTCAAGGTGAGCTTGCAAGTGATACCTCCATCTTGAGAGAGGGATGCCATGTTAGATCCGATAGTTCGTGATACACATAAATCAGAGACGACTTTGTATTTTCACCCGCATGCACTAGCTTAGCCATTTTGTCATGTACAACATGATGTATATATCAAACGATATTATTATGTATGGCAGTGGAAATATATTTTGATTCACTTCCCTTTTAGTTATGCCTTGATACTTGCTTGATATTTGCCTGTTTGTTCAGGGCTTTGTGATCTTGATGCATTCTGAACTTATCCTTGATAGGTGGACATAAAGACGTCGCAAGATCTCTCAGAATGGATCACTGATTTCTGTATATCACTACCTTCTTTGGTGTGCAGTATGGAAAAGTGGAGAGGAGGGTGGTTTTCCTCTACGAGATTATTTCGCACCACGGATGGTCGCCAATACTTACATTTGTGAGAAGCTCGATTAATTCCATCTCTTATGGGTTGGTATTTCTCTTTGAGGCACGATCACGACTTAGATGGTCACAAATCTTCTATTTGTGAGAAGAGGTTGGGTAATTCCATCCCTTTGATCGAAACCGATGAAATGTGGTGAATTGAAGGTTGATCGATCATCGTGTGACAAGTATTTTGTTACGGTAGGGGTTAGGATCGAACCATGATTGGTACGCCACGCACTCCTATTGAAGAGGAGATCAAGTCTGCGTAGTTTGAACCTGGTGTAAGAGGTTCAACGCTGAATGCGAAAGGCAGATAGGTGTAGAAATGTTTTTGTTGTTTTTGTGAAGAAAGGGTAGAAATGTTTTTGTTGTTGTTTTTTTTATTGCGACCGGACCATATAGAAGATGGTTGCCTACGTACCCCCGGGTATCAGGGAGATCAAGTCGACGTAGTTCGCCCCTCAGGACAAATCGCAGCCAAAGAGAAGTGTAAATCCCATGTGCAGGCTATACTGCAGGGAGAAGAAAGTTTGATCCCATAATGGGGATAAACTGCAGGTGTGGAAAAAGTTTAATCCCATCTTCAGGATAAACTACAAGTGTGAAAGGTTCAATCCCGTCTTCAGGATAACCGAAATTGTGTGAAAGGTTTGAAATGAAGTGAAACCAGGTTGCTGGTTTGAAGCGTATGTTTCCCAGAGGGGCAGAAGAGTTTGTAAAAAGGAGAGGGTTCAAAACCGGAATGACTGGTGATTTGATGATCAACACCGGGATGTTTGTTTGATGGTAACCTCAGACATAACCTTAGAGTTGATAAGCTGTGGAAATTCATCGCCATCCATTTCTTGCAATCTGAGAGCACCTCCTATCAATACCTCCTTGACAACAAATGGGCCTTCCTAGTTAGGAGCAAATTTTCCCTTAGAATGATCTTGGTTGTTAATGATCTTCTTCAAAACCAAGTCATGTTGCTTGAACTGCCGTAGTCGGACTTTTTGTTGTCAGGAGGATCGCAATCCTTTGGCGATATAATCGACCATGGAAGATAGCAAATGATTCGCCTTTAAATCTATTAGAGACAATTGGTGATACGATATCTTGTACCTAATTGGTCCTCATCCAATTGAGCATCCATTAACACTCGGAGGGATTCCATTTCCACCTCTATAGGGAGCACTACTTCCATCCCATAAGCTAATGAGTTGGGGGTTGCCCTAGTGGAAATACGCATAGAAGTTCAGAGAGGCTAATAAAAGTAGGAGAGGCAAGAGGTCGAGGCCATCCTTTGTGATTGTTTAACATTTTCTCGCATGATCTTTTGATGTTTTATTAGTCGCCTCAACAAGCACCATTCACCTTTGGACGGTAGATGACGGAGTTAAGGTGTTTGATGTGGAATTTTCTGCATAACTCCTCCATCATTTTGTTGTTGAGGTTCTTAGCATTGTCTGACACAATGACCTCTGGTTTTCCATATCGACAGACGACATTGTTTCTGATGAAAGCAATGATGACTTCTTTGGTACCCCTGGGGAAGGATGCTGCTTCTACCCATTTAGTGAAGTAGTCGATCATGGTGAATATGAATCAATGTCCATTACTGGCTTTAGGCTCGATGGGCCCGATCACATCCATTCCCCACATTGAGAAGGGCTATGGCGAACTCATATTGTGGAGTTCCCTTGGAGGGGTGTGGATAGCATTTCTATGAATCTGGCATTGATAGCACCTCTTGACGTGATCATCATAGTCAGCTTTGAGTGTAAGCCAATAATGCCCTGTTCTGAGGATCTTCTTAACAAGTAGGCATCCACTCATGTGAGGGCCACAGACTCCACCATGTATCTCATCCATGAGTCTCTGAGCTTGGTCTTTATCCAGACATTTGAGGAGACCTATTCCTGAATCTCTTTTATAGAGTGCATCTCCACTCAAGTAGAATTTTATAGCAAGTCGATTAATCCACCTCTTTTCAGTTAGGCTCGCCTTAGCGAGTGTAGATCCATCTCGTAGATATTCCTTGATGTGCTGATACCAAGGGTTGTGGATGGGAGGTAGTTCATCCAATACTTCTCCAACATAATTCCTATAGACTGGGGCTTTTTGCAGAGCAAACGTGATGCTTGGCATGTTTTCCTTGTCAGATATATGAATCAAGGAGGCCAACGTTGCTAATGCATCCGCAAAATCATTCCTATTGCGAGGAATGTGTAG